>OX421476.1:6224356-7516856 GCA_949126895.1 Eilema caniola
ATTCAACATATGCAAGTAGGTATGTAAAAAAAGACGGGTTACACTCCGGGAGTGCCGGCAGAAGTGAAAACTTATTCTTTCTTTCTTTCTTCGTTATATACAGAGAAAAAGAAAATACCATACCATACCATATCTATAATATAGCGTCAATCATAGAACCTATCACTAATTTTCTGTGAGAAGAAATTAATGAATTACAAAAAGAAAAAATAACCACAAAAAGTAATAAATTACAAAAAGAAAAAATAATCACAAAAAGTGTCAAAAGCCCAGGTTCGAACCCGGTACTATCTGAAACCATAAGGACTTACAGTCGAAGCGCTTACGGCTACGCTACGAAGCTTCATAACGTACTTGACAAAATTAACAATCTTTTGCTAATGTTGTATGACGTCAGTCGTCGGTTACGGTTCAAAGGTCAAGCGATCCTGACGCAATTTTAATATTTTTAACCCATCCAACGCCGCTAAATAAGTTTTCACTTCAAAAATCACGGTGTAGTATTATTTGCATCCAAACTCCATTAAAATACTCTGTAGATATATTACATGATGAAAAATAATCGAAAAATAATAAATCGTGAAATCTGAACTTTTAGCCGGCTTGTTCCTTTTACATGTAATTTGAACGGGTACCTCCGATTACGACACCATCAAATATTTTCTGTAGGTACAGTCGCCAGCTTTTGTTTTGGTACATTATACACGGTTAGGCAGGTGTCCACCTAGTGGGGAGAAAAACCAACTTTCAACTATTTTCTCGCTCAAGAAACATACCGGATACATATCGTAAGCCTCACTTAGGTAGACCTCTTGAAAACACCACTCAAGTTTAGTTGTTAAATACAATTTTTATTTTAAATTGATTTCAAAACAAGATTCACGTCTATCATTTTAGAATATGAGCCTCAATCTTCTTTTCGATTTTCCAAATTAAAACCCGTACCATCCGTACATATGAAGACGATATCAAAATTCACACATATTAAGCTCTGAAAATATATTTAATCAAGTCGACAAGCTTTTAAGCATAGTCGGGTTTCGCGAGCATATTACACCAGTGTCACGTGTCCCGGGTAACTGGAGGCCCAGACGACAAAATCCTCAAGTAGAATTAGTTGATCAGGCAACTTGAGCTTCTTTGTTCGACTTTATTCGGAGGGTTTGCGACCGGTATTGATGTGGTTGATCCCTAATCAAAAGTTGATTGAATAACACTTGACTCTGTACGAGTATCGGTGGGTTGTAATTTAATAGTTTATTTGTAAATGAACCTAAGTTATATAGGCAGCTTTGTTTAGGGATGATCACGGTCTTATAACTATGGATAGCAATTTTAAGAATACTGCTGTTCCTTATTGTTGCTAACTCACATGTTTAAATACTAAAGAAAAAAACTGACGACGCATGTGGCTTTTTTTATCGTGTGGAAAATCCCCACTTATAGCACCCCCGCCGAAGCCGGAGGGGGAGGTTATGTCGGACTCGGACCGAATAAACCTCACGCCGTCTGTGGGACTCAGGCCTAAGGTGAGGTAGCTATAGTGCATATTCCTCGCACCCCGGCTAATCCAGGGCCATCTCTCTCGATCTGGCCCTCGACGACGCATGTGGCTTAGCGTTAGAACGTTCAACGGCTTAATCCGCAGTCGTGTAATCCATTTGCGCTCTGTGCATATACCTATATATATTTTTAGTTATCGGTGAAGTAAAAGGATGTTTATCCGCATTCTAGAAATTGGTTTCTGTAGGTTGGCGAGACTAATAAAACTCGACGGTTCATAATATTTTGTACCTATACCTATTAGAAAGAAACATTTCTTTAGTGTCTAACATTATACCATGTCCAAGGAATGAGTGTACGTATGACAGTTATATGTTGGTATGTGAAGTAACCTGTTCGATTTTATAAAACAATCAACTTTGTTCATGAAGAAATTTAAATCGATTATACAGTTCAATATTTTTGATTTTGTCGAAAGTTTACGCAAATACTTATATATTGAAATAAAACTATTTCTAACCGTTTCTATTCCTACGGCACAAATATATTATGCATACACACAAAATACTATAAATGAGTAATAGAATAACATTGAAAGTGGGTAAAATGATCGTAAATCATAAAAATCAGGCTATTGTAGCTAAGTAGGGAACGATTATATGCGATTCGATAGTTTACATCGAACACTTACGAATGCATTCGTTGGTGACACTATTTGTGTCAAAGTATTTAGTGTTGGGAATGAGTGTATACCTTGCAAATAATCAAATCCCATATAATCGTATAAACTTAGTTGCATTTACGTGAACTATTAAAGCCTTGTTTTTATAGTTAAAAATTATTTCACCTACTTACAATGGATAACATCAAAACGTGAAAGTTATGTTGTGTACGAATTGAAAGTAGTCAATATATTATATATTTATAGTACTAAATAACTATTTTAGCGGATTTTATCGCATGTAACCAACTTAAATGTAAGGATTAATTTAAATAACACGATAACACAAATTGAATCACCATAGAATTCGTTAAAATGATCTTCTTTTAATGTGTAACATTCGTGTAAAATCGATTGACGCTTCTTCATAAACAAACTCGATTGTTACTTGAAATCGAATAGGTAACGTATTAGTACATAACTATTTAACTTGACATCATCCTTCAAAAGACAAGTTATTCCTTGGACAGAGTATAATGAATATCTTTATAGTAATACATTCTATGCGAATGAATCTTGACATAAAAGAAATGGCGACGTGTGATCCCGTCTTAATAAAATTATACCTATTATTATTTTGATATGTTCCCGCATGGATAACATGATAAGATTTAAGCGTGTCTCGACAGAGGAATGTCACCTTTTCAAATATAATACTGTTAAATAAAACAGCTAATTGAAAATTTTATTGATTAAATTTATTGAACAAATACAAAACAAGTGCACTTCACAAGTAGATAGCAAAAGGAAGAGGAAATAACAGCAAACGTCAAACTAACTTAACATTTTAATGTTGCCATTTTAAAACTAAATTATTTACTAAATAAACAAAATTGATGTTCTGTATTGAACAAGTACAAATTCTGCGAATTCGTACGTTTTACGTATTTTTGTGGCTAGTTCCCACCCTCCCTTCCTTCTTCCTTGGAGACACGATGAACTACTTAAGTATATTGAAATTATACTAAGAAAGTTCTAGACGATCTTCTAAAGTTACATCGCTCCTAGCGTACAAGTTCTTCATACAGTTTGAAAGCAGTATCGTGTAACATGTTGAAGCAGTGGCGCTTTATTATTCGAATTAAAAAAGGGAGATTATCAATTTTATTAAAATTGCATTAAAGTCTAAATTAAATTGCATTAAATCTACAAAAAAAACTTAAATCAAGGAAAAACCGAACTTTTTTATAAAGATACGCATTATCTGAGTCATCATCATCACCTTACGTTAATCCTGATCGCATCCTTTAACCTTCTAGTCCCGGGGTCCGTATTTTTCAGGTTAAGAAGCAACAGTCTCATAAATGCATATCAAAGTATTTCTCTGAAATTATTAGTTGGATTTTTATCATTATTTTTTACTTTAACTTTGGAAACGAATTTCATGAAAATCATATTAATTAATTCAAAAAAATATGCATACCATTATTGAACATTGACAGAAGTGTGAAAGACGTGCCTTTCCTAGTAGTTATTAACATATGGAAAATATTCAAAGTAAATATTATAAGTCACGGCTTTCACGGCCGGCGTTGTATGTAGAATATACTGCTTCCGGGCTGTTTAGCCGTGGTCTATGTGAAACTTGCGTTCCAAACGTTTCGTCGATCGCTGCGGTCGACATCTTCAGTGGCGCAGGTCCGGGCGACGACGAGTTCAGAGACCTTGCCTCGTCGGTGGCTTCGCTGCGACTGATGTGAAAATAAATATTCTTAATTGAAAGAAATAAGTATACTGCTTTCTCTTTATAGATGTATATTTATCTAATTTCTCCGCAATTATTAGTATTATTCTGACCAATATTTTAGTAACTAACATTTACTTCAACTTTGGAAGCTTCATCAGTTCAAATCACACCGAAAAAATAAATATGTGCCATTGTCATACTTCACCCCCACTTCATAAATTTGAGTGACAATTTTATTTTTACCACATATATTTTGGCGCCAAAAAATCAACATATAGCTTTTGTTCATATTTTATGTACCCAAGAACACTTGGGCAATAAATACGTTTCATTTGAGACATGAATCATTGAAATCCGTACGGTGGTTCAGGAGATATGAGGTAATAAAGAATATTGCAAATATACATACAAGACACGCGCGAAAAACATTACCCCTTTTGACAGTCGGCTAAAACGTGCCTTAGGTTAGTAGTAATAGAAATAAAACCGCTTTTACATGGGCAATCTCATCGAGGTCGGTACCAAGCCCTCGGAACACTCAAATTAACCATGTTAATTAATCGGCTGAGTGTAACCAATTTTTGTACATAAATATTAAAGCTTCTGTTAACTACGTGCAAAGCTTTTAGGGCGTGTACTCATTAGCCGAACGATTTGTGGGTGATTATTTCAATGCAAAACCTTGACCAATTTTAAATACCTATTGTTTTTCACGTTAGACTTTGACGTATTACATTTTTCATTTTGATACAAATGGGTATCAGTGGGTGAACGGCTAGCGTTCCAGAAATGAAATAGGTACAGTCAACAAAAGAGATACGGATGCACTCTTACATAAGACCTTATATGAAAAAGTGAACTACTTGTGGATAAAACTACAAGCCTAAGTTTTCAGTATATAAACACGGTATATTTTTAATTTTATTTCATTTAAACCAATAGTTTAAGAATTATAACGAGTCTCTTATTTTATCACTTTTATTTTTTCTTATTTTTATCACTCACTGACTGACCGATCATCGAAATCTAAAGCACTTCTAGCAGACATAGAAATTAGATTATAATTCGTGTATGAATCAAGGAAAAACTAATATTTTCAATTTCGGTCCAGTTTTCTAGATACATTAACTGAACTGAACAATTTTGATATGGTCACTATAAGATGTTGTAAGGTTGGATAATTACGGTACAACTTAAGACAGAAAGTAGCTTATGTTGTTGTTTTTTATAGGATCTGTAATTTATCTGCCTGTGCTACACTTTTCGTACAACGCTAGACAGATGCCCGAATAGTGTTACCAATTAGTACTATCCTTATTAGGCGAGACTATTTCGACGAGTTGCTATTTTTGAATTCTAGATTGTCAGAATCCAGATAACGCAGATAATTTGCTACTAACTATTCGCCTTACGTGTACTACATAATCGTAAAATTCGGTTGTTAAAAGTAATCTCGTCTAAAAGGCTTTGTAAATTTTAATGAAAGAAGAACACATGGTTCTATAGTCCTTACCAATTAATCCTTTGTTCTAAAATTACTTTCGAAAGGTAAATTGGTAGATTGGTGAAGGTATTTATGAATTATTTAGTTCATTTTAATGGCCAATTAATAACTTATTTTAGAGTAATATTTACTAGTAATATAGAGAATATAGGGACCTTTGACCTTAGATACTTGGAGCTAACAGTTTTTTTGTCAGCCGGCAGAAAACTTCAATCCGCGTACCGTGCGATTTGGGAAGCCGTGTTGATTTTTAGCATTCCAGACCAGCGAGCGGATCCATTGCTGGAATGCTATTGGAATAATATAAACCATCTATTAGCATTTAAAACCCGTCCAGCAATAGACTGGATTGATTCGCTAGATTACTGGATAAAGCACTTGCGGTTAGCCGCGACAGGCTACGCGCATGTCTAATTTTCTATAAAAATTAGCCGCATGTGGGAGCCGCGCGGCTAACCGCGCGGCCAGTCGTCCGTCCCGTTCTATCTCGTTCACATTACGGAAAAGCTGAAGTTGACAGAGTGTGACCATGGTGTGGTGACAGAGAAAGAATACAAGTATCACAAGCCCATCTCCTTCGAAGGGTGTCGTAAGAGGCAAAATACGCTGACGACATATAAAACCCTGTACCAACCCGTCTGGCCAACGTGGACACAACAAGCCAAAGCCTTCCAACATTGGGAGAGGCCTATGTACTGGACATAGGTCTCTCCTAATGTTGGAATGCTGGAAGGAGTGGGCAGTGATAGAAAAATTGAATGGAGGACCATGGTAAGACCATAATATAATAAACAAAACATCGGCACGAAACATCCACAGTATAAAAAAAAAGACGGGTTGCACTCTGGGAGTGCCGGCAGAAGTGAAAACATTTTCTTTTTTTCTTTCTTCGTTATATACATAGAAAAAGATAAAAAAGAACATACCATACCTATCTAATCATAGAACCTATCACTTATTTTCTGCTAATTTTCTGTCAGAAGAAATTAATAAATTATGAAAAGAAAAAATAAACACAAAAAGTAATAAATTACAGAAAGAAAAAATAATCATAAAATGTAATAAATTACAAAAAGAAAAAATAATCACAAAAAGTTTCAGAAGGCCAGGTGGTTTGAACCCGATACTATCTGAAACTATGAGGACATACAGTCGAAGTGCTTACCGTTTAAGCTACGACGCTATCTCAGGTAAATTGCAAAATGGATAGTATTTACCTAATCTTGTATGACGTCAGTCGTCGGTTACGGTACAAAGGTCAACTAATCCTGACGCTTCCTTAACATTTTACACCCATCCAACGCCGCTAAAGAAGTTTTCACTTCAAAAATTAATGAATCGCACGAGTGAAAGCCAATCGAGTTGATTCATTGTCATGAATAAAATATTAACTTTGATAACGTACACCTTGATACATCGCTGTTGATATCAAATGTAATTATGAAATACAAAATGGTTTAGTTATATCGATATTAAGTGTATTATACATCACTAGATATTAGATTAGATATAGTTTGAGTGCATTATAGTTGTAATAAAGCCAAGATTTTCCTTAATCAAATACTATCGTATTAGTAGCATTTAGAATTATTTGTAAACGTCTCTAAGCTAGCGTCTTTATACCTCTTTCATTAGATTTTACAATTTCTTACATTTTTATCTCTGCAAGTGGCAAAGCGCGAGTGATATCTCTAGCAAGCAATAAGATATTTTTATCCGCATTAGCTTACCAACAGACTAGCTGCTTAAGTCTTGAGTTACTTCCATTGGGTCCCGATAGCACTAGAATATCCTACAATATTATTATGCAAACGGAATTAACACTAAGATTATGACAACGAATATTATAACTTCAAGCGTTTTAAACTATAACCAATAGAAGTGCAAAGATTCGCTCTAACTCTAAGAGCAGCTTACAGACAAACTCTCATGGGAATACCTGTTATTTAAGCCTAATTCAATATTATAGAAACACCGTAACAACCTCAAACATAAATAAGGAAAAGTTTCATTTTGGAAAAAAAATCAAAACGTAATTATACGAATAGGGAAACACAAGAAAAGTTGTGTCCGGGGAGCGAGCCAGTTCAAATGGGCATCTGTATCAAAGGACAGAATTGAGATAACTTAATTCTGTGTTTATTGAGTAACGACTGCGCCGAGAGCGGAACTGACGAGAGAGATCTATCGCCCAATATCTCTTTTTATCTCTCGAAAGATATAAGAGCTTGCTTTTGGACTATAGATATCTTTAAATAATGAAGTTGATTGAATTTGTTGAAACTTCTTGATGGAACTTCATTTTACTATCTTTAAATATTAAAAACTCACTTTACAAGTTCCACACAATTACATTTAGTTTTAGTTTTATCACTATATAATACTAATATTTATTTACCTGAAGATGAGTAATTCGAAACATGTCGTAATATTATAAATTAAATATTAGTATTATATAGTGATAAAACTAAAACTAAATATAATTGTGTGGAACTTGTAAAGTGAGTTTTTAATATATAAAGATAGTTTAAATAATGATTTAATAAGCTATTTAACTATTGTGGAGGCCTTCAAGAGCTGTATGCACAATTACTATAATTCATTTCCATTTTTTTTTGTTTTATGCTGCTAATATTATGTATATCACTATTACATTTTTGTGTAATGTTTTGTACTTTTTTGGTACTACTTTTAATAGCAGCACAGATTACCCAATAAATGAGACTTGATTACCGCTCATGCGGAAGAAGTGAATGGGATGTGACGATTAGAATGCTGATATATATACTCAGCGAAGATTGCGTGTTTAAATCACGTCGGGGGGGTCACCACTGTGGAGGAACGAGGCGTGATGTTCCTCCAACACAAAGGGAGGATCCTCCGACCAGGCAAGGTAATCACGCCTGGCGGGTCGCAGCCCAACGATTGTCGTTGGAATGTTGTATATTATGTATTGTACTAGCGCGGAAACTTCATTTTCGTGATGCAGGATTTGTAGTGTCGCTGTAGTTCGGCTTGATGTCGCTAGATGGCGCTGGGTACGTGTGGTATTGCTACATCCGTTCGAAATACGTACGTACCGAAATTTGATTTGAATTCAACAAATCACTTCAGAATGTTAGATGTTAAAGTTCTTATATCTTACAATAACCTTAAAACATAAATAATTTCTTACCACATTTATCCAACAAATATACGTGTTATCGAAGTAAATAACAAAACCAATAACAAATAAAGATAAAAACAAACTCGACCTCCATTTTTGGTGGATTGATTCGCACACTTTATCTATTTCATCACTTCCCGTGTCGACTGTGTCGAGCTTTTTAACTGAGCCTTTCACATATCCGATAAAACGACCATCACCATGAAGGATTATTGAATTCATTCCTCTTAATGTGAAAGAGGCCTTTTATTTGACGTCAGAGAATTGAAAGCCCTCCATCCTGTATACGACGTGTAATCAAAGTCAATTGAATTCTATTCTGTGAAATGGATCACGCCTTAACTTTATTATTTTTCATGTTTTCGGACTTTTTTTAATTAAGTGACCTACAAACATATAGTAGAAATAAGTAAATGATTTTTATTTCTCTATATTAAAGTTATCGGCAGTTTTTTTACTGTCGAGACCTCGCGCTTGTCCGCGATACCTGTGCCCCGAGCACGAAAAACAATCGATTTCGTAACGTATTTATATCGAAAGAACGGAGCGTTGCGATTGGTTCACAGAAGGCAAACGACCAATTGCAATGCTTTGTTTTCTCGATACGTTTACGTTACGAATTCGAAAATTATTCGTGCTTGGGGCACTGTTGGCAATTAGTAAAGTAGTATAGAAACGGCAACAGGGTGTATGGAACACCACAAAAATCTATGATACCTAAACCAATCTCACCTACAAGCCAGTACAAGTGCTGCTTTAAGAACGAGCCTCTAACGCAGATTTTCCTGTCGGAAATGTGGAGTTTGTCGGGATTGTGGAGTTAAAAGTCAGTCGCTCTCGTAAAACCAAATTCAAACCAGAACGGACACCGGGTAGCATAGTGCAAGCATTGAACGCAAATAGAATTAGCACTTATAAAAAAAATAGGGTAAAACATCACACCATGAAAAAAATAGATAAGACAAACCTGGGAGGATGGGTATTTGCGACACGGTGGAATAACACCGAATAGGATTGGTGGGCCACACCGTGGGTCATAGTTAATCTACAAATGTACATATATTATGCAAGGAACGAGTTTCAAAGAAAGTTTAAATAGACAGGAATCTTTGGCAAGGCTCAGAACATTCAGGATGTAATAACTTATGCTGCCATATATTACAATTTGCGGATAGTCGGGGAACCCCGGGAACGAACAGCGTAATTAATATCAAGTTTGCCATAAATTTATGACAATGGCGGTGCACAACCAGCCGCTTTTGTTAAACAAATTTGAACTTTACTGGCTTCATTCTAAAGTGCTTTTCAATATGACGCAAAGTGAAAAAATTACTTTTATAAACCTGAAATGCAAAGGCGAGAAATTTTATACTGACATTGTTGACTTTTATGGTTATTTTATGTTTCTGATATTATGGTGATTCATTATTTCCTATTGGATAGTATAAAGGCAAGTATAAACTTATTATTTTAGTCTTAAATCATAGGAAACATTAAACACTTACTTACTGACAATTTACTAAAATATTACATACTCATGGGCAGGAGTTTAGTTAAATGAAATAATATCATCTAAGTACAAGCTGAAACCTCGCCCGCGTAGAATCTTTTTACGTTCCCGCTACTCATGGAAGCCTATTCCCGGGATGGAAATATGCCCATATATTATTTCAGACTGTAGTATTTCCCTATGCCAAATTACAGCTAGAGACGAATAACTAACGGCCACCGGCTCTAAAGCCCGCCGCATATAACCACACTCGCATTGGTCGTCACGAGCTGCTTGCAAGTGGCAGCAACGACGAATATGAGCGTGCACGTGCGTCTCCGCTAGGTGGACGAGAAATTCAGTGTTTGGACGACACAAGACATTTTGAATGGCAGTGGTGCGAGTATATTTAAAAACTTTTTATCATTGTCAGATTTTGGTCTTAAATCAATTGCATCCATCTTACTTTGTTCTCGTCTACGAATGGTAATTGAGATACTGATTGATATCAAACTCTTAAAAGCAATTGCGGACACACATGTGTCCACCAATGTGGATGTGCCACCGGCGCAATGTCGTGAACGAGTGCGAGTGTGGTCATGTGCGGCGGGCGTAACGAACGTGATTGAATAACAAACACAAAAACATCCAAACAATCAAACATCTTCACCAACTTTCACATCTAGCATATAAGCGTCGGTAGCTTATATATAGTGGTTCAGGAATCGGCCTTAACATCGAAAGGTCCCGGATTCCAATCTTGGACATAACACTACTGGCGTGAACGTTACAGGGAAAAATTTGTAATTTCGGATTTTTTATATACCACTTAGGTGTTAAACAAGCACACGGCCCACCTGATGGATAGTGTTTACCGACGCATATGCAATACTAGAGGTGTTACACTAATGCTACTGACTACGATTAAATAAAAAACTGACATTTTGTTATACTGACATTATAAGCGTACTATATCTAATTTAATGAGCCTGCTACAGAGCACCTGCCACATCCTGTCATAAAATATCAACACAGCATTGCATTGTCGTAAAACTTGGCTTAATCAAGTTATTGCAAAGCGCAAGTCAAGATTGAGAACTTGGTGTCTTGGAAAGTTGTGCATCACATTTTTATATATAACTACGATTGTACCCTCGGGAAAGTATCACGCTAACACTAAATCTAATATAAAAATGAATGTTGTTGAGCGCAAAAATCTCTAGAACGAAAAAAATTCCACGCGGGCTAACGCGAACAGGAATAGAACCCAACGCGAGCGAAGCTACGGTCAACAGTCAGTACTTAATTGGTTTTCGGGGTATCAAGCCAACCTCATGTGCAAGCTATGCCAGCTTGCTAATTGACCTTCAAAGCTCTAGTGTAGATTTCCTTCACGGGATTGAGAGGTCAAATGACAATCGCTTGAATTAAAGCTAAATCAAAAATGGAGAAGCAGTAAAAATCATTTCCGTTTACAACCCACGAAATCCTACCCACAAGTTAAAAGAATTTATGAAGATGACCTGCAAAAGGTCTTTCCGTTCTGCCCTGACGTATTGTGGCTACGCATTTGTTTATAATGTACGCACAGTCAGCAAATAAATAAAATACTTATTAAAAATATTTATTTCTATATTTTAATTGTATTACCTAAAGGGTGTGGTTGGCTTGGTACCCTTTGGATCCCAATCTATCTCTTTGCTTAATATGCTGCTATAATAATTCTATAATTCATTTTAAATCACAAAAAAAGAAATTTTCCTTAAGCAAATCTAAATTCATACCTAGCTATTTTCATATTCATAATAAAATCAAAAAGTAAATCTGACATGTTATTCCACGGAAGCCAGTCAATCAAAAAGGTACTCGTAAAACATGTATAATGTTATAAAACCAGAAGACAACCCTCTATAAAAAGCAAAAGCAACTTATTAAAATTTCGCAAGACCTTCCTAAATATTTAAAGAGTATAGAATCATTTCCAGTTCGGCCAACATTATGTAAATGCTCTCAAAGTGTAACTGCGGGTAACTCGTACTTAAATAATAATTACTTGGGTTATGTTCAGTTACAAATCATGTACTACATAGGCTGGGGTCTGGCGGTTTAACATAGGTTTATTATTATTAATGCCGAAGGTAACCAACAACCACTTGGGATTGGTAGAACGGAAGGTTGCTCGTGTTAAAGCTCATAAGATATCATACTCTGCACGCAACGGACCTCGGTAAGGATATTAAACTATATTAATGTTGTAAAGAGGGATCCGACTTGGTTCCGTTTTAGAGAAATTCGAAAGTGATTCCTGATCTTAAGTTATGGCAGTAGTTTCCAACTTGTGAAATTGTAAATCGTTAATACAGTATGATTTTATCTTGGTTTTTATCTTAGATGAAGCCAGATATGAGTGTTTATAGACACTATTCAAAATTCAGACTGTTAATTTTTAACCGACTGTAAAAAGAAATGATTTACGAATTTATTTTATGTACGTTTTCTTTGGCATGATTAAGATGAGAGACTAGAAAACGGCTAGACTGGTACAGAGATACAGATGACATTACAAGAAGGCACTCTACTCTATGTATGGTTAAATGGATAGGTGTTATCATAATTCATTACCATGGAGGACAGAATATAATTAAGTTTCATTACTCATTGATGAAATTCGAATTTAAAAATTAATTCCCGCCTAAGAGCGTTTCACACTCATCCGATATCAGATATCGGCGTCGGACGCCGATAGCCGACCTCCGATAGCCGACACCTTGTGCGGTTTTCACATTTATCCGATAAAATTTGCCCGATACGGCCATTTGCTCGAAAGCACAGATTAGTTAGGGATGTAAGGGATGAAAAAAAAACAAGAAAAATGCATAAAATTTCGACCTTATTAACATGACATGCTATCGAGTTTTTTCATATATTCGGAATCGAAAAGACACGTAACTAAGAAAATGTCATTGAGGTCGAAAATTGCTTGCAGTCGCTGTTTTAGTCTTTTTGTGATCCGATATCGCGGCAACACATTAGTGTTGGCTCCGATAACCCATATCGGGCCGAACAATGTGAAAGACAGGCACATATCGCATACATTTGAGTTCCTCCGATATCGGATGTCGGATATCGGATATTGGATGAGTGTGAAAATGCTCTTAGCCAGGAACCGTTATACATTTTTTGTTCTAAACAGGTTGTCTACGTTTTTATTGGCTTGCCCCAGTTCAATAGAAATTTATTTAACATTGAAATACCTCTAAATCAAAAAAATATCTGTTGGCAAATATTACAAGCCTACAATTTCCTCACAATACACGAAATTGGATAAGTTTCAGAACTAAACCCTCCTGTTTATTCAATTAATCGCGTTGGCTTTTACCATACAATGAATTTCATTCAGATCTTAAAGTTCTGAAGTAATTTCTCCACTTGAACCTCGAAATAGACCTATCTCTTTTACACTTTATACCAGATGAGGCTTACAATCTCAGAGAAATTATGTCTGCGTTGTAACTTGATCAAATTTCATTCAGTTCAACCATGGAGCGAGAGGGAATTTCATTTAACAAATTAACATTTCACTATTTGAAATTTTACGACGCCATTTTAAGAGTTCCGCGGGTATAATTCTGTTTCAATCCGCGAGCCTCGAATTAGTCAGTACATTGAAGGAACTTTACCTGCGTATAACGAGTTTGTATCTATTTGGGTAATATAAATGTTACGTCGTAGTTTAATTATGTACTTTTTAATTAGCTTCATCTCTGAGGAAAAGCTATGTTAACAAATCTTCGACACGCTAAAGAATATCAATTCCCACCAATGACTTCTTAAAAGACAACCTACAAATTGGTATGCAATACTTCCCTTGTGTTGTACACTCTCATACATTCATTAACAAGTTATTATAGCATATTAACTTACTAACTGATGCCCGCGGCCTCGCCTGCGTGGAATTCTGTTCCCGTTCCCGTGATTAAGATAAAAATTATTCTATCTTTCAAGTTGAACCATATTATAAATAGTTACAAAATTTTATCAAAATCCGTTCAGTTTATCGCGAACATACATCGTGATACGAAATTTATATATATATATAAGAACATCAAAAAAGCTCTGAATAAGAAAATATCACTTCACAGAAGTTGTTTAGCTAACTTACTAGAGTAGATACCTTATATATAAAAACGGTAATATAGTATTGTCAGCACGTCCGGACGTCCCCTGTCATAAATATCGATGACGGTGAATAAATGGGGACCCTCACCGCTTAATATGAGAATCATTGCCTACATTACATTGCAAAGGAATGGTCTCATTGCCGCTGTTATGTGGTTTAGCTACACCTTACCTGTTTATTATAACTAAATTATAGATATATATGTCGCCGCCAATTAGCTTAATCAACCGTTCAATAAACGGCCTAGGCTGCTAAACGATGCCATTTAATGAACGGCCTGAATGATATTCATCCGTAATGTTTATTACAACATTGAATAACCAGGCTGGCTAATAGTTAGGCCATTTGTAAGGTGGGGGGCACCACCCCGAATTAAAACAAGCAATTACATACATACATATACTCACGTCTGTAAATACCCGAGGGTGTAGGCAGAGGTGTATTCACAGAAAATTTGTGATAGGTTTTTTGAAAAACCTGTACAATCCGAGTTGGATAGGTTAGGTTAGAAGGCTAATGCGAGAGCTTTGCTCCGCTCCGCTCCCGCATTAGCTTACGTGGTTAATTTCTTTTATAACTGTGCAGAAAAAAAAACGTTTTCATAGCTTTTTAATTAATTGGCTAGGCAAGTAATTAAACGACATCGATCCAAGCTACTTGCGTAGCCGTTGAATTAAATGGCTGAACACCATTCAGGCCGCTAATTGAACGGCGCTGTTCAGTAAAGAGCCTAGGCAGTTAATTGAACTGCTGATTAAGCTAATTGGCTTGACCGTATTCTAAAATGGTACTCAGTTATTAGTCTCGACATGAAACTGCTTTTAAAGACAGATTTATTTTTGAACTGAATTTGAGTGGAGATTTGATAAATGTAAATTACTTGAGCATTCATAAAATCTTTGGTCAAGTTTAATAATAGGAGGTTACTTGTGAGTACTGATTGTATTGTATTTTTTATACCACTTAGGTGGCAGACAAGCACATGGCCCGCTTGATGGAAAGTGGTTACCGTTGCCAATGGTAACAATTATACACATTGATTGATTGACAGACCTAGTCAAGTACCCCTAGCACGAATAACTATCGTAATAGTATCGTAAACGTATTGAGAAAACGGAGCTTTGCGATTGGCTGGCTTCACATACACACAGGTTCACAGTAGGCAGGCGGCCAATCACATTGCGTCGTTCTGTCAATAAGTTTACCATACGATTACGATAGTTGTTCAAGCTAGGGATACTGAAGTCACAACACGAAGTTATTATAAATAAAATAAATAAATAAATAAATATTTCACAACATTTCACACAACGCTATCTAGACCCATGGTAAGCATAGCTTAACTAGCTTGTGTTATGGAATCTAGAATGCGGATAAACATACTTAGATACTTTTTTTTTGTAAATACATACATATTATACATAGAAACACCCAGACCAATGCAAATATACATATTCATGCATACAAATATTTGCACTGAGCGAGGATCGAACCCGCGCCTCCTGCGTAGCGGCCGCGTTCACTACCGCCACGCCACGGAGGCTGTCGAATTATGGCCGCGGTATTCTATGGGGCGGAGCTTAGCTTAGCTTTATTTCCCCAGTCTGACTGCTCAGTTGGATAGGAATACCGTTGTGTCCTAACTCTCCTTAATACATATTGGCTACATAATCGGAACCTAACAGAAATTGTATAAACTTATTAAGATGATAAAACACAGGTCTGGCGTTTGGCGTAGTGGTGACCCGGTCAATAAGGTATCGGGTTTATGGTAGAAAAGTGTGGTTTAGAACCGCGTTCATTACACTACGAATAACTTAGCTGAAGGGGAGAAATAATATTTACATATTAAATGAGATTCTCATCAAGGTCGCCGGGAAGCGCTGGATGCGGGCTGCTTTAGATCGGTCGTTCTGGAAGTCTATGGGAGAGGTCTATGTTCAGCAGTGGACTGTGTGTGGCTGATATATGGATGATGAAATGAGATTCACACAATGTATCCTCAATATACTTGTGTTCCAGCTATCTTTCATAAAAATATCGTAAGTTGTTGTAACTGTAAAAGTAACCCACGTCAAACATTTATGTAAAAAAAAAAACTAAAATATACACCAATATGTTTCGCACTTAGTAATATTACCTACCGACCCTTCACGACCAAGAAATATGGCAGTTATTTTATTCAACCTGACATTTATAGTCATACCACGTTTCAGCTAAAACACGCCATTTTAAATAAAAAAACACTATTTTGACGTAAATATCTCAATTAATAACAATATACCAGGGTAAATGTGGGCAGGTTAGTTCGCCCTCGCAGTATTAAACCGATCAAATTAATGACGTCTTATAAAAAAAATCAGGTTAGGAACACTAAAGGTAATGGCACACTGTACCGGCACCGAAACGGCACAATATTGTGATATATACAACACGGCGTTTCAAATTCTGAGTAGTTCCTTAACCATGCTGCGTTGCTTGGCATTTTGAAAAATCTCTCATCACTATCCAGCCTTATCGAATTTAGTTTGGGACGGTTTTCAGTCTTAACAGTGAAACTGCCGAGCCTATTAATTTTCAGTGAAGCGACTACATCTAATAATATGTTGGCAATGTCGAAGTTCTGAAGTTCAATTCGAATTCAAATTCAAAAAATCATTTCAATCAATTCATTCCAATTCATTCCATAAAAATGGCGTGACATGGCAACTTTTTTTTTATAAAAAACATCGTCATGTAGGTACAATAATTTTCTTGTACTGACTTAGAGCGTCTTAATCCCAAGATTTTTTTTCATTCAATTAGTTTGAAATGTTATAACACGCCCAACTACACAATTTGTCCTTAAAAGTTGTTTTAAATTTATTTTAAGGACAGTGTTCTAATTTTATTGGGAAGTTTATTGTATAATTTAATACAATACCCCGTAAAAGAGTTGATTATGTAACACAAGCTTACCTTTACGTCTAGTTTTTATACCACGTAATCACTCTTTTTCGTAAAGGAGTCTAAATTTTTATGTGCATAAAGTAAATTCTCATAAATAAATCAGACCAGTTGTCAAACTTTTTAGGGCTCCAACTAACGGTACCTGAACATCTTCGTATGTATAGAATACCGACGGTTGAACATCGAGGCACGGAGGAGTCTCAATGTGTTAAGAATGGTCCTTCATCCTGAGACTGGCCTTTTTAGTGTTGCTTAATTTTACAATGGCATATTCATAGATATTTATTCAATATAGAACAAAGCTCACTTGAGAGTTTTCGTGCTGTCAGTAGGAAGACCAAAGGTTTGTCCTGCTTTGTCTTCAAAACTGACGGCACAGAAACTCGCTCTTCTTACAGAGTCGGCAGCACGAGTGCGACTTCTCTAGTGTTGCACACGTCCATAGGCCACTGTAACCATTTTACATAAGATGAGCCGAGATGTGATTAAATGCTAAAATAGTTAGCTATATATATAAAAAAAAACATGAAACAACAGTTAAATTAACAAGTTTTCACATTAATTTGCAACACGATACTTAAAATAAAAAAAAAACTTAAATAAACAAAATGCATTTTTCTTAGATTTCGTAGTGACAGAGAAACAGTTGAATTATAGTATAGATCTTATGACGGTTTAAAATTAATTAAATGAATGTTTAATAACGAATGTTGCCCCCTGATTAAGGTTTCCATCCCTCTGGACATGCTGCGAAAAATCGTAGAAAAATGCATTTTTTTAGTTAAGTTTTTTTTTATAAAACTTTAAGTATGGTGTTGCAAATTAATCTCAAAACATGATAATATAACTGTTGTTCCATGTTTAATTATTATTTGTTTAAAAATAAAACTCACTATTTTATACTCTCCTTTTTTTGTGTTCTGCTAATTCAACAATCTAAAATCATCCACAAAAATAGTCTAGTTTCTCAGTATTGCAACAATAGGAACGAAATATAACACAGAATATTATATCTTCTAAAGGCTTGTAAGGCCTGAAGGTACTTCAAAAAGTTTTGTCTGGCGTTTGATGTTAACAACTCTTGTGTTAGTACTTCAGAAAACTGCGGGATCTGTATTCAACTTTGTTAATGGTATTGTACTTACTTTTTATTCCGAGAATTGGACCCGGGATCGCAGAAGATGGGTCGGTATCCTGCGTGGGCAGGTCCGTGGGCATATAAACCCATTCTCATCAATTATTTAGTTTAGCTGGAAGCACTCTGTTACTGACATTACTAGAAATGTTATATTTAAAAATGTTCATACAATGAAAACTACTGGAACAAAGTATATAAAAAAATTATGGGACCAAATGGCAACTATTCGGCATCGGATTAAAAAATAATCATGTAAATCGGTACATAATATCAAGAGTAATCAAATAACAAACATTAAAAAAATACCAATCGAATTGAAAAACTTCTCCTTTTTAGAAGTCGGTTAAAGAATCGGGCAAGTTTGAGATGAACTCGCGCACTAAGGATTCCGTACTATCATATTCGATAATACTTATTTTATACTGGCTATTTGTACTTGTTGCCATACCGGCAATAGAAATACATCATCACGAGATTCAGCCTGGTGGCAGACAAACAGACAATGTAGTCTCACTAATAGTATTCTGTGTTTACTTTTTGGGTACCTAAAAATGATAAACGACAAAAGGAATCTATAGAAGTAGTACCTAGGTATCACTTTTGACTGTCAGTGAGGATCATAATAGTAGTTTATGATACTGTTGCATAAAAAGGGTTCTTATAACACGAGTGTGTTTTAAAAAAACGAGCCGTAGGCGAGTTTTTTTTATATTATCACACGAGTGTTATAAGACCAAGTTATGTACAGTGTCATACACTACTTTATCTACTCTCATACATAAACTACATAAACTAATTTATTTTACAAACAAAACCAAACTTTGTTTAATATAAATGTAAAAAAAAAAGTTGATGCCAAGACAAGGCCGCAAACATCGATTGCGCATGCGCGTTTCTTTTTTTTCTTCCGAATTGGCCGTTTTTTTTTTTAAAGTAGAGGTTCAGTCCAGATGGAGATTGTATAGGTGTATCGTTATGATTAAAAAGTTATTTTATGATATAGGTGTCCATACAAGACCTGTAATAAGTAGGTATGTGTACGTCTCAGTAATAAGTAGGTATATTTTGTCTGTGTTCTTAACAACAAAATATCGTAGACGGCGCGAAACACCCAAAAGAAACCAAAGAGGCTTTGTGAAATGTATCTTCGCCAACCCTTTGTTAGTGCGGCGACGTATTAAGCTGAAGATATATTGTTAGGGTGGGCACAGACCTGCTGAACCTTCATCTTTACCTATGTAAACGTAAATAACTGTTCTATCAGCATTCTAAAACCCATATTACGAGTGAGTTAACATCAAATATAGCCAAAAGTAAGTTACCTTCTATCGAATTAGATAGCGTTCAAACCTGTTAGGTACTTCAGCAACTTCTAAGTTAGTTGACTGCCAACGAAGTTAAGGCAGCAACACGAACTTTACCATGTATAGGGTACCTACTATAGTTACAGTAGGTATCAAGAGTACAAGCTTGAAGGATCGGTAGGCTATTGGTTAAGGAGTCGGCCTTAGAATAGATCTCGGATTCGAATCCTGGCTACTGCCCCTCTCAACAAGTGGCAATTCGTTGGCCGACGTTTGGCAGAATAGAATGACGAATGTATGGGATTTGACATATTTGACAGCCTTTGACGCATGTCATAAATGTGAACCCACTCCTAATACAAGTGATTTGCTGGTTAGGGGGAATATTATTAATTTCGTTTACTGACAATTTTCTTTTTGTTTTAATAAAAAATCATTACCTTTAGTAACACGACGAACATACCTACATATAGTCACGCCTGTAAACCTCCGAAGGGATAGACAGAGGTATATAAACACCCACATTGCTCCAACTGTATTTAAATTATTTTTTAATAATTTAAATTTTAATTTAATCACTACAATCCTGGGTATTTACCATCAGGCGTATCGATTACTTCACCAAATAAACACTATATAAATGATATTTTGAGCCAAAAATCTTAAGTCAATCTTGAACCAAAAATAATAATTGATTCAGTAACTTTACCACCAAAATCGATCGTTTGTTGATAGACTATTTGTCTGCAGTTGTACTTAATTACGAGAGGATATGCATAGTCAGTCTTTACTGGTTTTTGTATAATTCAACTTTACCTGTTACGATAGATGTAATCTAAAGAGCTGTACCCCTAACAAGAACAGCTATCGTAATCATATCTTTACTGTATTGAGAGAACGGAGCATTGTGATTGGCCGGCTTCGCATACACACAGGTTTGCAGTAAGAAGGCGGCCAATCGTAATGCTCGATTCTCTTTTACTATACCAATAGGGTACTGGATCAGTCTTTACTAACTTTTTGTTCACAAAATCTTTGCCTCTAAGTGAATCTACAAAATGAAATAAATATCTCGCTACGAATATCGTATTCAACAACTGAATTTCCGTACATACATCTCTCTCTATGTTCGTATCCAAGTTCCATGTCGTTAGCGTTTGCAATTGTGAGAAATATGAGAAATGTTTTGCCCATTATGGATGCCCAGTTGCCTTTGTAAATATCATTATTTGTATGTTACAAACGACGAGGTGAATAATATTTTACTACAAGTGTGTTAACTAAATGAGTCTGTCATTGCGAGTAATCAGTGCATTTACTATGTGTTGTTTTCATTGCTCAAAAAGTGGGGAAATGTAAAATGTGAATGAGTGCGGGTTGCACTTATAAATGATATAGTTATATTAAGTTCAATAAAACACTGATTAAAACATAAATAACATATATTTACACTGTATATCTAAACTGTAACTCAAATTCCAAATAAATAATTCCATAGTATGTTGGAATACCCAAAATAAGATTTTTTTATCTAATTTAATTTAGTAAATACTAATCACTCATAATCAAGATAGGAAAGTTCTAAATTATAGACTTATACCCGTTTGCACTGAACTTAAGAGTATCTTAACCTGATGCCTAAAGTATATAAGACACTCTTAACAAGAAAATGCATTGCACCAACCCTAAGATACTCCTAAACACGCTAAGTCAATCTTAATTCTTATGACACCGATTAAGTAAGTCATAACGTTTTAGGAATCTCCTAACCCTATTTTTTTGACAGTTGTCAATCAATGTCCGGTATTTATATGTACTATTTGGCATATGACATTAAACTAAATAAAAAAATAATCTAAATTTATTTATTATTATTTTTAAATAAATTTAAATACAACGTGACTTACGCGACTTGACTGACGAGACGAGATCGTTTTTTTTAATATAATTTATTGGGGCTTGGCACACAGCCAGCCTAAACCTTAAATATCTTCAATACGATATTTTTTCATGACGATGACGATGAGTGATGATTGCCATGACGATGACGATGAGTGATGATTTCTGCTTCAGTAAAGTTGTGGGGACTTTACTGAAAGCTCCCCCAGGAGATTTGGAACGAACACGAAATGTCACAATTCACTGTAATATCCCACTTTCCTACACTTGTGTGAATTGTCCAAGACGTTATGTCTAAAAATCCACCATTTTTACACATAAAAACTGGAATTCACACCAATTTCAAAAAATAAAATAATACTGCGATGTGCGCTTTCCCGCGTTCGCGCCAAATTTCGGACGAGATCGTTAAAGAAATCATAGACAATCGCTCAATTATCATAGACATTTGACTAATTCATTCGTTCATTTACACCTTCATTCGCTTTACTAGGCTTATCTTAAGTTAGGAATACCCTTTCGTAAATATGTTGGTGCAATTGAAAATTAAGTTAAGATTATCTTAGACTTAGGAGTCACTTTACAAGGATTAACCTAAGTAGAGTTTAGTGCAAACGGGCATTAGTTTCTAAAAAGTTTATGACCAATATACTAATCTAAGTATTTCTTTTCAGCTGACAAAGCACCTCCCGGATTCCCTAACATCGCCCCACCTCCCACCACCATGGTGGTAGAGGTCGGCCACACCGCCACGCTGCCCTGCCAGGCCACCGGGAACCCCTCGCCCAAAGTCAGATGGCTCTGGAACTCCTTGCCGCTGGATGTGGCTTCGAACCCAAGATATGCACTTCTGAATGACAAGATGCATGGTAAGTGTCTTTTATTTAGGATTCATGTATTACTTGCTATTGGCGGCTGCTTCACCCGCGTAACATTATGTCCCGTGAAAGTATATTCCAGAGAAAAATAATTGTCTATGTGTTATTTTAGACAAAATATCTATCCCTCAACCAAATTTCAGCTAAATCCTTTTCAGCCGTTTCAGCGCGATTGAGTAACTATATAAAAGGAAAAAGTTGGATTGGTTAGGCCGAGGTCTGGTAGCTCATTGATCAAAGCATTGCCCCTGTAAGGCAAAGACCGCGGTTCAAACCCCGCCTAAACCGATTAGTTTTTTTTTTCTATTTAAATCGATTTTAATATCAAGCATGAAAACGGCTTAAAAATTAAATCTAAAAAAATAAAAAAAATATCATGTATATAATGAAAAAAGATACACAAAGCAATAGCTACTGATGTGGACTAATTTTCTATACCTATTCCATTCCACATTCCATTCTACGAGGAATACTTAGGAAGGTACTTCTGATCTGGGGCTTGATATTGCAACGCACACCACATACCACACCCATAAGCCCAATCCAAGCGGGCTTTGGAAGCAATCAGGAACATCGTTAAAAAAATGATGAATTAACTTTTTATGTGTGGCAACTTCAAACACCGATCTATTATAATTTGCAAACCAGAAATCTCAATCTTGCCGCTTTCTTATAAAAGAAATAAGCCGAGTTCATTAGAATTTGACAAGGTATCAGCTTCTGATGGATGTGAAGATCCATTTTAGATAACGCAAATTGAAGATTATCCCCTGACATTGTTCACATAGCACCTTGGCTTCTTATAATGAGATTCGACTAAAAAAGATAGGAAAAAAAAATATTCCGTTTGTTTTTATAAACCACAGACCGGTCGCTGTAGTTTGAAGGACTTATACAACAATTACAATAATGTGAAATCCTCTGTATAACTTTTTGGAAGACTTTTCGTATATACAGTCACTCATCTCACAAAAATCACTTAAATAGCATCGTTGACCGTTGTAGTATTGTGCAGATTTTGGCTTAGAGAAAAGAATCGACCTTGTTCAAATGGCGACAGTCCAATTCTACATGTTTATGCCGTAGGGAACTAAATACTATACCTTTAGGAGCGGACTGTTGAAATCCTTTATTTTTGACTAACATTTCGCTGTACTTTTAATCCCATGGTGAATCTACTCCGAACTACTTAGAATTTCCGGAAAAACCTCAATAACTGCCTCACAAAATCAGTAGTATATTTTTTGTCAACCAGGCAATAAAATCCAGGTCCATACTAGCTCAAACTTAGACCACAGTACTAACGAGCGTAAAGCAAAAGATAGTTGGAAATAACGTCGCAACCACACAGCGCCATAAATCATCGCGGCCACGCCTTGACATAAAATTGTGTGAGCGAGCCCACTGCATCATTTAACGTCACCTATAATTAAGTTTAATTAAGAAAAGATGGGTGCGATTAAAACACCCCGTAGAGACGAATTTAATTTGCAAATCTTAATGAAAGTTCGTCGTGTGCTCGAGTCGAGTCCACAATATGATAAGCAGCCACCCGACAAAATGTTAATTATATTAAGTTTTAAGTACCGCGACAAACATTGTCGTGGTGTGCGAACCTGCCGGAATATTGTCAGCTTTTAATTTTGTTGTAATGATTTGGTAAATTACTTGTTTTCTTACTGTTTCATTGGACTTCGTTCTTTTGTACTACTTACATTATACTGTGTCACACCTGACGGTTAGCTATTACTGTAGTACCCCCCACTTGTGCGTTTCTTCTACCTATTATGGAAAATGAAATAAGAGGTAAAATAATGGACAGAGACATCAGAAAGAGAGGTACGTGCGCAAGAGTTTTACAAAGAGTCATATGCAATTTCCTGCTACTTAAAATCAATAACTGTTTTTAAGTGTTTTAGGCAACATAAGAATTATAAATTTGAGCTGCATTATAGTCGCTGGACAGTAAGCACCTGTAGCGGCATAAAAAGGCTTCCAAAATTTTAGCAAACATTATTTCATTTGTAAAACCTCAAGCAGAAGTAAGTACTTAAGTGTCGCTTAAGTAATTTTAATTATTTATAAATGAAACCACGCGTGCCCGAACTCTCCAACAATTAAATCCGTCTGTCTGTATTCCGA
Source organism: Eilema caniola (assembly GCA_949126895.1). Lineage (NCBI taxonomy): Eukaryota > Metazoa > Arthropoda > Insecta > Lepidoptera > Erebidae > Eilema > Eilema caniola. Next base: position 6,248,917 of record OX421476.1, read on the forward strand.
AATGTTAATAATTTTAATACCATTATGCACTCCAGAAGGTGAGAAAGTAAATTAAATTTAGTTGGAGCAGCCCAGTCACCGTGGACTCTTTTAATCTTATTAATTCTAATTTATTCCAGCGGATTATTTCCCTCGGTCGCCTCGAATATTCCACAGCTTACCATAATGGAAGCTATTTATTGGTTGTATTAAAAATACATACTTACCTCCCAACGTCTTCACACTATATTAGGATTTTTTAAACTTGCAACCCTGCAGAGCCATCGTTCCAAGCCGATACTGGTTATACGGCTAGGCCGATTGAAGATCTGTGATAAAGGGTATGTATTTAATACCCTGCTAAGCAGATGGATTCCGTAACGGGGTAACACACAATGTGGACAACTTCTGCCTCGGCAGAACTCAGCCGAAAATAGATGATCATTTTTCTTATCGAGGATACACTACGAAAAGGTTCACAAATATTTAATTTTCATATGAATAATTAATAGATTGTTATGTTTTTGAAAATAGGATTTTTTTTTTCAATTAGTTAAGTCTGTCGTCGGTTTTATAAGTATAAATTACACTAAACCCTAACCATCCAACCATATCCCAATTTCGTAACAACTTTTGAATGCCAATGAATCTGTATCTGGAATAAGGAGGTAGGACACGACGGTATTTCCGTCCAATTGAGCAGTCCGACTGGTGAAGTACCTCCGCCCTACAGTATACTGTGGCCATAATAACCTCGTGTTGTATTCCCGGTGGTGAGTAGGGTAGGTAGGTGGGAAGACCAAAGGCAATTCCTGCTTTGTCTTCTACACTGATGGCACAGAAACTCTCTATGTTTATAGATGTCGGCAGCACAAGTGCGACTCCTCTGGTGTCGCACACGTCCATAAGCCACGGTAACCACTTTCCATCAGGTAAACCGTGTGCATGTTTGTCACCTCAGTTGTATGAAAAAAAAAAAGACGGGTTGCACTCTGGGAGTGCCGACAGAAGTGAAAACTTTTTCTTTCTTTCTTTCTTCGTTATATACATAGAAAAAGATAAAAAACATACCATACCATACCTATAATACAGCGCCAATCATAATCACTAATTTTTTGCTAATTTTCTATCAGAAGAAATTAATAAATTACAAAAAGATAAAATTATCACAAAATGTAATAAATTACAAAAAGAAAAAATCACAAATAGTGTCATAAGGCCAGGTTTGAACCCGGTACTATCTGAAACCATAGGGACTTACAGTCGATGCGTTTACCGCTATGCTGCGAAGCTATTTATAGTATATTGCAAAATGGACAGTCTATAGCTAATATTGTATGACGTCAGTCGCCGGTTACGGTCCAAAGGTCAAGCGATCCTGACGCGCGAGTTTAACAATTTTTACCCATCCAACGCCTCTAAAGAAGTTTTCACTTCAAAAAACTTGTTTTTGTACTGAAACTACAAATACATATTCAGCTAGAGGGGTATAACACATAGGCTACTTTTATCCCGGGAATAGGTATGTCCAAATAGATTGAGCAATCAACTAGTCATGTATCGAATGAAATTTTGAAACATTTACTATGCTGTATATAAAAAGTGAATCGCTCAGGACTCGAACCCGCGATCTTTCCCTTACAGGGAGAATGCTCTGACCACTGAGCCACCGAGCCACGCCTGAAGCTATCCCATCTCCTATACTACCGTCTTAGGGCTATAGTGGGAGCCATCTACCGAACTCTCCGAACATACGAACTATCGCAAAGAATTAATGATGTTGCAATCATTTTTAAACATTGCTTTTCGATGACCCGCCTGAGCGATTTACTTTTTCCTATCTAAATCGATTTGAAAAGTTAGCATAGTAAATGCTTCAAAATTTCATTCAATTATATAGGCGGAGTCATCGCCCCTAGTCATGTATCATTTTATTATAGCCGTTGCGTGGGGCATGGGCTAATTGATTCGAGCTTGTCATGCCTACCTGAACCTGAAACCCGAAGGAACCTTACTAAAAAGTTATCATTAACATTGTCTCCAAAACTTCCTCATCACCACATCTTCCTTCAAATCACATCACTCTTATATATCACACTACTTACAGGTCATATAAAGTACTTATAAATAATTCTAATGTTCACGGATTACGCTAATACCCTAATGTGAGTAGCTATTCCCTACTCGAAGGTAACACTCGTCTTTCGGCGATATCGATAATAATCTGATACGTGTACGAGTACGTTACTTAATCTATTTACCTCTCAGATTAATTTTGAGAATAGAAACGAATAGATGTTAAGGTTAACGCACACTTACCACTAGGGCCTGAGAATAAAAATCGGTAAATAAAGAATAAAAAGAATAAACGTCCAAAATGAAGGCCTGGATGATGTACCTAGATAGAATAGTTATCTTTGTGTCTCATAACTGGTTTCCAGTACTCCTCGCGCGAACACTAATGCTCTCTGTTTTCTGTTATGCTGTGTTTCTCACAAGTAAAACGATTTTTATTTTAAAAATCTGGAAAAATAAGTCTGGATTTCAGTAGTGAAATTCATTGTAACTGAAATGTGTAAAAATTTATTAAATTTACATTCTAGAATCCCTTACATAAACCATACTTCATTTAATGAAATATTAAAGTAAGTTAGAACAGAAAAGAATGGTTTCAGAAGGGGACTGATTGCGGGTGCAATTCCCGTTCTGGATGTTAGTTTTCAATTTAAATCTAACCTTACTTTTGTTGTAAAGAGCGATATATCCCAGAATATTAATATTATTATATTAATTTTGACTGCTGTTACACTGTCGTTTAAATAAGACATGGTTTAAATTTTAGTTAATTTCATCGCATCTAAGTAAAAATCTTGGAAAAAGAAAAAGAATATAAAGCCATAATAAGCACCTAACGCCCTCACAATTACTACCATAATTATATATCAAAGAGACCGACATGATGTCAACACAGTATGTGTGCGCTATCCTTTATAATGTCGAAAGCCATGTTTGTATGTGTCTGTGTGTGTGTGGGATGTACCTTTCACAATGACGTAATCTATATTTGTACGCGTGTTTGCGTATATAAAAGGGAGTTTTAAGATTATTCCTATAGATACTTCCACGTTTGGCTTTGAGTTCAGTCCCAATGCACGCACCGGTGACTTTCCGGAGGCTGTTCATAATAGAAACTAATTATCTCTTGCTTTATCGACGGAGTTAATGCGCACAAAAGTGTATAGATGTGGTCTGCACCTTTCTGATTTGAAAGGGGACCCGTGCCCACTTGTCGACCAGCAATCTGTTAATGATGGTGGGTAACGTTATTTTGTGACTACCCTACGCGATTAAAATGACATAAATTCGTTTTTTTTTTTAATTCTCCTTGAGAGAGATAAGAAGGGCAGGTTGTTACGTACTGTGTTGCTACTAAAAATATAAAGTACCCACCTATGACCGCTGTCAACTCCAGGTAGAAAGTTCTTCGGTAAAGAAGGAAAGGCAATGTGGAGAGAAGCTCACGAACTGTATGAATAAAGTATAATTAGGTACTTTACGTTAATTTGATAAAAAAAATGATGACTGGCGTTGCTGCTTTCCAATCTGAGAGGCCCAAAGGACTCCTGCAGGAGACTCTACGTGGGTATCGTGCGGTCCATGGCCCTATACGAGTGCCCTATATGGGAGGACTTCCTAAAAGAGAGAAATACGCACCTGCTATATGTCCTGTAGCAGAAGATGGCCTACAGGGTCATCAGGGGGTACCGCTCGATATTCTTCGAAGCGGCGAGTCTCCTTGCCTAAACGCCACCGTGGATACTGGATGCGAGAGCCCTTTCGGCGCTATATCGATTCCGAAAGTTGGAGCGGGAGCGGGGTCACTATTCTGTGCCTGAAGTAATACGGGCCGAGAAGTCCCGGCTCCACAGAGACATGGTGGCGGAGTGGGAGCAATGATTTGACCGACCACACGAAGGGTCGGCCGTAGTAGCGGCGGTAAGGTCAGTGGCTAGAGACGCCACACGGCAGGCTCTCCTGCCGACTGACGCCGATTATCACAAGGCACGGGTGCTTCGGGCGATTTTTGTGTCGGATCGACAAAGAGCCAACGTCTGAGTGCCATCACTGCGACGCGAGAAACGACTCAGGGCTGCACACGCTTACCGAGTGCCCAGCGTGGGAGACGCTGAGACGGAAGGAGTGAGAAGTTCTCACACTCGCCACCTTGCTCGCAGCGATGGTTCGCTGCCCGCGTGCGTAGGCGACTCGAGCGTTGGATGTCGATGAATGACCTCCGTCCCCCATGAGCGCGGTCCTGGAGGTGATGGGTGGAAACTACCCCGACATTTCTCCCTCAATTTCCCTCCTATCAAAAAAAAACAAAGAAGGTGTATGCCAAGTTTGGTGAAAATCGGTTAAGAAATGAGCCCTCTAGACCGGAACTGACAAACCGACATAAATACGGACAAAAGCAAAATTGGTCACCTCGTCGGAACAAAAACTCTCGTTCGCATCGCAATAAGCAGATAGAACCGCAACAGCTATTCATCTCTCTCACTTTCAATAAAGGGCTAAGCAATCAACTTCAAGCCCTACTAGCAATCTCGTTTACAATTCCGTGGTTAATTGACTTAGATGCCGCACAATCTAGATTATTGAACCAATAAAATATTCTACCGGCGGCGTTCTAAACAAATTTCGACCATTTTGTAAGCCATATTATACACGTATTCTTGATTGCGTAAATCGACAAATTAACGATTTCAATTAAATTAATTATCATAAGAAAAGATCCTCTCTCAAAGTACATATTTTTTAATACACTCGCTCATTTTGATTATTGTATTGTTTGGTCTTTCAGTGAAACACAATGTGGAGGTCTTTGGTTGTTTATTTCTTATTATATTTTATACAAATCTTGTTTTATTAACATTTATTCTTAGGACTACCACTAACGACGTGTTGCTTCCTGTTAGGTCCGTGGAGAGAGAGAGCTGTCATATTCAAATTACACTTGTCAATACTAGAGATAGTAACGTTCCGTTACTACAATTATTATATGCGTCGGCATTGTTTGCCAACAATCTACCAGCGACTAGAAACATCCGAGAGGACGGACCATCTCGATGGGCCTTGGTCAGTCGGGGGACATGCTAGAGACAATCTCACTCTCGGCAACTGATGATCCAAGACAGCGTGGGGTTTTAGTTGGTTCAAATCCACAATAACCACCACCGCTGGCACCGGTTATCCGTGAAGATTTCCGGACTATAAAAACGGACCTGCCTTTCTATTGACGAATCCAGAGTTCGAGTCGAGAGAGGGTCGGCGGCGCGTGTGCGACGACCCTCTCTCGACTCGAAGTTGCACGCGTCCATAGGCCACGGTAACCACTTACCATCAGATAGGCCGTGTGCTTGTCTGCCACTGCCAAAAAGAAAGTTAACAACCCGCCTTCTATATAAACCGAAACTTCTCTTCATTATAAAAAATAATAAAAATAAAATTTATTATTTTCATTAAGAAATTTACTGTTGTATTGATTTCAATACAACAGTAAATTTCTTTCAGTAAAGACTTATACACTTATAGATAGACTTTTAGATTAGATAGTATTCAAGCCTTATAGGTCTTAAGTAAGCTTTAGGTAATTCCCATAAAGCTGTAACAATACTCAGCAACTGGAGAAGTCATCAACCAGAACTCTTCCATATCCGGAGAGATAATATCCTGAAGAAAGTACTCGAAATAAAGTTGCCTTATATTTAACTTTACTTCAGACATGAACAAACCTCCGGAATAAAAGTATCCTATTAAGTTGTATCCGTGAATTGTACAAACCCGCAGATTGTTTGGCTTTATGTTCATCTTTAAGGGCTCAGCCTTCATTAGAAATTATCTTTTTATATAACCTACTATAATTATAAATGTCAGGAAGACAGAGTTTTATGAGCTCTCAACGCCGAATGAACCTCTAAAACTTAGCACATGACAATAAGGGCCTGCGCTGACAGATGGCACGGCAAGGCGAAACACTGCTATGTGACAAATAGAAATAGACCTTAAAGTCATAAGAATAAAGTTGAAATTTGAATGATTCGATCTAGCAGCTTGTTTTGAATCTACAATGCTCTTCATTGAAATTTCAAGTAAAAAATCCTTTCGTCTTCTTTCCTTTTTCGCCTTAATGTTCTTAAGTGTTACTTTGTAACTTACATGACATGAATCAAGATACTCGATTTAATTTGACTTTGCCGTGTCATGCAGCTCGTCGGCATAGGCCTTTATGGTGGGATCGTGGAGTTAGAGACACTTAATTCAGTACATTTGATACTTTATCCCAAATTTCATTGGGCTTTTCTCGTTTTATAGAAATTTCTTTGTAAACCTTTGTATTTCAAATACTGGGTACTCACTAACTGAGCGGAGTCAAATGAATGGGTCTACCTACGTACATGTTGTAATTATGACGAATCCCGCTCGCTGTCATTTACTTGATGTGTACCCGGCATTATGCCTTTTATGTTCAAAGATGTGTGCTCATTTTTTACTAATATCCGCAAATAATACCTAAAACATAGGTATCTGCGAAATGAAAGAAAATTTAATATGTTTAAATAGCTCTTTTTGAAGAGCTTGAAGCAAACTTGAATATTTACCTTTGACTACTAGGTTGTAAAACGAGAACAATATAATGTTTATAAGATATAAAATTAACATAAGTAAAGTAAAATTACATAGGTTTAGATAAGGATTTTCAGAATTCTCATGTTCTTTAATGAGGACAGTAGCGTAAAAACACAACCATGTGTATGTTCTCATTAAAAGACATGACAAAAGGACTGAACTGTATTACTTTTAAAATGCCTACCCACACCAAAATGTTACACGGCAGAATAAATGAAACTCATAAATAAAATATATACGCTACATATTTTCACAAACTCAGCAGACTTCAATATATTTACAATATATCTACTTAGTATCAGCATATTATTATTTTACTCCCAACCTCAAGTTGAATCAGTCATGAATCCACTTCTCGAGTAATGATCAATATCTCATCACTACATAGTATAAAACGAAGTCGCTTTCTCTGTCTCTATATCCCTTTGTATGCTTAAATCTTTAAAACTACGCAACGGATTTGATGTGGTTTTTTTTAATAGATAGAGTGATTCAAGAGGAAAGTTTATATGTATAATACATGTTCAATATAGTAGACGGTGCAGCGGGAACGTGATCTGACGCCACGCGGGTGGAAAAATATTGGCGGTACGAAGTGTTCGCCGGGTCAGCTTTTTTATACCATTTAGGTGGCATCGAAGCACACGGCCCATCTGATGGGATGTGGTTATCGTGGCCTATGGACGTTTGCAACACCAGGGTCATCACAATCGTGCTAGCGACCCTGTAGATACGTTCTAATACCCTTCTTGAAGAACCCCATATTGTAGTCGCTTGGGAAAACCACGGCAGGAAGTTTATTCCACAACCTGAACGTGCGTGGGATGAAGTTCCTTTCAAAATGCACGGTGCGCACCATTTCCGTTCACAATGTGTATGGATGAATTCCCTGCCTATGGCGAGTGGTGCGATAATAGAATGTAGCGGTGGGCATCATGTCAAACAATTCATCTGAGCACAGACCATTGCATAGGTGGTAGAACACACACGGCGAGGCAAAGTCCCTTCTGAGGCTGAGAGGTTCTACATCGCCTGTGAGTATGGGATTGTCGACGAGCCTCAACGCCCGTCTTTGCAATGAGTCGAAGGGGCCCAGCTGGTATGCAGGCGCTCCGTCAAAAAGGTGACAGCAGTACTCCTTGGGCACAAAGCCTTATAAAGCAGAAGTCGTTGCCCCGCAGTGAAGTACTGTTTCGCTCTGTTGAGCACTTCAAGTTTCTTTGAGGCCAGCTTGACCTTGTCCTCCAAATGGCCGCGGAACTGAACGTCGCTTGAGATATCGACACCTAGGATCGCGATACTCGAAGAGATGGAAAATAGTGTGCCCAGGAATTGCGGCGCTACACTAGATCTTGTTCAAACTAATTTTCGGTGGAAGTTAACATGGTAATGTACCTCCTATTTTTTGTAGTTTTATCATTTTCTTATTTTAATGGGGGTAAAGTTTTGGTGGAGGGGGGGAGGTGACTCACATTTTACCACTTTGGAAGTGTCTCTCGCGCAAACTATTCAGTTGAGAAAAAACTGATATAAGAAACCTCAATATCATTTTTGAAGACCTATCCATAAATAACCCACAACTATGTGTCTGATGAAAAAAATATTTTTGAGTTTCAATACTAAGTAAGGAGGAGGAAAAGGGTTCCGTTTTTTGAAATTTGGCTACGGAATCCTAAAAAGGATTTTGATTTGCTTAGCTGAAAACTTGAAAAATGAGAATCGTCCACTATTATTTTGGGTTTAACGTGATAGACGATGGACCTATCGCCGTCATCGTCATACACTTTTCTGACTCTGTACTGCTACTAATAAAATTGTTTTGACAGAATAATCCTATGAAAATAATCCTGCTTATCAAACACGAACTCTGTTTTAAAATGAGCAATTACCCAATTTTGTAGCCAGAGTTTACTGACAAGCAATACCCAGCAATTTATTGCCTTGTTCATGAATAAAATCGCTACTTTTTTATGCTCCCAATTTAGTCAGACGTCGAGCGATGTTATCAGACCTATCTGCGTTACCAGGTAGACGCAAGTCTCGCCGGCAAAGATATTGGAGCTAAATGTGAAAAATATTATAATGCACAAAATATGGAAATGATTTGTGATAATAAGAAAGTTTTTATATTAGATTAAAACAGACACAGTGTGGTTAAATAGCAGATTGTTCAACTAAAACAAGCCATAATGACACGAGATGTTTTAGTAGTTCGAGTATCATTATGGTTGTTTAGTCCCTCGTTAAACACGTTCTATACAAAATTATAATATTTATAATTACAAAGTTTCTTTAAATTACGCATTAATCGTTAATCTAACCTAAAAAAAGTTGTATTCAAAATTCAAAAAAAAATGTCCCGAGATTTTTTTTGTTAAGTGACATACCTACGCTTTAACTTTAACTTTAGCCAATAGATTCAAACTTGAAAAATAATTTAAAACTAATTGCAAATGCATAATAAACGTATTAATCCTTAATAATTACATAATAATTAATTAAATTAATGGGTTTTTCAAATTTTTTCAAATGTTATTTTGAGGTTATTTCTATACACAATCACTAAAAAGGTGATAATCCTCCCATTCACAAACACCGTGATTGGCTGTTTAGGAGTTTTCAAAGTAAATTAAAAAATAAATACTTTAGTCCCTGGAGATTAATAAAGAACTTTAGTCTCGATATGCAGGGACTAAAGTAATATTTTAAGAGCATGAGAAGTGAAAAATACAATTAGATATGTGGTGTAATTAAGGTCTAAGCAATGTAGGAAAGTATACGTAGGAACTTGGACTAATACAAACTCTAAAGACACAATAAGTGGCACTACCCGCGGCGCAAAATACTTTGGGCCAAGTTGACATATCCATACCTACAAATAAATTAACATTTTATAAAATACCCTCAAACAATTATTATCTACTCACAATATCACTCATCAAACAAAATGTAATAAAATTAAGATTATTACAATTAAAAAAGCAAAACAAATAGATAAATAATAATAATAATATCCAAAATTAAAATAAAGAAACAAAACTGTGTACAACAGAAAATTCTCCCTCTCTCCAAACAATGTGCTGTGCCCGACAGAGTCCATAATTCTAACTTATTAACTTTAACATGACATCTGTACCACATTATTGAACGCAATAATATAATATAATCCCATGATATGCACACATGGACAGTATAAACAACAATATTGACATTAGTTTATTCACAAATATCGCGTATCTTATGCCATTTTTTCTAGTCGAATTCAATGCCGGGAAGACACAGGCATGTGCGTTAACAGCAAAGGTATCTTCTTTCCTTCCTTTTCCCACTCTTCAGAGCACGCCACTGCCACTGCAGCACAACCTTACTATCCTCGGTATGGATGTTCGTTGCAAACTGCATAACAAAAACTACATCGAGAGTATCATCAAAACAGCCTCGCGTATACTCGGAGTCTTGAACAGAGTGAGATGATATTTCACGCCGGAGCAGCGGTGTCTTCTGTACAAGACACAAATTCGGTCCTGCGTGGAATGCTGCTCGCATCTCTGGGATGGATCCGCAAAGTACTTATTAGATGCTCTCGACAGGTTACAGCGACGTGCGGTTCGCATTATTGGGAATCCCGAGGTCACAAGCACAGTGAATGTTATGATGATCTCTTCCAATTGGTCCCGCCCTCTCCTTTCCTACACAGGACAAAACGAGTAGGGCTTAGATGTCACCCATGTACGGTGCAGAGTATTCCTTCAAGAACCAAGTGGTTTGGTGACCCCTTTCTTTGTCGTACCATTAAGACCTGGAGAGACTTTGCCATCAGCTTACCATCAGGCGAGGTGAAGTCAAATTGACGTTTCCTACATAAAAAAGACGGGTTGCACTCTGGGAGTGCCGGCAAAAGTAAAACATTTTCTTTCTTTCTTTCTTCGTTATATACATAGAAAAAGATAAAAAGAACATACCATACCATACCTATAATATAGCGCCAATCATAAAACCTATCACTAATTTTCTGCTATTTTCTGTCAGAAGAAATTAATAAATTACAAAAGAAAAAATAATCAGAAAATGTAATAAATTACAAAAAGAAAAAATAATCACAAAAGTAATAAATTACAAAGAAAACAAAAAATAATCACAAAAAGTGTCAGAAGGCCAGGTTTGAACCCGGTACTATCTGAAACCGTAAGGACTTAAAGTCGACTACGATGCTATTTATCGTATCTTGCAAAATAGGCAGTCTATAGCTAATGTTGTATGACGTCAGTCGTCGGTTACGGTTCAAACGTCAAGCGATCGTGACGCGAGTTTAACACTTTTCACCCATCCAACGCCGCTAAAGAAGTTTTCACTTCAAAAAAAAACATTGATGAGAAAGGTGTTCACTTACCAACATATACATTTATACACTATATCTCTTATATACCTTACAAAACTCTTTTACGGCGAATATATAAAAATGTTTACAACCTATATAATACAACGCAATCATCTTACCCACAACACGGAGATAAAGTCGACTTTACCACCTCACAACAGCGCATAAACCTGAGAATAAAGAAGGAAATAGCAACAAGGGATTATATTACTTATCACCTCTTCTAGCATATTACTTCCGCGGTCTGCCGCCCCTCTGCAGAGACACAGATACACGCGGTTATTGCGACCCACGGCACTGGATTACGATTAATTTACATACAAATGTGGGTACCCTCAACTTTGAATGGGAGCGAGGTTCGCTGTTGTTCTAGCAAAAAGCTGGGCCTTAATTCGAACAACAATAACCGCGCGTGAGGTTGATTAAGGTCGCTTGTCGTACGCCCCGCCTCTTGTCACATCCAGGAGTGGATGTTTTTCTATGTCTGTGTTAGCTCTCTTGGAAATGTGACGTGGTTTTTGCTAGTAGTCTTGTGTGTTTTCATGATGGAAGTTGCTAGAAACTATACGTACCGGCTCTATATGAGTGCCATACAATGGTGTAGGGCTCTCACATATCAATCCGATACGACAGCGACACGACGTCGGGACGAGGTGCTACGTATAGCACCTGTATCGTTTCACAATGCACACCTCGGACCATGGGGTCCGCTTATTCTTTCATAAAAAAAGGATATTACAAAGTAGACGAATCCCTCAATGATAAAAATGCATGGTCATCCTAATCTTTTTGCTTGCTCGCACAATATAAATCTGTTTAAAAAAAGAACACATTGTTTTAAAAAAGAAAGTTAAACGATAATATTGTTCACTGAGTTTCATGCTGGTATCTTCTCAGTAGAACCGAGCCAGCGAAAGAATCATTTTTAAATGATTTATTTACTTTATTACTTTTTTTTTATTTACTTTATTTAATATTATATTAATAATTTCTTGACATGACTGTAAAATTTTGACGTTCATATGTGCTCTTTATGTGCCTAAACTGAATAAACGAAATTGATTCTTTAATTCTTTGATACATTCGATTTTACATATCTTTGCTTTTATCGGAACTCCTCTTCATCCTCTTATAGTACTTACTTATCTATCTCTGCCTCTACGTCTACGGGAATATAAATAGATAGATAGCTAGTTTATTGTACTTACACCGAAATTATTACAGATATTTAATACTTTATTATTGAAACAATTACAGTTAAATGCACAATGACAACCTTAGGATGAACAGGAATGAAGAGTACCTAGGTAACACAGACTTGAGTACATAAATACAGAATATTAGTAGTTTTAACATCAGCGTTCCCGTGTTTATCTTTCAAGAAAAAGATAAAAATATCGCCTAGTATATTGGAGCAATATTTCTGAAAGTTCCTTCGTTCGGTACCAGATACGCTCCAATTTAGTTTATCGCTACAAGTTTAAGAAATACACGTATAAATATAGACGGTAAACGTTCTCTAAGCTTTACAGAATTCTCAGACTTTGTCAGAGGTAGGATTCCTTTCCAAGGGATTTTATTACAATTTGTTCATCCTTTGTGATTATTGTCGATAAAGTTTAGCAGTTGGTTAAAGGAATATTGTGTAAACTGTAAGAATGTTCAGACAAAAAGGTCATAGACTTGCCTAGTCATTCTGTGAATAGTAGACCTCGAGAGTAACCCTTTGCCACATTTTTATGGTACTCTTATTTGGCAACAAAAAAAAAGAAACAACAATAAGTATCTTCTTATTTCAAACAGTCCTGGATGTTTCACCAAATAATAATGACGATCCGTTCTTAAGAAAAACACTACTGCAAACTTCCCCACTTCCTTATCTGTTTTTTTTTTCTAATTAAATTCACATTTACGAGGTATGATTTTTTTACAACAACTTGTGGGGATGTTTCAGCTTGATGTTTCAGCCAAAAATCATAAAGATCCGTTCATAAATAACGCGACAGCAAACTTCTCCCCTTTTCTACCCCATTTTTCCTCCTATCAAACAAGCTCCCGACAAAAGTTGTATTTTTAATCAAAGAAGATGTATGTCAAGATTGTTGAAAAGCAAATTGGGCTGTTTCTTTGGACATTTTGTGCTTCTTAAGAAGCTACTTTCAAAGTAATTTGCAATAATGGATTGGTTTATTTTATTAATTCATTTTTAATTTCTTATAGATCTCTAAATAGATCTAGTTTTCTTTAATAAACATAATTATCTCAGTTAAATATCTCTATTTGGTTAATGACTATCATTTTTTCTTCTTTATATATGAAAGCACTGGTTAATTATTAAAAGATTTTTGTTGAATATTAGAAGAGAAGACTGGAAAGTTTTAAGTAGAAAACGTACGTTAAAAAGTTTATTAAAAAGATAAATAAGTACGTAAAACAATGTTAATGTATAAAAGTTTATCGAAATTATTCGTAAAAATTATGGTTTATTGTATTACACCTATATATTCTTATTATTATTTTCCTAATTTATACAAACATTGTGATTATTTGCACGAGTAAACACACAAAACTACCAAGGTCACCAAGATCTCGCCAATTCTGAGATCTCGCAAGATTGTCATTCATAAACTCGCGAGATCTCGCCTGAGCCTCAATCTCACGAGATTGCATTCCCTACCTAGAGTAGGCAATGGAAACTGGAACTGACAAACCGACAAAGATGAAGAGACAGACATGAGCAAAATCTGCCAGCTTGTCGAAACGGAGACTCTCGCTCGCTTATCTGGTACGTAAAGTTGATTTTTCATTTACCACTCTCATGGGTCTGGTGTATTTTGGCTTTTACAGGAGCGAATGCTCTATGACCCTTCTCATATTTTAACCCCGAGAGGATAACCTATAATCGGCGGTGTAAAGGTGAAAGGGGAGCTTTGAGCCCAAAAGACCTTGCTGAGGTTTTATTTGATAGTCTTTACCTGTGCATAATTGCTTTCACTACTTCTCTGGACAGCGGAAATCAAATTCACGACCTCTTCTAACATCCAAAATTGGATCTAATAAAAGAACAAGACGTTCTTTTCTAATAATACCCTAAAATAAATCACACAAAATAATTACGTTTTACTGTACATTCATTAAGACAGCGAAAGATGTCCTCATAAGTGTCTCGGAGAAATAAGATCACCTTATATCGCTTAATCAACTTTGTGGCGCGTAAAGTAAACCTTTCGTCCTTTCCTCTTGCTGTCCTCCCATCCTAAGAGCTAGATTAAACGGCCCTGTGTGATAAAGTCTCGATGTCCACTCTAACCTGAACTGTGATCCCACTGACCATTATCTATTTTACCCACAATCCTATGATATGAAGGGGAAAAAAGAGCTCAGTGTAAACTGGTGTAATATAATTCCGCAAGCGACCCCGCTATTCTGTCTGACGTTTATGAATAGCGCTTATTTTTCTTTTAATTATCCCCCCCTGCTGTCTGTTGACGTATTTCGTCGTCACTTTGCAAGCGGCCTCACGTAGTTGGCCATTAGGTACTCGCAGAACGACGGAAGCACATTCACCACACGTCACACCACGCCGGTGACGTGATGTGTATCTCGCTGGGTGAAATTCTCGCCCATTTTCGTGGACATATTTTTTAATGTCGTCGGCAAATTCTGTTGAATTAAATGTCACATGTAGAAGAATAACAAAGCATATTACTTTAGTATTCACTTAGCAATTGAAATTAAGAAGGGTTATATCTAAAAGCTAAATCAACTGAGCTGAGGGGAAACTTGCATTATTTCCAAAAAGAAGTCTTTAAATCTCTGTAATTAACGTCAAAAAACTACGATAAATACTGTCTATACTGCGACCTGTATTCTTTTTTATAGCGTAGCCAACTAAATCTTGTTATTAACGATTTCAACAAATATACAATATCTAAAATACTTTAATGACTTCTGGTAATATGTTATTAATTACTGTAATGTGAGAAATTACCAAACCACACAAATATTTTTACTGTTCTACCTGTAGATTACACAGGCAGTTTTCAGTAAATTCAACCCATAAACCGCCTACGAAAAATCTTACATTTTTCGCACACGTTTTAAGGTTGTAATTTGACAAGTTCAATGTATATTTTAAACAACTACTGAAATATTGTCATAAAATGTGTGTATTATAGATCCTAATATTTCCCAAACGTAAAGAAATCTTTACACAATTCGGTCACGTCAACATACCATAAACTCCGCCCAGCGGTGAGCTGCGCCGGTCTAGACGGGTATTATTGCAGGTCCACCATGAGTAGGGTAAAAGCATCGTTGTCAACCCCGAGCGGTCTATAGAATTTCAAACATTCTAAATCCATGTGATTTATTCGTGAATTTACTCTGTCTATACGCGTACTATCAAGAATATGGGTTTAGATTGAGAACGATCAAAAAGATCACTTTGAATGAATGTAATATGAAAGGGTGTAGTGAATAGGGGCGGCTAATTGACGTGGCGTAGTATATATGTGTTAGTATAGGATGCAAGCACACATATTGAGATTGATTCGATGCACAGTAAAGGGGCATGGATGCAATACTTTCTGAGGAATAGAAAACGTTTTTAAAATCTCAATTGGAACTCGCATTTATAACCGCATTTGTGTTTTGAATAAGAGTTATAATGATGATATTACTTTATTTAAGAAATCAAATAATGATAGCAATCGACGTTATAATAGAAATTTGTGTCTATATTCGAATTTTTCAATACTACAGACATACATACGTTCAGGCGTATTTCCCTCTGGGGTAAGCAGGGACCACAGCCCGCCATTTGACTCTATGCTTATATACCTCATGAGTTTTCTCTACTGTCGTTAATCTTTTCATGCAAATTCTTAACTATTTGTGTTCAATACTACAGTTATAAATATAAATAGTTTTAGATTCCTTACCCCTTACTTACAGTTGAATTCCATTAAAGGATAATATATTACGTTGTTTAAGAATTGATTGAATATATTATTGCACATAAATAGTAAATTATTATATTTTGGGTTTATTGTTAGTAAATAAGCGGTTGAGATAATCTTTCGATAGGTAGTCTGTATAAGTAATTATTGTATTACATTTCAAAAGGATATATTTCTCGATGTATAGAAATTGTATCATCCTTAGGTTTATTTATTGCAAAAGGAACTTATGTTTTCATAATTATATGGCTATCTTTATTCAAACTTCACTAAAATCCATTGATTGACCTATAGATTTGAATACTAGAAAAAAACACTAACTCACTCATACTATAATAAACACACATAAAGTCAGTATCGAGGTACGAAAATACTAAAATCCAAGATGACGGCGGTCAGTGTTAGCGATAGAACAAATCGAGAGGTATCTCACCGAGCGCGCTATCAAAGAGTAGTGAAACAAGAGAATCGAGGGCTTCGCAGAGAAACGCCTTTGAGCTCCTGACACCTGAGTGTGTGGTCCAAGGGACAGGTAGAAGCAAAGTACCGATTTTTGGCGGGCATTTTTTGCAACGGACGGATAACGGATTAACGTTATTATTAATGGCCTTTTTTTTAATGTGCCAATGTGTATATTTATTAGATTTTTGAAGTGAAAACTTCTTTAGCGGCGTTGGATGGGTGTAAAATGTTAAGGAAGCGTCAGGATTAGTTGACCTTTGAACCGTAACCGACGACTGACGTCATACAAGATTAGGTACAGACTATGTATTTTGCAAGGCACGATAATAGCGTCGTAGCTTAAACGGTAAGCACGTCGACTGTAAGTCCTTATAGTTTCAGATAGTATCGGGTTCAAACCACCTGGCCTGGTTTTTTTGTGATTGTTTTTTCTTATTATAATTTCTGTGATTATTTTTTCTTTTTGTAATTTATTACTTTTTATGATAATTTTTTCTTTTTGTAATTTATTATTTTTTGTGATCATTTTTTCTTTTTATAATTTATTAATTTCTTCTGACAGAAAATTAGCAGAAAATAAGTGATAGATTCTATGATTAGCGCTATATTATAGGTATGGTATGGTATGTTCTTTTTTATCTTTTTCTATGTATATAACGAAGAAAGAAAAGAAGAAAATGTTTTCACTTCTGCCGGCACTCCCAGAGTGCAACCCGTCTTTTTTTTTTATATACCACTGAGGTCCAGTCAAGCACGCGGCCCACCTGATGGAAAGTTAGGAGTAGTACACACAGAAAGTTTCTGTCCCGTCAGTGTAGGAGACAAAGCAGGAATAGTCTTTGGTCTTCCTACTGACAGCACAAAAACTCTCCAGTGAGCTCTGGCTACCCTACTCACCGCCGAGAACACAGCACGAGGTTATTATGGCCGCG
The DNA here is from genome assembly GCA_949126895.1 of Eilema caniola. NCBI lineage: Eukaryota > Metazoa > Arthropoda > Insecta > Lepidoptera > Erebidae > Eilema > Eilema caniola. The sequence goes on from OX421476.1 coordinate 6,266,316, forward strand.
GTATTCTGTAGGGCTGAGGTATTTCCCCAGTCGGACTGCTCAATGGACTAAATAATGAATCATACAGTTGGAATAACAGAAGCATTACATATAAAAGGGTCAACATATAATTTGAATCAAATATTAGTTCGTACTTAATTGTGACTACTACTAGTACAATTTACTTGGCATCGATTACAATAAAAGTTCTTTTGAACTAAATCCTTAATTCAGTTATTTGCCATCTCAAGTTTACATGTTAAGACTTGTCAACACAAATTTTATCGTCACTGCCCCGGGTAATATACTGAGGTTTTTGTTGAAGGTAATTCCTTGTTAATTGCTTGTTATATAAAATTACAACAAAAAAAATTCAGGTAATTTTGGGAACCTTGAACAAATTATCTTTTTCCTGAATTCCTTTACTAAATATTAACTCCACAAGGAAGTGAAAGCCCTACATATTAGGTTTATACGTGTTTTCGTTGCAGCTACATATAATACAAAAACTGTTTCAATTTGACAATTCCGAAAATCTTCTTGGGGACTCAAAAACTCCAAACATCTATTTCTTAAATTCAAGTAATGGATAGTATTCATTTTAGCACATCACATGCCGTAATTAATTACCATAAAATTATATTTGATTTAGGCAGGAAATCTTATTTTTACACCACACGCCATGCTACATATATAGTAAAAAAAACTTAGGATCGCAATGGCCGAACCGGCGGCGGGCGATCTTTTCTTTATTTGGTTGCGTTCATTCAACATCAACACACTCCAACGGATTTGCTTTTATCTTATCAGTAGTATCTATCATTTTGCTTTTATTTATCCTGACGTCTTCGTTACACAAATATGCATGGATATTTTCTTCTTTTTCCTAAATCCAAAACAGGTAAAATTTTATCTATCCAGGGTTCATTCATCGTCAAAGGTTTAACTTAGACTCCCCGTTTGATAACAAGTTCTATTTCATCAATTATCTAATATATTTTTCTAATTAATATTCATTCCTTTCAACCGACATTAAGTCGTACACGTATGTTACTAAAAAAATATTGAAGAAAGCGTTCTAAACAGACGTTAGCAGCCAGAAATCACTTTGAACGATAAAAGCAATATATATGGTTACTAAAAGAATGTTGTGTGTATCTTAACGTAAAAACTATCCGATATCAACGGGAATAAAATGGCAACCAACAAAATAATAAGAACCATTGTCAAAAATTCAAGAAACGAACGACCTTCGTCAGTAACTGCTGAGCAATCGTTTGCTGACGAAATCCCCAAATCCCACCACGTAGGGATCCGGCCGTTAGTTTTATTTCATTACCGGATGAAATGCCCCGGGATTCCCTTAGATTTTGGCGCCCAACATGGGACTGACAGGTGTGGTTATGATTTTCATTTTCTTGCAATAAGATGTCATCGTTTGTTGTGAAATGTATGTGTAATTGTATTTTTTTACGATACGTTGAAATCACTTGACCTACATACGGTAATATTTAATTTTTATTTACTTTTTTTAAATTTTCATACTACTCTAGGGTATTAACTTAAAATTGAGTGAGAGAATGGTACTTACTGTCCTAGTCTAGTCTTCTAATTGGTACTAGACTTCATATATTTATAGTAATGGCAACTTATCTTGGTGGCGTTTTTGGGCTCCACCAAGATCTTCGGGGCCCAACCTCACCTGCAATCCGGAAAACATCTGTTGATTCCTGGACGAGGCTCTGACGCAGACTTTCCTTTATCAATTAGGAGAACAGACAACAGAGCTCCCAAAAGGAGGAGAAGGACTAAGCGAACTCCAACTTATGAGGTGAAACTCTCGAATGCAACGGGAAATAACGGTAAAATGATAATAATGTATGGGGCCTTGATGATATACCTTACTCATCTTAAAACAGGTTACTAAATATTTAATGAAATAGCTTAAATATTAATATAATAACAACAGAACTAGCCACAAGGATAAAAACAACCGTATCTAACCACGCAGACATTACGTGTGAACCAGCCGACGTTTATCAAAACTATAGGACCACTACATTCCCGACATCACGTACGACCTTGTTACACCATGTTTCATCGTAATTACATTTTCTTTGTACGAAAACCAGTCGCGTTTGCTCCTTTTTCCACCCTCTCAGTTTTCGCCAGCTCTCTGCTACCCTGTTATGGTCCGATGCATATATTTGCGAAAAAAATGACTGGCCGAGTTAGTGCTTTCGTGCGAAATTTCGGTTGTGGCGCTGAGAGAATGCTTTTCATGAATGTTTGTGCAAATAAATATCAAAAACATTTTTATGATCCGTAGAACACGGTTATTTTGTATTTATACACTTAATATTTTTTTAAATACACAACAAATGCATAGGTACTGTTAAATTCAATTTTTGTTAATAAAAAATAATTTATTTTTTTATTTCAAAAATATCTTTTTTTTTAAATGGTGACGCAAGCAAAATTCTTTTAAAAAGTGAAATTTAAAAAATATTCCATCTTTTGCTAGTGATCTCAAACTTTTTTTTTGATGTGTTAGGTGTATCGGTCTGCGTCCCTGAAAAATTAACATACCAGTCAAAAACAGAAAGCGGTCCCCAGGCTCCGAAGTTCAAACTTTAAACACATCTGAGAAACCGCTATGATAATTATGATGAATGTATTTTGATAGGCATATAGGTAAAATGAAGCCTTCATAAAGTAGACTACAGTCAATAGAAGCACAAGTTCATTAAGCGTCGGTAGGTTAGTGGTTAAGGAGTCGGCCTTACGATCGAGAGGTCCCGGGTTCGAATCCTGGCCATTAAACTACCGACGTGAACCCACTCCTAGCACAACCATTTTAGCTTAGTTGGAGCGGTTAGAGGGAATATTAGTTATTTCGATAATTTCAGTTGCTAATATATATACTCCATCCAAGCGAAGCAAAATTTATCCTAACCAAATTTGCCACCGCACTCTCATTCATACTGCTTTCAAGTTTTAACACGCTTTACATCAAGGCGAAGTCCTACACTAATGTACCTCGTTTGGCTAAAAACGCGTCCTACTTTGTCAGCTCATAAGGCTTATATTCGCATTCGGTCAGAGCACAAACCTCGCAAACATAGTACCACATCAATATCTCTTAGTTCATTCACTAGGGACCGCCCTTAAGGACGCTCGTGTTTTTAGTTATGTGGAAACTATAACTCCCAATACGGTTGTGTATTACTGAATATTATTTTTAGAAGTTCTTTGTATAATACACCCTTCAGTTATTGTTTATTCCGTATATTTCACACACACATAAACACATACATACATACACATTAAATTACACCAACTTACAGTACAAGACTTAGGCCCGTATTAGAATACGGGCCTAAGTCGACGGGTGTAAGTCTTGTACTCTACTTCCTCACGTGCCAAATTAAGGCCCATATTCTAGAATGCCATTCACCTGAACCTCGATTTAGCTGGAAAAGATTGTATACTGATCGACAAATTTGACGAGTTACAGACTGAATTTCGACAGTACAATACTTCGACATGTGGCGAACTTCGAAAACACATAGATCCCCAAGTCATTGCTTCGACAGACAATTATTAGACAACACACATCTTCGAATGACCACTACTTCGACAGATTTTTTTTATCATTCTCCTATTACAAGATGGTTTTAAAAAAATAACCACGAAGGCTAAAGCGTCTTCTAACCTAACCTATCCGAGTCGGGGTGTTAACCATAATGAAGTAATAAAAAACCAAACAAAAAAAGGTTACAATTCAACGAAAGACTACAAAAAAAAATCTGTCAAAGTAGTGGTCATTTGAAGATGTGTGTTGTCTAATAATTGTCTGTCGAAGCAATGACTTGTCGATCTATGTGTTTTCGAAGTTCGCTACATGTCGAAGTATTGTACTGTCTAAATTCAGTAGGTAAGTGATTCTAGAATGTCACTCTCAAATTTGTCAATGTGTATACAATCTTTTCCCACGTAAATCGAGATTCATTTGAGTGGTAATTTTTTTTTTAATTTTTTAATTTAGCACGTGATGAAGAAGAGTGAGATAAGATTGTCTTGCTTCCATTTTCAAAAGCGTCATCTTTATTGTGCAGTCAGCGTCAGAACAATCTTGACTACAAAGTTTTGAAATGATCTTAAAAGTAAGGTATTAGGAGTCAATCAAACTGATTTAAATCGTATTATCGTCAGCATAAAGGTGTGTAAAATAAATATCAAAACAATCAGTCAACAGGGAACGGAAATTATATTGAATTAAATTAAATTGGAATGTTTATTTTTGTTGTATCCCGTAGCATAATTCATTCATTCAATTCATTCATTCATTCATTCATTCATTCATAACCTACTTTAATATTAGTAATAAGTGAATAATTTGGTTAGTAGTATGATAAGTAATTGTACTTTAGGGTTAAACGACATTGGTCAAATCTGATATTCGTCAAATCGGCATTTCGTCCAATGTGACAATGGTCAAAGCTGTAGTTCGACAAATCGTCTGTAATTATGAAATTTACCAAATACGCTATTGGTCAAGTCTATGTACTGTCGATGAAATGATGCATTTTGAATTAAAAAATTTGTAAGAACTTACAAAAGGAGAAGGCGCTCGTTATAGGTACTCAAATTATGACCATCCTTATTATGTAAAACAATGAATTGTACTACTGTTTGTTATCCCAAATAAACTGCCCCGTGTGGGCGGACACCCTGGGGGCCAGATTCCTGCCTCTGCTCCGTACGGCGCAGAGGACGATGGCCTCCAGGGCCATCAGGGGATACCGCACGATATCCTTCGAAGCGGCGAGTCTCCTGGCCGGATCGCCACCGTGGATCCTGGAAGCGAGGGCCCTTTCGGCACTATACCAGTTCCGAAAGGAGGCGCGGGAGCGGGGATTCGATCCCGAGCCCGAGGACATTCGGGCCGAGAAATCCCGGCTCCACCAGGTCATGGTGGCCGAGTGGGAGCGACGACTTGGGCAACCACGCGCAGGGCACGCCGTGATTGCGGCGGTAAGACCCATCATGGGGGAGTGGCTAGAGAGGCCACACGGGAGCCTCTCGTACCGTCAGACGCAGATGATAACCGGGCACGGTTACTTCGGGCGGTATCTGCATCTGATGGGTATTGAGCCAACGCCCGAGTGCCATCACTGCGACGCGAGCGTGGACTCGGGGCTGCACACGCTCACCGAGTTTCCGGCGTTTGAGACGCCGAGGCGGGAGCTTGTGCAGGCCCTGGGGGTGAGAGTGCTCACGCTCTCCACCCTGCTCGCGGCGATGGTCCGCTGCGCGGATGCGTGGGCGGCCAGCGCCTCTTTCTGCGAGCAGGTCATGCTCGCGAAGGAGACAGCAGAGCGGGCGCGGCGCGGTGAGCGAGAAAGACTCGCTGACATCGCTGCTCGCGCCCGAAGGCGGCTCGGGCGTCGGAGGGCGCTTACAGACCTCCGCCCCCCATGAGCGCGGGCCTGAGGGTGACGGGTGGAGCCACCCGTCACCCTAGCAGAAGCAGGCCACGGCGGCGGCGCGCATCGTGGGACGATGCGCGCCTCCCCACACCGGGGTTGAGTCGGGGACGGCGTGGTCCCCACCTCCCGAGGAGGGCCAGACCGAAAGGGATGGCCCTGGGTCAGCCGGGGTGCGAGGGATATGTCGCAAGACAACCTCACCTTCGGCCTAGCACCACGACCCACAGACGGCGTGCGGTTTAGTCGGTTCGAGTCCGATATAACCTACCCCTCCGGCTCCGGAGGGGCGGGTATCCGTGGGGATTTCCCGCACGTAAAAAAAAAAAAAAAAAAAACCAAATAAACTAAATAAATATGAAGGCACATGGGGTTTACTTCGGGTCTGGGGCCTCTTAGTAGCCCATTGTAAGCTTGCACTTACAGTCTGCGTGGATTTTACGGGCGAGGAGATAGGACAGCCTAATACACGAATCACCACATTTTAATTACATCAATCACTGACTACACATTTTACAGACACACTCGCGATCTATAACCAAGTGTATTCAACCGAACTAGGAGCGTTCTGCTAGACACGTAGTGCTCGGTCGAGGTTCACAGCGATACTGATCACGATTCTCCGCGCGCCCCACCAAAGTCAATGATCTGTCAAACTCAAATTGACCGAATGAACGAATGACGTCACACTCGACCATAGCGCACTAGAGTCTTGCATTACGCCAGAGTGAATTTCATTCACTCTAATCACACTAATTATTAACGCGCCGTCACGGCCAGACTGACATGTCGCTCGTCCTCGTGCGACCAATGCCAGAGATCCATTTGTGAACAAATGTACGAGGCTTTAATTCTTCTCGCACACGCTCGTCCATCACTGACTTCCATCGCCGCACAGGCCTAACATCACTCGTTGGTGTTCTTCTGCCACAAACGAGCAAAACCGGGCAGGCACTCATTGGTGCCCCTACGACTATGAAATAGTCGGACCGGGCGACCACTCATTGGTGCCCTTGCGACCATAAACCAGTCGGAACCTGGGCGACCACTCATTGGTGCCCCTGCGACCATAAACCAGTCGGAACTCGGGCGACCACTCATTGGTGCCCCTGCGACCATAAACTAGTCGGAACCCGGGCGACCACTCATTGGTGCCCCTGCGACCATAAACCAGTCGGAACCCGGGCGACCACTCATTGGTGCCCCTGCGACCATAAACCGGTCGGAACCCGGGCGACCACTCATTGGTGCCCCTGCGACCATAAACCGGTCGGAACCCGGGCGGCCACTCATTGGTGCCCCTGCGACCATAAACCGGTCGGACACCGGGTGACCACTCATTGGTGCCCCTCCGACCATAAACATGTCGGACTCCGGGCAACCACTCATTGGTACCCCTACGACTGCAAACCAGTCGGGCCGGGCAACCACTCGTTGGTGCCTCTACAACCACCTACACTGTCCTCCAAAGCTAACAACATTACATAGTTCGAACATCGACCCTCGTGGAGCCAGTCCAAACATGAATGTGAGTCTGGACCTACGTACAACCACTCGGTGCCCCTACAAACACCTAAACTATCCTGCAAGGCTAGCAAGATTACATAGTTCGAACATCGACCCTCAAGGAGCCAGTCCGAACATGAATGTGAGTCTGGACCTACCTACTTACAATATGCATCAAGATCTGTGGAAGGTGGACTAGTAGTAATGATGTGAGAATTAATCGCTGAGAATGTGTCGTTGTCGTGAATTCTTCCTTCGTTCTGACTATGGACCGCCGTCTCGGCCATCTCTTTGTCAATTTCTGCTACAGTGGTATGACTAATCTCTCGAGATCGGATTGAGGCATTGGGGTTCGAAGCTAGGACATGAAATGTACTGAAGTCTGCCCAAACACGATGTGTCCCAGCTCTATCCGCCATATTGGAAGCGAGTAGCGTCTACATCCTAGCTCAAGCCGCGGCCAGGCTTTATTTGAATAGGTTTCCAACGTAGTAGTAGTAGTAGTAAGTAAAGCAAGACTGGAAACCAATAAACCAACACTGACTATATTCCATTTAGTGTTCTATCCGCATACAATCGAAACCGATTAATTAGAACACACTTATGGTTCAGAATTAGTTAGGGGCCAATTTTGTTACACTTTGCTTTCCTGTACAAAACTACCATACGCGCTTCGCAGCATCTGCAGACGCTCTCGTAACCGCTCCATTACCCTGTCTTTTCACGAGGTCGCGAATCACGACTACGATTCCCCGGACCATTGGCGGAGTCGTACGGATTGCACATCTACGCTGTTACTTTACATCACTCAATCATTAATAAGGAGCGAAATAAGACGCATGGAGGAGCACACCGCCCTCCCACCAACTGGAACGGTTTCATTACCACCCTGGCCATCATTCGTGTATTGATCCATCGTAGTCACTATTGGATCGGCACGATCGGTCGTGGAGCGAACATATCTATCACACTTACGGGGAAGCTGTCACTTTCATATAGCTCATTGATTGCCTATTAAACAGAGTATCCCTATGACACCTATACTACCCTGTAAAGTAAGAGAAGTCACCCAAGCACGCGTCTGTTTGAAGTAGTAATTCTCAACTTGGATGTCTCTGCCAATGCTTGTCAGTATCTGGAACTTTAGGTCTTCTCCTGTTCTAATTATATAACATAGACAACCCGTATCCATGTAGTATTTCAAAATGGCGCACATTGGGAGAGGCCCACGTCGAGCAGTTGACCACGGTGGCCTAGTTGGTTGATTGATTGATCGATGTAGAATTTCGACTATGTGACCACGTACGACGAGAAACCGTTACTTGAGATAACAATGAAACATTACTTGCTAATAGAACATCTTTCCCTAAATCTTAGGTACGCGAGGGTATTGAAATCAAAGACGTCCTAATTTCACCAAATGAGATATCTCAAAGCAAAGGCACAAAGCTTGTGACGACTCCATCACTCATACCCGAGAACACAGTTCTAAAGCACTTTATTTTCACTCCTTATACACCACTTACTGATGTGACGGATTACAGCCTCTTCATCTGATTACAGCATGTACGTCAACTTCTGCATGACATCTGATCAATGACTCGTACTTAGACCCAATCTTGCCTGAAATTTCGTAACAGTTAGAAGTATACGCACCTCACCTTGTCCCCGTGATTGCAGTGAGTCGGGTTCAGTTTTCCTACCACCAGGAACCATCTACAGTCAATAACCTAGTGTCAATTTGTTAGCATTCAGACAACGCGGAATCAGCTGGTAACCATTCTGGTGGTGGTGGACCCGTAATTACACACTTTACTCCATTTCATCACAATGGAGGGTATATGACAAATAACTAGCAGCAACCGCCGCTTCTAGCAATCAACTCCTAATTACTCATTCTATTGTCATTCTCCGAGCTCCTTTCTCGACCTAGTTGGTCTCGGCTCTCCAGTACAAACGCGCCGCGACTGGATCTCGAAACACCCCGCGAAGCGACCGCCATCCGATCCCCACAACCAAGCGGCGCACCGAAGTTCTGCAGCTACACCAGTCGGACCCCTGTGAGCTCCGATCACCCGCAGCGACCGCCACAGACGCTCGCATGACAACCGGGATATACACTCGAGAGCAATGAATCCGGGTCACTCAAAGAATCCAAAAAATCTCGGAAAGTAAGAATGCTAGGTTAATGCAATAAATTGTATTTAATAGACAATTTAATACTCCTTAAATGAAAGTATTAAAACTTCTTAGTTATTGTAAAGTTATATCATAAAAAAATCAAATTTGAAAAGGGAACACTGTCGAAGATGGAACTACGAAATTACAGGATTTGTTTTTGCTTTTGTTTGTAATCTGTCATTTATGTTGGTACATAAACCAGGTTGATAGTGCTCAATATTCATTATTCAAGCTGAAATCATGTCGCTTACACTTGAAGAATGCACCAGAATACTTACATTGGTGGAAACCGGCCGGAGTCAGCGCGATACAGCCAGGACTGTCGGTGTGTCGCTGTCAACAGTACAAAGAGTTCTCCGACGTTACGAAGAAACTGGTTCTAACCTACGCAGACCAGGAACGGGCAGAACTAGGTGTACCACAGCACGAGAAGACCGATACTTGGTGAACACCATGCTTCGAAATCGCTTTCTCACAGGAACTGAACTCACAAATCAGTTTCGACGCCACGGAGGAAGTAACCCAAGTGCATGGACAGTAAGACGTCGGCTTGCTGAATCTAACTTAAAACCCCTTAGACCTGCAAACGGCCCTAAACTGGAGCGTGGCCATCGTATTTCAAGACTAAGATATGCCCAGAACAACGTAAATTGGAGTATTGAAGATTGGTCGAAAGTTATGTTCTCCGACGAATCAAAATTTATGCTCTACAAGCACGATGGAAGACACAGAGTGTATAGAAGACCAGGGGAAAGATTCAAGCAAGCATGCATCGAAGAAAAAGTAGCCTACGGTGGTGGGTCTGTACTTGTGTGGGCCGGAATTTCCTCTGAAAGTCGCACAGAGCTGGTGATCATAGAAAACGGCTCTTTAACTAGCGTAAGATATGTGGAAGAAATCCTCAACGAACACGTTGGTCCATTTATGGTCAATTTGGGTGAGGATGCTATATTTATGCATGACAATGCCCGACCTTATACAGGTAGGATTGTGAATGACTACCTTCAAGAGATGAACATTACTTGTATGGAGTGGCCAGCGCGCAGCCCGGATATCAACCCGATCGAGCATGCTTGGGACGAGCTAGGGAGATGCGTAAAACAACGAAACCCTCCCCCAATCACGCTTCCTGAGCTCAAAATTGCTCTCACAGAGGAATGGGAGAATATTCCCCAAAATCGTATAAGGAACTTGGTGTACAGCATGCCAAACCGCGTAAACGCAGTAATGGAAGCACGAGGAGGTAATACGAAGTATTGAAATTCAAGAAAATCGTCATAAAGTTCAAAAATTTCATGTTTCCTATTTTTGTTTTAAGGAGAGATCAGCAGTTTTTTTTCTTTATGTAATTTTGTGTAAATAAAATGTATGGTGACTCATATTTTTTTAACTTTCATTTAAGGAGTATTAAATTGTCTATTAAATACAATTTATTGAATTAACCTAGCATTCTTACTTTCCGAGATTTTTTGGATTCTTTGAGTGACCCGGATTCATTGCTCTCGAGTGTATGATGCAACGGGCCCTCCGTAGCAGGTAGACCAGACCTATGCCAGCAGACTCATACGAGCACACAAATACCCGTGCCGACCGGGGATCGATACCGAGTCCTCGCGCAGCAGCCGCACCGACCACGGCCATGCCACAGAGGCTTTCACCAGAATGTAGATCATATAATCGCCCATTAACCTGTCAAGTGAGTAAATAATAGACACAATAGGTAAACAATAGACTCGCGGTGCGATCGCACCGCTTGGGATCTTAGACTTTAAGACGAGAGGCTACTCGGGGCAGTTTATCGGCCGCAATTTGCCAATTTGGCGACGAGAACTATTCCTTTAGTCGACCCGAAATATTTGGTTACCAAACTGTTGGTTAGTGTATTCTTGCTAAGGATCCGCCACGCCTTTTCTACCTAGGTACCTACACAATAGTGTGGCCTCAAAGTGAAGTACACCACGTTGAGTCTACCCACTAATGAGAAATATTACACGAACAAAACCCGTTAGAGCTGATACCGCATAGCTCCTCTTTGCTACTCAGCATCACAGAAATTAAACTGACAAGCCAGCACGCGATTATTAACAGAGTTCAACCTTCTTCATAGGAAGCTATATCTTACACCGTACAGCTACATTCATCTATCTGTCCACCAACATTTAAACAGCTCGAGTCCTCCGAGGGACCTAAACATCTCAAGACAAGACACACCGGGTCAGTACCTGCTACCGAAAAGATATCGAAACCAAAAAGCAAACGCAAAAATCAAAACGTATTACATCGTGATATAATCAGAATCGTCCTTCGTTAGTTTTTACTGCAAACTACTCACTTTTACGTAAATTAGGTCACTTAAATAAAAAAAGATTATATCGAGAACTGGTTCCTTTTGTCTCACTACCATCGAGAACTGGTTCCTTCTGTCTCACTACCTCCCCACTCAATGGAAGACGATTTAAAACGAGCCTTTGCACTATGTTGACATGGCATCTGCGTACTGACAATAATGAACTCACCTTTTAATATAGGGTAGTTCGTTCAAACTTATCGTTCTCACTTCTTGGACGTACTGATTGCGTCACCGCATTCTAAGCTAATCTAAGCAATCACAGTAACCTTTTGCAGCGTACCCTACTCAATTCGAATAAATCTTCTCACCGTATCAACAGCTACAGATAGTATAGAATCTAGCATAGTTAGATATTCGGGATATTTCGAAACTTTCTCGTGTAATGACAATTTAACTTAGCCCCTATATAATTAGGTGCAAACTCCGCTACCTCATAAACCTCTGCTCACGGATTGCCCGAACTGCTATCGTCTCTTCTGGCACTACATGGAATAGTAGAAATAGGATAAGACTTTATTCAAACACGAATTTGTACCCACGAGTAATACCTTTACAACAATATCTTTCCCTGGAGGGTGGAATGCGATATTCCGCTACCAGGAAATTATTTGGTTAAACACTTGTTTTTAAAAAAATAAGCACACACTGTCTACGAAATAAAAAGGAACGGGCTCACCGGGTCTTGTAGTCGGGATGCAGCCAACAATCAGGACAGACACAGTTTCACGTTATTTCATGTAAATCTGACTAGCGGGTCTTTTGGTTGCCACTGCTATTCTCCTCAGCTTGTTGCCCTGGTATCCCACTTCTGATGAAGGCACATGGGGTTTACTTCGGGTCTGGGGCCTCTTAGTAGCCCATTGTAAGCTTGCACTTACAGTCTGCGTGGATTTTACGGGCGAGGAGATAGGACAGCCTAATACACGAATCACCACATTTTAATTACATCAATCACTGACTACACATTTTACAGACACACTCGCGATCTATAACCAAGTGTATTCAACCGAACTAGGAGCGTTCTGCTAGACACGTAGTGCTCGGTCGAGGTTCACAGCGATACTGATCACGATTCTCCGCGCGCCCCACCAAAGTCAATGATCTGTCAAACTCAAATTGACCGAATGAACGAATGACGTCACACTCGACCATAGCGCACTAGAGTCTTGCATTACGCCAGAGTGAATTTCATTCACTCTAATCACACTAATTATTAACGCGCCGTCAAATAAATAAAATAAATGAAGTTAAATTAAATTATGTGACTTGTAATATGGAAAATAATGCGTTAATGTTAGCATTTATAAGTGTATCTAGGACTCATGTATTAGAAGAATAAAATTACTAACACAATTAACATTATAATAAGAAATCATTTATAACTAACAATACTGAAAAATTATAGGTTTTTTTATCTGATAAATAAATAATTATAATTATAAAAATCAAGGAATTACGATCATTTTGGGTACTTGATACACCACACACGACATCATGTAAGTGGCTGACAATCAATGGATGGAGCCAGCGAAGAACAGGAATACTTGGAAATCTCTAGAAGAGGATATAAATAGTACAATATATTTATAAAAATAAGGAATAAGTTTTAAGTGTAATAGATAAAATTAGTAATAAGTTTATTTTTTTTTGTATTGTTTTATAAGAAATATAAGGCTTTTTTTATTTATTTATGTATTGGGTACTTTGTTCGTAAATACTGATCTGATGCTAACTGTACATAGGACTGATAGTTAGACACTTTCATAGAGTAGTTGCAACTGGTTATGTATATATATACAGCTTTAGTTGCAATTACTCTAAAAGGATAATAAACTGTATACTATGCCTAATGTTAGCATGATCCGTGGATCAGCAAATATACCTGCTTGTAGATTAGACTGACTTGGACTAAGACAATCTTTTTGAGGCCACATGCACCCCATATCTTAAAACAGTAACATAAAATTACTCAAACCAAATGCACGCGATAATTGACTCAGCAATCTAATGAAATATCACCCTACCAACAGGTGCTCCGCGTATAATTCCATTTTACAACTTTAATATCCTCTGTAGAACACTATAAAGGCCCCCCAGGAGTGCCGGGACCTATGCCCAGTCCCTAATGGCTGCTCTCGACTCTATGTTATTAGGCCATAAATCTTTGTATATGTTTAGCTGCGCGTGAATAAAATACCTTTTAAGATGCTTCCCGTATTTTGGGAGATAATTTTGTTGTGAGCTTTCGTGTAATAATTTTTCACTTGGCTCTGTGTAGTTTATCTTACATAGTGACGAATTGTTTGAAAATCACTCTCAGCGTTGTTCCCGGTTTCGTCTGAAGGTTTCACTTTGAACCCAGCGTACCTACTCCTTCTCCTCTTTTTGGTTTGGCTCATACAGCTTAAAAACGACTACCGCTGACCTCCCAACCCCAAGAAGGAAGGCTTCGTCAAAGCCACGTCCGTTTTCGACTAGTATAGCAAATGTAGTTGGCTCGGGCCCTGACGGTCTTCGTGAACCCCCATATACCCTTTAAAAGGTTGTTTATTACTTTTAATTCACTACCTGGAGCTATTGAACCCATGTTATATGTGTTTTTGTTCCAGGTACCCTGCAGATAGTGAAGAGTGAGGAAGAAGACCAGGGCAAGTTTGAGTGTGTCGCTGAGAATTCCATTGGTACAGAGTTCTCCAAGCCTACGGTACTCTATGTCAAAGGTAAGTTATAAACCCCATTTTTATCTCTTACCCCCAGGCAGATGGATTAGACAGATTTACGTCCTGAAAAAACTAGCTGGTAAAGACTGGATACAGATTGGTAACGATCGGGTACTGTGGCGTATTTTTACAGTATTAATAAATTATATGTGTTTGCGTTCGTATCGTAGTTCCTGCTCTTTTATCACTAAATCACTGACATTGGAAGATACCTAAGTGAATAGAATAATTGAATGTTTCAATCAGTATAATATAGTGGCTGGTTAGTGACGGGACGGACGGAATATTGGGATATTACTATAATATACAACTATATCTAACTCTTCGTGGCAATGAAGCACGTCAGTTAGTATAAATAATGTGTATATTTTTTAACCAAACATACATCACACAAATTAAATGAATTGCAATTAACCTAAAACTGCCCACAAATTCATGAATAACCCTCACGATACTATTGCAACTACAGATCTGACCGCATCAAACTGTGCCCGGGTCGTAACAGCCACGGATCGGTCAGACCCGTGCGGTCAAATTACGTAATGATCTCTTATTAACGATCCTAAATGAGCATCCATAATGGAGAGTGAAATTGAAGGGAGATAACCCTTTTTAAAGTCAGTTGTAACAAACTAGGGATTATCTGGTTGAGGAAGATTTATTGTATTTTTTACCCGATTGCGCCACTGAGGGCTTTCTATAGGTTCAACAGATAGATAGATTTCGACGAATGGGGTCTCAAATGAAAGGTTATCATCTTTTTGTTTATCCTTTTTTAATAAAAGGAAAAAACATTTGGAGATTACAAAAATAAACATTATAATAACAATTAAAAAGTATAAAATAAAAATATTAGCAAAAATAAACATGATATCAACAAAAACTCTTTCACGGCCTTTTAACTAGTAGCGTGTCCAGAACGCTGGCAGTATTACGACAATAGTTTTTTTTATACCTCTAAGGTGGCAGACAAACACACGGCCAGTAAATTGTATTTCTCTTAAAAATAATTGCCTAACTTTTTCACTTAAAAATATTTTAATAGAATAAAATCTATCCTAATTTTACTTTATACAAAGATAGTCTCAAAATACTTTGAGTCCAACAAAAAAATAATTTGAGAGAATAATAACACAACCTCAGAATACTTTATCAGCGTAATTGAACGTCGAAAGATTGAAATCGAAGGGTTTACTGTAATAAAATTGAGATAAATTATTATAACAATCAAAATATTCAGTCTCAATTATCGTGTCTGGAACCTAACTTAAAGACTTCGTATTCAACCGAAAATTTAGGACCCTTTTGACCTTTCAAATTGGATAACATTTTAGATGTAAGCGTTATTTTTTTAGTCCTTTCATAACTTGAAACTGGAGAAGCTAGTTCAATGTGTATAGTAAAATGTACCCATTGTAAAATAAGTACAACTTGACAACAAAAAAAAACCCCTGCAGTATTTTTTGAAAAAAAAAACTTTTTGGCGCCAATAATTCAACATTTTGATGTTTTATGATTTTGTATACTGAGGTCACTACAAAGTGTCAACTCAACCAATGCATCTATCGGCATTTCATTCGGCTTATTCCCAATTCCCCCTCCAAAAAATTTCGTTCTAGATTCTCTTCGAAATTTAAAAACTTGTACAGTCAAGCACCAGTTACTTAATTTGGGTCCGTAGCTTACGCCCCCGGTGGTGGATGCCCCTGTGGCCGAGTCTAACGAATCGAAGTTTGTTTCTGCTCTTGCACAACCCTGTAAGTCATTGGCTGGGTCAGATTTATGATGGGTCACCGTTGTTACAATTGCATCTGTTTATACCAAAACAATAAAATTAAAACAAAAATATTTGAAAATTATGGGTTCGGTAGTTGAAAATGTCAGAAGGGGTATCGAATATCGAATGATTTAGTTGGTATTGAGAATCGATTTTTACCTATTTTTACCCTTGATTCATGTTTTTCCCCGTGCCATAGATCATTTTTCGGCAAATGGACGAACGCTAGTTAATGGTAATTAAGTGATAAAATTACCTCATCAAATGCATTATGTACAATTTAACTATCAAAAGATAAAAAACCTAGATATCATGTTCGTACCAAATACTATAAATAACCATTTTTAATCGCCATAATCGAACATTATAGTGAATAGAGATTAATATTACGACATTGAAAAAAGAAGAATAAACTGCGATTCAAAACGAAAGATTTATCAGTAGACTTGACATTAAGTTAAATCTATTCTATCTTCAGAATAATATTCAGTAGAATATTATGTTTAAATTATAAAAGTATATAACTACGTCATAAATAAGTTAGAACGATACAATATTGCTCTATTCCGTCCGTATCAGTCTAAATGGGGCACACACTAGAAAGTAGACTGCATATGGTGGAGAAAGACCCAGTAATGTATTCTATTTAATGTATATGTCGCAGCCTACGAGCACAATCTGCCGTTCAATTAACTGCCTAGGCTGGTAACTAAACGGCGCCATTCAGGCCTGAATGATATTCAGCCGTAACGTTTATTGCAACATTTAATAACCTGGCTGGCTAATGCTTAGGCCATTCGTAAGATGTGGCACCACCCTGAAATAAGATAGAAAATTACATACATACATATACTCACGCCTGTAAATCCCTGAGGGGGTAAATAGAGGTGTATTCACAGAAAATTAGTGATAGATTTATTAAGATAGCTGCGCAAAAACGCTTCGTGGTAATTTTTTCTAAAACCATGCAGAAATAAGTATTTTTTTTTATATTTTTTATATAGGACACGTCAATTTGACTTTACCTTGCCTGATGGTAAGCTGAAGGCAAAGTCTCAGGAGAGAGGGCCACCATTATACACACGTGCCATGTTAACAATGGTGGCACTCAGTTTGACGGCCTCATCAGATGCTTTTTCACGCCCCGCTTAAAGGACCCGGGACTGTAGGAAGAGGGAAACACGTGAGCTGGCAAGGAATTCCAGGTCTTAATGGTGCGACAAAGGAAAGACTCACCGAACCGCTTGGTTCTTGAAGGAATGTTCTGCACCGTATAGGGGTGACATCTAAGTCCTGCACGTGTCGTCCTGTATAGGAAGGGGGAGGGTGGGACTAATTGGAATAGCTCTTCAGAACATTCACCATGGTAGAGACGGCAAGTAATTAAACGTAATCGATCCAAGCCATTTACCTAGCCGTTCAATCAACTGGCTGAACATCATTCAGCCCGCAAATTAAACGTCGCCGTTTATTAAAGAGCCTAGACAGTTAATTGAACGGCTGATTAAGCTAATTGGCTGCGACATATAGATAATGACGTTGAGACATGTCGACGCCATCTTGAAATATTATGTTTAGTGCAAAAATACAGTATTATTTTCTTTTCATTTCATTATTAACTTAACCTATCCATCAAGAGCCGAAACCAAGCTCACCTGCAGGTATATTTAAAAATGTACAGACGAGACTCGGCGGATGCTTGCCTCTTGGGTTGGGAGGTCAAACGACAGTCACCCACGACGCAAAACCTAAGAAAAACTAGATCAGCTGTAGAAATGCAACCAATAACCACGCTAGGATGATAACGTTGAATGGAGAACTTTTAAACAAACAGCATTTCATTTTGAATACTCGTATATATCCCCGAGGGACAAGACATGGACAATTTACCATTAAAACTCGTTGTATTTCCCTCCTTATAGCGATTGTTTAGAGTTCAACAACAGTAATGTCAGATAATATTACGAATGTTAAAAACTATGAATCTAGACATGAACTCGGTGGGTCCAAACTAATACTTTGTAAGTTTAAGACACAAGGAGACAGTTCTAGAAACCTCTATGTAATCATTTCGGATCAGCTCACTCAAGTTACAAGCGGTAGCGATTACTTAAGTTTTTTTTAACTATTTTTGCCACCATCTAATCCAACGGTTGCCTAGTAGAGAGCTCCACAACCCTGAGGCGATATCGAAGCATTGCAGTTAGACCAGTTGTTGGATTTTTGAGGGCTCCAATTACCCGTAGCGACTGCCATAGATTTTCGTATGGAAAACGGGACGACGACGGCTTAAAGCAAATGTATACTAATATTTGAATTGAGCGTGGATCGAACCCTCCTGCGTAGCTGTAGCGTTCACTACCGCTACGCTACAGAGGCTTTATAGATAGATAATAATTTATTGTACACCAATAGATTGACAGGAGACAGGTAGCATGTATACAGTTAATATACAATGGGCGGCCTTATCACTGGAAGCGATTTCTTCCAAGCAGCCTTAACCAAAGCATACAAACCATCTGATGGTATTACAGCACCGACTGTAGAACTGTAGACCTATAAAGCGAGTGTCTGTGTCTATTGTCCTTGCGACTAGGTACGGGTACAGCCTTGTAATTACTTTAGTCCACCTACGTTTGTTTACACTGGACAGCCCTGTTTGTGATTTCCGTTCGTAAATATTGTTCTTTTTGTCTTTGTACGAGTACATTCAAGTGTGTTTTCGTCAGATTCGTTTGTAATAACTAAGTTGTGCTTGACTGTACGAGGTTTTAAATTTCGAAAAAAATCCAGGACAAATAATTTTCAGGATAAATCAGTGAAAGGGGGAATTTAGAATGAGGTCCAATGTATACGTGGTTCTAAGAAACGCCGTCATGGTGTATCAACCCCGTATACTTACGCCTGTTAATCCACAAAGGGGTAGGCAAAGGTGTTTTTACGAAAGTTATCTTTGTGACGTTTTCTAAATGTTGACTTACACCACGCGTTGAAACAAGAAATTCCGAGTAGTCACTGAGTCTTATTGAATTAGTTTTCAACTTGACAAAAGTACTTTGGATTATTTTCGTCTCCGAGTTTCGTTCTCTTTTTATTAAAAACTTTTGTTTTTACATTTTGATCAAAATTCAATACTGTTTATTGGAATTTAAAATAGAAATAGGTACGCTACGCCGTACTAGCTTCCCGTTCCCGTGACTCACGTAACCTGCTCCCCGGATTCAAAGTAGCTTCGTGCTATTCCAGAATAATCTACCTCTGTGTCAAATGTTGTCTAAGTGTTATACTTAGACAAAATTTTTACAAAAGTTCAGCCGTTCTGGCGTGAAAGAGTAACAGACATCCATCCATTCATCGAGACTCAATTCACTCATCTAACCTTTTGTATTTCGCATCCGGGTTGCAACCAAAGCCTGAACTTTTTGCCCGGGGGTCTTATTCCTGCCTGATTCAACTTACTTTTTACGGGAACCAATGCCGTCTGACTTAGAACCTCATCCTTCAATTAGCAGGATCTCGACGGAGCCTCTACCCACATGTATTATTAATATAACAAGATTATTCAATAGATATAATACTGCTATAATAGCGAAGTACATAAGTTTGAACAAAAACCAATATTAGTGTTTCAAACAAAAGTACCCAAAACTCGATTAATCATAGTTTAATATAGATTTAAGTATTGTTTGCTATTGTTTTAGTGAGTCAGGACAGCGAGCAAACAGAAAGTACACTTAACTATAGTTTAGTTTTGAATGATAACCCGTTATTTCGCTTGAGTTTGCTTTGTTGTTATTTGTTAGGATATCGGTAGTTGGTGCGCGTAAAAAGCGGGCGCGACAGCGTTTTACTAAGTTTAAATGAAGGTATTTCCGTCCAATTGTGCAGTCCGACTGGGGACGTACCTTCGCCCTACAGAATATAAAAATAAAATAACCTCGCGTTGTGTTCCTGACGGTGACTAGGGTAGCCAGAGCTCACTGAAGAGTTTATGTGCTGTCAGTGGGAAGACCAAAGGCTATTCCTGCTTTTTCTTTTAAGTATACGGCACAGAAACTCTCTGTGTTTACAGGGTCGGCAGCACGAATGTGACTCTCCTGGTGTTGCACACGTCCATAGGCCACGGTAACCACTTTCCATCAGGTGGACCATGTGCTTGTCTGCCACCTCAGTGATATAAAAAAAAGCAAGTTGAAAAATTACGCTCAAGTTACTATTTTTGTACTTCGTATTCTAGGTAATTTACATTATCAAGAGACGCATTTAAAATATTTGTTTTAGTATTTAAATATCGAGATCGAATGAATGCTAAAATTATATGCCAATTATTGGCATATGGCAATTACCCAACAAGATGAGCTTTGAAGTAGTGGTAGAGCGTTCGACTCATAATCCAGAGGTAGCAAATACCCTCTCAGTGAAAATATTTATACGCGTAAATATATCATTATATATTTGCATTGGTTTATGTGTTTATACATAAAATAAATACGTATTTGCGAAAAATATACCTAAATTATGTTTATAACCGTTTTAGAACTCCTAACTATGATTGATTTCAGTCTAGCTAGCGCAGCGATACCTATATTGTAGAATATTACTATTATCGTTGCTGTAAATAATTTTGATCTCAAATAATTTCCTCTGTTTATTTAACAATACTTAGTAACTCTTAAGACTTATTACTTCCTATTTTATTCCTACTATTTGTTCCGACCCCCGCTAAGACGGATCTATTATGAACGGTGCTTAAATATTTTATTACTAAGACCCGGGTTTCTTTATTTCTGTCTGTTTTATACCTTTCTTATATAATTTACTGCTGGATATTTATTTATGCATTCGTTGGTCCTTTGGTATAAGTTTGCGCTTAAGTATTTTTACCATTGTGAGCTTACACCTTCGCGTTTGAATCTTAGCTGAGTGTTTGTGTTCAAAAAGGCTCAGTAAATAGTAACACATAGTCTAGAAACGGCTGTTGTAGATAATAGTCTCGACTACTATTATATGGTATCACAAGATTACTTGTGAAATATGAATATCATCCCTGGAGAGGTATCTACTCCTCCACAGAAATAAAACTGCCTGCATATAACAATGACTCAAAATCCATAACATATTTTGACTAGAATATCTGATTACTCCCGCTACCGCTTATGAATTAAGGCCGCACACCAATCAATCTTTTCTATATAATATATATTCAGCTTGACTTGGACCTATCCCTGCAATTACGAACTGTTTTCAGCTGATGATTAACTATCTTCACTCATCAAACAAATTTAATTTTCTTGTATTGACCACTGTTAAGTAAAATATGACCTCTATCCGGGGTAAGACGGGGCCACCGAGTTTCCCATGCTTAAGAGAGCCGTCTCAGGACCGTAAATGGTCCAGGGTCAACAGGGGCGCGAGAAAAATGCCGTATTGGGTAACCTGGTAATTGAGACCCAAGATGGCGTACTGTTTTAGTCGGTTCGAGTCCGTCATAAATACTTCTCGTCGTGATATCCGTGAGGATTTCCGAAAGAAAAGAAAGTACATTGGTACTTTTCTTATTTCATTTGTCTTCAAATCAGATAACGTCGATTTTTTCTACAGTTAAATAATTCATAGCATATAATCCAATCGGACACTTATAGCCTTAATAATGTTTGTGGGTAGGTAAGTAATGTTCTTTGGTAAAAAGTGGTATTTTTTAACATTGGTCCTGCAATGGCTGAACCTCTGTCAATGTCACGCGGTACGGATAGCAACACTGATTACATCTGATAGCAAAATTTGGAGTTTCGCGGGAAAACGGAGAGGGGCACATCGCGGTACTATTTTATTTTTCGAATTTTTTATTTTTCGTATTTTTATGTATTAAAATTGTGGATTTATAGACATAACATAGTAAAAAGTACAGTATATTGATTTATTTGTACTATTGATCCGATACCGGTCGTCGTACATGGTCACCCTCTCGAAATCGTTTCTGAGTACACTTACCTCGGACAGGTTCTGCAGTTAGGTAAAAACAATTTCGAGAGGGAGGCCAAGAGGAGGATACAGCTGGGCTGGGCAGCGTTTGGGAAACTACGCCGAGTCTTCTCGTCATCCATACCGCTATGCTTGAAAACGAAAGTTTTCAATCAGTGCGTCCTACCCGTCATGACCTACGGAGCCGAGACATGGACACTCACGGCAGGGTTGGTCCATCAGTTCAAAGTCGCTCAGCGAGCTATGGAGAGAGCTATGCTCGGAGTTTCTCTGAAGGATAGAATCCGCAACGAATACATCCGACAGAGAACCAAAGTTATCGACATAGCTCAAAGAATCAGCAAACTGAAGTGGCAATGGGCTGACCATATCTCACGACAACCGTTGGGGTAAACGTGTTCTTGAGTGGAGTCCGCGACTCGGCAAGCGTAGTGTAAGACGCCCTCCGACCAGGTGGGATGACGATCTCAGAAAGACTGCAGGCAGATGCTGGATGCGGCAGGCTGAAGACAGGGCGATATGGCGCTCATTGGGGGAGTGCTATGTCCAGTAGTGGACTAATATAGCCTGATGATGATGACGATGACTGAACACGGCCTGTTTTGCATCGAAACTTTTTTTTAAGAAAAAAGCAACTGAACCAATAAAAAAAAATGTATAACTCACTTGTGAATTGTAACAATCAAAAAGCCACAGTTTCATTGTAACCAGTAGCATCCAGTAGCATTAAGCCAGTTTATGAGCAAGTGTGTTGAAAAATAAATTGCAAATACAGATCAAGATTGTTTATGTTTAGTTAAGTACTTAACCGAATGGATTATAAGACAATAAGTCTGATGAATAGTACAAAGGAAAGAAAGGAACTAGAGCTATAGGCACTCTCACTAAAAAAGGCATAAAGTGAGATGTGGCCTTAATGTTACAAGTTTTTTTTTTGTTAAAAATTTTAGTTGTTCACTTGACATACAGTCACGAATAAAAAGTCGTGTCTCTGTAGGTAAGTGAGTTGTTAAATTGTGAGTACTTATCGTATCCTGCATATTTATATGTTAATTTGAAAATCTCAAACTATTTCTAAACCCATTTTATAACATCAAACTTTCACTAAAATGTATTCAGTAGATTCAACTGTAGGAACATTAAAATGATTTTACTGTCGTTACATTAAATTCTGCGCTCCTTTTCACGCAGGCTCCTTGTTTTTGTGGGCACCTGCCTGTCTGTCACTCATTTAGATTTTTATTTTTCATTTCTATTCCAATTCGCTTTATCCGGAACGGAACGTTTTATTTGCCTTCATGGTCGTTCTAGAAATTTTTGTTTTTTTTTTAGTAAGCTAAGTTTTGACTCATACGGCCATTATACGTAGGTACTACGAACTAGAAAGGTGTTTAAAATAAAATTCGTGCTCCATTTTGGTGTGAGTTGAGAATAAGACTGAAGTCCGCTGCAGCGCTTTTAGAAATCAGTTGTCTTGAACAAAGATGACATCCAGCGCTATATCTAGAGAAATAAATAAATAGAGAAATTTTGTTGCAACTACACTAATAATACTGCACTAATTTGACCATTTCAATCTGTGCGTTTAAAAACGATACGTGTCTATTCTCAGATAACGATTTTAATATTTATCTTTGTACCAAAATTTATAATACCCGCTTGCGGATTAAGCGTGAAAGAGTAACAATCAGCATCATCATTCCTCAGAAAATTTCACATTAACAATAAAAGTAGGATACTGTACTATCTGTAAAATTTCAAAAACTCACCTATTAGCACAGCAATTTATTTTCATTTCACCCTTTTCGCAAATTAGCCCATACACAATAGTAACAATAAATTACCTTGACCTACCTCCCGTAATAATGCCCCGACTAAAATCGGGGCAAAATGAAAAGCATAAAGAAAGGCACAATACTACCGGACTGTACACCTTCAATCCGGGGCCACACACCAAAATTAATAAGGTCACAATAAGGCTTGCAGGAAGACATGTTCAAACCTCGAGATTACCTGACTCTTTATGAAGATCTATTGTCTTATATGCCTAGTTCTCAGAATCAAATTGTATTATGGTCTGAAAAATAAATAAACTACATTAAAAATTAGGAATAATATCTTTTGAAATCTTAATGTTGTTCCTGATTGCATCCGAAGCTTACAGTTGGAGTTGAGTACTTAATACATACAAGATTAAAAGTAAAAAATATCAGGCAATATCAGTAAAAAAATACCTAACTCACTTGTTAAATCTACATACTATTTTCTCACCTTTGTGAGTCTTGCGACTCATGTGTTTACCCGACGGCCAAGGAGAGTTATGTCTTCTTTATGATTTAACTATACATATAGTTATAGTCTTCGACCAATGTTCAAAATTTAATCTAACCATATTAATATCCCCGAGGAGGGCCAGACCGAAAGGGATGGCCCTGGGTCAGCCGGGGTGCGAGGGATATGTCGCAAGACAACTTCACCTTCGGCCTAGCACCACGACCCACAGACGGCGTGCGGTTTAGTCGGTTCGAGTCCGACATAACCTACCCCTCCGGCTCCGGAGGGGCGGGTATCCGTGGGGATTTCCCGCACGTATAAAAAAAAAATAAAAAAAAGAACCATATTAATACTTATAAGATAAGATAAGTCTTTATTGCAAACCTATAAATTAAAGTACATATAGTACATTATTATGAAAAATGGTCAAATGGCGCTACAAGCAATCTCTTCCAGGTAACCTTTAGATGTTTTAATGTTTTTCATGTTTTAATGTATGGATAAGCTGAAAAGTTTGTTCATTTCTTTGGTTGATAGCGCTAATTGCAGAAACTACTGGTTGGAATTGTTCCCTTTTTTGTTAAATATTCTATTTATCCATGCTAATACTCAAGGGAGCAGAGCAATAATCGTAATGCAGTAATATCAACAAATCCGGCAGGTTCCCATACATTATTCGAATTTGAAAAAAAGCGGGCACATATGGCTTAAGCTAAGCGTCCACCTATCGGCATCGCAAGTAATGGACCTATCGGCTTAAACGGATTAATTTTTCCCATGCGTCCACCTAATCGGCAATGATCGCATTTTGTCGCTGCTACTGCCAGCAATCGGATTGCCGACGCCATTTCATTCGTACTTTCGTCGTGAGCGTACGTGTGATGAAAAAACGTTCATAGATGATCGTAAAAATGCAAATGGTGGAACCCGCGCGGTGTACGTCCACCTGGCCGGCATTCCGCACACATCGCAAAAGTTGCCTCTAGGAGAAACTGCGTTGGCATTGCCGATGAGCAGAATCATGCGATCCTTACGATACGTATAGATGGACGATTAGCTTTAAAGAGATGATATGGTATTATATATATGTCACGGGCGAAGCCGGGACGCGTTAGCTAGTATAGAAATATATCCTATGCTCCTTTGATACCTCTATTCTAAACTTGAAACGTAACAAATATCCAAAGGCAGTTAAGTTAATCGAATAACCTCTAGCCACTCTCTACCATAGACATACAAATAGGAGTAAAGGGAAACGTGTAATCGTCAGTATTATTCCTCTCTAGTCTTGAAATAGCAAAGGACCGACTCTGTGGTCCGCTCCAGCGAATTTTAATTAATCGTGAAAATAAAGTAGCGAAACGCGTTCCGGAAGCGTTTTGCATAAAAGAATAATAATTTCCCTAGCAGGAATGAAAAGGGAGGGCGTAAGTTAGGTACTGGAGCGATATAGTACCAAAAAAGTATCTGCTTGACATATTATTTACGAAATACTATTACATGTTGTCATTAGTTTTTTGTCTTTACTTATTTTCTGTTCAAGTTTTAAGATTAGTTATAGGACAGGATAGATCATTAATAAAATATGTGTACGCAATAATTGTTTGCGCGAAGTTGATACGCGAATTCTGATTAAAATTCGGATTCAACGCACTGAGAAAATAAACGCTACGTGCACTAGTTCTGTGTGAACTACAACCACAGACTACAACACAGTTTGCGGTTAAAAAACTACTGAAAATAAAGCAAAAAAAAATTGCACAGCTCATATTTGACACAAAAAGTGCCAACTGACAATGTGTAATAACATCTACAAATTAAATAAAGTAAAATATAAATTAGACGTCTAATAACGACTTTCTTATCACTTATCCCACCCCACCAGAAGTCAGTGAAGAATGGCCACCGCAGATCGTGTAGCAGACCAGTTGACCCCCACGTATCACGTTAATTAAACCAAGCGAGTCCCACAAACGTCCTTAGAAAACCTAGTCTTTGTTACCTCATGTTGCCTGCACGTAATGAAACTGTTTCTTTCTTAATGTTGGTAAGAGAATTTTTTCAAAATGGCTTCTGAGTCTCTGTTTTTTTTTTAATTGCCTCTGGCAATAGTGATCAGCAAATAACTGTGGATACTGTAGTTGATTTATTTCCATAAGTTATTTTTAATTAAATCTTAATAAATAGTAATATTTTAAGTATCAAATATTTTAGTACATTAGTATTATATCTAATCTGCTCCTCAAAACCTAATTATCTAAAATTATAGCGCAATGGGACAATCAATCAATCGTTGACGTTTCGTTTATTCAGCAGTCATAGGCCCGGGTATACCGTTGGATCAATGTAAATAATAAAAAATAGCAATCAAATGGCGATGAGATCCGTTAGTTATTTTATGTACATTTATCACTTTACATTAGAATCAGGTGACAGATAGTGGTAAAAGCATGCCACGAACGATGTATTATATTTTTTATTCTTATAATGAAGTTACATAAAATATCAACAAACAAAAAGCTGGCTTTTCAATCAAAAGTTTTACTACAGAAATATCTCTTTAGCGAACACAATAAATATCATAGTAAGATTATATTTGTACTTCGCAAAAACAACACTCATAAATTACTGGTATGACGAGGAAAGCTCGCCGAGAGAAACGAATGAATTCGCGATGTCAACAACTCTCGATCTATAACACTTTCAATTTCACACAGACAGGGCATTAATTTTGTGATTGGCAACATCAGAATATAAAAGTTTTAAAAGAATTTTGATGAGCAGTTTTGCACTTCATTTGTATATGTGTATAATGATTATTTTAATTGGTATACAAAAATCACCTACGTATATTTGTATTTGTGTGTATAGGTATGAATATATGTTTATGAGTGCACGTGTGATTACGCCCATGCGGGGATGCGTGCTGCGAAAGAGAACAAAAAATAATAAAAAGAACTAATCTATGGCTCTACCAAATTTTAAACAGATTAAAGAGAAACATATTATTAACTGAAAACTGGGATATGATAATTACAACATTTCTTACAAATATCCTGTTTATTTAATTTCGATACATCAAAGTCAGTATGTTCCTTGAATGTTTCCCGGAATATAGCGATTTATACCGGAATCGTTGGAGATCTGTTCAGTAATATAGTACCTAAGCCATTAGGATAACCGTTAGTGGTAGCATATCGTTGGCAAATCGATAGCTGCTCCACCACAAATTGAGCTGATAGAGATATTCTAGGAATAGACAAGACGAGGAGTCGTGTTTTAGTTTTGTAAGCCACTGAATATTTGTGATATTTAGGTTTTCATTTTAGGTTATAACTACTTATGAATTATTAAATCAATACTCTTCGATTCTACATTTAAAACCAGATTGGCAAGGCGATAATAACAATATGGACGTTAGTATTACCAAAAAGAAATTCGTGTTAAAACAAATGTGTTAGTTTTTAATGGTTATTGAGTATGCCGCATGTTTGTTTAGTAAACGAACTTTCTTCCTTTCCTTTTTCTAAGTTGTTAGAAAAAGAATCTGGTAATTAAACCTGATGGGTACTCTTTTTTAAATGCCAATAATTTCAACCATATTCTGTCCTTCGTGTTACAATTACTGTTACAGCAGCCATGCCATGTAGTATGCCAAGGCTATATGTTGCAAGAAAAGAGGTTATTAATCCTCCAGTTCTCGTCGAAAAATTAAACAAATAAATGATTAATCTCGTTTGTCCACAGTGAGACGCGTCGCCCCACAGTTCTCGATACCACCGCCCCCGAAGTCAGAGGTGATGCTGGGTGGGAACCTCACTCTCAAATGTGTTGCCTTCGGATCACCCATGCCCACCGTTAAATGGAGGAAAGGTATGTTATAGAGTCTGAGATACTTCCTTGCTAGAGTACACCCGATTCCATTTACCATATAGCTAACGTTTGAGATGCACCGACGTAACCCACCCACCGGTAGGTCCAGTGAGGTAAGGCCCAAAAGTTACCATGCCTGAATAAAAAAAAATCCATACCAAAATGTTTCCGAACGTATTATGAAATGGGCATATATTCATCCGAATATGAACGAATATTTCCATAACATTGTCACTAGTTCACTACTGATAATATTAATTTTAATCATTAAATTTACTGTAAAATTAATATTCACAATATAATAACTATCTCTTGTGAAGTTATTAGGCTGTGAAATATGTAAATCAAAATAATTTCAGAATGTCTAATAATAACAAAATTCTGCTTTTAATAATGAAAAATGATTTCTTCTTTGTATTAAATAACTTACTGGTTGACTTCATGCTACTTGGTTAATTCAATGTTTTTAAACAGTATCGCTAATCGAAAACTACTTTAATCCTTTAAACGCATTTGGTGATAGCAAGAGCGAAATTAAAAAGTAACCATACCGATCGGCAAAGTCAGAACCAGCCGAATTTGAAAACCGCTAATACAAATCCCCCTAACACCCTGATAGTATTGGGGTAGCCCACATGCCCATCGCTGATAGGATGCGTTGAGCTCATCTCTCGCGTACCTCCCTCACGAGAGCAGTACAGCTTGAAAACCGGTTCGCCAACAAGAAGTATTGTCAATAATCTTCAATAATGTATAAATCAATGTTCCACATTCATAGGCTTAACAAAATGGCTGACACCCGAAGACAACCCACCTCTCGGCCTGAATACGCTCAAGCTAGAAGATATAAGAGAGACTGCAAACTACACATGTGAGGCGACCAGCGCACTTGGAGTCATCGAAGCTGTCGCGGAGGTCAAAGTTCAATGTAAGTAAAGGTCTTATGTTCACTCTTTTTAATGCAAAACTCTTATGTTCACTCACTAAATACACAAACACTAGCTCAATCAGTGAATCTACTGGGGATTAAAATCAAAAATAATGTCAGTATTATATTTCTATTCCTTTAATACGTGGCTACACTCAAATAACTTTTAGATATCACTTATTTCAATCTATTATTTCATACGATGCTATTATCTTTAATTTGTAACAGTTGATTGACACTAGTTTTACCGTGTTTAAAGTCTATAAAATATCAATTCTCATTTTACTCCATCATCCATTCATTTTCAGTTATAGTTTATTTTTGAAATTGTGCACTTGGAAGCGTTTAAACCGAGTTATGTAGTAATAAGTCCAAGCCATTTCGCCTCAGCGTCTGAGTCGACTAGATGAGTGACTGAATCAAATTACACTCATAATTTCTTGGGATAACTGTTGCAAATTTATGGTAATAACTTTGCCGAGGTGGAAAGAGGGATTTACGAAAATCAATTTGATAAATTGCGGCAAGGCGAGAAGACATCCATTATGAATTAGTGTTATAATTCATAATTGAAAGGGTTGGAAAGTTGCGCGAGGCTCGAGAGACAAACGAATGTCAGGCTGATTAATGATTAATTATTGTAACTCGAGCAACATTTTATCTATCTCCTTTTAGAAGGGTTAAGAGGTGCGTTTAGTGTTCTAATACCCCGAACTCGCGGATGTACTTAATTAAATATGTAAACAAAATGTTTGTGTGTCGGCCATCTTGGGAATTCAATGTTCTGGGGCCGTTGTCTGTATAAGCTCAAATGTTTTGTTTCAAACAGTGATCCTCTGCATTCGAATGCTGCTAATATTTCCTCTTTGAAACGTAATTATTTGTATGCTTTAATTTCCTAACTCCTTTAGGTTTCTTAAATTGTCAAATCAACGAAAATAATAAAATAATAATAATAATAAAATAATAATATACTAATAATTAAATAATAAAAACCTATTAGCAAATAATATTAACATAATATTATTTTTCAAAATTAATTTTTCAACAAGATAAATAACGAAACTAAGCAGTAACAGACTCTTCCTGACCTGACGCGACTGACTCTTCGTAATATCTCTCTGTCCACTATCCATATAAATTACTGTCATAAACGTAAGCAACTTTTTCAAACACTGTTTTTAATTAAAACGGATGCTTTTTAATTTTTTTACTATAACACCTAACTAGAAAAGCTATTAAAACAAATTGTGATTAACGCAGCAACAGAGGAGGAATACCTACGGGATTAGGTACACATACCTATATAGTAATAATGGACCTTTTTGGAATATTGTTCTTTAATTCAGCCCATTCTAATAACTTTCAAGTTAAATTATTTGAAATAGGAACATAATCATTTTTCTTTTTTTTTCTAAAAAATTTAGTAGTCGTAAGATAAAAAATAACTGTTTATTCTCTGTGGCCAGCACTACCGGGACCGCCTACAGAAGTAAGACCTTCAGAGATCACAGCCACCACTGTACGTCTAACTTGGACCTACAACGGACTCGAAGAGCCCCAGTACTACGTCATACAATACAAGCCTAAATACGCCAACCAGGTAAGTGTTTCAATTTAAATTTAAGTATAAGTAGAACTATGGTACAGCCCGAATGCAAGGGAAATTCCTTATAGGTGGCCCCACCTTATACCCCGACACTATTCGAGACGGATTCGAGTTCGACATAGCCGCCTGTAAATGTGATTCTTCACGAAAAAAAGTTATATCTAATCTAAAATTAACGAAAAGTTGAACATGAGGTTACTTGCTATTCATGGCTCTCTTAAGACATTATTATTGATTTCTTGGGTTTCTTAAGAGTTTTTTATGCAAAGAATCAAAAAAGTAGGTTTGGGTCTCAAACATCAAACTCGTCTATTGATTAACGGAAGTTGTTTGAATGTCCAACCATGAGATCAAAGCCTACTCTAGAGCCTTGTCGATCAATCAGCGCAAATAATGTAGAATGGCTTCGAATATATTTGTTCCACCAATATACCTTTTTTAGTATTTAAAATACCTAGTTTTGCATATAGTTAGTTGTTTAGAGTGAAGCGAGTGCTTTTAGACTATAAAAATTATTCTAATACCAGGCATTCAGCGAAATCTCCGGCGTGATAACCCAGTATTACTCAGTCACAAACCTGTCACCATACACGGAGTACGAAATGTACGTGATCGCTGTGAATAACATCGGACGGGGCCCGCCTTCCGCGCCGGCAGTCATCACCACGGGAGAAACCGGTATGTAGATATTTCAAAACAGTATGGCGGATAGAACGCTTCCTAATTTGAAATTTGAATTTAAAAAGATTTAGAAGTAGAACTGTTTTTAACGGATTTATTTGATATTATTTTTCACACTGATCCTGGCGTTATCAATGGTCAAACTATGAGACAACTACCATCTTTAATCTCGCAATGACCATGGCTGCTGAAAAGCAACCGAAGCGTCGGGATCAGTGTCAATAAATAAATACTCATACCTTACAAACTATCTCTTTTCAGTTATGTTTATTGTTAAACATTTTAGAGTAGTAGTTATTTTGAATTTACTAACCGAGTACCGATTGGGATTGGTAAATAACTACTTACACTCAGTAGCTGGGCAACTTGTACGAAATGAAATAAAATAAATTATCGTCAAATACCTACTCTAAGCGGTGGAGAGAATGAATAACTACAAAACTGAATAAAACAATAAAAATAAAGAGGGACTCTTGATTTTTACTGCTGTTTATTGTTATTCTAGATTATTAATAAAACAATATAGCGTATATTGTGAGAAATGGAGTGTAATTAACACAAAGAGATGATATTAACGAAACAGTCTTAATTAAACGTAGCGGGATTAGGTTAATGAAATTTCACAAACATCTACAGCACAACGATGAACACTCAACACAACCTCTTTCATATCCGATTTATTACAAATAATAAAGGAAAACAACTGAGCGTCGCCTTGAAGCTAATTTCAGTCAAAGAAATAACGTATTTAAAAAAATGCTTTACTGAAGAATGGTTTAAGTTTTTTTTTTGTTTTTTTAACTTATTATTAGCTGATCTCACCAGTAATAGGAGATCAATTAAAAGTCAACTGCATTGGCAATTAATTTGTATTTGTTAAAACGTGTAGATGCCATTTAATTAGTATAAGAATTTCCACTGGTAAAATAAAGTCTAAGGCCCGTATTTCAAAACGATACTCAGTCCTGAATATCAATTTATAACTAACATTGAGGACAGATTGTTGAAAATCTCTTAAATCTGTAAATGAAAATCGAGATCCAGAACTGAGTATCGTTTTAACACCCCCTGTGCGGGATGCGGTTGCCCGGGGCGAGGTGATGTTGGCGGTGTCCTTGGACATCTCCAACGCCTTCAACACCTTGCCCTGGAGTTGCATCAGGGAGGCACTCGTGTACCACGACGTGCCTCTCTACCTCCGCCGCATAGTCGGGGCGTACCTGACGGAGAGAGCCGTCATCTACCCAAGTTCGACGGGAGTCGGTAGGCGAGAGATGTCGTGCGGTGTTCCGCAGCGGTCAGTCCTGGGGCCGCTCCTGTGGAACATCGGTTACGACTGGGTGCTTCGCGGTGACTTCGCGTACGGTGCCACCGTCACGTGTTATGCGGGCGACACGCTGGTGACGGTGAGCGGGGCTACGCACCGCGAAGCGACCCTGAGGGCCACGACCGCGGTTGCTCAGGTCGTCGACAGGATCCGGCGGCTGGGTCTCGAGGTGGCTCTGCACAAGTCCGAGGCCATGTTCTTTCATGGCCCTCGGCGCAGGCCAGGCCCGGGAACCAGCCTTACAGTGGGAGGCACTCCCATCGACATCAAGCCCCGGTTGAAATACCTGGGGCTCGTGCTTGACGGTCGATGGGACTTCGGACAGCATTTCCGAAGTCTGCGCCCCAAGTCGGTGCTCACGGCGAATGCCTTGGGCCGGTTGTTGCCCAACTTGAAGGGCCCAGAGGCCTCCTGCAGGAGACTCTACGCGGGTGTCATGGCCCTATACGGGTGCCCCGTATGGGCGGACACCCTGGAGGCCATATTCCTGCCTCTGCTCCGTACGGCGCAGAGCACGGTGGCCTCCAGGGCCATCAGCGGATACCGCACGATATCCTTCGAAGCGGCGAGTCTCCTGACCGGATCGCCACCGTGGATCCTGGAAGCGAGGGCCCTTTCGGCACTATATCAGTTCCGAAAGGAGGCGCGGGAGCGGGGATTCGATCCCGAGCCCGAGGATATTCGGGCCGAGAAATCCCGGCTCCACCAGGTCATGGTGGCCGAGTGGGAGCGACGACTTGGGCAACCACGCGCAGGGCACGCCGTGATTGCGGCGGTAAGACCCATCATGGGGGAGTGGCTAGAGAGGCCACACGGTAGCCTCTCGTACCGTCAGACGCAGATTATCACCGGGCACGGTAGCTTCGGGAAATATCTGCATCTGATGGGTATAGAGCCAACGCCCGAGTGCGATCACTGCGACGCGAGCGTGGACTCGGGGCTGCACACGCTCACCGAGTATCCGGCGTTTGAGACGCCGAGGCCGGAGCTTGTGGCGGCCCTGGGGGTGAGAGTGCTCACGCTCTCCACCCTGCTCGCGGCGATGGTCCGCTGCGCGGATGCGTAGGCGGCCAGCGCCTCCTTCTACGAGAAGGTCATGCTCGCGAAGGAGACAGCAGAGCGGGCGCGGCGCGATGAGCGAGAAAGGCTCGCTGACATCGCTGCACGCGCCCGAAGGCGGCTCGGGCGTCGGAGGGTGCAAACTGACCTCCGCCCCCATGAGCGCGGGCCTAAGGGTGACGGGTGGAGTCGCCCGTCACCCTAGCAGAAGCACCACACCGGGGTTGAGTCGGGGACCGCGTGGTCCCTACCTCCTGAGGAGGGCCAGACCGAGAGCGATGGCCCTGGGTCAGCCGGGGTGCGAGGGATATGTCGCATGACAACCTCACCTTCAGCCTAGCACTACGACCCAGAGACGGCGTGCGGTTTAGTCGGTTCGAGTCCGACATAACGTACCCCTCCGGCTCCGGAGGGGTGGGTATCCGTGGGGATTTCCCGCACGTAAAAAAAAAACACACTTCCTGTGCTGAGATATAATAAAAATAGGTACTACATACTAGTGAAACTTATATCCCAATCTCTATTCCGTCTTATTTAGGTAATCATAAGTCTATCTTAAAAAAAAACTTTATGCCTACAATGTCAGTAGTACCTATTATACTTTTATATTTTACCAAAATGATTTTCTTCATATTCCTACAAATAAGTTGACTGAATAAG
Source organism: Eilema caniola (assembly GCA_949126895.1). NCBI lineage: Eukaryota > Metazoa > Arthropoda > Insecta > Lepidoptera > Erebidae > Eilema > Eilema caniola. The sequence continues at coordinate 6,300,711 of OX421476.1, forward strand.
TTCGGAAAGGAATCAAATACGACACAATCATAATATACCAAATTCTTATTAAACCAACTAAATAACCATACCTACATCATACTCATACGCTTAATATAATTTCATTTTATCTCTCGCTTTCAATTTCTGAAATCTAGAATAATTTTCCTCGCTTTGAAACATTTGAATAGATTTCTTTTTCTTGCGCTCAATCTCAGTTTTAAGGTATTTTCTTTAATCTTCTTTACATGCCTACGCGTATACTCGTATCGTGACTACGACATTCACCGATGCTTCATGTAAGTTCGCTTTTGATTTAAGCACTTTGTCCACTACCCCGGACCATTCTATGAACGTAACCAAAAAAAAAATTTAACAGTTAAGACAAAACAGAACCTGATGGACTCAGCTCCGCACCATGCTGTATCATAACATGACCGTTTCAGCACTGAAAAATTTGTACGTTCGCATCGTTCGAAGTCTTTTCTGTTCCGAACGAATACCACTGATAAAACTAATAACAAAAGTTTCTTCGGAAACCTTTTTTTCTACAAAATCGGATTCGAAAAGCGTGCCCATTTACGTTGTATATACGGGTATAATACAGTCACTGACTGCGTTGATACGGGTATAATACAGTCACTGACTTCGTTGTATACGGGTATAACGCAGTCACTGACCTCGTTGTACACGCGTTTAATTGTCACTGAACGCGTTGTATACGGGTAAAATACATTCACTGACCGCGTTGTATACAGTCACTGACTGCGTTGTATAGGGGTATGTTACTTTGTTGATACGGTCTAATATACGGTCTAATAGGCATAGAAACTTCTCAAAAACTTCTTTTGTATCTGATACGTTCATAGCACGGTCATAGTATGCGCCAGGGATATGGATAAAGACGTTTATCATGGACTTGAGTTTCTGTTGCACAATTATTTCCTTTTTTAGACATTAGAAGTAGTGCGTATTTTTTTGTTTTAGTCATGCACCATTTCGTTTTTATCAGACGTATAATAATAATAATAATATAAATATTCAGCCAGTTGTCTGTGACACGTTTTTCAAGTTTTTTTCTACGGCACAATGAGTGTGATTTGTTTAGTAAGATGTTTTAGAGAATATTAGAGATACTAACGTTGTTTTTTTGTTCCCTGCTTTCTTCCAGGGGATTCATATGGAGGTGCCAGTAAGTATGACCTTATAACTTTACCTTGGTTTCAGGCTGTTTTGGCATAAAATCATAAAAATCTGGGTGTTTGACAGCATGATATCTTTACAAGGTTATTGTGTTAGGAAAATTTGATAATCCATTAAATGGGTGTCGCTAATCTTATGCCTACAAAATAATACATTTAATCTCTTTTCAATGAGATGCATGTTTCTTTTCTTACTTTTCTTTGTACTTTACAAATGGGAGTTACGAATCATTAACTTCAATCACATGTACAATCAACTCCAAAAGTAGCTTAACAAATTCTAATTTATTGATCACTGTGGCTGCTAATCCTCTCATAATTTAATGAAATTAAACATTAAAAATATTTACTTAGCGCTATGGGGACTACAAAACTACATAAAACATGAAAAATGAATACATATTTTACAACTTTATAAAAGATTTGTAAATATGTTAGTGTTAATCAACTTAAGAGGCTGACTGTACAATATTTACCCTAACATTAGGCTGTGGTGAAATTTAATTTCATTATTCGCTCTCCGATTCCCGCCGGAATATCAAAGAACCATCTCTATCATCTCATTTTCCCTCACAAAATATATTAAATTTCATTTTCAAAATGTCGTCTCATCTTAAATTGTGGACTCGACGTCACAAAATAGACGAATAAAAACTCTAATGAGTTGGTAATGAAAACGTTGATGTATAAAAATTACCAACAGGTTCTTTTAAATTCTTTACATTTCTAATAAAAGAAAAGTTTGGTCCGGCGCTGACGACCCGGATGCTGGGACTAAACGAGATTATAGCATTTTAATATTGCACAGTCCCGAAACTTTTATTGTTTCGCCCTTCTCGAATAAGTATTATAAGCAGAAAAGAGATTTTTCATTGAGTGACGCTTCGGTTTTCGTGTTGGAGACAGCGATTACAAATCCTATTAAGACGGTTATTGTGCTGCCGACTTTATTGTCCTATTTTTATTGCTTACGTAATTTAGATTAGCCTGTTCTTGATTGAACACTTCTATGTCTGTGTTAATGGCAGTTAACCTGTTAAAATTGTGTTACTTAATATACAACTATAACAAACTATATACAGGTACATAGATAACTGAAAATATCCTACTTTCGTAATAACTTTCGTAAAGCATGGGGTACAATGGTATTTTTAGAAATTCCATACTTTAATAAGAGGCTTATAATTCTTTTTTTAAATATTAGCAACCGAAACTATCAAAATTACTAATATTCCCTCTAACCCCTCCAACTAAGCTGAATTGCTTGTGCTAGGAGTGGTTTCACGTCGGTAGTGTAATGGCCAGGATTCGAACCTTAGACCTCTTGATCGTAAGGCCGAATCCCTAAACAATAAGCTACCGTCGCTTCAAAAATTCGACGTACCCACGTATCTAATATTTTTGTGACAACAGGGCTAATGTATATTTTTCCTACGGTGTCTGCTGTGTCCATTTAATGTATTAAATTAATTTTATTGAGCTATTAATCGTCATTATTGAATAGCAATTTTCCAAGGGTATTATTTGTTAAGAGCATCATCAAAGATTTTTTGGTGCTTTTCTTCCTTTTATATATTGTATAAGCAATCTGTCAAACTGTCTATACAATCTGTCCTCAGATAAATTGAAATGAATGTAATTCTAGACTATGGGCCTTAGAGAGTTATACTAAAGTCATTATACAAATGGTATAATAATGTAAAATAATTGGAAAATATACCCTTTTTTGGGTTTTTGTACCTACACATAATTATTCATATAGGTAAAGGATTCTTCATTTGGTGCTAAAACTTAAACATAAATACATCTTATTGGGTTTTAGCATGATATCGTTACCAATAATCGATTAATATGAGGGTTCCAAATTGACCCTCCTCAGACCCGGTAGTTACTCTGTTTTTTTTGGTTGTAGAACCGGGGTCAGCACCACGCAACGTGCAGGTCCGCCCCCTCAGCTCAAGCACCATGGTCATACAGTGGGATGAACCAGAAACACCCAATGGTCAAGTCACGGTAAGTTATCAACAGATTTATATTTTTATTTATTTAATGGGTATCAAGACAGGTGTCATAATAGGTCAGTTGTACGTTACAATTTACAAAACTAGTTAAATCAATTAATTGAAACCTGGCTCAGTCAATTGAAGGCTCGATCAGTCCTTTAATTGAAAGCTCGTTCAGTCAATTTATTGAAAGCTCGATCAGTCAATTAATTGAAAACTAAGCAGTCAACAAATTGAAAGCTCATTCAGTCAAAAAATGTAAGCTTATTAATTAACGTTAACATTAATGTAAATTATGTTATAAATAATAAGGAAATACAATGTTACATATTTATAACAATATTTTTTTGTTTCAGGGCTACAAGATCTTCTACACGACAGACCCCTCCCAGCAACTGCAATCGTGGCACTCGCAAATGGTAATACTCGCAATTTTCATTCTACATTCTCATGCAATCTCATACCATCAACAGAGTATTTTCTTTCGTGTGTTTGTATGTTTTACACCTGTGGAATACCTAAATATTAAGTTCGAACCTAAAAAATCACTTAAATAGAAAACCAAATCAAAAAATAATGGTATGGTACAAGTGTGTCAAGTTGGTGATTACCGCTGAGGCGATACTGATTCCCGAGCCGTCTGGTGATGGTCTAAAGAGAGCCGAAGACGGTAATCAACAATACACACGTGTATCATACGACTTTTTCATTCCACTTGTGAATAATTTCATTCCACTTGTGAATAATATAATACTAAAATATATATTTATCCTCGCAGTGTTCAGTTAGTGAACTTTCTATAACGTTAAAGACTTCACATTATTCAAATTACATATCTGTCGCTGTACAGTATATGTGTTTATAACGGGCGGCGTACTAGGTGCATACGTCGTTTTCTTCATGACTATTACTTGTAGACATTTTAATTAATCCGTACTAATATTATAAATGCGAAAGTAACTCTGTCTGTCTGTCTGTCTGTTTGTCTGTATGTTACGCTTTCACGCCTAAACCACTGAACCGATCATGATGAAATTTGGTACAGAGGTATATATTAGAGCTTGAGAACGGACATAGGCTACCTTTTATCGCGAGAAAGCGGGTTTAAGCTGGGGAAATAGGGGATGAAAGTTTTTATGAAAGTTTGTCATTTCTGAAGATATCTTACTGAAATTTGGTACAGAGGTAGATTAGATCTTGGGAACGGACATAGACTACCTTTTATCGCAAAAAGGGGGGTAGAAGGGGGGGACTAGGGCCTTGGGATGAAAGTTTGTCATTTTTGAAGATTTCCTGATGAAATTTGGTACAGAGATAGTTCAGAGCTTGGGAACGGACATAGGCTACCTTTTATCGCGAAAAGGGGGGTTGAAGGGGGGGACTAGGGCCTTGGGATGAAAGTTTGTCATTTTTGAAGATTTCCTGATGAACCTGATGAAATTTGGTACAGAGTTTGGGCTATGAGTTATTATTAATTTTTAGACCGACTTTCGGCTACTTTACAGCAGCCATGTTCGCGGAACATGGCTGCTGAAAAGTAGCATTATTAAATTATTAAAGTGGTTACATTTCAATGAGTGATATTCGCGTAAACTTTAGAAAATATCATTAATTTATTTAAAGTTTTAAACAGAGAGAAAACAAAAGTTATATTTGAGTAAAAATTTTGTTTATAATACACGCACAAGATGAAATTTTCTATTTAAATACGAAGTTGCATGAAATGAACAAGCAATAGGAAGGTATATTAAATTATTTCTATTATTGAACACGATCTTTTTGTATGTATTTTTTTAAATAAAAATGCAACTCGACCAATAAAATTTAAAAAAAAAGTAATTATCCCACTCGTGATTTAATAACAATCAAAAAACCACATTTTGATAATAGGTATCATTATGTGTCTAATTTACGTTATGAGCAAGTGAAATGAAAATAATCTTACATTAGAACAAAACATTCATATTATTCTTTACAAAACGTGGTGATTTTTAACAATAAAACAGATTTATTATAACAACAAAATCAATGTAGTGTGTCTACCAATATAATAATAAAAATTATTATATTATTGGTCTAGTCTACCAATAATCAAAGCTGAAAGTTAGAACCGTTCCGTTCATTCGTATCTGCCCGACATGATTTGTAGTATGTTCGGCCACGCGTAAGTGACGACATTGACCAATCACATAGTTTATAATTTTAAAAAAACTATGTCATTCGTTCATTCACTGCCAGGCTTCCTTTTGTGATCAAAGCCAAAATGAAGTCATGTTAAATTTGTGAACACTTTTATTTGGTAAATACAGCAGAGAGGATTTTTATTGATACAAATTGATTAAAATAGCAAAAATTTTGAATTGGTCTAGGCGGGGTTTGAACCCGCGATCTTTGCCTTACAGGGGCAATTTTTTGACTAGGGGCAATTTTTTGACTAGGGGCAATTCTTTGACTAGGGGCAATTCTTTGACTATGGGCAATTCTTTGACTAGTGGCAATTCTTTGACTAGGGGCAATTCTTTGACTAGGGGCAATTCTTTGACTAGGGGCAATTCTTTGACTAGTAAGGCGAAAATCGCGGGTCAAACCCTACCTAGACCGATTCAAACTTCTCCTATTTTAATCAATTTGAATATTTAGCATGCAAAATGCTTCAAAAATTTCATTCAAAAAGTTGATTGTAGTATAAAAACGTATAAGGCACTCATTATGACAATAAGTTATTCCTTGGACAGTGTATAATATCTTAAAAACTGACATTTCAATCTCAGCAAAGATAAAGTAAATTGAAATCACTTGACCCGCTTACTATACGCTGGCTGCGTATTTACAAATCGCCCTTGTTTGCAGATGGACAACAGCCATCTAACCACGATCAGTGAGCTGACCCCTCACACGGTTTACACAATACGCGTCCAGGCATTCACCTCTGTGGGACCCGGACCTATTTCTGCGCCAGTACAAGTGAAGACGCAGCAAGGTGAGTAAAAAAACTCTTTTTTCTAACAGTCACGTCAAACAAGACTTTGGTAAGCCGATCTCAGCTATATGGCCTCATCAGATGTTTTTCACGCCCGGTAAAAAGATCCGAGACTGTACCAAAAATGCAAAAAGGAAACTTCTTTTTAAGTGCGCAAAATCCTACTGATACCCCCCCTCCGAGGTTATGTCGGACTCGAACCGACTAAAACGCACGCCATCTGTGGGTCGCAAGGCCGAGGTTGGCAGCGCATATCCCTCGCCGACCCAGGGCCATATCTCTTGATCTGGCCCTCCTCGGGTGTGGGGCCCGCGGGGTCCCCAACTCGCCCCCAGGCCCGCGCTCATGGGGCGAATCGATCGTAGCGGTCCTACGTAGCACCTACGATCCGTCGTACCTTTGCACTGCGTAGCTAGCTACGACGTAGCACCTACATAAGTTTATTTTCAGTACAGTAGATAACTTTAAACTTTAACAATATTTAATAAGACCCATCTACTTACCGCATAGTCGAAAAATCTTCCCAAACGTTGGATAAAGCTAATGTCTAGCATTTGAGATAGACCAAAAGCTAAGGGAATGCCGAAAGGAAAAGTGGGGTAGTAGCTAGTGGTCCCTACAACACGCTTCCTGCTGGCTTGCTCTGCAATACAGCCATACAGCCATACAGCCATACTAGTAAATCTATTTCTTATAATCGTTAGCTACTCAGCTCCATATCTTATAATTTTCGGCTACAGGCTGCTCTGGAAGTAAATTTCCAAATGAAAATATTTTAAAATGTTAAATCGTGTTCATTCCACATGGTTAGACACAATCAGTCTGTGGAATAGCTAAAAGCTGAAAGGTATTTCCTAATTTACTACCGAGGTGTTTGAAATGTTTATAAATACGTTGTTGCGGCGTTAACGTTATTGTATAATAGTTGACTTGTTTTTTTATATAAACTAGTAGACCAAGTAGGTAACAAGTCACGAATATAAAAAAAAATCATTGTTTACTAAACAAGGAAATTTGCTTTAATAGAAGTCGAAAGTTAAAAAAGCAAAAATGCGTGTTGTAAGCACCCCACATCAGTTTAAAAATGTGCCGACACTGCTAGAGTTATTGAAAACAAAGCTACAGTTTTTTAACTGTAGGTAGGTATACATGGTTTTAACTACTCTCTTAAGGTATCAAACTGTCAGTCCTATGTATTATTAAAAAAGATTGGTACAAAAATACGCCAAAAGAAATAAGTTATTTTTCTAACTGTTTAATTAAATGTCTAGGCAAGTAGTTAAACGTCATCGATCCAAGATATTTGCCTAGTCGTTTAATCAACTGGCTAAACATCATTCAGGCCGTTAATTGAATAACGCCGTCTGGCTAACCGCCTAGGCAGTTAATTGAACGGCTGATTTAGCTAGTTGGCGGCGACATATACATAACTTTAAACAATATTGTTGAACCGCAAATGAATCGTAAATTTGTAACGACTCTTGGAATAATGAAATATTCGAACATGAACTTTATAGAGCCATATTGAAATAACTAACTCAATTATGTAAACAGGATATGAGACCGCATAAATAAACTCACCAATTTCTGTAATAAATATTCATAAATTTTGTTTAGGTAGGTACATTTAAAACACTTACATGTTTTATACTTTACTATGCCCGGTGGCTTCGCTCCGAGGATGTTGGTTATCATAACTTTTGCTTATGTCTCCAATTCCACTCAATCGATATAACTTTTTTACTTGCGTATCTGGGATACACGTAGGAAGAGAATATTAATAATTGATATGAATAGAAATATGACTGATTATTGGAATTTATAAATAACTTGACATACTTAGGCCCGTATTCTAAACTGGTACTCTGTTTTGAGTCTCGATTTATTTGTGGACAGATTATATAGACAATCTGTCAATCTACCTACACAATCTGTCCTCAAATAAATCGAAATTCAGAACAGAGTACCAAAGTGTCATTCCAGAATGAGCTTTACATACGGATCTTTAAATTCAGGTGTCCCATCTCAACCATCAAACTTGGTGGCAGTAGAAGCTGGCGAGACCTCAGTGATACTATCGTGGAGGAGACCAGCTCACGCCGGAGACAACATCGTGTCTTATGAGCTGTACTGGAACGATACGTATGCCAAAGAACACCACAAAAAGTAAGAAAATGACCTTCAATAAAACACCTTTATCTTTACAGAGTCTATTATGCAGGGTCTTTTCAGAAGAGCGGTATTTCGAGTGCAAGCTCACCGTAATGTGTTTTAAAGTTGATATGCAGCTATGGTGCAGTTGGTGTAACTACGTAGAAATCATTTATAGACTACGCAGTAGTTAATGACTGCACGCTGTCTGCTGATAATGTATTTTCCTTTTAAGTATTATAACAGTTCATATTATAATATTATTAGAATATATAAAATATAATAGTTTAAAACTGTTTATGTCCTGGGCGTTCCTTACCGTCTAAGATACTAATCAAGATTATTGCAAACATAATTTGCCCATAAGATCCATCGCGATCTATAAGCCTTTTGTCCAATTAGTTGCTGAAAACATGACCTATAAATTGTAGATATAGAATTTAACAATTATCAATTTGTCTTTAGGCGGATTCCAATAACCGAGACCTACACTCTGAGCGGGCTGTACCCTAACACGTTGTACTACATATGGCTAGCAGCAAGATCTCAGAGGGGCGAGGGGGCCACCACTCCGCCGATTGCTGTGCGAACTAAACAATATGGTATGTGGTGACCATTCACACAAGGAGTGACGTCTCGTGAACGAGTGACTGTAGACCGGTGAATGGGAACGAACCACGAGATTTGTTAAAATTCGAATTTAGAATACCATTCACTTGTTTTTTTTTAATAATGTTGGTTCATTCCCAATCATTGTTTTGAGAATATGAGAGTGTGAACCTGTTTGGTTATTCCAGGTAACTCCTAATGTAATATTTCACATAAGAGCACCTGCCCGGCACGCCGCCAGTAATACAGCACAAGCACCAAGTTTTATATCACAATATGTGTTTTGTAATCGTAACTTTGTCGAAACGGTAAAGTGTACGCCGAAAGTAATTGTACGATCGAACGAAACTGTTGAACTTGTTCGAAGAATGTGTATAATTGAAAGCGTACACCGTACCTTAGTAGTAGCTTTATGTTGTACGTAGGTCAGAGTTTTAAATTCGAGGTTAACACCTCCAGTGATATTTTTTATTAAACTGCTAACAACGTGGAGACCATTTTGAGATCATAACTCAAGCAGCTATTAACATCATGGAGTACCATCAATTTTATCACCATAATCGATCATGTTCCATCATGGGGCTTAAAAATAATGATCTCCGCGCGGTGGGCTAGAACTTAATCATCACAATTTTCTTCCAACAGGGGAAAGTGTGACGGATGAGACTTAGAGATGTATGGGCGAGCGGATTCTACAATCACACCACACTAACAAAAATGTGCATGCTCGTTTATTTTGACGGCAGTGGTCGTTCTTACATTTTATTTTTGGGCACACTTTATTTTTTTGTTCCTTTTTTTTTCAATCGCATTCAGTGATTGCATCGGTTAGGTCGGTTGTGGTATAACGCGGCGCGGCGAGTGGCGCTCGCGCGTCGCATTTCAGTTGCAGGTGCCGCGGGCCGGACCCGTGGGTCGGGCCCGCGGCTGACGCTTGGCTTGCGTAGTGCCCGGCGCGCCGCCGATGAACGTGAGCGCCGTGGCGGTGTCGCCCACGGCCGTGCGCGTGGCGTGGCAGCCGCCGCCCGCCGAGCGCGCGCACGGCCGCATCGCGTACTACAAGCTGCTGTGCGTGGAGTCGGGGCGGGGGGACAGTGAGGCCACCGTCGTCAAACTCAACCAGACGTCGTTCGTGCTGGACGAGTTGCGCCGCTGGACCGAGTACCGCATCTGGGTGCTCGCGGGCACGAGCGTGGGCGACGGGCCCGCCTCGTACCCCGTCACCGTCCGAACGCATGAAGACGGTACGTGTCTCATCCGACCATTGGACCTAACCACATTTCACTAACACGTCGGCGGCTCAATTTTATGACACAAAAAGGAATAAATTTACTTTTTCTTATTCGAAGTCAAAAATAATAATCCGAGCCAACGTTAATAAACATAAAATCATAAAATTGAGCAAAGCCGGGCCGAAGAATTAATTGCTAATAATTGATGAATAATTTAATTATCTTTCAAATTAACAAAGTTCTTTGGCCATGTAATATCAGAGGAGTTTTGGGAGTTCATTTACTTTTTAAATTTTTGCAAATTAGGCACGAGTTTCCTAAATTGTCGTAACTACGTTTTGAATCGAAAATGTCCTCTGTTAATGCATCAGACAACTTTTATTGACAAAATAAACTTCGTGCAATGATCTAATAATACATCTATTTACTAACAAAACCTTGGGATGGTACAAAGTTGGTATAAAATGGTACATAAAATTGTTCATGTATTGTACGTTTTAAATAATTAAAATGTGTAGGTACTAATAAGCCAATCTCTTCGATTTTGATTTTTTATTTTGATAATATATGAACAATTTTATTATGGAATGTAACAATTTCACTAAAGTCACAGTTAAAATGGAAATGCATTATTGACTATTCTAAAACAGTTGGATGTGTTCCGAACTATTTACGAGCGACATTGCACGTGAAGTTCTAACTTTAAGTACCCTAGCTTGAAATGCAAACACATTTTAACCGTGAAGAGATAGATATAATATGTTACTCTAATATTGGTGGTGGGATAAACTATATAAAAAAAACCATTTCTATCATAACGTTTCTCTGAATCACGTTAGCAAACCGTTGCGCTACAATAACTACCAAAATACTAATGTCATTTTTTCTTTTGTTCTTTTTTGTGAGCACATAGCAGGATTCTAAACAAGGAGGTTCTGTCTTAGCAATAAAAAAGTATTACTATGCTTGCCGATATTCCATGTATATCTATAATCATGTCACTGATAATCATTTTGGTTCATGTACTATAGTCGCCCTCACAGCGACAAAGATTTTGATTCCACTCACTTGTCACATGTAATGATTTCTTTTTGATGACGCGTCACATTGACTCGTCTCGATAAGATGGCACTCACTGAAATGCAAAGTTTATAATGCACCTGGTATAGTGTCGACGGCACCGTTATATTATATTGATTTTGGCGCACAGTTGTTCAGTATTTAGCAATGGACACAATTTTGCATGCTTTCTTTACCAACACCGCACCGTTTTTCGTTGATAAGTTTTCACTGGGCACCAGATAGGTATCAAGTTTTACCGCACGCAATTGGTTTCCTTTTTAACTTTTTTGAATTGCGTGAGGTAAAATCTGCACTTTTAGGATTCACTCAGCACATCTAGCGACGACACGAGGTGAGAGAGCGAGTGCGTGGACACAACAAGCCATAGCCGTGTGTGGCTTACAACATATGCCTCTGGTCTTGGCACTGAGCGCTGTCGAGTTTTTGCTTTCCGACGGCGCTCACTACCGGACGACCAACTATCCACTACCTAATCACAATACGTCGCTTAGTTTCCACGGCTATGCTCCACACGCACCACCCGAACGCCGCATTTGAATACCAATACCGTCCCCACACGACACGCGCGCATGCTACTAAACTACTCACAATTACTACTTCCTTACTCACTATACTATCCTCACTACTATTTACTATTAGCGGGAAGGCTGCGGGTCGAAGCCAAGTCCCGAGGATCCAACGTCAAAATTCCACTTGAACTCAATTGGTCTCGTATCGGATCCCGGGATCAGGACCGCGACACTATTCGCCTGTACTCCCCGACTGCTCAGCTCGGTTACTAGACTACGCGCTACTACTCTCACTATCTCTTTATCTCTGTCTGTCTATCTATCTCACTTGCTCTTGTGCTACAACTTCTTGCCAGTAGCAGTTTCACTCTTCTTTCTTCTGTATACTCTATCAGACTTTCGTCGTGCATGCACACTAGATATTGTGACATAAAACAGAATACTATTATGCCTGACGTTCGCTATTGCCGTTAACAAGGAACGGGCGGGGCCAAAGAACGCTGCGCGATGTAACCCGGCATTAATCACTCCTGTTAAGTACATCGCCGACTCTATATAAATACAGAACAGTTTCATAGAAGACCACAAGCAATGGACACTGACACAGTACAAACATCACAGAGGATACACGAGGTACGAGGTACAACACATACAGAAGGTTCGACGGCCGCACATATACAAGAACAACACTGAAGCACACACACATAGACTGGCGCCGTCGCGTTAATCAATACATGTGCGTGTGAGTGACTTCTATGCACCGAACGACGTGGAAAAGTTAACAGAACATGTGCCACTTTACCTTTTTCTGTCTAATTGTAACACTAGAAAAGTCATTACGTGTGCTATAATGTATATTTTGCTCTCGAAAAATATACTTCGAGACTAGCGAGCTCTATACATTTTCGCTCCTCAAGAAATAAAAATTCTCATTCCCGTTTATTTGGCGCGCTACGGACAGAAAAAGGCAATGCACGCGAAACTAGACGTCCCAAGCGGCTTAAACCGAATGCGCCTCCTAAAGAGCTCAAAATACACGAGGAAATAAAATAAGAGTGCCCCCTATTTTGCCGACAAGCGTTCTGCTCGTAATCTCTCACTTAGTAGTTCCGTTCGCCCTGCAATGTTCGCACAATTTGTCTTAAATGTATTTGAATGCGTTTTTCTCTTTTTTCTCTCTCGTCACTGACTTTGTATGGGCCGCTGGTAAACCGTACAGCCATCAGGAGTGAGTATTAATTACTGTAGTGCTTGATTCAGTGTGCGTGTGCTTGTGCCTTATGCTTTACGTAGTATCTTCGTAGCTCCTTAATCTAACCTACTCTTAAACAAGCTGCAAGCGGTAACCTCTAAAAGCATGTCTTCGTAGACGATTTATTGATGAATTAAAGACTTGGTGTGTCTTCTTGTTACTTACTTTTGAATCGAAACTCCCAAGTCTTGACGTCCCGAAGCATGATCCCTTGCAGTGTGTGATTTAAGGATTTATAGTATAGAAATGCTGCTTTAGAAATTAATAGATGAATACTTACTAAATGTTGACTCTTTGTAAAAGCTTGACGATTTTAGTTCTTAACAATGTGGATTGGAAGGTAATGGATTTTATTTGGTTATGGTGATATGAATGGGCGTAAATGATAATGTCTCAGTGTGTGTTGGTATTCAAATGCCCGATCGAGATGCTGACAGGCGTGTGTAGACACTCGCCAGCGACCAAAGTGCTCTATCAGCATCACCGATGGGTTTACCGACACCACTTCTACTACAATTTATAATGACTAACGATTTGCAGCGCTTTACTGAAAAGACGTTGACGTCGATGCTTAATTTCAACTTAGACCCTGAAAGTCGCTTTAGGTAGTTCTTAGCACGCTCCCGTAGATGCTGATAGGGCAGTTTAGGTCAATTTCCAGACAGGTGTGGTTCAGATATCTCACATTGACTTTGTGTGCTCACAGTACCTGGCGAGCCTCAAGATGTGAAAGTCGAGCCAATCAACTCCACTTCCATCCACGTGACATGGAAACCACCCCAAGAGAAAGAAAAGAACGGCATTATAAGAGGCTACCATGTACATGTGCAAGAAATCAGAGAAGAAGTAAGTATTTAATATTTTATTTGTTACTACATTTGCTAGTCAGACTAATATACTTAACAATACTTTCTTTCAATAGGGCAAGGGACTTTTAAATGAGCCTATGCGATTTAACGTTTTGGACGATACAACTCTCGAACTAAACGTATCGGGGCTTCAACCGGATACGCGGTACACCGTGCAAGTGGCCGCTCTGACGAGGAAGGGGGACGGAGACCGAAGTGCGCCGACGTCTATAAAGACGCCCGGTGGTGTGCCAAACAGGCCTACCGTCAACCTAAAGTGAGTCTTAATATTTTATTGAATGATATTTTCTATTTCGGAAATTTGACTATTTATACTAAATTCCTATTTTATTTACAGGGTTCTGGATAAAGATCCAGTCGTATCAATAGAATTAGAATGGTCGAAGCCATCTCAAACATACGGTGAATTGATTGGATATCGTCTGAGATATGGTGTTAAGGATCAACCCCTAGAGGAAATCAATTTCCCCGGCACTAAAGTTCATAGTTATAGAATGAATGATTTAGAAAGAGGCGTCCAATATGAATTTAGGATAGCGGGTAAAAATAACATCGGTGTAGGTCAGGAAACTATAAAATATTGGCTGACACCGGAAGGTGCCCCAAAAGGACCACCGACAAACGTCACATATCACTTCCAAACGCCCGACATTATTAGTATAACTTGGGATGCTCCTACTCGTGCAGACCGAAGTGGCCAAATTCGTAAATACGATGTCCACTTCTACAAAAGAGGTGACCAGTCATCTGTGTCAGAGAAAACAACTGAAGGAACTAAAGCAGTATTTACTGGTTTAGAAGAAGACGCACATTATGTATTCAAAGTCCGAGCACACACTGACCAAGGCGCTGGACCCTTCAGTAAAGACGTTACAGCACATACTGAAAGGGACATCGGTAGAGCGCCTATGTCAGTTAAAGCTGTTGCAACTTCGGAATCCAGTGTTGAAGTATGGTGGGAAACATTCCGATCGAGAAAGAAAATCATCGGTTACGTCATATTTTATACTATGACGCCAGTAGAGGATCTAGATGAGTGGCAACAAAAGAGTGTTCATGTTACGCACTCTGCTGATTTAGAGAATCTGGAGAAGTTTGCAGAATATGCTATTGCTGTTGCCGCAAAGACATCAGATGGCTTAGGAAGGTTATCAGAAAAGGTTACTGTTAAGGTCCGACCTGAAGAAGTGCCTTTAAACCTTAGGGCTCAAGATGTGTCCACTCATTCCATGACATTGTCGTGGTCTCCTCCATTACGCTTAAACCCCGTTAGTTATAAGATTTCCTACAATGCGATTAAAGAATTTGTTGACTCTCTTGGAATGACCCAAACGCAAGAAATTCCAAGAAAGGAAATCATTGTGAAGCATGATAGAACGTCATTTTCTATAAACGATTTATCTCCCTTTACAACGTATAATGTTAATGTAAGTGCCATACCTAATGATGATTCTTATAGACCACCAACGAAAATAACTGTCACTACACAGATGGCAGCGCCTAAACCGATGGTCAAACCTGATTTCTACGGTGTGGTAGAAAATGAAATACTCGTCATTCTACCTCAAGCCTCAGAAGAATATGGACCCATATCGCATTATTACCTAGTTGTAGTGCCCGATGATAAAGCTCATAATCATAAGAATCCGGATCAGTTCCTAACAGATGATTTAATAAAAAATAATATTCGAACAGATGATGAAAACGCCCCATATATTGCTGCCAAATTCTTGCAACGAAATATTTTATATACATTCCATCTTGGTAATGATGAAATGTATGAAGGATTTCTAAACAGAAAATTAAATCTAAACAAAAAATATCGCGTTTTCGTTCGTGCCGTTGTTGATACTCCTCAAAAGCATCTTTACACGTCCAGTCCATTTTCCGAAAATCTATCACTAGATATGCGTGTAGCACCACCTGGGGAAGAACCAAGCAGACCTGACCCTAAAGATATTCATGGAGATCCTGAAATCAGAATAGAAGAAAACAGAAAAGAAGCTGGTATGGTATGGGTCGTTGGGCCTATTATTGCAGCTTTAATGCTCTCGCTGTGTTTAGTTGTTATGTTCATATTCAAGAGAAGACGACAACCATGTAAAGCTCCTGATCAAGCAGCCGTGACTAGACCATTAATGTCCGCTGATGTAGGTTTTGGAGCACCATCTGATCCAGTGGAAATGAGACGATTGAACTTCCAAACGCCAGCTATGATTTCTCATCCACCCATACCTATTCTTGAACTAGCCGAACATATTGAAAGACTAAAAGCTAATGACAATCTGAAGTTTTCGCAAGAATATGAAAGTATCGAGCCAGGTCAACAATTCACCTGGGATCATTCCAATATGGAAGTCAATAAGCCGAAAAATCGTTACGCAAATGTGATCGCTTATGATCACAGCCGAGTTATACTGCAACCGATAGATGGAATACTTGGAAGTGACTATATTAACGCTAACTACTGCGATGGCTATCGTAAACATAACGCCTATGTAGCGACACAAGGTCCTCTTCAGGAAACTTTGGCAGATTTCTGGCGAATGTGCTGGGAACTTCGTACTTCCACTATTGTAATGATGACAAAGCTAGAAGAAAGGACAAGAATTAAGTGTGACCAATACTGGCCGAGCAGAGGAACTGAAACGTATGGCATGATGACTGTAACTATATCAGAGGTCCAAGAACTTGCAACTTATTGTATTCGCACCTTCCAAGTTGAAAGGAACGGTAATAGTAATGAGAGGCGTGAAATTAAACAATTGCAATTTACTGCTTGGCCCGATCATGGTGTACCGGATCACCCGGCACCGTTCCTTCAATTTTTACGACGTGTGAGAGCCCTGAACCCGCCTGACGCGGGCCCACTAGTGGTCCATTGTTCTGCTGGTGTTGGTCGCACTGGATGTTTCATTGTCATTGATTCCATGCTTGAGCGAGCTAGACACGAGCGTACTGTAGACATCTATGGTCACGTGACGTGCTTGCGAGCTCAAAGGAACTACATGGTACAGACAGAAGATCAATATATTTTCATTCATGATGCACTACTTGAGGCTGTCATTTGCGGTGACACTGAAGTACCTGCGCGCAATTTACATGCTCACATACAAAAACTAATGCGTATTGATCCCATTGAGAATATCACTGGTATGGAATTGGAATTTAAGAAGTTGGCTAACATGAAAGCAGACTCCAGTCGATTTGTGTCTGCTAGCCTTCCCTGCAATAAACATAAGAACAGGCTGGTTCATATCTTGCCATATGAATCTTCTCGAGTATGTTTAACTCCTCGTGATGGTTCAGATTATATAAATGCGTCTTTCGTAGATGGCTATAGATACAGAGCAGCTTACATCGCGACACAAGGACCACTGCCAGATACTACTGATGACTTCTGGCGAATGCTTTGGGAGCATAACTCCACTATCATCGTAATGCTGACGAAACTTAAAGAAATGGGTCGAGTACGTATATTCGTAGTATATTTTACAAATGTATTTCTTTTAGTTTTTTCTTCGGCATTAAATAATATCTATTGACTTTTTAGGAAAAGTGTCACCAGTACTGGCCCTCGGACCGTTCCGTACGTTACCAATGCTTCGTAGTTGACCCCATTGCCGAGTACAATATGCCTCAGTACATCTTGAGGGAATTCAAGGTATGTTTTTTTTTCAATAGATAAAAAATTTAAATACAAAATTTCTAAATTTCCACGAGTTCAATTATGGAATATGAAGATATTAATGGTACAATAGCTATTTATAAGGAAATTCGATACTTAGTTCTAAGTTCTCGGATATGAATATCACGAAAGCCGATTTAAACAGTCTATTTCGACTCTGTCTGATTAAAAAACACCAGTCGATAGAAATTCTCTTCGGAACATAATTTTTAAGGTCATTTTAAATACAGGTCATAAATAAGGGTCAATTTCCTTTACGTACTTTTTGCGTGCGACTCAAGGTCAACTGACATATAAATGTACATGTCATGTCAAAACAATGTCTTTTCAGTGCAAATGTTATGTGTTTAGAATATCAAAAAAAAACATCAAATCGGTACTTAAATCTGCTTCCTGCTTAAATATGATTCGTTGTATGAAAGAAGATCTGATAGATAATTCAGCTTTTCGAAAATATGTGTAATTTTCACAAGAGGATGTAGAGTAGCTGTAATGCTACCCCATGTCCCATTTCTATTCTATCTAGGACAGATCGATTTCAGGTCTAACCATAAGATAAAATAAGATAAGATAAATACTCTTTATTGCACACCAATCATACGATCAATACAGAGGATAAGTACAAGATAGGATCATAAATGCGATCGTTCAAAAGTACTGCATGTAGTAGGGGACACATAAATCCTAGACATTGAGGATTACCGAAATTTCGGCCATTTTCTACATACGTCATTTAAAACGGGTACATAAGTTAATACAATGATAAATTGTTCCCTGCAGGTGACAGACGCACGAGATGGGTCATCCCGAACGGTTCGTCAGTTCCAATTTACGGACTGGCCGGAGCAAGGTGTTCCGAAGAGCGGAGAAGGATTCATCGATTTCTTAGGACAAGTTCATAAGACGAAGGAGCAATTTGGACAGGATGGGCCTATTACTGTGCATTGCAGGTCTATATTTAATATACATATTTAGTAAGATCTAAACCCGATAATTTATAATGCATCAGTTGCAATTACATTATATGCAATGTAATCGTTTCGTCAAGCTGTCATGTGGAAGCAAAAATTAGAAATTATAGAAGTTACTTTACTATTTGCAAGGTCAATTATTCCAATAAAAATCTATTCAAAATTCAGTCTAGATCTGTGAATATAAAATAAAATTTCAAAAACAGTTTTCCGTGATGTAATTTACAAGAACATTGACATCGTGATCATTTTCAACATTAGATCGAGGCTTAATTTTGACTAAATTGTTTCATTTCATTGAAATCGTCATAGTTTTCTAACATTTGGGAGTGTGAAATTAGATCAAAACTGAATTTTGAATGCATTTTTATTAGGAAAACTAGCTGTTACCCGCGGATTCGCCCGCGTGGATGTCGGTTATCGCTTAGTGTTGAGTCAACATAGTAGCTTTATGCATGCAAAGTCTCAGCCCGATCGGTTTAAAATTGACAACATTTCATAGAAACTTTCATCCCGTATTTTATCCCCTTGGGGGTAGAATTAATCAAAATCCTTTCTTATCGGATGCCTACGTCATAACATCTACCTGCGTGCCAAATTTCAGCCCGATCCGTCCGGTGGTTCGGGCTGTGCGTTGATAGATCACTATGTCAGTCAGTCAGTCACCTTTGCCTCGCACTCAACTGTCCCGCGTGTCCCTTAGCGCGGGCGTGGGGCGCACGGGCGCGTTCATCACGCTGTCGACGGTGCTGGAGCGCATGCAGTACGAGGGCGTCGTCGACGTGTTCCAGACTGTGCGCACGCTGCGCACGCAGCGCCCCGCCATGGTGCAGACTGAGGTAACACACGGCACTTTATATGGACAGTGTGCTTAGATAATTATATTGCGCATAATTGGATTTTGAATGAAAATAATATTTAAAAATTACGCTCGTTAAAATTGCAGAGTTAAAATTTTAAATAACTACGTTACATAATGACGAAAGGAAACCGTCTCGGTCTCTTGATGACAACAAATGATAGAGAACCGAACTATTTTTGTCATCGTTACAATAAATATTGAAAATATTCGTTCTCTACATATTTATTACTTTAGAAAAATACCCATACGTGTAAATCCTTAACTTGTTGACAGTAGTTTACCATTAAATTCGATTTATATTAACAGGATCAGTACGAATTCTGCTACCGCGCAGCGCTGGAGTACCTGGGATCTTTTGACCACTACGCCAACTGACGCTGAGACATACTCGTCTAAAGCACTCGGAACCTGTCGTGACGTACTTAATATGGGACATAGAAGCATTCAATCAATATACAAAACGAATTAAAAACCAAACATCATACTCCAAATATTGTTATGTAAAAAAGAGTTCACGTAAAGCCCAGAAGAGTTTCTTGAAAATTGAAACAGACTTCAATTTATACACTTACCAGTTTCCCATGTATATAGAGATTATCCCTGTGATAGGATTGAAAGAAAACTGTCATAATCACTAAAAAACGATGCGCAAACCGACTGCCAAAATATACAGAAACTTTAAAATCGGTTACAAAAACTAGTACATACCTACTTAAAATTTAGATTACCAAAAAAATCTTTATCATCCAAGCAAATACTAGTAGTCAATGAATTGAATTCATTTCACAGTAAACTCCATTAAAAACGTAAAAACGTGTACTTACCTACGACAAACTGTTGCAATACAAAATAACAACAAAACAACAAAATACTACCAGACTAATTTAATTATTGAATCATTATTTATATTGAATAAATTGAATTGAATTGACATTTTATTTTAGGAAGAACGAAATGTTACACTTTGAAATAGAAAATGTTACTAAGTATTTTCTACAACCTCCGCTTTATATCCAAGTTAAGACTTACCAATCCTACTTTTGTATAACAATACTTCAAGTTTTTTAATTCATTCGCCATCATAATACGAAAAGGACAATAATATAAAATATTTTAATTTGCAGCTCTTCAAAGTCACAAACTTTCATAACTTTTTTACATTTTCCCTCCACAATAGACAAAAGAGATTGAATACTTCTTTGTCCGGCTAGCATTAGCACAGATAATGAATACCGACAGAGTTCCGCGCTTGAATATTCTTAATGTAGTAATGTATCCTGTACCCGCAACATTGACTGACTGTCATATTTCATCGTTGTATATGAGGCTAATACATGTACGAGTGCCTAGAAAAGCTACTTATGACTTGTATTTTACGATTGTGACCACTAAAAACATGATTGTGAGTCAGAAGGGTAATAAATATAATTAATTATTATCCTATTATCTAACTTATGATAGATACCAAGTTAGGGATATGTTTAGTATACGTTTAAGAATATATATACCTAATAATGACTGGTACCTATTTGGTTGCAATATTTACACATAAGTATTACCTTGTGGTTTATAAATAAACGATATTACTATTATATTCTAAACGTAAACTAAACATATTTTTGCCTTTATCGCAGCTGTTCGCGCTATTTTTGTCTCTAAAACGGAACAGTTTAAATGTTAAAGTCCATATAAACAGTTAAATTATACTTAGATGCATTTATATTAACGAAGAAATGAATTTTGAAGAGTATTTAATGGTCAGTATAAAGGTTACGCCGTGAAAATATAATTTGCGAACAAAATATAATGTTACATTAGTGAATGAACAGTGCGCTTAGAGACTTAAATAACTTTATGCGATATGATATTCAATTCTGATTGTCACATACATATATACAAATATGATATTGTAAAATGTATAAATAGTTATTGCAGCTGTAATTAGAAGTTTATTTTTCATATCGGGTGTTAAAATATGTTTAAGTAGTGTAAATTGTGGTAACACGTTTCATTATTGCAATATTATATGAAAACTTTTAGACGAATCGGCTGTGTCGTGTGAATTTTTGTGTCTGTCCTGTGCGTAGGTGCATAATGTTATGTACATATTTGCATTTTTTTAACATAACTTTATGTTGCTTATGTTGTTATTATCCTGCCCATAAACCAGCCAATCGTATTGACGTGATAACGAAAAACTCGGTATCATATTTAGCACGTATTACTTCAAGTTCATTTAATTGGTATTATTTCATCTTTTTCCCAGTAATAAGTCTACGCTTATTCTCAATAAAGGTACGTTATATATGCTAAAAATGATAGCGACTTGATTTCTTTATGTTTCCTATGAAATCAACAGTAGGTACATCTTAACGTACAAAAATCTTTTTTTTTTTTTGTTTTTTAAACAATCACTGCTTGCTTTTAGAGGATGATCGTGATTCGATGACATATCTATATGTAGTTAGATAAATATGTTTTGGTGTGGTTATGATAGAAATAAGAGAAAGACGATTCAATCTATTTATGAATCGGATACTTATATTGTATGATGTTATAGATATGAACACTGGTGAAGTGAATTGAGAGTTCCAAAAAGCGAAAAATGGGAATGAACTTTTTAATTATTATTTTTTTGTAGCAATCCTGTTTGTTTATGCTTCTCATTAAAGCGTGGGAAAACAAGGGACGCCAAGGAAGACATTTTTCAAGTGAATCATACGTGACTGCCACGACTCTAACACTATTTTAAGCTATCTTTAAGTGTAGTACGTTATTTAATCTTTTACAGTAATCCCCTTGCATAGTAAATGTATAAGATTTTTACGTTTTTCACTCGTTTTATACAATATACCTACTACTTATATCGATCTACCTATGTATAAGTTAAATTTGAGCTTGTATGAAACTTAGGGAATATAAAGCGGTTGACGTAATTTTCGAAGTTACGCGTAGATATGCGAACAATTTAAAAAGTAACTCATATCTAAGGGAACTAATGTTAAACTAAGTACGTCTAGATACGGCCGAGTAACGGCCGCGGTCATTCGTAACTGCCAATCGTTTCACTTACCTAGCTGTAATGAAAAGTAAAACAAAGAATACAATAAAATACGAAATGTACGTAGAGTTAATGAGAATAATTGTTAAATTGAAGTTATAGTGAAAATTTAAAACTCGTTGAGGAATCACGTATTTAGCGAGGTTCAAACATTTACACGCTAGTGGGCATGGGCTGCTTTCTATTTGCTTTTAAGAGCAACTGCGTATTTAAAATAAAATAAAATAAAACAGGATCAAGAAGCATGTGTACCTAATTTTCTTTAATTTAACTTTAAATATATATCATTATACCTCAGTACGTTTGTTTCGCTGTATAGCCAACACTGGCACCTTCATATATAAATCGTATCAGAACGCACACTAGGATCTCTTGTACAGGTTGTTTTTACACTCATCACATTTATTCTTAGGCTTAGGTAATATATCATTCTGCCATTATCAAGGTACTGCAATACCGCTGAACTTTAATCAAAGTAGTTATGGGCCAATATCTTTTTTTTTTTTTAATTATTTTTTGTAAAGTTGCTATTTTATAAATTTTTTTTTTGATTATGAAACTTATTATTTTGAAACTCATTTAAAATAGAAGGTTGAATTGAAACCGCTACAATATAATTATGATTTAATTTATTTTTTAATTGTGGTTTGTTTGCGGTATTGAGTATCGATGCTAAGTATGTTATGCCATATCAAGGTGCTGTTTATTCCATTATTTTGTAAAAAAAGCAGTTATTTTTCACTATATCGCATCGTTCATTGATAAACTAATACCTATGTTCGGTAGATATATTAAGACTGATTTTACCAACTAATTTTATGTGTTCTTAAAATAATTTCGTTTGTGTACTCTATGATGTAATTTGTATTTCTTATTATTTAATATACAATTTTTAATAATGTAATTTTTGTACATGATTGCCGTATTGAAGTTTTAATTTTATATGTATGTTTTATTTGTCAATTTGTTAATATCTGGGGGCATGTTGTATCTTATATAAAATGAAATTACATACAGTACTTAATATTTCAAAAAAAAATATATATTTAATAAAACAAAAGGAAACATGTAGATGAATGCATCTGTCACTTAATCACAAAACTTTTTTAATTAACTCGATCTCAAGAGACTTATTTCCGTCGCAGTAGAAAATTATAGATCTTAAAATTAATAAATTTCTCTCTCAGCAACACTGCCCCAGATAAAAAAACGCTTATTTTTTCTCACATTTATTGAGCGCGTAATTGAGCATCCTGTCGCCATCTAGCGTATTGTGTTATTTTGCTAGACAAATCGATCGATTGTAATCAAAACAATGATATAAAACGCCCTAGCTTTAAATAATTATTTAGTGCAATTAAAATGGCGAACGCAATATGGCTGGCGGGGCGATGTGTGAATGTATAATTGTAGAAGTTTGTAGATGACAATTATTTTGTAAAAATTCCCGCGCTGCGTCTCGGGACACAGTGGATTCGCAAAATATTATACATATGTATATGGAGAAATAAATTTATGTGAGACCCATAAATAAGTATGTGTTTTATTTACATTCATTAGTTTCTCAACATATATAAGTATTAGATCGAATGTAGTAAAAGCTCGTACTACCAAACCAGTAGACATTTCGATAAGGCTGTGGTTAGTCGATACATAAACCCACACATGGTCACATCACTATTGTTTTTGACAGGTGGGCTAAAATTGGCACCAAACTTACTTTCTACAGTCTCTACACCAACTCTTCCAGACATTCGCTAAGTACTCGTAACCGTAACCAAGATCACCTTACCTTACCCAATACGGTAGTGAAACAAATCAAATTAGAAGCGTGTAGTGGTGAGTTGTGGCAAACGCATTGACACTTTCGTACTTTGGGCCGACGATGCTAAATTGGGATTTAATCGTGCGTCATAGAGGCCTATTTGGTTGCAAAACTTAGTTGATAGGAAGAAAATATATTGTATAATGAATAGCATTTTCACATATTTCCGATAGAATCATTCCGATTGGGTCATATAGGTACTCGAATTTAACCGGGTAAATTCCGAAAGCCCTTATATGGCTTAAATGGCGGTTCTTGAATTTGTCTGAAAATTAGTAGTGGCGCTACAACGCCTCACTGCAGCGCTTCTTTACTCCTCTATTTTGAAGGCGTTCTAACAAAATTACATTACGAAATTCGTGCAAGATCACTAAGGGAACGTAGCCGAATAAGAAGTACTAGCGGAACCAAGCAGGGAATTCAAGGAGAAATGTCAATTGTTCCTGTAGAGGCATATCCAGATGGTGTGGCCAGTCTAAGCAGCTGGTGACGTAGGTATAGGTACCTACCATATTTCACGAAGTAAGTACGTAAGTACCATAACTGCTTTACTGCAGATCGAATTTCATTTTGAATATCGAATAATTATTATCTACAAAAATAATAAGACGATACGGTAAGTCTTTTAAGATGAGATAAAATATTGGCAAATGCATTATGTGATCTACATTTTTGTAGGTAAGTAAATTGACCCAGACGGCTATGTATGAGAGAACATTTTTTCAACAACAAAGTTCATAGTAGGTACAAACGTCTTTCCTTTTCGTGCCGTGCTATTGCTTTCATAGTTAATGAACTTTAGCCATGATAATTACACGAGACCAGATTCCCGTGATACATAAATTATCCAACAATCCACACTGTCTTTTCTTTTCTTTATTTCTTTCTAGGTTCTTAGTAATAATATTCACAATTAAATTATAGAATCGAAAGTGTTCAAACGAAAAATCCTCCCTCTCTCCAAACATTGTGCTGTGCCCGACAGGGTCCATAATTCTAACTTAATAATATTAACATGACATCTGTACCACATTATGTAACGCGATAAATGTATTGAATATTAAGTATTTTCAGCTGTATGTCGCTGTAGCTTTCCCAACGGTTTAAAAAATATTGCTTTGTTTTATCTAATCTAAGCACTTGTTAAAAGAAGATATCTATAACTAATTCTCTATTACGTTTTAGATAAAAACTAAATAAGTAGATATTTTCACACATGATATTTTATTGTCGGAAGTTTACATTAAGATAACTACATTTCACATTGAAATAAAACTAGTTTATAGAACCGCAATGCCCGAAAACAAAGGTCTTTGACCAGTGCGTCCTACCTGTTATGCTTACGGTGCCGAAACGTGGAAACTAGGGCTGGTCCATAAACAAAAATTCGCGCAGCGGGCTATGGAGCGAGCTATGCTTGGAGTTTCTATAAAGGATAGAATTCGAAACAAGGTGATCCGACAAAGAAAAAAGTTACCGACATAGCTCGCAGAATAAGCAAGCAGAAGTGGCAATGGGCTGGCCACGTCTGTCGTAGGACCGCTGGACGTTGGAGCAGACGAGTCCTAGAGTGGAAAGCGCGAGAAGGCTAACGAAGGGTAGGACGCCCCCTAGCCAGATGGACCAATGACCTGAAAAAGGTAGGGACTGGATGCGGAAGGCGGAGGATCGTACGAAATGGCGCACATTGGGAGAGGCCTATGTCCAGCAGTGGACTGCAGTGGGCTAATTGAGAGATCTTACTGAAAAGTAACTCAAACGTAGAGACCAGTGTAAATAAATCACGATAAAACCTGCTAAAATAAAATCTGTTAATTTATTTCAAAACTATACACAACTATCTACATAAATAACTAAATCTTACCAAGTAAAGCAATGTTTCATTTTTCATTCGGGCGAGTAATCCCAGTGGCTATAATTGTGTCGTCCGCAAATTGCCACAATGAATACGTATTGCCAAACGTTAATTATAATATCTTAGGACGTGCCCCGAGGGGTTACCCGTATATTGCCAAATACAGATGTAGCCTTAGCCTTTGTTTATTATTAACCACCTTGTGAAAAGGAAGAGTTAATCTAAGTATTTACTTTCTAAATATCTAAACTGTAATCTGTGTAGTCCTTACAAAATACTGTTTTTATTGATTCTAATCCGATCTTACTAATATTAGGTATAATTGTAAAACTTGATACCTTTGGATGTTTGTTATCAATCACGCTTAATGGTTGCTAATCACGTTGAAATAATCTGGCTGAAATTTGGTACAGGAATAGATTACAATATCTATAGAATAACACGTAGGCATTTTTATCCCGAGAATAGGTCCCTATACCAACTTATAACTGAGAATCGATATTTATTAGAGGAATGTTTAAAAAAGCATTTATCCGCTAATGTAACAAATAGCTTACCATAAGATATGCACATGTATTCATATAATACAACTCGGGTCAGTCTAACTATGTAACGGCAGAAATACGAAATTTTCCGTGAAGCGACCATCACAACTTACTGGCTATATTATTCTAACTACAGAACTAAACTTGCTGTAGTTGGATCAAGTTGTCCATTTTTTTAGGTCCCTCAACCACCCGTAATGAATCATCATTCTCTTGCCTTTATCCCATATTTTATTTCGTCGCAACACGTGTGTTTTTCCATTCATCTCTGGTTGTGGTCATCTCAACGTTATATCATGTGTCACACAGTTCATCCATCTCCTCTCAGGTCTTCTTCTACTCTTGTAGTCATTCACTTCCATAGTTGATACCTTCCTTACGATACTACTTTCACCCCTACCTGTAATAAATGTCACAGATGTTTGTATGGCAACCGGCACCGACGGCCACGGCTTAACGTGTACTCTGAACCCCGGTAGGTATATAACTATACTATCCAGCATCAAATATATTCATCGGCCTGTTGTGTTTGATTCTATGACGTCCATTGCCGTTGAATTCTCGCCTCAATATGCAACGAGGCATGATAACGTAACTAGATTCTGAATATGAATGGAATGTATTCTGTCGACAGTCGCTTCACTGTAGAAACATCTTAAGCGAGATGTCTGCATTAAGGTACAGTAGAAACTAGGACGAGGCACTGGTCTATCATATCTAACGCTAGCTGTTGTCTATACAAAATGTTTATAAGTATTTATGTACTTCAGAACAAAATCTTTTGGATATAATATAAAAAAAATATAAAAAATAGTAATAAGGAATTTAAATCACTTTCATCAGCTTTTAAGGAACTCATCTTTATTTTCAAAACTTTATTGTTCCAAACGATATTTTAAAGCAAGCTTTTAATAGTCCTTCCTTTTAGTATTAGTTATATGGAGGGCTTCAATATGATTAATTATAACGATTTAGCGAATCGATAGGTTGTATTTAAATCATCGGCTAAGCCTCCGCTAGTCGCGGCCTGGGCCCGCTTTAATCCCGCCATAAATAACTGACTGACGTTTGTCTATGGTTTAAAGGAAAATATTTTTTTTAAATCACCAGTGTCATTTATAAATGTATAATGATTTATTTATATGACCACGAGGATTCAAAAAAGGCTTTTACAACAGCATTTCGTAATGCTTAACCGCGAAATGGTGTATGTATGATCTTTATTACTAAGGCAGAGGTTGCGGATTCGATCTCTGCATAATAATCTGGGTGTTTCTATGTAGGTATATATTTGTATTAACAATAGAACATTTTACCCATAATAAACCCACAGGTATTAGAAGAATATTGTCGTAGAATAAGATTATTCTAAGTATTCCCATTCATTAAGAAGCAAAACTGCTTAAAATTGCTCATTTCCTTTAATAAGACCTCCTTTTAATTTAATCTAAATATAAATTCCTCTTCCATAATGAAAAGGGGTACCAAATTAAAAATAGCAATACATAACTCTTGTTGATACATTTTCAGCATAATTTATTTATTAGTCAAGACTGGCAGGTCGTCAAGATCTTTATTAAGTACCTTAATTCATTTGAGTGGAAAATGGAGATAGATTAATGACACCGTTTATAATAAACAATATTACCAACTTGACAGATGCTGAGGTGGAAATTAAATTGCTTGTACGAGTGACTACATTTTATGTTGCGTTGTTAAGTGAGTGTAGTGTTGTGGATTGATGTGGAATATTAATTAATATCGTTAATTGAATAAATAAGGAGAAACTATTTATTGGTCAGTTAATTTTCGTTTTTTTATCAAATGTTGGCACAAATGTCGACAAATATATCGTTTATTGTCCACAAAATACGACATTGGATTGCCGGTTGAGCAGGTGTCTCAACATGGCTGGATAATATAGGTTAGAAGAGATTGATGAAAATATCGCAGAGAACTAAAAAAAATCTCTTCTCTCGAGCGGCTTTAAGTTCTATCTTACTAGACATAAACATGATCGTTTGTTCAGAATCAGATTGACACCAAACAGGGTACACCGACAAGAGTTTTTTTAAGAACATTTTTGGTTTTGTTACAAGACCTTTAAGCCATTACCTTCATTTGTTGATGATGATGATAATAATGAGTTGATGATATTGACATTGATGATAATGACGACGTTGACAATGAATGAAGATTGCTGCCTCAGTAAAGTTGTGGGGACTTAACAAATAACTCCCAAGAGAGATTTGGAACAAACACGAAAAGTCACAATTCACTGTAATATGCCACTTTCCTACCCTTGTTTGAGTTGTCCAAGATGTTATATCAAAAAATCCACCATATTTATAAATAAAAACTCGAATTCACACCAATTTCGGCAAATAAAATAATACCACAAAGCAAACATTCCCGCGTTCGCGCCAAAACTCCCCCGACAGGAAAACGGTATCACGAAGTCCTTTTTTCGTGCCGAAATCCACTCAGATACTCTTTTAAATTCATCAATGAAATCCAACCTTAAACATTCATTACACGAACATTCATTAAACGACCGCATAATCTGTAGTCTATTATAAAATTATTCGATAAATCTGTGCTTCTTTCTAAAAGTTATTGTTATAAAAGGGGAAAATCCATCTTATTACACTGACAGCCCTCACCATAAAATGAAATCAAAACACAATAAACACATACAATCTCACAACGTCTTAAACAAACAATCTAGAATACTCTTCAAAACGTTATTACAAAATGAGTAAAATTATATCGAGCGCTTCGGGCGCCCGGCTACCTAATACAAGAATTTTTATCTTATATTTTTAAAATGGAAGTCGACAGCAGAGGTAATATCCATTACTTTAACCAAATTAAGTCTTATTTTGCGTGACATCGTTTGCCTTTCTTCTTTAAGAATTAAAAAAGGAATAGTGCTCCATATTTTATTACGTGGTTCCAACAAATTGCAAAATTCTATTCAGACATGCTAATGGAGATCAAGTGGCGCTTTTAATTAAGCTCCCTTTAATGTTGGCGTCTGAAGAAAATCAACCATTCTCTTTGCATTTTGTAATTAATATTTTGATTGTTTGTTTTCAAATGCATCCCAAAATAATTCCTAATTAAACATTTGAATTGTTTCTTGTAGTTCGTAAGGTGATCTAGATTTAATTAGGTAATTTTCAAACTCTAACAGCTTTGAGGCGAGGGTTTTCGCGGACTTGCAAAAATATTAGGCTTAGACTTGGCTTAGACCGTTTGAAAATATTGAATTATTGTTTTAATTAGTGATAAAGCAAACTCCCTATTCCACTCCACCGGGAAGCAATAGCAACACGTTAAATTAGAAGTACCAATAGGTACAAGAGAAAGTGCTTTCAGCTTTTATACCTAAACTAAGCCCGGCGAACTTCGTACCGCCAATTTTGTTTCCACCCGCGTGGGGTCAGATCCCGTTCCCGCTGCACCCTCTGCTATATTAAGCATGTATTATACATATAAACCTTCCTCTTTAATCACTCTATCTATTAAAAAAGCCGCATCAAAATCCGTTGCGTAGTTTAAAAATTCAAGCATACATAGGGATATAGGGACAGAGAAAGCGACTTTGTTTTATACTATGTAGTGAAATGGCTTAGGTATACCTATGAGCTCCCAACCACGAAACAGAGCCTACGCCGTAGCCTAGTCCATTAAGTGACATGATACACCCGATGATTGAAAAAACTTTACCTATAAAATAAGAAATATCTAAGCAATATTTTATTTTGATAGGGTCCTTGAAATTAATACGAAGGTATCTAGTATCTAGATATTGATGAGGTATCAGATACGCACGTGTAGGACTGCCCTGCTCACGGACCTTCTCTCTTGTGTTACGTAAAATAAATTATTGTATAGATATAATTTTTACATCAAATTTGATTATATCCAAATCTGTAGTTGACTGGCAAAGATGAAAACTTCGGATGTGACTGAGATTAACGCTAGGATGAAGAGAGAATATGGCTTCTTTCGATTTTGTTATTCTTAATCATTACTTTTATAGAACTTTAAGATAAATTAAAAAAGCTATATAAAACAAGTTGTCACCTTTGTTCTTGCTGTAGCGATAAAATTTGGTGACCACGCATTACGAACCGTACAGACTAAAAGACCTTTTAAAAAATATCGACAATGAGACAGGTAAATTCACAAACACACAAATGAAAACAATCATGTTTGGTGGTTGTAATTGGGTACTTTCCTGTAGTTAAAATAAATTATTTAGCTGGACTTATTAAATTAATAATGGTAAAAGAGTGAAAACAGTTGCGTCGGTTCTTATTTTTTCGTTCTTATTTATTTTTAATCATCCATCCAACGTTTAATAGTATATGATTTGACTATTAAATATTATGACGTCACAAATATAGTTTTCATACAATTTTCCTTATAAATTACCGTTTTGACGTTTAGAAAAAAGTAACTAATTTGACTGGTCAGTCAAATACCCAATTCGGCGAGTGTAATACGTCTCTCACCTATCTTTTTACCCTGGCAACTTTATATCTTATTTAATCTGCGGTTAGCTTACACATTAGTTCTGCCCAAACTTAAACAAAAGCAAAACTACCATTTCAACTAGAAACTCATCTGTCAACTCCCACAGTTACTTAAGGTTACCCAAATAATTTTAATCAAACATATAATATTTACTTCCACTGATAGTACACCTACACACATCCTCTCAGCGTTGTTCTAGGGTAAAAAATACAATAGGAATAAATCAAATTTATCTGATTACTTCACCCTACGGTACCTGAGTGTAAAGGTCTCAACCAATAAGCCTTAAAAGTAATGCGGAACGATTTCGTGTGCAAAATTAATTTAGGCCCGCGCTCCCGATACCATATGTAAATGAAATTGAACCCGGCGTTATTTTATTGAGGAGGGGGGAGGCTCAATATTTGACGTTGTTTGAACTTCCGCTGAAAATGGAAGCGTGAGGTGGGAATCGACTTGAGCGAGTTTTTTTTTCTTTGTTTTTATTATGCATGAGAAACGATGAAGGTAAGTTTCGACGGATGCGAGATTGAAATGACTGGGAGCGTTTTGTGAATGCATTATTGAATTCTTTACGTGTCTCTCCATTTTTCTGATGTACGCAACGTAGGGAATGCCAAAATTACTGCTCTACCTACTCAGTAAAAGTTCTTCTCCTAATCTAAACACTTATGCCGAAAAACGACAGAACATAAAGTCACCAACGTGGGTGTAACAGCCTTGGTCTGTCCACATAGGCCACGGTAACTCATCAAATGGGCCGTATGCTTGTCTGCCAACTAACTGGTATAAAAACGGTATAATAGTAATTTCTAAAGCCAAATATTGTTATATTTTGAAACTGGAATAAAATAGACGTAGGAAATCCTAAAATTTCCAATAACTTTCATGTGTGCAACGATCACCGATCCTCCCACCAGCATGCAACACTTAAGATGATATCCCATCAACTTTATTTTTCAGGTCCCATTTATCAATTTTTAATGGCCTAAGGCCGGTATCGACTCGAAATTGAGAAATAAGTCACTTGCGAACAACTTTTCAGGCTGATTATGATTTATTATGTACCTACTTTTATACAACGGGAAAATTTTTGAACGACGAAAATATCTGCTTTAAGACTTGCCAGGGGAAAAATATTCGCGAAACTTTTTTATTGTATGCGCACAGATAGAAAAATATAAATTAAGGAGAGCTTTTCTGTGCTCCTGTTTTTATGGGCAGGGATTGTAGAATGAATGTCATCTAAACCTTTATAGTCCTCAGCTCAAAAAGGAGGATCTTTTGTAGTCGTGTTTCTGTGTGTTTATGAAAAGATAAAACTGTGACTTTTATGTTTTTAAAATGTTTTAAAATTTATTTGCTGCTGCAACTTATCACATGATGTCTAATAAAAAGTTTAAACTATAGTTAGGTACCTACTTACCTATCCAGTAATTAAAATTTAACTATCTACATGCATACTAATATTATAAATACGATAGTAACTCTGTCTGTCTGTCTATCTGTATTTTACGTTTTCATACCACTGAACCGATTTTGATGAAATTTGGTATGGTGGTAGATTAGACCTTGAGAAAGGACATGGGCTATGTTTGGTCGCGATAACCGACATCCACGCGGGCGGAGCCGCGGGCAACAGCTAGTCTACAGTATTTCTTCCAAAGAAAGTATCGATTGTTCCTGACATGAAACGAACAACGAACGGACTTCATTTTACCTATTTAGCGTACAATAAGTTTGTATTAATAAAACAAGAAATTTATTACGATATTAAATTAACAGTTTTAATACTTACCGAAGTATGTAAAGTTAAACATAAACTTTATTAAACCCACTGCCGTTATATTTCCTATTATTCAAGTCCCTTCATTAACCACTGACTTAACGGTTAATTTTATATACATAGAATACTTTGTTACATTGTTCGATAAATGGTATGCCCAGTTCATTCCAGTCCAGCGCTGGACTGGATTGTAGAGTTCACATTATTCCAGTGTTTTAAATGTGCTTGAAAAATTCACTGGACGGGAATCGGTCTCTGGGATGGGCATATACCAGTGATGGTTCACACTATTCCAGTAGCATTCCAGCACTGAATTCACTCGCTGGACTGGAATGCTACTGTTGATAAGGCTTCTCCTAATTCTAAAGCCGATCGACTAAATGCTTTGAGAATTCGCATAAATATATATCGTTAAAATATTGGGAAACCCAATTCAGCTTCTGATTGAAAACGAGGTTGATAATTCAGACGGCAATCACGCCTATAAATCTATACTAATCAATCAATCTATAGTCTACTAGCTTTTGCCCACGGCTCCGGCCGCGTGGATGTCAATTATCGCGACCAAACATAGCCCATGTCCTTTCTCATGGTCTAAATTACCCCTATACAAAATTTCACTAAAATCGGTTCAGTGGTTTAGGCATATGTACCTAAGTGTAATATACAGATAGACAGAGTTACCTTCGCATTTATAATATTAGTATGGATCATAGTCCACTGCTGGAAATAGGCCTCTCCCAATGTTGGGAGCCATTATCCTACTGTTTCCTGTTATAAACCTGTTTAACTTTAAAAGCAGAAACAAAGCTGATATGATGATGATGAAAAACTCAAAAAAAGGGGGAGAAGGAGTATTCCCTAACTCCGACAGGTTTGTCACACAATCGTTAATCGCACTTCCATTTGTCGAACTCACGTAGTACCTACACTTAAATGCGACAGATGTGGCTGAGAATAACGTTAAGATGTTTATGGGATCTAGTACTATTTTTTTTTATTATGTAAACTATAGATACATTTTACAATAGTATAATGAACTGTTAAAGTTCTTATGACCAGACATTTCTAATTCTTATGACAAATTTATAAAGATATTAGATTTTAAACATTCTATTTCTCGAGCCGTCACAGCGTACCGGCGGCGCCTAGTGCAAATGTATGAAGTGCGAAAGGATATCGCATTTATCTCAGCCCACGTTGCGTTTACAAATGTACAATGCTTAATAAGACTGATATGAAATTTAATAAGGAAGTTATAAAATTTGCCTTATTTCGATTGTTTCATATTTTGACCTATTTTGGGAATTAAAAATATTGAAAAGTCATAATTTCAGTTTAGTTAGGTAATATTTTAATTAACTAAAATATTTGTTGGACTCTGGACTGGAGAAGACTCGGCATCAATATCAACGGCGAGTACATCACTCACCTTCGATTCGCTGACGATATCATAGTCATGGCTGAGACCTTGGAAGACCTAGGCACAATGCTCGATGGCCTCAGTAGAGCCTCCCAACAAGTGGGCCTCAAAATAAACATGGACAAGACAAAAATTATGTCAAATGTCCATGTCGCACCCACTTCTTCTTTAAAGGTTGGAGACTCTACACTCGAAGTTGTCGACGAATATGTTTACCTGGGACAGACAGTCCAGTTAGGCAGGTCGAACTTTGAGAAAGAGGTCAATCGTCGAATCCAACTCGGCTGGGCAGCGTTCGGGAAGCTTCGTAATATCTTCTCGTCCAAAATACCGCAGTGTCTCAAGACTAAAGTCTACGACCAGTGTGTGTTGCCAGCGATGACCTACGGAACTGAGACTTGGTCCCTTACTATGGGCCTCATAAGAAGGCTCAAGGTCAACCAAAGGGCGATGGAGCGTGCTATGCTCGGAGTTTCCCTGCGTGATCGAATCAGAAATGAGGAGATCCGCAGGAGAACTAAAGTAACCGACATAGCACACAGAATCGCCAAACTAAAGTGGCAGTGGGCGGGGCACATAGCTCGTAGAACAGATGGCCTTTGAGGCAAGAGAGTTCTCGAGTGGCGACCACGCGCCGGAAGACGCAGTGTAGGCAGGCCTCCCACACGGTGGACCGACGACCTGGTGAAGGTCGCGGGAAGGGCATGGATGCTGAAGACGCAGGACCGGTCATTGTGGAAATCCTTGGGGGAGGCCTTTGTCCAGCAGTGGACGTCTTTCGGCTGAAATGATGAAATGATGATGATGAACAAACATATTTGTTGAGAAAAAACTACAACATAAAGCAGTATTTATGATGATCCGTTGACTGAGGACACTACCCCATTGTATTATAAAATGCCGAAGTAATTTCAAATTGAACGCTTTAAGGGAATTCAGGAACGGTTCCTTCCCATCAATCAATATTGAGTCTCATCAAAACCCGTTATAGCAAGAGAAATTTTAATAACACGTTAAGTGGAAAATATTCAAATTAACCGGGGAGACTAAACAATGGCTACATCCATTCGAAAACAATTTAATTTGTGGGTCGCCGAGCTAGGATTAAATTTCAACGGTGAAATATAAAATTACAATTAAAACCGAGCAGCGCTACTATTTGGTAGTTGGCTTTCATTAGGTTTCATGTTTTAATATGTACCTACTTAAGTATTTTTGTTGCATGAAATTATTCGTTCATTCGATATAAACACACTAACCTGCATCCCTAGTCAACTAGTCACTTGTTCAATACGCCGGGTATTGTTAAGTGTAATAATTACTTTATGGGATTCTATTCTTTCATATGTAGGTATACGTACTACCACTTGCCTAGAGAGGCTGCTGATTAGGAACGCTATTGAACCCAGGGTCGGCATATAACAGCTAAGTTAAGTGTTAATAGTGAATACCTAAAATTCGCAATTCGTTCACATCAGGCGTATTGTAGATTGGATTGACGATTTTTTTTTATATAGGACACGTCAATTTTGCTTCACCTCGCCTGATGGTAAGCTGAAGGCAGTCTCAGAAAAGAGGGTCACCGATAATATATGGATTCGACACGTATTTTGACGATAACGAAGTTATGAAGACATCCCTCCCATACATGCATTCATACATCTAAGAGAGTAGATGCCTCTATATAGTTAGATAAGTACTCTTATTTTATATCTAGTCTTTATATGCTTTGAAACAAAACCAGAAGCTCTCAACTTAATGCGACTGTTTTATTATTTATGCCGACGCATGGCTTTTACAAGAATTATTGGATTCTCAAGATGCCATATCCGATAACATTCTTCGGCTAACTGAATATGGCATTATCTCTGGAATAAGATTTATACATATGGTAATGGCAGTAATGGTATAGTACGCAAACGCACATTGATTTTAGGAACTCATATACCTAGTGATAGGGTATTTGATTGCTGCGTCGTAGAGGTCGCAGGTTCCATTCCCGCTCACTACAAATATTTGTAAATTATACTATTATTTCGTACTACACTCGAGAGCAATGAATCCGGGTCACTCAAAGAATCCAAAAAATCTCGGAAAGTAAGAATGCTAGGTTAATTCAATAAATTGTATTTAATAGACAATTTAATACTCCTTAAATGAAAGTTAAAAAAATATGAGTCACCATACATTTTATTTACACAAAATTACATAAAGAAAAAAAACTGCTGATCTCTCCTTAAAACAAAAATAGGAAACATGAAATTTTTGAACTTTATAACGATTTTCTTGAATTTCAATACTTCGTATTACCTCCTCGTGCTTCCATTACTGCGTTTACGCGGTTTGGCATGCTGTACACCAAGTTCCTTATACGATTTTGGGGAATATTCTCCCATTCCTCTGTGAGAGCAATTTTGAGCTCAGGAAGCGTGATTGGGGGAGGGTTTCGTTGTTTTACGCATCTCCCTAGCTCGTCCCAAGCATGCTCGATCGGGTTGATATCCGGGCTGCGCGCTGGCCACTCCATACAAGTAATGTTCATCTCTTGAAGGTAGTCATTCACAATCCTACCTGTATGAGATCGGGCATTGTCATGCATAAATATAGCATCCTCACCCAAATTGACCATAAATGGACCAACGTGTTCGTTGAGGATTTCTTCCACATATCTTACGCTAGTTAAAGAGCCGTTTTCTATGATCACCAGCTCTGTGCGACTTTCAGAGGAAATTCCGGCCCACACAAGTACAGACCCACCACCGTAGGCTACTTTTTCTTCGATGCATGCTTGCTTGAATCTTTCCCCTGGTCTTCTATACACTCTGTGTCTTCCATCGTGCTTGTAGAGCATAAATTTTGATTCGTCGGAGAACATAACTTTCGACCAATCTTCAATACTCCAATTTACGTGGTTCTGGGCATAAGGGGTTTTAAGTTAGATTCAGCAAGCCGACGTCCATGCACTTGGGTTACTTCCTCCGAGGCGTCGAAACTGATTTGTGAGTTCAGTTCCTGTGAGAAAGCGATTTCGAAGCATGGTGTTCACCAAGTATCGGTCTTCTCGTGCTGTGGTACACCTAGTTCTGCCCGTTCCTGGTCTGCGTAGGTTAGAACCAGTTTCTTCGTAACGTCGGAGAACTCTTTGTACTGTTGACAGCGACACACCGACAGTCCTGGCTGTATCGCGCTGACTCCGGCCGGTTTCCACCAATGTAAGTATTCTGGTGCATTCTTCAAGTGTAAGCGACATGATTTCAGCTTGAATAATGAATATTGAGCACTATCAACCTGGTTTATGTACCAACATAAATGACAGATTACAAACAAAAGCAAAAACAAATCCTGTAATTTCGTAGTTCCATCTTCGACAGTGTTCCCTTTTCAAATTTGATTTTTTTATGATATAACTTTACAATAACTAAGAAGTTTTAATACTTTCATTTAAGGAGTATTAAATTGTCTATTAAATACAATTTATTGCATTAACCTAGCATTCTTACTATCCGAGATTTTTTGGATTCTTTGAGTGACCCGGATTCATTGCTCTCGAGTGTAGTTAAAATATGTGGTCCTTGTTTAATTTACTTACTGTACCGTGGGAGACAAATATACCGAAGGGCCACACAATAAAGAAAAATAAATACTATGATCTCACAAACGAATTAATCAAAAACGGTTACGTGATTAATTTGTATACAGTAGAAGTGGGAGCGAGAGGTATACCAGCAAAATCTTTCTATAATCTACTTAAAGATCTAGGCCTATCGAGAGCTACAATAAGTTAATTACTAGGACGAATGTCTAAAGCGGCACTAGTAGGTTCGCATCAAATTTGGTTAGGCAGGGGAACTTGGGTAGTGAAGGTGAGTTTTGATGTACATCAACAAAGGGGGCCTTTCTAAACCTACACTTGGGTCACAAGCCCCAGGGTCTGTCTAGAGTTCCCAACTCAGTAACACGAAGAATTCATGGATTGCTAAGAATATCGGTCTCATGAATATATCTATTTATTGTCTTGATCTGGGTATTCACAATAAAAAGATATCTAATAATGTATCGGTAATCTAGGTATGTGAATAAGCATCCCAAACACATTCAACTCGGTACAAAGACGATACGTTGAGGCTCGTCGGCGACCCCATACCCGCAGGCGATGTGGAAACTCTCAGCCTCAGAAGGGACTTTACCTCACTATGTGTGTTCTACCGCCTATTGCCGGTTTATGCTCCGATGAATTGTTTGACTTGATGCCCACCGCTACATTCTATCATCGAACCGCTCACCATATGCAGGGAATTCATGCTCACATATTGCGACCGGAAACGGTGTGCACCGCGCGGTATGAAAGGATCTTCATCCCACGCACGCTCAAGCTGTAGAATGAACTCCCTGCTGTGGTTTCCCCACAATATGGGGTAGCGACTACAATATGGAGTTCTTCAAGAAGGGCTTTAACCCTTCTTGAAGAATTGCATTAGTTGAAGAACAATATTCGTTTCTTCAGGGTCGGCTGCACGAGTGCAATGCCCCTGGTGTTGCATACGTTTATAGGCCACGGTAACCACTTTCCATCAGGAGGGCATGTGCTTCTTAACTAGCTTGTGTTATCACAAGCTAGTTAAGCTAAGCGTAATTTGGGGTTTACTTACTTTAGATAAAAATTTACGTAGGTACATACGAGTATTATAATTACCTAGAAACTCTTGAGTGTTGCTAAGTATAAAAAAATTGTAAGTTATTCAAAATTATTCAATGTAAATATAGGTACATAACATACAAACAAATAGGTATTTGCAATAAGCGAGAATCGAACCTACGCCCTCCGTTGCATTCGAATGCTCAACCGCTTGCGCGCACCCTTGGAAATGTCTGGCCATACCACCTCCCTAAATGGCCTATATTTAAGAAATGCTGACTAGACATCGTGTAAAAGATGACGAGTAGTCTAACTGTATATAATTTAATTTCACCTTACCGAACGAAACGGAATGAAATTCGCGAATGCCTTACACCCAGATCACGTTTAAGAAGCGCTCGTGACAACTTACGCTCACAGTTCAGAAACCGATCAGTGGATTTAGATACCTAAATACGATTGCCAGTTGCATCGGTGAACGCTTATACTTGCAACACGCGCTATGATGGCCGTTTCGACATATTAACTAAGTTACGATATTGACCGAGTAAAACGGTCTAGTCATCTGTAGTTGAGTTGATAAGGTAGTAAATAAGGTGGTACTTAACGGCCGTGTATAAAAGAGAGAGAGCAAGCAAGCTCTGCCAGGTTCTCTTAGTACTTAACAGCCATCATACCGTGCTGGTAGTGTAGTGGTATTTCGTCTGAACACTTTCGAGCTTCGGAGGGCACGTTAAAAGTCGGCTCCAACTGTCAATAATCGTTGGGCCAAATCGCCCTATGGCTTTTTCTTCTTCATCCTAGCGTTAAGCCCTAGCATCCAAAGATTTCAACTTGGAGTCTAGGGTCTGCTATACCAGTCTAACTGCGGATTTGGCTTAGCTATGAGGCTTTCCGTGAAGCGACTGCCATATGAACTCCACAACCCAAAGGCGACATCGAAGCATTGCAGTTAGAACAGTTGTTGGATTTTTGCGGGCTCAAACTACCCGTAACGACTGCCATGGATGTTCGCCACAGGGCCCGACGGCTTAACGTGCTCTCCAAGGCACGACCAGACCAATGGAAATACCCATATTAATGCATACAAATATTTGCACTGAACGGGGATCGAACCCGAGCCTCCTGCGTAGCGGCCGCGTTCACTAGCGGTACGCCACGGAGGCCGTTTATATGACTGACATATGGCCAAAAAAATTAAGCTACATAGATAACCCAATTCAGGGTTCAAACCCACCATTATAACAAACAAATACTTCTAATATATCATTAATTTTTTGCCTCAACCCTTGTCCTAGGCCCGAAGGACCCTTGTAACAATCGCGTAACGCATATTATATCTGATTAATTTTAAATTGCCTTATTTATCGTACGGTAGCACGTGTCGTACGTTTAATTACGTGTGTAATGCGTAAAATTAGCTGCTTAACATAAACAGTGATTTTAATCGCTGAGACAGCGGTTAATGTTTACATACCAAATATATTTCTTTGTAATTAATATGTAGGTACATGGAAGATTAGAACATACATACTAGATTTTTTGAAATTATACTAGACTGGATACCATCGACCGACGTGATTGTGTATATGATATGAGTACTCTATTAACTTAGATAATACTGGAAGACCGATTGTTAAGATAGTTTGTTTAAAATGTCGCTAACAAAGCTAACCGCGCGGACACCAGTTCTCTTAAACGGAGCGTTGTAGAAGTCTAATTCTTTTTGCTAATCACTAATACGATTTCGAAGAAAAAGTAGATGGTAATAATATAGCCCTAAAGTTTGGACTTCTCGTTCCACAACACTCATGTAATGGCGAACCGCGCCACGTGTTTCTTAAAGTGGAGCTTCAACGGAGTTTGGTAGAGGCAGTGGCGTAACTATAGGGTGGCAGGGCTGGCAAATTGCCACGGGCCCCCGACCCAAGAGGGCCCCGGCCCAAGAGGCCACGAGCTCAGAAATAACCGAACATTTTTAACAAAATTTTGTAACTACTTACATCAGTGGTTTATTAAAATTAAATTCTAACGTGACTATTTCTACTAGGACGCAGGAGGGCCCCATCCAAAAAATTTGCCACGGGCCTCAAATGGTAAAGTTACGTCACTGGGTAGAGGTCTCATTCTTTTTGCTAATCACTGATACGATTTCGAAGAATATGTAGACATCAGTAATGAAGTTCTAATGTTTGAAAATCACGAGTTACAGAACTTAAACCCTGTAACTCAAGTTAAAAAAGAAGTTTACTTATAGGATATAAAGAAAAAGAAATACTCATCGATTGATTTATATTTCAGTGAATGGTGATCATCACAATATACATATTGTTTAGTATTTCAGACTATATATTATTATATAATGGGTAAGGTAAAGCACAGATTAATAAATAGTTACTACGTAACAGATACATCACTCCCATAC
Organism: Eilema caniola; assembly: GCA_949126895.1. Taxonomy (NCBI): domain Eukaryota; kingdom Metazoa; phylum Arthropoda; class Insecta; order Lepidoptera; family Erebidae; genus Eilema; species Eilema caniola. The sequence continues at coordinate 6,342,202 of OX421476.1, forward strand.
TCTATATTAACCTATTTTTTTTAAATAATAATACCAGCTACACAGAACGAGAAGAATTGTACCTTAAACACGCGTTCATGGAGTCGAAACTGTGTTGCCCGTTGGCGAGTGACGCCATCATAAGAATGCGCACAATTACATACCTGCTTATTACCTACTTATGTTCAAAGAAAAAAATGGTGACAACATTCATATAGATAAGATTTAAAATACTACTCATCTGTCTTCGTCTCTCGGCAATGAAAATAACGTCAAATTTTTCTTTATTTTTGACTTTTACACCCGCTAAAATATTGTCTTCTTTGGGTTGGGCAGTTCGTTATCGTCATGGCGATTTGCTGAGGTTTGTTTCCTTGGTGGTTGCTGCGGTTGGGATTGTTGAACTGTAGGTTCTGCACCAAAAACCAATTTTAAATGTAGTGGAATATCTATTTCACACAGCGCCATGTAGAATGAATGATGCCAATCGCCAGCAAAAATGTTTTCTTTTTAATAAACCTATTTTACTTAAAAACTTACAAGCATATTTTCGTATAACTAATTCGAATCAAATAAACAATCAGTAGCTTTTTTACAAGAAAAGCTACTTGCTATTGTAGTGTCCATAGTCATAAATTGGTAGTATAGTTTTAGTTTAGTCAAGCACTAGTGTGCAATGGGCACATCCCTAGGACGGGTGTGTCCCAGAGGCTCTCGAAATAAACATGGTGTCACGCAATGGTGTAGTTTCATTACATCGACATACATCTTAAGAATCCTGGACCACCGTTTCCTGGCAGGACCGAAACATGATAGTTTGGCGACGAGATGGAGGAGCAGAACAATATTGCTCAGAGAATGGAGGTCAGTAACAAAATTTTCATCGGATCCTTGCCGGTGTTCGATAATGAAGCACAAAGTTTCGCTAGCTGGTTAGAGTTGTTTGAAGAATACTGTACGCTAAATAGCGTCCCACGAGAGGATGCCAGCAACGTCAGGAAGTCATTATTTCTTTGTCATATTGGAGTCAAGCATTATAACGTACTACACAGTATTTGCTTACCAAATAAGCCGAGTTCAAAGTCGATCGTAGAGTTGGCAGCCATTTTGTCGGAAAAATATGATTCTCCAGGTCTAGAGTCGACAAATAGGTACTTATTTTATCGAAGAATGCAGTCAGGAACAGAAAGTGGTACGGAATACATCGCGGCCCTGCAGGAAATTGCAGCCAAATGCAACTTTGGTAGCCATGCGGAGCACGCATGCCGGGACCAACTCATTGTAGGAATCCGTAGTGAAAGTATAAGAAAGAAACTGCTGTCGATCCCAGAGCTAACCTACGAAAAAGCGAAAACTACATTTTTACAAGAAGAGTCTGTTGTGTCACAAATGAAAAACATGTCGAGTACATCAAATGTCAACAAAGTCAGGAGTCGTCATGATAATCCAGGTCGTCGTTATCCAAATGGTCAGAGTCAAAGTCGTCTACCGAGTCAGAGTCTAAGTCGTCAAGGTGTACCGAGTCAGAGTCAAAATCGTAAAGGTCAACCGAGTCAGAGTCAGAGTCAAAATCGTCAAGCACCACAGAGTTGGAGTCATAATAGTCAAAACCGTCATTCGAGTCAACAAGGTAATAACACCAATCACCAGCCATGCTACCGATGTGGGAGGAACCACAATCCATCAATGTGTCCTGCTCGTTCGTGGAAATGCTATGTATGTCAGCGCTTTGGCCATACGTCAAGGATGTGCAGAAATCGCAATCAAGGTAACACGAACCAAGTCAGTGAAGTTGAGTCAGTCACAAGTCCTGTAAGTAACGGTGTAGATAATGTTGTTAATTTGTTAACAGATTCCTTTAACATAAATAGTTTAATGTCAAGTCAGTCAATGTGTAAACTTCAAAATTACAAACAAATATGTACGTGCACATCTTGTGATATTCCATGTGATCCTAACTGTGGATATTGTACAAACATAAAGTTAGTAAATATTAAGAGTGTCTCGTGTAAGCCACAGTTTATTAGAGTCAATGTCGAAGGATCATCATTAGAAATGGAAATTGACACTGGTGCGGCTATTTCTTTGATTCCTTATCAATGTTATTCTACTTTATTTAAAAGTCATACCTTAAAGCCATGTAATATGAAACTAAATACTGTGTCAGGTCCTCTGGAAGTAGCTGGTATAATTAATGTTAATGTGTCCTTTAGTAAGTCAGTGTCCCCCAAGTTGTTACCACTTGTTGTATCAGCAGATGAAAAGTCCTTTATGCCTTTGCTTGGGCGTGATTGGTTAGATATTTTAAACCCAGAGTGGAGAAATAATATTTTGTCAAGTAGTAGTAACAATAAAGGATATGTAAAGTCTATTCAGCCAGAAATGAAGTCAAATAGTGAGTCTAATGTTGTACAACAGTTCATGAAAACCTATCCTAATGTGTTCAGCAAAAATGTAGATTCACACATAATAGGTTTTGAAGCAAAATTAGTCTTAAAAGAAAATAGTACCCCAGTATTTTTAAAACCTTACCCATTACCATATAATATTGTCCAAGTAGTCAGTGATAATTTAGACAGGTTGGAAAGTGATGGAAAGATTTATAAAGTCAATTATTCAGAGTGGGCATCACCATTGGTACCTGTGAAAAAAGTCAATGGAGATTACAGAATTTGTGTTGATTTTAAACGTTCAGTGAATTGTAATATTAAAGTTGCTTCTTACCCACTTCCTAAGCCGGAAGATGTGTTTGCTACATTGTCAGGTGGTCAAGTATTTGTTGTTTTGGATTTGTCAGATGCATATACTCAATTATTAGTAGATAAGAAGAGTCAAGAATTGTTAACAGTGAATACACACAAAGGGTTATATAGATACAAACGGTTAATTTATGGTATAGCATCAGCTCCGGCAATTTTTCAAAAAGTTATGGATCAGTTACTGTCTGATATATCTAATACTGTGTGTTATATTGATGATATTTTAATAAAAGGGAAGGATTATGCAGATTGTTATAATACAGTGGTCAAAGTTTTAGAAAAATTAAATCAACATAATGTCAGAATTAATCATGAAAAGTGTAAATGGTTTTCTAAGTCTGTGGAGTATTTAGGTCATATAATTTCAAAGGAAGGCAGAAAACCTAGTCCATCCTTAGTAGAAGCTATTGTCAATGCAAAGTGTCCACAAAATGTCAAAGAGTTAAGATCTTATTTAGGTATGTTAAATTTCTACCACAATTTCATAGGGAATTTAAGTACATTAGTTAAACCCTTGCGTCGTTTAACAGAAAGTAATGTTAAGTGGGAGTGGACAGCTGAATGTCAGTCTGCTTTCACCTTAAGTAAACAAAAGTTAATTAGTAGTGATATTTTAGTTCACTATAATCCGTCCTTACCCTTAGTAGTATATTCTGATGCAAGTCCAGTAGGTTTAGGTGCAGTGTTGTGTCATGTTATTAATGTTAATGGTAAATCTGTAGAAAAGCCAATAGCTTATGCATCATGTTCATTAACTAAAGTCCAGTGTAACTACTCTCAGTTGGATAGAGAAGCCTTAGGTGTTGTGTATGCAGTCACTAAATTTCACAAATATTTATGGGGTCGTCGTTTCACCCTTATTACAGATAATGCTCCAATTAAATATATCTTGCACCCTGGTAAAGGAATTCCAACATTAGCAGCTCAACGCTTGCAACATTGGGCATTAATACTTGAGAGTTATGATTATAACTTAGAACATAGAAAAAGTCAGTTTTTACAGCCAGCAGATGCCTTGTCTAGACTGCCAATTAATAAAATTGTGTTAGATGTCAATAGTAATGCATTTTCAAATGACTTACCTATCAATATCTTTGATATTGCAAAACAAACCTTGGAAGATCCGGTATTAATTAAAGTTGTCAAGTTCACTAAAGAAGGATGGCCTCATCATTGTAATGATCCTGCAATTAGTCCTTATTTCAGGATAAGAAACTTTATTTCAATTAATGAAGATTGTCTAATGTTTGGTTCAAGACTAATTGTACCACAAAAATGTCAACAACATGTATTGAATCTTTTACATCAAAGTCATCCAGGTATTGTTCGTTCTAAAATGTTAGCTAGATCATTGTTCTGGTGGCCATCAATGTCTGTAGACATAGAAACAAAATGTCGGTCTTGTGAACCCTGTTCTGTTGTTAATTTTAAGCCTAATAATGAAAAATTGTCATGGCCTAGAACTTCTATGCCATTTGAAAGAGTCCATATTGATTTCTTTGAGTTTAAGAAACAACATTTTTTAATATATTGTGATAGTTATTCTAAATGGTTAGATATTAAACACATGTCAAAGTCTTGTAATGCAGAAAGTGTGATTGAAGAGTTGTGTGGAATATTTTCATATGTTGGATTACCAATTGAAATGGTGTCAGATAATGGTCCACCATTCGATTCATATGCGTTTATTAATTTTTGTACTAAGTTTAATATTAAAGTCACAAAAAGTCCTCCTTACCATCCTGAAAGCAATGGTTTTGCTGAAAGAAATGTTCAAATAGCTAAGAGAGCATTAAGTAAACTTATTTTAGATCAAAATGATTCTGAATCCTTAAGTCTTAAGATTAATAAATTTCTTTTAAATTATAGAAACACTCAGACTACAACTACAGAAAAGAGTCCTAATTCATTGTTATTTTTATATCATCAAAGAACCTTATTGTCAATGTTAAATCCTAAATTTAATCCCAAGTCAGTTAAGAGATATCCTAGTTCTTATGTATTTAGTGAGAATGATAATGTTTTAATTCGCATAGGGAGGAATGGTGTTATTAATAAGGGTATAGTTGTAAAATGTCTTAGTCCAGTTATGTTTCTTGTATCTGTAGATGGTGTGGTTAAGAAAGTCCATCTAAACCAAATGTCTCATGCACCCCTACCTTCCAGTACTCCAGTTTCTACTCCTTTAATGCCAAGGTCAGTATATCCTGGTCCTGTAGTAATTCCTCAACATAGTTTTAGTCAGTCCATTCCAATGCCTCCTAGTCTAGTCCGATCAAATCCCTTACGTCCTAGTCCTACCCAGTCCAGTCCACCACGTCCCAATCCAGGCCAGCCCAGTCCGGTCACATCTAACCCAGTAGTGTCAGCTCCTCAACCCCGGAGATCTAACAGAATCATTCGCCCACCAACTAAACTAAATCTGTGAGGGAGGATGTAGTGTCCATAGTCATAAATTGGTAGTATAGTTTTAGTTTAGTCAAGCACTAGTGTGCAATGGGCACATCCCTAGGACGGGTGTGTCCCAGAGGCTCTCGAAATAAACATGGTGTCACGCAATGGTGTAGTTTCATTACATCGACATACATCTTAAGAATCCTGGACCACCGTTTCCTGGCAGGACCGAAACATGATAGCTATATTATATATATATATACACTATGATATTAAAATAGAAAAAAGTCTGGATTCACACACTATAAATCTTGGACACCCTATATTTTTTCTTTCCCTTTTTACTTCTGTAGGTCATCCTGTCTACATATTCTTCGAAATGGTATCTGTAATTAGCAAAAAGAATGGGACTTCTACTAAGCTTAGTAAACCACGGCCGCGGCCACGGTTTTTCATAAATACGGAGCTCCGTTTAAGGACCATTTATGAAAAACCGTGGCCGCGCGATTCGCTTTGGAGTGCTGTAGGTCGTGAAGTCCAAACAGTAGGACTTTATTTTTATAATCTACATTTTCTTCGATATCGTATCAGTGATTAGCAAAAAGAATTAGACTTGTACGTAGCTCCGTGTAAGAGAACTCGTGGCCGCGCAGTTGAATTCGTGCGGACTGCGCGGCCACGGTTAACCCTTATAACTTTCTAAATATTGACTCTTCGTATTTGCGGTTTTCACTGTTCGTCTTTTACAAATTCCTTCGAAATGCTGGCATAAGTTTTTTTCTACGACATAAACGTGACCGGAACGCAGGAGGCGCGGGTTCGATCCTCACTCAGTGCAAATATTTGTATGCATGAATATGTAAATTTGCATTGGTCTGGGTGTTTCTATGTATAATATGTATGTATTTACAAAAAAATATATAAGTATGTTTATCCGCCTTCTAGATTCCATAACACAAGCTAGTTAAGCTATACTTACCTTGAGTCTAGATAGCGTTGTGTGAAATGTTATGGAATATTATTATTATTATTTCCTCTTTATTAATTTTACAACTTATTAATATTTTTTCACTTCTCATGCTCTTAAAATGTTACTTTAGTCCCTGCATAAAGGAACTAAAGTTCATTATTAATCTCTAGGGAATAAAGTATTTTTTTTTTAATTTACTTTGATAACTCCTAAACAGCCAATCACGGTGTTTGTGAATGGGAGGATTATCACCTTTTTAGTGATTGTGTATAAAAATAACCTCAAATTGACATTTGAAAAAATCAAAAAATCCCATTTAATTTCGTGAACCACGATTAATGATATTAATGTAATTAATTAATAGCTGTCGCCCGCGGCTCCGCCCGCGTGGATGTCGGTTATCGCGAATCGGACTATAATTTGAGGTTTAAACTATCCTATCTCTCAAGTTGGATCGAACTGCACATGGTGTACGAATTTTATTATAATCGTTTAAGTGGTTTAGGAGTCCATTGAGGACAAACATTGTCACACGAGATTTATATATATTAAGATTATGTAAGTATTAAGGATAAGTTCATTTTATTATCCATTTCCAATTAGTTTTAAATTATTTTTCAAGTTTGAATCTGTTGGCTAAATATATATGCAAGCATATAAACCGTAGGTACGTCACTTAACAACAAAAAAAACCGCGGGACAAATTTCTTTGCAATTTGAATTTTGAATAGATTATTCGTTGTAATCATCAATTACTTACACCAAATAATTGTGCAACTTAGAAACTTTGTTATTATAAATAAATAAAAATTAATAAATATTCCACAACATTTCACACAACGCTATCTAGATCCATGGTAAGCATAGCTTTACTACCTTGTATTATGGAATCTAGAATACGGATAAACATACTTAGATATTTTTTTTTTTTTGTAAATGCATACATTTTATACATAGAAACACCCAGAGCAATGCAAATACCCATATCCATGCATACAAATATTTGCACTGAGCGGGGATCGAACCCGCGCCTCCTGCGCAGCGACCGCGTTCACTACCGCTCGCCACGGAGGCTTTACCCCGTTATCGATATGATAAATTAATATATTTAGGTTGAAAAAGATATTTGCCTATTTCTTAATAATTTTTTTTATATTATAAATTTGTCCTCGCATTCAAAGTGAAAAGTAGAGTATTTAACGTGGGACTAAACAACCATAATGACACTCGAACTATTAGCCACCCTCGCTTCGCTCGGGTGGCTAAAACATCTCGTGTCATTATGGCTTGTTTTAGTCCCTTGTTGAACAATCTACTATTAAATACATGTAAAGAAAAATCTATTAAAAAATATAAAAATAGTACTGTTAGGGCTCCAGGGAGAGGAACCTCCTCACGATGCGTGCCGTGTGAGCATCGATTATTATTATTGTTAACTAGCTGTTGCCCGCGGCTCCGCCCGCGTGGATGTCGGTTATCGCTTAGTGTTGAGTCAACGCTATTGAGCATTAAATTTTTCTAAAACAAAAGAAAGGCTACTTTTGTTTTAGAAAAGTTACTCCTTATTATATGAGCTACCTGCCAATAAAAGTCCCGTCAAAATCAGTCCAGCCATTTCAGAGATTAGCCGGAACAAATAGACAGACAAAAATTGTAAAAAAAATGTTATTTTGGTGGTGGTGTATTTGGTGTAGTGAAAACCGATTATTTCAATATTACAAACAGACACTCCAATTTTATTTATATGTATGTATGTATAGAGTATAGATAATGGAATTTATTTTTGCCGACGATCTAAGGGTGCTGCAACGCATCTGAAACGTCCGTCGGCAAAAAGTTTACTAATCACCCATGATAAAACTATCTTGTGATAGTATCTGTTTTCTAACTTAGTCCTTATTAGTACAAAAAATAACTACTTATGATTATTTTAAAACTTATAATGGAATATACTTACCGCAAATTTTCACCAGTGAATATTCGTTCAACAAAAACTAAGCGGGTTCGTTTTACTTGCAAATGTGAAATTTCAATGTATGGAAGTATTCAATCACGCCAGAACTGCTGAAGGGATCTGGGATTTGGATGAACTTGGCACATAAGTAGGTAGGTTATGATAGGTCCATACTTTTATTATGTATGCAAAAGTAACTCTGTCTGTCTGTCTGTGTATTACGCTTTTACGCCTAAAACACTCAGCCTAATTTGAAGAAATTTGGTATAGGAGTAGATTAAACCTTGAGAAAGGACATATGCACAGAATAATTAATAGTACTAACGTACAGAAGAATCACTGCGCAAGAAGATTGAAATGAATTCCAGTCTTGCTCCGACGCAATACGGTGGAATTCAGCTCGCACAACATTAGGTACCTATAATTTTATTCACCTACTACTTCGTCTCTTTCTATCGCGTACCTCTTATCTCTTCTTACGCCTGTTAGGGTTGCCTTCTTGTGAAGAAATGAATATTTGATTACCAGTCCAGTTATGAACCTGTTACTATTTTTCTACTTATGTGAAAATGACAACTTTAAACATACCTACCTAGTATTAGATGAAAAAAGTATTTTATTACAATGTCCGCATATTTTAACATAAGACGATAAGCATACTACTACATTTAGTATTCTTTGCTACTACACTTTAGTGTATTTGCTATTTTGAACATAGGTATCATTTAGGTGTTTAGTTACATGCGTATCAAATCTGGAATGCCGTACGACGCAAACACGAAACGGCTTAAACTAGTCCGAGAGCCGACACCCAAAAATCATGTTGGTAAATTATTTTGATTTGAGCCAGCTGAATCAAATGTGACTCGCTGCGCTTTGAAAGCAGTTCATATTTGAATTTATATTATTTTTGTAGGCGCTTTCGCAGGTATAATTTATAATTTTAGTAAGGATTAATACAATTTGTAAGCTGTATTTTTTCTTGTTTTTTTGAAACGGGGTAAGTTTTTTATTTATCGTAAACTATAATTATTATGCTATTTGTGTATTTGTTAGAGTTACCCAATAAAATTTTGATGTTTGGCAATTGTTTTGACTTCTCATCTGTTTACTTTTATGTGTATGTAATAAAAATAATGGATGAAGCGGAAAAAAGCGTGAAAAATAATGAATGCGCGCAGCGCAGAACTCCGGTTCTGCGCTGCCCGCATCCAGCTGCTTTATGGAAATACATGGGGGAGGCCTTTGTCCAGCAGTAGACGTCTTTCAGCTGAAATGATGCATAAAAATAATAATAATTTTACATAGGTAGGTAAATAAAATTTTTATTGGGTAATTCTTGTCCATTCTTAGGTAGGTACCTACTTTAAGTGGGCACGATCACAGATTACTTAGTCACTAACGTAACAGATACTTTACTCAGTAGAAAAAATCCAAAACCTACTGCTATAATAGCCAACTCCGTCGCGTCAGCAACCACTGCATGCTAAAATGTGCCTAAATACTTAAGTGTACAGTTGAGATTGCTTCGCAAGGCGGCCTCTTTGATAAAAATTAAATTAAATTAACATAACTTTTTGTGTCTATGTTTTTGATAACTGTGAATATATTCTGACTACTTCTGACTATAGGTGGTACCTAGTTTAAAATTGTATCGCTTATAAAATATTTTATTATAAATTGGTGACGTGCCATACATCTAGATAAAACATACCTAATTATAGAGGTCAGTGTGTAGGTAAAATAAATAAAAAATCTGTAAAAGTTACATGTGTTTTATTTTTATATAATTTTTTATAAATTTCTTACCCTTTCTAAATTCTCGGTTATTAAATTTTAATGTAGAAAAAATCCTGAATCTAATAAAAAGTTTTATTAGATATTGTTTTGGGAAACAAGGGCAGGGAGAATCAAAATGTATGTCATTTAAAATCTCATAAAGAGTACTACCCGGCCTTTGTTTCATATTTTTTTCAAAATTATTAATAAACATAGTCTCAAGTTCTCTTACATAATTATGAAACGCATCTGTTGGCACTTTTAACTTTCCGTAAAAAGACGATGTTTTGTTGAATGCTTTAAAATGGATAAACAATCTATTCGTAGATTCATTTAAATCAGGAATGTTCTGTAATTCAGCAACAAAGCCAGGACAGTTATGCTTTCTGCTACATTTATAAAGTAAATAACCCGATATACCTATATGTTAAGGCGTTTTCAGTTGGCAAGTCGAAGCGGTAATCATTTTCACCACTTAAATTCAAAAGCGAAGGTATATTGCGGCGTGACATATCTGCATGTCTCTGTAGTCTCAAACATCCATCGTTTTTCTGAAGCAACTCGCAGATATCTTCTTCACAGTTAGTAGACCGTGAGTTCTTCAGCATATTGCAAAGAAATAATTTTGAAAATGCCCTCATGAACTGTATCGGTGTAGGGTCACGACAATTACCACCCTGCTGACGGACGGTGCCAAAAAAATTTTCTAGGCAATCTTGATTAAGGCGTCTCGTAAACAAAAAATCAATGCCTTCTTTCTTTAAATCCTTGCATAGCATGATTATGGATTGAATTGTAATTTGTATGTTTTTAAACGTCCTTATTTTATTTGTGTTATTGACGCCTTTCATTGAATGAATAGCCTTCAAACTCTTGAACATTATCATTGCATCTTCTAACACATCGAGTTGGTATTTTTGCAATGAGAATGCCTTTTGAAATTTATTAGTGGATTGGACAGTACTTGAATTTAAAACATCGAACAAATTATTGATTTTTAGCACGAATTCGGCGGTCGCTTTTGCTTCTTCTGGTAAAGTTTTATCAAATATAAGAAGATTTAATGCGGCATAGACGGAGTTACTAAAAATCTGAGCGGCGTATTTAACTCGCATTTTTTGAAAATTGTTCGGTTTTATGTGAGCTTCCGTGATTTTAGGAATCAATTTTAAATTTTTTTCCTGTTGTGTAGAATAAAGTTTATCTATATGTTCCCAACAAATATTTTTTTCATCGTGTACCAAATTATTTGTCAGTAAGTTATTCCTGATACATTTAATTAAATGTGGGACATCGAATATGTAGTAAATTTTTTTACCGTTAAATAAAAAGTAAGGCTTCTCAGCTGTGACCTTTTTTACTTGTTTAGCGTAGTTATCGAAATTTGATCCCTGATCAGATACAATAGCTTTAACTTCTATCCCTATGTTTGAAAGTTTCAAAATAACTTCATCCAACCATTGTTCCAATTTCTCGTAATGTTTTGGAGATCCTAAGAAAGAATAAGCAATAGGTTGTTTCCAGTTTACAATAATGCCTCTGAGCATTATTACACAGGCATGAGAAGCTATTTCCGACGTCACTTCACCATTGATATTATGAAGACCAATAATTTCGTCTCTTCTGGTGTCGTAATGTAAATGTCTCTTGAGAACCATTTCATCTAAGGAGAGAGTGCAGTACTTAGCATTTGATGGCATAGATTTTAATTTAGATGATAAGAACTCCAAAGAACGATCATCGAATTTAGGTGGAATAACCATTTTAAATCTTGCAAATGTACTTTCACTAGGGAGCCCTAAAAATGTCTTCATACTCCGATACGTCTGCGGACTAGAAAAATGGAAATTTAAGGCAAACAACTTATATTCGGGATCATACCTGTTGCCTTTGCACTTATTTTTTAAATTGCTCTGCCACTGAATGAGCTTACAAAATCTTTTTGTGACCTCATCTTCGGTTTGGAAAGTAAACCGTTCAAAAGATCAAAAGATTGAGACTCTTTTGATTGAACTTCTTGCTTTATTTTGTCCAAATCATTCTGAAGTTTTCTTCTTTTTAGTTCCGACTTTTCAATTCTTGACTAAGTCTTCTTTTTCTTGGTGTATTAGATGAAAGTGCAATTGACGTCTGAGTATGTTCAGTTTGACTATTATGAGATGTCTGTACCGACTCCGATTTTGTATCTGCGCCTTTGATGATAATGGCTGATAGTACATTAATATTCGAATATTTGGTTTGTGTCGATATTTCCTTAGATTCTGGTTCAGTACTGGCACATTTAGCGACATTTTAATGATGCTGACTGTACCTAGATAAGACAGACGGACAGACACACAGACATGACGAATTTATATTAGATCCCAGACTAGGCAATCCTAAAATATAATATTATGAACAAATAATACTATAAATACATTGAACGATTATTAACATTTGTCAATTTATCAATAACTATAACACGTGGCGAGCTCAAGAATTATTTGACGATATCATGGAAAATGAACACTGCAATATAATTATTTTTTATAACTTCAAACATCTTTAAATTAATTTTTCTTTACATAAACATTTACTTATATATTTTTTACAAATCGCATAAAACCGAATCATCCTTGTTTGTTTGTTTACGCTAACAGCGCGACAGGTTGCCACGCCGCGCGACTTGTGTTGGAAGTTTCGTAGGTAGGTAGGATGCGCGACTGTTCGAAAAATATTATCACAATTTTATTTTAATAATAATAGCGTTTTCAACGTTGTGAAAATAGTGTTTAAGGTAGGTATGACGTTTCTATGTAACAAAAATATGTAAATCTGTGTCTGAAAGGCAACCTAATCATGTATCATCTAGACTAGACCTATTAAAAATAATTTTGAAACGACAAAAACAGTACTTAATAGTTTATCACTTACCTTTTTTCATTGACAGGTAAATGAAAAAATGTTAGGTGTTTATCCCTTCTTTTACTCGATTTGCACCCATCTACAGCACATAAGGCACCAGACGGCATCGCAGGTACGCGTACGAACGAACGGAGCGATTAAAATTAAACAGCGTGCGTGCGCTTCGCTTGCGAAAACCGCACTGAATTTGGTCCGCAAACGGCCCGAGGCCGCTCGGCCGGGCGGTAGGTAATTATAGCGCGCAAGTATATGGAGTGAAGGAGGCCTGACATAGGCTATGTTTGGTCGCGATAACCGACATCCACGCGGGCGGAGCCGCGGGCAAAAGCTAGTAGATTATATACTGGAACATTCTGGACACACACCAGGTCCCAAAACAGTATTCTACAGGTCGCAGCTAGTATAAGTTTAAAAAATACGTCAGTTCAGATAACATAATCATTTATTCACATATTATTTCGTTTCACTCTCCCGTCAGATTATAAACATAAACAATAATGTCGCCGCGATTCACACATTGTACTGTTTGATCAATAAATAAAATGCACATCTCAAATGCTCAACTTAAAACTTGTAACACTTAATATTAATAGGTACTTGACATGTCAATCACCGTTTCAGCATTGGTCTGAAAATAAAATATAATGTCAGATAAATTCAGTAGGTATAAAAACAACCAGCAGTTTCTGTTAGACTGACGAAATGTTTTTTTTGTTTTTCTTTATACCACTTAGGTGGCAGACAAGCACACGGCCCAACTGATGGAAAGTGGTTACCATGGCCTATGGACCCAAGGTCGACACACTCGAGCTGCCGGCACTGTTAGAACAGAGAGTTTCTGTGCCATCAGTGTAGAAGATAAAGCAGGATACGCCTTAGGTCTTCCCACTGACAGCAAAAAAACTCTCCAGTAAGCTCTGGCTACCCTACTCACCGCCGGGAACACAAAACGAGGTTATTATGGCCGCCGTATTCTGTAGAGCGAAGGTACTTCTCTAGTCGGACTGCTCAATTTGACGGAAATACCGTCGTGTCCTACCTCCTAAAAATACTAGTGTAATATGCCTATTAAATAGAGGTGTCACCATAAAATGTCTGCCTACCCCTCCAACTAAATCAATCCTACTTATTTCAAATGTGTTTGTGTAGTTGGCAAATGATGTTTAATTATTAAGAAAAAATAAACTTTAAAAAATCAGCATACTTGCAGGAATTTGGTACAAAGATAAAAATCCTACAATGTTATTGCAGGCTATAATTGAAATAATATAGGCTTTTTATCCCTGAAATATGTTCCAAAGGGTCAGGGCAACTACGGGAGTTTGTATGTATAAATTTTATAGCAGCCCCGGTGTGATAATGTCAGGAATTTGTTTCCCAGCAACATGATGGATGGCGATGGAAATTTTTGTTAAAGTAAAATGTCTAGAACAAAACTCTGTCCTGAATCAGTATACAAATATCGACTGATATTTATAGACAGATTGACAGATTTGGCAGATGATACAATCTGTCCTCACTGTTCTCAGATAAATAGAAATCAGAACAGTGCCCCGAGCACGAAAACACATTCGAATTCGTAACGTAAACGTATTGAAAGAACAACGTTCACATTAGGAAGGCGGCAATGATGAAAAAATGATTCGAATGTTCTCGGGGCACGGAATATTATTGTGGAATACGGGACTAGGTTCGTAAAATCTTACTTTTTCTGAAAGCCAAACTTGCTAAGCAACGTCGGTTGGTTGGTCGGCAAAGACGCCGTTCTCTTCAGCGCGGTTGATTTGGGTGCACTCTTCTTGACACCATTCAAATGCGACCTCTGAGATGCACTGCTCGTTTGCATAAAGCTGTATTTGGGTGGTGATGCACCGAATGACACCTGTAAACAATGAGATACACAAATCAGTAAAAAGAATATAGTGCGCCTTTTACTTCGGCTCATTGGCTTTTACGAGAACGACTGTCATCTATAATCCCCCTTCCTAATACACAATTCTTTGATACAGGCATGACTGTCTGTCTGTCTATATGTTCACGCCTAAACCACTGAACCGATTTTGATGAAATTTGAATTTGGTATAGGGGTAGATTAGACCTTGAGAAAGGACAGGCTATGGTCACGATTACCGACAACCACGCGGGAGCCGCGTGCAAAAACTAGTTTTACATATATTTGATACTAACTGATACCCGTGATTCCTCCCAAGTATGTAGATGTTTGATATCTGCCCGAGTGGATGTTTCATATCTCCCCGAGTAGATATCGCGACTGTAGGTCACATTTCCATTTACTCAACTGATTGCGAACAAAATTACGTAAAATTCTAAGTAAAAAACTACCGTAACGAAATCTGTTCGAGTCCATAACGAACAAATAGACAAGAATTTAAAAGATAATTGTTCAGAATCATATGTCTTTTTTTTTTTATCCAATTAACATTCATGACCACTTTAAAATTATATAATAGTATAGAAAAACCGAATCTACAAACCTGTGAATCAGTAGGTGTAATTAAACCCTCCATAGGATAAGTATTCTCTATCACAGATTCCTCACTCATAGCACTATCAAACTGGGGCACTTCAGGTTTCAACTTAAATGGGTTACGACCTCTTGGACTTGGCTCTAAAATAGGACTAGAAGGCTTCACAGGGCTATTGAAAGGTGAATTCTCCTTCAGAGAATTATCTAGAGGCTCCTCAGAACAGTGAGTCTGGTCTGAACTATCTAACTGTTGCGATACCGGAGACTTAACAACTTTAAACGGATTCCGATTCGTCCTTTCTGGACATTCTTCACTAGTGATACTATCTTTAGAGGTATTCTTGTCTGCAGCTTCTTGATTACTTGAGAAGAACTTACTCTCAACTACATTTCCTTCTATGACTGTTCTAGGAAACCTACTCAGTCTTTTAAACACAGAATATGTACCGTTCTTCATACATTTCCTAAAAGATCTCTCTTTGTTTTCTAGTACTGGTGATTTTTCTTTGTTTTCTTTGATAGCATCATTTATGAGTGCTGTATCATGAGGCGCTTGGGTATATTGCGTTAAAGCTTCGTTTTCATTATCACAGTTCAATTTAGGTTTTTTTATTGCTGGTTCTATACAATACATGTTGCTTAAAGATTGTATTGATAATCTGAAACGGAGAATAGAAATGAAATAATCTGTGTATGGACCCCTACTAAGATATTGGGGTCCAAGCCATCATCATCTGCAAGACTGTCGAAGCTCTGTAGCTTTCCTCTCAGGGTGGGATCAGTGGCAGTTGCTCCCATAAAAATCAAGATGGAATAATTTTTGTCACTTTTAATGAAAATAAGGTAGCAACCGAAATTACTAATATTCCTTCTAACCCCTCCAACTAAGCTAAATTGCTTTTGCTAGGAGTGGGTTCACGTCGGTAGTGTAATAGCCAGGATTACACTACCGACGTGAAGTACATTTTATAGACTTGCCTTCCGCCCACGTGGTTCTCTTATCTCTGGTTCTACTCAACCAATTAAAATCAAACAAAAGTAAAATTTTTGGTCTGACCAAGCTTTTCTAACAAAAATAAACGTCTATCGCGAACAAACATTTCCAATGTACAATTATATAAGAGTGCTACGCCCGGCTCTTGGCCACTTCAATATATGGCCAAATTTCCATAGGAGTGAGCGAGACGGCACTATAGAAAGAGACAGCATGCCTTGACGTCACTGTTCTAGAAGGAATCGAATGAATAGAACGAGAACCTTCCAGAAAGTTCCTGTCTTTTTCAGAACGTTCCTGTCTTTTCTCGATCTTTCGCTACTCGGCCGCGCCCGATATAGAAGGCGAGCTAACAGCCTCCGCTCAAGTTAGTCTACGACTAGTATCCGAAGCGATCAAAGCGATAAAGTGTGCAAAGCGATACATTGCGATTATACAAGTGACTGTGTATTGTGTAAGGAAGAGGTTTCGAATTTCTACGCGCTTTGTTGTAAGTTAAGTGCAGTTGATTAAAATCTGTCTTCAACGGTTATTCTCGCATTTTCTATTTAAACCGACCCCCACGCTCGTAACAATAGTATAGATAGATAAGCCAAATCAAAGTAGGAGAAAGTGTACGCGGGCCTCGAGTTCTGTGGTGAAAGCATTGGATGCAACAAGGAAAAACGTTAAGAACACGATGATGATGACGGCCCACGATCGTGGCGCCCCACACAAACATCCAAGAGACATAAAAAATACTCTTTCTACGCCGCTAGAGTACATTATCAAGTTATTTGCCGGCCGTTACACACTAGATATTTACCCTTCATCCTGCGTCTGTGTCTCAGGTACATATTTACTAACTAAGTTAACAACTTTCTTCTTAGGTCTAGTGGTGGGCACGGAGATAATCGGCTCTACTTTCTTAACTTTCCTCTGCCAAGGCCGTGGCTCGTCGATGTGCGGCCTGAACTCAGGCCTCCATATAGATGGGTGGCTGGATACGGCTCTGTCTTTCCAGCTGTCTGTTTTCACAGATTCCTTCTGTAATTTAAAGTATACGATGTATATTTGTCATTAGGTGATACATATGAGATCATCAACACAAGAAAGCTATTGTACCTACAAGAAGAATTAAAAAAAAAAGGATTCTCACTGAGTTTTCTGATAGTGTTTCTCAGTAGTTGCCATGTCACGCACTGCACGGTAGGAGAAAAATTATGACAACTCCAAACAAATTTCAATTTTTTATGGAATAAATGATTTATTTAATTTAATCTAGAGTTAGATCAACCAAGATGAGAAGAAATCAATAGTTCACGAAATCAACATTGATTTTGTAAACGACTTAAAATTCGTTATGGGGAAAAGGACTGAAAATCGTCATAGGGTGAGAGGTGCTGCTGTCTGCATAGAATACATTCAGAATAAGAAAATATGTCTATGTACCTTATTATTGCAGTAATCCGGATGCCAGTCGTCCATTTTCCTCAACGAGAAAGGGTCAAGATTGCCGAGAGCCAGTTGAAAAGCTATTTTGGAATCTAGCAGTTCACCAGCATTTACACACAATGCTTGCTCAATATCTGAAAATTCCACAATGCAAATATAATATAGTTAAGAAAAAGATTCTTGAGTTGCAACCATTGTAGTGCTATTCCAATTATGAAGTATTAAAGTGACTGGATACTATTAGGCATCATGCTGAGATAAGTATGATTCATTGGAAACGTGATACCCGAAAATGTATGCCTTAAAAGCTTTTATGAACTATTAGTAATCTGGTTGCATGGCATTTACAAAACATGGCCGTAGTTTCATTGTACCGTACGCTTGAGCGGAGAATCCTTGAAACTACTGCGTACGTCAACAGTGGTCCACCCAGGGTTAGCCCACAAGCTGGCTTGTACAAGGTTCTTAAAGGGTCGAAAGCACAAGTGTGACGCCCCTGGTGTTGCACACGTCCATAGATCACTTACCTTCATCATCAGGTTCAGTTAGTCGCACCATTTGTCTCTCCAAAGGGTCATAAACGTATTGGTGTTTGAAAGTAGCCTCAGCTTTGAGAAAGCTCTCGCGATACTCGTCTGTCACAACTAGTGACATTTTATTAAAGAAGCTCGGTAATTTCTTGAGGGCCTGAAATTATAACAAGGTTTATTTATTTATTATATACTTTATTGTACGCCAATTACAATATTCATGATACAGAAATCAATACATAAGAGCAGTAGAAAGGGCGGACTCATCACTTTAAGCAGTTTCTGCCAGGCAACCTTTGGATGGAAATGTTTGTTGGTTGGAGTATTTGGTTGTTGCTACCCATATTACAACATAATACAGGTTGCGACCACGGTGAAGCGCAAATCTCGACTTGGGGTCTTCATATGTGCCGGTAACTATATGAGAAACATCTTGTTTAAGGCCGGGTTTTAGCCGTTTTTACACATAATTATATCAAGTAGTTTACTTGATACCTAAATATTTCCCCGTAATATTTGCATTGGTCTGGTCGTGCGTCAGAGAGCACGTTAAGCCGTCAGTCCCGGTTGCCATACGAACATCTATGGCAGTTGTTACAGGTAGCCAACTACCCTCAAAAATCCAACAACTGGTCTGACTGCAATGCTTCGATATCGCCTTTGGGTTGTAGAGGTCAAATGGCAGTTACTTCACGGAAAATATTAAAGTTCTGCCAAATCCGCAGTAAGACTAGTAAAGCCCCCAGACTCAGAAGTTGAAACAACTTCACGGAAAATATCGAAGTTAAGCCAAATCCGTAGTTCGTGCACTCTGGCGGGCACCCCGCTTGGGAGCTCGAGGCGTGGGTGCTCGCTAGAGTGTACGAATGGACGGCGGCGCGAAGGGCGCTCGGGGAGCGCCCCGCCCCTGAGGAGAGGGAGGCCGTTCGGCGGGAGGCGAGGGATGCCATCGTTCGTCACTGGGCGGTGGACCTCGCCGCCGCAAATTTCGGCCGCCGGACGTTGGACGCGCTCGGGCCTGTCCTAAAGGACTGGCTCGAGCGACCACAAGGTTTCCTCTCTTTCCGGCTGGTGCAGGTGCTGTCCGGACACGGCTGTTTCGGCTCGTACCTGCACCGGATCGGGAGAGAGGGGAGCCCGTCGTGCCATGACTGTGGCGCGTCGCAGCACACTCTAGAGGTGTGCGCGTCGTGGTCTGGGCGGCGCCACGGTCTTGTCGCGGTGGTCGGACCGAACCTTTCGCTCCCCAGTTTGGTAAGGCCATGCTGGGGAGCGAGGAGGCGTGGGCAGCGGTCGCCTCCTTCTGTGAAGACGTAATGTCACAGAAGGAGGCGGCGGAGCGCGCGCGGGAGGACGATCCTCTCGCGCCGCAACTCCGCCGACGAAGGAGGGGCAGGAGAGGGCGGGCACGCGGCCGCCCTCCCAGCCCCCGGTGATGAGCAGCGGGTGACAGGCGCGGGGGCGTCCTCATCCCATCACGCCGCCGTACGAGGATGACTGGGCACTCACGGCCATCCTCGAGCCCCTTCCCCCGCTCGGGAGGGGCGTGAAGGGCCCGCCGCAATTAGGCGGGCAATCGCCGGAGGGGGACAAATATACAAATAAATACCTATGTTTAAAAATGATGTTTTCATTTGGGGCAAGCAAGCAAGATTTAAATTTTGGCGGAATCGTTGGGATCGCCATAACATAAAAAAAAAAGATTTCAATTGGAAGTAACAACTTACATTAGCAAAATTGGAGTCTTGTGTAGCAGTTACAAACTGGCGCGCTTTAGCCAACCCTATACCCGGCAAAGATGCCAAATAGTCACATCCAGACATGATACACATCTGTCTAAACTTGTTGAATGAATAGTTCTCTATTGGACACTTCATCACTAATGGTAATTTTGCTGTTTCTACTAAGGTACCAGTACCTTCTAAGTCCATTTTGAATATTACCTGTAATAAAATAAAACTCTTTGACATTTAGATCATAATCCAGCATAAAACTAAATTTATCCTAATAAAATGGTTGAATTTAGGTGGGCAAACAGTACAGGGCCCTATTTTTTTTTTTTTTACGTTCGGGAAATCCCCACTGAACCGACTAAACCGCACGCCGTCTCTGGGTCGTAGTGCTAGGCCGAAGGTGAGGTTGTCATGCGACATATCCCTCGCACCCCGGCTGACCCAAGCCCATCCCTCTCGGTCTGGCCCTCCTCGGGAGGACGCGGTCCCCGACTCAACCCCGCTGTGGGGAGGCTCACATCGTCCTAGCTTCGCCCTGCTTCGTCTAAAATGACGGGCAGCTCCACCCGTCACCCTCAGGCCCGCGCTCATGGGGTGCAGAGGTCAGTTTGCGCCCTCCGACACCCAAGGTACAGGGCCCTACCAAAACCTTTGGCATCCAAGTCCCAATATAAAGGCAAGGTGCTATAGCAAAATTTTACTTGGGGTTGGTAGGTCATACAGCAGTCACTCTCGTAAAAGTCAATAAATATGAAATGTAATAATTGAACACAGGGCTCCAAATTGAATATTTTGAACAATCTTATCCCTTAAGCTTTTACTAATCTTTTCCTCGTTTACAAGCAGTAAAAATTACCTTAGTGCATCCAAACAATATCAAATCTGAGTCTTCTGTGATCACCAATTGGGCTATGTTCTTAATGTTTAAGTACGCTAGTTGTGCATCAGCCTCATATGGAGCTACTATGCAGTCCACGTTGCGCTTCCGACACTCCTTAATAAGGCCCAGGGCCATAGCATGGGTGATATCCACGCTGCGTCTCATGTACGATCTGGCTTCTTCTGTCTAAACAAAATATAACAACTAAACAATACACATCCCTTAATGGCAACCAAGTTTATAAAATATTTTATAATTTTTAAGTGATGTCAAAAATATTTACTGCTATGGTTATTTTTTGTAACTGCCATTAGCAGAGATCAGAATAGATGGCCCATTTTTAATAGGGTCTTGGCTTGGGCATAGTGCCATATTTACCCATAGTATAATATCTAGTATTATTATCCCAAAATCTAAAATAGCTATACCTACTCCTACCACTGGTAAATACTTATTTACACTTGCAAATGTTGCTGCTAATATAAGACATACATATCACATAAGACTACCTTCCCAAGACTTAATAGTTCAGCTGCCCTCTTCTTAGATATGTCTCTTGATCTGAAATAATAAAGTATTGTTTGAATCATTATTCTCTAGTGTTTTCACAACTCTGTTGGGTTCAGCTTTTGAATCTAACTGTGAAACAACTGAACTTTGATGTGTACCATGAAGCAATTGCCATTAGATCAACACAAGACCAGGTTGTCAGAGATTTTAGGACTATGATTCCCCATAACAAATCCCATAGATGTTCATATGGCAAGCGGACACATACATGGACACAGCATGACCTTTCACACTTTAACTTTATTCGGCTGTGCAGATTCTACAAAATATTCTCCTCATTTTAATTAATCTCTATTTAGGTATGACTACACCTAACTAAAATACAAGATTCATAAAATAAAACACTTACTCTCTCCTCTTTGATTCAGTCATTGCTTTAGCAGGTAAGTGTCTGCCGTCAAATACTAATATTGGCTTGATATTCTTAGAGAGCAGCATAGTCACATATTTCAAACAATATTTTATATACCTGAAAGAAATGATGAATAGAAATGTAATTATTTTGTTTATGTAATGAGATTAATTAGTGTTATGTTACTTTGTAGTCTTTAGAATTTCAAAAATGGTATAGTTCAATAGTGATGAATTAAGCTTGGAACTCTATTTCAAAGATTTTAACAGATAGTATTCAATAGGTTATGAACAAATATTATTACCATTATAAAGTTTAAAGATATATAGCACTGGCATAATATTAACTTACATATCAGTATCTTCTCCTCGAACTAACTTATCGGCGCACGCAAAAGCTCCTTTGTGCAGCCAGCAATATGAATCTATTGCTACTGTACAACCACTAAATTCGCTGACGTTGGTCCGCCTAGAGGCTTTTTCTATAAATGGTAATAACCCAGTGATACCCATAATTGCACTTATTAACTATAAAAACATCCTTCAAGTTATAAAAAATAACAAATAAGCACTATTGTTTGTTGTATAAAATTATAGATTTTAACAGATGACGAAACGTCAATATTCGCGCCATTGCCCGGTTCTTTTTTTGTAATATTTCTGGCATAACTACTGGGTCTTTGTTACATTTTTTCATTTTGATGAAATAAAATTATCGTTATTAATATACCAGCAGTACCCTTCATGAAAGTACCCTTCATGGGATGAAAATAATTAGTTTTTAATGTAAAGAAGATCGCTGAAATGTCGGATTTTAATATTTGTTGGCAATATGTGTAAATACTGGTGTGTGCAGAATCTATTATATAAATCATAAATATATTGTTTTATTCATACATTTAAGTTATTCCTTAGTTATTCATATTGTGCTAGAAAGTCAATTTACTTTCTTGGTCTCTTTTTCACAAGCATTGTTTTTCGCCAGAAGTTATGTTTAAGCAAACCTTTAAATTCCTGTACCGAAGAACCGTTTACCACCAGGCACTATAGAATGAATACTGTTTTCCAGCGTGCTGTCAAACCATTTACTAAGTCTATATTCTTAGTTCTAGTACAACTTACATACTCTTTACCAACATTTATCCTTTGTTCTATTATCTACATACATCTCTAGTTCTAATACAAATTCTATCATACCATTGAAAAATCCTAACAGACGATCGAATTTGGAATGGACCGAACCACCCAATTTGTACGCTCCTAACCATATTCGATCATATGTATGGTGGAGAACAGTCCAGTCGCTTGTTTCACAGGGCAAACCGAACCACTGCATATGGTTCGGTCTGTAACAAATCCGGTCGCCTTTTAGAACTTTTACAATAATAGTATTTATTCCCTAGCGGTGCGCGGCTTGGGCCAAGAGCCACTGTATATTCGGAACTTTAAAGTGCAGGCAGACTATAAAACGCTAAAGAGCCGTACACACAGAGTATATTGAATAATAGGAGAGCCATATACAAAAAAGTGATAATTGTGAGGGTAGTTTTGTAATATTCCTTGAAAGTAATGGCGACAGCATGGTTGATCTGAGATTTATTTAAAACATAGATTAGTGGATCCACGTGTCAGAACAGTTAAATTTACCTATGTTTGATATCACGTAAAATGTTATTAAATCCACGGATATTTTCGTCGGCTGTAGCGGTTGCACTAACTTGTGCTGTTTCTGCAGCAGCTTATTATTACACAAGTCGCAAGAAAGAAGAAATTAATGAAGTCATGGTATTCTGTAAACTACAATACAATGCACACAATTACTTTGATAAGCTGGTCAGTTATATAGAAGCAGCTAAAGAAAGTGTAAATATATGTATGCCGAGCATCCACAATCCTGCCATTCAAGGTCGTCTGGTCTCTTTAATAAAAAAGAAGAACATCAAAATTCGCATGATTATTGACCGAACCGGTTATAACGGATCAACACATTTTTTCATAAAAGAACTTATTGATGCAGGTAAGCGTTTAAATTATATTTTAGAATTAAAGTTGAGTATCAAGTTTGAAGTATCTAAGTAAAACTCAACGCCCTTGTTTGTATATTTTTCCAGGAGCAGAAATAAAATGTAAAGCCAGAGAACCGGTTTTTAGGATGCAACATAAATTTTGCTTAGTCGACGACAAAGTCCTTATGACAGGCACACTGGATTGGGGAAACGACCGCTGTGCCGACAATTGGAACTATGTGTACATAACAGATAAATTTCAACTTGTTGAACCAGTAAAAAAGGAATTTCATCAAATGTGGAGTCAATTTTCCGGCAACTATCACCCAATTACCGAAATCGATCCATGCGACAGGGAACCGGAAATAGCTGATGCTAGAAGTCAAGAAGTCGCCGATGCCGGAAGTCAAGAAGTCGCTGATGCTCGAAGTCAAGAACTCCCTCCTCTCTGGAATAGTCCAGGGATCGTTGAAGCTCAAAGTCAAGAAATCGCTGATAAGATAGCAGTTACTTTGAAAAGTCCGAAGATTGACGATACCCAAAGACAAGAACTAGAAGTCGTTACAGTTGCTACTGACCGAGAGGCAGTGACTCCTGAGGTTTGGATTATGTAAATAGAATCTAATCAATATTTTATATAAATTATTTCACAAGTGTTTTATATCCCAAACATGCCTTGTATTAAGATTAATTATTTATTGTTTTAATGGATAGACTTGTAAAAATAATCACAAATCATTTATTTTATACTTCGTATTTCCGTAATTCCTATTGATGCAATTTTAAACTGAACAAACTTTTCATCGTTTTCTGTATCTCAGAATTTCCCTCTTCAATTTAATTTTATTATTTTGAAACTCGATTTTAGAAAAAAATATGAGTTTCTTCGTCTTATATATTTCACACGGTCCTTATCCAACAAAGTCTTAATTTTTATTGTAATTATATATTTTTCTATTTTTATTCCATAATATTACTACTTTTTACAGTAAAATGTACGTCTCATTTAAATTCTCAATTATCTTTAAATCATGAATTATTTTCATTTTATTTTAATATAATTTGTTAACAAGTGAATAAAATAAATTAAAATTAAAGTCATTATGTTGTTCTAATTTATTGTATGTAAAACCTCTCAATTTCTAATGTAACTGTACGGAATTAGTCACGGATACCATACCACCCTCGCCGGTCAGTGGTACAGAGTAAATTTGTAAGTCAGTGGAACGGCGGCTGGGTCTCGAGGTGTCTTTGCACAAAACCGAGGCCATATTCTTTCATGGACCTCGGTGCCACCCGACGGATCCAGCCTCACAGTGGGAGACACTCCTATCGGCATCAAGCCCCAGATGAAATACCTGCAGCTGGTGCTCGACAGGCGGTAGGACTTCGGTGAGCATCTCCGAAGGGCACAGCTAACGCCCTGGCGCGGCTGCTGCCTAACATGAGAGGGTCGGATAACTCTCGCAGGAGTCTACGCAGGAATCATGCGAATCTGAAGGCAAGGCACGTGCAGCTTTTGCGTGCTCCGCAGCGCTATCGGGGAGTCTCCTCACTGGATCACGGGGACGCAAACCCAAACCTGGAGAAATCCGGGCCGAGAGGTCCCAGCTCCACAGGGACATGGTAGCAGAGTGAGAGCTACGACTTGGGCAACCACGTGCAGGACCGTCAGTAGTAGCGGCGGCAAGACATAACATGAGAGAATGGCTAGAGAGGCCACACGGCGGCCTCTCGTACAGGCTGACGCAGGTTATCACCGAGCACGGGTGCTTTGGAGATTATCGGCGTCGGATCAAGAAAGAGCCAACGTCCGAGTCTGACATAACTACCATAACCACGCGAAGCACCTTGAGCAACGGTGACGGCATCGCGTCCCTCCCACAGGGGGGGAAGTGCAGCTGCTGCCCACATGTCCCTATGACTAGTAAAGAGTACAGTGGAAAACAGGGGCTATTTGCCAAGCCCTTTCTGGGCGATTTCCACATGAAAGACAGAAGCCCAACATTTGGATATATGCAGTTAATTGCATCTTCATGTCAGAAATCACAGGGGCCATCAATAGACAGTTGTTACTATAATGGCATATAGTGATATCAGACCAAAGAAGCTTATGTATTATTTTAGTTAGTATAGTTATGTTGAATAAATAACAGCTGCACATAAATATAATTCTTGTATGTCTATTATGGTGGCCTAACATTACCTATATCCTTTCATATGCTATACCAGTTCTAATGCTGTTATCTTCGAAAATGTTAAACTTTCATACAATCAATCAACCCCTCTTTGAACACCCATTTGTGCAGTGAAAGGTAGCCAATATCTTTTTCCAGGCTGTATAAAATATTTTACCATACCCATCCATTTTTGTATCAAATTTAATCAAAATCGTTTTGGATTATGAAACAAAAATAATTAATACAATTTATTTATTGAATACAAAAACTTTTTCCTTTAACTTAAAAACATAATTATGACTTAATTTACAACCTTAATCTTATCTTCTACTCGCCTCCCCGTATGGCTTTATATTTGTTTATCTCATTAGGGAATGTCTTTGACAGCTCAGATAGGAGATGACTCTTGAAACGTTTGTAAGAGTCTATCTTTCCTTTGACTTCTTCATTTTTGGCTAGAGCCTTGTCTATGCAGTCTTTTGTGTACAGCTGCGGATTACGGCCTTGATCAATGTAGCTGAAAAATAACACATGTTAGTTTTTATCATTTATAAATCAATGGAGCCAGAAATAAATAACACGTTATGATACTGATAACTACACATAGCAACAGGGGACAAAAGAAAAAGTGAGATATAATGACTAAGTTTATAATAAATAGACAGTATAAACTAAATCACAAGGACCCTGGACGGCTGGACGGACGATCCATCCACGGCTTCTGTGAGCCATTTCATCCATTTTCCCAAACTAAATGACATAGAACAAGAATAAATTAATGGAAAAGTATGAAGAATTGAGAATGAATAGTGAAAGATGGAAATCAATGTAGGTTGAGTATAGTGATAAGAAAATATTTTGACAATCTAACTGTGCAGAAAAGGTTATTTTAAGTTTATTTAGTGGTTCAAATACAAATCCTCCTCTGTGCCGACTTCTGTTGAAAAGTTTTGCTAAAGATGTTATTTTAAAAACATACAGTCTATGTTTAAAAATGTCAGTCCAATACCAAGCTTTTTTACCCAGATGCTCAGCTCACTTCATTGAACAACTTTGATTGTAATCCATTTTTTCTAGTTGTCACTAGAACTACAACAGTACTTAGGACTAAAATGCACTTACTCAAAAACTTCTGTAGGAACATGGATGTCGTGAACCTGTGATTTCAATTTGTCCACTTCTTGAAGACCAGTTACCAGAGATTGTCTGAAATTATGGAATTATGAGCATTAAGTATGATACATAATTTTAAAGAAAAGAATTTACCTTTTTCTTATCTTATATATAAAACTAAAAAAAATATATCAAACGAGTAAGTACAAATCTGCATAAATAAGTTTGAGATTAATTTTTAAGCACGAGACAAAACACAAAAGTCAAAGCTTTTACCTGAGGCTTTTACATACTTACATCTTTTGATTGAGAACACTCTGGCCTTGAGGCTGGAAATCACTAACGATAATACGAATCTGCCTTACGTTCTCAATGAACATTTCAAGCTGGGTTTCAAGATTTTCAAGAGAAGAAGACATGTTGTAATATATTTATTTAAACTGTATCGACAATAAAATAATACAAACAACCAAACCAACAATCCACAACAATAAATAAATTATAGAGTATAGTATGCGATGGTCAACTCGAGTAACTAACTCGAGTTAACTCGAGTTTGGGCTTAACTCGAACCGACTCGAGTTGAATTCTCTCTGATTCGAGTTTGAAAACCGAATGAGGCCGACATTCGCTCCATGTCAGTTTTATTCGGGAAACTTTCACATTTATGTAGTTTTGAGGTTAACTTTAAAGTGCCAGTTAGTCATGGGTAATCTTGATTCAGTTGTCTGAAACGATTCACTGAGTCTGATTCACTAGACTGAATTAATTCACCTTAATTATTCTCTATTCACCTTAACTATTCACTAATCGCTTGTGCTATAATTCAGATTTAAAGTATTTAGTCGCTGACTGACTCGCTGAATGAGTTTTAATAATACTCCCTAACGATTCTGAAAATGTGGTCTGATTTAGGGATTCCTTTGTATTTAACTACCCAAATATACTTTTTGACAACTTACAAAAAATAATAATTATGTTTGGTAGGTACAAGTGGTCATTTACAATTTCCAACAGGGTAAACTAAACAGTAATAAGGCAACAGTGACCGTGTAGGTCACTCATTTTCACATGAAATGGCTTATATTCATCAGGATTTAGGATAAAAACATAACAAAATAAAACGAATTACCTATCATTTATAAACAACGACAAATCAACAGCCAAGCCAAACTAAACACGGGGACATCCCCAAAGTACTTTTAAAGTATAACCCAAACAAATAAATAGTCAACTCTCAGCATCAATGCTCATACAGCTCAGATGCCTTCCCAATTTTGTAGTATAGTATCATATTTGAATAGATAGACTCTAATTCCACTAGAGTAGTCTGTGAAACGGAAATCTCCCGACACCACCCGAACGATTCCGAACTCTCGTAGTCAGTCGGCACTTCAGCACTCGGCGGACACTCGATGAATCGGTGAATCACTGAATTGTTAAGGTTTAGAGGGAATAGTTAAGTTATCGAGTCACCATAGTGAAACGATTCTTCTTAATGCTTCTCATTCAGTTTACCCATCTCTGTGCCAGTTATTTTTGTAGTTTTCGTGTTTCGTAGGTTTCGTGTTAAATTCTGTTTTAAAAAAATACTGGGTGCTAAAAGAAAATCTTTGGTATGGAACGTATTTGAATGCCCAGTGAGTGGACGTGTTACGTGTAAACATTGTTCAGATTCTATTAAATATAATGGAAATACGACCACATTAATTTTCGAATCAACAATAGTGCCCAGAATACGGCTATAGGCTCACCCCCTATTACGTGGGACCGAATACAATGATAGGTGAAATGTGGGTGTTAATTTACCTCTGCCTAAAGGCGTGATTATATGTATGTATGTATGTATGTAAAAATAAGCATCCAAGTGTTACCATCGAAGAAAAAACATAAGTACGACTTCATCATTAACAAATGAAAGTAATACGAGTTCTTCGGTCGATTCATCCCAGTCATTGGTATCCACATTAAATGTTGGGCCTCCACAAAAAGTCGGTATACAGGCGAAAATTTTACGTGACAACGACTTTGAGTGGTAAAATAATTTTAATGTGAATATTCATTCGTATAGTAGGAAGAAGGATGTTATGTCTGTCTCTCTCGCTCTTAGGCGGGCTGGAAGGGACGCGTGCCTCTCACTCGCTCTCATTGTAAGCGCATAACGCGGAGCGTAACGCCTGAGCGTAACGCAGCTTCTTGAAGTGTCACCCGGCAAACCAATTTATAAGACGTTGTCACGTCAAAAAACTTAAGGCACAACCAAATCCGTCTTACTGTGTCAAAAAAAATAACGCACAATTCTGGCTATGACGCTTTGAAAGATTTACAGCCATGTTAAAAAGTAGAAAATTCAGGTTTCCAAGAATACTCAAAAGCATTGAATGCTGATTATACATTTCTTCCAATACATTATTAACAAATGATATAAAAAATTAAAGAATTGAAGATAAAATTTCATAATTTTTTCTAACTCGAGTTACGTAATTCGAGTGCGAACCGGGTTACTTGAATTTTAACTCGGGTTAAATCGAGTTTTGTTCTTTTCGAGTTGGTACATCACAGTAATATTTAAATAGATGAAATAGATAATATGCCAGACCATAAACAAATTACATAATTTAAGGTTTATATCTAGTCTATAGGTTAAAACTACCCAAAAAATATAATGAGTGGGCTCAACTGATTTAAGTTCTTAAGTTGTCTTTGATAAACAAGTTTTAAATTTGTATCGTATATTGGGCATGTTCAAGTATTTAAAATATTACACCCTATAGAAAAAATATATTTTGTATATAGTTTTCAGTATAATACATAATCTGTGAAAGATTCCTTTTTTTTTAGAAGTTATAAAAAATATTTATTTTGACAATGACAAATATGACAACAATGACATTTTATTCGTAAAAATGCGAGGGTTTGGGGCTGCTTATATTTTTTAATTATTTTTCTTTGATTCTAACTTCCCTGAGTATAATATTTTCTACAATGGTTTCCTTAGCTTCTATGGGCACTCCTTCTAGTAAAACATCTTCATTTCAAGCGGCGCTAGCAGGTGGCTTAGCAGGAGCATTCACGAGGGCTCTTTGTCAACCACTCGACGTTTTAAAAATAAGGTTCCAACTGCAAATCGAACCTATAGAAAAAGGATCAAGGTACAGTTCGATGCTGCAAGCTGCCACTGCTATAGTTAGAGAAGAAGGAATCGCCACATTATGGAGTGGGCACTTACCGGCACAATATTTATCTATATCGTACGGCGTTATACAATTCGCTGTATTTGAGAAGTTAACAGAAATATGCCAAATATCTGATCAATTTTACTTTAAGAACAGAAATTGGTTAAATTTTGCCAATGGTTCAATAGCCGCTACAATAGCAACTGTTGCGTCATATCCGTTTGATACTATTCGAACTAGACTGATTGCTGAACAGAAGACAAAAAAGGTCTACAAGGGATCAATACATGCATTCAATGTAATGGTGAGGACCGAAGGAGTAAGAGCTCTATTTAAAGGCCTTAACCCCACACTGGGACAAATCGCACCGCATGCTGGCATGCAATTTGCAGTATATAAGATTTTTACAGATAATATCTTAAAGAAAATAGAGTATTTCCAAAGAAAAACTACAGACAAACACAAGGTTACCACAGTATTAGCAAACTTAATAGCGGGATCTATAGCAGGCTGTGTAGCAAAAACGGCAATTTATCCATTTGATTTGGTGAAAAAGAGATTGCAGATTCAGGGCTTTCAACAACACAGACAATATTTCGGAAAACAGATGTATTGTAAGGGAATAATGCACTGTGTGCGTCTGACAGTCAATGAAGAAGGTTTCCTAGCACTTTATAAAGGATATTATCCTAGTATGCTAAAAGCTATGCTGGTTACAGCTTTACATTTTGCGGCATATGATGAAATAAAGCTTTATTTTAAGAAATATCACAGTTGATAAGAAGTGTTTACAAAATCGAAGCTAGCATGTCATGTAAGAACAAAATTGGTTTATGAGCTTGAAAACTCAGTAGGTATACGGACACTATGTAAGTACTTTTGTAAAAATATATTTGTCGCTGGTTTCCACTTTGTACTTGCTGATATGCAGAAAACTCAAGCAAACTCAACAAGCAGCCCCTATAATATATTTTATTTTTACCACTATGGTATTTAAGGCTAGGTGTTTGAATCTCTTAGCCAACAGTGATGCCTTGATCGCACACACTCCGAGTAGAGTGGCAAGCACTTGACCCATTGCTCGGTACAAGTGAACCAAAGCCAAGTACTTTGTACCTACATGTCTTGGCACACCACTCGGTGCATGCGATTAAGGCAAAACACTGACCACATAACTTACCCAATGATTCTTTTGCTCAAATCAATGATTTCTATGTGTTATTAATAGATTGGCCAAAGGATTTAGTAGTGCAATAGCCTTTAAGCAGCCATGTTCTATTATGCAGCTTTTTGTTACTGTCATTCAGGTACCACTATAATAATGCTTACTATGCCTATTGCCTATACAGACAGGCATCAAAATCCATAAATGCACATTTAGTAGTCTCTAGTGGCAAATGGTGAAAGTTTTCAAAAGCAAGCCATTGCAAAAGCTCGCCTCCATTTAGTTTATCATGCACCATGCGTCTCATTGGGACGCAGGCAGGAATCAGGTTATAGAAACTATCGCCGTTGGTGGTCTCTGCATTTTGTGGCCCTCCCACATTCCTGCTGTTATAAACAGCTACACCATTTCTGTTCTATACAGCTTCTAGTATATATAGAATTCATTAGCTCAATTTTTTTTTTGAATATTGTCAAGCAAAGTGCTTATAAACCTCGCATATATGCCCAACTTTGCCAGTATTAGTAAATTTAATTGTCATGCAATGAGGATCCAAAGCTATACAAACAGAATAGTAGAGATTCTCTTTGTTTTTGATGTTGTTTAAAAATCTAAATCATTTGAATTATTTTTAAGAGCTATTTATTTCTGTTTTTATAATAATTGTGTGTTGTTTCAATGTAAGTATAAATCTTCGAAATTTAGAGGGTTATTTTATATTTTGTTGATACTGATGTTGTGTTTGATATTATTTATAACTGTTTTATAGTAAACATTTTGGGTTGTCAATTAATTTTAGTTGTATGACTTGTATGTAATATAGTTATCAGCATAAATTTTGACCCCCAAGTCACAAAAGAAACTAGGCTCAGCCTCTCTAGACAAGTGGCATTTCGTTGGCCGGCGTTTGGTAGAATAGAATGACGAATGTATGGGATTTGACGTTTATGACATGGGTTATCGACTGTCAGATACGTCAAATCCCATACATTTGTCATTCTATTCTATCAAATGTTGGTCAACAAATTGAAACTTGTCTAGGGGGGCTGGTGGATTCGTTTGATATGATCTATGATTAGCTCCGCCGCTGCCGTAGCACCCAGTGCCATCCTCAAAAAACACCCAAAAAACGAGTAATGTACAGAGTTCATTTTGTGACATGACTGGGGCTTGATATGACGGTAATTATATATTTTATATAGTGACTATATTTTAGTATCTTTGGTTCTAGATGGGTTAATTACTGTGATATTGTAAACTTAGATAATCTTAGACGTTGTTATTTATTGTCAGCGATTAAAAGTAGTATTCAGGATCTTTAGTCATTTATTGAAGCCAAGCCTCACTGAACTTCAATACGTTTGTATGTTTTAATAAAAGTATGCGGAAAAAAAGAAATGTTTATTGTTCTAATTGACTATAAAACCATATCTTTCCCGACACTCTATATAACAAATAATAATAATAGGTACATTTATTACATTATTATATGAGTTATCTTATGAATATCTAATGGGCCTACCACACGCACAAGCTTCACCGCAGATTTGACTGCGCAGGCCAGTATATACTTACACAGAATACTGTATGTGTAGTTGATAAAACTGAAACAGTTACGCACGGTGTTCCATGTTTAAACCGGCTTGCGTAAATTGTGGTGCAGCTGGTGCGTGTGGTAGAAGCATTAATAGGCACAATTTGCCTTTAACAAATTATATTACTCATATTCCTTTAGACAGTTGAAGGTACATACAGGTAGTCTAACAAATAAAATTATAACTTCTAAACTAGCCATATGATATCACATAACCCATATTCCTCATCAAGGTATCTTTGATAGCTGGCTGTAATTCCTTCTTCATGTATGTTGTTAGAAGAGTCCTTATACCTTTCGTAAATATGTCCTCCATTTCCCTGGAAATGTCTTCAGCTTCATCTAATTCGTCATCAGGCCTGAATAGTTTACTTCTCTCGTAATTGGCCCTACTGCGAGGCTCATAGACAATGTCCCAGTTGTTGTCAGCAGACTTGCTATCTATTCCAATATCGTAAACTTGTCTGAAATGTGGCGTGAAGGAGAATTCATCTGATCTTCTTTTACGTTTCAAGGGTAAATTATCCTTATTCCTAACAGCGTTTCTGTTGATATACTTTTCGCAGCCATAAGCGTAGACACTGATGAATCCAGGTTCTACGAATTCTGAGTCCGTTTTCACATTGAATTTCCCGGGCTGTTGGTTTAGAGGTCTCGTGTGAAAGCCGATACCAGCTTTTCGAAGTCTTAATATCATGTTGCAACCATTATTGCCTCGGACTCTTGCATAATCTTCCATGAAAGGCCCGTCTATGGATCTTGAATCTGCATAATGCCTTCGAAGTCTTCTGTTCGGAGAAAGACCTCTATCAAGATCGTTGGAGTCATACAGATCCACATTGCCGCTTATAGTTATATCGTGAAACAGCAGCATAGTGTCCAAGGACACATTTCTCGGGTCGAAGTAGCACTTTTCCACTCGTACCCAGTTGCTGTTCTGTGGAAGGCGAACTCTCATTCTTGTGACATACATGTCGACGGGTGCTGAACGCATCTGCTGGTATAAGCTGTAGCCATTGAGGTCCATGCTTTGACTCTGTAAACAAAAACGAACTTCTGAATGCCATGTTCTTTAAAGATTTGATAGGCACAATTGGTGAGTTACCATGAAATATGCATCCGAAATTGGACGAATTCGAAACACGAATGGAAGACAGCATTTAAATACTATGAAGTTATTGCTGACTTCTTTCTATGGGGTTTAGCTTCAGACCGAAAAAATGCTCACTATCAGGTGGGCTGTGTGCTATGTGTTTGTTTGTGGACTTGATACCACCCATAAAATGGAGGCTTTCTTATAAATACTCAAATATAGGTATGTAATCTAAAAAGCAAAGAAGATTAGCGCCAGAAGGCCTACCACACGCACAAGCTTCACCACCGTTTTGCCTGCAGTTGCGTGTGGTTGGTAATAATGATACATTTACACGCGGTGTTCCGTGAACAAACTGGCTTGCGCAAGCAAGACTGTGGTAAACCTCGCGCGTGTGGTAGACCCATAAGATGTTCAGCTAAAATGAAAAATTTAAATAGTTTTTACCAAGGGTGTTTCAAGATTCTTGGACTGCGTCCGTTTCCGTCGCTTCATCTGATCCAGTGCGGTCTCCAGTCGCGATGAACACCTTTCGCCAGCAACCGGCACTGTAGTTAGGGGTGGTAGACCACCAAGGCCGATCCCAGGTCGACTGTCAAAACGCTTCACTTCAAACAGAGGTAGGAAACGTGACTCTGGAATAAATACCGTAAATAAATTATCAACGATCGTATGATCCGTATGTCCCTGTACTTTTATGAAATTGAGATAGGAATTTTAAATAAATCAGGCAAGTAGTTAGATAAAGGCCGTGCCACATATCCTGATCCCAAGTCGCTTAGAGGAGCGGGTCCCTGGCGCGCGCGTATATGTTTGTGGTGGATTTGAGCTAGTTCATCGCCCTGGCAACCTTCCTCAAAAGACACCAAAAAAATGGCGTAAAGCTCATATAGAGCACATTTTGAGTCCAAGATATGAGGCGGTAAATTTGTCAGTATGGATGTTTGTTACTCTTTCACTTAAAAACTACTGAATGGATTTTAATGAAACTTTACACTAATATAGCTTATACATCAGAATAATACATAAATGCTACAATTTATAACGGTTACCGGTATTATAGCGATAACCTACATCCACGCGGGCTGAGCCGCGGGCAAAAGCTAGTCTGGTTATAACTTGATCTATGTGAGGACGTCGGAGATCGCGGGTTCGATTCCCGGTCCGTGCAAATATTACTTATGTCTATTTGTATTGGTTTTTTTTTATTACGTGTGGGTAATCCCCACGGCGAAGATCCCCCCTCCGGAGTCGGAAAAGTTTATGTCGGACCGACTAAATCGCACGCTGTCTGTGGGTAGTAGTGCTAGGCCGAAGGTGAGGTTGTCGTGCGACATATGCCTCGCACCCCGGCTGACCCAGGCACCACGCGGTCCCCGACTCGCCAGGCGATGCGTGCCGCCCCCGTGGCCTGCTTCTGCTAAGGTGATGGGGCTTCACCCGTCGCCCCCAGGCCCGCGCACATGGGGGGCGGAGGTCGGTCTGCGCCCTTCCACGCCCGAGTCACTACGAACGCGGGCAGCGATGTCCGCGAGTCTGTCTCGTTCATCGCGCCTGGTCTGAATTTTCCTATGACGTTGTACTGAACTGAACCCATGTATTCTCAAAAGAAAATATAAGTACAAGTATCTGTATCCAAATTCTAGAACCCATAACACAAATGTTTTATATGGAAGAACGGAAAAGACCCGATTTTCTAATGAAGGTACCTAAACTTGCGAAGTTTATGGGCCTGGGCTTTGACCATGGAGAAAGAAAAACAGACAGCCAGCATCTGTGGCATGGCGGTAGTGAACGCGGCTGCTACGCAGGAGGCGCGGGTTCGATCTGATTATGGGTATTTGCTTTGGTCTGGTTGTGCCTCAGAGAGCAAGTTAAGCCATCCGTCCCGGTTGCCATACGATCACCTATGACAGTCGTTACGAGTAGTTGGAGCCTTCAAAAATCCAACAACTGGTGTAACTGCAATGCTTCGATATCGCTTTTGGGTTGTGGAAGTCAGATGGCAGTCGCTTGATAGAAAATATTGACCAAATTCGTAGTTGGACTGTTAAAGCAGACCCCAGACTCCAAGTTGGAAGCTTCGGATGCGACTGGGATTAACGCCAGGATGAAGAAGATTAAGAAGATTACTAGGGTATGATGATAGAACTGGAAAATGCCTATAGGAACTTAGTAATTAAACGGCATAACCCCATCAAGTATGGGCTCGGTTGATTCGTCCTGTCGTGTACTTTAAAGCCTGATGATAACCAGGGCCTTATAATGGAGCTGAATGATGATGGCCATAGGAATCGCGTCGATTTTATGGAGATGGTAAGTGATATGGTCATGAGACATTTTTAATTAAACAAGATGAGACTAGTTGTTTGATTTTGGTTTCGTTTGGCGGCTCTTGATAAGCACTCTAGTGCTGTATGATATTATTAAAACTAAAAAGTTGGAAAGTGTGTGTGTCTATTTGTCCGTCTTTCACGCCTAAACCACTGAACCGATTTTGATGAACTTTGGTATAGAGATAGATTAGACCTTGAGAAAGGACATAGGCTATGTTTGGTCGCGATAACCGACACCCACGCGGGCGGAGCTAGTTATTAAAAAAATACTTCAAAAACAAGCTTCAAAAAATCTGTTGTACTAAAACGAAGTACCTACTTAATAGTTTTCTGCAAGAGTTGTGCTGATTTCAAGTGCTTGTAGTGCAAACAGAAAACGGAAAAAAACTTGCCCGACACGAGATTTTGAAATCAGCACAACCCCTTGCCGAAATTTATTAGGTACTTCTTTTAGTACAAAATATTTTTAAAAGCTTGTTTTTAAAAAGTGTTTATTATTCATAATTTTTCTTTGATTCTTGCCACATTGCTCCCATGGCGTTAAGTATTTTTAATAAAATTCCTTAATATTGCTATTCGTTGAATGCGAATAAAATGGTTCAGATTTTTTTTATTTATAAACACATTAGACATCTCTAACGCAGCCATCGAACCACGGAGGACAGAATATGATTATTAATATAGCCGCTACCACTATTGATGGTTCGGTTCGATTCCCAGATCTAGTGAAGTATATAATTCATCTACCAATTGAAGTTATGGAATTATTAATGTTCTTTAAATTGCACTATATTTCTGACCGCAGTTGTGCATGTGAACCGACACATAAAATTGAAAGTTAGATAGGCATATGTTCTATCGTAAGTAATTATATTTGCTGGTGATCCTACTGTTTTCACTTCTATTGTGTGTGCTCAAGAGCGTGAAAATGCTTCTAAGTTTGTACAATGACGTCAAAATATAGTGAAGACGTACGGCGATTTCAACTTGGCTTTGTAATATACTTCTCGAAATAGTCAACCAGTTAAACTTCTCGAAAGCGTGGGAACGTAGGTAAGATTATGCTCGGTACACACAACAGCGATTCTGGTCACCAGGGACTCGCTAGGGACAGAACTAAATGCTGATCTGGATGAGTGGTAAATAGAATAATAAATTGAGGGATGTTTGGCGCAGAGAATATGAAAAAAGCTTGAAATACAAGTTACAATAGACACCGGTATACACTTTTGCTACTGAATGAATACTGAAAGATTGATATAATGTGGATACAAAAGCCATGAATCGCCGCCGTGTATACCAAGCTCTAGCTAGTTTTATTTGTAGTAGTATATATTTGAATGAAATTTTTAAATCATTTAGCATGCTGACTAATCATTTCGATTCAGATATAAGGATAGTTCGTAAGAGTGTCGGTAGATGGCTAAACTGTTGCCTCAAAGACTACGGATCTCTAAGGAACATTTTTAATAAATTCAGGCACGGTTCCGTAGCTTAGTGGTCAAAGCAATCGCCCCGTAAGAGAAATATCGCAGGTTCGCACCCTGCCAGAACCGATTCAAAATCTTTTCTGTTTTAATCGATTTGAATATACATTTTATTTACCACCATCGATTAGCATTTAGCTGAGTTGTGGCTGAGTGTTATTGTCGACAGTGTAGGCATAGGTAAGCCTAGGTACACCTTATTAATAGGTACTTATGTATGATTTGAAACTTACTATAGCATACATTATTTTCAAATTATATTTTTTTAGTATAAATGTACTAGCATAAATACTAGTACCTGACCAAAATTACTAGTAGCTCAGATATACAATATAATTCTCATCTATAGTAGATATTCCCGTGAACCCCTCCACCTAAGCTAATTGCTTGTGTTAGGATTGTGTTGTTGTTGTAGCAGGTATAATGGTCAGGATTCAAACCCGGGACCTATCGATCGTAAAGCCTCCTTAACCACTAAGCTACCAAAGCTTTTAATTTTAATTACTTATTACATCAATACATTTATATGTATGGTATCCAGCAATACCTAAATTTTTATTAGCTATTGAATTGAATGTAAATTTCTTATTAGGTCACTTCAATGTTATACGTATGGTTAATGAGTTGACTTTAGATACAATCGGTTCGACCTAGGGATAGGTAAAGATTTCTGAATTTGCAGCAACAGCATTTATATCCTCTTAAACTGTAAGAATTATATTACCTATATTATCTGTGCTTAAACATACCTACTGTAGGCTGATTAGGAAATCCATTTCTAAAGCATCTTGTTATATTGTCACAGAAATATATTAGGATAGAATAAAAAGCGTGGCAACTTTTTGGTGAATTCCTGTCCTATGAGACCGGAAATTTCGAACGCTTACTCGGTACTGTTAGGACTAGCTTGTAAAAAAATCGTTAAAAATACCCTAATAAAAATGGAGATCTAAAAGTAAAGGTATTTCTTATGTCTCATGAGTATTTATTTTCAGTTAAAAAGTCACCACGCGTTACATGCAGGTGAACACTGCGTCTGGCCGTTCTATCCTAGCACTGAGGTAAATAATCCTAATATATTTCTATGCTAACATATGTTGTTACCTACGTGTAACAGTTCGCGGCTATCAGGTGCGGAGAAGTTATTAAAAAATGAATTAAATCTTGTCTTTCTGTTTGCGATAGAAGCTAAAACTACTGAACATATTTTGAAGCGGTTTTTATAGGTCTTGATCAGACTTAAAATCTTACGTTTATTTGATCCGGATTCAGTATGACGGGAGATATAACCAAAAGTCGCCATTATCGGCATCCACGCGAGCAGCAGCTAGTCATATAATAACACCTTGCTTACAGCTTTACGGGATCAGATGTTTAATGCTTCAGGGCAGTTGCTTATCTAATCTCTGTGTAAGCGTCTCATACGTTTGCTGTGGATTTGCATCTTTTAACATCAAATCCTACTTAAATACCTATACAAACCTCTTTAGGTAGGTACTAAAACTTACTTAGATACAAATTACAGTACAATCTTGAGAGAAGTAGGTAGTGTAATGGGCAGGATTCGAACCCAGGACATCTTGATCGTAAGGCCGTCTCTTGGGCGTACGGGCTACGTACCTACTCGTACTAAGCGGCGGGTTACGGCTACGGGCTTGTACCTACATTTGTATTGCCCGGGACATTTATTTTGGAACTAAAATGTGCACAAAATGAGGTCTATACATGCATTACACGTTTCTTGGGTATCTTTTAACGATAGCACGGGCTACGGCGGTGGACGAGCTCGAATTCAGGAAGCATAGATTATTAAAACAATCTACGCGCGCCAGGGCCTCGTATGTTTCGCGATTTGGGTCCAAGATATATGTCGCCAGGTACATCTTAGTAGCGTAACACATACTTATATAAACATATACCCGCTCGAATTGAGAAACCTCCATTTTTTTGAAGTCGGTATTTTTTTTTTAATATACATACATACTATACATAGAAACACCCAGACCAATGCAAATATACATATTCATGCAAACAAATATTTGCACTGAGCGGGGATCGAACCCGCGCCTCCTGCGTAGCGGCCGCGTTCACTACCGCCACGCCACAGAAGCTGTCATAACAATAATTATGTGGTTTATATTTATTTTCTAATTAGGTACCTTTCTCGGATTCCGCTGTTGGAAGTTCGTTATCACTAGCCGATGCCGTTTTAGCAAACAACATGAACATCCACCAGAATTTCACCATTTCTCACAATGATAAAAAACATAAACACAAACTAGACTGTGTCGTATAGACTGAATGTCTTGTATTGTTCGCTTTATAAAAAAAAACTGTCAAATAGTACCGCGATTGCCTTCCTTTCAGCGCGAAATCGGAACGCAAAATAAAGCATGGAAGCTAAGACAATACCGTAGTGCAGTCTTTGGAAAACAATCCCCCGCTCGAAGCTACGGTAGGTAGGTACTTCTAAGACGATTTCGCGACAGGTGCTGAGACAGTACTTACTCGAAGCCGTGCAAACAGCGAGAGGAGGATTTATTAGAGCGAGAATCGTCACTTAAATGTCTCTAAGATCATTATGAGAAACATAAATAAAAATGTTTAACACTGATGAAACAGACAACAAAAGGGAAAGTGACGGCTAAGAAAGAAATTGGTGTTAAATATTGTCTAGGACGGACGTTTAACGACCTCTGTAATCGCTCAGATAAAATGGCGTCCT
This sequence comes from Eilema caniola, assembly GCA_949126895.1. NCBI lineage: Eukaryota > Metazoa > Arthropoda > Insecta > Lepidoptera > Erebidae > Eilema > Eilema caniola. The sequence goes on from OX421476.1 coordinate 6,382,796, forward strand.
CTTATCAACACTATGTAATCTCTCATCATCATCACAGTGTTGTATCCCGATTACATTCAAGGCATTCAGCTGAGGTCTGAGGTCCGCTGAAAATTACGTTGGTAATACCTGTTTTTTTTTTTACCGTGAAAAATCCTTCACGGGTGCTACGCCGGACTCCTACCGACTAATAGCCTGCGGTTGGTAGCCCCGGGTAAGCCCTCGGAAGGATGTCCCAGGACTATCAACAGACCTACTGCTGTGGCCTCGCCTAAGGGGTGGTTGTAGCTTGGCCAGCTCACCTGAATAAGTACCTACCTAGGTACGCACCTACCTACAAAGCTAGTAGGCAGAAATATTTACAACGGATTGTGAGAGTACCGGAGGTCTAATTAGGTATTTTCAGGTAGTTAAAATAAATTATTTAGCTTAACTTATTAAATTAGGAAGAGTAAAAGAGTGAAAACAGTTGCATTGATTTTTATTATCGTTCTTATTTATTTTTAATCATTATACCAGACCTTTAATAGTAAATGATTTTTGAGTAGTTAGTAAATATTACGACGTCACAAATACATTTTTCATTCAATTTTCCTGAACTTATCGTTTTGACGTTTTTTTTTAAAGTAACTATTTTGACTAGTCAGTCAAATATCCAATTTCCCTTTATTTTCTATGCCCTCTGCAGATAGTATAACGCGTGAGTGAATGTTCATAAGTCGTGGTAAGCTTACCATTATTTGAGCTTTATGCTTGTTTGCAGTAGAAGCAACAACAGCTTGAGAGTTTGTTAATCTGCGAGTCCAAACGGCAAAAGTTACCCACCTTTTTGTTTGTTGGAATCGTATCGACCTAAATTACATGGGCTGAGCTGTTACAAGGATATACGAACCCGATTATAAACTAGCAGCAATCTAGTGCAACATGGCGCTCTACTATCTCGGGTCTTCATCTCTGAGGCTTCCCTCTGCCATACAAGGGTAGTCTCCATGCTTGAATACTATCCTCCTCAGAATACACCCCTGGCAAATGGAGAGGAGAGGTAAGAGGAGCGGGAGAGGAGGCCAGAGTCACTGGAGAGGTTTTGTGCTGTCAGGACCAAAGGCTATTCCTGTTTTGTCTTCTACACAGACGGCACAGAAACTGTTTACAAGGTCGGCAGCACGAGTGTGACTTCCCTGGTGTTGCACACATGCAAAGGCCACGGTGACCACTTACACAACAGGTGGGCCGTGTGCTTGTCTGCCACCCCAGTTGTAATAAAAAAAATGGAAGTTATTACACCACCTTCTTTTTTTCGTAGAACTTGTCGCGTGCGACGTTAGTCAGTCGGTCTCAGGGTTAATCAGAATATTTGGAGCGGACATGGGCGCCTAATAGGTTTACCTACCGTATTTGGACTCTCAGAATTTAAACTAAAATGCCTTGTTAGTGATAACAATACACGAGTATGATAAGTAATAAAAAAATCATTAGTACCTAACTACATTAAAATGTCACAAGCTAACATGTCCCCGAAACTCAAAGTTTGTGAATACATTTCATAATTATATTTATCTAGCGTAATTTCTGTCCCATTTACTCTTATAACATGTTCACCAAAGCACAAATGCATGACGATAACATCAACCGTATAGGATCCTATTATTTTTTTTATCAAAGGCGACATCAGACGCTCTCCATCGGCCAACTAGAGTGTGAAGTTATTATGGAAAGAAATTGGGTTAAGCCGTTTGAAATTGTTGACAAAGTTGAGTGACCTCGTATCTCCTCCATGGATTTATGGTTTGATTGCATAGGCACTTTCGTGGGCTTATCTATGGAATTAGAATGTTCAACATGATATCATGAAGATAGTGGATGGTAAATAAAATGTTTCATAAGATTTTACTATGTTTAAGATCGTATTACATACGTGTGTAGATACTCACAGATTTCTGAAAAGATAAACCGGTACATTCGTTACGCGTAATAGTACTAATATTGCTCGAAAATAATCAGAAAACATTTCCCCGACCTTACGAGTTCGTGCAATCTTATCCAAACCCTCTGCTTTACCCTTCGTGTTAGGTTTCTTGTGATAAGGGGTTTCAATGATACGACGGGAGTTGGAATCGCTTACTACATCATAAGATACGGAGATATTCTAATCACCGAGTCACCAATACAAAACTCAGGAGAAATTTAGACCTTTCGTAATTTCAATAGTGATGTTGCAGATTTTGGCAGCACAGCCTACGTGGCGTAGCGGTAGTGAACGCGGCTGCTACATAGGAGGCGCAGGTTCGATTCCCGCTTGGTGCAAATATTTTTATGCATTGAATATAGGTATTTGCTTTGGTCTGGACGTGCCTCGGAGAGCACTTTGATCCTTCGGTCCCGGTTGTTATACAAACATCTATAGCAGTCGTTACGGGTAGTTGGAGTCTTCAAAAATCCAACAACTGGTCTAGTTTCAATTCTTCGATACCGCCTTTGGTTTGTGGAGGTCAGTTGCAGCCGCTCACATAAAATATCAAAGTTTAGCCATATCCACAGTTAGACTCCAAGTTGAAAAGCGTCGCGCGTCGGATGCTACTGGAATTAACGCTAGGATGAAGAAGTGATGTTGCAGGTTTTGCTTCCCGAATCTTGCTGAGTTGAATTATAATGGAGCTACTATCAAGTAACTAAAACAAATCTAGAGAAATAATTAGGACAGCGGGCTACATGACTAACGCTGTAATGATAACGAAAACAATAGGCAAACCTACAATGGTATTAGTAACGGTAAGTACCGTCATATCAGGCCACATTTGAACTACTTAACTCGAAAAAATTACGAGAATTAAGTACCTATGTAACCATTTGATTTCGTACTCAAATCCTAACCAGTTAAACCGCTAACATAGCGTTTGCTAAACCCATTGTGATGTTAACTATTGTCCCAATATTTCTATTCGTGTGACGGTTGTTACATACCCCATTATTTTGCTTCTCATAAGCAACTTCCGTGAAATTGCACAGGTTGGCATTTAACTATAATCTCGAACGAAGTATATATTTCAAAACTTATGTTATGAAAACGTATGCTATTATATTTATTATTTTTATATGTTAAATGTATATCTTATTGTTTGTCAGATTTACTTAACTATTGTTTCAGTGATTGTTTCTATTAAGAGTTTCGTCAAAAGATGTTGCAGATAATTTTATGATTAGTATAAATATACTTATGTTTCTGAAATAACATTTCATCATTATCAAAGAAGTGGAGCATAATGAGATTTGTGGGAGCAATCCAACTAATGGTTGGTTTGGTTTCCACTATAGTAGAAGTAAAGTAAAGAAGTGTACGAAAACGAATGACTAAGCGGGCACTTTGTTTCCTCCGATCCAGAGATGGTGTGAGCTGTGGACCTACCATGTCATGCTGCTGGCATCGTGTTTTGGACCACGGTCTTAAGCGAGAGGGTTAAACTAATATCTCAAGGGTGTATAGCTCCCACTCTATCACTCTTTCTTGTGGGTGGTCGAATAATAGGTACCAGGTAACGCCCGAGTACCATCACTGCGACGCGAACGTGAACTCGCACACGCTCACCGAGTGTCCAACGTGGGAGAGGCCGAGGCGGTGATGATGATGATCATGCCAACCCTATCGTTAATCATAAGAACACCTAAAACAAACGCTGAATACCAAAAAAAAACTGTATCACGAACCCAGAAATATATTAGGATTGAACGTGTTATTCTACAGTTGGAAATAGCACAATATGTCATATTCACGATATTTTTTCGATGTTATTACAAGCTAGCCATAACAGTGCCGAGTAAGCGTTCGAAAGTTCGTGTTATTCTACAGTTGGAAATAGCACAAAATGTCATATTCACGGTATTTTGTCGATGTTATTACAAGCTAGCCTTAACAGTGCCGAGTAAGCGTTCAAAAGTTGGTGTTATTCTACAGTTGGAAATAGCACAATATGTCATATTCACGCTATTTTGTCGATGTTATTACTAGCTAGCCTTAACAGTGCCGAGTAAGCGTTCGAAAGTTCGTGTTATTCTACAGTTGGAAATAGCACAATATGTCATATTCACGGTATTTTGTCGATGCTATTACAAGCTAGTCTTAACAGTGCCGAGTAAGCATTCGAAAGTTCGTGTCTCATAGGACAGAAATTGACTAAAAATGTTGCCACGCATTATCCGCTCACATGGCCGTTCTATCCTAATATATTTCTGAGACCACAAACCAGGAGGTTTCGACCCAACCTAAGACCATTTAAACTACAATATGGATTCATAACAAAAAACAAAGAGTCTACATCAAAGAGACACATAAAAGTTTTTAATTGCAAGTTCTCGCATTGAGCGAACACATGGCGGTCAAACAATGTCATTGTGTATTATATTGTGCAAGCGTGTCGAGCGGTACTATCCGCTGGTGGTGCAAGCCGGGCCCATTGTGACTGAACAATAGGGAAAGCCGGTCGGCTAGTGTGCGCTAGCGTTTTTGAGGCCACGAAGATAGTGATTTGAGTGATATATTAGTCTCTAAGTTTATACAAGGTCCTTAACTCATAGTAAGTATGAAAGCCTTAGGTAATTAGCTAATTTTCTCCATCTTTTTAACAGCTTAAATTGCATGAGCGACACCTTTGGCGTAGTAGATATACCTACCTATCTAGGTTCAAAAGCCACGGCAACCAATCCATTATAAAAGAAACTAAATATGAGAGAAGAGAGAATATCACTTAAGATTCTGTGTCATCTTAAAGCATGAGCCTGAGCCTCGTCCACCAATGAAATTGGTTTTGTATGTACAGTCGTTTGTATGTATCGATTTTGTCGACTGCAGACACTATGGATTACCAAAACTCGCGACTCTCGTGGCCACACTCGGGGAACAGAACAATTTCTATGAATTAGGTTCATTCCATTGTCGTAGCGTTTTAAAAAAATCCGCATCCGTGTGTGTAAACAACAATAATGAAGTATTGTTGTTGCGTAACAAACAGAATCATAATAAAATGCTAAAGAATTATAAAATATCTACATGAATGTTGCTAACCATCATAGTCACGGTAGTGTCTATATAAGTTTATTATCTATACACATATCTACCCATGCTCCGTGCGGTCGAAAGAGGCAGTAGAGGTTTAGGAACGCACACATTTCAGAAACTATATTTTTTTAAACATAGTTTAATAGCTCATTACTGCCAGTTGTAAGTCTATTACTGACGGAGAATAGTAGTTTATGATACTGTTGCATAATAAGGGTTCTTATAACACGAGGGTGGTTTAAAAAAACGAGCCGTAGGCGAGTTTTTTTATTATATCACACGAGTGTTATAAGACCAAGTTATGTACAGTGTCATACACTACTTTATCTACTCTCATACTATAATATCTACATAAACTAATTTATTTTACAAACAAAACCAAACTTTGTTATTTGCCCTTTTCTTTATGAAAAGTTTCAATACAAAAAAGGTCGTGTTCAATAGTACAAATAAATTAATATACCTACTTATTACTTGCTCATTTCATGCAACTTCGTACTCAAATGGATAATTTTAACTTATTTATATTTAATAAGCAAGAGTTCCAATCAATAAACGTTAACAACTTTTGCTTTTTTTTGTTAAAATTTAAATTTCCCCATATAAATGTAAAAAAAAGTTAGCGCCAAGCCAAGGCGCAAACATCGATTGCGCATGCGCGTTTCTTTTTTTTCTGCCGAATCGGCCGTTTTTTTTTTAAAGTAGAGGTTCAGTCCAGATGGAGGTTGTATAGGTGTATCGTTATGATTAAAAAGTTATTTTATGATATAGGTGTCCATACAAGACCTGTATCGTAATAAAACTTTTTTTTTGGCCTGTGCGTAATGTTTGTCATAAGAGTTTTGATTTCAATTTTATAATCTTTGTATTATAGTATCAGAGTAGATAATAGTAGATTATGGTACAAGTGTATAAAGTTGGTGATTACCGCTAAGGTGATATTGGGACCCGAGACATAAGGCGAGGGTCTGAAGAGAGCCGAAGACGGTAATCAATAATACACACGTGTATCATACGCTTTTTTTCATTTCACTTGTGAATAATATAATCCTAAAATATATAAATAAAATATATATTATACCTTTGCATTTTTCACATAGTTAACATTCCATAACTTCACATCAATCACATGATAAATCGGACGTTGTACAGTATATTTTTGTATGTATTATATATCTCGAGCGGTGTACTAGGTACATAAATCGCTTTCTTCATAACTAGTACATACTTGTAGACATTTTAATTAATAAATAACTATAATTACACCAGTAAATACGAATTGCGAACCTTTTTGGGACTGGCGGGAATACCTAATAAAAAAATAACACTGGCCACAGACTAACATAATGAGGTTTCTTTTTTTTCTATGTGTGAATGGTGAATTTACCTAAAGTTTTAAACAGAGAGAAAACAAGAGCTATACTTATTTGAGTAAAAGTTTTGTTTATTATACACGTACAAGATGAAATTTTCACGAAATTATAAATAAAATTGAATTGAAATGAAATTATATAAATTACGAAATTGCATGAAATGAACAAACAATAGGTAGGTATATTATTTATTTGTTCTTTTGAACACAATCTTTTTGTATTTAATATTTTTTAAGAATAATGCGACACAACCAATAAAATTTCAAAAAAAAGTTATTATCCCACTCGTGATGTAACAGCAATCAAAAAACCACAGTTTGATATTAGGTATCATTATGTGCCTAATTTCAGTGAAATAAGACAACGTTATAAGCAAGTGAAACGAAAAATATATTATTCATAACATTATTGTATTGTACTTAAATGAGACAAACAGTACATAGGTACAGATTATAAACAAGTGTTACGAAGTAGGTGCAAATCAGTCAAGTGCAAAATCGTAGGTAAATTTTCTTATGACCCTTACGGACACCACCACTTTGTAAGACAACAATGACACAGCAAATAAATCAACTACACAGCGCTATCTAGCCCCAAACTCAGCTGTGCATGTACATTGTAACCTGGATACTAAAATGCGGATAAACATCCTGCCAATAATATAAACGCGAAAGTTTGAATGGAAGTATTGATGAATAGATGTTTGTTACTCTTTCACGTAAAAACTACTGGATGGATTGCAATGAAACTACAATAATATAGCTTATACATCAGAATAACACATAGGCTAAAATTTATAACGATAACCTACATACGCGGAGCCGGAGGGGGAGGCTATGTCGGACTCGAACCGACTAAACCACACGCCGTCTCTGGGTCTTAGTGCTAGGCCGAAGGTGAGGTTGTCATGCGACATATCCCTCGCACCCCAGCTGACCCAGGGTCATCACTCTCGGTCTGGCCCTCCTAAATAAATATGCCAAGACATTTTAACATAGCATAACCACAGGCTTAACTAGCTTGTTTGGGATATAGAATCTGAAACATTCATACTTAGAAACATCCAGAACAATGCATACTTATTATATAAATCGTGCGAACAAATATTTGCACCGAGTGAGAATCGATTCGAACTTGCTACCTGTGCAAATTTGATTACACTACCACCACAATACGTATAAATCCAAACTTGTGCCTATTTAAGTGATAAAATAATGATAATACTTACAAGTATTAGACAACATACAAAACCATACAAAACGGTATTTCGTTGAACTCTTTGCAACTGTGATTTTCTGCTGGTTAGGAAGACATCAACGCATATTTTTTTCCATAAGTATAAAATTTAAGATATTATGTTGATTATTTATTATTTAGTGATTTGTGTCTCTTTTGTGGTGAAAGGATTTTTTCAGAAATAATAGTGAATGATAAATATCATGGTACCATCCATCCATCTATAGGTGGCCTAATGAGAGACATCAAGAGCTCAGTTCAAACAAAATAAAATCATTCTAACTAGTATGATATGCATAACTTACAGTATTACCCAATATTATGAAGGATAAACGTTGTAGGTACCTATTGTAGACGGGTACCTTGTTTTGAGTGGATATCCTTCCAGATTCTACCCCTGTTGGCCAGGGTCGTTATATCAGACTTGGTTGACTACAACCGCAGGCCCTCTCGGCTATACTAAGTATCTACTACTTACCTCATAAAATGTTATTCATGGCAGGTAAGTAAGTATACTTCTAGTCTAAACGGAACCTATCCGTGTAGGTATACATACTCCCGACTGGTTAATAGCTATCTATGCTTATACCAACCTAAGTCAATGCACGGAGTAGACTGTAGATGCCTACAATAAAGTATTTTTTATTGACCACTGTTACAGATCGAAGTACCGATCTATGCCAAGGTTCCTGATTATCCTCTGTGCCTTATTTGAGTCAATCAGTGCGCAGCTGTGGAGCGCAGTCTCACCTCAGTGATCAGTCACTTATAAATAAACTAGCTCGTGATTGGATTGGACGCATCACTAAAAATATTATATTATGCTCAATATCGTCACTGAGCGTTGAGTTGACCTCAGCCCTCAGTTGACGCGTTTTATCCTGTGCATGTGTGCAACATCTGGATTTGCCTACAGTGAGTATAGTGTGTGGGAAGCTTAAAATTTAAAACTAACATTTATGTTAACAGATGACGCTACCATCGTAAAATTTTAATACAGTTTGCAAGGTATTTGCTAACCTGGTTTGTATAATCTTAAATGAATAATTAATACCAGTTCCTACTTGTACGTTTGAGCATTTTCGTAAGAGTCAACTATCCTAATAAAATTCCGATAGAAATATATTTTCTTCTATTCACTCATTATTCCCTAGATGTCACTGTAAACGTACTCATTTTTGACAAGATTGACAGGACAGCCAGCACACATTGAAAACCAGCTACGCTCCTATTCTATTCAACGTAACTATTATTTATGTAGGTATTCATTCAGTTGTAGCCTGATTTGGTCCAACTAAGTCACTCCTCCCTCCTCTCTTGAAATCATTGAAGCAGTAGCGGTTTGTTGATTTTCTTCGTTTGTGCCCATTATAGTGTTTAGTGAATAATGTAATTCTACTGTCGTGACCATGTGAATGTAGTGTGATCATTCGTGCGAACGTAACACAATGGATTGGTTTAGAACATTCAAAGCAAGGTAATGGGCGATGGTCTTGTAAGACAAAAGAGCCGTCCTTCACACATTAGTAGAGCATCGTTGTGCAAACAAATTGTTATCTACACGCCGCGCATAACTAGAGGTGATTATTGAAATGCTAATAATGTTTACACGCAGCATGTAAGTACAGCCTACAGGCCTAGCCTATAACTGCACCTTAGCAAAAGAAATGACGTACCTATTTACTAACTCTTCTTGATCTGGTGGTGGGTTCCTATCGCTTGGTACTGTCACATGCAATACAAAACTTAGTCCAGCTTACTAATTGAACATAGATTATAATGGCTAACGTAAAGCGTAGATTAAATACACCCGAAAGGGTTGCTAAAAATGAGGCCAAGAGGAAGAAAATTGGTTATTCAAAAAAAGAAATTAAACTGTTGCAATCTGTAACTGATGTTGATTTAACAGATGACATTGAAAGCAGTGAAAAGGAGCCTGGGGGAACCAAGAAAAGTAAAAATGCAGCAAAGCTGTTGGTGACTCCATATGAAAAGTATAGTTTTTTAAGTAAACTGGAGGATATAAACCATAAAAAGGCAACCGGTATTGTAAATAAAAGACGACCTAAGCAACCTGCAATTGATGTACCAGCTCCTGAATTACCAGGTCTAATGAAAACTAAAACACGTCATTTCAGAAGTACTAAGTATTTAAAAATAATGGACAATGTAATAAAAAGTGAATTTGGTATTGCAAATAAACATAAAAAAAATAAAGTGTCCTCTAAAAATGGAGTGATAAATAACAATGAAAGTGAAATTATTAACCAAAATAATAAATTGACTGACAATTCTAAATTACCTGGCAAAATCAATAGAAGGTCATCCCAGCCCAAGAAATCTCCAGCAAGTGTTCCAGACAAATCCAACTCTAATAAACAACCAACTGTACTAGTAAATTTTACAGATGAATTAGAGCCATTGTCACCACCTCTCCGCAAGAAAGGCAGACCAAAAAAATTACCAGAAATTGAGAAGGCTCCACCCATAAAAAAACGAACTCCACTACCCAAAGGTGAAGGTTTGGCACCTCTTATATTTGAGTGTGATTATTGCCATAAAATATTTAATAGAAAACATTCACTTGTAAGGCATATATACTTACATCTTGGTAAAAAGCCGCATACTTGTCCAGTGTGTCCCAAAAAGTTCCGTATTCGTAGTAATATGAAGAATCACATAGACCATGATCATTGTGTTCCATATGTTGATGAGAATACAGAAACATATTCCTGCAATATATGTGACAAACCATTTTTAACTGAAGAAAATCTCAAGCTTCACCTCACAAGTCATGCCAAAGGGGAAAATTCATTTAAATGTATTTATTGTGACAAAAAATTTTCTTATCAACTATTATTAATTCAGCATGAGAAACAACATTTGGTAACAGGAAAATACCTGTGCACCTTGTGTGATATAAAATTTAAATCACGGGATAAATTGTATGTGCATGTGAAGAGCCATTTAAAGCTTATTGATTACATTTGCCAATACTGTGGCAGAGAATTTTTAAGAGCGAATTCCATGAAGAGGCATGTCCAGACAATGCATAGAGGCCGTACAATACAGTGTCCTGTTTGTAACAAAAGTCTGAAAGGACACCTGAGTGAACATTTACGTACACATAACAACAAACGGCCACATAAATGCCCTGATTGTGGAAAACATTTTGCACAATCCACTCAACTGAAGGTGCATCGTCGTGGCCATACTGGATCCCGTCCATACTCATGCAGGATATGTGACCGCCCATTCTCTCATTCTAATGCTCTAATGTTACACCTCAGGCGACACACTGGTGAAAAACCGTTTCCGTGTGCCGAGTGTCCTATGTCTTTCTCCCAACTACCGCATATGAAAGCACACATGGCAAAGATACATAACAAAATTAAGCCATACAAATGTCTGAAATGTTGTGACTATTTTAAGCTGAAGAAAGATCTTCTTTTTCATAAAAAGACTTGCAATGGTACTGGTATAGATACTGATTTATATGGAGATGAAAGAGGAGAGGGTCCACAAGAGGAAGGTGCAGAAGATACTCCATTGGAGTCTACTATGACTCTGTCTCGAATGAGATTCCTGTTGGCTCTTCTGCTGACGATGATATCTAGCAAAGAAAAGCTCAAATATTTAGGTGCGTAGACTTTATTTTCTTAAAGTTTGTTTACACTACACTCATAAACTGGCACTGTTTTTTTTTATTAAGTGTGGAGTACATTGCTTAGTGTGTGTCCGCAATAACGGGAGTTCATACCGGAAGCGTGCACAGTTCATAGTCATTTTTAGAATTAATTGGCCTGTTTAGAAAATAAAAATTCTACTTAGAAATAATTTTGTCTCATACATAAGACATCGACGCGTCCTCATTTGGTACGCACATTATCACAGGTCATTGAATTTAATCGTTATAACAAGGTTGTATGAATAACAAATAATACACTGTCATTGAAACTGCAAGTGCTGTTGACACATACAGACAGAATACCATCAACTATTTATTCACTGGGTTGCGAACTGTACTGTGCTCCGAATGTATTGTGCTTATGTGATGTACAGCAACAGTATTTGTTGGCACGATGTCCATTGCGTAGCTTATTCATCATGGTTTTTATTCTAGCGAACATACTAGTCATTGTATACAATGACAGGGGAGTTGCCAGCGAGTTTGCATTATGAGTTATAATTTCGTGAGTGAGTTCATTTCCCATTGTGTTCTTAATTTTTGGTGTCGGTCGGTGATGGCGATGTTATTGGTCTTTTTCAGGATATAGTTTAGGAACTATTTGATTTATTAAATAATTGTGGGCTTTCGGATCAGGTACTGGTGGTGGCATCGGTTCTCAAACTGTAAAAAATAGAAAGCTTTATCTGTCAGCTATGGAGTTAGTAAAAAGAACTGACATATTTTGTATTTAACAGGGTTCAACAAACGCCTCGTAGATGATTTACTTGTGGAAGCATTGGAGGCTATGGACCAAGTTCCTTGCAGTGATGAAACTATGACTCCGTTAGTGCGCCTCAGGACCAATATTGAGAAATTGCTGAAAGGTACTGTTCCGTCAGGACAGATGGCTAAATTCAGGAAAGAAAACAAGTCGACTGAAGAGCTACTGGAGTTATTAACTAGCGAGAAAGACAAGTAAGTAAGGTGAAGGGAATAAAGGTAGTGGCGCACTATGACGACATCATATATGACCCTTTACTTTTTACTGTTTGTTAAGAAAGTACAATAATGTCTAAGGCAGATACTAACTGAACTGGGTTGCATGTATTTTAACACTGCTAAAAATTCGTCAGCTATTTATTTGTGTACTAACTCTTGAGTGTATCTTCATTATTTATTTATTTATACATCACAGTAATATTAAGATGGCTTGATTTTTGCCGATTTGACTAAAAAAGAATTTAGAGTGCTGGAAAGTTTTTTAATTCATGTTTTGGGTTTCATGATATACTTCAGTCAATCTTCATCAGCAATCATAGTATAGCTCAAAGGCGGGAAAAACGTGTTTCCTTGACCAATGTTGTCCAACCAACTCATTGCGTCGGTCAAAGAAACCGTCTCTCGAGTCTCGACCCGACGCACTCCACTATCGTTCGCGAGGTCTTTGGGCTTAAGGAAACTAAGTTTATTTTATTAATAAGAGGGAGGGAAGTTATTAGGTATAGATAGCTATCTATGTTTTTTCTATCAAATCTGCAAATGACATGTCTGTATAATAATATAATTATATCATATAAATTTATATTTCGAATTCTCTAGATATATTTATCCGATCATTTTATTAATACATAATTATGTAATACATTTTATTATACTCCGCACGCCGAATGATGATCCCTATGACGTTTCAACTGACAGTTGTATTAGTTATGCGAAACAATTTCGATAAAATACTGTTTTTTCAGGCAAATGTCATGTCATTCAGCCAGGTCATTCAACAAAATAAGCAATATTTATTTATTTTGAAAAAAGATTACGCGCATTGATGGACATAAAACACTAGATAAAAAAGTAACAGCCTTATTATATTTTATTTTACTATACTTTAATTTTTATTCAAATTGCATAATTTAAAGAATTTAAATTGAATTTTAAAGAATTCATAATTAGCTGGCAATTATGGATTACACTGACTGGGATCGAGATGTACAATACGACAATATCATTGACCAACCGTTAATAATAAACGTCACGGATAGCTGCAGTTCAGACTCAGATTTTGAAGATCCGATTGACCCTGTATCAGATTCAGATTGATATAAATAAAATACAAACTCAAAGCATTTGTTTTATATTTCCAACAAATTATCGATATTTTGTTTATCGATGTGTCCCTTCTTAGTCGATAACAGCTTGACGACGTAACTTTTGCAGCACGTACCATGTACATTTGCATTGAGTTTTTTTTCTATTATTTCCGAACATTACGTAATAATTTCTTAATATTCATTTTTATAATTTACATTTGTACACAATTATGATTTTTTCGTCTTTTTAATGGACCTCTAAAGCATTTGATGTGATAGGACGTCAGTACAATATTAAGCGCTAACGAACTGTCATACGGATCATCATTCAGCGTGCGGATTATAAGTAATTTATTGTCAGTCAAAAGCATCTCCCACAGCAGATTGAAATAGATATTGGCGTACTTAATGAATAACAATTTATAACAAACATTGATATACAAAAAGGGTTTTTTTGTATATCAATGATAACAATCAATAACATAGAGCGATGTACTGTATTAATATTATTATAATGACACATTGAATAAGGTGTGTATTATGCTAAGTGACAAAGCCTTCAATGTCATTGTTTATGTATAATGTAAGCGTGAATTGCGTTCTAGAGGTGTTACATTACTCAGTGATTGTAAATAAGTACACACTACCGCGAATATTACATAGCGAACTAACGATTTATCGAAATTTAAAGCCGAGTTTCACCAGTGAAAATTAGTACCTATAACTAACTAGATTTACACGTTTAATCATTGAGTAAACTTATTATTTATTCAAAAAATCAATTCAAATTAAGAAAAGTCAGTATTTTATGGGATTGGACCTAGGACCTAACGATACTGTTTGCGTGTCGAATGAGTCGCCTATATAAGACCCGGTTTCTGGTTTACTTAAGAGTCGCAACTAACCGAGGATCAGATTAATTACCCTATCGGAATAGGCACACAACACCTACACATGACATTCAAAATCAATAACAATAAAACTAATTATATATTTCAACTAACAGCTTTTTCGCTCATTCTTTAGCTTAACATTAGTTGATTAGCAGATAGGTAAATGAAACCTTAGTGAAAATAGTGGCAATCAAAGTGTTAGCAAAGCATCACGCCCCATGAGAAATAAAAAACGTGAATCGTGAACGTGAACTCATTTAGTTCAAGAATAGTAGAAATTAGTATTTTTACCAATAAAAATATAAACTAGAAATGGAAAGAACAATATTCTAGGATATTCAGTGCCATCTAGACCCAAAATTACTTAGAGTATACATTAGCAAAATATGCATAGCTTAACTAACATGTACCATAGAAATTATAACTGTTTTAATCGCGCAAAAATGATTATCGTTGATTCGAAACCCGCCAACGTCACTACTATATCTATAGATATTTATCTTTTAAGTTATTGTCGGTGTTTCAATCGTTAGCAATCTAATCTATAAGACTGAAGTGTCCGTACCGTCGACCGCGCCCTCGGAATCGGTGGCTGAATTGACAAAACGAATTTGCTAATTAATGTATAATATTATTGGGAAAAGAATCTCCCTTGAAAGAACGACCCCTTTTTAGTACCTATATATATAATTTATGACAATATAGAGGGCACTAGGACAAAACTCAGAAAGAAATTAAAAAATATCTAAAACCATCAAAAAGTACTATTCTTATAGACTTGTAATCGGCAGGTCCTTTTTATCTAAGTAGGTGAAGGGCTAGCGTAAAAGGCCTCAATCTATTAAGGTTACTAAAAGGGCTCAATAAAAATATATTCATCGTCAAACATGGCACAACGTGCGGTCTATCTTTTAACCGATGATTAAGACAATCATTAAAAATACTTGTTTAATTGAGCTGTTCACATGCATTTGTTACAAGGTGAACAAGTGCAATCGCATCTTATTTGTAATTATTGCATGCGGATCTATTTAAGGATATTAGTATAATAATAGTAAAAGTGTAATAATATAATCAATAATCATTTATCACATCCATTATCTATTTTTGTCAAATACCCACAAGGAGTGAGGTTATTCGTAGTATTCTGTCAATAATATATTAACTGCTAGGTGATTATAATCGATGTTTCAGGACACATTACATTGCTTTTGTATCGAAAAAATAGTATTTGATTAACAAAACATTACACACCTTATGCAAGTAATAGATTAGATTTTATTAAAGGGCAATAAATAATGTATGTATCTACTTTCGTTATTCCCTCTACTCATTGAAATAATATAAGTTGAAATTAAAGAGAACTTAAAATTGAAATTAAAAAGGGATCACCACCCACTAACCTTATGAAGATACTTTGTAACTAACAATTGTGTGTATGTATGTCGTGTTGTCGTTAATATCTGTAATTCTGTAATGCCATTTTGATATTAGATATGTAGGTATTTATAAATATAAGTTGTGATGGCATGGTGATGGATTTTGTGGGCGAGCGGTGTATTTTTTTATAATATGTAATTTTAATTCTAGGCCGCATCAAAAAGATTCTGGGGAGGGCCCGATCAACAAGGCATCCCGTTTACTTCACGTATAAATATATCTCGTCAAGTTTTAGCAAGATACTAAATTATTTATGTCTTAAAATACTATTTAATACATCGTAATCTGCCTGTATCATCGTACACATTTACAGTGCCTATCTTTAGGATAGTAGTTTTAGGTTACAATATAATGGGCAGATACCTTTATTTAAAAAAATATTAATACAAAATACTTGCCATTACAAAGTGATTACCCCAAAGATAATAATTGTATTGCATTTTTGTTATTTATCTTAGTAATTAGATTGATGTACCATTCCTATTCAGAATGAGTGTGCCATGGAATTTATTGGGAAGTGTGTATTTTAACTTTTGATTTGTTATTTTCATTTGATCGGTCCAACGACGGAGACCGGCTGTAAGCTATGTGTCTTAAAATATAGGTAGTTATGTAAAAATAGTTCTGAAGCTCTACTTTAATAGTACATTACTGCCGCGGCCACCAATTGTAGAGTTGCCGGACGACCGTTAAGTATGCGGGCCGAGGCGCAGCCGAGGCACGCATTACGGAGTCCGGTAACGCTCAGTTGTGGCCAAGGCTTGTATAGTGCTTTTCTCAAACAATGCGCGGAAATTAAAACTAAATAGTATCTAGGCAGAATTTTTTAGTTACCTACTTTTCAAAATCAATGACGTTCAACGAACAACAGTAATTTTTCACGCGGCGAAATGTTCATTGGTTTTTTATTTTTCTTAATAAACAGCATTCTATTTGCTAGCCAGTTCTATATTTAAATAACGCCTTGGATAAGTTACCTCCTTGGTTGCCATGGTTCGGAGTAAAAGTTGGTTCCATTTTTAAATTACACGACAGATATGAGTTTTCATAGTAATTTATTTGGCCGCTAAAACACGACAGATATGGATTTTCATACAACTTTTGCTGGCCGCTGCTCGCATGTACAGCAATTTCGATTTATCTCGAAGAAGGTTGTCAAAATAACGTTCACATTTCCAAGCATGTTTGAGAAAAAAAATATTGTATCTATAAATAATATTTCTATAAAGGACGCTGCTTAGACTTCCAACTTCCAATGAGTACATGATTAAGGGCTATTTGATCATGAAAAGGTTTATCTTGCCTGTTGCCATCACTAAAAGGTGAAAAAAATGAACAGAAAGGTTCTGGCCTTGTTGAATCCATCAATCAAAGTTCATTAAAAGCGTGCTCTCCGAACATACCCTCAATGTATCAAATTGAATATAAAAATATCAATAATAATAAATTATTTGTCTTTTTTTAGTTTCTAATCACATTTTCCGTTTATTGTAATAATATAATCAATCAAATCTAAACTACATAGGTACTTTGTATTACCAAAATATTTTAATATTTAAACTACCTACCTACTAGAAACATTGCGTATTGTCTCATATGCCTATTATTTCAATAAAAAGTTCTTGTGAATGTTGGTATGTCTATGAATGTATGTACCTTCCTACAGTCTACTATTTAGAGTATTTTATTACTTTTTATCATTATTTTAATATTTATAACGTGTTCCTTGGTTTATTACATTATTGTATAGGTATTGTAGTTAAATTGGTAAACTTGTTTTTTTGTTAGAATTTAACATGTAACGTAAGTTGTGACATGGAATTAGGGAGTAGAAATCGCTGTTTTTTTTTTCTTTTTTGTCATGGTAGCAACCAATGCTGTTTCTTTAATTGTTTTAAAAAGGTTTTTACTTTCCTATCTATCTAACTAAATCAGATCGCGTATGTCACTGTCATAGTATTCATAGCGCGAGGTAGTAAATTTTTCATTTAATGCATGACCACATTTGACTTATGTGAACGATAAGTACTTAAGAGAACAAAAGACCTTCGTTTAACTGAACTTACTGTAAGAAGCCGCCATGCAAGGCCTACCCATGTGAACAACAGGAAATTGCTTCGTTCGGATCATTGAATACGAACGTTAAATCTGTGACGCGTGTGACGTCACGCCCCGCTGCGTATGCGCACGCGCTCGTGACGCTGGCGGTGTAGTTGCCCGAAGTGAAGAAAAAAAAATAGTAAAACTACGTAAGAATAATTAAAAAGCTATGTAGATAGGTATATATTTCATCTACTAATTTACGTTACTTGTTAAAATGCGATTTTATACCAAATTTTTATTGTTATCATTCTGTGTCAGTGCCATTTATTGTTGTATTTAAATTATAAATTATACCTATTTAGAACTTTTATCTATAAGTAATATATATGATAAATATGTGAAACGAAAGCGCGTAGAACGTTGTGTGCGTAATTTTAAATATTGGTGTGTAATTTTAGAATTAAATGTCTGACTGTTCTAATTTTAAATACTTAGGTACATATATGAATATTTTAGTCCAATTCACTTACGCACATCTCAAAACATGATTTACGCGGATTCGTAAATATCGGCAAATATACATGATACTTGTACGATATTTATATCATTATTAATTTCAAATATTGATGCTGTCTACTTGTTTGCCCTTCGATCATACATTTACGCGTTTTGGCATAAATGGACTCTCTCTTTATGTCTACTTATCTTAACGCGCGCCAATCCTGAATACGTCGGTTTCACACTGATACAAAGTTTTGGGACTCGGCGTCTTTTCTCCCTACTTTCCCTTGCCCTAATTTGGTATATTTCAACTATGACTCCAGCATCGTTCGTCAACCAGCAAGTGTAATCCTCTTGCAAATGACTGGTTTTTCGCCCAAGGTCTGTGGTGGGAGCGAGAGGCCTTGTGTATGTCTTCTTGGTATTATCGAAGGGTCTGTTGCAATAATTGATTTAAATTTAAACAGCTTCTTTATTTACTACGAAGGGCTTCGTATTCTATAAATGAATGTTTGTAGCCTATATTGTTTTTATTATTTTAAATTCTATACAAATGATTTAAAATTTAACCAAAGAAATGTCCACCTTGGGTTTTAGTCAATGATTCTACGTACCTACATTCGACAAAGGAGATAGGGTTGCAGTTTTTCATATAAAGTTGTATGTAAAGTTGCAACGGTATCTCCTTTGTCGACTGTTAATTGTAGATATTTTTTTGTATGAATCTGTATGTATGTAACTTAGGACAGCATTCGATACTATCGGTAGTTATTAATTTCTTGCAATATTATGTTCAAAAGTACCAAAGAATATGTTTAGTGAATTCACTGTCACTGTAATACATGAATGTATCATCTGACTTGGTTGGTTTTATTGCTCCTATGACGTAATGTAATGTACCTACCTACATATACCAATAAAATTATAACTGCCAAATTATGCAATCAGCAATCATTTTAAGAAATTTTATTCTCATTAAAAATGTAAGCGACCAGACTTATTCGTTAAGGAATCTTCAAGTACGTACCTATACCTAATATCGACCAAGACACGAGACGCGACAGTGTCAGAGTCAAACTAATTGAAACAATTCATACGGTATCTAAGTACCTTGGACAACGGAGGCTTCTGCAAAAACAAAGGTGAGCCAAATCGCAAAACTAGAGGAGATCGGACACTTGGCTCTAAAGTAAAGCTTTGGATGCCATTAGGACTAACTGATGATGACAGAGAAACCAGCAGCTACCAAAAGGGTCACTGCAATAAAACCATAGAACTCGTAATAGTGTCTTATTAATAATAAGAGTTTGGATAAAACATAATCGGCGGCAGCAGCACCATCCCTAAAAGTCAGAGAATTATTAACATGTTTTGGCTTTTACGGGAGCGAGTGACGTCATCCTACTTATCTTAATATATATAAATCTCGTGTCACAATGTTTGTCCTCAATGGACTCCTAAACCACTTAACCGATTATAATAAAATTCGCACACCATGTGTAGTTCGATCCAACTTGAGAGATAGGATAGTTTAAATCTCAAATTATAGTCCGATTCGCGATAACCGACATCCACGCGGGCGGAGCCGCGGGCGACAGCTAGTAAAATATATAATTATGTTTATCGGCATTCTAAAACCCATAAATATATGTAAATAAAGTTTACTTGTCAATCCCCATTGAAATACATATTAAAAACCATTTTGAATGTTATCTACGGGGAAAAAAGATCATGGTCATTTTAAGGCGAAGGAGGGGCCTGCTCGCAGCTCGTAGTCATAGCTAGTACAAAAGTAGGGCCGCCGCCGGCCGCTTAGCGCCGCTGCTCTTCCAGTGGAGACCCTTAAGGCTACAATTATTACGTAGGTATACAAATTAATTATTAAACGTAGTAAGTAGTAGTTGCCCACTTTGACTACAATGGGTGAAAAAACACCGTCGAGCGAGTGTATCTCGGGACTTGCGCTTGCACACAACCTCTCCGCGCGTGCTCGAGAGCTAAGGACGACTTACGAGAATCCACATAATCACAAGGTGCTGCGTTAAAGAGGAATCAAGATTCCGGCACAAAAATAAGTCAACATTGTGACCGAAAAACTGATCTATAGGCTAGAGTCCCGTTGGTCAATCAGCGAACATATTACGATGCACAGATTACCTAATAGTTGGTACCCAGAGGAATAATAAAGGTTACATTTTTTGGTTACACTTAGGTGACAGACAAGCACATGGCCCACCTGATGGAAAGTGGTCACCGTGGCCTATGGACGTGAGCAACACCAGAGGCGTCACACGCTGCCGACTCTGTTAGAACAGAGTTTCTGTGCCGTCAGCGTAGAAGATAAAGCGGTAACCTATTGAAATATCGAATTTCTGTTACCCGAATCTTAAAACCCCGAAAACGGTTGGTAGAACTTTTAAAAGACAGATGTAATGAATGACAACTTTCTGTAATTCCGTTTTTCATTTCCCAGATGAATCAATTTCCAGGTGCACTAAAACCAAATTTTCAAATAGTATTTTTTTGTTTTCCATATTGTCATAATCCAAATATAGTTATACCAGATTCTCAGAATATTTTTTTTTGTTTCCCATCGTACCATTTTCCAAATAAACTATTACAAATCGTGTTCCAGCTAAACTATATACAGGTATAGTAAAAATCAGTAAATTTATACGATTCATTTAGGGTGTGTAACGGTTGATATAATAATAAAAAATCTAACATTCACTTAAGACATAAATAATTTCACTTAATATAATGAAAGCCTGAAGACTTATAAATATAATGTAATTTTGTTTAAATTATTGTTTTCCATGTCATGCATGAACAGCAACTGATCAAGAGTTCTGACCGCCCTAGGCTAATTATGAGGATGCGCCCCCGTCAGGTGTGTTACGGACGGCCTAAAAGTAGTGAGTAGAGTAGTAGTGTGAACATTTCAACATATGCCACAGCATATGTACAGCCTAGTGGCTGCACTGTTTAAATTCCGAATTTCCAATACAAAATGAAGTTATATTTACGCCCATTTTGCGAGGCGGATTAAACAAAAGTCACTGTTGCCAGTTCACCCACTCGCTCGACCACCGATCGATTTGAGTAACAACTCAGTGTTTGATGTACGCGTGCTTTTGAAAATTTCTAAATTTATTGCTAAAATTAGGGACTCTCAAGCGCATTTAGTTTAAGTGTTTTGTCTCGGTCTACTTAAAATGTGTAGGGTAGATGCAATGATGGTAGATTAGTGCATGCGAAGACACGATTTCAGCACGCCGCCCCTCTAGATCCTCGCGCCCTAGGCTGCAGCCTAATTAGCCTAAGGGTTAATCAGGCCCTGTGCATGAACAGTTTTGTATGCAGGTATAATCAATGAATCAGGAAAGCGAGCTCGTGAACACTGCGTACCACACCCGACCCGACTCGCCGTGGTACTTGTCTGCCCTACACTAGAGTGTTATTTAAGAACCGGAGGCGCGGAGGGAGGGGAGCCCCTTATTTCGTAGAAAGAAATTTCATAGAATTTCGTTTCACAGAAAATGCTTCATATAATATTTGGTTCTTATATTTTTATTTCGAATATTATTGTTTCAAAAACAATTTCCTACAATGAAACATATTTCACAGAAACACAATTTTTAATCAAATTTTTTTGTTTAACAAACTTATCAAACTGTAGAATTAATTTCAAAGAATATTAAACCACCTTTATAATGTTCCAATCACATTTTTAACTGTAACATTTACAATTTTAACACCCCGACTCAGATTACCCCGACTCGGATAGGTTAGGTTAGAAGGCTAATGCGGGAGCGGAGCGTAGCGAAGCTCCCGCATTAGGCCTTCGTGGTTATTTTTTTATAAACCACCCAGAAGTAGGAGCCCCGCGTAGCGGGGCTCCGTCGACCTTGTAGACGCATCAATTGTTTAGTTCATAAAAACCATATATATGATAATATGTTATTCTTTGTAATAAGTTTCTATTAAATAAACAATATAATGATTAAGAATAGTTAATTTGATATTCTATGAAATGATTAGTCTAATGTTTAACTTTATATGAAACAAAATTCAATGATTTAAAATTATATTAATTAAATATAATGATTATATTGATTATTCTATGAAACGAAATTATGCGAAACATTTTCTGTTATACGAAATTATATTAAACAATTGTCTATAAAACAACGCACACCCGCGGAGGGCGGGCAGTCCTCGCCCGCAGTAACGAAGCTCGGGCGCCCGGGCGAGCTGGAACGGCTGAGGCTGGTCGCCAAAGGCGACCAGCAAGCCGAAGCTGCGGAAGCGAGCATGGGTGCCCGAACTTTGTTACGCAAGGGCGGAAGGACTGCACTTCCCGCAGCGCCGGAGAAGAGCAACACTAATGCTTGCCTGCATGCTTGCCTGCTTGCCTGCATGCATGCATGCATGCCAGCATGCTTGCCGGTTTGATTGCCAGCTTGCCTGCATGCATGCTTGTTTGCTTACATGCATACATATATTTTTTAAGGCAACGTGTGTTTTGTTCAGTAGGTCTCCAATTGTAGTTAGTAGACGCCATATGAGGTTTAGTTTTAGGTTTAGAAATCTGGATATTGTTTGTCTGGATATCAATTAACTGGATATCAATTAATTGCATTTCAAAAATTTGTGTTTTAAAAATTGGGCTTTCGTGCATATGGATTACGGTCATCTGGATTTTGTGCATTTAGATTTCGTGTGTCTGGAACTCGTTCGGCTGGATTATAAAACGTCGTACAAATGAATAAATGGGCAAATGAAATTCGGAGTTGCGATTATATGGAAAATAAAACTTCGGAATTTGAAAAACCGGGATTATGAAAAATTGGCCAAACGTTTTCTGGATTATGATATTCGGAATGTTAAAATTCGGGATTAAGATAGGTAACCAGATAAAGCAGGACACCACACTGACAGCACAAAAAACTCTTCAGTGAGCTCCCTAATCACCACCGGGAACACAACACGTGGTTATTATGACCGCGGTATTCTGTAGGGCGGAGGTACTTCCCCAGTCGGACTGCTCAATTGGACTACTTAAAACCCCAAAATAGAACATACGCGTCGAAATAACAACCCTCTTTATAAGTCGGTTAAAAAGTAAAAGGAGCTGGAAAGCTGGAACCAGATACCAAGCCGTTTCGATATAAAAAAAAGTGTCAATGGACTCAATAGAAGCTTGTTATTCTACACTAGCACTAAAGGAGAAAGTAGAATGCTACCCTGGTCTATCTACACATCCGAGGCGACAATAATTCGCACCCAGCTCATAATTAATAGGATTGTTTAGAACACTCCTATTAATTACAATGAATTATTTATAATTATCGCTCATACCGATACCTGCATTTTTTTTCGGGGTCAAAGGTCATAAAACCGAGATTTTCAGCAAAACGGTAAGTTTTATCATAAAAATTGAAAGATTGCTAGACAATAAAAATCGTTGTGCTATTTTATTATCCGAAATTGTTGTGAACTCGGTTTTTAATGTGTAAAATGGTGGATTTTTAGGCATAACGTCTTGGACAACGCATACAAGTGTTGGAAAATGGCATATTACTCTGAATTGTGACTTTTCGTGTTCTAGCCAAATCTCACTAGGGAGCTTCAATAATAAATAATAATAATCAGCTCATTGATCGTCATCATCATCATCATCATAGTCATTAATATCATCAATCCATTATCATCATCATCAAAAAATGAAGATATATATATGTACATAATATAGATGAAGATGTGACTTAAAGGTCCAGTGACCAGGTCATAAAACCCAATAAAAAAACACCGTCGTAAAATACGTCACTTACGTCAGAGTATCTAATGTCTGTCAATAATGTCAACAGAATTGTGACTGTCAGACGTCAATATTTAGTAGACGAGCCGATTTCAAAACAATATTCTCCACGATGTGATAGTGGAAATTGTTGAATACGGAAGCGAATAGTAAAAGAAAATAATATAAAATAGATCTTCGGAATGGGTACCACCGGCTTATCAATCACGCTGGCTAACAGCATTATCGGAGTAGGCATACTGGCTATGCCTTTTTGCTTTCAACAAGTAAGCTGTTTCAATATGCCTTGTTCTATTGTTATAGAAAAGTAATGCATCGAATCGCAATTTATCGCTGATTACAATTGAATGAGAGTTAAAACTAAAGTAATTGAAGCATGTTAAATAATTAAACTTATCTGATACTATGAAGGTTTCTACTATTCCATTGAAAGATTGATTCCTAATGTTTTTGTATTCTTTTTTTTCAGTGTGGGCTGCTACTTGGTGGTCTAATTCTATTGTCAATGGGCCTGATTTCACGATTATGCTGTTATTTTTTATTGAAATCTGCTTTACTGGCACGGAGGAGGAATTTTGAGTTTTTAGGTAATGTTATACTGTTTGATAACGCTAACATTTAGAGGTTCTTATGTGCATCATATTTATAATAATCTTACACATACAGACATATTTTTACTTTGAATACAATTACTATACACTTTTTTGGAAGAACCAATGACAACAATCACGTAAAACTGCAAGAAACTCTGGCCATAAAAATATGACAAAGGTCCAGGTAGATTAACAATTTACATATTCATAATATCCATACTAAAATTAGTGATAATTATTATAAAATAATAAAAATCATACTTATTAAGAATCAGTACCCTTAACAAAAATCTTAAGAAACAACTGTCTCTAATTGCAAATTTACGTACAAAAATGTTCTGAATTTTTGAGCATGTCTTATACCTATATGCCATTAGGCGTATTTCAAGTAAATAGGTATGTAAACCAAATAGTTACTTTTCTTAAAAAAAAGGGTTTTTTTTCGAAAGTTTCTACTTTTGGGTCACCATTGATGCTTTTACATTAATAATTCCATCTATTAATGAATTCGAATTACAATACAAATGTTGTTTAATAAGCATTATAGTAAAAATATCATCCATCCATAGCATCCTTATTGCTATTATTTAATTAAAATTATTTCTGTTAAATAATTTGGATCGTAAAAATAGATTTTTTTATGATTCAAATTATGTTTTATGAAAGTATTGTTTATATCAAAAATTATTCCATAATAAAATATAAATGATATGTACACATCTGATAATATATTTACCAGCAATGCTTATTATTATTACACAAGGTTGGAATTAGGTAGAGTTATTTTTGTACTTATACTGATTTAGTGAAGAAAAAAAAAGCCTGTGTGTTATTAATTGATTGATTTATTGTGACATGCCCATGATCTCAAATCTTGTTGCGATTAGAAGGTTAGAAAAGGGAACTCTAAAGGTTTGTGCCGTGTCAGGGCTGTGGCAGGAATGTGGATGACTAAGTAACCATGCCTCGACAGGACCTTGCTGTTCACACATGTCAGTGACGTGACAGTACTGTGGACACAAAAAAAAACTTCACTAGTTACATTACATTTTATTTATTTATTTTATTTTATTCTTTATTGTACACTTACATACCATTTAAACAAATAAGAGAGATAATATGTACAAAGGCGAGTTTAACTCAAGGTTGAGTTCTCTTCCAGCAAACCTGGGAGTGCAAAGTCTTGTGTACATTATTATTGAAGTTTAATAATATGAGGAGATATACCAAATGTATACTCCTTATAAAAGGGCATTACTAATACATGCATTTAATACCATCATAAACCTACATACAGAAATACATATATTGCCATCATAAACCTACATACACATACATAAAATACACTTAAGAGTATATAAACGTTCATACATATAGGCATACATACAAATACGAGTACATATAGTTACACATTATGTCTGTTTTTGTTCAGTTCAATGATCTTCACCTACTTATATATGAATAAAGTAGTGCCACTGATTTTCGACCTTATTGACATCATAAATTATTGAGGTTTTGTTTTCTTAAATTCGTAATCAGCCGCATCTATAAAGCCGAAAAAACATGTAATTAAGAAAATGTCATGAAGGTTGAAAGTCGCTTGCAATGTTTTTATTGTTGAATGTTGTCGAAATACCTATTAAAGTACGCTTTCTGGCATCTATACCTAATCCCGATCACGGAAATGAGACAAAAAGCTGAGTACGAATGGAAGTTAGTAACGATCTACACCTACAGTATAAAAAGACTAGTGCAAGCAATTTTCGACCTTATTGACATAACATAGTACAGAGATTTTTTTTCTTAAATTCGTGATCAATGTCATTTCCAAGTGAAAATTTGTCATTGCTAGTACTGTTTTTCATGTGAAGGACATCACAAACTATATGTGCTTCATATATTTTTACTAAAATTTTATTCATTTTATGTACATAATCATCTTATCCCTTATGTTATGTATAGTTAATAAGGACTAAAATGGATTGATCCTATTTTTATTATGATCTTGACCTACCAAAACCACCTAACTAAAAACGTTCATGCCACGGCCATTATTATTATTTTACCATTTTCATCCTAAGGATTCCAACCTGGGATTTCCCGGTTCTCGTAATCCTTGCATTTCCCGGGACTTTTTACCCAGTCCCGGTTCTGGTAACAATTCCCGGGATTTCCCGAAACCACCAGTCCCGGTCATCATATCAGCCGCACACAGTCCACTGTTGTCGATTACTTTTGTTCTTCTACGGATATCATCATTTCTGACGCGATTTCGTAGGGAAATACCGAGCATAGCCCTCTTTCCATAACTCGTTGAGATACTTTGAGTCCCGGCCTCGTCCCGGTTATTTTATTATTTCATCACTATTAATTTTTCGCGCCATTATGACTTGTTTAATATTCGTTGCAATCGAGGACCCAACACAGCGAAGCTAGATTTGGCTGTACTCTTTTTTAACTGATTATAAAAACTTGATACCGTAATTATTATTTTACATGGTAATAATAAGTGTACCTTATTTTCTTGGATTAATAGTTGGATTGGATTGATTTGGATTGTTAGTAAACAATGAGGCTGAAATTGGCAGCCAAAATTGTAGCACCCAATTTGGCAGCTAAACTTGGCAAACAAATTGTAGTGGCCAAAATCAGTAGCCAATTTGATCGTACATAATATTTACATTAATGAAATGCGAATTATTGATTTAGACATAGTACCTACGGCTATTATACAGGGTTACGAGTAACTCGACATATTCCTGTAACCACTGTCCATCAGGTGGGCCGTGTATATAAAAAAAGTCAGACTTGAAAATTTCTTTAAGTCAATTATATCATTAGTTTCCAGCAATCGTGTTAAAGGGATCACCCGCCACTGCGCGAGGAATACTATCTATTGCATTAGATTTATTGTTGCACACTATTTCCAGCATTGTTTAAATGGAATAACGTTGATATTTAATGGTCTAGAATGATTTTTAGGGTCAATTCAAAACAGGTGAAAAAATAAATCATTTAATTAAACTTGTTTCTATTGGACCTCCAGAATAAAGGAAAAAATATTTCGTAAAAGGATCTTTCAGAGAATGTATTAAGATAACGATAATCAGAGCCAATTGGATCTTTTTTCAATTTTATTGTCTCATCAGGCTGGCCGACATTTAATGTTTTTGTGTTCGGTACTGAATTTCTCGGGACATCCTGGGATTTCTCGGGACGTATGGTCTGGAACTGAGAAATCTGTATCCCTCCTCAGTCCCGGGAATTGCAAACTCTACAAGAATCCCGGGAAGATCCACATTAATATCAACATTTCGATGCAAATACATAAATAACTCTACCTAATTCCGACGTATGAATATTACATACAAAAATCCTGCATGAGTACAAAATAAGGTCTAGGGCAGATAATAGTAGGAAAATTGTTTATTTTTAATCAAGGAAAGAAGTGTGTTTACTGAGAGGGGGAAAGCAGTTTGTCAAATGTGGTTGTTTCAAAGCATTACAGAAGGTATACTTCTTATAGATAAAAATGTATGTTGCTAAGCGCAAAATTCTAGAACAACTCCACGATCAGGGCATTTTTTTTTTTACGTTCCTAAGTTGTAAACAGGAGCAGTTTCTATGCACACACGTCACGGGAACGGGAACAGAATTCCATGCGGGTGAAGTCCCGGGGGGATACCCTTTTAAAATTCAATCATCACAATACATTTTCATGTCATATTTAATACCTTTTTGGCATAGCAGTAGATTGCCCGACTAATAAGTTTGAAGTAGAATGTTTACTGATGTAGTTGTAGTATATTTGAATCCCAAAAGTAAGAGTAATTTATCGTGGGAATTGTCTTGTTACTTAAGCTTATACTATAGGTACTTCTTGTGTGTATGTCGGAGCCTACTAGCTAAATCAGACGTTCAATTGACTGCCTAGGCAGTTAACTAAACGCCGCCATTCAATCAACGGCCTGAATGGTGTTCAGCAATTTAATTAAACGGCTAGGCAAATAGCTTGGATCGATGACGTTAAACTACTTGCCTTGTCATTTAAATAAACAGTTTGAAAAATTACTTATTTCTGCATGGTTATAAAAAAAAATTACTAAAAAAACATAAGCCTTCTAACCTAACCTAACTAATTTTCTGTGAATACACCTCTGTCTACCCCCTCGGGGATTTACAGGTGTAAGTATATGTATATATGTATGTAATTTTCTATCTTATTTCGAGATAGTGCCCCATCTTTCAATTGGCCTAAGCATTAGCCAGCCAGGTTGTTATATAAATGATGTAATAAACGAGACGGCTGAATGTCGTTCAGGCCGTTAATTGAATGGCGGCGTTTAGTTAACTGCCTAGGCAGTTAATTGGACGGCTGATTAAGCCAGTTGGCGGCGACATATACATCTAGACATTCACATTTAATATAGAACTCTTCCATTCATTGTTATGTAAATGTTAGGATATGTTTTTCAAATAATCTCAATATCAATAGATTTACTCATAATAAAAGCATCTAGTTTACATTCCTGCGGCCATTGTGTTTTACTAAAACTATACTATTATAATATTGTAAATAAGTTGTGTCTGTACATTGGAGATATTAACAAAATAATACTTGTATTATGTTAACAGTTTTAGACGCGTAAATATTTTTTGGATGTCTTCTATTTTGTTTGTAAGCAATGAATGCAAGATTACCGAACGAATTTTTATGTGGTTTGTAATTAGTTGAGTAGAAGAAGATCTAGGGCTGGTAATACCAATATCTGACATCCACGCGAACGAAGCCGCGAGCATTCGCTAGTACATAATAAAGCAGTCTACTGCCAAGATAATTGATGTTAACTACATATACCACTGCTGGACAAACCCCTTTCCCAATGACCGAACCACCAAGGTTTTGTTGGCTCATACATTCCATATCCTGTTTATCCCAGTAACTTTATCAGGGCAAAACCTCGGTAGCTTAGTGGTTAAGGAGTCAGCCTTACGATCGAGAGGTCCCGGGTTCGAATCCTGGCTATTACACTACCGACGTGAACCCACTCCTAGCACAAGCAATTTAGCTTAGTTGGAGGGGTTAGAGGGATTATTAGTAATTTCGATAATTTTGGTTGCTAATATTGTTTAAAAAAAATAAATGCTCCACTTGGCTGATCCTACCTTGCATTTACCAATTCGCGACATGATAGGTATTATTGTTAACCCTTAGTTATTTTTCAGCGTTCCACGTATTCGGCTCGGCTGGCAAAATGGCAGTAGAACTTGGTATCATCGGCTTTCTGATGGGTACCTGCATAGCATACTTTGTTGTGGTCGGAGACCTTGGGCCGCAAATTATAGCCAAGATGTTCAATATCAATCAGAGTGATATCTTGAGGTAATAGAATTTGTAAGTTATTTTTTATTAAATGTCAAAACGGTAGGTTGTAAGGAAAATGGTATGAAAAAAAAGTGACGTCATAATATTTAATAGTCAAATCATTCAATATTAAAGGTTGGGTGGACGATTAAAAATAAATAAGAACGATGAAAGAAGAACCGACGCAACTGTTTTCACTCTTTTACTATTATTAATTTAATAGGTGCAGCGACATAATACATTTTAACTACAGGAAAATACCCAATTATACAAGAAATATCAAAATTTTGTTGAATTTGAAATTTAATTAACAAAAAAAAAAAACTTCTTAAGCAGTTACTTGTTACGTTCGTCAATAAAACTATTCGTCGTCTTTCGTTTTGTTAACAAACGCAACTACAGAACTTCGGTATCGCCTATTGGTTGTCGAGGTCAGATAGCAGTCGCTTCACGGCAAATTTCGAAGTTCAGTCGCATCACAGTCAGTCTGGAAATCCGACCCCAACTCGGTTCGGTTTCAATGACGAGCTAAACTTGCTAACTGCTACACTACAGTGGTCATTTTTTATAATAAGTTGTTAATGTAATTAGAATGTTCCTACACAATCTACAGTACATGACTAAGTATGTCGCCCCAGCCCCTGGTACATAAGTCCATAGGCCAAAATAACCACTTTTCATCCAGTGAACCATGTGCTTGTCTACCATCTAGTGGTATAAAAAATAATAATGTTTCCAGAACATCAATCATGGTAATAGTGTCACTAGTGTGTGTGCTGCCGCTCGGACTTTTGAGAAACGTGGACAGTCTAAGCAACGTGAGCGCTGCTACCATCTGCTTCTACTTCTGTTTGGTTATCAAGGTCAGTCTTATTATACTGTATCTTTATTTATTTATTCATATAATCGCACAATTTTGTATAATATGGTCATAAATTTAAATATCATTAGATTTTTTTATTAACACATAAAAAACATTGATTTACAGTTTAGTTAAAATTAGCACTTATAAACCACTAGAGTTTGCGTAGTACTAAACAACAACAAAACTAAATAGATACATGGTATAAAACAATATCGCTTTTCCCGTCTGTCTGTCCCTATGTATGCTTATGTCGTTAAAACTACGCTACATATTTTGATAAGATTTCTTTGAGAAATTCAAAAGGAAGGTTATATAGCATATATATAACCTTCCTTTACATGCTTAATATAGTAGAGGGTGCAGCGGCACGGGGATCTGACGCCACGCGGGCGAAAAAGAATTGGCGGTGCGATATGTTCGCCGGGTCAGGTAGTCTGTAATATATTTCAGTTCACAAATATTTGTGTTTTTTGTTAAAGCAGAAGAAACTTATACATTATGTATTGTTTTTTTAGATTTACTTTATTTAAGCGGCCTTCAAAATAAGATTATAATGACGGATTCGGTCGTGATTAATTTGGTTAAGTCGTGACCATGAGGGCTGAAAGCAACTGAAATATTAAGATCACAATTGCTGCATTAAAACTGTTTTATTTTAATCCTACTGAAGATGTTTGGATCTTTTTTACTCAATCACGCTAAAACGCCTCAACAGATCTGGCTTCTTTTTATGTTTGGAATTGGCCATGGTTTTGTGGAATGGAATCAGAATTCCAAGCCTGTTACCCGCAACTCTGGCCACGGGATTCCCACCCGCAACGCATGGGACCAAACTATTCTACGGATGAAAGTAGTTTATTATCATCTTCGTTATGAACACGTATTTTCCTAATAGCATCCGAAGACAAGGCGAACTTGAGCTCAGGAACCGCCTTCCGGCGTTTCCTCCTCCAGTTCGCACGATCTTGGGCGTCCATGATAGTCAGACCGTTTCCACGCATGTCACCCTCCACGAAGTCGAGACTTTTTGGGCCTACCCCTCTTACCGGAACCCCACGGGGGTGCCATTGCCAGGCAGCACCAGCGAATTGCATTTTATCTGTATTGTCATGGACATGAAGGCTGCCACGCACGCCAATGAATTATTATAACAGACTAGGAAGTATCATTATATATTGGTTTGCAGGTGATCATCGAGGCGGCGTCGCAACTGATGACGAGCGACTGGCACCGGCGCGTGGAGATGTGGCGGCCCGCCGGCCTGCTGCAGTGCGTGCCCATCATCTCCATGGCGCTCTTCTGTCAGGCGTGAGTGGACGCACTACCTTATGACCATTACTACAGGTAGCAAGAGCAACCCTTGCCTCGGAGAGCATATTAAGCCATCGGCCTCGGCTGCCATTCAAAACGAATATCTGTGGAATTCGTTACGGCTATGAATAGTTCGATAATTTGATCTATCTATAAAACTGATATTGCCAGTGGGTTGTAGATATCAGATGGCAGTAGCTTCACTGAAAATATCGAAGTTAACCGCTTCGTTCTTAGCAAAAGGCTTGAAGAATGAATATATTTAATAGTAGCGAAGCTCAAAAAAGCCCATGTCAAATTAATTTGTCAGTGTAAAATCAAAACAACACTGAAATCGCTCACACGATTTCGTTAAATCTTATCATACATTGAACATGTCTTTTACATAAAAATCTTAACCGCTTATCAAGGTAATCATTATCACAATGTCGTATGAGGCCTTTCTATAGATTAGACATTATTATTTTACAACTGAGTTCTAATAAATGATAATGATAAAATACATTACCACAATAGTATGACACGCACGAAGAGAGCATGCCCCAGTGGCGAGGGGTCCATATAACACGGCTGCTTTGCAAAGGGAAGCGGTAGAAATGTTCAAATTTAAAACATCCAAAATTCCCACCGGCTTGCCTACTCACTCAATTTTTCACCCTTTGCCCACTGTTAAGGCAGCTTTCCAAGATGCGTGATTATACAGATAGCAGGCCTTACATGTTCTGTTTTCACTTTTCCAGACAACTTTTTGAAGTATTCGAGTCCCTACCTACGCTTTCGCTTGAGAAGATGAACTTAGTGACTAAAAACGCGATTAATATATGCACTGCAGTGTACTTCACACTTGGAGTATTCGGATATATTGCGTTTAGCTCGCAAGATATATCAGGTATGTGAAGCACAAATATCCAAAGGATATTGTTGTAAATTAATCAGTTTATTTATACCTTTAAAAAATACTTAACCTAAATGATTACTTTGGTCGATATTCGGCTACATGCGTAAACAATCAACAAATATGCATCGTGAAACCGAAACAGTAATATACGTATGTATCATCCTGATACGTACAGGGAACACTGTAAAATACGTACGATATTTCCCTCCAGTTGTGCTTATCTTAAGTCGTCTTTCCACGGCTCACGATTTCACGGACGCGTGCGAGATTTCACTGATTACGGACCGTGACATGGGACTCGTCTGCAATAGTGCAGACACGTTTATGGCAGAACATGCGTTTGTATCGACTTTGTGAAACTTCGCAACGTGGAAAAGTGAAAAGTGTTAAGCTGTTATTAGAAGATTCACTCGTTTGATATTCACTTAGGTAATTGCTTAATTTTTGTTCAATTACATACATAATGTGAACATATCACACGGCTTAATCGAATTGATACATTCATTTTGCTTTTCTTTCACTAAGTCGTCGAAGAGGTCGTGCGTCGTGGAATTAATTTAAATACAGAGAAATATCAAAGTTGAAACAAATGGACCGAACCCGAATTAATGTTCAATCAGTTTAGACCTTTCATTTCTAATTCAATCGGCATAAATGTTTCATTTTATGTTCAGATGTGTCACTTGGAGTGAAAGATGAAACATAAAAGACGAAATAGAACAAAATGTGAAGCGTCTGATATCAGTAGTATTAGTAGTAAGTTCATGTTTAATTCTAATTTAATCAATATTTTCTTGTTGGCAGGCAACATACTGATGAGCCTAAGCCCGACGATGGCGAACGACGTCATCAAGCTCGGGTTCGTGATGTCGGTCGCTTTCAGCTTCCCGCTCATCATCTTCCCCTGCAGAGCCAGCCTGTATTCGTTCTTGTATAAAAAGGTACGTTGTTTGGTATCTTTGGTTAATATCCTCACGTGCATCTACCGCGTGGTTCCCGGCAGAGTAGAATTTGGGCCACCCCTTCTCTTCCCATGTGGTGTCGTACAAGGCGACTGAGGGATAGGGCTGATTAACTTCAACATCAGACAGATATTTACAGCCCAGACTCAGCTTCAGATGCATGGCTCGAGTCAACAATAGTGCCCGGAAAACGGCAATAGGAAATGTGGGTGGTAATTCACCTCTGCCTAACCCTCCGGGGATAAAGGCGTGATTATATGTATGTATATAGTTATATAGTAGCCCCGTAGAGTATATAGTTCTGAATATGCTATGCTAATGTTTTCGCTTTATGGTTTCAAGCTAAAATAGCACAAAATATTTTTTATGCGTATCGATCTTATTTTATTTGGGGATCAAAAGACTTCATGACAAAGTGTCAGCTTGACAGCAATAGGCTCACACCCCGTTGCGTGGGTTGACGGCAATAGTTTACGACATATGGGTGTTAATAAACCACTGCCTACGCCATGAAGGATATACAGACATGAATATATGTATGTACAATGGGTTGCAAAAGTCTATGGACAGCTTAAGATATACCACATCAACATGGTCCTAGGGATATTTCAATTAAACCTAAATAACTAAAATTCTATTAACTTTTTGTTAAGACACCTACACATTAAAATAAACCTTGTTAAATTAAACTTACAAGAAGAGGAAACATTCGGACAAAATTTCAATCATAACTTTATTTTGGAAACACCAAACCCGAAACAAAACATCTATTTTTTAATAAAAATTGTTTAAAACTTAAAATTAATAATCCGTGGTGGATCCACCTTAGACTCTCCTGACACATCTGCAGCAGTTCTGCATACTCAAAACAAGAGTGTCAATATCCTGTTGTGGAATACTGTCCCAAGTCCTGCTAAGATGCAAGAAAAGCTGGTTTTCATGCACAATATCTTTAGGGAAATTCCTAAGAGCTATTCTCTGAAGCATATCCCAGGCATGCTCAATAGGATTTAAGTCAGGGGTTTGTGCAGGCCAGTCTAAAGCTTGGATATCATGCTGTTGTAACCAACTTGTAATGATCCGCGATAACTTCAAAAATAAAGTTAAGATTGAAATTTTGTCAGAGTTTTTCCTCTTCTTTTAAGTTTTTTTGAAATTTAACTTTATCTAAAAGATTATTATCAGATAAGATAGGCTATTAAAAGAGGTTTATTTTAATGTGTAAGTGTCTTAACAAAAAGTTAATAGAATTTTAGTTATTTAGGTTTAATTGAAATATCCCTAGTCCATGTTGATGTGTGTATAACCCTTTGAAAATCTAAGTGTAAATTAACAGAATTAAGTATGTAAGTAGAATGGTGACTTTACCTCTGAATCTTAAACGCACCTATGATACATAACAAAGGAAGAAATTTTAATGCATTAATTTATAGTTATTACATTGGTGATTACTAGTGTATTACTTATTTACTAGCTGGCGTGTACTGTCAGGTCATTTAATTTTAGTTTCAAACTGTACACAGTGTACACGGACATGCAGCCCACTGTATGTATGGAAACTCACAATCTTAAAATATACCCGACACACAACATATCACAGTTATATCTCCTCAGGTGCACTCATCCCACCACGACCACATTATCAACCACTCGATCCCCGAACGCACGTTCCGGTGTATCACCGTGGCCATCGTGGCCGTGGCCTTGTTCGTGAGCTTACTCATCCCCAACATAGAGCTGGTCCTAGGCCTAGCAGGGTCCACGATAGGAGTCCTCATCTGTATTGTGTTCCCGGCGGCCTGCTTCGTGAATGTCACGTACAAGAATACCAATGAGAGGGTCTTGGCTAAGGTGAGTTTCTTTTGTTATTATTAGTAATCTGGGAAATTACCTTAAAAAAGTAAACTTGTAGTGCCAAAACTCAGACTTCATAAGGTTGGTAATTCGTTTGTGGGTAACAGTATTACATTTTTTAATAAAATTCCTCAGGATCTGGTTGACATGCCGCTAAATAAGTTTAAAATAGAAGTAAAAAATTGTTTAATGAAAAAAGGATACTACAAAGTAAACAAATACCTCAATGATAAAAATGCATGGTCATCCTAATCTTTTTGCTTACTCGCCGATGAATGAATGAATTAAAAAAAAAAAAAACAAATTGTTTTAAAAAAAGAAACAATAATATTATTCACTGAGTTTCTTGCTGGTATCTTCTCAGTAGAACCAACTTACCGAACCAGCGAAAGAATCATTTTCAAATGATTTGTTTACTTTATTCAATATTATATTAATATATTATTGACGTGACTGTAAAATTTTGACATTCATATGTGCTCTTTATGTGCCTAAACTGAATGAACGAAATTGATTCTTTGATTCTTTGATATGCCAGTCTCTCAGAAAGGTACAAGTTCTTATAACTATGTTCCACGATGATAAGAAATCTTTGTGAAAGAGAAACAAATAAATTGTTATTATTGACAGCGTCTGTAGCATGGAGGCCCGGGTTCGATCCCCGCTCATTGCAAATATTTGAATGCATGAATATGAATATTTGCATTGGTCTGGGTGTTTCTATGTATAATAATATATGTATGTATTTACAAAAAAAAAGTATCTAAGTATGTTTATCCGCATTCTAGATTCCATATCACAAGCTAGTTAAGCTATGCTTACCATGGATCTAGAAAGTGTTGTGTGAAATGTTGTGGAATATTTATATTTATTTATTTTATTTATTACTATGACTTATGGTAATGACCATCATTTTGAACAAATGAAATCAGTTATAGTAGGTAACATAACCACAATAAAACAGTGTTTTCTCATACATAAGCTTGTTTCATAAGTTTGTAGTACTCATATCTCATATCTCGGAATTTGTTCCTTATTAGCGACACTACCAAATGCAGTTTTAGTTCTTTTAAAAACGGATTGGATCGAATTAAATAGGTTTTTTTTTGGCCATCCATGCCTATTTAAAAATCACTCTGTTTATTCTGACTGGTCTCACAGCCAAGAATTTTTTTTTATCGTACCTCAGTCCTGTATTACATCCTCTAATATAGTAGTAAGTTCTTCCTATATCCATTTAATAATCCTTCTTATATTTTCAGGGTATTCTAGTCCTAGGTCTGATCATAATGGTACTAGGCACGTACGCTAACCTGGAAGCTGCGGGCGAGAACAGTAAGGTAGACAGATACGACGACAAATATACCAAGGAGAAAATCGACAAGATTGTTGAGGACTTCTTCGAGAAAAGGGATAAAGATGGTGAGAACGCTTTCATTATTTATCGAAATAGATTGTTTTAAAGCAAATAGAGAGAGAGGATGAGGCCTAAGTTGACCGATTCTGTGGCGCAGCGGTAGTGAACGCAACTGCTACGCAAGGGCGCGGGTTCGATTCCCGCTTAGTGTAAATATTTGTATGCATGTGCCTCGGAGAGCACGCGAAGCCGTCAGTCCCGATTATAAAACGCAGTTAGACTGGAAAATATGAACCCCGGACTCCGATGTCAATCGGATGCAATCGGGATTAATGCTAGGATGAAAAAGAAAACAAAGAGGAGGGCTAGATACACATATGTAAAGATTTCATATTTATTCACAGATCTTTACGTGAAACCACAAGAAAACGCCCCATTACCCGCAGAGCAAGAAAATATTCCGCTGGATAAAGACAAAATAAAAGACTCTGAAGTACAGCCACCTAATCCCGTACCACCAGAATCACATTCTAACGAAAAAATACCTGAACAGAAGATCGAAGTTATCAAAAACGAAGAAAAGAAAATAGCACCGAAACCGGCTATAAAAGAAACAGCAAAGAAAGTCGTAGAAAATCATCCGAAAAATGTTAAAATTAAACCAGAAGCTAAAGTGAACGGAGCTAATAAGCCTGAGACCGAGAAACCAATAGAAACAAAGCCACCTGTGAATGAAGATAAAAGTGACATGATCAAACAACAAAAGCTTATAGAAACAATCAAACAACACGGCGAAGAACAGAAAGAGTTAATGAAAGAACAAAAAGAGATTCTAAATGAGATTATTAAAACTAAAAAGGAACTAGCACAAAATAAAAATGAAGCAGACACAAATGAAGCTAAGAAAATCGCCGTAGAAAGTATTAAACAGATTGCTAACATGGCTATACAAAGCTTGGGCGGTGTCTCTGAAAAACCTGACCAGCAAAATGATAAAAAGGAGGATCGGTTAGAAAAACTAGCGAATGAAGCTGTGCAAGAAATTGCTAAAAAAGCTGTAGAAACAATTGAAGCTATTAAGGAGATTAAAGAAAATCCAGAACAAGCTAAAGTGGTTCAAGAGGCTAATATACAAAATAAAGTGCCTGCGCAACCTAATATAGCTGGCGAGTTCGTGCAAAGTAATCAGAACGCACAAGCACAGGTCAATTCGCAAAATGTACAGCTAGTTAATTCTGTAAATGCAGCTAACCCACAAAATATCGCGCCTCATGTTATCAAGCCTCCAAGTATTCAACAACAAGGCGCTGCCAATTTAAATATGCAACAGCAAGTCCTTAATTCTCAAAATATTCAACCCCAAATTGTGAACTCTCAAAATATTCAACCTCAAATCGCGAATTTTCAAAATGTTCAACCTCAAATTGTAAATTCTCAAAATGTTCAACCACAAATCGCGAACTCTCAAAATCTCCAACCTCATATTGTGAATTCTCAAAATGGTCAACAGCAAGCAGTCAATCCTCCAATACCAAATGTGTATAACCCACCTGCAAGAAATGCAAACGGCGACGCTAAAAATGTACAAAATAATATAAATGGTCCGGTCTATATCCCTCAAAATAATATAGCACCTGCAGCCAATATGCAACCAGTAAATAAGGTACCAGCCAATCAAAATAATGGCGAAGCTCAAAATAATGCAGCTGCGAGCATACAAACAAATAACGAAGTTAAACCAGCTCTAAATGAAAAAGTAGCGCCATTGCCTAAAGCACAAATCCAACCACAGCTTGCTGATCAAGACAAACTTCATTCACATTCTCCTGACGAACCACAGTCTTACAAGCAAGGTGAAGACGCACAAGTCAAAATACCACAAGTTAAAGTCCCGCAAAATGTTCCTCCACCTATAGCTATAACTGACTTACTATCTAGCAAACAAATACAGGAGAAAGAAGCAGTAGCACAACAACTAAATGATGATATTCGAGTCAACATACCACAGAAAGTGGAACCGATACAACCAAATGTAGTCAGACAGAAAAGAGAAGTGGTTGATTGTACACGGAAGGTAGAACTAGAATCGAAAGATAAAGAAATATGTAATACTTTAGTAGATCCAAAAGATAAAGATGTTATGCCACCTGTAGATTTGAATAATATGTTACCCAAAGTGCCGATGTTAGTAATAGACACGAATATGCTGCACATTGGTAGGTCTCTTAAAAGTTATGAAAAAGATGAAAGATAGGTCATATTAAATGATCAGAGATACTGTGGCCTCGCCTGTGTAAGATGCATTTACGGTTGAAATTCGTAATCAATCTAATAATATTGAAAATGAATGTGATACTTTATAGTTAAGATTTTGGAATGTCTTCAGTGTTAATGAGTCTCACCAAAACCTGGCTGATTTCTGACTCACGAACCGTTTCGTAGCTACGCTCATTCGTTAATGCCGACACATTTAAGTTGGTCTAAATTTACGCCAGTTCTCTTCTCTACGCTAACCAATACGCTATTTGACAACATCAAAAAAATACTACAAATAATGGTCATCCTATCAGATAATAGCGTAATAAGACATTTAAAACTGGATTATTTATAGACGTATTTGTACATTGTACAACTACACACCATTTATACACCATTTTATTCACAAAGTTTGAAGAAAAACTTTATTATTTACTTTGACTTCACTGCTTTAAGGTTATACAAAATGTTTACTTGCGTGTAACGTCAGGTAATCGGCTCCATACAAGGTGTCAGCGTTTTTCGCGCGTTTTTGAAAATTTAATCTTTAACATCGATTTTTTGTTAAAATCCGTTGATATTTTTTTTAAATATCGATGTAGTGTGCATATTATATGCTAAGGAATAATTTAAACTGGTTTTCCAAAATTTGTCAAATACCCTATTGTAATCCACCGTCTTCTCACGTTACGAATGCGTTTGAAACTCGATGTCACGCGGAGTGATTCCCTTGAAGACAAGTAGATGAAGCGAAAAGGGATCGTCGAAAATTTATATAGGTATACCCCTTTTCATTCAACTTTATATGAAAAGTTGTAAGTATATATATTTTGTCGAGTGTGCATCGACAACAAAATCTTGTCTTTTGAGAAATAACACGTGGGGTTCATCAAAAGTATTAGATAAAGGAAAGTTAGCGCAATTTCAAAATAGCACAAACATCTATCTCACTTTGTAAGCGATACGTATCAGTGAGAAAGAGACAAAAACACTTTAACCACAATACACAATAGTACTACGTAGCTTTACTAAACTTTTTACTGAGCATCTAGGTATAAGATCTTTGACAAATAGCTTTATAGTGACTAACAATTCGATCAGACTGACTGGTTCAGTGGTGTCTGGTAAGTTAATTGACCTCCACTACGATCGTATTAATTCACGTAAATATGTTCATAAATCAATCATTAATTAATTATAAACTAACTAACCCGATAGTGGTCGCCGTGCCAAGGAAAGCACTGCACATTAGACCTACCTGGTCGAATCATCCAGAAACCCGTTGAAAAATACGTACAAAATTTCAGTCAAATCTATTCAACCTTTAGGAGTAAAAGCGAGACCCCATTTGTGCGTTGCGCTGCGTTGCATCGCGTCGCCACATCGGAACAACGCATTGTATGCCACACCTGCGTTGCGTTGTAGCTGCGACAACGCAACGAATCATCCTCCCTCCCGCTTCGTCTCTTGTCAAATTCAAATTCAAAAAATCATTTATTCCATAAAAATATTAAATTTGTTTGGAATCGTCATTATTTTTTCCCCTACCGTGCAGTGCGTGACATGGCAACTACTGAGAAACACTGCCAAAAAAACTCAGTAGGAATCCTTTTTTTTTAAAAAAAACGTCGTCATGTCGTCATGTCATGTCCGTCGATTTGTCGAAACGTCGCGCGCAATGACGCAACTGTCTAATGGGGCATGTCATAAAAATATATGGAAAACGACGCAGAAACGGCGCAGCGAACTAATGGGGCCTCGCTCTGAAGTGACAAACACTGTATATTGAGATATCGCACTTGTATTAGATTGATTATCAATTTTCATCGTTAGTTGTCCTGAATGTACATTGTAATATTGCTCTACGTAATTAATAAAATAAACAAATTGTGTGTATTACAAGCAAACCTCAAATAGATTTGAATTTATTGCTTTATGAATATGTATAACGTACCTAATAAATACAGATTGGCCAGTTCTTATAACTCTCCAGTGCTATAACCATGAAACAATGAAATGAACAATGAAGGTACATTGGCCTGCAGAAGTTCATGGACGGCTTAAGTTCTATATTCCTTTGAGCAATCATACTCCATGCAAACATGCCTCCGTGGCATAGCGCTATTCAACGGGGCCACTACGCAGGAGGCGCGGGTTCGATCTCCGCTCAGTGCAAATATTTGTATGCATGAATATGGGTATTTGCATTGGTCTGGTTGTGCCTCGAAGAGCACGTTAATTCGTCGGTCCCGGTTATCATACAAACATCTATAGCAGTCGTTA
Source organism: Eilema caniola (assembly GCA_949126895.1). Lineage (NCBI taxonomy): Eukaryota > Metazoa > Arthropoda > Insecta > Lepidoptera > Erebidae > Eilema > Eilema caniola. Next base: position 6,424,633 of record OX421476.1, read on the forward strand.
CGGGTAGTTGGAGCCCTCAGAAAACCAACAACTGGTCTAGCTGCAATGCTTCGATATCGCCTTTGGGTTGTGGAGGTCAGATGGCAGTCGCTTCACGGAAAATATCGAAGTTTAGCCAGATCCGCAGTTAGACTGGTAAAAAGCGGACCCTAGACTCCAAGTTGAAAAGCTTCGGATGCGACTGGGATTAACGCTAGGATGAAGAAGGAGGGGACTTTCCTATTTAGAAAATCATTTTAAAGACTAAAAATCGAAATGAAAACACTAATTAGTTAGTTAGCCTAGTCTATTTGTTTATTATATGTTCATACAAAAACTCGCTTCAAGATTGTTTGCCTTTAGATAAGTGCCTAACCGAATGGTAGCATGGTTTCTCAAAGGAATATAGATCTCAAGCTGTCTAATTTAACAGAATGAAATATAGATGAATTTATCTCTGTTAACAAAATTTTAAAAGCACTTATTTATTACACACTAGCTTTATATTCCATACTTACAAACTTTCGCGTTTATAATAGAGAAATAATGAGAGAAGAAATGCATTTATTTATAGTTAATTCATTTGTGATTACCAGTCTATTATTTACTAGATAGCGTGTGGCGTCACTTCATGCAATTTTAATTTCAAATTGTACACGGACTTCTGTTTCCCACTGTACTTTATTAAAAATTCGATTTGATTCATCAACAAACAAGAAAAATATATGCATTTATGTGTTGCCGTGAAAATTGGTAATTGTGTCCTATTTATCTGTAGCTTAGATTATATAAAAACTATAACTAGACGCAGCAAGGGTCACTTCAACGCGGCGTAAAAATGGCTACTACTTCTGTAAAACATCCCATGACATATACACATTGACAGTTTAAAGAACTATTATAGACATTAGTGCACTCAGACATAACGCGTTCATCACGCCGTTTTTAGTTATGTATTTTGTTAGTACGGCTGTGTCTATACAGTATGTGTTCTAAGATTCGTAGTATCACTACATCACCATGAATAGCGTCATGGCCTTCGTCTCATGTGATCTCACACTAAGGTACATTTGTAAACTATATAATACGTAGGTCTTATATATTAAGGCTAAACTTTGTATGACATTATGAATTTTTGAAACTTTGTTATTAATAAAAGTTAAAAGTGTGATGATTAACATTGACTGATTGTGTAATAAATATAGTAACTATTTTAAATATATAATGTTGTTTCTATTTGCTTCAGTCACCCTTTAGAAAACTTAGTAAGAATTCGCTAAATGAATTAATTCATCTTTTTTCCCAGCTATTTGCAGTTAAAAGTTAAATCACAAACTGTATAGTTACAATGACTATTGAGCATTACATTTTCCTCAAATAAAAGTAGCCTAAGTAACTCCTTATTACATCAGCTACCTGCCAAGTCCCGTCAAAATCGGTCCAGCCATTTAAGAGATTAGACGGAACAAACACAGACAGACATAAATTGTAAAAAGTGTTATTTTGGTGTATGTACCGTATTATATTCATATGTATGTAGCAAAAAACGGTTATTTCAATATTACAAACGGACACTCCAATTTTATTTATATGTGTAGTATAGATAATGTCCGATTTATCACTTCGCCCAAAATATCTATACTACACTCGGTTAAGTAATTAACAGGTAAACAATCTTTGGCGAATTTTTATAAAAAAGTTACTAATGGTTCAATTTAGGTGGTTAGTCCTCAAAATAGGTTTCTAAACAGAAAACTATTATTAAATGAGTTTTTAAATAAAACATAAATTAAAAGTTAAGTACGTAACCGAATGGAGTATTGTTTCTGTAATCCCTCCCTCCCCCTCATCGCTAAACCAGGGAATTTCTACATTTTTAGTTTTTGATCATTTTTGTGCCTCGTAATGGCCAATGTTAGCTGTCATCTACGTAGATTTCATTGTTTGTCTCTTCAAATCTGACAGCTATGAGTTTGTGTTTGTCACAGGACCACACAGAACAGATGGTTATTATTGCCTCCTAAAATCCAACCACACGTTCTGATCGTCCATCTGAATCTCGTGGGGGGCGGACACACGGAAACAAATTTACTGGCGTGGCTAACGTGGCTCTGGTACACTTGACATTGGCGTCTCGCCATTAATAACTGTATAATACATTTACTTGATAATTGATTGATTACATACTTGATATTGGCAAAATTGCGGTAATTTGCCGCAGAGGCCATTTTGAAAAACAAAGAAGATGGTTATTGTTGTTTGGTCATATGCTGCCGCCATCTACAATTAGTTTTGCGTTGGCATCCCCATTTAAAGGCTTCATTTTGAAACGGTTGCTGGGATTAAAAATGAAGATACATTTTTCAAGATTTAGAAAATTTTATTCAGTTATAAATGCAAAACAAATTGGAAAAAAGCCTTGTAACTTCAACTATATATATAAAAATAACTTAAGTTCTTGAATTATTTCTTCTAAGTATCCTTACTTTCTAAGGCTGCTTTTTCGACCTGCAAAAAACAATTATGGCGGCGTTAACATGTTTACTCAATTTGAATACATTATTAATTTTTGTAGAAAATCAAGGGGAACTATGAGTGATCCTTTTGGATAAAGGACTTTGGGGCCCAAATCAACTACATTTCATATGGCGTTATTGTTATCGACAAGGTTTTGATAAAGGTGCTCTTTTTGGGGTTGGGAGGTCAACGATAGTATCACAATGTTTTGTTATCGACTAAAGTAGCCTAATTTTAAGCATGCATCCCGGGCTTCGAGATGAACACCTCGAATGCAACCAGAAGTAACGTTATCATGATGATGTGTCTGTTAAGGAACAAACACTGAAATGATTTGTTTGTGGTATTCCAAGAGACTATAATAGGGGTTCTTCAATAAAGGCATTAGACTTTTACGGGATCAAATCCAATCACATTTAGATTAAAGTTATAATAAGATATGTGTATGTATGTATATAATGGTTATACATGTATGTATTAGTAATGCCTTTTGTCAGGGGTGTACATTTTGTATATTTTCTCATATTATTAAATATTGATATTAATGAACACAAGACTTTGCCTCTCTCATTGGTTTGCAATTCCTCTGTGCACTCCCGGGTTTGCTTGAAGAGAACTCAACCTGAGTTAAGCTCGCCTTTGTACATAATATTTGACTTGTTTGTATAAATGCAACGCGAGAGTGACGTGCATGGGCCGTGTGTTTGTCTGCCACCTAAGCGGTATTTAAAACATATTTGAGACACCGACCTCTTGCCAGTGTCGGACTTAGTAGTGCTAGAGTTCGAGGCGGTGGAGGCGGCGCGGCGAGTCCGTCTGGCGGGAGTTCCTGCGCCCCCTGGCGCCTCGGCCGCCTCCGACAGGCCTGCCTCTGATACCCCGGGCGAGTCTACCGGACTGTCGGTATCACCTCTCTGTGGATATGAATATTGGTTTATTATGTATTGTGCTATAAAGCATAAGCAATAATTGTAAGTAGTGACATAAAAAAGCACCACAGATAGTGTATATTACGGGTAGGGTAGGCTCAAAAAGAAAAATGCAAACTAGTTAACTATACAATATTTTTTTCGTTTTAAATGAAAGCAGTCCTTCTTATAGTCCCAAGTCCCTTAAGCGGGGCGTGACGAAGTATCTCATAAAGCTGTCAAGCTGAGGGCAGCCATTACAACAATATTTGTATCTGCAATAGTCACCCTCATACCTCAGGTTTTCTTTACCTTACCATCGACGACACAAAGTCGTATTGACGTATCCTATAAAAAAAACTCCATATGTATCGCTTTATCATCTTCTAGCTATCAATTTGATAATGGCAACCCTATAAAAGTGTACGTTCACTTACGGACTGAAGTTCGCTACATGTCAAATTATTGTATGTAGCGAACTTCGAAAACACATAGATCGACAAGTCATTGTTTCGACAGACAATTATTAGACAACACACACCTTCGAATTACCACTACTTTGACAGAAGATTATTCGACAGACAATACTTAGACAAGACACAAATTCGAATGACCACTACTTCGACAGATTTTTTTTGTAGTCTTTCGTTGAATTGTAACTGTTTTTTTTCTTTGGTTTTTATGCCTCAAATTACTTCATTATGGTTAACACCCCGACTCAGAGCACCTCGACTCGGGGAGGTTAGAAGGCTAAGGCGGAAGCAAAGCGGAGCGGAGCTCCCGCTTTAGTCTTCGTGGTTATTTTTTTTTAAACCACCCAGTTATAGGAGAATGATAAAAAAATCTGTCGAAGTAGTGGTCATTCGAAGATGCGACTTGTCTAAGTATTGTCTGTCGAATAATCGTCTGTCGAAGTAGTGGTAATTCGAAGGTGTGTGTTGTCTAATACTTGTCTGTCGAAACAATGACTTGTCAATTTATATGTTTTCGAAGTTCGCTACTTGTCAAAGTATTGTACTGTCGAAATTCAGTCCGTAACTCGTGTACGTTAAGCTGTCGATCCTAATTGTCACACGAACATATATGGCAGTCGTTACGGGTAGTTGGAGTTCTAAAAAGTCTAACAACTGGTCTGGCGGTCAGGTAGCAGCGTTTCACAAATAACATGGAAGTTTAGCAGCTTTGAAGTTGACTGGTAAGCAGACGTAGGCCACTAAGGTGAAGGCCTCCGTTGAGGCCGGGGCTAACGCAAGTATGACGATGATATCCTCAATGTGCGCTGTACTCACGAGCAGGTCGCCGCTGGCGCGCCGGCCCTTGGGCGTGTGCAGCGCCTCGCAGGCGCGGGTGAAGGACGCGCGGCGGCCGCGCGCCGGAGAGCCCGGCCCGGGGCTGTCGCCTGCCGACCGACAAATGCTCTGTATATCATGTATAATTGGATATTTTCCTGTAGTTAAAATAAAATATTTAGCTGAACGTAGTAAATTAAGAATAGTAAAAGGGTGAATACAATTGCGTCGGTTCGTATTCTATCGTTCACATTTATTTTTAATCATCCACCCAACCTTTAATAGTACATGATTTGACATTTAATATTATGACGTCACAAATAATTTTTTCATACAATTTTCCTTATAACTTATCGTTTTGACGTTTAGTAAAAAGTAACTAATTTGACTAGTCATTCAAATACCCAATTGCTCGAGACGTATATCTTGGATCTAAAACGGGCTCTATACGCGCAGTACACGTTTCTTGGATGCCTTGTGAGGATAGCACGGGGTGCTACAGTGGTAGACGAGCTCAAATTCACCAAGCAAAACAATTCACGCGCGCCAGGTTCTATTTTGTTTGACGATGTGAGTCCATGATATTTGTCCCGACGTATACAAATAATACATTTTATGTTTATACAGTTTAAAAAAATTATCCATCCGACAGTAAACATACAGCTTAGGACCAACGTGGGACAGAAAATCTGTTGAAATCGGGATTTTAATATAGCTCTGTTTACAATTTCGGGGATTTTCAGGCGTGAATATACATATGCAAGTAGAAAAAAACACTTATAGCTAAGACAAATTCATATTTTTTTAGTAATGTATAGCAATTATCGTGACTCAAATGAAATGATTTTTTTTCTCGATGTTTAGTAGTAACTTGTTATAAAGCTGTGCTCATCCTTTACTTACCGACTTCAACAGAAATGCGTCTGTTAATCTTGGCCGCCCTTGGCGTTGATTTGCCCTCAGAGGCAGCTCGGGCGAGGCCGGCTGAAATTTTAATTATAATACTATCAATATGTTGAAAAATTATAGCAGAGCTGGCTATAAAAGGCCGCGGCTGGAGGGCCAAGGCTGGCCTAAAAATATGCTTACGTGCGACGAATTTTTTTTATTCCCGGTTCGGGCAAAGTACTCTCCTCATAAAAGCTCACGCTTTGGTAAGCGACGTACTGTCTAGCCGCTCTACTTGGAGCATGTGATCAAGGTATCAGTCTCAACTGTAAATCAGTAGGTGTACCAGTTGCAGGCGAGACTGACATGGATCCCAAAGATAACATTTTAAAATCGAATGAATTTCAAATAAGTATAAAGTATCTCTAAAATCTTAAAGCTACAAAAATCATCATGATAATTAAATAGTGAAACGATTGGAGCTTCTACCAATAGTATAGATCCCGATGCATTAGAAGACCCATATACAAGCTGTTTCTATACAGGTATTGGGACATTCCCGAGGAGGGCCAGACCGAGAGGGATGGCCCTGGGTCAGCCGGGGTGCGAGGGATATGTCGCATGACAACCTCACCGCCGGCCTAGCACTACGACCCAGACACGGCGTGCGGTTTAGTCGGTTCGACATAACCTCCCCCTTCGGCTCCGAAGGGGAGGGGGGGGGGGATACGTGGGGATTTCCCGCACGTAAAAAAAAATATTGGGACATAGACATATCTTGGACCTAAGTCGCGAACCAAACGAGACCCTGACGCGCGCTGATGCGTATATTGCACAATTTAGGTTCAAGATATATGTCCCGAGACTCCCAAGGTATATGTTAGTGTACTTACATCTCCGTTGCTTGCTCGCGTCTGAGGCTAGAGATTCAGGCGACAAGTTGGTCTGGAGTTCGTCCACGTCCGGAGAACCTAATTAGTGTGGTGATGAAGCAAAGTAAGAACTATGTACACAGAGCGCGTGCGGTGTGAAGAAGAATAAGGTTCAGGTCATGCTATGTAGGTTATATAGCGAAGTGTCCACTGGCAAGTATTCTCTGCAATTTCTTGCAGTGGTCTGTTTCCACTGACTGCAATTGCTCTATATGCAAGTCGTTTGTAACGTGCATATATAGTAATTTAAAGTCAGTAGAAATAGTGCCTCTGCAAGAAATTGCAGAAAATACTTGCCAGTGGACACTTGCTTTAAAAATGAGGAGGGCTAAGACGGGCTCAGGTTAGATTGTGGTTTTTAAAACTTAACAAAATACACGGAAAGTCACTTCAAATAAACGTCATAGTGATAATTTGTTTTTGACATTGTATCATTAAAAAATAACACATTTTTAAATGGATTCTATAACTACGAGTATATATTTGGTATTATTTTATTTTTTACATTTAGCGCCACATTTCGGCTACCTACTTTTCAACAGCGGGGTTCGTCCGTTAAAAAGTAGTTTTATTTTCAATGTGTGATATTCGATATCTAATGAAAGAGTGACTTTCGAGGAAGTGAACACTAGAAAATATAACCGATTAGCAGTATGTGCAGTAAACTAAAAATCTCTGAGACGTCTGTAGTACTACAACAAAGAATAGTTACTAACAAACAAATGGTTTCAATTTTGCTGTCACGAAAACTTGACTAAACAAATTGATAGGATGAGAATATATTTTAGTCCTGTTAAGTGTCCTGAAACTTTTGTAATCGAATTAGCAGTAATAAAAATGTTTAGTAACTAAACTTACTCTCACCTCCGTTAACTAAGCAACACAGATTTAGTTTGAAAAAAAAAAATATAGAAATTTCCAAAAAGGGACTTCAAAACAGTTCCATGGGCGCGGTTTATACAACAGAGACGTGTCGGGGACGTATGGCGGTGGTGGAAAATTTAAGTAATACGATATAAATCTTATGTAGTATAGTCAATGTCGTGACGCGCGCCACTCGATGCGATGGCGTGTCACTGTAATGGCGGGACATCGCTTGCAGGCGCGGACGCAATTCTCCTCTAAGTCAAAAAGACGTTATTGTACACTATAGTCTGTTTTTTAATCTTGGTTTATTGCAATAAAGAAATAGCGCCGCCACCAGTATCGAAAGTTGTCGATAAATTAAATTTTGTACAGATTTTTGTAGGGTAGGCTTTTACGGATAGTGTACGAAACTAAAGAAACTTTTTAATTTGAACTTTTTTCTTAAAATATAATAAAGCCAAACCACACATAGGCGTATCTAGGCCACAAACATTGTCGATAGTTTCGAGCACGTCAGTAAGTACTAAAAGCTGGTGTCATTATTTCACAATTTGAGGTTTATATTGTGTTATTTAAATTGACCGCCACCGCCATAAATCCACGCCAAGTCTCCTCTGTATAAACCGCGCCTTAGAAAGTGAATGCTCTGACTAACCGAGCTTCGATATTGTATCCTAATTCTAAACTATTATGATTACATTTGTTTGTTAGTAAATACTTTACCGAATTTTTAGTTTACTATAAGAACAACATTGTCAGTCTAAAAACCTGCAACAGTGTTAACTGAAAAATTGTTCTTCTAAGCTGATAGACGTTCAATTACCTTCAAAGTCTGTCTTGTTGAGGAGACTGATCCTGTCTATAGGTTGCACGTCGAAGGCGGGCGTGACATCACTGTCTTCGTCGTCGGAACCGGCCGTGCGGGAAGAACGAGAAGTGCGGGAAGCGCGGGAAGCTGTGCTTATCCGACGTCGTGGGGCCGCTGGGGCCTCCATGCATGATTCTAGCATGGACTTTTGGTGGCGGGTCAGCCTGTAGGGTGGAATATATGTAGTATTGTTAAAGGGTTTCGGTAACCAGACTCCGAGGGCTCGGATGCGACTGGAATCAACGCGAAGGTGATGATGTAATGGGGACTTATATTGGTATTTATTGAAATTTCAATGGGTAAAGTTATTGACCTTGTCAGCTATCTCAGTAAGTAGTCTGGAAAGTCTGGAAGTGGAAACATTAATAAAATTGGTACATTTGCGACTCCCATGCATTTACTGTGGCAAAACTATGTATGTAAAAAATAGCAAATACATTTTATTCTTTATTGTACACTTATATAGCATTTAAACAAATAAGAGAGATAATATGTACAAAGGCGAGCTTAACTTAAGGTTGATGATGATTTTTAATGGTTTTATCATTTTGTAGATTAGGCGAAGCACTCTTACAACTTTAATTGAAGAAATAATCGTCTGTACAGTGTTAGACGGTGGATAGTTTATAAAGATAATGAGATCTATTGTCTTTCGATGAACTATGTCATAAAGTCTAATAAAACACTCACCTTCTCGCACTGGAATATTCATTTATAGCTTCGCTAGTATCTACTTTCTCCTCTGTAGCAACTTCAGGTATCACTGACAACTCCGGCTTGGTTGCCAACACTGACTTCTTTCCCTTCCTACTCTGTCTATCAGTATCTTCGCTCAACCGACTTTTACCGGAAACAACCGAGCTCCCAGATGCTACACTTTCATTATCATCTATATTCTTACTTCTAGAACGAGTAGACCGTCTTTTTGGTGTAAGCAATTCTTCTTTAGATTCGTCTAGTAGTTTAGAATCATCTTTTTCTGACATTTCTCTAGATACTCTTCTTGTTATGATTTTTCTGATTTCAGCGCTTGTGGGAGTTCTACCTCTACGTTTGGGAGTTTCGACTTCTATAGTTTTGTCTAGTTCGGGCGTTTTCTGTTCTACGTCAACAGATTTAGCTGAAGCATTTGACTGTGTTCGCTTGCGAGTGACTGGAGTTTTAACTTCTGTTTCTATCTCAGTTTCGACAGACTTATTAGACGAGGTTGACTTAACGCGTTTACGAGTCCGTATAGATTTAGCTGTGCCTACTTCTTGTGTCGTTTGTTCTTTTTCTGAAATTTCTGGGACTTTCTCTTTGGTAGAAGTATCTGGACTAGATTGTTTTTCATCAGAAGTTTCTATTGTTACCTTCTCTGGGATTGTTTTAGACACTTCTGAAATATTTTCTTTTGTCGTTTTCTCTTCTTGGACTATTTTAGAATCTTCAGAAATATTTTCTTTAGTTTTACTTTCTTCTACAACGCCTGGGGTATCTTTTGCTTTGATCTCTTTATTGTCTTCTATATCTTTAGTGGCTTCTATAACAGGAGCTGTATCCATGACGTCATCTTGTTTAGGAACCTCTGTAGGTATTGCTGTTGCCGCATCAATAACATCCTTTTCTGGAGATTTCTTTTCTTGTTCCGTTGGAGATGTTGTTCTAGTTTTTGTTTCAGTATCTACATTTGAGACTTCGACTTCCATGGCATTTTCTGATTCTATGAAAGGATGATAAATAATTTAGTATTTTACACATAGTTCTTATTTGCTACTATACCAAATTAAAAACAGCAGAATAGGTTATGTCATAGACATATAAGTTTCGGAATGTCTCTATGGGATAAAATTAGAACAACACGATATTGTTAGGAATTAAAGTTGAGAAACAAATCTTTGATTAATTTTAATTCAGCAAAATTGAAGTTAGTGTTAGTTAGAAGTGAATACGTATATTATACCGATATAATTTTTGTAACGATATCAGTAACTAAACACTAAATTAAACAGCGATCAAAGGCTCTATTGATGAAAAAAGAAACCTAGTATGATTACCTTTTTCTTTAGGCTCCTCCTGTTTGGTATCTGTCTTTACTTTATCACTTCCATCAGAATAGTTCAAGTTGATATCAGACTTATCTGACTCAATAGCTGAATTATCATCAGTTAAAATAGAAAAATTGGGTTGATTCAATGGATCAACAGCCCTATCAGCTATATCATCAACTTTCTCACTCTGAATTTGAATCGGTACATGTAATTCTATTTCGACGGGGCTTTCTTTACGATCAGTAGCTTCATCGCCTTTAGATTCTTTTGTTTCAGACGAATGTTCGTCGATTTGAAGTCTGTCTGAACTTGAGTTCGATTCGTCAGAGTCTGCAATAGAGATGATTTCTTCATCATCATCTTCGTTTTCCTCATTCTCTGCATCTTCACCATCCTCTTCATCCTCAACGTCACTGGGTGATGTTACCTGATAAAAAAAACATAGTATATTTTAAGTTTACTAGCTATTGTGAGGTCCTACAGAGAATGTGTTATTGCTTTCATGTTCCGGGTGAGAAAAAGAGATGGAGTTATATAGGGTGTTCATCCGTTCAACAAAGCAAAAATTGCAGCGTCTGAACAGATTATTTACAGCCCTATGGGGTTAAAATTGAAATACAATGTATGCATTTTATTGCAACTTCAATCTCAAATGTTACATTTTTACAGCAGCATCCCTATAAATAATGAAGCAATTTTATGAAAAGTCATATAATAACAAATTTAACTTACAAAAACATTTTCATTAAAAAAAATACAACATCATAATTTCCCAAGAACGCAAAAAGTCGACAAAATTATAAAACAACACTATGATCTCACCTCGCCAGAAGTTTCACTCTCATTATCAGATTCTTCAACTTCAATCTCAATCTCCTCATCATCAGAAGATGCATTTTCTTCATTGGACATATCTCCCTCAATCTCATTTATCTCTCTTTCTATTTCTACTATCGTCTCTTTCTCCTTCTGTATAACAGCTGCTGAATCAGATACCGCATCTTTCTTCTCCTGCATATCTACATCACTGTCATTTGTAATCAAACTAGAACATTCCTGTATTTTAGAATCAACTGCTGATGTTTCTGCCACACTACTTTGTTCACTATTTAAAACTGATTTCTCGATATTAGGCTCAATCATATGTAGGAAGCCGGAAATAGGTTTTGAAATACTTTGGTCTGGTTTAGTCTGTTCTTCTTGTATACTTGATGCATCAGCTACACTACTTTCGTACGAATGTAAGACTGACCTATCAAATTGTGTTTCATTCAGAGTGAAAGCTGGTAATGATTTTAAAGCACTAGTTTCTTCATGTACTACTTTTTCTTCTTGAATACTGATCGATATTTCTGATGTTTCAGCAACACTACTCTCTACGCTGTGGAGTACTGATTTCTCTATACGAGATTCTTGGAAAGTAGTGAATGCAGGTAGATTTTTGAGGTCTCTCACATCACTTTTATCAGCTTTAAAGTATTTATCTATATTTTCTGATATAGTGGAGTCGGTAGAACTTTGTAAGACCGACTTATTGACTATGGGTGAAAGCGTAACATCCATAAGACTAGCAACAGGTTTCACAGCCTTCATTGGAGTACATTCTATAGCTGTCTCTTCAGAATCTGCTGTGTCAGTGTCCATTTTCTCCACTTGCTTCGTTTTGGCGAAGGTATTGGCTTCTAAAACTAAACGGGATAGGGACTTTTTGCCGCGCGCTGAGTGCTCCACTTTGGACGTCAATAACTTCTCTGGGGTTTTGGAACGACTCCTAAAAATATAAAAAGAATGATTAGCCGTATCCTATAAATAAAACCTTTAAACGAAGATTCCTTATCAGAAAATCGGTAAAGTCGGTAAACGAAAAAAATTTAAGCATATTTAGTGATTTTAACTGAATGTGTAATAATATTATTTATAAATAATAATATTGAATGTGGACTCAGTATGAGAGGCCTTGTCAAATGTCATAAATTTGCCTAGATCATTTTAATTACCTTAGACTACGTGGACTAGTTATCACAGGTTCTTGTATAACGTCTACTTCTGGAGTACGTGAACGGCTCCTGTCCAAAAATAGAATGTTTGAAGTTCTATTAATAAACTGTACATGCAAAAATATCAAAGAAAACGGCAGGGCGATTGAAGGCAGGTTGGAAAATTTGTGTAGTATTAAAATGATATACAGAAAATTTAAAGAAACCATCAAAACATATTACTTCTGTGTCCTTTTATTTAATTTCCTGTACATCATTTTACTTGATATAGTCTGTCAATAAGTTTAAAAACCTTTCTTTCGTGGATAGCATAATTAGAAATTTAAATACGCTACATGCTTTGCTTACAAGTGTATACGTGTAAACGTGTACTAAGTAGTATATGCAGTCGCAAGATATCGATGCTCGCAACTATTGTTTCGTAATTATTATTAATTCGTTATTTTTAAATACACGAAATTGTTTTCGGTTATATTTATAGAGATTACCTCAAACTACGTCTACTAGGCGATGACGAAGAAGATTCTGTGCCGGAAAACTTAGTGGGAGATTCGGAGATGGCTGCTAGTTTGGGAGATTCGGCAACAGCTTTGTCTACACGCTCTGGGGTGCGGGATCTGCTTCTGGTTGGTCAAAATACATGTCAATTATATAAAAATGAAAATAAAAAATTTTAGAAAGTTTTTTTTCATAAACTAATACAATCAATACAGATAATATAATATAATTCTTATACAGATGCAAAATCAGTAACAAAAAATGGTCACACTCGTAACTTCAAGAAGCAGGCAGAAAACGCTGTTTTAGTTCAGGAGTTATAACTAGATGGCGACATTATTTTGGCAAACTTTTTATATTTTTTAGCATTCAAATTAACTTTTCAAAAATAAAACATACAGAATAATACTATAAATATTCTAATCTACATTGATTTTGCCAGATTCTGCAGTAATTGTAAAAGTTACAGACAAATGCACCATGCCGCTAGATGGCACAAAAATATATAAATAAATAAAGTAATAAATAAATAGCACGATTGTCACGAAATCTTTATTTATGACATTACCAACGAGTTTTATATGCTTACATGCTTTCATTAAGTTCTGAAACTTTTTACGTGATTCTAAGTCAGCAAATAAGCGTTTTATCTTTTTTATTCCTTTAAATGAGTATACTAGTGCCATCTATTCATTTTTAAATATTACTAAAGTCATTTTCTTAGTATCGGCAACCCAAGCAAGGGCGAAGCCAGGGCGGAGTGGGTAGTCTTTAGTGAAATTTCTAATCTATACACCAACTGGGAAAGGCTCTTTTAACAAACGGTACCATGAATATGTGATATTAGAGTAAATAATGATTACCTCATACTACGCTTACTAGACGACGATGTACTTGATTCAGTGCTAGAGAGTTTAGGCGGTGATTCGGTGATAGCTTCCAATTTAGGAGACTCGGCAAGTCCTTTATCTATACGTTCTGGGGTGCGGGATCTGCTTCTATACGGTAAAGATAAGATACGATGTGTTAATAAGATGTTATCTTCTCTTATCTTATAATGATGATGTTATGACCTTAAAGAAAGCTCGTTAAATACGTAAGGACATTTGGCAGGCGGGTATTTGACGTTGTCTGCCTCAGAAAGAGAAAAGCGTAAAAATACATATGCTCACTTATATGACTACTTGACCAACAAATCCGAAAACATACGTCATCAATTTGTTTGTGTGCGTAAATGAAGTGCTGGGGAGCGTCGTTTGGGCCTAGACAAGCTTTACATGAATGTCAACTTCAACTTTTTCAAAATGGCCTCTGCAGCAAATCGCCACAATTCGCCAATGTCAAGTAAACTGTATTATAAAATTATTAACGGCGAAACGCCAATGTCGAGTGCACCAGAGCCACGTTAGCCACGCCAGTAAATTTGTTACACGAATGTAATCACCAGCTTAGCGTTGGTCCCGGTTGCAATCTGAGCCCTATTTCTCAAATGGCAGGACAGGTGGCAAACGAGCACACGGTCAACCTGATGGAAAGTGGTTACCGTGGCCTATGGACGTGTGCAACACCAGGGGAGTCACACTCGTGCGGCCGACCCTGTAAACACAGAGAGTTTCTGTGCCGTCAGTGTAGAAGACACAGCAGGAATAGCCTTTGATCTTCCCACTGACAAACTCTCCAGTGATGACTGTTTTCTCCTATTAAAATCTTGATGTAACTCACACTACTGATTCTAATTAGTTATAGTTTTCGTCGGGGACGCTGTTAGTAAAGCCATGAATGTAAATTAACGTACCTGAGTTGTCTCGGCACTGTGAGTAAGCTCTTTTCTGCGTGCGGTTCAGATTCGACCTCTTGTTTCGGCTGCTCAGGTATTGGGGCTAGCGGCGACTGCCGTGGACTTAGCTCCGGGGTTCGAGACCTGCTCCTGTAATATTGTGTAGGATGGTATAATATACTCCTTATAATATACTCCTTCTTCTTTATCCTAGCTTTAATCCCAGTCGCATCCGAAGCTTTTCAACTTGGAGTCTGGGGTCCGCTTTTTACCAGTCTAACTGCGGATTTGGCTAAACTTCGATATTTTCCGCGAAGCGACTGCCACTGACCTCCACAACCCAAAGGCGATATCGAAGCATTGCAGCTAGACCAGTTGTGGGGTTTTTGAGGGCTCCAACTACCGCCATAGATGTTTGTATGACAACCGGAACCGACGGCTTAACGTGCTCTCCGAGGCACGACCAGACCAATCCAAATACCCATATTCATGCATACAAATATTTGCACTGAGCGGGGATCGAACCCGCGTCTTCTGCGTAGCGGCCGCTTTCGCTACCGCAACGCCACGGAGGCTGTCGAAGATGGTATAATATACTATCTTATCATATTAGCCGCGATTGCATCGTAAACATAAAATAATCTATAAGATTTGTTAAAAGCTTAATTTTCTTTTATGACGCATACATAAAAACCAAAGACATTTATATTACTAGAATGACTGTAACTTTTATGTTTTGTAGGTCAGCAAATTAACTGCCCCCCGCCAGATTACCAGCTGGGGTCCAGTCCTAAGAGTAGTGGCCGCCATTAACGATGTTGACCCTAGAATGGGGGTTTGACGACTTCGAAATGTTTTTTTACGCCTTGCTTAAAGGTCTTGGGACAGTAGGAAGGTAATGAATTCGAAGACTAAGCGTTGAGCTCGTTAGTTCGTTTAGCATACAATTATTACACAAGTTTTGAATGAAATAATAGTACCGTTAAATAATAAATAAATATTCCTCAACATTTCACACAACGCTATCTAGATCCATGGTAAGCATAGCTTAACTAGCTTGTGTTATGGAATCTAGAATGCGGATAAATATACTTAGATACTTTTTTTTTTGTAAAAACATACATATTATACA
Source organism: Eilema caniola (assembly GCA_949126895.1). Taxonomy (NCBI): domain Eukaryota; kingdom Metazoa; phylum Arthropoda; class Insecta; order Lepidoptera; family Erebidae; genus Eilema; species Eilema caniola. The sequence goes on from OX421476.1 coordinate 6,440,315, forward strand.
TAGAAACACCCAGACCAATGCAAATACCCATATTCATGCATATAACTATTTGCACTGAGCGGGGATCGAACCCGCGCTTCCTGCGTAGCGGCCGCGTTCACTACTGCCACGCCTTGGAGGCTGTCAGTCAGAGTGCGAGCGAAATGGAATTACTTTAGTATTACTTTATGCGGGATCATTCGCTAGTTCTATGTTATTCTTTTAGTCTGAGTGCCACCTATGCTACCGAGGGGGCCTTCCATGGCCTTGAGTCAGTCGGGGTGCGCGAGATATGGTAAAGGCTACCTCACCTTCGGTAACTGATGACCCGATGTGGACGTGCGGTTTAAGTCGGTTAGAGTCCGATATAATAATAAAGTACACAAGTATACCAACCTTGAAGCCCTGTTACTACGCAAAACCGGTGAATCTTGTCGGTCTGGCGTACCAATCCTACTTCTATTCACCAGCGGTGTACTTTCCCCACTAGAAGCTCTTATACCCCGCCTTCCCTGAGGAGTCTTCGGTACCTCTACTGCCGGCTCTTTCACACTTGGTATAGAGGAATCTTTCCACTCTGTCACACTCTCTTCAGGCAAATGTCGCCGTCTCTCACCAGAGTATCGGGGGTTTATAAGAGTGACAGGGATGTCAGCAATGCTCTCTACGGATGTGTTGGGATCGTCGGATAAACTGCTGTTCATTGATACTGATAGTGATCGTCTGCAAGTCAAATATGGCATGGCATTAATTCTTAATGTCTACCTATATTATATGCTAGCCGATGTCCGTGGCTCTGCCCGCGTGGATGTCGATTACCATAATTTTTGAAATAAAACCATTTTACAGATACTATCGCGATTTATTTGTTATTATTTACTTTTAGGCCGACATTTCTGCTACTTTTCAGCAGCCATGTTCGCGGTTTCACTAAGGATGGTAGTTGTCATATAGTTTGAAGTGCAAGTTATCTCGAAGTACCCGAATCATGATGAATTGTTGGTGTTACTATTTACGCAGACTGAGGTCACTGTTTTGTTAAGTCTTGCTGTATTTTGCTGTTTACTAGGTTTGATTAACTGGATGACTGGGTCCCAGGCTGCTAGTACACTCCAACCATCTTCTCTATTAAAATTTGGGTGTTTTTTTTTTAAATTTCAATAGCCTCGCGGATCATTTATGGTATATATATTTATGCTTTTTAGCGAGTATCTGTGGTTTATCAAACCTTAAGTAATGGTTGGTACCTTCTTGCACGTGTTCACACACTTACGCTTACACTTCAAACTATATATGACTACTACCATCCTTTATCAAAATGCGAACATAGCTACTAAAAAGTAGCTAAAACGTCCATTTAAAAGTTAATAATAACAAATAAATCGCGATAAGCAATATTCGCGTAAACTTTAGAAAATATCATATAGTTAGTGCCTGGCGAGGGGTTCATATAAAATCCGATTCTTGCCGGCTTGCCGGGGTCGCATGGTACATGACAAGCTAGAGTCATATATTTTTAGCAATAACTTCTTTTTTTTTTGAAAATCTTAACCCTTCGCCACTGTTACCGGGTCTATTATCATACGGCAGTCTGACAAAGACCATTTTAATAAAAAAAAACAGCATCGAAGTCAGTGCAGTATTTATTGCGTCCAGCGCGAACAAACTGACACGAATTCGATCTTTCGAGTTAATTTAAGTATCCATTACCTGGCCCGAACGTTGTCTTTTAGCGCCTTCCGCCTCGTTATAGTATCCTCTGTTGCCAATTTCTTAGGCGGCGACTCCAGTGGATGGGCTTCGGTCTACGATCAATCAGAATAAATAATTAAAGTATTGCTTTCAGAGTTACAAAAAAAAAAAGAATTATTATTATCATCAATATATTCTTTGTTTTTGTTTGTTCTGTATCTATTCTATGTTCTTCGATCTTTATTCTCTATTTTCTCTTTTCTCTTCTATTTTTATTATTGTCATTTAATATTATTTATGATAATAAACATTAAAATAAATTAGTTTTTCTTCAAAAAAATATTATGGTATTGTACATTAACATGATACGTGTCGATTTTAAAATGTTGTGAAGTTAGTACTCGTAAATATGTACCATAGGATGAGACATAGTAGTGATGAAGCTGTCATTTGAGTTAGATATATCCATCTCCTTCTCTTGCGCTGCAGAAACAGATATATCCCTCTCTTTCTCGCTTGTAGATGTTAGAACTGGCGAAAGCGGTGTCGGCGATGGGCCCAATTCAGTGGGTGTGGGAATGGTGAAGCGAAGGTGCCTGTAATTTAACAAATACAATAATGTTACACAAATATATGTGAAAAATATTCTTTACTAGCTGTTGCCCGCGGCTCCGCCCGCGTGGGTGTCGATTATCGTGGACCGGGGTATGATAAATAGATAGTAGCTGATTCTCAGACTTACTGGATATGCATAAAAAAATCGGTCGAGCCATTTCGGACGAGTATGGGAACGCAAATTGTGTTACGAAAATTTTATATATTAGATTATGGTACCGTACCTCAAAAGGAAAAAAACGGGACCCTAATAGGATCATTACTTTGTCCGACCGGTCTGTCTGTCTGTCTGTCAAGACCTCATTCTCAGGGATGCGTGCAGGCATCAAGTTGCAATTAAAACCTCATACGCACCACGTACCTCCAATGTATGAAACGACTACTGTACAATTATATAACGCGTAACAAATTGAACTCTCGAAACTTTGTGATATTACTTGGTATCGGAAAATATGGCACGGCGGCGGCGCGCATCGTACGACGATGCGCGGCTCCCCACACCGGATTTGAGTCGGGGACCGCGTGGTCCCCCCCTCACGAGGAGGGCCAGACCGAGAGGGATGGCCCTGGGTCAGCCGGGGTGGGTATCCGTGGGGATTTCCCGCAGGTAAAAAAATAAAAAGTGTTTCGGAAAATATGGGTAGGGAATAAAATATTGGGCGACTCTAAAATATCACACAACTCGAGAGACCCCGAATTGCAATTGCGGCCCCGTTGTAGCCTTAGCATACAAACATGAGCGTAATAATAAATGAAAAATATTTTTTTTTTATGCTGCTACCGATAGTGATCTACCCTCTTAAAGTTCCAAGAGTCAATTTTCTTACACCTTAGTGAGAAGAAGAAAGTTTGTAAGGATGGATAGATGTTTGTTGCTCTTTCACGTAAATACTAGTTAATGCATTATAATCAAGCTTTACAATAATAATAGTTTATACATCAGACTAACACATAGGCTACAATTTATAACGGTAACCGATATTAGAGCGATAACCGACATCCATGCGGGCGCAGCCGCGGGTAAAATCTAGTTATATTATACTAATACATACTTGTTAGTAGAGTCGCTGTAGTGCGTGTGGTTGCTGGCGGTCTCCAATAGCTCGTCGTCGCTATCGTTCAAGTACCGCGACTCTACGGGCGACGGGGCTTCTCTGTCTAAAGCTTCGGCTCTCCTTATCTATAGGGCATATGAATTACTGGTATAAAGTTGTGACTACACTATTTTTTTTCTTTTTTTTCGGTAAACCAATAGCGTATAACATAAAATACAGTCCACACAATTAAGTTTAAAATAAGGCCAACACAGGATTACACTATTTAACATTGAATAATGAACAGCATGTTAAACAAGATAGGTACACAAATACAAGGATACAAATAGAGACGTACAATGCATAAGTTAAAAATAAAAAATACATATTCTAAAACTAATATATTTGTTTGTATATTACTGAAAGGGTAGTTTCTAGCTCAAAATCAACAAGGTAACGTTAATCTGACATACATTATGTTTATATTATTAAATTATGAAATCTTAAGTTATTATGTTTTAGGGATATAAGTAGTTCGACATCATCATTCATCATCGTAGTTCAGAATTTTTTGTTTATTTGAAGTTAATGAATAGTTAAAGGTCTTATTTCCATGTTAAATTAGACTTTTGATGAAATCGAATGTTTACAGGATATGCTCATAACATTTGCTGTATCCAGGTAGCAGTTTTTAGTTCAATTATGGGGCTACTGGGGCACTACATTAGAAATTCAGTCCAGTCGGTCATAGTTTGAATACTTCAACTAAACTGGTAACTTTTTTAGTTGATAAAACTGTGTGTTGAGTACGGTTGCTGTACATCAAATCTCTCTTGAGTTTATTCTCAGATAAAGCATGTGGAATTTTTTGTTTCAAATTCTCAGTACGAGTATACGCTCGCTTCCTATTACATTGCACCAACAAAATGTAGATGTTTAATACAATACACACTTCATACCCTTTAAGCATTTATTTATTTATTTTATTTATTTATTTATTTATAGTTAATTAAAACGGTACATGACCAATTACAATAATTAACTTAAGCTAAATTACATAAAATAGGTATCTTAAATTACTAAATTTGTATGGAAGACATCCTTGCATACTTACTCTCGCAGAACTTCAGACATACACGCGTAACTTCCTTCCATTCATCTGAAAACACGTCACAGTCAGGGTACGCTAACAGGAGGTCATTAAGTACCCCCAGCGTTCGACACACTGGGGACTCCATTCTTGCGACTGTTCGGCAAGGGGGCCGGGCAAACAGGCAGTGGCGTCGGCTTTCGCGGTGTGCTGTGTATTTGTTAGGAACATATAAACGGCAGAATAGGTTGTGCAAGTCCGGACAATTAATGCGTCCACGAAGGGTCTTACAGGCAACGATGAGCTGATCAAGGCCCCTTCTTACCTCCAGTGAGTTAAAGCCTAATGTACCTAACAGGTAGTTTGTGGGGTACATGAATGGGTATACTTGGTACAGTTTTTTAAATAGAAATCGAAGAAATGTCTTCTGCACTTTTTCAAGCATCAGTATCTGACCAGCCACATAGGGACACCAGATACAAGAACTGGCCTCCAGCTTACACCTAACCAAAGAGGTATACAGAAGCACTATAACATGGGGGGTCCGGAAGTCGCGAACATTCCGCAACACGAATCCCAAGCGTCTATAGGACTCTCTAGCCAGGGTGGATATATGATCACTAAATGTTAGGCCGCGATCGAAGGTTACTCCGAGATCCCTCACGCTAACAACCCTAGTGATTTCGTCATCGTAAAGTTTGTACTTATGATCTATTAGTCGCAAACGGCGGCTAAAGGTCATTACAAAACATTTACTGGTGTTAAAAAATAATTTGTTGTTAATACTCCATTGACTAACAGCGTCTATGTCTGCTTGTAGGAGGTCACGATCCTCATCCGCCTCCACTTCCATGATCAATTTGAGATCATCCGCATACAAGAGGCATTTGGCTGATTTCACAGTACTCACTATGTCGTTGATCATTATGAGGAACAGAAACGGACCGAGAACTGACCCCTGGCTGACTCCCGAGCGCGTGAAATAGGGTTTAGACTCAAAACTTCCATGCCTAACAAATTGTCTGCGATCGCGTAAATAGTCAGCGAAGAAATCAACCAGTCCAGGTGAAAAGCCAATGTTCCCCAATTTTTTCAGAAGAATATCATTATCAACCCTGTCGAATGCCTTTCGGAAATCCAAGTAAATCACATCAACCTGCCCTCGGTTGTCCAGACATCTGGAGACGTGGTTCACATGGATCATTAAATTAGTGTTGACGGAACGACCGGGCCGAAAACCATGCTGCGCGTCGGATAGACACCTGTCGACCTGCTTATATAGGATAACGTGGAGCACATGCTCAAAAACTTTTGCGATAGTGGAGAGAATAGCAATGGGTCTATAGTGCTCAACAGATGTTTTGTCTTGCGTTTTAGGGATTGGCGCAACACGTGATAGTTTCCACTGGCTAGGATAAACCCCTGACCGGAGAGCCAGGTTAAAAATGTGACACAGGGGGGTCACCAAAACCTCACTGCATCCCTTGACGATGTAGGCAGGAACATTATCAGGACCGATCGCACAACTGGAGCAGAGCCTGGCGATTCCATCCGCTATGTTCCGAGGTTCCAAGGATGGAAGGGGGATGTTTCCTCCCTCACCCCCAGGGTGGCCGACACTTGGATTAAGACTCGGTGTATCTGGTAAGAATACACTGGCAAAGTACGCTGCAAATGCTTCAGCCGCCTGGACCCCCGAGTACTCCACCCCATTGGACATGATGTTTGGAACGAAACCACCTTTAGATCGCAGGCTAGAAATATGTTGCCAGAACTGCCGTGGGTTTGATTTTATGTTGTTTTCGGCTGTCCTACAGTATGCAGCATAAGCTTTCTTATTTCGATCACGTAAGTCAGACCTGAGAGCCTTGAATCGAACATAGTCAGACTCGCATCGTGATCTTTTCCAGCGTTTATGGAGTTGGTTTTTACGCGTGGTATCACGAATTATATCGTTGGTAAACCAGACTGGGTAACGCGCTCTACTGGAAGGTGATCTGATTTTCTTAGGGATGGAAAGGTCAAAAACTGAGTACAAAGTCGTGTAGAAGGTATTGGTGGCTGTGGATGCGTCATTACATTGAAGGAGATCATGCCAAGGAGCGAGGCAAATTTGCTCATATAATAGGGCGTAATTGCCCTTAACAAAGTTCCAGTCCCTCTCGTTATTTATATTGCTAGGCATTATCTAGCTAGCATTATCTCACCTATATCAACACATAAAATATTCATAACTAACCTTTAATATGCTATGCGGAGTCTCCGCTCCCTGCCTTTCATTATACAGCTTACACTCCGGACTCTGTACGTCAGGCATATCCAACAGTTGAGACAACTGCGTACTGAGCTGGGCACTGACCCTTAGGGCCGCGCGAGGGGTCCTAGGGGTCCCGGTTAGGTCGAGGCGAGCCCGCTTCGGGGGGGTCGAATCGGCACACAGTTGTTGGGATGTTGATAGAATGCTGAAATATAAGGTTCAGTGAGATTATACAGTTCGGCAGTTGTTATACAGCGAAATTAAAAACAAATAGTTTTTAAGGCACTCCTGGTAGTCATTTATTTTGAATTTAGCTGTAACAAATTTTCCTCAGATAAATCACAATTCAGCTGAGTGACATTTTACAATATGGGACTAAGGGTTTTCGAAAGAAAAAACGGGTATTTCTGCCGTTTTCAGTTTACTGTTTCGATTCTCTATAGAATAATATAAATATCGTATTTTGGTGCAATTTTCCTCGGTATTAGGACGTAAGCAATGATAACTCTTCAACCTTGGGTTTCGTATGACCCGTAGTATTACTACATTCAATCTATCACTTTTTCCAGTCTAAATAGATTAGAATAGTTAGCATGCTAATTGCCTTAAAACTTCATTAGGTTTGAAAAAATTACTTCCATTTTAAAATCTGTGCATAAATAAGCAGTTACCTTCGCGTCCTGTTCAACTTGGGTGTACAAATGAACGGCGTTTCTTCGATGTTGAGCGCTCGTTTAATGCCGCGACGCATCCTCGGTTTGTTTATCCATGTTTCACTCGCGTTTTCTATCGTGTCCTATAAACAATATATTTAAATCAATATTCTGACTGGATTAGTATAGAATTCTATATCAGTGGCTAAGGTGTCGAGCTTGTGGTCGAGAAGTCGTGGGTTCGAGACTTAGGAAAACCTACAAAAGCCTAAAATAATACAATTTGTTATTTTACAAAATCACACGCACTTAAAGAGTAATGAGCTTAATTTTGTAATAAATAACGCTTCTATGTTATTCACTTAATTTATCGTAATTCAATACTTGACACATGTCTCTCCCAGTATGTTAAGACAATTTGAAATATATTTCACAATTTCAACTGTTTCCGTTTGCTCTAATCTCATTTATATATAAAACATACCCTATTTAATCACCATCCGCTTTGCGAAATCCCTACTAATTAAATAACCCGCACAAGCACACAACACCGACAATTTCATTGATATTAGGTTAATATTTCATCCCATTAACTTTTTTTTGTAATTCACTAATAGACAATAATAGAGAGAATGAAATGTTAAAGGAGTACATAACACCGGTATGAATGTCTCTGGCCTTTACAATTTGAAAATTAGAACATGATTCGCGAATCGCAATGTATCTAGGTTATCGTAACTAGTTTATGAGTGAGCTCAATGAAATGTTTAGTTTAGCACATCGCTGGAAGTAAATTTAGATTATTACGGTGTAATGTATGCCCGTGGTGAACAAAGATACAGTGATGACGTCAGAGAAAGCGCGGGTGGCGAAATCGTGATCTCATTTCTCCTTGTTCTTTAATTTATTCACAGAAACATGGCCTCAAGTAATATGGGTCGTGGGAGTTATGTGCTAAATTCACGGCAATTGTCTCCTGGGTAACACACAAAATACACGAATCCTCAGTCTTCAAATTATAGGCGCGGTTTATACAGAAGAGACGTGACGGGGACGTATGACGGTTTAAGTAACACAATATAAACCTTATGAAGTGTATAATAACGTCGTTTTTGTCTTAGAGGAGAATTGCGCCCACGCCTCCAGGCGACATCCCGCCACAAAATGACAACGCAATTCCTCTTTCCTTCTTTCTTCCTCCTTTCGAGGGCTTACCCGGGGTGCCCGGCAATGGATACTTAGGAAGGACACCGTGTGGTTTTAGTCGGTCCGATTCCGACACGCCCACCCCATCGTCGGCACCGATGGGGTGAAGACCGTGGTGGTTTCCACACGTAAAAAAAAAAGACAAAAACGACGTTGTATTGTGTTACTTAAATTGCACGGTACCGGAATACGTCACCGCCACGTCTCTTTTGTATTAACCTTGCCATAGATAGGCAGGCCTACCAAATCGTGCTATAAGCGTTGTTTTTAGATTATTACGGTGTAATATATGCCCGTGGTGAACAAAGACACAGTGATGACGTCAGAGAAAGCGCGGGTGGCGCGTTCGTGATCTCATTTCTCCTTATTCTCTTATTCTTATTCATACTATTCTTAAATTTATTGTACACTTTATAAGGTATATATTGTGTTACTTAAACCGTCATACGTCCCCGTCACGTCTCCTCTGTATAAACCGCGCCTATAATTTGAAGATTGAGGATTCTGTGCGAGCAAGAGGAATAGAACTACACATCTCATATAGCACTGTCTCTCTTTCTCACCCGGACGCACGTCATGGTAGGTCGACTGAGGTACAAGAGTTGATTTTGTTACATTAATTTTGCATGTAACGGAAGTAATAAGATGATTTTATAGGGATTGAGATGTGACAGATGTTCTTTAAAACTACTAGTTTTATTTGTCTCTCAGTGTTTGCATGCCGCAAACACTGAGAGACAAATAAAACTAGTATTCGAATAAGGGTTGGAATAATCCCATTACACGCTTTTCATATTGAAAGTCTGATATATACTAGTTGAAGAATATTGGGGACTAGATGAAGATAAATGAAAATGATATTATAACATTATGATGTTACTTACTTGGATGAACGATGACTTGTAGGTGAAAGTATTTCTAGGTGATTTGGCTTTCACATACACAGACATTGGTTTGGGCATGATCACTGAAAAATACAATAAAAGTTTAAACAAACCAATGGCATACCACGTCTATTAATTGAAATCGGTGACGATTAATACAAAATAAATCACGATAAATTTCGTAAAAAAACGTTTATTAAAGCCCAATGCTACTTTACTTGGTAAAAAAAATGGGGTGGAAAAAACTCAATCACACTCAAACGGCTGAACCGATCTGGCTGAAATTTGGTTCAGGGATTTGAAATAACACATGATTTCCATCTCTGACATTTTATATCCCTGTAATAGGTTCGGCTGGGAAATAGGTTTAGGACTCAGAATTCGACGCAGACGAAGCTGCGGGCATCACCTTGTAACAATCCATACCAATATTATAAATGCGACACTAACTGTCTGCCTGTCTGTTATACTTTCACGCGTAACTACTGACCCGATTTTGATGAAATTTGGTTCAGAGTATGGAGGGTAGAGGTAAGGAGGACAATCTAGTAAATGAAAAAGTGTCCGTCGAAATGTATTAAATTAGGGTGGCGCCACATTAGCATCAGGGTCAACTCAATAACCGTACTATTTCTAGTTTGCGAAATAAAATTACTCTAAATGCACATATCCTTTAAGGTCGACAGTCGACAATGATATTAACAATTGCTATTTTCATACCATATCCTGTGCCTCCACCAGCCTCATTGTGGAAGGCTTTTGAACTGTCATTTAACGCATACAGCTGAACACTTTTTCAACTTTTCTCCCATATGAAATGATCCTCCTTACCTCTACCCTCCATAGTTCAGAGGTTAATAAGACCTTGGGAAGGACATAGGCTATGTTTGGTCGCGATAACCAAAATCCACGCGTGCGGAGCAGCAAACAACAGCTATTATATCGATGATCTAGTCTAGAAGACAAACATACTAAGTGAAAATGTTTACATGTTCAATTATGAACCCTATATTGGTGGGAAGAAGACAAATATGCCAAGTTTAGTGCATTTTCACCTATATGGTTGTCTTCTACAGCATCGATATATTAACTTACCATGTTCAACATCTCTCATTTCCAACGCTTGAGTTGCCACAGTGTTGGTGATCGCCGGTAACGACGAGCACACAACCTCGACAATGGCGTCTCTAGCGTTCTCTCTGTCCATCATGTCGAACAAAGACTCGTAGGATGTAGACACTTCTTTACCCCTAGGTTTGTTATGCCTTAGTTTGTTATTGTACCGTTCAGCTTCTAAGTATCTGTGAATAAAATAATAATATGAAAGATATGAATACTTTATTTAATCCTCGCACTAAGGACTTAGTCTGTCTACGTGGGAACCATAAGGCCTCAGTTTCCTTCGGTTCAGTTTCACCGGTTTCACGGTATATTGCGCCGGCATCGTAATACAGCCACTATATTGTTCCATACAAGCTGAAATGTTTCGTTGAAATGCTGCTTAATTCTTTGTGTTAAGAGATCGTATTTGCAAATCGACCGCTCCGTAGGTGCACACGGCATAGGGGACGAGGTAAAGTAAAAGCATGAGTCGAGAGCGAGCCACATACCGCCGTGAGCGTTGGCGGCAGACTGACCAAATCTGACTGTTGGTCGATTGGTCGGTATTCCCCCATTTCAGTGTGGACATACCCAAGTCGTGGTACCGTCGATTTGCGGAAAATTCTTCGAAAACAATTCACCGACTCACAATTGACCTCTGTCGACGGAGCATAGCGGGGCTCCTATTTCATCTTGCGTTAGCACAAGAAACCTAACAAACCTTCTAACCTATATCTATCCGCGTCGGGGCGTGCCGATTTTGATTCGGTGAATTCGGATTCAGTGAATTGTGTTTTCGGTGAATTGCTCTCGAAGTATTGTTTTTCGACGAATTTTCCGCAGACGGGTATAGTCAGCATCAGGTAAGTTTTGACCATCAAAGTACTGAAAATGATCTGAATACCATTTTAAGTTATTATTTTGAGTACTTTAGTGGTCCAAATTTTTCTGATGCGGTTACAAAGAAGGTCCAGGTGGAGACATTTTCGAGATTTCTTTTTATTAGTAGGCTCTGTAGGCTTTTTTTCATTATTGTAGTTTACTCACCGAGAGTTCTGTAAATAGTACATGACTAGTATATCTGAGGTGTTGGGATCGTTGCAATCCTCTAAATATTTTACAAATACCTCCTCTTCAAATGGCAACAATGTAACTTGCAATAGTTTTGCCAGATTTCCTGTGTTGCGACAACCTGTTGATTATATAGACTTTTTAAAATAATTTAAAAATGATATTAAGGGACCAGGCTTAAAAAGAAACAGGTTATTATAGTTAGTGCCACTCGTGACGATGTACGGAATTCTGAAAATTACGATACATTCAAATCTGTCCAGTCATTTAAATGTTATGTTGGATTTATAAACTTTTTGGGCCGACGTGTAAAAGGTAGACGTGAATATTTTCAAAATCTTATATTTTTTGGCAGGCCAGCCAGATCGAATTCACGTACACACACTGACAAACTTAATTAATAAAAACATTAAAAAAATACTGATCGCATTGAGAACGTTCCTCCTTTTTGGAACTCGGTTAAAAAGGGCAGGACAGAAATACTCGAAACCGGCGGGCTTGAATGAAAGGATTTATTACAGTAGAGGAAGCTAAGGATAGAGTCAAGTGCCGAGCTGTTCTCTGTCTACCCCAGAAGAAAATAGGTGTGAGCATGCGTATGTATATTTTATACTTGCCTTTATACAAAAAATTCAACAATTGCGTCTTATCTTCCACACTGGCCGCATTCTGTACACATATCCTTATCACATCTAGAGCTTCGAACACCAGTCCTCTTGCCAAATACAAATTGCAACATGGCTGCCAATCTTCCAACTTGTCGTGGTCATTCAACCTAAAAATAATAATAGTAACATTAAAAATTATGATTTACTTATTTCCAAGATGCAAAGATTCTGTCAGTGTCACTCGGGATCATTAGAATCCGTTGACCATTTCCAGGGATTCTAAAGATACAATCCATGATTTGTTTAGTATTTAAAAGTTATGGTGGAATAAAGGAACATAGATATGAAACCTGATTAGCTTTTTTGTTTTATGCGGAATTGAACCGGTTTAGGTTATCCGTGGACATTTAAGTTTCGAGATGGTCTCCCCGGCCGGGGTGTACGTGCATAGTGCCTACACTCCGGCTTGCTTCTGATGGAGTTATAGGCGACGCCACCTATAGCATGGCCTACGCTCATAGCGGTCTGAGACCTGATACCTGAATGCCTTCAATAATAATTTTGTATATGATTAAGTTTACCAGCGTGTTACCAGACAGGCACTGCTGCGGGTCTAGCGCAAACTGGAAGAGAGTGTGATGTACCCGTACCTCATAGAACAGTTGCCCCCCTCGCCATCCTTGTCCCTCCCCTGTATCGGCGCGGGTTTCCGCACGTGCAGGTACTGCAGCGCGGCCTGCGTTTTGTTCTGCGCCAGCAGCGCCGACAGCACCACGCTGTGCTGCCAGCCCGCCAGCGTGTTGCCAGACAGGCACTGCAGCTGGTCTAGCGCGAACTGGGAGAGAGTCTGGTATAAAAACTTTGAAGATAGAGGGACGATCGCGAGCCATCTTATATGCAAGAAAATTGTTAAAACTAGTGAGGTTCAATATATATAGCGGAGAAGTTAAATAGCAAATATTCAACGACTTATTTCGCTGTCACGTTATGAGACGAACGAAAAAAAACGATTGAAGTCTACGAGCGACTGACGCTGATTGATGGGTTGGCTATAATTGTGACGAATTTTGCTTCTATGCACTTCGACTTGTGTGTAAAAAAGGATGGACTTTGGGTCAGATTTCACTGAAAGCAAGCACATTAGCCAACAGGTAAGGTTTGTTTTAACCGCCGCGCTATCCCTCCTTTGCCTTCAAGTAACTACGAACTTTTAAAGTAAGTCCAACGAGTTAAGATAAAAAAAATGTAAACAAACGGATTGTTACTCAGTTACATTACAATAGAAAGCGATTATTTTGTCTGTCCTTGTCACTCGTACGCAGCAATGGGTTCAGTTGGTCGACGAAAGCTGTCGTTGCTTGTTTCGTGGTACAGGAAAGCCAGTACCGCAGTTATTGGTCCATTTTGCATTGTGTGAACAAGTTATTTCTGTAGGAATCCGTATTGTTTTTTTGTTGCCAACGTCAATCAATCAATCGTCTTTCTCTAATACATACGACAGTGATTAGACTTTGTTTACATTTTTTATCTCGTCTCGTTGGGCTTACTTTAGATGAAGTTCAAGATGGTTTGTTGTATTTCGCCCCTAAAAGCCACTGCCTGCCGTTTCCTTTCTGTGAGAATTGACTCCAAAGACGTATATCCTTTAAATAAAGTACCCGCAACTAATTATGAAACTGAAAGAAGCAAAGGTTTGATCGTAGCTAGTAGAAAGATGCTGTATTGTGTAGAAAATTATGATTAACTATAGCTGTTTAAAAAAAATAAGGAACATAAAATAATAGCTGAATTCGCATTAGCACATTTTTATATGAGTTACACATCACATTAAGCATTACAACAATACGACACGACGGTTTTACCGTCCAACTGAGCAGTCCGACTGGGGAAGTACCTCCGCCCTACAGAATACCGCGGCCATAATAACCTCGTGTTGTGTACCCGGCAGTGAGTAGGGTAGCCTGAGCTCACTGGAGAGTTTTTGTGCTGTCAGTGGGAAGACCTAAGGCTTGTCCTGCTTTACCTTCTACACTGACGACACAGAAACTCTCTGTTCTAACAGGGTTGGCAGCATGACTGTGCGGCCCCTGGTGTTGCACACGTCCATAGGCCACGGTAACCACTTTTCATCAGGTGGGCCGTGTGCTTGTCCACCTCAGTTGTATAAAAAAAAATAGAAAGCAACGTGAATTAAAACTTAACCATAAAAACAGGGATAAAATTCACCAAATTAATATATTAAAGTAATAAATACAACTTACATCAAAGTCCCTGTGGTCTAGATGCCAAAACGCTTGAGTAGCTTTGATTGCCGTGTTGCTAAGACCAAACATAGTTGGGAACTGCATTAATCTACGGATCACGGCTTCATATCTGTGGGTACAAACAACACTGCAAATTTATATGTTTAGTAGTCACCAAAGTTCTTAATTTAAGGATCTCATCTTATCATCTTTGCGTTAGTCCCGGCTTTCATTCAGCTCAATGTCCGGGGTCCGCTTATTAAACATATACTATCTTATATAAACTCTTAATATATTTGCGAGCTTTTCGTTAAATATATAAATATCCCCTCTGCCCCGGTCGTCTTCTGTCCTCCGTTTTAAACACTGAACATCGCGGCGTATGCTACTCAATCTGTGCTATCCGCCTAGTTAAAAATACACCGGGGTAGTTGATATCTGTACCATTAACTCCGTTATAAGCCGTCACTTATTCGTCAATTGCTTCATCAACCCCGGTAGTGGTCGATGGACCAGGGTAGGGATCAAGGTAGGGACCACGGTAGAGACGACACTGCCGGGGTCTAGGTTCAATACCACAACAATTTTTCCCAACTGTCCTGTAAACGGGGCTGTACGATTTTCACAAACAAAATAGTTTTATTGTAATACACACCTGACTTCATCATACACCATAGAGTAATCGACGAGTAGGTAGAGTACCAGTGAGTGTTTATGCTCTTCCGCGATGTCACACAATAAGTAGAGTCGCAGCAAAGAGTACAGCGATGGTGGTGGATATAGGCCCTTGCATTCACTGCCGCCTTTAACCCATAACCTATTTGACATTTAAAAAAAATATATTAGTAACAATACTAATACTTCGTGTATCCCTTTATTTTTTATCCCTTTATTTCGTCCAGCAAAATAAAATTCTTGTGTGGTTTCATGTTTTCGCTAGTGTAATATATTGTTTGAATTTAATAAAAGGTTTTAGAGCTACAGAGACCAAATAAAAATATTTTATCTTACATTAATATGCCGATAAGTAGAATTCCCACTAGCACAACATAAAAAAATGTGCTGGCAACTCTGTCATGGCCCCAGCCAATCAACAAAGAGTATGGCGGCGATGTCATTTTTATTGTCGCGGGACTTTTTTTGTGGCGTTGACTCTAATTATAGATGTGAAGTTTTTGACAACATTTCGAACCTGTTTAGTTTATGCATTACTAGCTGAACCGGCGAACTTCGTACCGCTATATTTTTGCCGCCCGCGTAAAGCGTTTTCATTTTTTTTTAAAATGTAAACATTGGCCGCTCAATAGCGGACATAAAACAAGAAGAACTATCCAATTTAGTTAAGTCGTTCGGTAGTTATGCACGTATACACATTTTGAGGTTTAATTTTTATGCATATAGACAGGGTTTTAAGACTTACTCTCGAATCCTGTCTCCTCCAAACTCATGCTCGATGAGCTGATCGACGTACAGCAGCGAGCAAGGTTTGTTAGCGCCCTCCTCCGTAGTGGGCGCGTTGTCTTGAAGACGATTCAGTTTTAGACGTCTATAAATTACAATTTAATTAATAAATTTAAATTAATGCACTATTTAATTTAAAGCGATCAGTATGTCAACTATTCATATCGATGCCAAGGTACAATAAAATTAAAGAAAAATTATTATAGCATCATTCATTGTTCTCTACTCCAAGATGGTTGTATGGGAGAATTTCGAATGCTCAAGACGTGCTTCAGTAGTTAATACTTGCGGCACGCTGTGCTGGCCGTTTTGACATATTAACTAAGTTACGTGGTTACCGGCAGAGTAGAATTTGGGCCACCCCTTGTCTTCCCATGTGGTGTCGTACAAGGCGACTAAGGGATAAGGCTGATTAACTTTAACATCAGAAAGATATGTACAGCCTAGACTCAGCCTCAGATGCATGGGTCGTGTCAACAATAGTGCCCGGAATACGGCAATAGGCTCACCCCCTATTACGTGGGACCTAATACAGATTGCTGCAATGTGGGTGTTAATTCACCTCTGCCTAACCCTCCGGGGATAAAGGCATGAATGTATGTATGTACTAAGTTACAATATTGACTGAGTAAAACGGTCTAGAGTTGATAAGGTGGTACTTAACGGCCGTAAGAAGAGAGAGAACAAGCAAGCTCTGCCAAGTTCTCTTAGTACTAAACGGCCATCATACCGTGCCGGTGGTTGTAGTGGCCGGAGCCTTCCCCCTGTAAGGGACTGGTCATGGGTTCAAGTCCCGCCTGAACATTCACTTTTGCCTATCTAAATAGAACTGCGTATATTTTTAAATGGACAAATTGAATGAAATTTTTGAAGCATTTACTATGCTAACTTTTCAAATCGATTAAGATAAGAAAAAGGGAATGCCCAGGTGGGACTCGAACCCACGATCTTTCCCTTACAGGGGGAATGCTCTGACCACTGAGCCACCGGGCCACACCTGAAGCTATCCAAATTCCCACCTGGGCATTCACTTTTTCCTATCTTAATCGATTTAAATGGACAAATGTTGGCACTGTTTAGCATCTGTGGTATCTTACCTCTTATTGTAAATGTTATACAACTGTTGTGCGGGATAAGGTAGAGCGTCGTGAGAATCGTGTCTCTCAGGCAGTAAGCCCACCCTTAGGAACCACTGTACCACTTGGAAGTACAGAGACACGGTGCCAATACCTTTGAATTTCTCCTCGATCTCACTTAGAGCTGTGGACAACAAAGTCAATGATACGTCGGGATCTGATGTGCAAACTGCCTATTGTGGCAATAGGTCTGTACGTCTACTGGGAAACGGGCATTCGAACCTGCGGACCGAAATTTCGGTATCATGAAACACATTTCAATCCTGCAATCGAAGTCGAAGACAGCATTTTTTCGGTCTAAGCCGTACCGAAATTGCAACTTTATGGTATCTACATCTACAGGGCAGGTCTGTGCAGTATCGGATTTATGTTTCATGATAACTGCCCTGATTTCGCATACATTACATTACATTTGGTTCGACTATTGTAATAAATAATTACCAAAAGTCTCCGAAAACAGAATTAAAAAAAAAAACAGAAAACAGATTCTAACCATTGAAATAAAACACTTTTAAAAGGATTCTATCGCGATTTATTTAATACAATTAACGTTTAGGCTAAGGTTTCAGCTACTTTTCCTCAGCTATGGTTATGTCTGCCGTGGTTTTATTTCAATGAGTGTCATTCGCGTAAACTTTAGAAAATATTATGCAGATTCTTACCATCAGGTACAATCAAATTGCAGCATTTAGTGAGCACAGCGTCTAACAAGCCTGTCAGCTGAGTCAACTGCTGGACAGAATGCTCTAAACATCTCACCACGTTTCTGTCAAAGAAAAAGAGCTATCAAAAACACTGTTAAGTTTAAAAGTAGAAAGTGTATAATTAGAATATGAGAATATATACACGGCAAAATAAATAGGTATTCAGGTGTACATTTTTATTTGTTGGGTTGTGCAGGTGAACCAAAGAGTTATCTGTCTCTTTGGTTCCATATAAAGAAAAATTATAAAGACATGTACCTGTCTGGCAAGGCTGTTGAAGAAAACAGTGGAGCAGTTAATTCTGTCGCGTTTTCTTTTAAATCAATGGCTCGTTTCCAGCACCAGTCCACCTGAAAATACCATGTTTATGTAGAAGTACTAGTAATATTAGTATTATCTAAATATTTTTTTTTAATTATCAGCGATTTTGGTATTTAAAAACAAATGCCACCGTGGATCCTGTATGCTAGAGCCCTTTCGGCTTATATCATTTCCCAAAGGAGGCGTGGTCACGCTCCCGAGCCCCTGAAGAAATACAGGCCGAGAAGTTCCGACTCCACAGGAACATGGTGGCGGAGTGGGAGCGGCAACTTGAGCAACCACGCGTAGGGCACGTCGTAATAGCGGCGGTAAGACCCATAATCGGGGAGTGGCTAGAGAGGCCACACGGCGGCCTCTCGTACCGGCGACACATGATCACCGAGCACGGGAGCTTCGGGCGATATCTGTGACAGAAGAGGCAACGCCCGAATGCTATCACTGCGAAGCGAGCGATGACTCGGAGCTGCACACGCTCACCGAGTGTCCGGCGTTGGAGACGCCGAGGCAGGAGCTTGTGGCTGCCCTGGGTGTGAGAGCTCTCACGCTTGCCACCTGCAATGCTCGAGACGGAGGCGGCGGGGCGGGAGCGGGATCGGGAGCGATGGAAACTCGCGGCCTGCGCTGCTTGCCAACTGAGGTTACTTGTGCGCCGGAGGTCATAATGAATGACCTCCGGTCCCCATGATCGCGGGCCTGGAGGGGACGGGTGGAGCCACCTGTTACCCTTGCAGAAGCAAGGCCCGGCGGCGCTTCCCCATGCCGGGAAAGGGTTGGGGACTCCGTGGTCCCTCCACAAGAGGAGGGCCAGATCAAGAGAGATGGCCGAAGGTGAGGTAGATATGCACTAGCTACCCCACCTTCGGCCTTGCACTACGACCCACAGACAGCGTACTTTTTAAAACTCTTTTTTATTAGGCACTGCTTCTTTTTAATATTTTTATTATTATGAAGAAAATCATGAAGAAGATCATTTTAAAATAAAAAAATAAAACATGCATATTCCCTATTATTAAGACATGTTAAAAATGAAACTTTGATCCTGTTCTACAGTGAATTTTATTATCATCAAGAGCTTTTTCTCAAACATGCTTGGAAATGTGAACATTATTTTGACAACCTTCTTCGAGATATATCGAAATTGTTGTACATGCGAGCAGCGGCCGGCAAAAGTTGTATGAAAATCCATATCTATCGTGTTTTAGCGGCCAAATAAATTACTTTTCTCAAACATGCAATGAAATATTGACATTACGTTCCTCTTAATAGGCTGCAAAGTATGACGTTTCAGGCGCGGCTAGGACCAGAGGCCGGTAATGTAATTTCATACAAACCTTGCAAGGCCTAGGCCGGAAAAGTCCTCTTTATTAATTTCGATTCCACATAAATTTATGGCAAATTGTTTTTATTATCAAAAAAACAATAATCGACTTGGTATGTACTTAAAGCAGTTTTATTTACATAAAAATCCACATTGACATAACTAATAATATTATCAATTGTTTTCTTAACTATACATATAAACATTGAAATATTAACATTTCATTGAAATATTAATAAGTGTCACTGTTCGTTCGAAACGTGCCTTTATACTTTTTTAAGCAACATGATAATGAACATAAATGTAAATGTTTTCTGTTAAAATCAAGCTAAAATAGACGAAATTGTAATATACACTTGAGTTTTAGTTTTTATCTTGTTTACTTTTAATTTCTTTAAAAATAAATCTTTATTTTTTTTGTTGTTTATTTCATTGCCTGTTTGAGAAAAGCACTATACAAGCCTTGGCCACAACTAAGCGTTGCCGGACTCCGTAATGCGAAAGATGCGTAATACTTCACGATCGTCCGGCAACACTACACTTGGCGGCCGCGGCAGTAATGTACTATTTTAGCACTTACCAAGAAAGTAAGAGTGCAGCCAGCGCCGCTGTGGCTGCCGGTGGCCCAGTGGTGTGCACATCGCTTCAAGAATCGCGACAAACGAGCTTCCAACGCCACTGATAGTAAGAACCGACGTTGCTCATCCTATAACATAAGAACTCGTTGTACCCAAAATTGGTGACGCCTCCAGACACCTACGGTAGAAGGTTTTGTAGAAGGTAGGACACTACGGTAGTTCCGTCCAATTGTCCGACTGGGAAAGTGCCTCCGCCCTACAGAATACCGCGGCCATAATAACCTAGTGTTGTATTTCCGGCGGTGAGTACCGTTATGGGCACCGTTAATTATTAGCTATTAGGGTAGCCATAGCTCACTGGAGTTTTTGTGGCTATTCCTGCTTTGTCTTCTAAGCTGACGGCACAAAAACTGTCTGTGTAATATACTATATGTGTGTGTCGGCAGCACGAGTGTGACTCCCTGGTATTGCACACCTCCATAGGTCACGGTAACCACTTTCCATCAGGTGGGCCATGTGCTTGTCTGCTACCTCAATGGTATAAAAAAAAACCAACTACGATTATGTGTACATTTTACATTAAGAAACGTCACGTATTGTCAAAACATTACTGAAAATTTGTTTCCAACGCGAGGCTACATTGCACTATTCCTTGTAAAAATTGAATGACATTTATTCAGTCACACAGAGCGGTTTTAAAGTCCAATATAACTGTTGAGACGCAAGTCGTGTGACTCAAGAGACGGAAATCGAGTGTGACTAACACGTTAGGTTTCGTGAAACTGGTCACGGGAATTTATGGGTCCAGTTTTACATTGTACGAGTCGCCATCCAAATTTAAGTGAGAGATTCTTTGGCGATATCGCGACACGCATACTTGATAAAATCGTAGTGGGTTGAGTAGCGTGGTGGGGCCCACCTCTTTCATCGAGCTCACCACCTACTGCTGGATGCCGCTCGTGCTCAACACGCAGGCTTCCGCGGTGTTCAGGCAGATACAGTCTAGGAGAGATGATCGATACTAACCGGGCTAACGTTCCTACTGTAAGTGTCCATATACAGGGGGGTGAGTCCCGCGGACACGCACGCCTGGTACAACCGCAGCGGGTTGAGCAGCGCGGTGGGGCCCACCTCGTCCATCGAGCTCACCACCTGCCGCTGGATGCCGCTCGTACTGAGCACGCAGGCTTCGGCCGTGTTCAGGCAGATGCAATCTGGGAGAGGAATGATACAGAACTAGAACATGCTGTAATCTATATATAAGAGACTAGAGCAGTAATCACAAATGATAATAAATTCGTTAGATACCTTTACATTATTGGAAATCTATAACATTACTGGCATATTATACAGGGTGTATTTTTGAAACGGGGCAGTAAGGGCAAGTACCTTAACCGTTGCAGTTACAGCAAAACGTTCTTAGAAGACCTTCTCTAACTTTTTGACATATTTTGAACTGCATTCACAGATTTTGTAAAAAACTTACAGTTGGCAAAAAAAAAATGCAAAAAGTCCAAAAATTTTTTTTTATGCCAATCGATTCTATTTCATGTGGGGATCAAAAAACTCTATGAGACCATTTTAGCTTTCAGTACTAGGAAAGACAGAAATCGCCAAAAACGTTTCCCATACATTTCGGCAACAGAAACAAATTTCTACGATGGTCCAACTTTTTGTTATGGCCAGGAAGTGGGTAGAATTGACTGTAAAGTAAATAAAAAGAATTTTTACCCTCAAATTTCGAATTTGATTCGAAAATCTGTGTGTTATTCTTAGTTTCAGCTGAGAAACTTCGTATGAGTTATTAATTAAGGATTTTCGCTAAAATGTCTTCTAATCGTGAAAAAATTGACTTATTAGAAGCGTATTTTGTCAATAATCGAAATGCGGGAGCTGCATTAGTGTGGTACCGCAATAAGTATCCGTTGCGGCATGTGCCAACAAGAAAGGTTTTTACAAATCTTTTGAAAAACCTGGAATTGCAGGGTTCTTTCAAAAGAAAGCGGCAGCCTCGTGTGGACATGGACACGGAGATTGCGGTTCTAACTTATGTCGAAGCATATCCAGAGGTATCGTCCAGGCAAGTCGCCCTTGAAGTAGGTGTATCCCACTCCCTTGTGATAAAGATATGGAAGAAATACGGCTACAAGTGCTATCGATATGGGCGCATAGTTCAAGTGTTACATCCGGGTGATGATGTTCGAAGGCTTACTTTTTGCAGATGGCTAAGAGGAAAAATAAGCAGAGATCATGAATTTTTAAATTACATACTGCGGTCAGACGAAACGAATTTTTCCAATAACGGTATGTACAACAGAAAAAATCACCACTATTGGTCCAAAGAAAATCCACTAAGAGTTAAATCAGGTTCGCTTCTCATTCAACTGTTGGTGTGGTATAATGTCCAATCGAGTCATAATGGTGGAATTTTATGAAGGGAAACTGAATTCTGCCATGTATAATGAAGTCATTTTACACCATCTTGAAAACGAGATGGACGAATGGCTCCTGTCGGAATTGCGAAAAGTTCATTTTCAACAAGATGGTGCTCCGCCACATAACAGTCACCTTTCACGTTCCAATTTGAGCCGCCTATTCGGTACACAGTGGATAGGTACACATGGTCCAACACAGTGGCCACCTAGTAGCCCCGATCTAACACCACTTGATTTTTTTTTATGGGACTTCGTGAAAAACGAGGTGTATAAGACGACGTACGCCAGTGTTCAAGAGCTCAAGGATGCATTAATGACCATTTTACGTAATATTCATCCCAGAACATTATTAGCCGCCATTCGTTCAGTGCAAAAAAGGATAGACTTAAGTATTCGTGAAAATGGAAATCATTTTGAGCAATTTATTTCATAAACCAATTTCTTAAATGTTTAAATGATTTTTTTTATTTAAAAAAGTTCAAAATTTTACCTGACCTATGAGTTTCGAGTTGATTTATCATATTTCCGTACGAAATGTATGGGAAAGGTCTTTGGCGATTTCTGTCTTTTCTAGTACTGAAAGCTAAAATGGTCCCATAGAGTTTTTTGATCCCCACATGAAATAGAATCGATTGGCATAAAAAAAAAATTGAACTTTTTGCATTTTTTTTGCTAACTGTAAGTTTTTTACAAAATCTGTGAATGCAGTTCAAAATGTCCCAAAAAGTTAGGGAAGGTCTTTTAAGAACGTTTTGCTGTAACTGCAACGGTTAAGGTACTTGCCCTTACTGCCCCGTTTCAAAAATACACCCTGTATATGGGTTATAGGGGTAAAAATATGTCGAAACTGGGGATGGAGGTCAGTTGAACAGAAGATGCATGGCATCAGAAATTTAACATGTATGTAGACCTTTGATTTGATATATTTCGAAAGCGACTATATGTAGCTTACTTCGGTGTTGTAAAGTGTTCTTTCTATCGCACATGAAACTGATTAATATCTTTATAGAGTAGTTGAAACGTTTTAGTTGCTAACATACTAGATGATGCCATTGTATTTTTTGAGTTCCCATCCATTCCCGGATGAAAAGTATCTTATGTATTAATTCGGAAAATGGTCTATCTATGTGCCAAATTTCATCCAAATCTATTATCATGCAACATCATCTTGTTCAACTTACTGTACTGCAGAGAATTCGGATAGAAATGTTCTTCTAGTCTCGTGGCGTGCGAGAAGACGGCTACAGACGTGGGGTCGAGTCGCACGTCGAGCGTGACACAAGCGCCTGCCGACAGCTCGCAACACCACGTCACGCTCATGAACGCACTGCTCTCTAAGCGCCATGTAGCTGAGAAACAACACCGTTAGTTATTAGCTATGATAAAATATTCTTCTAGTCTAGTGGCCTGCGAGTAGACGGCTACTGATGTTCACGTCGAGCGTGACGCACGCAGCACCACGTCATGCTTATGAACGTTCTGGTCTCTCAGCGCCATGTTGCTGAGAAACAACACCGTATCTGCCAGTTAGGCTAGGCCAACAATTTGCAGACAAATTGTCTATGTAATTACATAGATAAATAGTAGGCAACCTGACCAATAGGCCTACCATGAAACATCCTTAGCAGTTGCATTGCAGATTGATTCTCGTGCCACGGAACTCACAATTTCGAAGTAGGAGTATTTATTTATTTAGGACAGCCATTGGCTTTTTCTTTTCGTGTGGTTTTTGGCCAACTGGTGAAAGAGTTGTTTATGTCGCCCATATAGGCCTCCGCCTTGACGTAACGACTGTTGACGGCCATTGGCATTTAATGGCTATTGGTTCAATCCAACAATACAAATACATTTTCATACATACACCTAGAATATTGGAAGTTGGTATATGATACTTTGGTTTGGATTAAACTCTACCTTAAAAAACTTCATGTGACTTCATGGTATGTACATTATACATGGCTGAATACTATGTGTCATGTTCGTAATTCGTGCGGGACCTAAGTTTAAAATTTCATGGTAGCCCCCTGCTGCCAGTGTGTAGTCTATATTAAAGCCAATACATTATTGTATTACCTGGCATTTGATCTTTGTACCACTGATCTAAATCGAACAACAGCATGCCATATTGGGTGGATGAGTTAGCATTCTCGCCCCAACACTCCCACACTATCTGACAGATGTTCAGCATACCTAGAAAGAGGAAATTCGTTATAGAAAGCTAAGAACAATAGTTGCACAAAATAAAGCAATAATTTATAGAAAGTAAAATTATTTTTTGAAATGACTGATTCACTGCTAGTGAATGGGAATGGGCGATGAGGTCCCAATGAGATCTCTGGGTCTAATAAGCTAACTTCACAAGCCAGTCGTGACTTTTATGGAAGACAGCATTGGTTTCCATAAAAGTCATGGTAAAGAAAATATTAAAAGGAGTATTAGAAGAGCAGACTCCAGGCTATAAAGTAATCCAATACACCCCAATGTAAAAAATCTATCAAAACCAGAAATACTAAAGCAGCAAGCAAACTGGGAAAAGATTTGCACTTACTCTCTTCTCCTTCTGAGGCTAGGGTGGAATTGACAGAGTAAGTGTGACAGGAAACACACTTTCCTCCAAGAAGTGCTGTGTCATCACCTGTACCCAACTCCAATTGGAACCGGATTGTTGCTGACAAAAATTCCTTAAAAAGACAGAAAATATAGTTCCACTAAAGTAGTGATAAATTTGTGATTCATTCATGCAAAAATAGTTGCACAATCTGGATAAATTTTGGCAAAGGTTAATGACTGGTCATCATTTTATGCACCTGGTCTGGACTGGTCATCATTTTATGCACCAATCAGCGACGCAACGTGTCTAAGTAACAAGACAAAAATACGTGTTTATTAATAAGTTCGTAATAATAATATTATTTTTTATCAATACTTTTATTGATATAAATTATAATGTTATTCATATAAATTATTACTGACTATATATATACTTATATTATTTTTTAATTTACTTTTTGCGCCATTTTTGAAAGCCCCATGTTCTGCATGACGTATCTTTAGTTTTTACCCGACTGGGCTTATCTTTTTATTATTACCGCTTATCTTTTTTTTGAGTATCTTGTATGTATTTTTGTAATATTTTTTATTACCGCATATCTTCTGAACCACTACATAGATTTCATTGATTGATATCTCAAATGAAAGGTATTCGTCTACCAATGGTT
The DNA here is from genome assembly GCA_949126895.1 of Eilema caniola. Lineage (NCBI taxonomy): Eukaryota > Metazoa > Arthropoda > Insecta > Lepidoptera > Erebidae > Eilema > Eilema caniola. Next base: position 6,465,919 of record OX421476.1, read on the forward strand.
CTTGGGTACTTAAAATGTAAACAAAAGCTGTACCAATGTTAGATTTTAGGGGCCAAAATGTTTGTTGTTAAAAAAAATATTTTTAATCAAATTATCGAGTGGGGTATCAAAGTGAAGGAAATTAGAACCGCCTAAAGGTTGTTTCGATCTTTTCAGAATCAGTCGGGTTTTGTATTAACATCATTGGACATAGCACATACTTTTATCCCAGCAGGGCTAGCATGGCACGAAGACAAAAAGTCCCCGGGGAGTGGAGAAAAATTTGTCCTTCCCTCCGTTTTTGTCCCTTTGGCTAGCACGGCGTCGAGGAAAGACTAGTTTCTCACCGTGGACAACGTTTCTCCACTCAATGCTACCAATATACGAAAAAATATTCGACTCGTAATATTCGATAAAATTAACAAAAACTAGCAACGTACATATTTTATAAGAGTAAAAGTGACTTAAAATTATCAGTATTATGCTGCAGAATATTATTATTGACTAAAGAGCGCCATATTGAAGAAAAAGAAAGACAATACAATCTGTCATGTAACGTTTTTTTACATGTTTATTTTCTGTTTATTTATTTACCCCCTTTATCCGGTACATAACTCAATCGTATATTCTTTATTAATATTATCTTTATTGTAGTATTTATTATAATATTAATAATGATTCATTGAAGATTCATTTAAGCGTCGCGTCGGTAGCTTAGTGGTTAAGGAGTCTGCCTTACGATTGAGAGGTCCCGGGTTCAAATCCTGGCCATTGCACTACCGACGTGAACCCACTCCTAGCACAAGCCATTTAGCTTAATTAGATGGGTTAGAGGGAATATTAGTAATTTCGGTTGATAATATTATAAAAAATGCGTTGTTCAATGCATTGTATACATATAGGCCATATCTTTAGAAATCCTATAAATTCAATATGAATTCACTCTCTGGTAATTCGAACACGTTTATTTGATCCCGCAGCATACGCCGTTGCATTTTTCGTTGTTGCGTCTGTTGTATCGTAGTTCACTTAGAACGAAAAAGCCGCGAGACATTTTGAATTGTGTATTATGTAATCTTGTCCCCACCTCAATAGTTCGGAGACTAATATCTCTCTATCATCTGTCAAAAAGAGACAAATTATCTCCACTTTACGGCCGCCGTGCTAAGCAAGTGAAGAAATAGTCTCTTGTCTACGTCACAGCGAGGGACATAAGCTATCTCCTTTGATGCCATGCTAGCTACCGGGGAGAAACACCTTTGTCCCCTGTCTATTTGACATAAGCGGTGGAGAGAGATATTTGTCCCGCGCCCATGCTAGGCCCGCTGGAAATAGATTCCTGAAGTTTATGGAAAGGGGACAAATATTTGGTGTAAAATAAGGCTAAACTAAATAAGATAGTAGTTTGTTTATTGTTTGTATATGTATTTGTACTGCACTATGCTGTTCACATCAGGAGATCTAATGTACATAGGCGCACCTAATACAGTCTTGCAATGCATTGGATGTGCTTTCAGTTTATTTTATTGGTATTTTTTATTGGTTGAAGTAGCAATATTACTTGACTTACTTGATAAAGACACCTCGTGTCAGAGAGTATTCGCTTGCCTTGATACGTCAGTGAGTACATCACACCTAGAGGGAATTCCTCTTCTTCAAACCTATCTAAACTTGAGAATACCACCCATAAGTAGCAAAATGCTCTGGGATCATCACATGGTTCCTGAAAAGGCATAGTTGAGTAAATATGGGGTGTTTGGCTGTTTAGTTAACATTTTACCTTAGTTCCCAAATAAGAATATTACCTGGAATCCAAAATGTGTAACTGGCAAGCATTCAATATTGATTTGTGATGTAAATTCCAATTCCATAGTCATGATATTCCAGATTTGGAATGCACCAAAGTTATACCCAACTGCTAAGCTACCCAACTGTGGAATGTATTGTAGAACTGTAATTCTTATGTGATCTCTTTTTGCTTTCATGCGAATAGTTCCATCTGGATTACGGAATATATATTCTCCATCTACGATTGAGTTTTCGTTCAGTAGGAAAGCAATATGATTATCGTTTTCTAGTGCCAATTCTCTTTGACCTTCTATTCTGTGTATAGCTTTGTATTGCAGAAAACTTAGATTGGCAGGGTTGGATTCATTCTGGATAAGGTGTTCATAGCCCTGAGATATGTCTTTTAATGCTGCAAAAATATTTTTGAATATTAGTCATAGATTTCTATATTAATCAAATCACTTATTTTAGTAAATGATTCTGCTTTATATGAAGTTATATATTGTTATTCAAATTGCACTTAACTAGCCCAGGTATCAGTATTACAAGGGAAAAAATATAACCAATTGTAATCCTATCTACAAACACAATAAAAACCCAAACCCATTTATACTTGAGTAACTATCATAACAAGGTTACCCCATTGCCTAAAATGATTTTAAGAATGCCATTAAAATGAAGACTTGCAAATATTCAAAGCGACCTAATACTTTTTACCTTGTATCAAACTGGCTCGATTAAGATCAAATGCAAATATCTCTCCACTTTTGGTGCCAGCCATGACAACTCCATCGAAGCAGGTAAATGGGCCATCTGGGATTCTATCACAGACTGCTAACTCGGTCACAACAACCTCTGTTTGTATGCAACGTAACAATTGAGATCCATTAACATGCAGCACACAGATTGTTCCAGATTCATCATTTTGTAAGCTGACAATTAGTTGTATGGAGTTTGGGGTTAGCGGTTTGGGTAGTTCCACTACACTTGTTACGAATGTATTGTAGTTGCTGCAATTGAAATTGTGGACATTATTATTGTTATCAGTATATTGAAAATAAAGAACTATGACTATGACTATGTTTTATATTTTTGTACCTCAACAAAATAACATTTTTGTGTATTTTATTTCTTTTCTTTTTTTTGTACATTTGTGACAGGGACTTTTATACAAACACATAATAAACAAATAAACTAGGCTAACTAACTAACTAACTATTGGCTGAATTTCAGTTTTTAGTATTTTCACATCAAGTTTGTTTATATTTAGTTAGGTACATGCGGCGTAGCAGGCGGTGCCGCTGGCATCAGCTAGTGTTTAAATATTTTATCACATATTAATTACCCGAGTGGCGTGCCAAAGGTTCGTGCAGCTACCTTCAATCCGGTTCTAAGATCAACCACACAGAATTTTGGACCAAGAGCCAGCCAACCATGTCTAGTATCCTTTAAGATGCCACCAAGGGGAGTTTTATCTGTAAAAGTTGTATATTAATGACAACATTAACATCTATACACTGAGAACATTTCACGAAACTCATGTTGTCATCAAACAAACAAACCTGTGAAATCTTCGGTAGGTTGTAGGTAACTGAATACGGCAGGCGACAAATTCGTAGTTTTAACAATAGAAAACACACTATCTTGTAGTTTTTGCATTTTAATCAATTTTATATCTAACGTAAAACTTCTAACCGTAAAAATAAATTGATTGGAGGTTAGGAAACATAATATTAAATTTCACGAATATTAAAAAAGCTTCGAGTTAATCTTACTATTTAATAATTCTAAATGTTAGAATACAAAAATATTTTGAAACGGTTCAGGAATATCCATTTTATTCTTGTTTGTAACCAGCGCGCGGCAGTTCATCAAATTGCCGAAACATAAAAACCCTTCAAATTTGACAGTTGTGCAAAATAGGTATATTTAGGTAGGAGCAAGCCTGTTCTGTGGAGCAAGCTATACCACTACTAATGTTTCAATTAGTTTAGGATTAGGTAACGTAAAACTTCAAACAAGTGTTTCCATTTTAGTCTGAGATTTCAGTAAAACATTAAGAAGCAGAAGCTTTATCATCTAAGGCAGAAGCATACGTTTAGTTAGATTAGGTAGATATATTACTTTTTTTAATAACTCAGAAAGCTGTTAATGGTAAGTAATTAAATAATGGGTAAGAACTTGGTAAGAATATGAATTGTTGAAGTATAAGGATGCGTACTAGAAAACCTCCTTGTGAACTACAAGCGTAAGATTTGGTCAAGGGCAGTAGGGTGCTTGTTGCGTTAAAAGCCCGCTTCCCAAACGCATCTACAGATATTCTATTCTGTAAATTGAAAATATTAAAAAATAAATGGCAAGGGGTGTTACTAGACCGATACCAAACACACAAAATGTGATTTAAAAAAAAATTGTCTGTATGTCTGTCTGTTTGAACAGGCATCACACAAAAACTACCGGTTCGATTAAGATTAAACTTGGTTGATTATTCTTTAATATCCTGGGCATCACAATGGGTACTTTTTCATTTTTTCACATTTTGATATACAATAAAAAATCAACTTAATGTTGCGGTTCGATCCCTGAACCCAAGTACAGGTACCAACCGCAAATAATAAGTTTGTCGTAGGTTACGCCACCCGCAGTGGAGTTCAAGGGGCGCTGCACGCGGCTAAAATCTTACTAATCTACTAATATTATAAATGCGCAAGTTTGTGAGTATGGATTGATGGATATTTGTTACTCTTTCACGTAAAAACTACTGAGGGGTTTTATTAAAACTTTACTTTAATACGTATAGCTTATTACATCAGAATAACACATAGGCTATATATCATCACGCTGCTACTCAAGGGAGCGGAGCAGTGATCTTCAATGTCAACAAATCCAGCCGGCATCGGTTTAGTTATTTCTGTTGCTAAGCCACGGCGCTATGCATCACTGTATCGCGCAAGCGCACGGACTTAGTGGTGTACCTAGTTACCTACAAAAAATTTACGCGCTCAAAGGGTTGATACTTGGTACAGGGATTGAGCTTAGGAACGGACATAAGGTCCCTTTTATCGCGATAGAAGGTGTTAAAGGAGGGGGGGGGGGATGGGGAAGAATAGGGGATGAATGTACCTATTCTACGCTATAAGCGACATCCACGCGGACGTAGCCGCGGGCAAGGCAACAGCTAGCATTTAATAAATAAGTGGCGTACGCATGAACATTTGTGTAATGTGTGCTTATATGACGTGCTATTATTTATACACAGGCGCTGAGTGTTTAAAAATATCTGCAACTCCGGAAGAAATATTTTAAACGCACTATTACATAAAACATAAAAATGTTTGTTAATAATTTTCTTTATACTTATATCATTTCCTTCCTTCTGAATACTATGACTACACCAATGCTTCACTTATATACACTATATGAGCTACTGGGTCGTTCCTGCGAATTGTTAAAATTTCAATGATTTTAATTTTTTTTTGTTATTTTTAATTGTTCTTCTATTCAATGATTTCTATACTGATTTTGTAGTAATTTAAGAGAAGAGGTACCCGTGTTGTGTTTTTAATTGAGGATAATATCATAGGATTCTAAAGGAGGTACGGTAGCGATGGTAATGAGAAATCGAACGATAGCAATGAGTGTCTTTGGAAGGTAATTTTTATTACCTTCCAAAGACACTCATTTTTTTGGACATGATTTTTTGCAAGATTTTGCAAATATCGTACTTTATTTTTATGGAATTTATGGTAATATATTTCTCGCTAAAATCAACGTGAATTAGAATTCACTCAGAATCACTTCTCTCCTCAAGTTTCTGCGTCATTATAGTGCAGTGTTCTTCAGGGATCGGTTTTGGGGCCGCTTCTGTGGAACATTGGATAAACTAGGTAGATGCTTCGCAGAGTGTTGGTATGTCGCTGTTATGTGTTAAGTGAATAACACGCTCGTGAGGCGGTTTCGACGGCGGCGGTAAGACCCATCATGGGGGAGTGGCTAGAGAGGCCACACGGTGGCCTCTCGTACCGTCAAACGCAGGTCATTACCGGACACGGTAACTTCGGGCGGTACTTGCATCTGATGGGCATAAAGCCAACGCCCGAGTGCCATCACTGCGACGCGAGCGTGGACTCGGAGCTGCACACGGACACCGAGTGTCCGGCGTTTGAAACGCCGAGGCGGGAGCTTGTGACGGCCCTGGGGGTGAGAGTGCTCACGCTCTCCACCCTGCTCGCGGCGATGGTCCGCTGCGCGGATGCGTGGGCAGTTGTCCAAGTTATAGAGCGGATCCGGCGAAGCCCTATTCTTTCATGGGCCTCCGTGCCACCTAAGGGATTTAGACTCATACTGGGAGGCCATCGACATCAAGCCCTTGATGAAATATTTGATATAATAATTATACTCTTCGCACTGCTAATATAATATCCGCGAAAGAGAGAGAGAGAGAGAGAGATAGAGATAGAGGGAGAGGGGCAGAGAGAGAGAGAGAGCAGGCCGCGAGAGCTTAAATGCAGTCATTCAGAGGATTTATTTGCGTTTTCAAGTTTTTTTTTTAATCTTCGTGATACAATGTAAATATGTGTTTATCCATACTAATACCAACCGATCTTGATGAAATTTGGTACAGAGGTATATTAGAGCTTGAGAACGGACATAGGCTACCTTTTATCACGAGAAAGGGGGTTTAAGGGGGGGGGAAATAGGGGATGAAAGTTTTTATGAAAGTTTGTCATTTCTGAAGATATCTTAATGAAATTTGGTACAGATATAGATTAGAGCTTGGGAATGGACATAGGCTACCTCTTATGGCGAAAAGGGGGGTAGAAGGGGGGCGGACTAGGCCTTGGTATGACAGTTTGTCATTTTTGAAATTTTCTTGATGTAATTTGGTACAGAGATAGTTTAGAGCTTGGGAACGGACATAGGACATTTTATCGCGAAAAGGGGGGAAAAAGGGGAAGACCAGGGTCTTGGGATAAAAGTTTATCGTTATAGAAGATTTCCTGATGAAATTTGGTACAGAGATAGCTTAGAGCTTGGGAACGGATATAGACTACCTTCTATTGCAAAAGGGAGGTAGAAGGCGGGGGGGGGGGGCTAGGCCCTTGGGATGAACGTTTGTCATTTTTGAAGATTTCCTGATGACATTTGGTACAGAGACAGTTTAGAGCTTTGGAACAGATATAGGCTACCTTTTATCGCAAAAAGGGAAGAAGAGGGGGGGGGGGGGGGGGGGGCTATGGGATGAAAGTTTGTCTTTTTTGAAGATATCCTGATGAAATTTGGTACAGATAAAGATCAAAGCTTGGGAACGAACATAGGCTACCTTTTGTCGTGTAAGACGAGGTTAGGGGGGAGGGGGTTATAGGGGATGAAAGTTTGCCGGTTTTAAAGTCATCCTGATGATATATTTGGTACAGACATGGATTAAAGCTTACGAACAAATATAAGCTACTTATTGACGCAAAATGTGAGGTATAGGGAGGGGGGGGGGCGTTATAAGGGTAGAAAGTTTGACAGTTTTGAAGATATCCTGATGAAATTTGGTACAGGGATTAATTACAGCTTGGTAACGGACATATGCTACCTTATACCGCGACTAATGTGGTAAAAGGGGGGGGGGGGGATAAGGACTAGTTAGTTAGTATGAAAGTTTGATTGCAAAAAAGGGAGTTGATGGGGTGAAATAGGGCTAGAGTACGTAAGTTTGTCAATTTTAGCAATCTTATCTATACCAATTTCATCAAGATATTTATCTTGATGAAATTGGTATAGAGATGAATTAGAGCTTGGAAATGGATATGGGCTACCCCTTATCGCGAAAAAAGGGATAGAAGGCAAGGGGGAAGGGGAATAGGGCTATGGGATTAAAGTTTATCATTTTCAATGGCACAAAAAGGGGGGAATATGTCGTAAATAGTAAGAATTTCTTTTAAAATGTCCTTATGAAATTTGGTACAAAGGTGAATTAGAGCTTCGGAACGGACATAGTCAAGTAGCAAACCAAATATAAAAGCGAGTGGAGAGGCGAGTAGAGATTGTTATAGGGACGAGTGTATAGGCGTGTAAAGATCGAAAATCGAGAAGAGTCGACTACAGGCGCGAGAAGATATGCGACTAGAGAGCCATTAGAGAGGCGAGTATAGAATCAAATATAATGCAGTAAAGTGTTGAGTAGAGAGGCGAATAGGGAGGCGAGTGGAAAGATGAATGTAGTAGCGAGTAGAGATCGAATAGAGAGTTGAGTAGAGGTGCGAGTAGATAGGCGAGTGGGGAGAGTCAAGTAGAGAGGCGAAAAGAGAATCAAATGGATGGGCAAGTAGTGAGGCCAATGGAAAGGCAAGTATTGAGAAGAGTACAAAGTCGAGTAGAGAGGGGAACAGAGAAGTCAGTAGAGAGTCGAGTATAAATTCAAGTATAGAGGCGAGTAGAAAGTCGAATATAGAGGCGGGTAGAAAGTCGAGAACAGAGTTGAGTACATAGTCGAGGACAAAGTTGAGTAGAGAGGCGAATTTAATGCTCAATAGCGTCGGCTCAACACTAAGCGATAACCGACATCCACGCGGTCGGAGCCGCGGGCAACAGCTAGTATTCTATAAATGCGAAAGTAACTCTGTCTGTCTGTCTGTCTGTCTGTCTGTCTGTCTGTATGTTACGCTTTCACGCCTAAACCACTGAACCGATCTTGATGAAATTTGGTACAGAGGTATATTAGAGCTTGAGAACGGACATAGGCTACCTTTTATCACGAGAAAGGGGGTTTAAAGGGAGGAAATAGGGGATGAAAGTTTCCATGAAAGTTTGTCATTTCTGAAGACATCTTAATGAAATTTGGTACAGAGGTAGATTAGAACTTGGGAACGGACATAAGCTACCTTTTATCGCGAAAAGGGGGGTAGAAGGGGGGGGGGGGCTAGAGCCTTGGGATGAAAGTTTGTCATTTTTGAGGATTTCTTGATGAAATTTGGTACAGAGATAGTTTAGACATAGGCTACCTTTTATCGCAAAAAGGGGTAGAAAGGGGGGGGGGGGGGAATATGGCTATGGGATGAAAGTTTGTCTTTTTTGAAAATATCCTGATGAAATATCTATCTATCTAATATATATATAAATAATATATATCTATCTATAAATATCTTTTGAAATAATCCTGAATAACACCAAATTTAATTATTAGAATAAATACATTTTTTCGATCAAGTTAGCCCCTCACAATCATAATTTTAACCACTCGCCAGAACCACGCTACTACAGCATTAATCCTGCATCGCACAATGAAAGTATAGGTATACAATTTTTAACCAGGGCGACATTGGTACAGTGTATCGGTAATGCTGTTCAAATCGTTTACACACCATCGTAACAGCGATAATTATCCATTTGTGACTTTACGGCTAGACTTGCTAGGCGGCCGGATAAAGCCGGACATAGTTAGGCTTTTTGATAGCGTGTCCGGTCAAAATTAACGGTGTTCGGCCCGTCCGGCATTTGTTAGGCTTTTAACATATGGCACACGCAATAGCAAGGATTGTGCTGATTACAAAAGCAGGTCTCGTGCAAGTTTTTTCTCCGTTTTCTGTTTATGCTACAAGCTTTTGAAATCAGCACACCGTTTGCATACCATTATTATATAGGTATATGTTGTTTATTAGAAGTTCCTTCGGCCACTTTCTGACTCCATATTCAGACCCTAGAGTTTGTTAAGATATAACAAGTTGCAATATACATACATATATACATACAGTGCATGTTAAACCAAGCTTGGAAAAAAGTTTACTATTGTTTGACAAAAAATGTATGACAAACGATCATTTCACAAACAACGTTTGAAAAACTATATATTAGTATATATATATATATATATATATATATATATATATATATATATATATATATTTGCATCCCGGAGTTGATATTACGTCCTACATGGCGGTTTTTACCGATGATGTTGCGTCCGACTGACTTGTTGCATCCTGTATACGGACGCAAGATTGGCCATCTCTCAAATTCAGCCAGAAGTAGTGTTCAGGCTCGTACAATGGCTGGGTGAAATATTGGCATGGACGTTGTTTTGTCACCGGATAGCTTTTCGGCGTATTTCTTAGTTCCGCTGTTTGGCGCGCGAATTTTGGAGGTCGCTCCTGTGCGCCGTATATCAGTGGCATATATTCGATATTTTGTTTACGTATTACACGCCGATAATGTGGCTTCCTGTATATAATAAAAGTTTTTATCAATTCTAATGTGTGATTTAATTGCGTCACACAAAACGACATCGTCCCAGAGGAGACGTAGGGGTGACAGAGGTGAGGGGGGCGGAGTTCGCACGCGACATGCAAGCGGCATGTTTTTGTTAATATTTTTTACCGGCCAGCGCGGACGTAATAACGCTTGTGGTATAAATATCGATACCGGAAATTTCAATTGTCGTAAAGGACCGTTGCAATTAAGAAAATAAACCAAACTTAATAATTGACGAAAATGAGTGTCCGTAACGACCCATAAAATTTTTACTGAAGTACTTTATAGCCACGAAAAATTGGTTGTGATAAAATTAGATATGTAGTAAAGAACTAATCCTGATCATCAATGGGTCGTACGAGTTAATTAAATCGGAGACTAAGGGGGTACAAGAAACAAAAGAACCTAAAGATTTAGTTATAAAATGGAAAACAAAGTGAAATAAAAGGGATTTTTACTATTTCGTATTTTTTTCTAAAAAAATTCAGGCATAAATTTTACAAAAATGTTAGGAACTCAAAATTTAAAAAAAAAATGTTTTCTTTTTTCATTCAAATGGCAAACCATTGTTGAAATGCCGAAAAACAACCGAATGTTTGGAATAATCGGCCAATAAACTATTCTAATAACAAGTTTTCTTAAATAATAATGTCAGTCATGAACTAAATAAAGGTAAAATATCCAACATTTACAAAACTTCGCCCACTAGAATTCAAAATTCAAACAAATGACACTATAAAGCAGTGTTTCCTAAACATTGTTCTGCCATGGCCCGGTAATTTCCACACTGCCCCTTCGTGCCCCACTGAATACTTTTAAGCCAAGCTGGTTCCATTAATAATACTACAAAATTCTATAGGTTACATACAATATTTTGGTATCACCTATTTAGTAACTAATCCCCATCTTTAAAAATAAGGGTGACGTGTAACACCGCGACAACTATCGGGGAATAAAGCTCATGTCACACAGTATGGTAAGTTTGGGAGAAAGTGATAGAGAAGCGTGTACGAGAGTCAAAAGCGTGGTTACCCAAAACCAGTTCGGGCTTAAGCATGGCCACGGGACCACAGATGCCATTTTTCCTCTTCGCCAACTGTGTGAAAACTCATGGTGTTTGTGAATTTCGAGAAAGCATATGACCGGGTACCCAGAACGGTTTTATGGTAGGCCTTGAAAGAGAAAGCGGAAGTACATAGAGTAGATCTGTGCGATGTACTGACGATCAAGAACCTATGCACGATCCGCTGCCGGCAACGCCGACGAGTCCAATGTGGCGATAGGCTTGCGTCAGGGCTCGGCGCGAAGCTCCTATCTCTTCCTGTTGATAATGGATGCCTTGACATCGGAGATACAAGAGGAGAGCTCCTGATGTATGCTGTTTGCTGATGATCACCTCGCCCCGAGCGATCGGATCCTCCGCCAGGGCTCTTACGCGCAGTAGAACCAAGACTGAATGTTCTGTGATTTCGGCGATCTCTCCAGTTTTACACCCATGGTATTAGATAGTGCACCAATACCAGTCTGCTCCAATTTCCGCTACTTCGGCTCTCTTATCCAGGCGGTTGAGGAAACGGATTGAGCAGTGAAGCACAGAATAGATGCAGGGTGGATGAAATGGCGGCAGGTCAGAGTCACAATATGTGATCCCCAATTTCCCCTCAAGTTTAAGGGGAAAATCTATAAGTTCATGTTCAGACATATGGATCGACATGTTTTTCCTTGAAAGCGACGAATGAAAGACAACTGCATGTGGCGGCAATCCGAATGTTAAATTTGGATGTGTGGTTTGATAGTGGCACCAGTGGTAAAGTCATGTTGTAAGGAAAGTTCAAAGTATGAAGAGTTATGTAAGGAGGGGTATGTAAGAAGTTATCATGGACGTCCTGCGGATAAGCAGTTGGATTTCGCGGAATAAGGCAGCTTCTTTTCACTGAGCTTGACCGGATTCTGAACCACGTTTCCCAATGGGGCTCTGAGAACTTGGTAGAGTTCAATGCTAAGAAGACGAAATGTGCGTTTACAGCAAACATATCTCCTTTCCTTCCCCTTCCCACTCTTCAGAACACGCCACTGCCATTGCAGGACAACCTCAGTATCCTCGGTATGGATGTTCGCTGTAAACTAAATAACAAAAACTACATCGAGAGTATCATCAAAACAGCCTCGCGTAAACTCGGAGTCCTGAACAGAGTGAGACGGTTTTTCACGCCGGAGCAACGGTGTCTTCTATACAAGACACAAATTCGTTCCTGCGTGGAATACTGCTCGCATTAGATGCTCTCGACAGGTTGCAGCGACGTGCGGTCCGCATTATCGGAAATCCTGAGGTCACGAGTACCCTCGAGCCTTTGCAGCTGCGTCCCTCCCGAACCAGGGACGCGCTCTGCGTACACCGGTGACATCAGTGTGGGGGATATAATATTCCATGCCCAGACTGATCTCACCGGCCACAGCAGTTGCGGCCTCATATGGGTTCTTACTCTCAAAGCAGCGTTCAACTCACGGGACGGACGCAAAATAATCACGCAGTCCATCCCAGTCCAGACGCCGCTTCCCCTGCGCGGGTCGTGGGGGCGCTATAATGGGCACCTCGGAACGGACTAGACAATGGTCGGATTCACCTAAAGCGGTGCTCACCGAAACACTGTACTGGTCCGGGTGACTCGTCAGCAGGAGGTCTAGCAGAGAGGGCTCATGGTCCGACCTTTTTGGTATCCTAGTGACCTCGTGTACCAATTGGGTCAGGCCATGCGTCAGAGCAAATGCATGGGCGGCTCTTCCCGCGTGGGTTGTTTTGGCAGAGCCCAACCAGATCTCGTGGTGGGCGTTGAAATCCCCCAAAGACACCAGTTCAGCGTTTGGAAACTGCTCCTGCGCATCATCTGCCGCCTGACTGAGGTATTCAAAGAGTCGAGTTGTCTCGGTATCTCCTGTATGGGAGCGGTAAAGGCACACATAGATCTGACTCGTAGAGCCATGGTCTATGTGTACCCAAAGGGTGGAAAAGGACGGGTCCTCTAAGCAGCGCAAACGGCGATAACAAATATCCGCCCTGACATACACACACAACCCGGCTTTTGCGCGGAAATTCTCCTCAAGGACATAGCCGGGGTAGAGCAAGTAGGTCGTGTCATCAGGGCGGCGTATTTGTGTCTCCGTAAGAAACAGCATTACTGGTTTCGCCGTCTCCAGGTGTTGGTGGACGGCGTTGAGGTTTGTATGGAGCCCACAGATGTTCGTGGACTCCACCTCAAATAGCGAGCCCGAGGGAGAGTTTCTTGCCGCTGTGTAGACCAATCTACTGTTGTTGTGCGCTGCCATGAGGATGAAGAGGGAAGGCGTGGAAAAAAGAGGCGATTGTTGCCGCAGCACCGCGTGACAAAGCGTGGGATATTGGTTTGGCGAGAGCCGGCGCGCCGAACGGAAGGGCGCCCGTACCCCCCCGAGTATGGTCGCCGGGCTCCCTCGTCCGGTCACCAACCAGCACGACGAGCCATATCGGGATTATGCGCGACCTGGTGGGGCAGCCTCCCAGGGTGGTTAGTCCCGGTTGGGCCCCTGTACTATGCCGCGGGCGGCCAGCGGCACCACCGTTTCTACAGGTCTCCCTGTTCGGCGCGTCGCCCCGCGCCATTCCCCACTAGACTACGCCAAGACCCACCGGTCCCACTTGTGCAGCGACCTCAATCCCCCCTGCCCGGCTATGAACTTGCTGACCCCTGAACGCAATCCAACCGAGATTGGATTACTATGGAGGGTTTTTCGCAAAAGTGCACGGTGGTACTCACCCGGTCGAAATTTGTGAGAAATTTGTGCCATCAAATTATTATTATTATTATTATTTTCATTATTTATATAATTATTTATAATTATTATTATTTTATTTTAATCGACTTCATGAAAAGAGATAATTTTCTATTCATAATACATACATACATATCGTCACTCCTGTCCCCCATTGGGGTAGACAGAGACCACGTCCCGCAATAAATTTATTGGGATCTATTATATTAGGTACCTATGTATGTATAGACATAAGGTTTGGAGGAAGCAACAAACTTAATAGTTTATGGCGTACATTCAAAAATAATATACGGTACCGATATAATTTCAAATTTAGTAAGGAGTCATTTAATTAGTAGAATGCATGGAATTAATATAGTACAATATACGGTATCAATATATCCATACATTTAGATGGATGTAGGAAAAACGATTAAATGCATGGAACGAATACAAAAATATACAATGTGTCACATGATTTCCATCGAGAACGGATGCAAAAAACCAGTGAGAATTATTTCAAAATGAATATCTAATTTTCGTACCGAAACAAAATTTCTCGCCGACAGTAGAATTCACATGACAGCAATGTAGCTATATTCGCACGAATAACAATTAAAAAGTAATTGCAAATGGTAGACGCCATAGGGTTCGACTTTGAAAAGACGCAATAAGTCTTCGGCGATTTAAATATATATATATATATTTATTTATTATATTATTAATAATATATTATTATTTATTTATATTATATATATATTATATTACATATATATATATATATATATATATATACATATATATATATAAGTATATATATATTTAAATCGCTGAAGACTTGTTGCGTCTTTTCAAAGTCGAACCCAGCGGCGTCTACCATTTCCAATGACTTTTTAATTGTTATTCGTGCGAATATAGCTACATTGCTGTCATGTGAATTCTATTGTCGACGAGAAATTTTGTTTAGGTACGAAAATTAGATATTCATTTTGAAATAATTCTCGCTGGTTTTTTGCATCCGTTGTCGATGGAAATCAGGTGACACATTGTATATTTTTGTATTCGTTCCATGCATTTAATCGTTTTTCCTACATCCATCTAAATGTATGGATATATTGATACCATATATTGTACTATATTAATTCCATGCATTCTACTAATTTAACGACTCCTTACTATATTTGAGATTATATCGGTACCGTATATTATTTTTGAATGTACGCCATAAACTATTAAGTTTGTTGCTTCCTCCAAACCTTATATCTATACATACATAGGTACCTAATATAATAGATCCCAATAAATTTATTGCGGGGCGTGGTCTCTGTCTACCCCAATAGGGGACAGGAGTGACGATATGTATGTATGTATGAATAGAAAATCATCTCTTTTCATGAAGTCGATTAAAATAAAATAATAATAATTATAAATAATAATAAAAATAATAATAATAATTTGATGGCACCAATTTGTCACAAATTTCGACCGGGTGAGTACCACCGTGCACTTTTGCGAAAAACCCTCCATAGTAATCCAATCTCGGTTGGATTGCGTTCAGGGGTCAGCAAGTTCATAGCCGGGCAGGGGGGATTGAGGTCGCTGCACAAGTGGGAACGGTGGGTCTTGGCGTAGTCTAGTGGGGGATGGCGCGGGGCGACGCGCCGAGCAGGGAGACCTGTAGAAACGGTGGTGCCGCTGGCCGCCCGCGGCATAGTACAGGGGCCCAACCGGGACTAACCACCCTGGGAGGCTGCCCGACCAGGTCGCGCATAATCCCGATATGGCTTGTCGTGCCGGTTGGTGACCGGACAAGGGAGCCCGGCGACCATACTCGAGGGGGTACGGGGGCCTTTCCGTTCGGCGCGTCGGCTCTCGCCATACCTCACATTCATAGATAAAACCAATAACCCACGCTTTGTCACGCGGTGCTGCGGCAACAATCGCCTCTTTTTTTCACGCCTTCCCTCTTCATCCTCATGGCAGCGCACAACAACAGTAGATTGGTCTACACAGCGGCAAGAAACTCTCCCTCGGGCTCGCTATTTGAGGTGGAGTCCACGAACATCTGTGGGCTCCATACAAACCTCAACGCCGTCCACCAACACCTGGAGAAAGCGAAACCAGCTATGCTGTTTCTTACGGAGACACAAATACGCCGCCCTGATGACACGACCTACTTGCTCTACCCCGGCTATGTCCTTGAGGAGAATTTCCGCGCAAAAGCCGTGGTATGTGTGTATGTCAGGGCGGATATTTGTTATCGCCGTTTGCGCTGCCTAGAGGATCCGTCCTTTTCCACCCTTTGGGTGCACATAGACCATGGCTCTACGAGTCAGATCTATGTGTGCCTTTACCGCTCCCATACAGGAGATACCGAGACAACTCGACTCTTTGAATACCTGAGTCAGGCGGCAGATGATGCGCAGGAGCGATTTCCGAACGCTGAACTGGTGTCTTTGGGGGATTTAAACGCCCACCACGAGATCTGGTTGGGCTCCGCCAAAACAACCCACGCGGGAAGAGCCGCTCATGCATTTGCTCTGACGCATGGCCTGACCCAATTGGTACACGAGGTCACTAGGATACCAAAAAGGTCGGACCATGAGCCCTCTCTGCTAGACCTCCTGCTGACGAGTCACCCGGACCAGTACAGTGTTTCGGTGAGCGCCGCTTTAGGTGAATTCGACCATTGTCTGGTCCGTTCCGAGGTGCCCATTATAGCGCCCCCACGACCCGCGCAGCGAAAGGAAGCGGCGTCTCTGGCACTACTCGTCAGCGGACTGGGATGGCCTGCGTGATTATTTTGCGTCCGTCCCGTGGGTTGAACGCTGCTTTGAGGGTAAGAACCCATCTGAGGCCGCAACTGCTGTGGCCGGTGAGATCAGTCTGGGCATGGAATATTATATCCCCTGCACTGATGTCACCGGTGTACGCAGAACGCGTCCCTGGTTCGGGAGGGACGCAGCTGCAAAGGCTCGAGGGTACTCGTGACCTCAGGATATCCGATAATGCGGACCGCACGTCGCTGCAACCTGTCGAGAGCATCTAATAAGTACTTTGCGGATCCATCCCAGAGATGCGAGCAGTATTCCACACAGGAACGAATTTGTGTCTTGTATAGAAGACACCGTTGCTCCGGCGTGAAAAACCGTCTCACTCTGTTCAGGACTCCGAGTTTACGCGAAGCTGTTTTGATGATACTCTCGATGTAGATTTTGTTATTTATTTTACAGCGAACATCTATACCGAGGATACTGAGGTTGTCCTGCAATGGCAGTGGCGTGTTCTGAAGAGTGGGAAGGGGAAGGAAAGGAGATATCTTTGGTGTAAACGCACATTTCGTCTTCTTAGCATTGAACTCTACCAAGTTCTCAGAGCCCCATTGGGAAACGTGGTTCAGAATCCGGTCAAGCTCAGTGAAAAGAAGCTGCCTTTTTCCGCGATATCCGACTGCTTATCCGCAGGACGTCCATGATAACTTCTTACATACCCCTCCTTACATAACTCTTCATACTTTGAACCTTCCTTACAACATGACTTTACTCCCTTCTCATAATATTTTCATACCACGACAGTCGCTTGGTTCTCAATTTTTCTTTCACTGGTGCCACTATCAAACCACACATCCAAATTTAACATTCGGATTTCCGCCACATGCAGTTGTCTTTCATTCGTCGCTTTCAAGGAAAAACATGTCGATCCATACATTATGGCAGATCTGAACATGAACTTATAGATTTTCCCCTTAAACTTGAGGGGAAATTGGGGATCACATATTGTGACTTTGACCTGCCGCCATTTCATCCACCATGCATCCATTCTGTGCTTCACTGCTCGATCAGTTTCCTCAACCGTCTGGATAAGAGGGCCGAAGTAGCGGAAATTGGAGCAGACTGGTATTGGTGCACTATCTAATACCATGGGTGTAAAACTGGAGAGATCGCCGAAATCACAGAACATTCAGTCTTGGTTCTACTGCGCGTAAGAGCCCTGGCGGAGGATGCGATCGCTCGGGGCGAGGTGATCATCAGCAAACAGCATACATCAGGAGCTCTCCTCCTGTATCTCCGATGTCAAGGCATCCATTATCAACAGGAAGAGATAGGAGCTTCGCGCTGAGCCCTGACGCAAGCCTATCGCCACATTGGACTCGTCGGCGTTGCCGGCAGCGGATCGTGCATAGGTTCTTGATCGTCAGTACATCGCACAGATCTACTCTATGTACTTCCGCTTTCTCTTTCAAGGCCTACCATAAAACCGTTCTGGGTACCCGGTCATATGCTTTCTCGAAATTCACAAACACCATGAGTTTTCACACAGTTGGCGAAGAGGAAAAATGGCATCTGTGGTCCCGTGGCCATGCTTAAGCCCGAACTGGTTATGGGTAACCACGCTTTTGCCTCTCGTACACGCTTCTCTATCACTTTCTCCCAAACTTACCATACTGTGTGACATGAGCTTTATTCCCCGATAGTTGTCGGGGTGTTACACGTCACCCTTATTTTTAAAGATGGGAATTAGTTACTAAATAGGTGATCCCAAAATATTGTATGTAACCTATACAATTTTGTAGTATTATTAATGGAACCAGCTTGGCTTAAAAGTATTCAGTGGGGCACGAAGGGGCAGTGTGGAAATTACCGGGCCATGGCAGAACAATGTTTAGGAAACACTGCTTTATAGTGTCATTTGTTTGAATTTTGAATTCTAGTGGGCGAAGTTTGGTAAATGTTGGATATTTTACCTTTATTTAGTTCATGACTGACATAATTATTTAAGAAAACTTGTTATTAGAATAGTTTATTGGCCGATTATTCCAAACATTCGGTTTTTTTTCAGCATTTCAACAATAGTTTGCCATTTGAATGAAAAAAGAAAACATTTTTTTTTAAATTTTGAGTTCCTAACATTTTTGTAAAATTTATGCCTGAATTTTTTTATAAAAAAATACGAAATAGTATAAATCCCTTTTATTTCACTCAGTTTTGCCATTTTATAACTAAATCTTTAGGTTCTTTTGTTTCTTGTACCCCCTTAGTCTCCGATTTAATTAACTCGTACGATCCATTGATGATCAGGATTAGTTCTTTACTACATATCTAATTTTATCACAACCAATTTTTCGTGACTATAAAGTACTTCAGTTAAAATTTTATGGGTCGTTACGGACACTCATATTCGTCAATTATTAAGTTTGGTTTATTTTCTTAATTGCAACGGTCCTTTACAAATGAAATTTCCGGTATCGATATTTATACCACAAGCGTTATTACGTCCGCGCTGGCCGGCAAAAAATATTAACAAAAACATGCCGCTTGCAACACCCCCACGTCTTCTCTGGGACGATGTCGTTTTGTGTGATGCAATTAAATCACACATTAGAATTGATAAAAACTTTTATTATATACAGGAAGCCACATTATCGGAGTGTTATACGTAAACAAAATATCGAATATAACGCCACTGATATACGGCGCACAGGAGCGACCTCCAAAATTCGCGCGCCAAACAGCGGAACTAAGAAATACGCCGAAAAACACTCCATATATATATATATATATATATATATATATATATATATATATATATATATATATATATATTACTTTAAAAGAATCATTTGATAAATAAAGATTTTGCAAATGTGTCATTTAGAAAATATTTCAATTGTTAAACAAGCAAACCTAAACCACGCGTGTAGTATACAGTAGACAAGTAGCATGTAACAAAGATCGTTTCTGTCACTGCTCCGGCGCTGCGGTTCTCCGGCGGCCCCACAAGAGCTTGTCGTCGCAGATGGTTGTAACGTCCACCACCGCAGCTTCGGCTTGCCTGGCCAGCTTCGCCTTCGCCTGCCTCACCCCTCCGCGCCTGTGCGGGCTTAAATAACACTCTAGGGGTAGGGCAAACAAGACCAGTGAAGTCGGATTGGCAGAGATTCATTTCTGACACTAAGTTTTAACTATTCAAGACAATAATAATTGAAGTGTAAAACTTGCTTTGTCAAATAACATGTTTAAAAAATAATCAATTTGTGAAATGATGTTAAGGCATAATGAAAGTTTGCCAAATAAATATTTTGTCTAATGAGTAGTTTAGTATACAATACAATGGTTTGTAAGTTTATCAACTTACAAACCATTGTATGAAATTTTGTCATACGTTGTTTGTCAAATGTAGATTTGTCATTCGTTTTTTGCCAAATGATTGGATATCTTAATTTTTCTACCCATTAATACTGAGACACAAAATCCTCAAAAATGTAGGGGTCTTTTTACCGGAATATCCGGACATTTTACCCGAATGTCCGGTTTTTTACCCGAATGTCCGGCCAAACTGGCTGGTTCGTCCGACTTTTAGGTTTGGCGACCTGGCTACCCTATTTACGGCCATGATCAAAAAGAACAGAACAATAAATTTATATAAAGAAAACGATATATTTAAAAATAACAAATGTATTATAATTATAATGTACAATTTGGAACGGTTACATTAATGATACAATCGTATTGGGTAGCTTTTAATTCATTGATGCAAAAAGGGTATTTATACAAATTTAAAAAAGCTTATTTGGAAGAAAACATATTAAGTATAAACCTACCCATAACGAATGCTACTATAATTTACAATTAAAATGTCTTTATTCTATTCTAAATCCTTACTCTTACAACCTAATCATACTCTTATTGCTCGTTCCATAAATCTTGAATCTAAATTGCGATAGGTATCTATCTAAAATAAAAAAAACCGCGTGCGCCAGGGCCTTTTGGGCCTTTTTTGTTGTAATAAACTATATTTGGTGAATTTGAGCTTGTCCACGGCCGTAGCACCCCGTGTTATCCTCGAAATACATTCAAGAAACGTGTTCTGAGCCCATTTTAGCACATAACATAAACTCACGCCTTTATCCCCGAATCTGTAGGCAGAGGTGCTAGCACCCACATTTCGCCGGTTTATGTTTAGGTCCCAATGTATGTGTGTGTAATGGTGAGCCTATTGCCATTAACTGGGCACTTATAAACCTGCGATAAATACACACATAACTTCGAAAAGCATCGCAAAGTCATTGGTGTGTGCCATGGAAAACCTGGGATCGAACCCGAGACCTCGTCTCAGCAGTCCATTACCCATACCACTAGGCTACCGCGGTTTTACATTTTAGGTCCAAGGTTTAACGAACGAGCAATACTTATATAGGTTATATTTAACAGTGGATATTTACTTGTAAAAGTAGCTGTTTAATAATTTATTTAGACATTTTTTACTAGTTTTTATTAACTTTTTAAAACTTATCCAACGTATATCCAATTAATCACAGCCTGTAAAAGGCACTTTAATAATATTTTCTCGTATAAATATTGTAATGTATTTTCAACGTCCAATGAAATAGGTAAGCACGCTATTTCTTGTCGAATCCGTATCTGAAGACTGAGAGCCCTCGGAGGTATCCGAATTCCTATAATCGGTGAAATAAGAGCCATCATGAAGATCCCGCAGACTCTGGTTATACAGAAGGAAGAATCTCGTAAAAAAGGGATCCATGAAAAATAATAGCAAAGTAAATATTTAAAAGCATAAGTTGTAAAATATATTTTAAAAAAAAATGCAAGTTTCGGTGATTCTGTATTGAGGTGCAAACATATAATTAGCTAACAGTACAGTCAGCGACAAAAGTTGTTTAATTTAACAGCTGCAAATCACCTTAACCACAGATTACCTAATGGCATTGAATCTAAAATGTAAAATAGTAAGCAAAATGTCACATAAATAAAATAAAATTTAACCTATGAAGATTAATAAATAGTAATAATATATTTATTAATATATCTTTAAGTAAAGATCGTTTACTAAATCAATATTGCGAAACTTTTTTCGCTGACTGTACCTAATGTAATGCTTTCTGTGAAACTCATAGTCACCAAATGCATGAATAGAGAAAAAAATGTTTTAAATAACCCCATATGGTATCCCATGCCATCTAGCGAAGTTAAGCTGAGCTACTACGGCACAACCAATACTGCATCGCACAATGAAAGTTCTCTCACTGATACCGTATCTCAACATCAGGCGTGATCACATTGATTAATTAGCCTGATCAGCAGATTCTCTGTAAGTATCAACAGATTTACTAACGAAACAACATAACCCTACTTTCTCTCAATTCTTGTGTATCTTAATAAAAAATTATGTACAATAGCTAAATAACCCTTCTTGGCAGTCGGGTAAGAACAGTTTCTTTTGTTTTTACTCACCACTTAGATGGGACTGAAAAAATATGAGCAACCCCTTCATGTATATTTTTGTTTCTTCGTTTTGTGTTTGCACGCAATGTTTCAACGTATGAGTAAATACTGGTAAATACCTACTATACGTTATCAGCGTGCTGACTGAGCTGACTTAATATTAAGTATAGTAAAAGAGTGGGACTGCAGAGACAGACTTTCTTGTTCTCGACATACACTTACCAAACATTGATTTATATTGTTACTATAAAGGTACGCTGTATGTAGTTCTATTATTAATTCGGTGTTAAATCATTAACCGGGTACTGTACAAACTTTGTGATACCAATGAGTTTTGCTTATGGGTTTTTATGAATAATTCAACGATCCATGTTTCTTTTTTTAATAACAGTTACATTTACGATTTGTCTCCTCATATAATGGGGTAGAATCGTTTAAATTACTTGAGCAATTAAATTTTATTTGTTACGATTAACCGATGACACTGAAACATTAATTGTATTTCTGTTAGTTTCAGATGTGTGGGGGTTTATTCTCATTTGTCCTTGTACTATATTCAGCATCGATGTATAAGGACTATCTGGCAACTGGTTCTTGTATCCGTTACTATCTGGGATAGACCCTCTGTCGCTGCGAACAGCCACTTTATCATACGGCGTACTTTTCATAGAAACATATCCTTTGTTCGCAGGTGTAGCTGTTTTAGAACCAGGGCTAAACCCATTCTGTGTTACTACAGGGTTACTTGGTCTAGATGAATTTTGGACTTCAGGTTTCGGTGGAGACTGCGTGCTAACAGTTGAAGAACTATCATTGGAATCATTTCGTGTGACTTGAACACTATTTGATCTAGATGAATTCGCTAATGAATGTAAGGTAGATGAGCTTCCTTTCAAATTCTCTATTTCTTTCGAAAAAACTTCTTCACTTCTTTGGAATCTCTGCGCATGTGACGTCACTGGTGACCTATTTTGATTTATAGATGTTGCACTCAATGATCTACTGGGTGAATTATTTTGAACACTGTCTACTGAAGTAATCGATTTATGATCGGATTTATGAATCGATCTTACCGGTGTATTAACTTTGGCTTCCATCGAACCATATGCACTATCTTTAGTAGAGCTGTGTGAGGAACCTTCTTCTTTAACACCGTAATTTCTGACCACGTTAGCTACTGGCTCTATGTTCTGTACATCATACGATAGTGGTTTCTTCTCTGGTTGAGGATGTCGAACTCCATCAATAACTTCACCAGTTCTAGGGTTAATATGTTTTTTAGTGTCATAACGTAATGTTACTCTATGGCTTTCATCTATTGGATGATCTCTTGTTCTATGTTCTAATTCTTCGTCACTGTCTTCGTACGTGTCAATATTTTCCTCCTGTAAATGAAAATAATATTCTTAAACACAACGGTATCTAGAAAACAGATTAGCTACTTAGATACATCAATTATTTCATATGGATATAATTTATTTAGTCCCAACGTACGTACCTCTTCATCTACTTCTTCTATTACGCTATTTTGTATCCAGTCTCGAATTCTTTGTTTCTTAGCTTGACGATCGACTGTAGTTTCGACTCCATTATCTTTAAAATGTTTTAAAAGTATATTTTTCTCATTAGGGTCGCTGTGGAAACTATACATTGACGGACAAAGCTCATCTATGTCTTCACCAGCTGGAAAAAGGAGATGAGGAATTATTGCAAAATATTTTGTAAAAGATTTGGACACTTCAGAGAAAAAAATGCAAACTTCTTACCAACTCTGTCTGTATAGCCTTTAGCTAGCCATCTATCATCTGCATAACGAGATAGCTCGGTAAAATTGGTAGCTCTTTTATCTTCTCTCGGTTCTATAAATTTTTTGAACATCTTTTGAGCTTTAGAGGAAACCATCTTCCATAGTTTGGGTGGCCTCTTTAATGGATTGGAACTATTATACCAAGCATAGTAGCTGAAAACAAATAATCAATAAATCATTTGAGTCCTAATCATAACGAAACGCAAAAATAACCCAAGGTTGATTAAAACAGCAGTAGCCCATAGTCTATGGTAACAGCAGAGGAATCTAATATTACACTTGTGTTATGAATTAAATTGAGATGCGATGAAGGGAAGATGTGAAATAACCGAGTTCAGTAAGTAGGGTATGACCAAATATCCTGCTCAAATTTGGTGCCACGTACTGGGCTGATAAGCACCTCCATTCTGCAGAAAAATATATGTGTGTACACTTTTACCCATTCCATATCATGCTATACCATAACTGCATTGCATTCCATGGAGTAAGTTTCTATAAAAATAGCTCGTTCTATAAGATAAAACACTATGACTAGCGTAGTCATGTCTCTTTATAAACATGACCAATTCGTCCATTTGTTATAGCTAACAGCTTTTTATAAGATTTACGCACCTCGAGTATCGAGGATCATCGAAAGCTGCTTTCTGCCAAGGCAAACATCCAGTCAGGCATATGAAAATAACTACACCAAACTGCCAAATATCATGGCTAATTAATGCTCTGAAAGTGAAGAAATATACGACACACATTAATTTGTTTAAATGATGACATAAACATTTAACTACTGTGTAAACACTTGTGGTGAATAATACGAGTATCATTGATTTCTAAGTGGAGTCGTATTGGTACGTGGTAATTTGCATTGAGGTAGATCGCTCCCTGTAAACACCATCTCTCGTAGTTTCTTAACACCAATGAATTATTATATTCTACATAGTGCTATCTTGACCAAAATAAACCTAGGTATTTGTAATATCGGTCATTTGATTCGTCTTTATTGCGTGGCCACTCTACTACAATTTAAAAAATCAAAAGATAAATTCTTGTCGCGAATCTTCAAAAGTTTTTGTTTTTTAATAGGTATTCTATTATTCTTACTTGTAAGTATTGTCCATAGATAACTTCAAGACCTCAGGCGGTGAATATGGCAACCATTCATTTCGTCTCCTTACAGCAGACATAACTTTTCTTGTTTCGCCGAAATCGCAAAGTTTTATTCTAGAGAAGTCTGATTTGAATATGAGTATATTATCTAGCTTGACATCCCTGTGTACTAAGTCCCTTTGGTGAAGGTGCTCCAACGCAGCCGACAACTGCTTCGCTACTCTTTTAGTATGAATCTCACCTATTCCTGTATCAAGCATATTTGATGTCAAATCTCCTGAAATACAAATAGACATGCATAGTATAAATCTAAAATACAAAAAATCTATCGCACAAAGATTTAGATTGCCATTAATCTGCCACTTTTCTGAATCAGTGTTCAGTGAGGAATTTTATGACCCATGTACGCAAATATTTACGTAAATTTTTATTTAGTTATTTTAGTTTTACTTCAACGCCTATTCGAGGTAAATAGTTATAGTGTAATATAATAAAGACTGGTAAGAAAGTCAGACTTAGTACCTATTCATTCAAATCTCAATGTAGGTAAATTGGCAACAATCCAGCTCAGAGTGTCTGAACCGAGGTAGGTCGAGCTCTGATTAGGATATTAAATTAGGTATAATTTTCTCAAATGGAGTTAATATTCAAGCACGCTTTAACGATAGTCAACTACATCGTTTTATTCGTTCTTCATCATATCAGTGATAGTTCCGGTTGCACCCAGAACTTATATCTACTTGGGAGGCCGCCTCTCTCCTGTTCTTACTTTCGTTAATAGTTTATCTTGGTTTCTACATCTATAACCCCGAGAGGACAGCCTTCACCAGAGCTTCGTCAATTAAACAGCAGCTAACTGGCTAGCAGGAGTGTCGTCTCACTACAATGGACACCTAAGATCGAGCGAAGTGGTGGAGGAATAACCGGATGCATGTCATCCAATAGTGAAATACATTGACACTTATAAATTAAAAGATCATACCTAATGGAGCATACTCTTGACAAAATACGTAGAATCCTGCAGTCTCAAATGCTACATCGAATGTTGTAACTATATTTTTATGTGCACTTAAGTGTAAACCGTAATGAAATTCTCTATAAAAGTCTCTGATAGACACGTAGGGTTTTGGTAAGGCCTTCAACACAATCTCTGTATCCGAAGCTCTGTGTTCCACTAACAATATCTTTCCGAACCATCCTTCTCCGACGATTTGTAGAATATCAAATTCTTCTACCAAGCACACCTTTAAATAAAATTAGTTAATTAAAATGGGCCCATAACCTGTTCAAGCATAGTGTAAAAATTTCAGTACTTACTTTTTCTAATTCAAATTCTCTTATTTTGTGTATAGAGCCGGTGAGGGCCCTTCTCGTACCGTTATTCATCTTGGTCGTTTCAAACAGTACATTCTTTTATGATCTGAAATAAAATAATACACTTTTAAAATTGTGTAGGTATATGTATAATGGTCATGGGAGGTCACACAGAGAGCTCAAGCGTCCCCATTTCTCATGAATTCGTTGAGTGAATGCTCTTGGATGATTGCCAGAGTTTGATGTCTACTCCAGATCCAGACGGACGCTCTGACGTCATGGGGTGACGTCGCTTTTTGTCTCATCATATCCATTTTATGATGTAACGGCCTTTACTGTTCCCAATGTGCAAGATACTATTGTGACACGAAACTATTTGTGATCTTAATATTCTTGCCACCGGCGAACATCTTTGAGAGAAATAATGAAAGTAAAAGAAGTCAAAGGTTTGATCGTAGCATGTGCAAAGCTGAGGTATATGCCTCCTCCAATAAGAAACAAGTGTGTCGTGAGTCTATGTGTATAGATAATACAATCATCATTAGCCTCAGTCCATAGCACCAGATTCTCTGACGTTCACATCCAGTTTTCCATGTGTAAACTGGGTAAGATACGAGGAATTTAGGCATTTTCTAGACATCTGAGTCATGTAACGTTTTGTGTCATGAAGCAAAAGTGATCGATGAAGCTATTTTAAAGCAGATTTAAACAAAAAAATATCATTGTGAAAGTTTTCAAGCTTACAGGAAATGTTTTATGGCAGTAGAGGTAGCTCTTGAAGTGTTCAAGGATAGAAGCAGATGACAGGTATGGTCTCTGTCTACCCCGGAGGAAAAAAGCGGTGAGTATCCATACTAATATTATAAAAGCGAAAGTAACTCTGTCTGTCTGTCTGTCTGTCTGTCTGTCTGTCTGTCTGTATGTTACGCTTTCACGCCTAAACCACTGAACCGATCTTGATGAAATTTGGTACAGAGGTATATTAGAGCTTGAGAACGGACATAGGCTACCTTTTTTAACGAGAAAGGGGGTTTAAGGGGGGGAAATAGGGGATGAAAATTTGTATGAAAGTTTGTCATTTCTGAAAATATCTTAATGAAATTTGGTACAGAGGTAGATTAGAGCTTGGGAACAGACATAGGCTACCGTTTATCGCGAAAAGGGGGGTAGAAGGGAGGGAGACTGGGGCCTTGGGATGAAAGTTTGTCTTTTTTGAAGATATCTTAATGAAATTTGGGACAGAGGTAGATTAGAGCTTGGGAACGGACATAGGCCACCTTTTATCGCGAAAAGGGGGGAAGAAGGGGGACCAGGGCCTTGGGATGAAACTTTGTCGTTTTAGAAGATTTCCTAATAAAATTTGGTACAGAGAACGCTTAGAGCTTGGGAACGAACATGGGCTACCTTTTATCGCGAAAACGGGGGTAGAAGGAGGGGGGGGGGGGCTAGGGTCTTGGGATGAAAGTTTGTTATTTTTGAAGATTTCCTGATCAAATTTTGTACAGATATAGATTAAAGCTTGGGAACGAACATAGGCTACCTTTTGTCGCGAAGGACGAGGTTAAAGGGGGGGGGGGGGGGGGTGTTATAGGGAATGAAAGTCTCCCAGTTTTTAAGATGGATTAAAGCTTGGGAACGAACATAGGCTACCTATTGACGCGAAAATGGTGGTATAGGGTGGGGGGGTAATAAGGGATGTAAGTTTGACAATTTTGAAAATATCTTAATTAAATTGGTACAGAGATGGATTAGAGTTTGGAAATGGTCGTAGGGTACCCCTTATCGCGAAAAAAGGGATAGAAGGGGGAGGGGGAAGGGGAATAGGGCTATGGGATTAAAGTTTTCTCATTTTTCAATAGCACAAAAAAGGGGGTGAATATGGGATAAATAGTAAGAATTTCTTTTAAGAGGTCCTCATGAAATTTGGTACAAAGGTGAATTAGAGCTTCGGAACGGAGAAAGTCGAGTAGCGAACCAAATATAGAAGCGAATGGAGAGGCGAGTAGAGATTGTGATATGGACGAGTGGATAGGCGTGTAAAGATCGAAATTCGAGTAGAGTCGACTACAGGGGCGAGTAGATGCGACTAGAGAGCCAGTGGTTTGTGATTTTTCTACCCGACGCGAAGCAACAAATGCGCCATCAAAATTGTATTGTAGTAACGACTTGTATGTTATTCTAACCTAAAATCGATACTTATAATTAGATGGATAACAAAACAGTGAGAATAGAAATAGTACAGTTTCCGACGAAAATTACTAACATAATGTTTTCAATAACATGTGATTTGATACTTCCAAACAATCTATAAAGCTTGATGGCGTGGCGTGGTAAAATTCCCGTGCACTGTAAATGTGTAGACTGTCTCCCTGGACAGAGATGAATTCTACTCCTGCCACCACATATATATCTAAAAAATGAATATCCAATCGCCTGCCATAATTATGGTGCATAAAGTACGAAATTAAAAATCCAGAAAAAACCTGATAGGTACCTCTATTAGTACCTATGAGTGTACCTAGGGTTGGCTATTTAGTCTAAGATGCGGCTGAACTTTTTTCCGTGAAGTGGACCACATCCATACCTACTATTAGGCAGATTGTAGAATATACCCAAGAGTACAATCAGCCGCTGTGTATGGCGTTTGTGGACTACGAGAAAGCCTTCGAATCCATCGAAACCTGGGCAGTATTGGATGCCCTGCGGCGGTATCCTGTCGATTGGCGTCGAACATCGGAAATCGACATCGAAGTGCTGAGATGTTTGTATGACACTGCCACAATTTCCCTCCAGCTCCAAGACTATATAGAAGACGAAACCCATTAGCCTCCAGCGTGGAGTGAAACAGGGGGATGTTAGATCGCCCAAAGTATTCACCAACGCATTGGAACCTATAATATTTTTTTAATTATTGCAATTATTATAATTAAACGCAAAAAGTCTCTTTGAATTTTGGAAATATATTCGTGAGGCGTAAGCACGGAGGAAAGGGCGTAAGCAATACGTGACGAAAGCAAAACGGTCGATCACAATCATCATCCTCTGAACCTTTCTCCAACCCAGTTGCGATCGGATCGGATTGGATCGGATAGTCCCACTGGGGAAGTACCTCCGCCCTACAGAATACCGCGGCCATAATAACCTTGTGTTGGGTAGCCAGAGCTCACTGGAGAGGTTTTGTGCTGTCAGTGGTAAGATCAAAGGCTTTACCTGCTTTGTCTTCTACACGGCACAGAAACTGTCTGCGTTTCTAGGGTTGGCTACACGAGTGTGACTCCCCTGGTGTTGCACACGTCCATAGGCCACGGCAACCACTTACCATCAGGTGGGCCATGTGCGTATCTGCTACCTCAGTTGTATAAAAAAAAACCTTTCTCGTCTAACTGCGAATCGGCTGAATTTTGTTGTTTTCCATCCGATCTCAACAACCTATTCCCGATATCGAAGTTCTGTAACTAACTAACTAACTAACTACGTGTTCTCTGAATCACGGAAGGCTCTCAATGTCTTAAGAATGGCCACCCATCCTAAAAGTAACCTGACTAATGTTGCTTAACCTTTCAATGTCGTGTTAATCTACTTACGAACCGGTTCAAAATAAACAATACTGACCCGGCGAACTTCGTACCGCCAATATTTTTTCGCCCGCATGGCGTCAGATCCCGTTCCCGCTACATCCTCTACTGTATTAAACATGTATTATACTAATAAACCATCCTCTTGAATCACTCTATTAAAAAACCGCTTTAAAATCCGTTGCGTAGTTTTAAGGATTTAAGCACACAATGGGATATAGGGAAAGAGAAAGCGACTTTGTTTTGTACTATGTATACGTATAAAACAAAATAACTACCTAATTACTTTGTCCTTTGTTACATTGCACTACGTTAACACAAACCTCCATTGTTAGATTAATTGTGTTGCATAAACTACAGGCTATTTTTGACATAGTTTAATATTGCAGTTTGTGCAACATTTATGTATCTAGGTACCCACTTGGCCCGCCTGGATCAAACGGCTAGAAGAAAAATACTTTAAGTAATGAGTTCTTGTATTAGGTACGTACGAGTAATATTTAAAAGTTTGTGAAGACGTTTCATTTAGATACTAGCTGTTGCCCGCGGCATCTTCCGCGTGGATGTCGGTTATCGCTTAGTGTTGAACCGACGGTATTGAGCAATAAATTCGCCTCTCTACTCGCCTCTATACTTGAATCTATATTCGTCTCTCTACTCCCCTATCGTAATCTCCTCTATACTCGCCTCTCAATTGGCCTCTCTACTCGCCTCCCCACACGCCTATCTACGCGAATCTCTAATCAACTTTCTATTCGATCTCTACTCGCCCCTATTTGATCCTATATACGCAGACAGACAGACAGACAGAGTTACTTTCGCATTTATATTATAATGGATTTCTTGAACAAATCATTATCTACTTGGCATTGTTAATATTATTTAGGTGTTCTGTAACACCGGTAACACATCATTCTCCTCCTCCGTACCTACTTGTCAGATGGTAATTTCTCAGTCACTCTCTTCTTTGTAATAACTTCTGTCACGTATTCCATTCATCTTTTCTTGAGCCTACATCTACTTCTTAAGCCCTCTACATGATGGTGTCAAATATTGGCAATAGAATAAGGTAACATTTGGCTGTATAGCGTTTTGCCTTTACTTATAACAAAAAAAGGATACCTTCGCCGCCTATTTACTGTCAGTGTTGTCAAATAATAGCTTCTTTTCTTTGTGTGTAAAACCGTGTGGTGACGGAGAAAGAATACAAATGTTGCCACCCCATCATCCGAGGGTGTCGTAAGAGGCGACAAATCGGAAGAATACACAGACGAGATCACTGTGAGAGAAGGAAAACTTGAAATAAAACCCTTTGCCAACCCGTCTGGCCAGCGTGGCAAGAGTAGGCTAAAACCCCTCAAATGGAAAGACGCCACAACAAAAGGCCCCCAGTTCTCGGTGGTCCTGCTATTCCCAGTCATGGTAGCGGTTCGGGTAACGGCGGGGCGGGGGGTGCTAAGAATCTCCGGGCGACGGGAGGCTACCGTAAAAAACTACTACTGGCAGCTTACAACTGTAGTACACTGAGGCTGGACCATCACCTCACAGAACTCGAGGTAGAACTAGGTCGCATAAACTGGCACATATTGGGGTTGTCCGAGATCCGAAGACAGGGGGAGGACACGATAACCCTTGTTTCAGGCGACCTGTTCTACTTCAGAGAAGGTGATCTGCTCTCCCAGGGAGGTGTCGGTTTTCTGGTAAAAAAGGAGAGGTCCTTTTATTACCATTGCCAATGAGGATTGGCAGCGTTGTTGAAGTCGGCAGTGTGTCGAACCGGGTAGCGTACCTGATGCTAAAAATCACGAACAGTCGTTCGCTGAAGGTGATACAGGTATATGCGCCCACCTCGCGCTACGCCGACGACACCGCCGAGGCTGTTTATGAAGATATTGCCAAGGCAATAAATCACACCGCTAAGGCCACTTACAACGTTGTTATGAGGGACTTCAATGCCAAAGTGGGAGTACAGGAACGTGGCGAAACGAGAATCGGACCTTATGGGGTGAGGCGCAGAAATCACAGAGGGCAAATGCTAGTCAACTTCCTCGAATCACAGGGGCTCTTCTTAATGAATAGCTTCTTTAAAAAGAAACCCCACAGGAAGTGGACTTGGCAACGCCGGGACTCTGTGATAAGGAACGCGATAGACTTTTTCATAACGGACAGTAGGCACATATTTAGAGACGTCTCTGTGATCAACAGGTTTAATACCGGAAGCGATCACAGACTTATCCGAGGCTCTCTAAATATCAACATTAGGGCTGAAAGACTCCGAATGATACGGTCTACTCTCCGACCTACGCCGCTCCAAGTAGCTCTAGGGTCCGACTGGTTCCACCTGGAACTTCAAAATCGCTTCGCAAGTCTGGAAACCACCAGCGGCATTGACGAGAGAACCGACACAGTGGTCAAAACATTACAAGAAGTGTCTCGAAAGTTGTTTCCCGGAAAACGCAAACAGCAAGAGTCCAAAATCTCTCCTGAGACTCTCGAACTAATGAGAAAAAGGCGTGAACAACCATCCACACAGTCGTCTTCGTCAGATGAGAGGGCCTTAAAGAAACGAATTAAAAAGCTGATACGACGCGACCTCCGACGCTTTAACACTCGCACCGTCCAGGAGGCGATTGAGCAAAATAGGGGGTCGAAAGTGTTCGCTCAGCAGTTTGGGAGGCCCCATCTGACGAAACTTAAAACTGTGGATGGCAAAATGATTGCCTCAACGTTCGGGATGCTTGAAGAGATCGAGAAATACTATGGACAGCTGTATGCATCACGGATGAGTAAACCGACGGGACACAGTGATGAAGAAGACCACAGAGTCCCGCTCACGCGTCATTACACCAAGGAGATACCCGATGTCGAGCAGTGCGAGATAGAGACGGCTCTCAGGCAACTGAAGAACAACAGGTGTCCTGGTGATGACGGAATTACTACTGAGCTCCTGAAAGCAGGCGGGATTCCAATCCTCAAAGAGCTAGCAAGTCTTTTTAATTCCGTCATCCAACAGGGTCTAACACCTAGGGCGTGGAGCGAGAGTGCGGTGATACTGTTCTTCAAAAAAGGCGACAAGACCTTGCTGAAGAACTACAGGCCCATCTCGCTCCTGAGCCACGTCTACAAGTTGTTCTCGAGAGTCGTCACAAATCGCCTCGCGGGTAAACTTGACGAGTTCCAGCCACCGGAGCAAGCCGGGTTTCGAAAAGGCTATAGCATCGTGGACCACATCCATACTGTTCGGCAGATTGTAGAAAAAAGTCTACTACGAAAAAGCCTTCGAGTCCATCGAAACCTGGGCAGTTCTGGATGCCCTGCAGCGGTGTCGTGTTGATTGGCGATACATTGAGGTGCTGAGATGCCTATATGACACCGATTAGCCTCCAGCGTGGAGTTAGGCAGGGGGATGTTATATCCCCCAAACTATTCACCAATGCATTGGAGGACGTCTTCAAGACTCTGGATTGGACTGGGCGGGGTATCAACATTAACGGAGAGTACATCTCACACCTTCGGTTCGCCGATGACATCGTCGTTGTTGCGGAGTCGCTGGAAAAACTGGGCGAGATGCTGCACAGCCCAGATAGAGCTTCTCGACGCGTCGGCCTCGGTGTAAACTTGGATAAAACCAAGGTCATGTTCAACAAACATGTTGCACCGAGACCGATTGCCATCGAAGGGGCGACGCTCGAAGTTGTCCAAAAATATGTATACTTGGGCCAGGTTATCCAGCTCGGTAAAAACAACTTCGAGAAAGAACTAGCCAGAAGGATTCAGCTGGGCTGGGCAGCATTTCGCAAACTACGTCGAGTCTTCTCTTCCCCCCTACCGCAATGCCTGAAAACAAAGGTCTTTGACCAGTGCGTCCTACCTGTTATGACTTACAGTGCCGAAACGTGGACACTAACGGTAGGGCTAGTCCATAAACTAAAAGTCGCGCAGCGGGCTATGGAGCGAGCTATGCTTGGAGTTTCTCTGAAGGATAGAATTCGAAACGAGGTGATCCGACAAAGAACCAAAGTTACCGACATAGCTCGCAGAATAAGCAAGCTGAAGTGGCAATGGGCTGGCCACGTCTGTCGAAGGACCGATGGCCGTTGGAGCAGACGAGTCCTAGAGTGGAGACCGCGAGAAGGCAAACGAAGGGTAGGACGCCCCCTAGCCAGATGGACCGATGACCTGAAAAGGTGGCTGGGACGGACTGGATGCGGAAGGCGGAGGATCGTACGAAATGGCGCGCATTGGGGGAGGCCTATGTCCAGCAGTGGACTGCAGTGGGCTAATTGATTGACATATGATAATACGATCATTATCTTAGCGTTTTTCCCGGTTAAATCGTAGGCTTCCCTCGTTGCCCAGGGTTTGCATATGTACTCTTTTGCCACCTTTGTTTTGGTAGAAGTATGGAAGCGACTGACGTTTAACTTCCATCTTGTGAGTAGACGCTGTGCTAGAGGCTCTGTGTGTCTTTAGGTCCCTTTTTTAGTTTTTTTGCTAATTTATTGAAAACTATTAATAATATTTCTTTAGTTAGGTACTTCTGCATTATTCATCTAAATTAAATTTCCTATAAAGTGTCCCACACCCGCCGAATTTTTGTATAGGCAGCTTAGGGAGTAACTGTACCAAATTTCAATCTACACAAATTATTTGGCCTGATTTTTTAAATCTTCTCATGCTAATAGGTATAAGTCATGTACTGCTGCTGGTGTACGAAATATGTAGAAGATTATCTATTTTGTAAGTGTCTACGCAAAAGGTATTTCGAATCGATTTTATAATCGATACCTACAATAATACTATTGATGGAAGTGAATTAATTCTGAGTATAATTTTATTGATTTATGACTGAATACCTAATATTATTTATGTTCGTAACGAGTGTTTCGTGTCTGTTAAATGTTTTGATACGAGTTGCGAATTAAGATTAGCAGTGGATATAGAAAAGCGATTAATAGTTTAAAGAGGTATTTGTTTGTAATCTTCAATGATATTCTTCACATGTGATGCTGTTTTATTGGCTCATAAAAATTTCACGAATGCTACCAAAATAACTATACGGGTGCTACTACCACAAAACAGCTAAGTAGGTACTGCTAAAGACTGAAAGAGTCTGAGGAAAGAGTTAAAATTCAGAATTGGGATATCCTCGTAGATATTTACCTGATAAATAAATAACTATTTAATAACAAGGCAGACATAGAAGGAGAAATATGAATTAGTTAGGTATAGGTCTGGTAGCTTAGTGGTCAAAGCATTGCCCCGTATGGAAAGTTCCATTTTTTCTATAATGAGAATGACAGTTTATGGAGAAGTTTTGGATGTTTATTATTCAATCACGCTTTAACGACTCATTGGAACTGGTTGAAATCTGGTACAAGGATAGGTTATAGTTTAGATTAACAATAGTAGATTATGGTACAAGTGTGGTTGGTGATTACTGCTGAGGCGATATTGAGACCCGAGCCGTCAGGAGAGGGTCTAAAGAGAGCCGAAGACGGTGATCAACAATACACACGTGTATCATACGCCGTTTCTCATTTTACTTGTGAAGAATAATATTACTAAAATAGTGTTTATCTTGCAGTTTTCAGATAGTAAACATTCCATAACGTTAAGGACTTCACATCAATCACATCATAAATCGGACGTTGTACAGTATATGTGTATATATCGGGCGGTGAACTAGGTACATATTTTTCTTTTATATAAATTTAATTAAAAAATAACTATAATTTCACCAGTGAAAACGAATTGCGAAACTATTTGATATTGGCAGACTGGCGGCAATAATAACAAAAAAACACTGGACACAGACTAAACAGAATGAGGTTTCTTTCATTTCTGTGTAAAAAAATAGTTAATTTACTTACAGTAACAGAGCGAAAACAAAAGTTACACTTTTTTGTACGTGCGGGAAATCCCCCCCATAAGGTGAGGTTGTCTCGCGAAATAGGTAAACAAAAGTTAAACTTATTTGAGTAAAAGTTTTGCTTTTTATTCACGTAGTTACCTACAAGATGAAATTTTGTATTTAAATACGAAGTTGCATGAAATGAACAAGCAATAAGTAGGTATATTAATTTATTTGTTCTAATGAAAACGATCTTTTTGTATCTAATTTCTTTTAAGAATAATGCAAATCAAAAATCAACCAATAAAATAAAAAAGACATTATCCCACTCGTGATTTAAAAACAATAAAAAGACCAAAAAACCACAGTTTTATAATAGGTAACATTATGGGCCTAATTGCGGTGAGATTAGAGCCCTGTTATGAGCAAATGAATCGAAAAGTACTTTTTAGCCCGGGAATAGGTTCACATGGATTGCGTGCGTGGGCGAGATCTGAATGAAATACTGCGAACAGCAGACTGATAACTTAAAAGTAAGTTATTTATATGTAGATATCTACATATATTATGTAATATTATATCTATTTCCCACTAAAATTTTGGTATTTGGAGGTCGAGGAGGCCCGTTTATTGCTATACTTATGTACGCTTTTCGGTCTTTTCCGCCCTCATATGTACCTAATATGTAAAATTGCTATCACTAATACCATCTTGGCAATACTTAGTTCATCCATAACTGAACATAAGTACTTAAATAAAAAGGGAGGTCTGCACACAACCCATATAATCCAACGCATAGAATACAGATAATATTGGGTCAACTGACGTAGGTAGAGTAGGTGATTGACATCGAAAAAGTTTGCTGGCAGCGATATCCTACTACCTGTACCTATTTACTTCTCTATCGTATAGTCTTGTGTTTGAATTGTCACAGAAAATGATGAAGTGATGAAGATTTTGATTTAATTATATGGTTAGATATCCACAAAACTATAATCTCAAGACATCTTGGGCCAAAAATGTGCTCAAAATGTGCCCTTTGTGTGTTCACATTCCTTGGGAGTGTTTAATTAGAGGATAGCACAGGGTGCTAAAGTGGTGGACGAGCTCAAATTTGCCAAGTACTTCTAGTTTTCTAATTAAGTACAAAACAATCCTTATAAGTCTTCAGGCTTGTCTGGCGAGTTAGATCCAAGATATATCTCTAACTAGTTACTAATATTCTTTAAAAAAAAAAGAAGCATATTTTGGTATTTTACTATCTGTATCAGGTCAATGAGTTGTCTCCTACCAAGATTAACGAGAAACGATTCCCGAGTATTCAGACATTTTCCGCTCTAAAAGTACCTTCAAAGGCCCATTCCTACGGAGAAGAGCCAGCTTATTTGCACATGGCTCTTCACATTTGTATCTACCAAGGAAGTGTTATGGTTTCCCTCGGGCTTTAATTGGTAGGTAGATGACAAAACGAGTGGTTTCTCTAATGAATTTTGTTATAGGCCTGGGCAAGTACAGAAATTTAACGAGATACCTATTTAATTCGACACAAGTTGATAAAACTAGAGATGAATTCTTAAATTGTGTGTAGATACATCTAGTTGTCTCAAGACTTTGATAGAACGTTCTATTGTTAGAAATAGTATATTTTCAACCTTGCACGCAATTTTATATGCAGCCAACCAATTGAAGTAAGATCGAATAAAATTATGATCCACAAAAAAAAAAGAAGCTTAAGTAGATAATTATAAAGTTTAAGTACCTTGATAACAGAGTTGTTGGTTCACTATTTGGTTACAAATAAGAAATATGACTTTTCCATGCAATATACATTAATGGACATTAAAAAACTGAAAGGGTTCACCCTTGTTCACAACACAATACACTTGGACATAATCCAATCACTTGTACCACTCAAATTTCACATGTTCCCTGCTTGTCATTATTAATTTCATAATCACTTTTGTTTCACTGTAGACACAGAGGGTATTTTCTCAGTTACTCGTAACCTTAAGTGTATTTGTTACGTGGGGAAGAACGGGCTGGGTGTACAGCGGTGGTGTGTGAACTGGCAGCGCGTACGCAGCTACACCCGGGAGGTTATTTTGGTACTAGTGCACACAAAAATCAATTTGTGACGGAAATGTTACGATCAACGACCTGGTAAGTGAAAACTAGTAGTACATTTTGTTAATGATTAAGTACCTATGAAAGTTAAATGGATGATTATGTGATTTTTTGTGTCCCCCTCTTGGTCTGATCATCACTGGTATCAGAGTTCTCAATTTATCGTTCGGTATCATTACTACTTTGTATTATAGAGCAATATTTTATTAAGTTATTCTGATTGTTCTGTTTCAAATGTACGCTTTTGTTGATAAATCAGGATGCTAAAAGTTGAAAACTAGCTACCTATGTAGGTAACCTAGGTGAAAATAAAACCTGCAGCCTCTTATAATTACGAGGCAGATTATCGCCCATTAGGTTATTATTTACCAAAGGCTGCTTATTGAAGAATAAAGGTCAAAATGAAAATTCTGTTGTATGTTATCCATGCAATTAAGTAGGTATAGCAAATCTAGCAGTCCTTACAAGTTTATTTATACTGATATACATAAACTATAGACTTTAAATCGTTGCTTGGAAAACATACAGCGTACAGCATGCTTTTAATCTTATTAAAGATCGTTACAAAGTCATCTAAATCCGTTTAATTGTATTTGCACCCATTGCGAATAAGCATACAAACCAGAATTCGAAAAAAATTTTAGGTACAGTAAAACCAAGAACCAAGTTATTATCAGGGCTATTATGAGTGAGAAAGAACTTCCTCCTTCCATCCGAAGGCTCAGAGTCCTGGGTTCCTTTGCAGCTTGCTCCTTCTCGTTTAGGTTTGAGTCATAGATTATTATGTATATGGTAGAGATAGATGCGCAACTGGCAATTCAGAATCTGTAAAAATGCGATTCAGAATCTTACCAGCGTCATCTGGTATCGGAGCATAAAACTAGCCAGTGTATAGGTAGGTAGGTAGGTAGGTAGGTACTTACTATACCGGGTGTAAGGGGAACGCTCCCAAAGCCGAAGGCCACTGGTAGTACTCCGGGTACACTACATATTGTCATAATTTTATTTTTTCGATTTTGTGAATTTTTTAATTTTTGTTTTTTATTTTTTTCCGTTTAATTAGCATTATTTAATCTCCATCGTATTAGGAAAGCTCAATGAAACGAAAATTTCATAAAAAAAAATCACTACAGAAAATAAACAAACTGATGTGATGTTTTTTTATGAAAGTCCGTTTCATTGGGCTTTACGAATACGATGGAGAATAAACAATGCTGAAGAAACGGAAAAACATAATAAAAATGAAGTTTTTTCACCAAATCGAAAAAAAATGTATGCCAATATGTAGAGTACACGGAGTACTACCAGGTGCCTTTGGCTTCGGGAGCGTTCTCCTTACACCCATTATAAGCGTATAGATAAAGATCACTAATTTGGTAACTACAGGTAATATGTACTAGATTATTTCAGGAAGAATAATAACAACTACCTGCTACGTAATATTGTTATTTATTTTTTACAACAATATTAGTTGCAGGAAAGCATTTACATAATTTGCCTAAAAGACATCAAACATATCCTGTTAAGTTACAAAATAGCAATCGCACATCATAGGCTTTACAAAGGGGTGGTGGGAGACCTTAAAAAATACCACTATTAATATTAAAAATATCTATTATATATATATAACAATAACTTCCAAATATTAATACATAATTCTATAAAATTTTCAGTTTGTAGTGCGATATTTTATTCATTAATCTAATACAATGAACAAGTTAGAAAATATCAAAAGACATTTATTGTAATTATTAGTATTATATTTAAAAAAAAAACATTCTTTATGCACATAGCTCACAATTTAACATACTTAGGAAAGTCAAGAATAAATTAAATACACTGTATTTACATTTACTCCCAGAATCACAAGAATAACAATAACTTCAAAATGTAAAGAATTTTATTTCCAGTTAGTAGTGCACTATTTAATCATTAATCTAATACAAACTTTAATGAACTTAAAAGTCTGCACAAATAAGACTAAAATTAAACATAAAACACAAAGTATGGGTCGTAAACAAATAATTAAATCGACTGCTTCGACGTTCACTACTAGATTCCCAGGGATAACAATAACTTCATCATACAAATAATTATATTCACACTTTAACATACTTAGGAAATTCAAAAATAAATTTATTACACTGTATTACCTCCCAGATATGCCGGAATAACAATTTCAAAATGTAAATAATTTTATTTTTAGTTAGTTGTTCACTATTAATCTAATACAAACGTTAATAAAATTAAAATCAGAACAAATAAGACTAAAATTAAACATAAAACACAAAGTAACTCACTTATGAACGTAAAAAAATAATCAAATTGACTGCTTCAACGTTTTCTACTAGATTCACAGGGATAATAATAAGTTCATCATACAAATTCAGTCAGTAGTATTTAGTAGTGCCCTATTTATTAATTAAACAGTATCTTATACAAAAATCGAATGTAATTAATACCTAAATAATACTAAACTAAAATTTTAAATGTACAAGTTAGAGCATCTCAAACAACGTTCATTGCAATTATTTGTTTTCTATAAAAATTCAAAACTCTTTATACATGTAGGTCACAAAGTAACAAATTTATAAATGTAAAAAATATATAAGTCATTATACATTTACAGCCTGGTAGATTTAAATAGCATAGTGTCTATGAGAAAACAACCTGGCAAGAAAAAAATGGCGACTCGTATACAATCAAATTTTGTGAAATAGAATAAAATTAGGTTATAACTTAAAAACAAATCCAAGTCCTCATCCTCTTTATCATTTAGCAAATCATCAATGGTATGATCAACCAACTGATAAGATTCTTGACTGCAACCAAGAATTGTTAAGGGTTAACTGCTTATTACATACCTATTGGAATTTTATTAAAAGTCCTCAAAAATAAACCAACAGAGTTATCGTGGGCCTTTTACAATCTATGATGCAATACTACTAATCTATCCCTATTTGCAGTGTTAATAAAATACACATCACTGTTCTGAGATCATAAATTAACGTTTTGTATAATGGACATTGTGTTTGCATATACCTTCATATATATTACTAGGCAGCTGTTAGTATCGATATTTCTTCAAAGCCTTCCCTCAACGAAACCCGCAACGAAACAGCACCTAAATTTAAATAGAACGTATTGCTCGCTTACTATTGCACACAATAATTTATTGACAAACAAACATTTCTTTAAGGTAAAAGTGATAAAACGGTGTTGTTTTATTTTTTGTTAAGCGGTAAAGCTATTTATATATACAATAACACTATGTATACGTGTACGCAGGTAGGTACGTATTTAAAAAATAAAGCGTTTTTGTGGCATATCTATAAATAATGGCTTCCTTTTACAAATTTTCAATTACAGCAGAAAGGTTTAATGCGGGTGTAGATTGTTGCTCAGATAAGCAGTTGTTCAGATAAACGATCCAGCTTCATTTCATGGAATAAATTGATGTGTTGGATTATAAGACTCCTTTGAACGAGTCAAAAAGTAGATTAAACAATAATGAAATGTCGGCTGTATCACAGAATGCCTCAGGAAGTGGTTGCTTTTCTGGAAAATTAAAGAAAAAAATATTTTTAACGCAATACTGCCAGTTAAACAATAAGAAGAACAAAGTTGAAATCAAAGCACTAATAATAAGAGTTAGGTTTTTTTATACCACTTAAGTGGCAGACAAGCACACGGCCCACCTGATGGAAAGTGGTTACTGGGTGCTGTCGACCCTTAAGATTGTAACATCGGTTAATTACCTTGTTAATAACATTCAATTCAATTAACATTCTAATGATGAATGATTATGAACGAGTTGATACTGAATGTATAAATAAGAGCATATCACTTAATATTTATTTTCTAAACCGAATTCCGGTAGAATATGTTCGATCAATAATTTAAAAAACCTATCCTGCAGGTACCATCATCATTTCCAGTCTAACTGTGATGCCGCTGAACATCGATATCTTCCTTGAAGCGACTGCAATCTGTCTTCCACAACCAAGGCGATATCTAAGTTCTGTAGTTAGACTAGTCGAAATTCTAATCTAAGGACTCCAACTACGCGTAACGCGTAACGACTGCTATAAATGTTAGTATGGCAATCGGGACCAATTGCTTAACGTGCTAAGACACAGAAACGCCCAGATCAATGCAAATAGGCATATTCATGCATAAAAATATTTCCACTTATCGGGAATCGAACCCGCACCTTCTGCGTATTGCGCCAGATCTCACTATCGCCACGCCATAAATTGAAGATTTAATTATAAAAATGAGAAAGATTTTGAACATGTCTGTTACGCAATTACGCGTCCACCGATAGGGGTGAAAACTGTAGTGTGTTGTTGTATGTATGGTGTGCTTTAACTTGATAATGAGTTCCTTTGGGATAATACTTTGGAAAAATTGATTTTATGCGGGCTCTGTCGCTCGCACATGCTACTATTTAATTAACCATCATTATTTCAGCCGACTAACATAATTGCTATATAAGACTACTATATATTGATTAATGGATATAAGACTAAGATATAAGACTAATATTGTACATATTAATTAATGGATTATGAAATCTTACCTGTATATTTTTTTCATTTTGACACAGGTTTACTAAATTGGTTTATATGACCACGCCCATTGAACCAGTCAAAAGTAGACCAAACAATTATAAAACACCTGCTGTATCACAATATTCCTCTGGAAGTAGTTGTTTTCTGGAAAAGAGAAGTAATAATATTTTTAAACTATTTTTAGAGTAAATATTTGAAACTAGCTGTTGCCCGTGGCTACCGCCCACGTGGGTATCAACAGAGTTATTTCCACATTTATAATATTAGTATGGATTGATTATTTCAGTATCTTGAAACTATTATGTAAGTAATTGTTAGGGTTCCACATTTTCCTTGCAGCCCCGAAGAACCACACTTTCTGTCCGTCATCAGATAGGTTTAAAGCTTGGCCAAACGATGGTCTAAATCCGAACATGTCCACCTCCAGACCAGAGCGACGAGCCCACTCGCCTATTTGTTTAAGCACAAAACTTGTTAATTCGACGTTACTGCCTTTTTCTTAAAGAAATTTCTTATAACAGCATTGCCTCTGACAAGAAATCAAGGAAGTGATTGTCACTTTAGTTACCCAGAATGCACCACTAGGTTTGCTAGGACCCCAAGCCAATCTTACCTGCAAGTTCAGGACCCACTGAACGACAGACGGCAGTCGCTTCCGTAATATTTTATCATAATTATTGATTTTAATAGAGAGGTTGCTAAACTATTTCAGTTATATACACCAAGATGAAGAGCCTTATTTAAAAAAATCATCATTATCTCAGCTGTAAAAGGCATAATGGCCTGTTTTATTAATGAGCCATTTTATTAAAAATATCTTACCTCTGTTTTTTTCATTTTGACACCACTTTACTTCATAGCGTAAGTTTTTTTGTACATTTTGTATTTTATATGTCACTGATGTAGTCAAGCCTTGATCAAAAAATTATAAAACATCCGCTGTATCATGACATTCCTCTGGAATTATTTTTTTCGTCATTTCCACTGAAAATAGAATAAATATTTTAAGAATTAAATACATTAATACTGTAACTGACTTTGTCTACTGCATCAAGACCAGAAAGCCCTATATTAGTTTATTTTACAATATCTTAACAAGTTTGCGTCAACAAACTCATTTCCACACCACCCTGAGGTAGAGTACGAGGCGCGTTTTTTTTAACGTGGTATCCCCAGTAGGCCTAATCCACATGCAATGCATTATTATGAAATGAAATATAAAAAAACAACGACTTAAAGAAACAGAGAAGACACTGAAAAAGTAAAGAATAACTGCATTTACAGATCTGTTGGAAGTTGGTACCTGCTGTTGCAGCATAAACTTTTTATGCTGAATTTATTAGACAACTACTACCTAAGGTGTAGCATCATACCTTAATTACCATTATACCTTATGTTATATACC
The DNA here is from genome assembly GCA_949126895.1 of Eilema caniola. Classification (NCBI taxonomy): domain Eukaryota; kingdom Metazoa; phylum Arthropoda; class Insecta; order Lepidoptera; family Erebidae; genus Eilema; species Eilema caniola. The sequence goes on from OX421476.1 coordinate 6,509,710, forward strand.
TATTACCTGTTTGATAGGGCACCGACTTTTAACAGATCACTAAATCTGTAAATTCAGTATTGTTTTTTCTTTTTCAGTAAATATTTCTTTTCTGTGACCTTTATCAAAACTTAATAGACAGTACCTGGGTGTTTAAAAAGAAAAACCTTTAAATACAAAATTTTCATCCAAATCGCAATAGCGAGTGGTTACCGAGACAGAAGTGTATAGTGTGTTTAACTTTTATTTTCAATGAGAAGTTCTCTCTCAATTTCTCACGAGATCCATAATCAAAACTGGAGGTTCAGCAAATAGGACTGAGCTAGAAATACCCAATAAAACTTTTCAAATCAAATGAATTCTCTTACATCACTTTTTTTTGTGATGTGTTTTGTAATATTCCAATGCCTGTATTTTTATTTTATCATTGTCATGACTTAAGTGCCTGCCTTTTAAGGCCGGTCCTGGTTCAAGTTTCTTAATAATAAAGACGTTACCTTATATTACTTCGATAGATATTGCCATAAATCCTTCACTGAATTGATATTGTGAATCCAATTAGTAATGGTTGGCACTTTTTCATATGTTATGGAATTACTTCCATCTTTTCTTTTATTTTGCGTACAGAACCCCATAGAACGTAAAATTGGCACAGCTTTATTCCATAGGGTAAAATGTGCCGAGTTTCCTTTCAAACAATTTTTGTATATTTTGTACGTAGGTTTATATGAACCTCCATTGAATGAGTCAAATAACTGATCAAAGAATAATAAAAGATCGGCTGTATCACAACATTCCACTTGACAGAATCTCCATATGAAAGTTTCATGTGTGAGAAAATTAAAGTAAAGGTCGAGAATATAGTAAATTTCGATTTTTTATCATGTGATGTCCACAAAGACACGATAAAAAATTATGTTATCAAGTTATTGATGAAATTGATTATCAATAGCTGGTGCAACAATGTAAATAGAATTTTAAAAGGCAGGCACTTAAGTCATGACAATGTGTATGTATGCATGAATATAGGTATGTGCATTGGTCTGGTCGTGCATCGGAGAGCACGTTAAGCCGTCGGTCCCGGTTGTCATACTAACATCTATGGGAGTCGTTACGGGTAGTTGGAGCCCTCAAAAATCCAACAACTGGTCTAACTGCAATAGTTCGATATCACATTTGGGTTATGGCGGCCCGTGGCAGCCGTTTCGCGGAAAATATCGAAATTCAGCCTAATCCGCATTTAAACTGGTAAAGCGAACCCTAGACTCCGAATAGTTGAAAGTTTCGGATACAACTGGGATTAACGCTAGGATGAGGAAGAATGAATAATTAAACAGGAAGAATGAATAATTAAACTATAAGGAGCCTTACCTGAATAAGTATGTTGTAATTGATCTCTCATAACTTCGGCTCCTGCAACAGTGCACTCCAAATGATGCTGTGCTGCAGATGTCGAAGGAAGGAGAGTCTCAGCAATTCTCGGTTGTTCCATATTCATGAATAAGGATGTAGTGTCAGAGCGTGGTTTAGAAGTAGAAGGAACATTTTCCTCGATTATTTGCTGTTCATGACCTGAAAGATGACATAAATCTTAAAAAAATTTACTGCAAGTAACTAAGATACTTTAACTCTCGAAAAGACATATTATATGTACTCAACATACAATAACACTACAGAAGATGTTAATTGAGCCCTGGGATGGCGTGCGGTTTTAGTCGGTTTGAGTCCGATGTAAATCCCCTACCGACCAGCAGCGGTATCGGCATGAAAAAGAACTAATTTTATTTAAATATCGAATTTCATTGTTAGGACGATATCAGATGAGCCTTTGAGTTAAAGTGCTTTATTTTGTCAAATTTAATTTATACTTTAAGATTTCAAGGATTTCCTTTCATTTAATTTACCATGTTTGTTAGAGAGATTTAATCCTTATGATCGACCGTGTCGATGGATGATATAAAAATAGAAATTGATATTTTTTCACATTTTAGTCGGTTCGATTACCGGGTGTGGCAAGCGAGTTTTCAAAAATCTTTAAATGCAGTTTTGTTTCTTTTTTTTAAATAAAGGAATGTTTCCTTTGAGTGAAATTCGCTATCTCTAGTATTTAGAGTACTTCCCCTCCAGGTAAGGTTAAAATCTTCCACCCTGTATATATATATATATATATATATATATATCTTCTAAGAGGTAGGAAACGACGGTATTTCCGTCCAATTGAGCAGTCCGACTGGGGAAGTACCACCGCCCTACAGAATACCGCGGTCATAATAACCTCGTGTTGTGTTCCCGGCGGTGAGTAGGGTAGCCAGAACTCACTGGACAGTTTTTGTGCTGTCAGTGGGAACTGCACTGACGGCACAGAAACTCTCTATTCTAACAGGGTCGGCAGCGCGAGTGTGACGCCCCTGGGGTTGCACACGTCTATAGGTCACGGTAACCACTTTCCATGAGGTGGGCCGTGTGTGTAAAAAAATAAATAAAAATCAGTAACCCCAAAAAACGATACCCATGTCGATTTTATTGAAAACTAGCTGACCCACCCTGGCTTCACCCATGGTATTTTTGAAAACCCACATCGCCCCTTAAAGTCTGTAATTTTTTTGTATTCTAAATAATATATGGATATCTGCCCGAGCTGTTGTCATTTATGACCACTGCTCAGCTCCCTTGAGTAGTAGCGTGATGATATGTAACATATAACCTTCCTTAATATACGGACTATTCAACAGAAAAAGAATTTGATTAAGACCGGAAAAATTTAACTGGTTTAGTTGAGATTCGAACCCGCGGTCTTTCTCCTACAGGGAGAATGCTCTGACCACTGAGCCACCGAATCCTGCCTGACGGTGACGACGGTTACACTTCAATGAGCTAAGTCATGAAATATAAATAATAAAATACCTGATAGTAGTAGTTCTGGTACAGCTAATTTAGAAAGATGATTATTTGGGTACAAATCATCAGCTTTGAAGTGCTTGCGGCATACTCTCAAATTATAGTAAACATATGTTTCATCCAGTTCATGAATGCTACTATCGATACAGGAAATCCATGTCAAGTAACGTTCAGGATTCAATGCAAATTTAGGAAAACGATGAAGAGGAATACCTGAAACAGAAGGTATATATATATATAAAACAGAAATATTTATTTTTATTTTTTATAAATAACTTGCATGAAATAACCGTCAACACCTAAAAGAGGATTTTGACATATTTATTTTGAAGCTGTTGACATGAAGGCGTTATATGCGTGCAAAACGAACCAATAAACAAACAAAGCTGCTTGCTAAAATATGTAGTGTTATTTTGCATGCTGAGTTAGTAAATACTTGTGGTATGCACCGAGCGACTCCACTTTTAAACACCAATGACTGACCTTTATTCTCTGGGGGGAGGCATCAGTAAGATTCCTCCCAGTACTCTGGGATTTTCCCAGGGTACAGTCAATATTTTGAAGTAATCAGTTTCTCTCTGATTAAGAAAGGGTGCAATGTAAATCTGAACCAAAATATTCAGAACTTGTTACAAAATTCCCGAGTTCTTCATCTTCAGTCTTTGGACTCCAATGCAGCTTGAGTGTGAGTTGACATTTGTTTGACTAGCATCATAAAATAATTGCAATTAACTTCCATGACTACTACGACTATTTTATCCATAACCGATTATTACTTAATATATGTAGAATTTGTTCACCAAACCAAACTATTTCATATATATGAATCAATCAATCAATTAGCCCATTAACATAATGAATACAGCAAGTTAAATAAAAGTCAGTGTCAGTCAGATTTTTATACAAAGGGTTTCGTACCATATTTATGATGTTTACGAGTATAGACAAAAAATGATTATAGCTGATATTATTGTAATTTATGTTTGGTAAGTATGACAGGTTGTCAAAAAGTGGGGTTAGCAAGAAAGCAAACAACACTCAAAGTTAGTTTTAGGGTCAAAAAAATATTGACTTATTTATACAGTGTTGGTATCGACGGTTTCAATTAATTAAATTTTATCCAGTTCAGACACTTGATCCAAATCTAACCTGAGACCTTTGCATAGCAGGTTGTATAGGCTGCCACTGTAACACTTAGGCAGTAAGTAAGGGTACTTGGTTGGTTGTCCAAGACAAAACTATTATTTTAAATATATACTATTTAGGATAGAATTCTGGAATGTTTACTTAAAAATGAGAGAATTTTTTATTCACTTTAAGGGGAACTCTCAAAAATATGGAAAATTATATGTATTTATTACAAGAAATAAGATTGTATACTCACACCTGTAAATCCCCGAAGGGGTAGGCAGAGATTTATGTATAAGCACTGGTAATCCAACCTTATGGGAATATTAAGTACAATAACTTTTAAATTTTACACATTAATCAAATCTTTGCCTTATTGACACAAATATAACAATGGTCTTGTGTATCTCATCTTATGAAAATATCAATATAATATACAAATAAATAAAATTGAAGTGTCTGTTTGTACAGTACATGTTAACGTTTACAAGACACTCGGAAAAATATATTTTTTAAATTATGCCTGTCATCTAATCTGTATGTCTGCTTGTTTAAGGCTTGTTCTGACTAAATTCTGAATTGGCATGACAAATTTTGATAAGACCTCCACTGACAGATAACTGATGTAACAAGAAATAAATTAAGCTGATATTTATTTTAAAAAGAATTTAGGTTTCGCACAAAGATATAAAACGTAGGTATTGAATTGTATGAGAATGTCATCATTGGTTAGTTTTTAATAAAATCAATGAGATTACGACGTAGGTACCTACATTGTAATTCTCATGATAATGTAACCTACATGAATATAATAATTAAAAAAAACTTACCATCATCTTTCATCACTAGGCAGCCAGGAACACAACACTTGTTTCTAGACATGTTTACCGTTTATATGTAGGGTAGTACCTTTTATTTAGTATTGACCAAACTCCAATGTAGGAGGATTACAGTAAGCCACAAGGGAACTCACTCTTAGATATTATATTTGCTGGATTTATCTAGGATACGGAGCAGCGAGCTGAACTCAACGTAAATATTAGAAGAATCCAAGAAATAAGCCAAGAAAAAGTGCAAATACTTTCGAATGTAACAGAATGTAATTCAAAACGTACCGGCAGCCATTTTCTAATGAGAAAATTTTTATCCGAAGACAAATGTCATTGTCGATAAGTGACGTTTATGATTTTGGATTCTACTAAAGGTTCATATTATATTTATGAATTCTGACAAAATATGCATTGAAACAATATTTTTGGATTTCAAAAATTTAAATGATGTAGTCGCTAATGAAATATCAAATAAATTAATATTATAATTATATAGACATTTTTTTATAAACTTTTTTTCTTTTGTATAATGACAACATTAATTTAAAAAAAAGAAAAATAGTCTTCAGAGCTCGCAAGAGATGACACCGTAGACAATGGACAAAATTGAACAAAATTGAACGAAATTTGAATTTTTTTTTGTATGGCAGTTGCATCGGTATGGTTTGAGTGTTTGACTTTTAAAGGAGCAACTGTCATGAACTCGTTGAGTTGTGTCTGTAGACCATAGACAAGCTGATAATATAGTACCTGTGGGCTATGATTTTGAACGTCAAATCTCTATATAACCATAGATTATTATGTATATGGTAGAGATAGATGCGCAACTGGCAATTCAGAATCTGTAAAAATGCGATTCAGAATCTTACCAGCGTCATCTGGTATCGGAGCATAAAACTAGCCAGTGTATAGGTAGGTAGGTAGGTAGGTAGGTACTTACTATACCGGGTGTAAGGGGAACGCTCCCAAAGCCGAAGGCCACTGGTAGTACTCCGGGTACACTACATATTGTCATAATTTTATTTTTTCGATTTTGTGAATTTTTTAATTTTTGTTTTTTATTTTTTTCCGTTTAATTAGCATTATTTAATCTCCATCGTATTAGGAAAGCTCAATGAAACGAAAATTTCATAAAAAAAAATCACTACAGAAAATAAACAAACTGATGTGATGTTTTTTTATGAAAGTCCGTTTCATTGGGCTTTACGAATACGATGGAGAATAAACAATGCTGAAGAAACGGAAAAACATAATAAAAATGAAGTTTTTTCACCAAATCGAAAAAAAATGTATGCCAATATGTAGAGTACACGGAGTACTACCAGGTGCCTTTGGCTTCGGGAGCGTTCTCCTTACACCCATTATAAGCGTATAGATAAAGATCACTAATTTGGTAACTACAGGTAATATGTACTAGATTATTTCAGGAAGAATAATAACAACTACCTGCTACGTAATATTGTTATTTATTTTTTACAACAATATTAGTTGCAGGAAAGCATTTACATAATTTGCCTAAAAGACATCAAACATATCCTGTTAAGTTACAAAATAGCAATCGCACATCATAGCCTTAACAAAGGGGTGGTGGGAGACCTTAAAAAATACCACTATTAATATTAAAAATATCTATTATATATATATAACAATAACTTCCAAATATTAATACATAATTCTATAAAATTTTCAGTTTGTAGTGCGATATTTTATTCATTAATCTAATACAATGAACAAGTTAGAAAATATCAAAAGACATTTATTGTAATTATTAGTATTATATTTAAAAAAAAAAACATTCTTTATGCACATAGCTCACAATTTAACATACTTAGGAAAGTCAAGAATAAATTAAATACACTGTATTTACATTTACTCCCAGAATCACAAGAATAACAATAACTTCAAAATGTAAAGAATTTTATTTCCAGTTAGTAGTGCACTATTTAATCATTAATCTAATACAAACTTTAATGAACTTAAAAGTCTGCACAAATAAGACTAAAATTAAACATAAAACACAAAGTATGGGTCGTAAACAAATAATTAAATCGACTGCTTCGACGTTCACTACTAGATTCCCAGGGATAACAATAACTTCATCATACAAATAATTATATTCACACTTTAACATACTTAGGAAATTCAAAAATAAATTTATTACACTGTATTACCTCCCAGATATGCCGGAATAACAATTTCAAAATGTAAATAATTTTATTTTTAGTTAGTTGTTCACTATTAATCTAATACAAACGTTAATAAAATTAAAATCAGAACAAATAAGACTAAAATTAAACATAAAACACAAAGTAACTCACTTATGAACGTAAAAAAATAATCAAATTGACTGCTTCAACGTTTTCTACTAGATTCACAGGGATAATAATAAGTTCATCATACAAATTCAGTCAGTAGTATTTAGTAGTGCCCTATTTATTAATTAAACAGTATCTTATACAAAAATCGAATGTAATTAATACCTAAATAATACTAAACTAAAATTTTAAATGTACAAGTTAGAGCATCTCAAACAACGTTCATTGCAATTATTTGTTTTCTATAAAAATTCAAAACTCTTTATACATGTAGGTCACAAAGTAACAAATTTATAAATGTAAAAAATATATAAGTCATTATACATTTACAGCCTGGTAGATTTAAATAGCATAGTGTCTATGAGAAAACAACCTGGCAAGAAAAAAATGGCGACTCGTATACAATCAAATTTTGTGAAATAGAATAAAATTAGGTTATAACTTAAAAACAAATCCAAGTCCTCATCCTCTTTATCATTTAGCAAATCATCAATGGTATGATCAACCAACTGATAAGATTCTTGACTGCAACCAAGAATTGTTAAGGGTTAACTGCTTATTACATACCTATTGGAATTTTATTAAAAGTCCTCAAAAATAAACCAACAGAGTTATCGTGGGCCTTTTACAATCTATGATGCAATACTACTAATCTATCCCTATTTGCAGTGTTAATAAAATACACATCACTGTTCTGAGATCATAAATTAACGTTTTGTATAATGGACATTGTGTTTGCATATACCTTCATATATATTACTAGGCAGCTGTTAGTATCGATATTTCTTCAAAGCCTTCCCTCAACGAAACCCGCAACGAAACAGCACCTAAATTTAAATAGAACGTATTGCTCGCTTACTATTGCACACAATAATTTATTGACAAACAAACATTTCTTTAAGGTAAAAGTGATAAAACGGTGTTGTTTTATTTTTTGTTAAGCGGTAAAGCTATTTATATATACAATAACACTATGTATACGTGTACGCAGGTAGGTACGTATTTAAAAAATAAAGCGTCTTTGCGGCATATCTATAAATAATGGCTTCCTTTTACAAATTTTCAATTACAGCAGAAAGGTTTAATGCGGGTGTAGATTGTTGCTCAGATAAGCAGTTGTTCAGATAAACGATCCAGCTTCATTTCATGGAATAAATTGATGTGTTGGATTATAAGACTCCTTTGAACGAGTCAAAAAGTAGATTAAACAATAATGAAATGTCGGCTGTATCACAGAATGCCTCAGGAAGTGGTTGCTTTTCTGGAAAATTAAAGAAAAAAATATTTTTAACGCAATACTGCCAGTTAAACAATAAGAAGAACAAAGTTGAAATCAAAGCACTAATAATAAGAGTTAGGTTTTTTTATACCACTTAAGTGGCAGACAAGCACACGGCCCACCTGATGGAAAGTGGTTACTGGGTGCTGTCGACCCTTAAGATTGTAACATCGGTTAATTACCTTGTTAATAACATTCAATTCAATTAACATTCTAATGATGAATGATTATGAACGAGTTGATACTGAATGTATAAATAAGAGCATATCACTTAATATTTATTTTCTAAACCGAATTCCGGTAGAATATGTTCGATCAATAATTTAAAAAACCTATCCTGCAGGTACCATCATCATTTCCAGTCTAACTGTAATGCCGCTGAACATCGATATCTTCCTTGAAGCGACTGCAATCTGTCTTCCACAACCAAGGCGATATCTAAGTTCTGTAGTTAGACTAGTCGAAATTCTAATCTAAGGACTCCAACTACGCGTAACGCGTAACGACTGCTATAAATGTTAGTATGGCAATCGGGACCAATTGCTTAACGTGCTAAGACACAGAAACGCCCAGATCAATGCAAATAGGCATATTCATGCATAAAAATATTTCCACTTATCGGGAATCGAACCCGCACCTTCTGCGTATTGCGCCAGATCTCACTATCGCCACGCCATAAATTGAAGATTTAATTATAAAAATGAGAAAGATTTTGAACATGTCTGTTACGCAATTACGCGTCCACCGATAGGGGTGAAAACTGTAGTGTGTTGTTGTATGTATGGTGTGCTTTAACTTGATAATGAGTTCCTTTGGGATAATACTTTGGAAAAATTGCTTTTATGCGGGCTCTGTCGCTCGCACATGCTACTATTTAATTAACCATCATTATTTCAGCCGACTAACATAATTGCTATATAAGACTACTATATATTGATTAATGGATATAAGACTAAGATATAAGACTAATATTGTACATATTAATTAATGGATTATGAAATCTTACCTGTATATTTTTTTCATTTTGACACAGGTTTACTAAATTGGTTTATATGACCACGCCCATTGAACCAGTCAAAAGTAGACCAAACAATTATAAAACACCTGCTGTATCACAATATTCCTCTGGAAGTAGTTGTTTTCTGGAAAAGAGAAGTAATAATATTTTTAAACTATTTTTAGAGTAAATATTTGAAACTAGCTGTTGCCCGTGGCTACCGCCCACGTGGGTATCAACAGAGTTATTTCCACATTTATAATATTAGTATGGATTGATTATTTCAGTATCTTGAAACTATTATGTAAGTAATTGTTAGGGTTCCACATTTTCCTTGCAGCCCCGAAGAACCACACTTTCTGTCCGTCATCAGATAGGTTTAAAGCTTGGCCAAACGATGGTCTAAATCCGAACATGTCCACCTCCAGACCAGAGCGACGAGCCCACTCGCCTATTTGTTTAAGCACAAAACTTGTTAATTCGACGTTACTGCCTTTTTCTTAAAGAAATTTCTTATAACAGCATTGCCTCTGACAAGAAATCAAGGAAGTGATTGTCACTTTAGTTACCCAGAATGCACCACTAGGTTTGCTAGGACCCCAAGCCAATCTTACCTGCAAGTTCAGGACCCACTGAACGACAGACGGCAGTCGCTTCCGTAATATTTTATCATAATTATTGATTTTAATAGAGAGGTTGCTAAACTATTTCAGTTATATACACCAAGATGAAGAGCCTTATTTAAAAAAATCATCATTATCTCAGCTGTAAAAGGCATAATGGCCTGTTTTATTAATGAGCCATTTTATTAAAAATATCTTACCTCTGTTTTTTTCATTTTGACACCACTTTACTTCATAGCGTAAGTTTTTTTGTACATTTTGTATTTTATATGTCACTGATGTAGTCAAGCCTTGATCAAAAAATTATAAAACATCCGCTGTATCATGACATTCCTCTGGAATTATTTTTTTCGTCATTTCCACTGAAAATAGAATAAATATTTTAAGAATTAAATACATTAATACTGTAACTGACTTTGTCTACTGCATCAAGACCAGAAAGCCCTATATTAGTTTATTTTACAATATCTTAACAAGTTTGCGTCAACAAACTCATTTCCACACCACCCTGAGGTAGAGTACGAGGCGCGTTTTTTTTAACGTGGTATCCCCAGTAGGCCTAATCCACATGCAATGCATTATTATGAAATAAAATATAAAAAAACAACGACTTAAAGAAACAGAGAAGACACTGAAAAAGTAAAGAATAACTGCATTTACAGATCTGTTGGAAGTTGGTACCTGCTGTTGCAGCATAAACTTTTTATGCTGAATTTATTAGACAACTACTACCTAAGGTGTAGCATCATACCTTAATTACCATTATACCTTATGTTATATACCTATTACCTGTTTGATAGGGCACCGACTTTTAACAGATCACTAAATCTGTAAATTCAGTATTGTTTTTTCTTTTTCAGTAAATATTTCTTTTCTGTGACCTTTATCAAAACTTAATAGACAGTACCTGGGTGTTTAAAAAGAAAAACCTTTAAATACAAAATTTTCATCCAAATCGCAATAGCGAGTGGTTACCGAGACAGAAGTGTATAGTGTGTTTAACTTTTATTTTCAATGAGAAGTTCTCTCTCAATTTCTCACGAGATCCATAATCAAAACTGGAGGTTCAGCAAATAGGACTGAGCTAGAAATACCCAATAAAACTTTTCAAATCAAATGAATTCTCTTACATCACTTTTTTTTGTGATGTGTTTTGTAATATTCCAATGCCTGTATTTTTATTTTATCATTGTCATGACTTAAGTGCCTGCCTTTTAAGGCCGGTCCTGGTTCAAGTTTCTTAATAATAAAGACGTTACCTTATATTACTTCGATAGATATTGCCATAAATCCTTCACTGAATTGATATTGTGAATCCAATTAGTAATGGTTGGCACTTTTTCATATGTTATGGAATTACTTCCATCTTTTCTTTTATTTTGCGTACAGAACCCCATAGAACGTAAAATTGGCACAGCTTTATTCCATAGGGTAAAATGTGCCGAGTTTCCTTTCAAACAATTTTTGTATATTTTGTACGTAGGTTTATATGAACCTCCATTGAATGAGTCAAATAACTGATCAAAGAATAATAAAAGATCGGCTGTATCACAACATTCCACTTGACAGAATCTCCATATGAAAGTTTCATGTGTGAGAAAATTAAAGTAAAGGTCGAGAATATAGTAAATTTCGATTTTTTATCATGTGATGTCCACAAAGACACGATAAAAAATTATGTTATCAAGTTATTGATGAAATTGATTATCAATAGCTGGTGCAACAATGTAAATAGAATTTTAAAAGGCAGGCACTTAAGTCATGACAATGTGTATGTATGCATGAATATAGGTATGTGCATTGGTCTGGTCGTGCATCGGAGAGCACGTTAAGCCGTCGGTCCCGGTTGTCATACTAACATCTATGGGAGTCGTTACGGGTAGTTGGAGCCCTCAAAAATCCAACAACTGGTCTAACTGCAATAGTTCGATATCACATTTGGGTTATGGCGGCCCGTGGCAGCCGTTTCGCGGAAAATATCGAAATTCAGCCTAATCCGCATTTAAACTGGTAAAGCGAACCCTAGACTCCGAATAGTTGAAAGTTTCGGATACAACTGGGATTAACGCTAGGATGAGGAAGAATGAATAATTAAACAGGAAGAATGAATAATTAAACTGGAAGGAGCCTTACCTGAATAAGTATGTTGTAATTGATCTCTCATAACTTCGGCTCCTGCAACAGTGCACTCCAAATGATGCTGTGCTGCAGATGTCGAAGGAAGGAGAGTCTCAGCAATTCTCGGTTGTTCCATATTCATGAATAAGGATGTAGTGTCAGAGCGTGGTTTAGAAGTAGAAGGAACATTTTCCTCGATTATTTGCTGTTCATGACCTGAAAGATGACATAAATCTTAAAAAAATTTACTGCAAGTAACTAAGATACTTTAACTCTCGAAAAGACATATTATATGTACTCAACATACAATAACACTACAGAAGATGTTAATTGAGCCCTGGGATGGCGTGCGGTTTTAGTCGGTTTGAGTCCGATGTAAATCCCCTACCGACCAGCAGCGGTATCGGCATGAAAAAGAACTAATTTTATTTAAATATCGAATTTCATTGTTAGGACGATATCAGATGAGCCTTTGAGTTAAAGTGCTTTATTTTGTCAAATTTAATTTATACTTTAAGATTTCAAGGATTTCCTTTCATTTAATTTACCATGTTTGTTAGAGAGATTTAATCCTTATGATCGACCGTGTCGATGGATGATATAAAAATAGAAATTGATATTTTTTCACATTTTAGTCGGTTCGATTACCGGGTGTGGCAAGCGAGTTTTCAAAAATCTTTAAATGCAGTTTTGTTTCTTTTTTTTAAATAAAGGAATGTTTCCTTTGAGTGAAATTCGCTATCTCTAGTATTTAGAGTACTTCCCCTCCAGGTAAGGTTAAAATCTTCCACCCTGTATATATATATATATATATATATATCTTCTAAGAGGTAGGAAACGACGGTATTTCCGTCCAATTGAGCAGTCCGACTGGGGAAGTACCACCGCCCTACAGAATACCGCGGTCATAATAACCTCGTGTTGTGTTCCCGGCGGTGAGTAGGGTAGCCAGAACTCACTGGACAGTTTTTGTGCTGTCAGTGGGAACTGCACTGACGGCACAGAAACTCTCTATTCTAACAGGGTCGGCAGCGCGAGTGTGACGCCCCTGGGGTTGCACACGTCTATAGGTCACGGTAACCACTTTCCATGAGGTGGGCCGTGTGTGTAAAAAAATAAATAAAAATCAGTAACCCCAAAAAACGATACCCATGTCGATTTTATTGAAAACTAGCTGACCCACCCTGGCTTCACCCATGGTATTTTTGAAAACCCACATCGCCCCTTAAAGTCTGTAATTTTTTTGTATTCTAAATAATATATGGATATCTGCCCGAGCTGTTGTCATTTATGACCACTGCTCAGCTCCCTTGAGTAGTAGCGTGATGATATGTAACATATAACCTTCCTTAATATACGGACTATTCAACAGAAAAAGAATTTGATTAAGACCGGAAAAATTTAACTGGTTTAGTTGAGATTCGAACCCGCGGTCTTTCTCCTACAGGGAGAATGCTCTGACCACTGAGCCACCGAATCCTGCCTGACGGTGACGACGGTTACACTTCAATGAGCTAAGTCATGAAATATAAATAATAAAATACCTGATAGTAGTAGTTCTGGTACAGCTAATTTAGAAAGATGATTATTTGGGTACAAATCATCAGCTTTGAAGTGCTTGCGGCATACTCTCAAATTATAGTAAACATATGTTTCATCCAGTTCATGAATGCTACTATCGATACAGGAAATCCATGTCAAGTAACGTTCAGGATTCAATGCAAATTTAGGAAAACGATGAAGAGGAATACCTGAAACAGAAGGTATATATATATATAAAACAGAAATATTTATTTTTATTTTTTATAAATAACTTGCATGAAATAACCGTCAACACCTAAAAGAGGATTTTGACATATTTATTTTGAAGCTGTTGACATGAAGGCGTTATATGCGTGCAAAACGAACCAATAAACAAACAAAGCTGCTTGCTAAAATATGTAGTGTTATTTTGCATGCTGAGTTAGTAAATACTTGTGGTATGCACCGAGCGACTCCACTTTTAAACACCAATGACTGACCTTTATTCTCTGGGGGGAGGCATCAGTAAGATTCCTCCCAGTACTCTGGGATTTTCCCAGGGTACAGTCAATATTTTGAAGTAATCAGTTTCTCTCTGATTAAGAAAGGGTGCAATGTAAATCTGAACCAAAATATTCAGAACTTGTTACAAAATTCCCGAGTTCTTCATCTTCAGTCTTTGGACTCCAATGCAGCTTGAGTGTGAGTTGACATTTGTTTGACTAGCATCATAAAATAATTGCAATTAACTTCCATGACTACTACGACTATTTTATCCATAACCGATTATTACTTAATATATGTAGAATTTGTTCACCAAACCAAACTATTTCATATATATGAATCAATCAATCAATTAGCCCATTAACATAATGAATACAGCAATTTAAATAAAAGTCAGTGTCAGTCAGATTTTTATACAAAGGGTTTCGTACCATATTTATGATGTTTACGAGTATAGACAAAAAATGATTATAGCTGATATTATTGTAATTTATGTTTGGTAAGTATGACAGGTTGTCAAAAAGTGGGGTTAGCAAGAAAGCAAACAACACTCAAAGTTAGTTTTAGGGTCAAAAAAATATTGACTTATTTATACAGTGTTGGTATCGACGGTTTCAATTAATTAAATTTTATCCAGTTCAGACACTTGATCCAAATCTAACCTGAGACCTTTGCATAGCAGGTTGTATAGGCTGCCACTGTAACACTTAGGCAGTAAGTAAGGGTACTTGGTTGGTTGTCCAAGACAAAACTATTATTTTAAATATATACTATTTAGGATAGAATTCTGGAATGTTTACTTAAAAATGAGAGAATTTTTTATTCACTTTAAGGGGAACTCTCAAAAATATGGAAAATTATATGTATTTATTACAAGAAATAAGATTGTATACTCACACCTGTAAATCCCCGAAGGGGTAGGCAGAGATTTATGTATAAGCACTGGTAATCCAACCTTAAGGGAATATTAAGTACAATAACTTTTAAATTTTACACATTAATCAAATCTTTGCCTTATTGACACAAATATAACAATGGTCTTGTGTATCTCATCTTATGAAAATATCAATATAATATACAAATAAATAAAATTGAAGTGTCTGTTTGTACAGTACATGTTAACGTTTACAAGACACTCGGAAAAATATATTTTTTAAATTATGCCTGTCATCTAATCTGTATGTCTGCTTGTTTAAGGCTTGTTCTGACTAAATTCTGAATTGGCATGACAAATTTTGATAAGACCTCCACTGACAGATAACTGATGTAACAAGAAATAAATTAAGCTGATATTTATTTTAAAAAGAATTTAGGTTTCGCACAAAGATATAAAACGTAGGTATTGAATTGTATGAGAATGTCATCATTGGTTAGTTTTTAATAAAATCAATGAGATTACGACGTAGGTACCTACATTGTAATTCTCATGATAATGTAACCTACATGAATATAATAATTAAAAAAAACTTACCATCATCTTTCATCACTAGGCAGCCAGGAACACAACACTTGTTTCTAGACATGTTTACCGTTTATATGTAGGGTAGTACCTTTTATTTAGTATTGACCAAACTCCAATGTAGGAGGATTACAGTAAGCCACAAGGGAACTCACTCTTAGATATTATATTTGCTGGATTTATCTAGGATACGGAGCAGCGAGCTGAACTCAACGTAAATATTAGAAGAATCCAAGAAATAAGCCAAGAAAAAGTGCAAATACTTTCGAATGTAACAGAATGTAATTCAAAACGTACCGGCAGCCATTTTCTAATGAGAAAATTTTTATCCGAAGACAAATGTCATTGTCGATAAGTGACGTTTATGATTTTGGATTCTACTAAAGGTTCATATTATATTTATGAATTCTGACAAAATATGCATTGAAACAATATTTTTGGATTTCAAAAATTTAAATGATGTAGTCGCTAATGAAATATCAAATAAATTAATATTATAATTATATAGACATTTTTTTATAAACTTTTTTTCTTTTGTATAATGACAACATTAATTTAAAAAAAAGAAAAATAGTCTTCAGAGCTCGCAAGAGATGACACCGTAGACAATGGACAAAATTGAACAAAATTGAACGAAATTTGAATTTTTTTTTGTATGGCAGTTGCATCGGTATGATATAACTTTAGTTAGTCTATGGTGAACTGTTTGTTATGATGTGTTTTACTCAGTTTTACAAATTTTCTTATCTGAAATTCATACTTTGAATAATTTTGTGCGACAATTTATAGTATACGGTTTAATACTACTATGCGTTTCAAATAAGTTGATAACTGTCATAATGACATTTTGATACGTGTCGATAACTTCATTGTGTAACGTAAGGTCAGCATATAAATTTTTATACTTCACTGTTGCTTCACTGTTGTTAATATATTTCCAATTAAATATTTATGATGATTGTTGAACCATATTCCCTTTCGAAGATAGATAAGGATAGGGTAGGATAAGTACATACACATTAAGTAAAAATTAAATTATCGGTTCTTTTTATATTTATTTATTTTAATCGGGCGGTAATTTTGAATTTTTGAATAATTATAATTACTAAAAAATTTGATAAGTGCTTAATAAAAAGAGTTTAATAATTAGGTCGTTGTTACCATACACGTATGAACCTGTCCGAAATGGAAATTTTGTTGTTAGCTGTACATTTTTCATGAATACGGAATGAAGTTGCCGCGGTCGCGATTATCTTCTCATTTGAAACGCATAGTAGTAACCATTATATAATACATAGGCCAAATGAAAAGATGACCGGTAAGTTTTATGTCCAAATATTTTGAGGTTATGTCAATATTTTGATATCCCCTGCAACCTTTCTTATGTTTTTTGCCATTATGTTCCAATGAAATTGCAGATATTTGAACCCATTTTCGCACCCTGCCTATCATATTTTGAGACTGGATTATTCTATATGCCTTGTTTTCGACTTCAAATGTAATTTATTAAATTTCCTTATTTCTTAGACTTATAACTCAGTATAATTGCGTTATAATTCTATGATCGCAGTATTAAATAAATTACTGTTACCGGGCCTTAAATCACTTCATTAGGATTACATAATCATACATTTATATTAAATAACAAATATTTAATTTAAATTAGAAACATTGACTATGAATTATTAATCATAAATCATAGCTGATAATTATGGCACTTTCAATGTTTTTAAATTAAAAAGTCCCAAGCTCCATTATTGCTTATTATTCAAGTTACCTACTGTAAATGCATTTAATTTATGGACAAAAAGTTATATAATATGGTAAAATACTTCATTATTTACCTACATAATTTTTACTTATAGTTGGGAAGTGATCATATTATTGTTAATATCATCACAGTGTTGATCCTGAGGCTTTTACTTTTACTCTCCAGGGTTTCTAATAAAGCTTTAGCTTTTATAAGAGCGACTGCCATCTAATTGCCCAACACTGAGAGGAAAATCTGCACCAGGGTCTGTCTCCAAGAGACTGTCAATTACCACCAGATGTACCAACTGCTTGTTACTGTTGGCATGGCCTTGTAGGTACAGCCTGCAAAGCCATGCCAACTGTAACAAGTAGTCTTGCTCATAGAACTCTATAATTATTATTGTTGTAGTCTTTTTTTATTCTCAGCTCATTGAGCTGATATTTACGGGCCATTTAACATATTTACGGGCTGCAACCAAGTAAATGTTAGCATAATTGACAATAATTTCCAATAATTCTCCTTCATACAGACATTGTCCTGAAAATAATGAACAAACAAACTAGAATTATTCAATTTTGTGCAGTTATTGGAAAGTTATGCAAATATATTGTGGTGATTTCATTTTTATTTATAAAACAATTTCTCGAAACAAATAATGTACCATGTCGAACTTCTTTATACTACATGATATTACCTAAAATTGGGTCATCATCAAATGCACAAACGGTACAAACAATGAATATACAAGAGGAACTTTTACAATGCTTGTGCATATTCATTTAACTTTGATAAATTGAAAAAAAAGATATGATCTGGTAGGCATGGCGGTCCAGGGGAATCCCAGATGCTTACATTGACACCATCTGAGACATGTTCCCTGGTTCGGTCTGTTGTTAACGATACGAAAACCTTCCCCATCACCATTCGGGTACATCAAGGATCCATACTTAGTCCTTACCTGTTCGGCTTGGTATTGGACGTACTGTCGGACAGCATCAGAATTCACATGAACAGCCTCCATGATTGCTCATGTATGCTGATGACATTGCGTTGATGGACACGGACAGGATCAGATTGGTGCGATGTGTGAAAATGTGGAAGGAGGTGCTTGAGAATGGCGGTCTGAAGCTAAATGTGGTGATCGACAATACTTGGCGTTAAACTCTACAGATCCCACACCCGTCCGCATAGGCGATTACTTGGTCACTAAACGCATCAGGATAAGTCTGTACTTCACGTGGCTGGTGACATCGACTACAACCTCATGGCACGTATTGCCAGCGCGTTGGCCAAGTGGCGGGAAATAACTGACGTCACATACGATCCTTAAATGCCAGTCAGGTTGAAGGGTCAGATCTATAAGGCGATCATAAGGCCTGTTCTTTTACACGGGTGAGGAGTGGCCGCCCCTGGAGCGACATAAGCAGGAGCTGCATGTCCTGGAGATGAAAGTGCTACAATGGATGTGCGGAGTCACGTGTAAAGGTCGCGTGAGGAACTCTCGCATCCGTGGTAGTCTTCATGTCCGTGAAATCGCAGGAAAAATGCAAGAGAGTTGCCTCGCTGGTGGGGCCACGCCCTGCGGCAACAGCCTACGTGGATAATAAATGCCTGGCAATGGCGCCCTCGCCGGGTCCAGGTAGAATGAGGCCTCCAAGAAGTCATGTTGACATGCGTGCAAACTGTCTCACTACCATGGACGCCCAAGATCGTGCGAAGTGGACGAGGAAGAGCTGGAAGGCGGACCGGAACCGGAGCCGGAAGGGCAATCAAATTAAATCAAATCAAATTTTATTTCTGAAAAGAACATGGTTACATTAAAGCACAGAATAGATAATAGTACTAGCGATTAAAGTTATTGTGACATTTTTTGGTACAGCACATTCTGCTGTGAGGTGCAGAAATATTTACTACATTGGATAACATTATCCAATCGCACTTTGGCCAGTCTTTGTCAAACAAAAATATTATTGTGTCACAAAATTAATAAATTGTATCGATATTATGAACCAGCGATCCGCCCCGGCTTCGCACGGTTCCTGTGGATGTCCAATATAGGTATGTTACTCAGGGTGAATGTAGCTTTCCAATGGGGAAAGAATTTTTGAAATCAGCACAGTAGTTTTTGATTTTATTCATTACAAACATACATACAAATCTTTCCTCTTTATTATAGTAGTGTAGATGTAGATTAATTTTAATGTAAATGCAATCAGGATAATGTCTAAATGTAGATGATGATGATGACTTATTAAAATTAATAAATTTTAGTTTTTATGAGTGTTTGAATTTGATTACCAAGAACTAATTTCAACATTTTGTTTACAGTAATTAGTCACAAGTGAACTAATAAAATTGTGTTAAAAAGTAATCGTAATAATAATATTTACAAAAAAAAGATATACAATATAGGTAATCTTTGATGCCCAGGAAATTTCCTACTGACACATTCACTCTAGACTTACTAGTGGATAATGTAAAGAAATTTAAGTTTTATAATGTGGATATAAAAATGAAAATAGATTTATCGCCTTATGACACGGGCGCGCCGACCAACGTGTTTTACATACCTAAGTCTGCGTGGGCGGCCAGCGCCTCCTTCTGCGAGCAGGTCATGCTCGTTAAGGAGACAGCAGAGCAGGCGCGGCGCAAACCGACTTCCGCCCCCCATGAGTGCGGGCCTGAGGGTGACGGGTGGAGCCGCTCGTCACCCTAGCAGAAGCAGACCACGGCGGCGGCGCGCATCGTAGGACGATGCGCGCGGCCCCCCCCCGTACTGGGGGCAAGTCGGGGACAGCGTGGTCCCCACTCCCGAGGAGGGCCAGACCGTGAGGAATGGCCCTGGGTCAGCCGGGGTGCGAGGGATACGTCACGAGACAACCTCACCTTCGGCCTAGCACATCGACCCACAGACGGCGTGCGGTTTAAGCTCCCCCTTCGGCTCTGAAGGGGGGCGGGGGGCGGAGGGGGGTTCCGTGGGGATTTGCCGCACGTAAAAAATAAATAGGTACCTAACAGTCTTAGGTTTTTGTAATTTAATTTTGTTATGAGTCTAGGAAGTAAATATTGTTATTTTATTATCACGATTGGCAAATTGCTCTGTTGTATTCCCAGCCCAGGGAAAATGCCAAGAAACTTTTCACCTGCTTCTTCTCTCTCTCTCTCTCTCTCTCTCTCTCTCTCTCTCTCTCTCTCTCTCTCTCTCTCTCTCTCTCTCTCTCTCTCTCTCTCTCTCTCTCTCTCTCTCTCTCTCTCTCTCTCTCTCTCTCTCTCTCTCTCTCTCTTTACTGGATGAAAGATGATTTCCTCTACACGTAGACAGATGCATTAGCAGACGTCGGCAGATGCATCTGCAGATTGATCACCACGAACCGGCCATACATCTGAAGGCCCATCAGTCTGTGTTAGTCTCGGCAGACGCAATACCTACACACACAAAATGGCCGATATTGAAATCGTAACCGCCTTCTTAATTTATTTATTGATTGATTTATATTCGTTGGTTAATTGAGTAGGTACCTAAAACATTTTTATTTTTGTAGTAAAGTGAAAAACAAATATTTTGGATTCCATAGGCTAATTTCTGGTTCACACAGCTTCAGGAATTTAAATATTTCTTCTATGCTAAACGAGCAAAATACGTAAGCACGAAAAAATAAACTGCAAAAAGAACACGTGTATATTCTTTCGCTACCCGATGAACACTGATGCGTCGTCAGAGGTGTGGACAAACCACTCTCGCCCCTTCCTCACTCTCGTGAGGTTGCTTTGGTCCCGAAAATCATGATGAAGCCGCATACACCTTTTACATAGGTATTAGGTCAAACTCCAGACTTGTCTGTCTTAAGAAATGTGCAGCCGACGTGTGCGACACGAGGTAATCACATGTTCCCGGTGCTAATCTTAAAATAATGTCAGTACTGTTGTCTGTACTGAACGAATGTAACTATTTTTCTTACCTATCGCCATTTTGGCTGCGTGCCAAGTTCCTTATTTCTTTTTTTCACACCTGCTTGAATGGACTAAGAGCCCGTGAACGCCAGATCTTCGTCATTTTATAAAGGCTGAAAGTTTGCCAGCGCATGCGCCCAACAGAGGTGTAAACGAAGGCCCATTATGAAGTTTGGGTCATAGTGTCTTTGGCAGATAAACGGTTTAAAAAGTAGTAGGAAGTACCTAAATCAATTTTTTTTTTTTCGAATAAACATGAAACGCTCCACCCTCTGGTGCCGGCTCACACTTGAATTATGGGGCACGTTGTATGAAAATTAGCTTTTATACAATAAAATATACTTTAATGAACATGAAGGGTGTCTGGCAAGGGGTTACCACCATGTTAAAGTGTCTTCATATGAATGACGCGATTTCTAATAATACTGTGAAAGTAATACCTAAATATCACACTTTATTTTTTGACGAATATACCTACCTAAATTTTCTCTTTTCAAAACTTTTGTGCCGTTTATCTGCCAAAGCTACTATGACCTAAACTTCATAGTGGGCCATCGTTCTTACCTGGGAGCATGCGCTGACAAACTTTCAGTTTTTATAAAATGACAATACTGGTTATGCCTCGGAGAGCACGTTAAGCCGTCGGTCCCGGTTGCCATACGAACATCTATGGCAGTCGTTACGAGAAGTTGGAGCCCTCAAAAGTCCAACAACTGGTCGAACTGCAATGCTTCGATATCGCCTTTGGGTTGTGGAGGTCAGATGACAGTCGCTTCACGCAAAATATCGAGGTTCAGTCAAATCCGCAGTTAGACTGGTAAAGCGGACCCCAGACTCCAAGTTGAAAGCTTCGGATGCGACTGGGATTAATGCTAGGAGGAAGAAATTTAATTTGCAGCTGTTTTTGTTGTTGTAGATATAAAATTAGCCATCTTCAACGCTTAACCTGCTTACATCCAAAGCAACCTGGAGTCCAGAATCTGCCATTCCTTCGTAATTTGGTTAGTTTTGGCTTTTTCGGTAGTGTCTGACTGCAGTGACCCTGATGGGAAAGCCTGCGGCAAACCGTAGGTGAACTGGCCAGCAAGTGAGGTTGGATTGGACACCCCAAAGTTTAGGTATGTTTCTGCTGCCAGATAAAAAAATAGGTAGCTATAATAACTAGGTTCAATTACAAAAATTACTTGTTCGACTCATAGCCTTAACGTTACTTATAGCTAAAAACATTTCTTCAAATCCTTCATGTGAAAAAACGATTCTAAACACACATTGCCATCAAAGAACGGGTCTCGGTAGTGGCTTCACCGTCTCCTGCAACCAATTTACTATAAACACTAAAAACTATAGTTTAAAAGGCTATAAAAACGGATCCGATTGCCTCGAGTTTATCGCCAGTTTAGACCTCATGTTTAGATGCGAAATAAAATGGCTGAGGAAAACCGCACGCAGGACTTGTAAGTTGCTTGTACAAAGATATTGTGCACTAGATCGGAACGTCAAAGTGTAAGTGCACAGTGACCTTCGTCACATGCTTGCCATCGGCACGCTATTGCCCAAACACGAATCATCTATATTGCTTCGTTCGGAAGGAGAGCGAGTTCCCGGAGTATACTTCAAGTGAGGGTGATCAAATTCGTAAATTACTATAGAACATTAGTTGTTATTACTCGTTTGTATCTCTACTGCATTTCTAATTTGCTAAATGGAATCTATCATTTTAAAATGAAAGCAACGCATACTGCCCCTCTATAGACAAGTGGCAATTCGCTAGCCGGCATTTGATGGAATAGAATGATGAATGTATAGGATTTGACGTTTATGACATGCGTTAACGACTGTCATTCAAATCCCACATATTCGTCATTATATTCCACCAAACGCCGGCTAGCGAATTGCGACTTGTCTAGAGGGGCTGGTATTATCTCATTCATAACGTATAGTAGTTTTCTATTTCATACTTACGCCTTCCTCCAGATCATTACTGGGAGTGAAATACGAGTATTATAATAACTTACTGTTTCATAATTTTGCCAGGCACCAAAGTGTCGGCTTTGAATGCAATCGCGATTGGCATTCAGGTGAATAAGGACCTCTACATAATTTAGAACAAGGGGCCCGTTCCATAAAACTACAATTTAAAAATTACAAGTACAATTCGATGTACACTGCGTAGCTAATTGGCCATATATTATAAAACCTATTTAAATGACCAATTAACTACGCAGTGCACATCGAATTGTACTTGTAATTTGTAAATTATAGTTTTATGAAACGGGCCCGGAAGTGGTAGTGCCCAGGATTGCCGATCTAGAAGGACTATGTCTATGCACTTTTATAGTGTCGACGAGCGACGTTACAGTGAAAGTCTACGATCTATTTTTACTGTTTAGTGCTTGTGACAAGGAGCATGACACTAGTGAATTCTTGCCCGCCTGTAGCCCGCGTCCCGCGTTAAAGGCTAATAGGGAGGCGGAATACGAGTGCCATAGCGTGTTTTACTGTGCGAAATTCCTTGCAGTAATTTAATTTATAATTAGAACGTTATATCAGGCATTTCGAGCGGCGTTGGACGTAAAATAAAAGAATTGTTTTTTACCTGTTGTAAAGGGGTGTTGCAGTTTTATTATCGAATTAGATTTTTTAACAATAAAATTGTAAAAACTTTAACTGAAATCGCCATATTAGGTTGTTTGACTCCATCAATGATCCTTGTAGAATGGTGTCCGTGAGATTTTCCAGGGGAAAAATAGTAGTTACATTACAATGATATACCTATTTTATTAATTTACAGAAGAAATAATTACGCTAGTCCTTCCCCTGTATACCTATTACGTAACGCAAATAACTATGTAATTATAGGTATTTAGAAGAGCATTTTCCCTGTTTAATGTAAAGATATAATAAAATTACATATTTAATTTTTATTGTTTTTATGTTTATCGTCTCGATTTTAACCTGTTTCTCTATGTTAAATCCACTGATTTTAATAGTACTTAGGTAGCAAGATAATTATACGGCGGACTAGACAGCAGGTGGACCAAGATCACCCGTAGGTGTACTACCGGCAGAATAAAAAATAAAATATTCTAAGAAAACACTACGTACAATAAAATGTAGGCGTGCATAAACTATTTAGGTATGCAGGTTGCATTTTTCTACGAAATCACAACTAATTGCTCCAGATAAAGTCTTAGAGTGAATTAAAGCACGAGGCACGACCACAAATCACTTAATCGTTTGTTGATTGATACGAATGAGCTAAAAGGCGCGTTGCTAATAGCGGCTCCAGTCACAATTGTTGTTTGCGAGCTTGTATTTGCATAGCTAAGAGATCCTTATTATGCTTTATTGTTTTGATTTGATGTTATGTACTGTCAGCTGCGTATACTTTAGGCGTTATTTCAGTCGATCCCCACTGAAAGAAGTGGCTTTTTAGGCAAAATATTAAAAAAGTTAAAGATTCAAAATGGTATGTACCATTTGGCATCTTATTTACGGATGAAATGTTGTTCCCGGCGGTGAGTAGGGAGCCAGAGCTCACTGGACAGTTTTTGTGCTCTCAGTGGGAAGACCAAAGGTTTTCCTGCTTTGTCTTCTACACTGACGGCACCAAGTTCTCTGTTCTAACAGGGTCGGCAGAGCGAGTGTGACGCCCCTGGTTGTCCCTGGTGTTGCACACGTCCATAGGCCACGGTAACTACTTTCCACCAGGTGGGCCGTGTGCTTGTCTGCCACCTAAGTGGTATAAAAAAAACATAGTCATTTGAAGGCGAAGAGGTGGCTGCGATCATTTTTAGAACAAAAGTCTGGCTTAGAATAAAGATAAAGGGAAAGAAAGTTGAGAAGATTTTGGTAGGCCTTTACACAGCCGTGGGATAAGATAGGCTATCTACATCTACACTACTATTATAAAAAGGAGAGATTTGTATGTTTGTAATGAATAAACTCAAAAACTTCTGTGCCGATTTCAAAAAATCTTTCACCATTGGAAAGCTACATTCACCCTGAGTAACATATAGGCCATATTGGATTTCCACGGGAACGTTCTTACCACCCGTGCGAAGCCTAGGCGGATCGCTAGTAAATAATAATATAAAAAGAAATACTGCTTATACTCTTTACCGTAACTACACTCGAGAGCAATGAATCCGGGTCACTCAAAGAATCCAAAAAATCTCGGAAAGTAAGAATGCTAGGTTAATTCAATAAATTGTATTTAATAGACAATTTAATACTCCTTAAATGAAAGTTAAAAAAATATGAGTCACCATACATTTTATTTACACAAAATTACATAAAGAAAAAAAACTGCTATCTCTCCTTAAAACAAAAATAGGAAACATGAAATTTTTGAACTTTATGACGATTTTCTTGAATTTCAATACTTCGTATTACCTCCTCGTGCTTCCATTACTGCGTTTACGCGGTTTGGCATGCTGTACACCAAGTTCCTTATACGATTTTGGGGAATATTCTCCCATTCCTCTGTGAGAGCAATTTTGAGCTCAGGAAGCGTGATTGGGGGAGGGTTTCGTTGTTTTACGCATCTCCCTAGCTCGTCCCAAGCATGCTCGATCGGGTTGATATCCGGGCTGCGCGCTGGCCACTCCATACAAGTAATGTTCATCTCTTGAAGGTAGTCATTCACAATCCTACCTGTATGAGGTCGGGCATTGTCATGCATAAATATAGCATCCTCACCCAAATTGACCATAAATGGACCAACGTGTTCGTTGAGGATTTCTTCCACATATCTTACGCTAGTTAAAGAGCCGTTTTCTATGATCACCAGCTCTGTGCGACTTTCAGAGGAAATTCCGGCCCACACAAGTACAGACCCACCACCGTAGGCTACTTTTTCTTCGATGCATGCTTGCTTGAATCTTTCCCCTGGTCTTCTATACACTCTGTGTCTTCCATCGTGCTTGTAGAGCATAAATTTTGATTCGTCGGAGAACATAACTTTCGACCAATCTTCAATACTCCAATTTACGTGGTTCTGGGCATATCTTAGTCTTGAAATACGATGGCCACGCTCCAGTTTAGGGCCGTTTGCAGGTCTAAGGGGTTTTAAGTTAGATTCAGCAAGCCGACGTCTTACTGTCCATGCACTTGGGTTACTTCCTCCGAGGCGTCGAAACTGATTTGTGAGTTCAGTTCCTGTGAGAAAGCGATTTCGAAGCATGGTGTTCACCAAGTATCGGTCTTCTCGTGCTGTGGTACACCTAGTTCTGCCCGTTCCTGGTCTGCGTAGGTTAGAACCAGTTTCTTCGTAACGTCGGAGAACTCTTTGTACTGTTGACAGCGACACACCGACAGTCCTGGCTGTATCGCGCTGACTCCGGCCGGTTTCCACCAATGTAAGTATTCTGGTGCATTCTTCAAGTGTAAGCGACATGATTTCAGCTTGAATAATGAATATTGAGCACTATCAACCTGGTTTATGTACCAACATAAATGACAGATTACAAACAAAAGCAAAAACAAATCCTGTAATTTCGTAGTTCCATCTTCGACAGTGTTCCCTTTTCAAATTTGATTTTTTTATGATATAACTTTACAATAACTAAGAAGTTTTAATACTTTCATTTAAGGAGTATTAAATTGTCTATTAAATACAATTTATTGCATTAACCTAGCATTCTTACTTTCCGAGATTTTTTGGATTCTTTGAGTGACCCGGATTCATTGCTCTCGAGTGTATTTATGTTTACGATAAAATACGAACACAATAAGCACTATTTTTAATTTTGTATATATTTATCAACTATTTTGTATTCAGATCCAAGCGAACCTCATCTTCCTAGTTGGTATATAGATGTACTAGCTTTTGCGTTATAAATTGTAATATATGTATTGTGTTATTCTGATGTATAAGCTATATTATTGTAAAGTTTCATTAAAATCCATTCAGTAGTTTTTTACGTGAAAGAGCAACAAACATCCATCCATTCATACTTACAAAGTACAAACTTTCGCGTTTATAATATAAGTATGATGTGCCAATGTTCATTTAAGCCCTTTAAAGACTGGCGTTTGCATTCTTGTCGGAGCTTGAGGGTCAGATGCAGTCACGCTCACGAAACTCATGATAAGCGAAATCTAGAGAAACAGTAGGAAGAGTCCAGCCCAACTCTGTCGACTGTCGACTCCAACGACTGTCATTTACGTCAAATCCCATACATTCGTCATTCTATTCCACCAAACGCCGGCTAGCGAATTGCCACTTGTCTAGAGGGGCTGAACTCTTCCTACTGTTTCTCTAGATTTCGCTTATCATGAGTTTCGTGAGCGTGACTGCATGAGTTCTAAACCTACAAGATTTGTGTGCAACTGAGATTAACAGTTTGACAAAAATGATGACCATTGTTTTGTCTGACTGTACTTTCAAGCAATTACTGTTTGGATGCTATAGTAAGCAATTATTAAGAACAATCGTCTTGAACTGTCAGAGTTTAGAAGGTAATGGTGATCGCTTATTGTTCACCACGAAGCAATTATAATGAACCACCCATTCGAGAACTTACCTACATGTTATTGTGCAGAATTTGATTTATATAAATAACTGTAATGGTAGCATATTATGACTGTTTAATTGTTATTTATTTATCTGTTTTGTAATGTGAGTGTGATTAATAATTCGTCTATTCTTTCTTTGTTTGTTACTCATACTAATGAGTTGAATGATATTCTTCTTCGTTTGCACCATTTTTCGTTCTTGATTGTCAATTTTTGAAGTGAAAACTTCTTTAGCGGCGTTGGATGGGTGTAAAATGTTAAGGAAGCGTCAGGATTAGTTGACCTTTGAACAGTAACCGACGACTGACGTCATACAAGATTAGGTACAGACTATGTATTTTGCAAGTTACAATAGATATCGTCGTAGCTTAAACGGTAAGCACGTCGACTGTAAGTCCTTATAGTTTTTTTTTTTTTTTACGTGCGGGAAATCCCCACGGATACCCACCTCTCCGGAGCCGGAGGGGTAGGTTATGTCGGACTCGAACCGACTAAACCGCACGCCGTCTGTGGGTCGATGTGCTAGGCCGGAGGTGAGGTTGTCTTTTGACATATCCCTCGCACCCCGGCTGACCCAGGGCCATTCCTCTCGGTCTGGCCCTCCTCGGGAGTCCTTATAGTTTCAGATAGTATCGGGTTCAAACCACCTGGCCTTCAGGCATTTTTTGTGATTGTTTTTTCTTATTATAATTTATTACTTTTGGTGATTATTTTTCCTTTTTTAATTTATTACTTTTTATGATAATTTTTTCTTTTTGTAATTTATTATTTTTTGTGATTATTTTTTCTTTTTATTATTTATTAATTTCTTCTGACAGAAAATTAGCAGAAAATAAGTGATAGGTTCTATGATTAGCGCTATATTATAGGTATGGAATGGTATGTTCTTTTTTATCTTTTTCTATGTATATAACGAAAAAAGAAAAAAGAAAATGTTTTCACTTCTGCCGGCACTCCCAGAGTGCAACCTGTCTTTTTTTTATACAAATCACCCAGTAATAAAGTTAATAAACAAAATTGTCAGCAACGCTGCTGGTCGCCAACAGCTGGTCTAATATAGTGTTCAGGGTCCTGCTACTTTTATCCCATATTTATTTGGGGTCGGTGCAACATGTGTCCATTCATCTCTGGTTCCAGTTATTTCAACATTCGCTCCCTTTGTAACCATGTGGTCTTTCACACAGTCCATCTCATTTACATAATATAATAAAGCGTTCATACGTATCACCACAGATTAGTAAACATAACTTATCATTATCACTCTGAACCAAAGGCTAGGTCGAGTTATTGTATTACTTATATTTTGGCATCTGTATAAACAGTTGACATTTAGTAAGTTAAAATGATATTCATGTATTCAAGTAGTAAAGGTGCTTCAAAGTCACTAAAGTCCCTTTTATATCTACGCATACCTTAAACGTTTATGTTACCGTTAAAACGTAACTATAAAGTCCACCAAACAGTATGACATTAATAGTTTTGTAATATGCTTACATTCGTATGTTTAATAATTTTATTTGTTATTTTGGTTTTATTTGAAGATTATGTTAAAATCACAAACATCCCTATTTTATACAATGAGATTGGGGTCCGAAGCCCCCGAGGAGGGCCAGACCGAGAGGGATGGCCCTGGGTCAGCCGGGGTGCGAGGGATATGTTGCATGAAAACCTCGCCTCGGCCTAGCACTACGACCCAGAGACGGCGTGCGGTTTAGTCGGTTAAAGTCCGACATAACCTCCTCCTCCGGCTCCGGAGGGGTGGGTATCCGTGGGGATTTCCCGCACGAAAAAAAAGGGGTCCGAAGCCGAACATTTAGGTAGGTTCTTGTCTCGGTAATAGTACTAATTGTTCTTCTGCAATATGTACATATTTACAATGATCGACTAATGAACAGTTTGTACTGAGTACAACCGTCTGTGTATATAATACTATTGTCTATTCTGTGTTTAGGGCGAATAGTTGCATACTTATTGTTTAAAAAAAATTCTAACGTTTTAGCTAGAAGAAGATGAGGATGTAGAAAGCCGTACAGAAATCACTATCGAAATACAACTAGAAAATTTCACCTGTACGGACCTACAGTGCCGGCACTACATGTGGCTGAGATTATTCTGGCTGTATTTTGACCTCTTTATAAACAGTTGACATTTATAATAAAGTAACAGCACTTTATACATAATTCACTAGATAATTTTGTTCACAGGCCTATCTCTTCTAATATATAAAATTCTCGTGTCACAGTTTTCGTTGCCAAACTCCTCCGAAACGGCTCGACCGATTCTCATGAAATTTTGTGGGCATATCGGGTAGGTCTGAGAATCGGCCAACATCTATTTTTCATACCCCGATTCGCGATAACCGACATCCACGCGGGCGGAGCCGCGGGCGACAGCTAGTATACTATATACATATACAAATACAGTATTTCCCTTAAAATCCTGATTACATATAACTACGCAACCCTTACACGTTGTAAGGTACCGTTAAACGTCCAGTGTTCTAACTGTCTGACATTAAAAGTTTCCAATTAAGGGCAATAGATAATGGCATGTAATCTGTGCGCCCGCGCACCGGTAGCCGTTCTCGTGCCCTATAGGGACGCGCCGCTTGCTCCCTGCTTGTATACCTTTTCCATTGATAGATAGATAATGCTGGTTAATTAGCTAGTGTTTTACTATTAAGAGTTTGTAACGGAAGTATTAGAGGCATAGGTCAATCAATTAGCCTCTCGCAGTCCACTGCTGGCCATAGGCCTTTCTTAACGTTGGGAGGCTTTCGCCTAATGTTTCCATGCTGGTCAGACGGATTGGTACAAGGTTATATTTCGTGTTTTCATTCTTTCGCAGTGATATCGTCTGCGTATTTTCCCATTTGTCGCCTCTTTCGACATCCTTGTGGGATGGGGCTGAGGTAAGAATAGGCGTGTAAGTCTAATCGTAGGTACGATTAACGGTAACCGAGTGGGTATAAGGTTAAGCAATATTAGTCAAGTCGGTCTAAGGATGGGTGACACTGACACTCTCCGTAAACTGTCGGTCCCGGTTACCATACGAACATTTAGGATTGCAACCACGACTGTCATAGATTTCCGATGAAAGACCGACAGGAGATTTGTCTGGGTTGTGGAATTCAGATGACAGTTCCTTCCGAAAAAAAGACCAAATTCCGCCTTGCGCTGTTCGACTGGAAAAAAGCTAGGTTGGGGCCTCGGGTACAACCGGGAATATTCAGCATATATGATGATGATGATGCATATTTTCTTTAGGTATCTTGATTATCCTGACAGTTAACATTACCACACAACTTTACTTAAATATAAACAATTAAACCACTGAACTTTAGAGATTATAATGCTACGGAGATTGAATGAAAAACCAAAGAATAATGCCAAAATAAACGGTAATCAACTTGTATGCATAGTCGTGTGTGCTAGTTAGCTAGATGCACGCCCCGGCTTGGATCGTACAAGACTACGATTTAATTAACGTATTGTGCTCGCCGCTATTAACTTGGCCGTTCTCTTGCGTTAAGGGGAAGCTCCTCGTAGAATGTTTTGTTTCGTTTGCTAGTTGCGATATTGTCGTGTGTGTAAATAAATCAGATTGATATAAATACATACGTACCTATGCAAAGATGTTACTATTGAACTTTTTTAAAGCGTTTTGTCAGTCATCTTCATGTTTAGTCTTGGTTACATCAAAAGCGTTCACTTTATAGTTCTGGGCCCACTCTCCTCCCCATGATTTATCATGGGTTTTTGTGGCGGTGACTTCCGCTGACCCCTTAATTCTTAAAGAAAAGGCTCGGGAAGAAAAGTGGGTTTTTTTTTTTTTTTTTTTTTTTCGAGCCATGTATCTGAGGTTAGCCTCATCTGGGCTACTTATATAATTATATCTTTCTGATGTTAAACAGCTCGACACCACAAGGGTAGATAATTTGTGGCCGTAATTCTACTCTGCCGGGAATCTTCTTCATCCTAGCGTTAATCCCAGTCGCATCCGAAGCTTTTCAACTCGGAGTCTGGGGTCCGCTTTTTACCAGTCTAACTGCGGATTTGGCTAAACTTCGATATTTTCCGTGAAGCGACTGCCATCTGACCTCCACAACCCAAACGCGATATCGAAGCATAACTATTTATTTTATTAACTATTTATTTATTTGCAATTCTTTGATTTTAGATTTACATTTACATTTATACATTCAAGGATATACATATTTTGTTCTTCATGGGTATACAACATCCGTGTCTGAACTAGATAAATTAATATCTGTATTTCAGACAGCGGCCCTTATAAATAACTAGATATATACTTAAATCTCAATTAAATCAGTAACATTATAACTTAAAAATACGAGTATTATCAGACAATTCATAAATAATTACATTAATGACAGCAAAAAAAAAAATGCGTCCTATTATTATCAACCAATCATAGTTTAATTCTCTTATTATGTATTGACGTCATTTATTTGTAGAGAAATAGCAATAATACAATTAATTATTAAATAAATTGATGAATTAAAATATTATATTATTATAATCATTAAATACTATGATTGATTATCAACAACACCACGGGTACTATATTATCTTCAGAACTATAATTATTAGACATTTTATAAAAAATTATAATTGTGGAGTGTGGAGTGAACCTCCTTTTGTGTGAATGTGTGTGTGTGTGTGTGTGTGTGTGTGTGTGTGTGTGTGTGTGTGTGTGTGTGTGTGTGTGTGTGTGTGTGTGTGTGTGTGTGTGTGTGTGTGTGTGTTTTTGTTTGTGTGTGTGTAGGAGGTTTTGTGTGTTTATTTTGGTATGTCCAACAGGTGTTCGGTTTCTACATAACTGAGTTTACTAATATACTCAAATATTTTATTCTTACATTCTCTAGGATTTAGGCTTTGAATATCAATGATTTTACTAATCTTATTATAGAGAAATGGACCTAAGAAGGGGAAATATTTGTTTGCAAATTGGTGTTTAAATGCTGGTCTATTAGTGAAGACTATATCTTTACGTCGCTTGGCAATCATGGCAGATTTGTCGAAGGTGAAGGTTGAGTGTTGTTTCATTAGAGTCAGAAGTATGAACAACTGCCGAACCGAAAGGACCCCACAAGACTGGTACAACTGATAAGTAGGGAACAAATAGGGACGAAATGTGCTTACTTTGAGAATAGTTCTCTGAGCTACTTCAAGAGGTTTAATATTAGTTATTTGTGCTCCTCCCCAGACCGTAATACAATATCCCATTATTGATTGCACGAGTGCCAAGTAGACCTCTTTGAGGAGTTTGGGATCTGCAGCATCTCTTAAATTTTTGAATACATATATTAGTCGTCTTAGCCGCGAGGCAGTCAAGTTTATATGATCTTGAAAAGATAGATTGTTATCTATCATAATACCCAAATATTTAACCACACTTGTAGCCGTCAGAGAAGGACATCCGCAGATCCCACGGTTACAGCAGACGTGCGCAACTATGGAGCATGTTGGAGCTGGTGATATATTATTACGCATTGAAAAAGGTATGTAGACAGTTTTCTTTGAGTTTAGTGTCAATTTATTGCTCTGCAGCCAGTGGCAAACGGTATCGAAGCCCGCCTGGGCAGTCCTATAGGCTTCCTCCCAGGTATCGGCAGAAAACAAAAGTACTGTGTCATCCGCGTAAGCAATAATTTTACCACCCAACAAGGTAAGATCACAGAGATCATTCAAATATATTAGAAATAGAGTTGGTCCCAGTATACTGCCCTGCGGTACACCATGGGTGATAGGCAAGTCATCGCTAATAATATTATCAATTTTAGTGCACTGACATCGGTTAGAAAGGTAGTCTTTAATTAATTTTAACTGATTCCCACGTACTCCTAGTCGGTCGAGCTTATCCATCAGCAGTGGCACTGAGACCGTATCAAAGGCCTTGGCAAGGTCTAGAAATACACCTATTGTTTTTTTACCTTCGTCAATATTCTTTACTACATAATCTGTAAGCTCATGGACCGCATCACTTGTAGATTTACCTGTTCTAAAGCCAAACTGATTGTCTGAAAGTAGGTTATTTTTTTCTAAGTAATTTGTCAATCTTTTGTTAATGATACGCTCCAAGAGCTTTGAGATCGAGGGGAGGATAGAAATTGGTCTATAATTATTGATCTGTCGTTTATCGCCGGCTTTATGAATAGGAAGAACAACTGATTTCTTTAGTACTGAGGGAAAAATACCTTCGTGCAAGCAAATGTTAAATATGTGTGTCAGTATTGGAATAAGGGAGTGTCTTTTTTCTTTTAGAAGATAATTAGGGATAGAATCCCACCCTGCAGAGCAAGCACTTTTAAGGTTTAGGATCAGGCCTTCAACCTCTGCCTCATCGGTGTCCAATAGCACTAGTGACTGCAAAGTCCTACTTGAGTTCTTTAAAAAATCTTTGAAATGTAGGTGGCTTTCGCAATTTATAATCGCTTCGGAAAGGGTTTTACCAACAGTGACAAAAAACCTATTGACATCGTCAACCGATTTTTTGGGGCAAGCCCTATTTATTAAGTCTGTAGACGTATTTTGAATTTTTGATGTATTTGTGATATTTTTAATTGCACCCCAAATTTTTTTATTGTTTTTTCCAGCTGTCTTTATTAGATCCTTTTCGTAGGATATCTTAACTTTTTTAATTAATTTGTTACAAAAGTTTCTGTATCGCTTATAGATTAATGCATTTGCTTCATTTTCAGGGTGTTGTTTAGCTATTTTATGTAGCCTGTCTCTATGCCTCATACAGCGCAAAAGTCCCGGTGTTACCCACGGCTTAATAATTTTACGTCGTCGCGAAAATTTCACAATACTGGTGTTATTAGTTATTGCAAGTTGAATGGTTTTAATGAAAATTGTCATGGCGACATTGGCATCGGTTGAATTATAAATTGGATCCCAATTAATACTGTCCAATTCTGTGTATAGGTTTTCTTTGTTTATTTTATTCATTTCTGTATGGGCATAGGTTCTCTTGTTTTTATAATTAAGGCACAGCAGTACAGCCTGGTGATCTGTGATTGAAGACTCTAGTACCAAAGTGAGAGCTGATGATTTGGTTTTCAGTATCACATGGTCAATGCATGTCTTCCCATACCTAGTAGGTAGGGTATGCGCCGGCCAGAGACCATGAAATGAGCAGAGGTCTAAGTACTCTGTTTGTGCCGTAAAAACTGTATCAGGGCGGATGTTTATGTTGATATCACCTATTATGGAGACATTTTTGAATGTGGTCAGATTTTGCAAAACATTGTTCAATGTTTGAAGGAAGTTGTCTATGTTTTTGTATGAGGGAGATCTATAGACTGCTACTATAGCAGTTTCCTTGCCAATTTTTATAATTAGACAATTTGAGTCCTGACAATGGGGTTCCTCTACAGTAACATTCAGATTAGTTTTAAAGTAGACGGTCACGCCGTCATTTTGTAAGACGAGTGAGTGGTTAGAAGCATATGATCTGTACCCATCCAGTGTCGGTAAGAATGGACAGCATGATAAACGGCATTCGGTTAAGATGATAATATCACAATCAAGTCTGAGCCTATCTAACATAGCAACCAGGTCACTGAAATGCGCTGAGAGGCTACATATATTCTGCGTAAGGACAATGAGGGAATTGATAGGTTGTTTAATAAGGTTTTGGCAGTCCTCTACATCACAAGCCATTGAATCAAATATTGACATACGATCCATATCCAAGACCGCGTCATCCATCAAATAATATGATATATTGCACATGTTCACATAAAATAAAACCAATTAGAGCTGAGCCAGACACACGATAGCAACAGTATAGAAGACCATTAAAAGATCGTCCCATATTACCACCATTCAAGTCTCTAAACATTTCGGGTGGAACTGCAAGTACCAGAAAGTGAAACCAACAATTTTTGCAGAATTGAGTGATTTGTATGGTATGTAAGTGTAAGGGGTAAAGTACTGTAGATTTTTCATCAGTTTCAACAATAATATTAGATACAAGAGAATATGATACATGGTGCCATTTAGTAGCATGCAAATGACATAAGACAAATATCAAGTATTTACTATTCGCCTCACACGCTAAATTAATTTCAACATGTGAAGCGAATAGTGAAGCATTTTTTTCCATATCTAGTCAATCCGGATTCACCTTCAGCTTAGCTAGATCAGCCTCTTCCTGGATTCGAATATGAGGCATTCCTTCTTTTCTACGAAGGTATATTTTTCCATAGGACGTCCAGCAGTAGGAATACCCGTGGGTAGTTGCAAAGTCTCTTGCCAGGAAAAACAGTCTCCTTCCCTTTGCAGTAAGACTCTCTGAAATATAGATGGGCTTTTGGGGGCCAGGTAAGCCCAGGAGACTAGTGTTTAATTTTTCTTTTTTTTCTTGTAGAGTCAGTTTCTTGAGATTACTTATTAAAGTATCCTTTGCCAAGACAGAGGAAAATTCCACGATGATTGGCTTGATGACATCATTTTTTGAGAAGGGTCTATAAACATCCTTGATGTCCGCAGTATGTAGTTGTAGGTTTACAGTGCTACAGATTTTTTTCACAGTATCACAGAGTACAAGTTTGCTTTCGTTTTGAATTTTTGGTACATTTCTAATTTCTAATTTGACCGCACAGGACTGCCTTTCGAGGATTTCCAGTTTGTTCTCTAAGATTTTTATATAGGTGAATTGTTCTTTACGTTCTCGCCGAATAGATGTCAGTTCCGTTTGTATTTCATCATATTTTTCAGACAGTGTTAACATTGTTGAATTTATGATTTCATTTTGTAATTTTATTTCCGTTAAGCTCGATTCCAGATGGTCTAGCCTCGCTTTTTGATCTAGAGCAAATTTTGAGAACATTTCCTGAACCTGGTGCATAAAGATACTTAATTCGGTTTCCCGCTTCCTCTTTGTGCGCACCGTGTTTGTGTTGGTATTTGCTTTTTTATCCATAGATTGGAGATCGGAGGTACTGCCATCCATACATTCCGAATCCGTCCCTGAAGGTCCCGGCTTTGATGGTGGAGGCGTACGCTTTAGTGGCATTGTAGAATATTTTACAGACGTAATCGGGATATCTAGCAACCCCAACAGCTCTATGCCAGATAGGAGTGTAAACCCAATGACAGTGACAGCACGTTGACCGGCGGATGTCAGTTTGTTGACAGATGACGTTGAGCAAATTGCAATTGATATCGTGCAATCAAATAAAACGCAAAAAGACGGTAAGTGGTTAGGGTAGGATCGAACTCAGACCTCCTGTTCGTGAGTCCGATAGCTATCAGCACACGCCACGGACACAACTTACAGTGACGTCCAAATTTGCTGGTTGCTTTTTATGATGCTATAGTCCCTTGCAATAGGTTGGATGTCTTTTTGACCATATATGGTAATTTGTTTGCTTCATGCAACACAAGATGACTCACCGATTTAACTGCTAACTGTGCACTGTTTGAGAGATTTTAAAAGTTTTTTATTATTTACACCACGTTAAAGCAACTTCACAGATCCTATTTTTTCACAGTTTGCTTGAAATTCTCTTCCGATTCTTAAGGTATATAGTACTTGTCTGTGTTTAGACTTTTTCCGCCTTTATTTATTTTTAGAAGTCTCACGTACTGAGTACACGTCTGACTCACACGCTAGCGCTGAGTGTGATGGATCTGGGCCAACCTCAAAAACAGCACTAGACAGAATTTAACCTTTGCAAACATATAACTAACGTAATTGGCAAAAAGTAGGTTAAGATAAAATATTTGAGAATCTAACATCTAATTTGTATTTGGGATCGGCGCAATATGTCATTCTTCTCAACACATTCATGTCAGTTCTCTTTCACGCATTTCATCTGTCACGATACTGTAAATCCACAACATCCATACACGTTGCGCTCACCTAACCACTCAAACACCTTTTATTGGCAAGAAATATTTTGTGACCTTACAAAATATTTATTGCCAATAAGAACTTAGCCTTTACAGAAGACCCTCGATAAGGGATTATGCACCATTATTATGCAGCGCTCTAAGGTTTCGGGAACTCAAGCTCTCGTCAATTAAGGTATCGGTACGGCCCATCTTCCGTCCATTGAGGCTAAAGCTGGCATGTTCTAAACCTAGAAGGCACAATGGCTTAGAATAATGAGACAACTGGTAAACTTTACCTAAATGGTTTTCGGTACATGAAAAGCTACAATTTTACTTAATAGGTTTTGGAATAGGAAGTATAATTGAGTTTGCAGTGTTGCTTTATATGGTGAATTGGGTTACGGATATGTTGTAGAATAGTATGTTATTATATTTACTCGAAAAGCACTGCGTTAGCTAAAACCGGATACAACTCTATATGGTTGTGATTTTAATACAAAGTTCCCTTGGACCTGTCACGTGTAGTAGGACACATAGTTATTTTATTTCAACTGGGACATATATTTAGTGACGGCTTTTTTCGGCTCGGTGAGATAGAACATACTCTTTCCACATGCTACGATCCTGGTATTCCGACGTCTTTTGTTTCTCTTACTTTAAAGCTAGACGCCATTAAAATCTTAGTTGATAGTGGTATAACAGTAAAATTAGAATTAAATTGAAACTTTATGAGTCTTAACTCATATTCGCATGGATGATAATCATTAAGTTAATTACTCTGATGAATTTATTTAATCGCCATGTTATATTTATACCGCCATCGAGAATATTTTCTTTCATTTTGTCATTTACAGCTTTTACTTAATGAGCTATTCTTTATGAATTTATATCCCGTCTGTTTATATTTGTAGATGTTAGGCACAGATTATTATCTGCCATCTTCTTCTTCATCCGTGGTCCTAAACCCAATTATGATAAATATCATAATATATCATGGAGGAGAGTTTTTGACCATAAAGCGTGGTGTTTTGATCGTTGCTTGGAATAATA
The DNA here is from genome assembly GCA_949126895.1 of Eilema caniola. Classification (NCBI taxonomy): domain Eukaryota; kingdom Metazoa; phylum Arthropoda; class Insecta; order Lepidoptera; family Erebidae; genus Eilema; species Eilema caniola. The sequence goes on from OX421476.1 coordinate 6,548,500, forward strand.
CCAGAGAAAAACACACATAGGCCAAGTGTATACTAAGTAGTGAACTTATTAATGTTCCCAAACAATCTAAAAGGTAGCATGTAACCTTATTTTAATCACGGCACTACTACAAAATTGCACATTGATGTCAGGTTGTTGAAAGTTGTTGAACTTTAGCTCTGAATACCAAACGTAGTGTGTTGACATTAGAATCGAATTGTCGACAGTCGTGAGCAGTAGCTCTCCACGGGACTCTCTCCATTAAGATATCAAACGGGATGTCGACAAGCCTTGTCCCACGTCTGCCGCAGTTTATAAGCGAAGCCATTACCAATGGAAAATCAATTGAGGTGCGCATCGGTATGCACCAGGGAAAGTAAACCGGCCTGAAATGATTCCAATATAAGATTAGATGCTATTATCTGCCGAGGAATGCTTCGCGAAATTCTTTGATCATATTAAAATGTACATGCGGAAATAGCACGTATATATTACCTATTATTTCTGCTAGTATAAAGGTAAAAGTTTTGAGTAATTGGAAATTAATTATCTTATCGTTGTAATATTATTATTGTCGCAGTTTCGACTGGTTTAGAGTAACAGCGATGTCTCTCCATCCGCTAAAATTAGTTTGATTAATACGTTTAATATTCGCAAGAACTTTTTGCAATAGCCTCCTTTGCTTTCTTCCTTTTATGGTTCTTAAGGATAGGAAATTGGGCAGAAAGCCTGACATTTCGGCTTTCTGCCCAATTTCCTTTCTTTAAGAATCTTCTATAAAATATTAGAAAGTAGTCGTTCTCAAGTTATCTGAACAAAGCATTAGATGCATATGAATATCCATTTATCGACATTTTAATTTTGCTTATGTATGTAAGCATTGAAATTTTCAGTGTCGTAGGAATGTTTGCTTACCGTTTTATACGGCGTGTTCTCACGAGCTGCGCCTGCGCGCCTGTATAAACGTTCTGCACAGACGACACGGATTTTAATCGCCACACAACGTCATTGGTGATTTATCGAACGATGTTGGCGAGACGCTTGGATTTTAATGTTTGTACTGCGAGACACGTGAGATATACTGGTGGTTCTGCCCTTCTTAACAAGTGGCAATTCGTTGGCCGGCGTATAATGTATGGGATTTGACGTATATGACAGTCATTAACGCGTGTCCTAAACGTCAAATCCCAAACATTCGTCTTTCTATCCCATCAAACGCCGGATATCGAATTGCCACTTGCCCAGAGGGGCTGATAACTTTAAAAAATTGAAATAAGTATAATAAAATGTTCTAGGACGAATGTCCAACGCACCTAAAGAAGTTTTCGCTTCAATAATAGATAAGAATCACCTCCCAAGCCCGTTACATGTGAAAAAAAATTGAGCTCATTCAATCGATATAGAAACTTTTGAGTTTTTGAAGCATACGTAAATAGAAGATTGTTAAAAAAAAAGAATATATTTTGAAAGAGCACGAATTGGAACCGGTTGGATTAATTGTATGTTAAAATAAACCGTGTTTAGATCTTAAGGGTTAGAGTCCATATAGAAATTAAATAAATTATTTTCATTAGGTACGGGCTGTAGAAGTGTAAGAGCTTTAGACGTCACAGATTGAGGCAGTAAAATGTTAAATATTATTAAATTGACATTGCTAGTCAGCATTCGCATTTGAATGTTAATAAAACCTGTCATTAGTGGGTCCGTGTATTTCCTTAGTTGTACTATAGGGGTTTACTGCAGAATTAATGGTTTATTCTGTATACATTTATTTAATTTTAATGTTTCTTAAGGTCATCAGCTGCATCTGTTTAAAAGTTTACGATCTCTGTATTTCACTCTTTGAGATATGAAAGACATTTGTTATCTGCCACGTGAAAGTACTAAGAGTCATACCTACATGAGTGTAAGATTATCTGTAAACCTAAGTATAGCTATTCGAAAAAGGTCTGTAACGGTGATAGTTGTGTAAGCATAAGCAATCTAATCTATTAAGATTATAATACGTACAGTCAACTCCAAAAGTAGCTTAACAAATTCTAATTTATTGATCACTGTGGCTGCTAATCCTCTCATAATTTAATGAAATTAAACATTAAAAATATTAACTTAGTGCAATGGGGACTACAAACCTACATAAAACATGAAAAATTAACACATATTTTACAAATTTATAAAAGATTTGTATATGTTAGTGTTAATCAACTTACGAGGCTGACTGTACTTCATTGATTAATTTCTAAGACAGACAATCAGATCAGGCGAAGTAAATAATGATATTAACGTGTCCCAAATAAAAAATTGTATTAAAAAAGTGCAGCAAAATCCTTTCGATGCTGTTGAAGCACTTGGTTGAACCTTTTTAAGACGACAATGAGTAAGTGGATTTAGGTGAAATTTTGTACAGAGCTAGATTTATTATATAGTCGAAAAATATCAGATAGACTCCCTTTTGAAGGCAGTGTGAGCCATCATTGTAAGGCTATCATCATCCATATCTATCGAGTTAATTTATTTAAGAAGATTTTTATCAAGAAGTTTATGTCATACCATAAACAAACATTCCAATTTTGAAATTTAATTTGCTTACAACACACCTGTCATTCTACCATCATAGAGTACGTACACAATCGAATACACAGCCTTCATGCATTGCGATCTAGACGTTTTTAGGCGATCGTCATTACACGTTGTTAGGCCTGCGGGTGTGTTCCTTAATCCATCAAATTACAAGCCGGCCATCATCTTAATATCCCCCGCCCCTCAACCAGGCTTTCAATAAACCAGCACCGCACTGATAGACCGTAATTATAGTACGGCGGATGCAATGTTCGCTTGCAGCGAATTTGTGCTGTAAATCGGCCTCCTCAGTTTGTATTGTGGGATTGTTTAGATCCACCAGATACACACAATGCCTGTGTTTGTTTTTATTGCAAGGTGTGCTTTACAGCCCTTAGGATATTTATATGCATGTTATTGTCCGGATTTAATATCAAATGCTAGAATTTTGACTTGTCGTATGCCACCAATGAAGACGTTATGAAGGGATAGACTGCGGAAGGGGGAGGATTGGGTACTATGACGCACATCGGGGAGGTCTATGTCCAATAATGTGCGATAAGTGAAATGTTTCCGTATCAACCCCCTTTTTCAACCCACAAGTGAAAATAATAATAATTCCTTTTTCATCCCACTGCATCGGTTTATCAGTTCTGTGAATGATGCTACCAATGGACTCGATTATTGCTGTCTAATAATATCACTTGACTGACTCTGTTAGCCTGTCCGTAACCACACCATTTCATAAAATTTAATAAATAAGGCAAAATATCAGTATATCTAAAATATACATGCATACATAGACATGATAGGTACTTCGAAAGTAAATATAGTTTGTTTTGTTTGTGTCAGTATCTTTTGAGTATCTTTTGAATTATTTAAATTATACGTAAAAATAACGTTCGCATTTGCTGTGACCCAAGGTCATTTAAATACATTATACCTAGCCACTTAAAACAAGGGTTATTGTGTTCGAAATCAACAAAAACTTGGACGCACCTGCATTTCAATGACACTAATTTCCATACAAAGTTAGTATTTAAAATTCTAATGTTAATTATGTATATTGATTCGATATCCTTTCTTTAAAATTTAAAAAAGAATAATATCTATTGCAACCGGATGTATCCCATAAAAATACCAACTGATATCCTACTACCTGACTACCTGATACCCGTGGCTTCGCCCGCGTGGTAATACTATATTATTTTCATACCTCCGATTTCACGTAACGAATTGCAATCACATATTTGGAGCAAATGGTTCCTATAAAATCAACAAAATCCACTCATCTCATGCAGTAGTTTTAGAGTATCATTTTTTTCAAAATTGAATGTTGCAACCGTTATTAATTATAATAATCAGAATAGTATAGTACTTATATGTTAATACGAATTTGATTGATTACAGTTGGTACAAACGCTAAGCACAAAATAATTATAGGTATTTCTCAAAAGGCGGCGAGCTTCATTTTCTCTTAAAACACTGATGTACTTGATCAATGTTATGTTCGTAATTGGATTAAGATATATGGTCGTGTTAGATCCGTAATCGATTTTATTGACACCGCTTATCTATATTTACTCTGTGCTACTACTGTTTGTGTCATTCATTTAAATAAGGCTCAATTACGACTATTTATTAATGAAATGAGATACAATTATTATGCTTTGAAAAGTAAAAAACACGTTTAAAACAAACCAAATGAGCTCTTTCGATGCCTATATATAGTACCTATTTAGTTCCGAATAGAATGTCGTGTCATTAAAAGCTTTGTAGTTAAATTAGACTTTCAGGATTTAATTCTAACATTACCCCCCGAAACATATAAAACATTGCATGCTATTTGAAAAAAATAAATTTTAACGTACTCGTACGTTGCACTAAAAACATGGTTACACAAAAAAACATTACAAGCTAATTAATAGCTTACAATTTGAATGACTTCGCTTGAATAAACTTAGTCATAGTGTCATAGTTATAATGCTCCTAGTAAATCGTTGAAACCAACTGTTTTAATCTACATGAAGAAATTAACGTTGAATTTGCAGATGTTAGTGGTACTGCTATAGGAAATCCAACTCTTCACATCTAGTAGACGTAAAAACTGCCAATCCAGAGTGATATGCGATCCCCTAGTTAGCTGTTCATTCGTCGCTGAGATCGCATTACTACAAATTGTTTTAGCGACACATTACCGTTTTTACGGGTATCATATGGCCACTTAGTTATGGCCCAGAGCCCCACAAATCGTCCCTGGCTTTCACCGGTAAATGTCCTATGAAATTGCCATCGTGAGTCCCGCTCTGACCATAAAGCAGGCGGGGACGCGACGCGTTTATGATCCAATAATAATGTGCTAAGACAATGCTATGTATGTTCACTTTGTGGGACGCCTCTATACATTTACTTTACATATTTTAGAACTTTGTCAGTCTATCATTTTGAAAGGTTCTCAAGGTAGACGTTAATTTTGTTTATAAGCCTGAGGCTACGTGAGAAGCGTCGTGATGTATGTCGTTAGAAGCAAATGCAAATTTGTAGACTATGCAATTTGTATTTTGCACAAAACTGATAGGTAACACGGCTTTGTGCGCTTATATTTCTGTCAAGCTAAGAGAGTTAAACACTGCTTATTACCATAACATCATCATAACATTCGCCAAAAGCCTACAATTAAGTACGTTCATCCTCGTCAGAATCTTGTTTTAATATGTCTGTTTTTCTTTCACTTGCATGTGATTAAAGTTGACGTGTAAATAATATAAGTCTATCTGTCCTACTGACAGACATCACTACTGTTCCAAATAAGAGGGATAATTCAGTCGTTTCAGAAATTGTGGGTAGTATAGCCTTAGGGGTGAACGGTACTCGGCTGCGTGACCGTGCCGCCGGCTTCTTCTAAATTAATACTCGATTGTGTTTCACTGGCCACATTGTCTCGGTGCTGAGGTGGCGTGACAGCCTGTCGTTACACTGGAACACTTTCTAGTCGTGTTGTACACTGATTTAAGTGGAATTTGTTAAACAAATACATCCACCACGATGAATGTCGCACTCAGTAAATTTGCATCTCTGTATATTATAATTTTTATTTATCTATCCTTATAACGCTAAAGTTCAGAATTTCCCTTATATACGTTGCAAAGTCAGTAAGTTCCTATTATCGTTCACCAGCTCCATAGACGTATATTACGCTACTGGGTATCTTATTACTGAATATCTTTTACCAGTAATACCAGTAATATTTATTAGATTGAGTCGTGAGACCTAGGCGCGCGGAAGCCAAGCCGTTGAATAAAATAAATACTTATATATAAAATGAAAATCCCAAGTTGCCCTCTCTCTCGTCCTCTAACGGTTATAGCTACCGTAGAAATTTTCGCCATATATTTCACACTATGATTTATTAATCGACAGTTAAAGTAAATTAATTTGCATAGATCTATTTTGCAACACCATCTTGTATAATGTTATCGAGAATTTACGATATGGTGCGAAACGTGCCAGTTATCTCGTTGATGCATCAACAAATTAGGTCTAAAGATACCAATACTCCTGACATACATATTTACATTCATCATTAATAACGTTCTGGTTTATTGGTGGGGCATTGCTAACGATTGATTAAATTGCATACGAACGCAAGCTGCGTGCGCGCATATACCTATACATAGAACCTTACTTCCATGCATAATACTTGTAGTTTATTGCTCTATTACTCAACCATTATTTATGTCTCGATTGCTTTGCTATAAGCTACAGGAATGTCGTTTTTTCCATGTAATTAACCGCCAAAATGACAAACCTCTATTCAGGCTGTAGATGTAGACACTAGACACATGGTACCTACGTGAGAAGTACAATATGTTCATCTAATTCGTTCTTAGGTGGATTATGTTTATTAGAACGCGTGCATGCGTCTACACACTACACAAACTAATGCTAGGTTTGATTTATTTGAACTCGATAAAATATAATAAACCGTTTTATATCATTAATTTTTAAATTCCGTTATAAATTTTAGTCTCAACAAACACGTAAATAAACAGATGATCTTACGGAATGCTTCCACATAAACGGTGTCTAGTCTCTCGTATGCTGTTGACTTATAAAATACTTTATGATGGTAACAAATATTGCCAGTTTTATGTCAGGGATGCGCCTGCGCCGAGTCTCTGTTTCTATAGTTTTAATAGCGCCTTTTACGATAGTAATTTAGAGCTGTTTAATCTAAAAAGGATGTAAATTGGCCTTGTAATTTGTCATTAGAATTTATAGAACTATAATTTTATAGTATGAAATTCTCGTTATAACTGCGTTTGCTGAAGAGCTCGTGCGGAATGCGCTAACTGTCAGCAGAGGGAGTTACACAAGTACGGTATTACACGTGGTCTAGCATTAAGTACTTATTTATTTTCTTTTTTCATAAATAGTGAAATTACCAAACGTAATGTAAAGATAAGTGGTTTCATTCGTCCATAAAATTAGTTCAAGAAGGTATTTATAGGGTCTGCATGCGCGCGGACAATTCATGTTTTCAATTATAAAACGCAATGTAATTATTCATGAAATAAATAAATCAAATCAAATGTTGTCAAATTTGTATAAACTTCTCGTACTGTCTAAAAAGAAGCATATTGTTTTCAGTGTGACTTTGTTTATTCCACCATAGCTTTTAAATGAATGTTTCCGTTTTCAACCCACAAATATTATTTTCCGTTTTCAACCCATGTATGAAATAATGAAATAATGAATAGAAATTGGATCATCATTTGGAATCTTTACACAATCCTGAGTGATACCGAACATTTTTAAGGCCCGTATTCCAGAATGGTAGTCAGACAATCTGTCAATTTGTCTTCAGATAAACCGAGATTCTGGACCGAATGTCATTTTAGAATACGGGCCTTAATGCAGTATCTATCTACAATCGTTTTGGTAAGCTCTACATAATCTGGGAATGCGTCTAACTGAAAACTAGTTACATATAGTAATTTGTCTTCGACGATAGCAAATTTAATGAAGTCGTGTTATTGTTGTAAGATATTTGCATAGAGATTAGTTCGGAGATTGCTTCCTGGGCCAGGCCTTGATATATTGTTCAGATTTTATGCCGCCACTGGGATGCAGGTATTGGACACTTAATATGCAAATGACTTTATCTTGTAATTATTTTGTTATAGATTGAAGGTGTCAACTGCGTGATGATTGAGCTGTAAGTATGTAACGTTATTCTCAGTTTTGTCTTTGACTAATTCATACACTTGATATTACCGTTGCTGCCATGGGTATAAAATAATACCTTTGATACTACCAGGTTGCCATTGGTCGGTGTCACGGGGATGTCACGGTTGAACTATGGGTGGCACATTTTACGTAGGTTTACTTATAAAATTTTGTTTATCAAGTCTTTTTCTCACAGTAGATACTCGCCCACACTCATGCATTATAATTGTATTAAGGCCAATCCTCATAATAAAATTCAGTATCGATCTAATGTCAATCTCCCAAACGTCAAAAAAGTATTCATAGTAACACATTTTTCATGATGCACATCGTGATAGTTTTTGACACTTGGGAAATTGAGATTAGCTCGAAGTCGAATTTTGAACAGATTTTCATAACCAGAATTGGCATAAAGATTACAATATAAACTCATAGTTATACTCGTAGAATAAAGATAACCCATACAACAGCTAACACATTTTCTCTCTTGTAATTCTTTTTGAAATAAAAGAAACCATGTAAACTTTTTACTTGGAACACAATCACTGCATAGTATTATCATAGAACGATTGTCTCTCCGACTTCAACTCCCTGTGCAACATTCAGTTGCATGGTCGTGATGCACGCCTGCATAATGCGCCCGCGCATCCAAAGACCTATTTTTTGCTGTACCAGGAGTGAATTTTAAATCGAACATGTCTTTATAAGATAGGTTTCAATTTCTTGCGCCTGCCGTTGCCCTTACTATGATGATTGATGTCTAATGATGGATAATTATTGATATAGATATATAGCTTGTTTTTTTTACAGATCTTTAGTTTTAAATTGTTCATAAAAATATAAGAGTTAGGAGGAGATATGTAACGTTTTGTTTATTGTGTGCTGAAGGTTCGGTATCTCCTCGCTCGATTTCTTTTGTTTGTCGAGTTTGAGTTATGACATGACATATACTATTATGACAATATAATTTATATTATATTACAACTATACATCTATAATATCATATCATAACATATTATAGATGTATAGTTGTAATCGCCTTTTGATTCCCTGCATTTCGATACCATACTCGATAAACTTGAGTAAAATTTTTGTTTGTCCACACACATTTCAGCACCTAAAAGTCACTGTGTACTTTGTATTGAATGATGACATTCGGGAGATGAATAGGTTTTATTAAGACCACACTCATCAAAATCCGTCCAACCGTTAGGCCTGTAGAGGTAAACAAAGAAAACTACCTACTTTTTTTTATTTTTTTTTACGTGTTGGAAATCCCCACGGATACCCCCCTCCGGAGCTAGAGGGGAAGGTTATGTCGGACTCGAACCGACTAAACCGTACGCCATCTGTGGGTCGTAGTGCTAGGCTGAAGGTGAGGTTGTCGTGCTACATATCCCTCGCACCCCGGCTGACCCAGGGCCATCCCTCTAGGTCTGGCCCTCCTCGAACAACTACATACATATATACGCGCGAAAAACATTACCCTCGCTGTCGCAGTCGGGTAAAAAGCTTACGCAAGAGCTTCGTCCATAAACCAGCAGGGTGTACCTACCGGTGTGATTTGTGAAGGTTTCGGATCTAAGCCGTATTTCCGCTAATGTATACGAGTTTTCAAGATAATTATCTTGGATTCGAATTCTGGGTCGAGCAAAGTGTAATATTCATATCCGTGATCAATGGAAGGAAGTAAGAAAATGTTTCGTTATCATTTAATAGCCTTCACATTTATCGACTATCTTGTCCAATGACGTATGTCATCTCATATAGATATCCAGAGTGTTGTTTTTCAAATAACAGATAAGGACCGATAGTAGGGGTCGAATGTCTAGTTGCATGTAACGGTAGTGGCTAATACAATAATGTATAGCCGCAGCTTTGTTTTAGAAATTGAGTGGTTTTACAATCGTGACGACTGTGAGCCTCTTTCCGTCTCTGCCTATGCACTCTGGACCTTTGCGTAATATAAACGTGAATAATCTTAGGTTTTGTGGTTAGCTGCAAGTACAGCTACCTATGTATATCTATAGGTATTCCTTATCAAGGAGAATAATAAAGGAAGGGAGCAATTAATGTATTGCTAATCCAATACAGGACATACTATGACATAATATGTCTATTGAGGTTTCCTGTCTAAACTATTATTTACAAAGATAACACCAAAAAACGTTGTGTTATTATTGTAGAATATAACTATGGTTTTTTATTTGTCTCTGCTTGTCCAAGAAAAAAATAGGTGTGAGCATACATTTATATAGATATAGGTAGCTTGAGAATTATAGCTGTATCATTTGAGAAAATAAATAGGTTAATACCTTGTTATTAAATCAATATAAAATGAAATTAAAATATTAATAAAATGTCAATTAATGTAAATTACTTAGTGTCATGTATGCAAAGATAAAGTTGTAATGGACGGATATAAATAATCCCAAATAATTGCATGTTACACTTAATTTGACAGTATATAATCATTACTTAATACAGTTATTATTTATGTTATGAATAATATTTAACTGGCAGTGCATTTATCTTCAAGAAATTAAACTCTTTGGCACTGTAATAACACTTATCAGTAACCTAGGTAGTCAGTGTGACAAAACGCCGTGCAGGTTTAGTTTTTTCGAGTCCGAAGCACTCACCTCATCTTTGATTTCAGTAAGATACAGGGCTTCCCGCATGCAAATCAGGTAGTAAGTGTATTCATATGTTATTTTGTAAATAGTTATCTCCCTAAATAGGTCTAATATTTACATGCTAGATCGCTTATATGAGGCCCCGTCTTCGGAGCCAATTCAACTTCGTCTGCAAGCCAGACGAAGTTGAATTGGCTGCTGATTAAAGGACGGGGCCCTGGCTTTGAGGACTCACTTTCGCTCTGTATTCCAGAACAAAAGTCAGTCCTCAATCTCGAAATAACTAACACCTATTGAGGACAGATTTTCATTGCCAAGCTGTCAAATCTATCAATGAACATTTGAGATTCAGAAATGATTATATTATCAGTCTGGAACTGGGCCTTAAAGTATCAAATCCAATGCTAAAATCGGTATTTAATTTATATGTATTTAAACCACATGCAGAATGTGAAGAAATTAGCACAAGCTCCTCGGCTATAAATTAGTTAATTCTGACACCTTAGATTAATAAGCTCGATACAATTGTGTAGTCACGAAGTAGTAAACCTCATACGATCATTGCATTTAAGTCTTCAGGCTTTCACGGCCGGCGTTGCATGTAGAATATACTGCTTCCGGGCTGGTTGGCCGTGGTCCATGTGAAACTTGCGTTCCAGACGTTTCGTCGATCACTGCGGTCGACATCTTCAGTGGCGCAGGGCCGGGCGACGACAACTTCGGAGACCTTGCCTCGCCGGCGGCTGACGTGCGAGTGGCGCGATGGCTTGAGTCACGGCTGTATTTATAGGCACGGTCGGAGCGGGGAATCGACTCACTTGATTCTGATTGGCCAAGCGCTGTGGCGCGGACGTTCTCGATCCTGATTGGTTGTTTGCACTGTGATACCGAGTGGCTCTCAGTGCTGGGTACCAATCTTTTTGGAGCTGAAATCCCTCGTTTTTTCGGTTAAAGTTGTTGGGATGCTTGAATATTTCGATGGCTTCTCGAAGCATACGTGGGAAAAAATGTGTTGTGGTAGCTAGAACTTTCGTGTTCTGAAATTCGATGGTATGATTCCCATCCTCTTGGGTGTGTTCTGCAACCGCTGACTTGTCGAAGTGGCAGAGGCGGCAATTACGTTCATGTTCCGACAGGCGGGTCTTAATGCTTCTTTGGGTGGTGCCCACGTATATATGGACCACGGCCAACCAGCCCGGAAGCAGTATATTCTACATGCAACGCCGGCCGTGAAAGCCTGAAGACTTATATTCAACGCCTCTACGGGGAGGAAGTTCACCAGCGAGTTCGCCGCCTTGAGTCACTTAGAAAAAGAAAAGCCCATCTTTTATCTTCATTGGCATTTCTACTCCGCTGTCGGGATAGCAACGTCGTGCCCCACTTTCTGCGCCAGAAGAGGATCATACAGAGTCCCGCTTCGCACCGAATCTACGATCGTACAGAGAAAGCCCTTCTCCGAGAACGTATTCACAGTACACGTCGGACCCTGGCACTACTCAGTCAGGATCTTCTCAGAGTCCACCTTCAAGTCGCCCATGAGCTTTCACCGAATGATTGGGACCGCCTGGAAAAACTAACCTTCAACACCATGACCTGGGAAAGCGAGCAGGCTACTACACGTCAGATGAGGAAGTTTAACAGGCTCCCAAGAGCACAAGAGTCTGGTCCAAGTCTGGATAAACGACTTGTAGTTGTGAACCTGTCAGACCACCAACTATCCGAGGAGGAGATGTCAGTCTTAAGCAAAGGTGAGAACTTTGCCATTGCCCCAAGATCAGTTCCGGTGGAAGATATTATCGCAAACGTCGAAGCAAGCCTACGGAAACTCCCCCAAGAACTGGCTGAGAGGGTCCGCCAAGAGTCCTGTAGAGTTCTACAGCGGGCCAAGCCACCGAGGAGCAATATCACAGAGAAAGAACGGAAAGCCTTAAAGTACCTAAGAGCGAACAAGGATATTGTTATCCTGAAAGCTGATAAGGGCAATGCCACAGCGGTTCTTAACACCAAGGATTATGAGACCAAGATCAAGGATCTTCTCGACCCAGCTACCTACAAGGAGATTCCAAAAGACCCAACGGCAAGAATCTTGAGACAGGTAAACAACCTGATCAAGGGTTCATCTATCCCAGAAGAAACGCAAAGCTTCATCAAGAAGTCTGAAGCTCTTCCACCTAGGTTGTATGGGTTACCAAAGATCCATAAGCCTTCAGTACCGCTCCGGCCCATCGTGAGTACTATCGGCTCACCCACTCATCCAGTCTCGAAGTATCTCACCGGACTGCTTCAACAACATGTCGGATCATCCTCGTCATACATCAAAGACTCTCGCCACTTCGTGGAGAAACTCAAGAACCTAAAACTACATCCGGACGATCGTCTAGTCAGCTTCGACGTTGTCTCTCTGTTCACGAGAGTTCCGGTCAGGGAGGCAATGTCGCGTATCCGACCACTCTTCTCCAAGGACATCGCTGATCTGTTCGAGTTCGTGTTGACGACTTCCTACTTCCAGTGGAACGGCACGTTCTATGAGCAAGTGGACGGTTTAGCCATGGGTAACCCCATCAGCCCGGTAGTCGCGAACTTTTACATGGAATCATTTGAGGAAGATGCTCTGGATAGAGCTCCCAAGAAGCCTAAGGTCTGGTTCCGCTACGTAGACGATACCTTCGTGGTTTGGACTCATGGGGACTCGGAGCTGACTAAGTTCCTGGATCACCTAAACAGCATCCATCCGAACATCCAATTCACCATGGAAGTTGAGAAGAACGGGGAGCTACCATTCCTAGATGTCCTAGTATCCAAGAAAGAAGATGGCAGTCTTGGTCACCGAGTCTATCGAAAGCCGACACACACAGACCGTTACCTACACAAGGACTCCAACCACCATCCCAGACAAAAAATGTCAGTTATCAAGACACTGGTCCACCGAGCTAAGACCATCTGTGAACCTCAACACCTACAAAACGAGTTACGCCACTTGGACTCGGCCTTCCAAGCTAATGGATTCTCTGCACATGAGATACGGAGAGCTCTTCACCCAAAGAAAGCTTCGCAGACAAACCAGGATGAGGAAAAACCAGCTCCGATAGGGAAGGCTTTCTTGCCATACATTCGTGGCATTACGGATCGTATCGGAAGACTGCTAGAAGCTTGTAACATCAAGCCGATATTCAAGCCCACGACGCAGCTACGGAATTTTCACCGTTCGGTCAAGGACCCACGTGATCCACTATCGTCAGCTGGAGTTTACAGAATCCCCTGCTCATGTGGCTCGGTATACGTGGGCACCACCCAAAGAAGCATTAAGACCCGCCTGTCGGAACATGAACGTAATTGCCGCCTCTGCCACTTCGACAAGTCAGCGGTTGCAGAACACACCCAAGAGGATGGGAATCATACCATCGAATTTCAGAACACGAAAGTTCTAGCTACCACAACACATTTTTTCCCACGTATGCTTCGAGAAGCCATCGAAATATTCAAGCATCCCAACAACTTTAACCGAAAAAACGAGGGATTTCAGCTCCAAAAAGATTGGTACCCAGCACTGAGAGCCACTCGGTATCACAGTGCAAACAACCAATCAGGATCGAGAACGTCCGCGCCACAGCGCTTGGCCAATCAGAATCAAGTGAGTCGATTCCCCGCTCCGACCGTGCCTATAAATACAGCCGTGACTCAAGCCATCGCGCCACTCGCACGTCAGCCGCCGGCGAGGCAAGGTCTCCGAAGTTGTCGTCGCCCGGCCCTGCGCCACTGAAGATGTCGACCGCAGTGATCGACGAAACGTCTGGAACGCAAGTTTCACATGGACCACGGCCAACCAGCCCGGAAGCAGTATATTCTACATGCAACGCCGGCCGTGAAAGCCTGAAGACTTATATTCAACGCCTCTACGGGGAGGAAGTTCACCAGCGAGTTCGCCGCCTTGAGTCACTTAGAAAAAGAAAAGCCCATCTTTTATCTTCATTGGCATTTCTACTCCGCTGTCGGGATAGCAACGTCGTGCCCCACTTTCTGCGCCAGAAGAGGATCATACAGAGTCCCGCTTCGCACCGAATCTACGATCGTACAGAGAAAGCCCTTCTCCGAGAACGTATTCACAGTACACGTCGGACCCTGGCACTACTCAGTCAGGATCTTCTCAGAGTCCACCTTCAAGTCGCCCATGAGCTTTCACCGAATGATTGGGACCGCCTGGAAAAACTAACCTTCAACACCATGACCTGGGAAAGCGAGCAGGCTACTACACGTCAGATGAGGAAGTTTAACAGGCTCCCAAGAGCACAAGAGTCTGGTCCAAGTCTGGATAAACGACTTGTAGTTGTGAACCTGTCAGACCACCAACTATCCGAGGAGGAGATGTCAGTCTTAAGCAAAGGTGAGAACTTTGCCATTGCCCCAAGATCAGTTCCGGTGGAAGATATTATCGCAAACGTCGAAGCAAGCCTACGGAAACTCCCCCAAGAACTGGCTGAGAGGGTCCGCCAAGAGTCCTGTAGAGTTCTACAGCGGGCCAAGCCACCGAGGAGCAATATCACAGAGAAAGAACGGAAAGCCTTAAAGTACCTAAGAGCGAACAAGGATATTGTTATCCTGAAAGCTGATAAGGGCAATGCCACAGCGGTTCTTAACACCAAGGATTATGAGACCAAGATCAAGGATCTTCTCGACCCAGCTACCTACAAGGAGATTCCAAAAGACCCAACGGCAAGAATCTTGAGACAGGTAAACAACCTGATCAAGGGTTCATCTATCCCAGAAGAAACGCAAAGCTTCATCAAGAAGTCTGAAGCTCTTCCACCTAGGTTGTATGGGTTACCAAAGATCCATAAGCCTTCAGTACCGCTCCGGCCCATCGTGAGTACTATCGGCTCACCCACTCATCCAGTCTCGAAGTATCTCACCGGACTGCTTCAACAACATGTCGGATCATCCTCGTCATACATCAAAGACTCTCGCCACTTCGTGGAGAAACTCAAGAACCTAAAACTACATCCGGACGATCGTCTAGTCAGCTTCGACGTTGTCTCTCTGTTCACGAGAGTTCCGGTCAGGGAGGCAATGTCGCGTATCCGACCACTCTTCTCCAAGGACATCGCTGATCTGTTCGAGTTCGTGTTGACGACTTCCTACTTCCAGTGGAACGGCACGTTCTATGAGCAAGTGGACGGTTTAGCCATGGGTAACCCCATCAGCCCGGTAGTCGCGAACTTTTACATGGAATCATTTGAGGAAGATGCTCTGGATAGAGCTCCCAAGAAGCCTAAGGTCTGGTTCCGCTACGTAGACGATACCTTCGTGGTTTGGACTCATGGGGACTCGGAGCTGACTAAGTTCCTGGATCACCTAAACAGCATCCATCCGAACATCCAATTCACCATGGAAGTTGAGAAGAACGGGGAGCTACCATTCCTAGATGTCCTAGTATCCAAGAAAGAAGATGGCAGTCTTGGTCACCGAGTCTATCGAAAGCCGACACACACAGACCGTTACCTACACAAGGACTCCAACCACCATCCCAGACAAAAAATGTCAGTTATCAAGACACTGGTCCACCGAGCTAAGACCATCTGTGAACCTCAACACCTACAAAACGAGTTACGCCACTTGGACTCGGCCTTCCAAGCTAATGGATTCTCTGCACATGAGATACGGAGAGCTCTTCACCCAAAGAAAGCTTCGCAGACAAACCAGGATGAGGAAAAACCAGCTCCGATAGGGAAGGCTTTCTTGCCATACATTCGTGGCATTACGGATCGTATCGGAAGACTGCTAGAAGCTTGTAACATCAAGCCGATATTCAAGCCCACGACGCAGCTACGGAATTTTCACCGTTCGGTCAAGGACCCACGTGATCCACTATCGTCAGCTGGAGTTTACAGAATCCCCTGCTCATGTGGCTCGGTATACGTGGGCACCACCCAAAGAAGCATTAAGACCCGCCTGTCGGAACATGAACGTAATTGCCGCCTCTGCCACTTCGACAAGTCAGCGGTTGCAGAACACACCCAAGAGGATGGGAATCATACCATCGAATTTCAGAACACGAAAGTTCTAGCTACCACAACACATTTTTTCCCACGTATGCTTCGAGAAGCCATCGAAATATTCAAGCATCCCAACAACTTTAACCGAAAAAACGAGGGATTTCAGCTCCAAAAAGATTGGTACCCAGCACTGAGAGCCACTCGGTATCACAGTGCAAACAACCAATCAGGATCGAGAACGTCCGCGCCACAGCGCTTGGCCAATCAGAATCAAGTGAGTCGATTCCCCGCTCCGACCGTGCCTATAAATACAGCCGTGACTCAAGCCATCGCGCCACTCGCACGTCAGCCGCCGGCGAGGCAAGGTCTCCGAAGTTGTCGTCGCCCGGCCCTGCGCCACTGAAGATGTCGACCGCAGTGATCGACGAAACGTCTGGAACGCAAGTTTCACATGGACCACGGCCAACCAGCCCGGAAGCAGTATATTCTACGATCATTGCATTATTTCGACAACTGTACATGTGCAATAGCCTCAAGCAAAATTAATAAAATAACGCTATAATTGCTGTTTACGTAAAATTTATTCCCTGTTTGAATATCGGAGTATCGGAATATCACAAATGGATATTGTTTATTCCTTGTCTCTGCACCGTACGTTAGTTTCTTGTCCCGACCCCACCCGCTGACACACCCCTATGGTATCTAGTTGGTTATCTGCCAGTGCGATATTATTAACAGTATTAATCTTTTTTACAACGATCTATACTCACTAAAAGAGACACACTACAATTTCAATCAACTATTTTGTATTGAATGTTACATTAACTTCTGTATGCATCGTGGTTATTTTGATAGATAACTTTTCAAGTCGTTTCTAGTAAATAGTTCAGTATTTAGATTTGTGTTCTGTGTTGCTAGAAGAGTCCAATTAATATTAGAGAAATGTGTTCTAATTGAATCTCAGTATTATTTGTAATGGGCTAGTGAGAAAATTTGTACCGTAGATTTGTTATTAAGATTACGAATGAGCTATTATTCTCTAAGATAAAGTGCGTTTATTGCTTTGCTGTTAGTAATATTATAACTGGACTGTATTATTTGGAGTTTATATAGATAACTTTGTATAAACTTTAGCAGAGAATACCCGTGACTTTAACTTGTAAGAATCTATAGTCCTAGTTACAATTATTAATTGTGTGCTTAGTAGATTTACGTTAGATACCAGGTTATTTAAAAGTACCCGCGACGACGGTATAATTTGATTAGTACCTAGTGACAAAACAACACAATACTTCATGTTAGAAAACTGAATCTCAGACTTTTGCAGGGGGTAGTAAACGGAATAATTTATTATTCTTTCAACTCATGGGTAAAAATCTCGGGTTGGAAACGAAAACGCTCAGAAATAAAGTTTTTTTGACAATTATAATACTCAATGCTTTATTAATTAGTCTTCTACTAAATTACGAAATTAAATTGTGAAATACTTTAGGTTATAGGAGGCAATGATTAAAAATATATAAAAAAACGATAAAAGAAAATATTTACCATTCTTAATTAAATTAATAAATTTATTTTGAGTACAGTTAAGGAAATGAATTTATTTTAAATCAAATCTCAATTAATAAAACCGTTTAACTTTATTTTAAGTATTCCTCGTATAACTTTGTGTAAAAGTTAACAAGATGGTTTACATACGCGTGTACTGAAATAAGAGAGGATCTAGAGATGAATGTCGGCTATTTGTACCGTTCAGAACGACCCTCGCAGTGGTTTTATGCTCCGTTCAAACTACTGTCACGCGTTTACTACCAAGGCGAGTACTTCTGAGAAACAGATCAAGCTACACTGTGTTCTACAATATATCACATTATTTCGTTACATGATTAAGTGCCTACTTAAAAAGAAACTTGTGTATCAATTTCGTAATTGTCTCCGTCTTTGATTATTTGATAATTGAAGAATTTTTTTTTAATAAATGGGTAATAAAAATATATTCAAACATTATTTAATTTTAGGTATGTTAAAATAAGCAAGCACCTAGCGCTAGTAATTGAAAAGCGTCTTTGTCATACCTTATACAGTATAGTTTCTTGGAGAAAAACATGTCAACAATAAAAATAGTCTTCTTCATCCTAGCGTTAATCCCAGTCGCATCCGAAGTTTTTCAACTTGGAGTCTGGGGTCCGCTTTTTACCAGTCTAACTGCGGATTTGGCTAAACTTCGATATTTTCCGTGAAGCGACTGCCATCTGACCTCCACAACCCAAAGGCGATATCGAAGCATCGCAGCTAGACCAGTTGTTGAATTTTTGAGGGCTCCAACTACCCGTAACGACTGCCATAGATGTTTGTATGACAACCGGGACCAACGGCTTAACGTTCTCTCCGAGGCACGACCAGACCAATGCAAACACCCATATTCTGCATACAAATATTTGCACTGAGCGGGGATCGAACCCGCGCCTCCTGCGCAGCGGCTGCGTTCACTACCGCTACGCCACGGAGGCTGTCTACAAGAATAAAAATAGTAACTATAATAAAACGCATTAACATTGTGGTTTTGTAAAGAAATTCCTATACTTTTAGATGTCTTTTTAGTTGCAAATCATTCATAGATCATAAGATTAATAACCGATAGTCAAGTTTTATTTCACTTTGCGCTTGCCATTAATTTGTCAATTTTTTAACAAGAAGATTACCGAGAGATACCATTAATCTTGACATTTAAAATATTTTATAGCGATGAAACTATTTATTAAATGAAAATATATGGACAGCAAAATTATATTAAAAATTTTAATGGCGACGTTAAAAATCAATTCTTAGAAATACAGTGTCAACGCAGCACGATCCTGAAGTTTGCATTAATTAAGTATAACATTTACAATACCTATAGTCTGTTGAAATGTTACATTTTTGTGGGCTTACCATGCATTTTTTTTTTTGCAATTTTTCAGTGTTCCTGATTGCATCCGAGGCCTTCTGCGTCGAAGCCTGAGCACCGTTTGCACCTTCTCATTTTATTTGCCTGATGCTCCCACAAAAGGTGTACAGGCATATATAGGAGCAACTGGCATCTGAGTTCCGAATCTTGTAAGGTACGCCAATGTTTCATCGACCAATCAGCAGGTCTAAGCACCAGCTTGCAAGTGAAGTTGACTTGGCCAGGGAGGCCTTAGAGCCCCATATACCCAATGTAAGCTGCTAAAATTGACCACGGCACCAATATGTAACTCTAAGTCTATATTTATGTTTTAAGTTATAAGTAACTTGTAAACAACTTCATCCAAGTTAGCTTATCTAATCAAATATGTTAAGAGATAGCCAAATCTACTGAGATTCGAAAGCCGATTAATAACTTATCTATTCCAAGGAAATTTTGGAAATTACGAACTCTAAATGGATGGACTTAAAGATAAGCACTTTATAAATAATTATGATGCCTTAGTAAACTTAGGTTTGTTATAGTTATTAATGAGTTAGCCGATTGCCCTAAAACAGCTTATAAACTGGACAAAACTTGTTGGATCTTGGAAGTAAACTTAGGTAAATGGTGAGTGATGAACTAATAGTAGAGCTGATGCAAAGGGTAATATTTTTTAATCCCGCTTGGTTTATTGTTTGATTTAAAATTAACCTTATTAAACTTATTTCTAAATCTTTTTTTAGTACCAAACGGGTTTAACCACTGAAATTCGACTGAATAAAATAATTGATCTAAAATTAACCTTACGGTAACCAAACGGTAAACCCGTTCGGTACTGAAAAGGTTTAGAAATAAGTTTGATAACTGGTGGTACCGATTAATTCGACGTATTATTTGTAACAGTACTGCCTGTAGTCTGGTCAAATGGTGCTCTGATGATTTCTTTCGACAGTTATAATATAATTAAATATGTTTGTCCACTTTCTGGGTTCTATTCGGGTAGAGAATGTCCTAGAATATGTATTTATTTAAATTTGGCAACGTATTTCTGTTATCACGCTGAACTTTTTGCAATTTTTTGATAATGATGGTGGTTTCTGTGTTTAGCTATCATTGCGTATATCACTTCCTTCATTTGGCTTACCACTTCCTTGATCATCATGTTTTATCATCAATCCCATGCGAAATTTACGATAAAACATTTTACGAAGTCTACAAATTTTGATTCAAATTATTTATTCAAAATAGTATAACGATATTATAACTTTTTGACGTCAAATTTTGCTTAAAACTTAGTTTACCACCGGTTCCTAGGCGACAGTGGAGAAGAAACGGCGCAACAGACTCCACTGCGTCATTTTCAGTTTTCAAACAGATTTCTTAAAACTAAGTGTAACTAAACGAATGTACATTTATCTCATTTCAAGATAAATAAAAGTATATAATAAAAACCTCATAAAATAATTAACCCTAGTTAAAATATGTTAAAAACGGTCGCGTTCCTACTATATTATATTAGGATGGGCTTGCACCATGCTCAAGCCAGAGACATTACATTCATGGGAATTTATATATTTTGTAAGTACAAGGCGCTCAAGGCAGTTTGTTATAGAAAATCGTAGAATGGAAACTGAAAGTAATTTAATTCTTGTAGCATCCAAACCTTGCACTTCGGAGCCCAGGGTCCGGTCTTTGCTTCTCCTTTCCATAATTGGGTTCATTGCGTTTTTCACGGCAAAGAATGTTGTCTAACCCCACAGCCCTGATAGTAATACCTGTTATTGTAAACTAAGCCTTTCCGTAATATCAACAACACGCCCTTTAATAAAGTAATTTTATAACACGGGCCATATATTTTCTACGCTACTTAATTGGAACTTTAAACTATAAATTCTCAATACCTCAGTAGATAAATCGTGACATACCCATATATTGCAACGTTTAGTGCTTAGTATTATAAGATAAAATGGTGCCTGAGCAAAGCGCGAGAGACGGCGGTCATTCATGTACTAACAATCTTGAGAAACATAATAATTGTGTACAATATTAATTGGTTTTTATTCCGTAAGCATCTTTATTACAATGATTGCAATCTAATTACGTTTCATTGATAAGATAGGGACTTTATTACGTGCGTGTGGCCAACCGTAAAGAAGTGGTGACGGAGAAAGAATACAAGTATTACCACCCCGAACAATTTCGTAAGAGGCGTCTAACGGAAAAATACGCACACGATATCACTGCGAGAAAAGAAAAACTCGAAATAAAAACCTGTACCAATCCGTCTGGCCAGTGCGGCAACAGAAGACCATAGCCCCTCCCCCCCTCCAACTGGGAGAGGCCAATGTCTTTGGACGGCAATTGGCTAATTGATTGAGGTTTCATTCAAAAGAGGCCTTCATTACCTTTAAGTTTAATAAATTAATCACTATAATTAAAATCACTTATAATCACTATAATTTTAAGTTTTTGAGTAATTGCCAAATAAATTTCTTTCTTTCTTTCTATCAACCGTAACATAACCACGCTCGTTCGTATTAACCGGCACATTTAAGTCGGTTTGGTTTTACGCCAGTGCTATCTTCCATGTTAACCAATTGAAATGTCTCACTCACGTTACGTCTACGTTTGAAACTCATTGTCAAGTAGAACAACGCGCCAGGCGTAAGCCATTGGAGGCCATTATTCACTAGATGCATTATAAATGTGTTCGTTACGCTAATCTGCCTGTTTCTCCTGAAACTTAGACCGTGACCGCAGTCCGGGCGGTCCGCGACAACTAATCGGTTTAACTAATGTTCATTAATTAAGGGCCCTGCCCGTCGGATTACTGGACAACGCCGTCCAATATGAACAATATTTTGTCAACTACCCGCATCACTTATATCAGTTTTGTTGCTTGTAATGGGTCAACATTTCGTAATTAATTGTAATTTTTCAACAGGATTACTTTTTTTAAATATAAAATTGTGAATGTTTTAGATATTATATACCTACAGCTTTATCCAAAACCAAAGTATTTTAGTCAGCTGTTAAGTAAACTAGCTTAAATATGTTGTGGGTTCTAGAATGTGGATAATCATACTTTGATACTTTTTTTAGGGTTCCGTACCCAAAGGGTAAAAACGGAACCCTATTACTAAAACTTCGCTGTCCGTCCCTCCGTCCGTCTGTCACCAGGCTGTATCTCAAGAACCGTAATAGCTAAACAGTTGAAATTTTCACATTTTGTGTCATTCTGTTGCCGCTATAACAACAAATACTAAAAACAAAATATTAATGATAATTAAGGGGCTCCCATACAAAAAATGTGACATTTTAGCCCTTTTTCATGCCCATTTTCAGTGGCCAAGCATTTTTGGAGGGTAGCTGTTGAAGTGTCAACACCTTTTAAAAAAGCTCTTGCATATTTTAATTGAAATAGTATATTTAACTTACCAATTAATGATTTATAACATTTAATAATCTTCTAAATCCTCTATCGCATCCTCTCATATATTTAAATTCAATTTATAATCGTTCAACTGCACAATTACTTAAATAGATAAAATGGACCTATACACAAACTTGTACGACTGCATGGAGGAGCTATCAAGCACGTTCACAAGACGCATGGCACAGTATGAGGAGGACTTGAAGAATGCTGGGGGTGAGTCAACCATCCATAAAAGTATAGCAAGCCTCTCTCGTGACTTTTCTGATTTTAAAGGCCTTGTATGGAAGACCTTGGGTGCCCTGAAATCCCAGATGGAGTTACTGGTGAGGGGCTTGGACCGGCATGAGATGGCTTCAAGAGCTAAGGTTCTTCTTGTACATGGTCTCTCTGAAGAAAATGCAGCGGATCCCACTGGTAGTGTCATTAAAGTGTTCTCAAACAAAATGAATACTATCAGTGTCACAGCTAAAGACATAGCCGTTTGCCACCGTCTGGGTAGTGACACTAGCAAACCTCGCCCACTATTAGTGAGATTTGAAAACCGTGCGACCCGTAGTTTAGTATGGAGTAACAAATCAAAACTCAAAGGCACTGGTCTCACATTATCGGAGTTCCTCACAAAGCCCAGACATGACCTTTTTGTATGCGCTAGGAAGCATTATGGTGTGAGACAGTGTTGGACCTCTGATGGGAAGATTTTCGTCCAAGTCACGGATAACTCGCGGCATAAGATCGAGTCGGCGGCCGAACTGCAACAGCTTCTCGAGCGATACCCTGTGGGCGAAGCGGCATCTACCAGCATGTGTACAGCTTCGCAAAAGAAACCGCGCAAGTAGAACATAAATTTGCCGAATTTGTTAATTATTATTTTTGTATTTTTCTTTCTTGCTGGAAATTTATATTTGCGGTCAGTTACACATTTGTTTTGTTTTGTACTTTTTCTTTTAGTCTTTTGACGTAATTGACATGTTATTGTGTATTGTGTCCACAGACATCTAATACTAGTAGTACTTGTATTATAAGTCTGTGATTGTGTCATTCGTTCGGAAACGTGAATTTTTGATATTTGAATATTAGTATTTTTGCGTATAATCTCTTCTTTTTATAAATTGTGAATGCAACTAGCGAGTGCATAGAGGATTAGTAAAAAGTAAACTTTAGATACCTTATTATTTATTTTATATATCATATAATTAATTTATATATTATTCAGTTTTTTTTTTCTGTATGTCTGAAGATTCAGGCGATACTACAGATTTGGATGATAGTTTTGCTTCTTGTTCTTCTTCGGTTACATCTAGTGATAGTTTCGCCAGTGCGTCTGGTAACAGTAATGCTGTTCAGCTTTGTAACCAATTGTCCTCTATGTTTTCAGCCTTTCCTTTTTCTTTTAATGTTGTGCACATAAATGCTCAAAGCATTCCTGGACACTATTCTGATCTTCTTGCGTCTTTTAATTCTGACTACGTCCTTGTCTCTGAATCTTTTCTTAAGCCTTCACTCCCTTCTACCCAGTACTCTCTACCCGGGTATAAACTTGTGCGAGTTGACAGAACTGGTAAGGGTGGCGGCGGGGCTGCTATGTACCTTCGTGGGGACATTTCTCATAAGGTTGTTGACCGGTCTCCAGGTGTATACTCAAATTTTACAGAATATCTTTTTATCGAAATTGATTTTAAGCACACCAAAGCACTAATTGGCGTATACTACAGCCCTGCTAGCAATATTGATTATTTCTCTGCTTTTGAAATACAACTGGAAAATTTCTCGTCACTATATGAGCATAGAATTATCCTCGGGGACTTTAATACCTGTCTACTTAAAAAAGATTCACGCAGCCGTAAACTCTGCTCCCTTGTCTCTTCTGTGGACATGCACATTCTTCCCCTAAAAGCTACACATAATGTTCCCAATACTCAGCCCTCACTACTGGACCTCATTCTTATCTCCGACCCTCATAAAATGGCCTCACATGGACAGTTATCTGCTCCCTTTTCATACCATGATCTTCTATATCTCTCCTATAAACTGCGTCCTCCGAAACGCAAGAGTAAATTTCTACTTCTTCGTAATTTTAAAGACATTGATCTGGAGCGTTTGCATGGTGACGTGGATAGTACTGACTGGTCGTCTGTTTATGACTGCAACGATCTGGACGGCAAGGTGTCTATCTTTACCAGTACATTGTTAGCCATCTATGATGTACATGCTCCTCTTAGGAAGGTAAGAGTTAGACATCTTCCTGCGCCATGGCTTTCTCCGTCCATCAAAAACATAATGTCCAAGCGAGATAAGGCCAAGCGTAAATATATGAAGTGCCCGTCTGAAGAGGGGCTGAACTTATATAAGAAACTGCGTAATCGCTGCAATCGTATGTGTAGGGATGCGAGACGAGACCATATTCACAAGACCATGGAAAACCTTGACACTTCTCAACAATGGCAGTTCTTGAAATCCTTGGGTATTGGCAAGGTCACACATGATAACCTTGCTGATATAGACCTCAATGCATTAAATGCTCATTTCTCAGCGCCTCCAACTACTATTCCTAGGGATGTTAAATCTTCTACCCTAAATTCTCTCTCCTCCTTTCAACTACCTTTAAATACTCCCTTCTCATTTCATCCGGTAACAGAAGCAGATATTAAAAAATATTTAAAATCCATATCCACCAGGGCTGTCGGTGACGATGGCCTTCAACTACAAATGCTTCTCCCTATTGTAGATCTGATTCTTCCTACCCTCACCCATATTATGAACTACTCCTTATATTATAACTATTTTCCTTCATCATGGAAGAAAGCTTCTGTTATTCCACTACCTAAAGTACCCAATCCTACAACACTCTCCCAATTCCGCCCTATTTCAATCCTTCCCATTTTGTCAAAGGTACTCGTGAATATTGTTCATGATCAACTGGCGTATTACCTCTCCTCTAATGGCCTGTTGAGTCCTTTCCAATCTGGCTTTCGCCGTGGCCATAGTACTGTAACAACTTTAGTTAAAGTAACAGATGACATAAGATTGGCCATGGAGAACAAACAACTGACAGTGTTGGTCTTATTGGACTTCAGCAGTGCCTTCAACTCGGTTGATTTTGACATTCTCTTAGGTATTCTTTCGTCCATCAATGTTTCTGCCCCTGCAACTACCTGGTCAAGTCCTATCTCCATGGACGCTCACAATCTGTCAGAGTGAATGACGCTTCCTCCGATTGTTGTGTAAGTCAGGTGTTCCTCAGGGTGGCGTCCTTTCTCCTCTTCTGTTCTCTATTTTTATAAACGCCATCACGAAGGTCCTAACGTCACATTATCATCTCTATGTAGACGACTTGCAGATATATCGACACTTCAAAGCTGATGAACTAACTGGGACTGTGGCTGCCATCAACAATGATCTTGAAAACATCAATACCTGGGCCCAATCCTTTGGACTGCTGATCAACCCAGAGAAATCTCAGGCACTTATTGTTGGTGGTAGATACATGCTCCGCCTCCTGAATCATGATTCTCTGCCTCCAGTAACTTATGATTCTGTAGTCATTGATTACTCTAAAAGTGCAAAAAATTTAGGTGTGCACATTAACTCCATGCTTACCTGGGATGTTCACATCGCGGAGATAAGTAGGAGGGTTTACTGTTCATTTCAATCTCTCAAACGTCTCCAGAAACTCCTACCTTTTCAGACTAAAGTTACTCTTGCACGATCTCTTCTACTCTCTCTGTTAGACTATGCTGATGTCTGCTTTCTCGATGCATCGGAGGAACTGCTAAACAAACTTGAGCGCCTGCAGAATTTGGGAATCCGTTTTGTGTTTGGCCTTCGAAAATACGACCATGTCACGGAATATCGCAAAGCACTGAACTGGCTCCCTATTCGGCAGCGTCGTAACCTTCACATTCTAACTCTTCTCTACTCTGTTCTTCACAATCCTAATGCTCCAACTTATTTGCGGGAACGCTTTAATTATCTTGTACCCAGGGGTAAATACTGTCGTCTTTCTTCCTCTCTTCTGCTTCGCACACCTGCACACACATCTAGCTGCTATGATCGATCCTTTACGGTACAAGCTGTACGGCTTTGGAACTCACTGCCTCACTCCATTCGCGGTAGTAATACTCTTGACATCTTCAGGAGAAGAACTAGGGAACATTTCCTGTCACAATAATGTAGTCTGTAGACATCTATACAGGGTGTATTTTTGAAACGGGGCAGTAAGGGCAAGTACCTTAACCGTTGCAGTTACAGCAAAACGTTCTTAAAAGACCTTCCCTAACTTTTTGGGACATTTTGAACTGCATACACAGATTTTGTAAAAAACTTACAGTTAGCAAAAAAATGCAAAAAGTTCACAATTTTTTTTTTATGCCAATCGATTCTATTTCATGTGGGGATCAAAAAACTCTATGGGACCATTTTAGCTTTCAGTACTAGAAAAGACAAAAATCGCCAAAGACCTTTCCCATACATTTCATACGGAAATATGATAAATCAACTCGAAACTCATAGGTCAGGTAAAATTTTGAACTTTTTTAAATAAAAAAAATCATTTAAACATTTAAGAAATTGGTTTATGAAATAAATTGCTCAAAATGATTTCCATTTTCACGAATACATAAGTCTATCCTTTTTTGCACTGAACGAATGGCGGCTAATAATGTTCTGGGATGAATATTACGTAAAATGGTCATTAATGCATCCTTGAGCTCTTGAACACTGGCGTACGTCGTCTTATACACCTCGTTTTTCACGAAGCCCCATAAAAAAAATCAAGTGGTGTTAGATCGGGGCTACGAGGTGGCCACTGTGTTGGACCATGTGTACCTATCCACTGTGTACCGAATAGGCGGCTCAAATTGGAACGTGAAAGGTGACTGTTATGTGGCGGAGCACCATCTTGTTGAAAATGAACTTTTCGCAATTCCGACAGGGGCCATTCGTCCATCTCGTTTTCAAGATGGTGTAAAATGACTTCATTATACATGGCAGAATTCAGTTTCCCTTCATAAAATTCCACCATTATGACTCGATTGGACATTATACCACACCAACAGTTGAATGAGAAGCGAACCTGATTATGACTTGCCGTAACTCTTAGTGGATTTTCTTTGGACCAATAGTGGTGATTTTTTCTGTTGTACATACCGTTATTGGAAAAATTCGTTTCGTCTGACCACAGTATGTAATTTAAAAATTCATGATCTCTGCTTATTTTTCCTCTTAGCCATCTGCAAAAAGTAAGCCTTCGAACATCATCACCCGGATGTAACACTTGAACTATGCGCCCATATCGATAGCACTTGTAGCCGTATTTCTTCCATATCTTTATCACAAGGGAGTGGGATACACCTACTTCAAGGGCGACTTGCCTGGACGATACCTCTGGATATATATAAGTTAGAACCGCAATCTCCGTGTCCATGTCCACACGAGGCTGCCGCTTTCTTTTGAAAGAACCCTGCAATTCCAGGTTTTTCAAAAGATTTGTAATAACCTTTCTTGTTGGCACATGCCGCAACGGATACTTATTGCGGTACCACACTAATGCAGCTCCCGCATTTCGATTATTGACAAAATACGCTTCTAATAAGTCAATTTTTTCACGATTAGAAGACATTTTAGCGAAAATCCTTAATTAATAACTCATACGAAGTTTCTCAGCTGAAACTAAGAATAACACACAGATTTTCGAATCAAATTCGAAATTTGAGGGTAAAAATTCTTTTTATTTACTTTACAGTCAATTCTACCCACTTCCTGGCCATAACAAAAAGTTAGACCATCGTAGAAATTTGTTTCTGTTGCCGAAATGTATGGGAAACGTTTTTGGCGGTTTCTGTCTTTCCTAGTACTGAAAGCTAAAATGGTCTCATAGAGTTTTTTGATCCCCACATGAAATAGAATCGATTGGCACAAAAAAAAATTTTTGGACTTTTTGCATTTTTTTTTGCCAACTGTAAGTTTTTTACAAAATCTGTGAATGCAATTCAAAATATGTCAAAAAGTTAGGGAAGGTCTTCTAAGAACGTTTTGCTGTAACTGCAACGGTTAAGGTACTTGCCCTTACTGCCCCGTTTCAAAAATACACCCTGTATATTTACGTATTTATATTGTATATTTATGTGTGTATATGTATGTGTATGTATGAATATAATATGTATGCTATGTATGTCTGTATATGTATATAATGTACCTGTTTAGGTACGCCTTTTTGTTTTTATCTGATTTTCTTTTTTTGTACACTTCACATCCCCCTTCATTACTATATTCTTCTCTGCACCTCAAAGGTTTGCTGGGAGAGAACTGCTATTAAATGCTTTTTATAAATGATCTCTGTATAATGTGTGTACAATAAAGAATTAAATTAAATTAGAATTAAATCTTAAGAACCGTAATTGCTTTTTATTACGTGTGGGAAATCCCCACGGATACCCCCTTCGGTGCCGAAGGGGGAGGTTAGGTCGGACTCGAACCGACTAAACCGTACGCCGTCTGTGGGTCGATGTGCTAGGCCGAAGGTGAGGTTGTCTCGTGTTATATCCCTCGCACCCCGGCTGACCCAGGGCCATTCCTCTCGGTCTGGCCCTCTTCGGGAGGGGGGACCACGCGGTCCCCGACTCGCTGCCGCCTGCTTCTGCTAGGGTGACGAGCGGCTCCACCCGTCACCCTCAGGCCCGCGCTCATGGGGGGCGGAGGTCGGTTTGCGCCTTCCGACGCCCGAGCCGCCTTCGAACGCGGCCAGCGATGTCTGCGAGTCTTTCTCGCTCGCTGCGCCGCGTCCGCTCTGCCGTCTCCTTCACGAGCATGACATGCTCACAGAAGCAGGCGCTGGCCGCCCTCGCATCCGCGCAGCGGACCATCGCCACGAGCAGGGTGTAGAGAGTGAGTACTCTCACCCCCGGGGCCGTCACAAGCTCCCGTCTCGGCGTTTCAAACGCCGGACACTCGGTGAGCGTGTCCAGCCCCGAGTCCACGCTCGCGTCGCAGTGATGGCACTCGGGCGTTGGCTCTATGCCCATCAGATGCAGGTACCGCCTGAAGTTACCGTGTCCGGTAATGACCTGCGTCTGACGGTACGAGAGGCCACCGTGTAGCCTCTCTAGCCACTCCCCCATGATGGGTCTTACCGCCGCAATCACGGCGTGCCCTGCGCGTGGTTGCTCAAGTCGTAAGAACCGTAATTGCTAGGCAGTTGGAATTCGCACAGATTATGTATTTTTACTGTGGCTACAACAACAAATACTAAAAATTCTTCCATACAATAAAAGTATTTTTTTAGTTTTTTTTGCGCGATATTAATAATGGCTACAGGTTATATATTTACTTTTAGCCTTTTTTCTGAAACGGAACCCTTCATGCGCGAGTCCGACTCGCACTTGGCCGGTTTTTTGAAAATACTCACTGGGCGGGTGTCGAACCCGCATCCTCACACTAAGTCATTGAACGCTCCACCACATCACCACAGACGGAGGTCTTCAAATAGTTTTTAATCAAAATACAAAACCACTAAAGCCATTTATCTGAAGCTATTTTTCTATGAATACCCAAATGACGTCTTGCATTTTCGTATTAAGCTAAAGATTCCGGCCACGTCGACTTTCCGTTCAGATAGATTGTAGCTATTTGTTTCAGCTGATTGGGCCGTTCAAGGGATGTATCTTCCATGATTGTTTTCCGCGAACCCTTCTTTAGGTACAAGGAATAAATGAAAACTCTCGATGGCCGTCGCTGATAGCCTATCACGCGCTCGATAGATACTTTCAATATTTTATAACGTTAACGCGAATGCGTGTGTGCACTGAGCAGAATATTATAGCTATGTTTAAGCAAACAATTTCCAACAATCATTAATTAAACTAGACAGAGGCTCAGTATCTCATGTTAAGAATAAACAACACGGGTAATATTTTAAACAGTTTTTGCAATATTTTTCCCTTGGCTGGTTCATTTGTTTTCCAGAGTGGCATGTCTAGGATTTATTTTACAAGCAACGTTATCTCATCCCTTCAAAGTGACTAACATCCCACATACGATATGTTCTTATTAATGGTTGCCTGGCGCCTCATTCATATTTTACACGAGCAAACAGATTGTGTGTAATAATTGGACATGCGTCAAGCGTGTCACGGTAATGTGGTCATAAGTTAGCCGGTGGCCCCGGGCGCGTGTCATTATGCCAATCTCGACAATTGAGCCTCACCGCTTGTCCCGCCGCGGCGTCGAAATGATCTATGAGCTGGTATTATGAGATGCTTGATGGGCTCCTACTCGAAATTGTCTCCTGTCGGTCCTAGAAACGTCGCAATTACTACATTGTTGCATCGCATGAATTCTTTCGATCACGTGTCTGCCTTGTAACTTTCTAAACCAAAAATTATGTTGCAAATACATTCTCTATTAGGCCAATGACATGTAAATGAATATGCTGTTGAACAAACAAGTCGCTGTGTTCACCGATACTAGTAAATATCCCAGTTGACAAGGTTCGTTTGGTTCAGCGTTCACACCCACCGTCGTCTGCATTTGATTAAGAGCGGGCTAATGAAATTAATAACCGTGGAACACAAAGTCTAGCTAGCGCCTCCTTCGCTCTTGACAAATGACCGAGTGTAATTTCACACGGGACCGTAATAATACAACGTCGAAGCTGAGTCTACTCTACCCTTTGTGAGCTGACATCATGTAATTGAATTAGCTTCGCTGTTTCCTCATATAAAACGTTGAAATCTGCTGTTAAATAGGTAGTTCAATCCACTGGCAAAATTATAGTTCATAAGAAATAACAAATATGTTGAGTCCTACAACATAACAACTTGATTTTCGCGTGATTATAATAAAATTCTTAGCAAAATGGTAATGTGCTAATGAAATTATTGGTTTCTGGAAGAAGTGTTTCCTAATAATTTGTAATGAATGACTAATGACTTGTAAAACTTATAAACGCTTGATTTAGTGGAATAATATTTATTCTGTGATAGTGGTAAACGTGATGTAAGATACCGTTAGTAAATATGACATCCACGAATGGGTACAATTTACTTATAAAACAAGATCGCGATCTCTCATCAAGGGCTTCGCAGCTGCATAACGAGCCAGAAGATACAGTGACCCTGCTATATTGTGACTACACACGCTGTTCATCTCTTAAACTCCAGAGCAATTATGCTGAGTGCGCTTAAATTTCCCTTAAGCCGTGATATAGTAGTATCATAGAGCAGGTCAGTATTTATCAGTTACAGTATAGTGCATTTGCGCAGACGCGGACGGGACGCACGGAAACGAGATCGTCGTTCGGCGCGAGCGCACCACCGATAAATCTGCCGCACTTAACTCGCAACCGGTAAATAACTATGGGATTTCCGCGTGCGGGAACGCGATGCGCCCGAGCATAAATCTGTGCCTGTATTGTGATATTGTGTTGCCATTATGGGTCTCCGGGAACGCTGGACGTCCCATAAATACACACACTTTGCTCGGCTAAGTCCCTTGTGTCGTCTTCTCAGTGGATGTCTGTGACGCGAGCCGTTTCCATATCTCAATGCCTAACAACGCCGGGTGGCTTGCATCTCTGTTAGTGTAACTTTATGCTTATTATTGTAATTTGTACAATGATAACTGGTTTCAAGTATTCAATTGAGCTGCTCATATATCATTTGTACACCGTTATTGGTATTGAATTCCTTGATACGTTTGGTGTGCATTTAAAAACCGTGACCGTGCAGATTGATATGGGTACGTTCAATAATAACAGTACTTAAGGTGATAGACAATACTTGAAAAGTTAACTTTTAATATGTAAAATAAAAGGCTGTACTATACAGCAATGTTCTATAGTGCCGAGTATCACAGCCAAAAAGCTTATAGGAACAAGTAGATACTACCTAGAAACACCTATTAATAAATGGAGTGTACTTTGACGTCATATCCCATAATAAAAAATATCAGTTTATGTCGTCTTGTGCCTTTTTTTGTGAATAATTGTCCAGTTGCATTATTAAATTAAAGTAAAACACAAAATATAAATATTGTACAATCCAAAACACTTTTGCAACTATTCACGACATCATGTAGTTGTTAGCTGTCATTTACATTGACGTCACGAGTCACGACAAGCGCGCCAACATGGCTGTCGTTTGAAAAGCTGAAATCAGCCTACTATTTTAAAACTTTTTGAAAAACCAAATGTTGTCTGTTTGGCACTGTTTCTTTTTTAAATATTTATATGATAATGTAAATAATCATTTAAAAATATAAAAACAAAACATGCATATTCCCTATTCTGTCATCTAACTTACCTTTAGCACGTCCTATTAGGGTAGGTATGCAGTATGCAGCGATCGCCATCGCACCGCCGAACGAGCGATGCTACACGTGTTCCGGGCGAAATTACCATTATTATCGATCATCGCGCGCCAGCGTCTCGTAACGACCCTCAATAGGCGCGAGCAGTATTCTGCAAATCTTATCTGCAACGCAGGAGAAAACGCGCGACGAGCTGACCGACCGTATCCCGTAATCCCGTTACCTTCATCTTATAATTTCAAGCTTGTTTATTTAGCTCTTTTGATGGACGAATTTGATTAAACATACTTTGTTTTACTCATAAAGCTTACAACTACATTCGTACCTACTCGCAATTGATCGTAACTAGCGTTAAGACGGCCAGCAATCATCTCTGATTTAATCGCACCTTTCTTATTGAGGCTGCGATTAAATTCCTGACGACACGGCCTTCTTATTACACTCGTTTAGTATTACACAGAAAATTGAATTGTAATTGCGTTCTAGGAGAAATGTTTACGAGGCATTCTTTCTTGATTGCACGTTGCGTATACTGACAGCGTGTAAAGCCGCCAATGTATAGCAATTATTGCATATTAACTGAATTGAATTCTGTACGATTGCAATTTACACATTAATGTGTTGAATTATTGAAGGTGTATTGGATGTGTTGTGTTTAATGGGGAGTGTCGGTACGTTCGCTTGGCTCGTTCTGTGCGAATTATTGAGACCGCTTTGTTACTCTGTCCGATTCATGCTAATTTTATTTAGTGCCCGTGAAATTGGATGCTTGGTAGGTACTTTTTGTTCAAATGATAATTTGTATTGATATGTTCGACGCATAATAATGTAAGTTACGTGGCGTGTGCTTCTTATCGATTCTGCAATATACGCAAATAGTCATATGCGAATATCGGTGCAATAAAATGTTAGAACACTATATTCTGTCCTGGTACGACGATTTGCTTTTATCCTTATCTTTTGTATTATAGTATAGCAGGTAATTTCCGTGAAATATTTTTGCTGACCCTGCTTTTCTGCATATATATCTTTTGTGCATATCTAATGCGTAGCGATAAGGATCGCGGGTTTGTAGGACTTCTTAATATCTGATCTGATCTGAGTACTTTCTATGCGTACATTTTTTTTTACTTGCTAAATTGTTCAGTTAAATTGATAATAAGATTAGTAGCAAACAAGAGCAAAGCTGTGCAGGGAAGAGGAGTAAAGAAGGAAAAACGGAAAGGCAAAGATGATCACTTTAGTGTTCATATAACTTTTTTATTGTTTGTAGCCTGTACAAATAAAATATAAAAAAAAAAAAACTGTTTATTGGGGTGACTGATCAGATGATAGTCTCGCTCAACAAACGGTGTTATGGGTCTTAGAAGATCGCTATGGTATTTATTAAAAGATATGAAATGGTTCGGTTGTGCTCTCGACAGTGTGCAATTGAACTATTAGATTACCTCTTAGTTACATCATTATAGTACTCTACACTTCGAAGTGCTATGAAGCTAAGTTAATAAAAAAAATATATACAGATATTTGTCGAAAAATAAAACATATTCCTGTTCACATAGTTCCTGTTAATATCACTCGCGACGCCGGGATACGAGACACGGGTCATCACACGTATTGTCCGCGCACACGAAACTTTGGTCAAAGGTATACGGTTTAAAAACTCACGTGAAAATAGGTAGTAATAGAAACTGGAGTCGCCAAAAATGGCAGCGCGTTAGACACTCGCGCGCTTACGCGAACATGGCCCCCGTCCGCTCGGCTATCGCACAGGCAGAGCCCGAAGCCTCCATCAAAACACGTCGCTGCTAGAATGCGGTGTATGGCGAGAAATATGGCCACCATCCACAAGTGCAGCGCCTTCGGTTTCTAATCGTACAAGCCCCATAGGATACTATATATACGGCAAGCCGATGGTAACAGATGCCTAGCCAGGCACCCTCACCATCCAAGATTTCTCCGGTCTTCGTCAAAATTCTAAGTCTCCATCTTTGTGACTCCTCACTTGTATGACCCAAGCGGTAATAGGTAATTCAATTGAATGCATCTGTCATTCCTGATGACATTCCATGTTCGTTCAAAAACATCTGCGTTAAGTACTGGCCTATAAGCCATAATATATTTGCATGCCACATCATATCATTACATGTTACGGTATTTACATGCTAGTTTTCAAGTCTACAACACTAGAATTTATCCACAAGAAATGTCTTGGCGTATTCGTAAAAGGTTACTACTGCATCTATTGGATGCCTTTAAACCTGAATGTTACGACCTGAGAATAAAACCCCTTTCCAATTTCCAGTATTTCATTACATAGCTGTGGAAACATATGCAAAAAGCTGATCGTGTTGAACAGCTGGCCTCGATAGTAAATCTTTTAACTTCACTTTGGGCCACTGACGCCGCACCCAGCCAACCATATTAATAACCTAACAAATCGTTTAAGGGCATGCTAGAGAGATTCGACATGGGACATCGTACAGGTAAAG
Organism: Eilema caniola; assembly: GCA_949126895.1. NCBI lineage: Eukaryota > Metazoa > Arthropoda > Insecta > Lepidoptera > Erebidae > Eilema > Eilema caniola. The sequence continues at coordinate 6,584,052 of OX421476.1, forward strand.
GCATAAATACTAAACTAGCAACTATTTGTAAACGTCTACACTACAAAACATACACACGACTTATAAACTGAGATTGTAACGATTTCCAATCTTTAATTGGGCTTTAGGACTACTTTAGCTAAATATTAAGATCTTTAATGAGTGTATGGGGCTCTGTCAAGGTATTCGAGTCTAAGCCAACAGCTCCTTCAAGCTGGTACACCTAGTAATTAACGAACGACGACGCTCTGACGCAGTTATCTTCTGGGGTACCCCAACCCTAATGTCATGTGTTCTCGATTTGTACTATTGCGGCTCGCATTCGTACTATGGCGTCATTTATTCTAGTTAGGTTTCAACGAGTTTTTTAAAATGCTACTTTGTCATTGCATGCGTTAAGCGATACAGATTTCAAGTCTTGATTAGATTTTACGTGAATAAATGAGCTCTTTGTCGTTTAATATTAATAAAATACTTAATTGTCTGGACACACTTAACCTTTCCAGCTTGTATTTATACCTGATTAACTGAGCCATATTTGGCTTGATAAAATACCAGCCTACATTGTATCCTATTGATAAATCAAAACGACGGTTTTCTCTAACATAAATCGCACTTACTAACCGTGTGCGGGATCCAGTTGTTCGCGCTATTCGCAGGTTCTCGTTTCTGCGCTTTCGTAGAAGAATTACTATATGGCAGCCGTATATGCGTTGGCCTTTACACAACTCCTTCTAACTGAGATGTTGTTATCTTTAGTAGTATTCTAATTGGTTTAGATAAGTTCCATTAATGGAAAATAGAAAAGAAAAATATGATTATATTCTACCAGTTGTTGCAGTCTTGATAAATAAAATAATTATGACGTTTTATGGTATTTGTTTTTAAGAAAAACTATAAAAGAATTAAATGTAATCTGCTAAAATTATCGAATCTATAATATAAAAATGAATCACTGGATGTGTTGCTAAGCCCAGCTGAACAGGTTCAGCTAATTCTTTTTTAGAATATAACTTGCAGTACAAGGATGGTTTGTACGCAGAGAAAAATTAAAAAAAATGCCAAGAAAAAAAATCGGAAACGAAACAATTGAGTGACGCATAATTGCGGATCAGCTAGTTGTCAATAATTTTATAACCACCCGCGTAAAATACGGACTCGTTCCCGTGATTCAGAGGCACTTATTCTCGGTATATAAAGTAAAGAATGCTATTCTAGACAATAATCGATGTCCCAAATCGTTTAGCTGTTCCGCCGTTATAAAGTAGCAAACATTCATCGACCTATACATCTATAGATCCAAAGTTTTTATAGTAATAGAAAGATTTACACATCCGATGCCCTATTTATTGCCAGATCAATACGGTACATTACAAAATTTCTATATTGGTACCCATCGGTTCTCTCTATTATTCTATTACAATATCTATTAAACCCATTTTGAACGGTTCCCTTGATCATTTTCACTGTAAACCAATCTTGAAATGGATAGAATCGTGCACATGTGTTTTGGCATATTTTATTTTTTTAGTTTACTGTTAAATTATCATACAAAGAATACAAATTATGTTAGCATTCCATAAACCACAAAGGTTACTCTCGATCGATTCAAACATAGAAAAATAGTTCGATAATAAAATCAAGAATAATGAACTACGAAGAAACAATACAATATACAAACAAATATAGTTATGCCTTTAGGGGGTCAGCGGAAATCGCAAATGATGGCAATAACATATGCCTTCACAGTTTCTTCGAATAGCATCTGTTTGCAGTAAATGAAAGAAAATCCGAATCCACTTAGAACATTCAGCCCGTGGGAAAATTTTTAGCTAAAAATTAAATATAAGTAGACTTTTTTCTGTAGAACTTTTACTGACACTTATCGGCACACGAATGTCACGATTCCTTATTGTATTGCGCTTGGTTTTAAGTTCGTCTCTATTGAAGTTAAAAGCGTGAAATTGAATATAAGGAATTATTGGCGGGTTTCAATGAATGGATAGTCATTTGCTGCAATCTGGCTGCATTTAGGCTACAGAGTTTTTTAATGAGTCTATGTAGGTTCACCTGTAGTATTTTGTTCGAGGTAGGACACGACGGTATTCCCGTCCAATTGAGCAGTCCGACTGGGGATGTACCTCCGCCCTAAAGAATACCGCTGCCATTATTATATAACCACTTGTTGTGTTGCCGGCGGTGAGTAGGGTAGCGTGAGCTCACTGGAGAGGTTTTGTGCTGTCAGTGGGAAGACCAAAGGCTATTCTTGCTTTGTCTTCTACACTGACGGCACAGAAACTCTCTGCGTTTACGGGGTCGGCAGCACGAGTGTGACTCCCCTGGTGTTGCACATGTCCATAGGTCACGGTAACCATCATTTACCATCAGGTGGACTGTGTGCTTGTCTGCCACCTCATTTGTATGAAAAAACCCTGCTAGAAGATATTTTTTATCTGAAACTGGGTAGTTGAGATCAAGATACTTGATTTGGGTCATTCGTTGTAGCGAACTTCTCTCTTCTACTTCAAAGATTGTCTTCTTTGCACATGAGCAACTTCATTGTTCTCATTATTACATTGACTTCCTCAGTAAGCGTTCTGGCGCCAGGGTCCAAATTCAAGTGCATTGAAAGTGTGAGATATATCGATCAAGATGTACCTAACAACGTATATCCTATCCTCATCTATTCTATCCTGGTATGGGTAGTTGTATTAGAGACATAAAATAAAGCCTCATCAAACAACGAATCTAAACGTTATCGTTCCGTGGCTATTTTATTTTGTATAGGACACTGCAACTTCAACTCGCCTGATAGTAAGCTCACATAAAGTCTCAGGTGAGACGGTCAACAATGTTACAATAGTGGCCCTTAGCTTGACGGCCTCATCAGATGTTTTTTCACGCCTCGCTTAAAGGACCCGGACTTTATAAGGAAAAAAAAACACGTGCGCTCTAGTAAAGAATAGTGTCTTTCTGTATAAACTAAACTACTACGTCGAGACTAGTTTCACTCTTAAGCCGCGTACAGACGTACGAACACGAACAAAGTAAACATAAACATCAAACATGAACATTTGGTTTGTACATCTGGACGGCATATCCGAACACGGACGCGAACATATTTGAACACAATATACAACAGCACATATTATAACACAGCAGTCACGAACTCAGCGCCGTTCGTAGTGATCGATTTTGAAGTTAGCGGAAAGATTTTGGGAAACAGTTTTGTATAAAAAATAAACGCCTGTTTCCTTCCAAGTACCTACTATATGAACAGTTTTGTTACGTAACCTTTATTAAAACTATTCGAACACCGTCCATACGGAACATACAGATAGGATCGCTGCGAGCATGTTTGGAGAACCGAATGTTTGATGTTCGTTAGTGGTATACACGTGCGAACAAACTTGTTGCGTATCCTGGAACTCAACAAATTTGATCGTACGAGAGTACGCATGTTTTCTAATTTCAATCCCTTAATCAACCATCACACATTGAACTATGAAAAGTCAGAGGTGCGTAACCAGGAAACCAATGGTTTAACTATTCCACTATTACAGTAGCTTTCATACTCTTGAATACTTTTCAAAGGAGGATTGTAGGCTATCTATTAGGGGCCTCAGGGTTTCTCCAATTGGCATTGGTCCCTGTATTTATTGGGATGCGAACTGGTGCCATTGAATGGAGTAAAGGGTAGCAGAGTAATGCTGCGCATGCCGTTTATTTTTTATTCGTCATCCTTCTATGAACAAAAATATCGAGACACCTGTAACGTATTTTCAACGTCCCATTCTGGGCAGTAAGATGTATGGTTTTATTTTTAACTATAGTAATTATTTACTAATTTGAGATAGGAGCTAAATTATATAACATACTAGCTGTCGCCCGCGGCTCCGCCCGCGTGGATGTCGGTTATCGCGAATCGGGGTATGAAAAATAGATGTTGGCCGATTCTCAGACCTACCCGATATGCCCACAAAATTTCATGAGAATCGGTCGAGCCGTTTCGGAGGAGTTTGGCAACGAAAACTGTGACATGAGAATTTTATATATTAGATATATTCTGTGGAGTCAATCATTGCTACATTGTTGATGGCATACTGTAAAACGGGTAGTGGTAGATATAGAACACATACAATGAAATTATATCAGGTGAACTGAATAGGCAAGTTGAATTTAAAACTAAAGAACTTTTTATTTTCAAACAGCAATGTACCAACATCTTTTACATCGCACTACTAGATAAACTAAACATTTAGGCCATCTGGTTCTTCATTTAGTTACCTCATTAGAGCGCAATTAAACAAGCAGTGCTCGTACAATTACCTCATATCGTCGGAGTCGGTGGTGAGTCGACTAATCGCGGAAACTCACCAATTCCGATATCGTGAGAACCGAACCGCCCGAGCCCGCGTTAGTGTGAAATGACATTTACAACGCGATCTCAACCGGCATTTGTATAATTAGATCGTAATTCTATTCCTTTACTCGTTACCAGATTCCTTGTAAAATATTTAGGCTTGATCCAGACTGCAGCGCTGGTATTTCTTTTCGTTTTCTGTTTATAAATAGGTACTATCGACAAAAGTGAAACGGTTGCACTTTTCTTATAAAGGTGAAACGGTATCTACTATGTTGACTGTACATCCTGTTTTATTTTCTTTTACATAGCGTGAAGCGTGGCCTTTGCTAGAGTGACACAAGCAGGAGCTGCGAAACATGCGAATGGGTAACAAATATTTGGTAATGCCACTTTCTGCCGGACCCTAGTAGGAGAATATCCCATAAGTATTAGCCTAACTATCCACGTAGAAAATAGAAAAATTCTATGTTATGAAAAAAAAGCATGCTTGCAGAACATTCCACATGTTGATTAATACCTAAAGTGAAAAAATCCCTTACGTGCGCGGTAGCTGCTGCTCCTACGAGGGATAGGTATTTTAGATTGAAATTATGTGCTGCATTAGCAACTAATAGACATTAAGTGTGATGATGGTGTGATGTGGTGCTAGAATATAGCGGTCCATGGCGTTGTTTTTAGCCATTTAATTAACTTATAATTGGTCGATTATCATAAGAATGCACCCTTATTATGAGTAATAACACTATTAGCATTCCTTGAGAGCACTACTTCATTACTGGCCACTGGTTTTAACACCACGTTGAAGCATTATTTGTTTATGTTAACTTTCTAGTACTATTATTTAGATCTTTTGCGTTAATTTACCCTTTTTAGGGTTCCGTAGCCAACTGGCAATAAACGAAACCCGTTTAGATTCGTCATGTCTGTCCGTCCGTATGTCAAGGTTCTTTAGGCTTATTAAAATTTTAAATTTCTTCGGCTGCTGCCAAAATAAAATCATCGAATCGCCTTGGAACTGTAATTCGAGATCTATCTCTAAGAGTTCTTGTTTCTGAAGAAGTAGTGGGATTTGCTTCAATAGCATCAGTGACAGATTCATGATCGTCATTTAAATCAATTGTAGAAGAATCCTCAAAATCATCTTCGCTTTCTGAGTTTTCAGGTTCTACTTCTACAGAAGACTGAACTTCATTTTGTCGTACTACAACGTCATCACTCTCATCATCATTTATTGAAATTACCACTTGTTTATGAGGTAATCGTTTAGATGAGGTAGAAATGTAGGGTGTAGTTTCTTTGCTATCAAATAATTCAGAAAGTTCATTTTCATTTTGTTTCAGATAATACATTGTTTTCATTACACGGACATCCCTTGACGTCATAATTTTATTCTTCAATGGAATGTATATCTTGAAAGCTTTAGATACTTCTGAATATCCAACAAATATGCCTGGTATAGCTTTTGGTTGAAACTTGTGACCATTTTTACCTTTGATTAAAACGTACGCCTTTAATCCAAACTCATATAAATGATTTACACAAGGTTTTCTGCCAACCCATCGCTCAAATGGTGTTTGATTATTGATGGCGCTATTTATAATAGGGGTTCGAATTGACATAGAACCTTCATGGTTTGAGATTTTTGAGTGAAACTTTTTCCACATGGTACCTATGTAGTTCTTCATTTAAAAATGTGCAACATTCGATTATCGACTTTCAGTTGTTTTTTTTTTTATTTAGCTTAGACAAGAAAGATGGATACTTCGAAAATTCGAGTGATTTTTGAATACGAGTTCCGACGCGGAACTAACGCGGCAGAAACAGCTCGCAATATCAATGTTGCGTTTGGAGAGGGGACTGCTAATGAACGCACCGTGCGATTTTGGTTTAAACGCTTTCGTGATGGAAACTTTGATTTGAAGAACGAACCACGAGGAAAGCCGTCCACACAGGTGAATAACAATGAATTGAAAGACATGGTGGAAGCCGATCCGAGCCAAACTACCCAGGAATTAGCTGCATGGTTTAACGTTACCTTACCAACAATATTGACTCATTTGCGTCAAATCAATAAAATAAAAAAATGTGAAAAATGGGTACCTCATGATTTGACTGATCTGCAGAAAGAAATGCGTGTTGAAACTTGTGTTGCCTTGTTGAATCGATACAGAAATGAAGGAATATTGGATCGAATTGTGACATGTGATGAAAAGTGGATTCTTTACGATAACCGTAAGCGAAAAATGCAATGGCTGACCCCAGGTGAAACGCCACAACAGTGTCCTAAAGCAAAGCTTACCAATAAAAAGGTAATGGTAACTGTTTGGTGGTCTCAGCATGGTGTTATTCACTATAGCTTTCTACGATCTGGTCAAGCAATAACGGCAGATGTCTACTGTGCCGAACTCCGAACAATGATAGCAAAACTAGCAGTGAAACAGCCCCGACTCATGAATCGATCTTCACCATTACTGCTCCATGATAACGCGAGACCTCATACAGCACGAGAAACCGTTTTAACTCTACAGGAACTGCAATTAGAAACTATCCGTCACCCTCCGTATTCGCCAGACCTTGCTCCAACAGACTACCATTTTTTTCGTGATTTGGACAATTTTCTATGTGATAAAAAGTTTTCTTCTCAGGAGGCAGTACAAAATGCTTTCACACAGTTTGTCGAATCTAGATCACAAGAGTTCTATCGCAAAGGCATAAATGACCTTCCTACTAGATGGCAGCAATGTATAGATAATAATGGTAATTATTTTGATTAAATAAATACGTTAAATTAAAAAAAAAACGAATTTCAATTTGTCAGTACAAATCGGCAATTCCATACTTTAACCCCTAATATTTCTATTTGATAAATAATTTGCTGTAGCTAATGCCTCGCCCCAAAGTTTAAGAGGAGCGTTAGAGGCAACCATCAAGGCTCTTGCCTTTTCTACAAGAGTTCGAATTTTGCGTTCCGCTACACCATTTTGGTGCGGGGTATAAGGTGCATCTTCGCTGTATTCCGCAGTTCTTTAAATATGTATCAAAAGAAGAATTTACATATTCAGTGCCATTATCTGATTGTAGGAATTTAATCTTATTTCCAGTGTGGGTTTCTGCTAATTCTTTGAACTCTTTGAATTTGTCAAGTACTTAATTCTTGTTTTTAATCAAATAAACTCTACAGTAGCGACTGTAGTCGTCTATAAAAGTCACAAAATATTTGTTACCATTGATGGTGGGCGTTCGAATTGGTCCACACACAGCGCTATGTATAATTTCTAAAAGTTCATTTGTTCGATTAATAGTTTTACCACAAGGAGCAGGAACTCGATGCATTTTTGACTGAATGCAAGTTTCACATTCATCTAAGTTTTCAGAAACATCAAAGTTTAAACCAATTAAATTCTCGTATTTAAGAGCTAGTTTCAGATCTTTGGCATTCATATGACCTAGCTTTCTATGCCAATCATTTATATTTGACGACTTGTTTTTCGAATTAGGAATTATTTTTGTATCCTTGTCATCATTGACAACATCGTTTTCATTGGTCATATTGGTGTGCTCTGATTTCTTAAATTGGAAGTGATAAAGACCATCGTTTTGTTTGAATGCGGTAAGTTTTATGCCATCTTTTGTATTGTTAACTATAGCTTTGTTTTTGTAGAAAACAACAGAACATCCAGCGTCTGTCATCTTGCTAACAGATAACAAGCTTGTACTCAGAGTAGGCACATACAGCGTATTCTTCATGAGTTAAAGCCTGATTGGCACCATTTTTAGAAGTAAATGAGATTGTGCCTATTCCTTTGATCTCTGCTGTATGTTCCTCAGTGGCAAAATTAAGTTTACCTGATCGTTTATCAAGTTTTCCAAATAAATCACGTTTGTATGTCATGTGAGAAGTGCAGCCACTATCTAAAATCCAATCATTGCTAGCAGTCTCCTTTCTAGTAAAAAGACATTGTGTAGCAAAGTGATTTTTGTAAGATGAATCCTGCTTTCCATCTTTATTCTTTTGCCAGCATTTCGTACATATTCTATGACTTTTGCGTTTGAATATTTTACCTCTTCGTTTGCAAATTTTACACATGCTCAATAATGCCTCTTCTTGAGATGAACAAGGTTCTTCTTCATTGGTGCTGTTATTTCGATTGTGTCGAGCCTCAGATTCTTCAATTATTTTAACTTTTAGTTCTGCAGGAGCAGGAAGAACATCGCGTGACTCTATCGCGAGACGCTACTCTGAACGCTTCATATTCAGCTGAAAGACTATACAGCATCATAATTGACAAAAAATCCTTATTTATTTCAACGTCCATATCTGCCAATTTATCAATTATATCCATAAAATGATTTAAATGTTTACGCACGTCTTCGCCTTCTAGTTTAGTTAGAATCAACTGTTTCAGGAGAGTCGCTTTACGCGCAGGTCCCTTACTTGCGTAAATGGATTTCAAAGTATCCCATATTTCCTTTGCTGTGTTACATTTTTTAATTTGCTTGATCTCCGATGGAGAAATTAACAGAATAAGTTGAGACTTAGCTTGCTTGTTCTCGTCTTTTTCTGTAGCACTAGCAGTATCGGGTAGCTCTGTTTCAATATGCTTTACTAGTTTGTTGCAAGTCAGCACGGCTTCAGCTTGTATGGCCCATGTATCATAATTTTCTGACGTCAATAAGTCGATATGAATCTTCGACATTTTTGGTTGCAATAAAATATTACGATACGTAGCACTAACACGTGGAACTTATTTATTTATCGCTCTGCTACCATATTAACTATTAAAGAATTAGGGAAACAGAGTGGATACGGAAAATATATATTAAAACATGGTTGATATTAATTAATTATATGACACACATAATCATACATGACAATCTATAAATTGAAAAAATAATAAACAGAACTGTCGCTTAGCAACTCTGTGTACTCAACAAAGAGTATGCATACACTTCACACACAGCCACTTTTTTCCGAAACTATAAGAACTATACTGTTGAAACTTGGTAAGTAGATGTATTCTGTGAACCGCATTAAGATTTTCACACACAAATAGAAAAAAAAAACAATAAATTTTAGGGGGAAAAAATATTTTGAGTTTCAGTTCTAAGTATTTTACTTAGAACTGAAACTCAAAATGTTTTTTCTTTTTTCATCAAACTCAAATGTGTCAAAGTCTATGGAATTGAATGGAATTGAAATCAAAAATGATAATGAGGTTTCTAATATCATTTTTTTCTAAACTGAATAGTTTGCTTCTAAATAAGAAAAATTAAGAAATTAAGAAAAATTATGGTGCAAACTTCCACCGAAAATTGGTTTGAACGTGATCTAGTAAGTAGTTTTTTTAATACTTCATAAATCGTAAACCGTACACTATTATTAGAACATCGATCAAAGTAACAACGAACTACAAGAACTTTTATATTATGTTACTTGCTGCTACGGAACCCTTCATGGGCGAGTCCGACTCGCACTTGGCCGCTTTTTATAGTGTTGAAATCCCTTCCAGTATCCTTCCGCTGCAGTAGGCTGGGGTGGTTATGTCGGAATCGAACCGACTAAAACCGCACGCTGTGTTGGGGCCGAATGTGAGATGGTAACATAATTAGCTCTTGCATCCCGACTGACTCTGGCCATTTCTGGTTTCGAGTTGGCTCTCTGAGGAGTGGAAACTGCATACATTTAACCCTAAATTGCTTGGTTTAACTCGCGGCCAAAACTAGATGGGACAGTATTAAAATAAAGATTTTCTAAGCTAAAACTATTTAACTGTAATAAACGGACGAATCGATGCTATAACGTGGATGAGCCTAATCGCGCACGCCCACATAATGCTGTGTAAATGTCGCTGAAGCTTAACACACTGTGATTTTAGATCGTTAGGGCCCCGTTACAAGAGTAGGTTTATGAGAGTTGATCAACATTGATTGTCCCTTTATATATGAAAACCATTGCGGGTCTACATCGTGTTGTAAATATGTGCTATCGCGATGGAATTATAAGTGCCAATAATTTACTTTTAGTTTATTATATACTATTTACCTACAAAGCAGATAAAAATGAAACGTTTTACAGTTGTGGATTTTTCTTTCTTGCTTGTATTCCCATTATTTGCTCCTGCCCCTTCCAGCTAACGTAAATTGCTCGTCTTAGGATTGGGTAGAAGTCTGAGAGTCCAGGTATGACCAGCTGGCCTCGGTTTTTAGAGCTCTCTCTTAACACACCGCGTGTCTTACGCTACAGCTTGATATCTTTCTAGAGTTGTTAAAACCAAAGATACAATCTTAATATTTGTACTGGGCAGGAATCGAACTCACGACCTCTAAAAGCCCTCTACTGCTTCGCCACATAGCATAGATCGTTAATACTTGTAAATTGTAACGAGAAAAGAAGTTTGGTACTTTTATATGCTATGAGAGCACTGTAAAATTAATAAATATAATGTTTAGCTAGCTGCTAACTGGTGAGACAGATAATTGAAAAGATTGATTAACAATTTAGAACATAATTGTAATCGATATAAAGGGTCGTTACATGATTTTATGTATAGGTAGGTATTATAGAAATGAATCTCAGGGTGGATTTGCAATAAATATTCTGCTGAGGCGTTGCTTGATCCGTTGTACAGAGATGGAAGTATGCACTTAGCTCGATCACTCCCGGCTGCTGATGTTGCCGGCGTGCCATGGTCGTCGTTGGTGTGCCTCACGGCCGAATGATGGCGTGAAGCCCGGTGCGAAGACCCTGGAAAAAGAAAGAGTGCGGGTCATTTTGTCACATGGGAACTACGTCCAATGACCCGCTAAAAAGAATAGCAGGTGAAGGTAATCTCCCCAGAGGCAGAACAGCGTAGCTAGAAGCTATAAGATAAAAATATAATTAAGCAGTGCAGGTTGATGAAGTGACCTCTGACCATAGGGGTCATCGGCCTCGTGTCACTAATGGGTAGGCTGAAATAGCACAAAATACAAATATTAAAATAACACATAGATAAGCCATGCATATAAGCAGGCATAAAGCTGCGCCGCTAAGAAGTTTTCACCTGTTAAAAGAAGTAGGAAATGTTGATCTCAAAACTTACCCGGTGCCTATAGCAGTTGGCCGCCGGGGTCAAAGTGACCTTCCTCGGCGAAGTAGCCAAAGAAAGGGAACACTTCAGCGCCGTGAATAGACACTTTAGATAATGATGTCCAATCTCGCTCGCACAACCATAGACAAATTAGTTATTAAGTGTCGAAAATATTAAAATATCGACTGTACTATATAATTTATTTAAAATAGGTTTATAAAAAATCCACAACGTTACAAAATATAAGACAATTAGACTGTTGTTCTGACCAGACTTCCTAGGCGCCAGACTTTCGTGAGAGCATCCGCAATGCATTCTAACTTAAATCACCTATCCTAAATCAATAAATCCTTATCGTGATTATTATCTAAACGTTTGTTTCTTTTTGCATACGCTTAAGGTGCTTTTCCACCAGAGGGGCGAGACGAGACGAGGCGAGAAGAGAATTGAAATCGCACTGACCCTTTTCCACTAAAAATTGCCATCGCGAGCTCGCGCGTGACCGCCGCGCCCCGTCGCCCGTATGCTTCATATATAAATGTATTTTAGACAGCTCACACACAATGCTCGATATAACTTTGTTCTAGCGTCAATGCCGAAAACTCCGAACAATAATTAGGCGTCAATATTCTCGTCAATCGACACTGTTTCCACGAAAGATGCACCGGGAGAGGATTGAAAATTTGTTATACAAATTTCAATTCACTCCTCGCCTCGCCTCGCCTAGCCACTCTGTTGGAAAATCACGTTGAAGGTGATTTATACTCTATATGGGAACCAATACGGTTCATTTTTGCACAAACAAATATTTCAATTCACGCCTCGCATATTCTCGTCAATCCACACTGTTTCCACCAAAGATAGGCTGGGAGAGAATTGAAAATTTGCCATACAAATTTCAATTCTCTCCTCGCATCGTCTCGTCTCGCCCCTCTGGTGGAAAATCACCTTTACGCAATTCCACTCAGTTTCTAGAACGCATTATCAATTTAATTTGTGAAAAAAAACACATAGTCTGTTTGATTAATGATCAAACAAATTGTATAATTTATTTCTTTGTGTTTTGACTTCGTAGCTTACGAAGTCACAACAAACTTAATCTTAAGCCGTAAGTATGATTTCTATATCTTAATTTGGAGTTGATGGTTTCTTCCGAGACAGTGAAGCCTTGGAAAATATCATCACGATGCTGGCCGGCAGGCTGTGCATCCAAAGCCTGCAACCTTGGGAACTTAGGGTCCTCTCTCCTACACTTTCGCCTCCTGCGCCCTTGACCTTTACGGAAGCGACTACCGTGTAACCCGCTTAACCTCGAGATGAAAGCCTCCGTTAATCATCATGAAAAAAAATTACAACCTAATATTATGATTGCGAAAGTGAATTTCTTTGTTGCTGCTCAATCACGCGAATACGGTTAGATTTGGTTGTTTATTATATGGAGTAAAACAGGCTATGCATCGTGGGAACAGGATTAGTGTACTATCCGTCCCGCGACTCCCTCCGCGGTCATAGACTAGTAACATACTAATGACTGACAATCCTAGGGAGCGTATGTTAATCCAGACAAAAAAAAAAAGATTTGGTCTCACCATTTTATTTCGTCTATTTTGACTGGATTGTGTGTGAGTTCGTATGTTTGGAACGATTGATCAGATTTCGGTCAAATTCAAAATAAATAAGATAAACTTATAAGGCTTACTCTTCATCCGACCGCCAATTTTGGTAGCATACATAGTTTGTAGAACGGCCAGTTGCAGGCCATTTGCAGGTACCAGTATGGTAACTCTTCAGAGGTCTTATTACCTAATGACGAAAAGGAAAATGATGGTCATAGCGCTACGGCGGCTAAATCACATTGGCGTTAATGATAGACATAATTTTTGTAAACTTTCGAGAATAACTGTAAAAAAATCATAATTTTTCTTTTTAATTTATCTAAAATTTATAAGAAAGAAGCCTTGAAATGTGTGGTTTTAGATTGTCACCATGAGTGTGCATGTAATAACGACGCGTGGGCATATATTATTTTGACATCTTGTTTATTTTCATCTAACCATTTATTAGTCGTTCAATGTTTAATTAACTCAATTATTTTGCGTTTGAGCCTGTTTTTGTTCTCAAGGTGAATAAGGAAATAATAATTATTAATATATCTACGTTGTAATTGTCTCAAACCATTGATTACCGAGATGACTAGATAAGTCTCGTGATTAGTGATTTTATAGCGTGATTATGAATAAATTATTCTTCCTGATTGCGTATTCAGTATATTTTATTAATAAACTTGCTTGTGTCATCAATCTCGTTCACCTGGGTGTTGGTTATTGTTAAGTCGTGGGCCATAGTAGCCCAGATGTGTCCATCTCTAGATCTCACGCTGTAAAGTTTTATTAAGATCGGTTAAGAGGTTTCGTAGCGGAACGTAACTTACAAACAGATAAAATAATGGGTCACGACATGACCACTGGCTTCACCGACTATTAGGTGCAGGGAGAATATCAATTTCCATACCATTGTGCTATGGTTAAGGTTCGAAATCCATGCTAATATTGTAAATGGGAAAGTGTGTGTGTGTGTGTGTGTGTGTGTGTGTGCGTGCGTGCGTGCGTGCGTGCGTGCGTGCGTGCGTGCGTGCGTGCGTGCGTGCGTGCGTGCGTGCGTGCGTGTGTGTGTGGTCAGGAATTCAATAAATAATGTGGAATACTACAAGTGTTTTCATTGAAGATGTGTAGCAAGTTCCACCAAGTGCCATCAATCAACAGTATAAGCACGTTGGTTGTAGCACACATACGTGTGTGTACGGTTGGTAAGGCTTTCAAAGCGTTTTTAACTTTTCCTGGTTCTCATTCTATCATCGTCTTAGCAATGGTCCCGGTGGTATTCGAAGTTTTCTACTTGGAAGTCCGGCATTTGCTTTTCATTTTATGATTGGCTTCTTTAGGCTATTACAGTAGCATAATCTCCCAACCCCGAGTGGAAAAGTGGAAAAGCCTGCCCCGAGTGGAAAAGCCTGCCTTCCTAATGCAGGTCAAAGAGAGGGGTGTTAATGTTATGAAAATATTATAAATAGCTAGTCCTAACAGACTGTTCCTGCGTTGAATACGGCTCGCATTTCTGGGATGTCTCCGCAAAGTATTTATTAGATTCTTTCGACAGGTTGAAGCGACGTGCGGTCCGCATTATTGGAAATCGAACACCCTCAAACCTCTGCAGATGCGTAGAGACGTTGCTTCCTTAGCAGTATTTTACCGTCTCCACCATGGTGAATGTTCTGATGAGCTCTTTCCATTAATCCTACCTTCTCCTCTACTCAGGACAACACTCACCATCAGGTGAGGTCAAATTGACGTGTCCTATATAAAAAAAAACCGTAGTTACCTACCTATGGTATCCTTTCCAATGCTAATCCGGTAAATAATGCCCATAGTTGATAACTTTCACATAACCTCGATCAGCTGATAAAAAGCTATTGGTGTCAGCTACTCAGATTATGGTGGGTACCTGAAAGCGCATGTACGGCACCTATCTCACCGACACGGACTGGGGCTAAGCAAACACTATGCATATGTGGTGCAAGTGAGAAGATTCACGCGACAGCTGGTGTTGCTGCATAATGCTAAGTTTAAGTTCGATTAGCTAGTCCTATTTTTAATTATTAACATTAATATTTTGTTACTTCGTATTTTGTGCTAATCCGTGATAAATCTTTGTCAATTTGCTTACACTAGCAGTGCAGAGAGGTGCCGTAACTTTAATTTGGTCACGTTCTCACAGCCCTATTCCTAATCTCCCTAATGATGATGTCCCTACTATACTAACAGGATACACAAAAATAATAATACAATGAAATCCAGTTTTAACGTTTAACATATTGCTCTTTATTTGAGCACCAATCCCGGTTGTATCAAGTTTTTCTCCTCTTATAATTCCTTAAAGGTTTATTTATAGTTTAACAAAAGTGACTGCGATTTAACCCCCTGACTCCTTGAGGAAAACCTGCGCCAACGTCTCGTTCATCAGTCATCAGTATGTGGGCTTTAAGGTGAGGCTTGGACCGCCAACACTTAGTAAGGACCTATACACAACACTCCTTAGATTAAGTCCAAACTCTCCCGAGACGCTCGAATTTATGAGGAGAAAGCGTGATCAGTCTGTTATTGCCTTAAACCAATATATCATAAAGCTGAAGCTCCTGAGGCCTGGCGATAGTATATATATATGAGATTATGATATAGTCAGAAGTCACGTACTAAAATTTTTACATAAAGACGGTCCGGTCCACTCGCGCTATGTTCATATTTTGCGCCAAATCCATCTTACCTTTCACCGTCGAGAGATATTGTCCATGCAACCGCGATCCCTACGCCTCATTACCATATACTGCGCCCGTGACAGCATTGCAATTAACTATCTGTTTATTGTTGTTGAATTATAAACTGCGTTGCGTGATCCCACTTCTGGTTACTATGCACAGCCGGTCTTTCACTGCGAATGAGCGCGCACACCGCACGCGCTTTCATTTCAATATATTACCTGGTTGTAATTGTGCGCTGATCAGACACGAGAAGCTCCAAGGAAAGTTAAGAAATTCATAATAGTTATGCGATGGTTATCTTTGCTACTTCTTGAGGGCCTGACGTGGTACAGCCAGCGGCAAAAGTGGTTTGACTCGTTCAGGTTTACAGATTACCTCAGCTCGTAAATATTTCATAAAAGAATGACTAAAACCTCTGTGCACTCCCGGGTTTGCTGGAAGAGAGCTCAACCTAGAGTTAAGCTCGTTTTTGTACATATTATCTCTCTTATTCGTTTAAATGCTATGTAAGTGTACAATAAAGAATGAAATAAGACATGTAATATATATACCATTATATAAGTTTTATACACACATATTTGCTTATTAATTTTATTTCACTTTCAAAATAGTTTGTATGATAAATAAGGTAGTGTTTGGCAACTATTTCATTGACTGTAAGCGCTTAACTATCCAATAAAATTGTTTTCGTATTGTGTTGCTTATGAGAAATGCGAGAAAAGGTACGCAGCGCGCATTTATAAGCTGTTTAACTTAATAATAAGTAATGGTATTAATATAAATTCATATGCAAGTAACTACTTTAAAATAATTTGTAAATGACACCGAGCCATAATACTCGTATAATTTTACATTCTGTTATTCGCTGAGAGTCTGAATCAATAAACAGTAAGTATATTTCATTATATTTCTTTAGCTGATGCCCGCGGCTTCACTCGCGTTGATTTTTGACCCCGTATCCGTAACCTATTAAAAGTAACTAGGCTATTATCAATCTCTATAGCAAAATTCAGCCAGTTCATTCAGTCGTTGAACCTTACATACAAACATTGTCACAAACTTTCACATTTATAATATTAGTAGAGTACGAATTAACTTGTTGCTGTTCATCTTCTTAAATGTATTTTGGAAACATTTCGTTTTCAATTACCTATTGTAATAAATCAACATCCAAGACGAGGCTGAAGTCGTGACAATTTTTTTTTAGAAGGACAGGCCAGACTCTGGCCTCGGCAGGTGAAGGCCTAGGATA
The DNA here is from genome assembly GCA_949126895.1 of Eilema caniola. NCBI lineage: Eukaryota > Metazoa > Arthropoda > Insecta > Lepidoptera > Erebidae > Eilema > Eilema caniola. Next base: position 6,601,034 of record OX421476.1, read on the forward strand.
TATTCTTTTCAAATATTCTAATCTAATCTTGCTAATATACTTTTCAAAAAAAAATAACGGGATTTTCGCAAAGATAATAATGAATGACTCTGGTTACGGAGCGCACCTGTCTTGTATATGTAGTTCTTATTCTCGTCTTCAATGTAGACTCTACATACATTTCGACACAATGTAAGAGCAAATAGTGATGTTCCAATGATTTTCAAAACACTCATTTTGACGAGATCCGCTTATTGTTTTCGACAGGTTTGTTAATTTTCACAGGACCGGCTGCCGCGTCTGATCTCCAAACCCTTAGACGAAAGTCTGCAACTTTAGTCTCTTGTATTGTTTAACAGTGTGCCGACTTGCCAGTGAGTTTTTTTAAGAAAAATATTAGCAACTTAAATTACTTAATATAGGGAATATAACCTAACCCTTCCAACTAAGCTAAATCGCTTAGGAGTGGGTTCACGTCGGTAGTGTAATGGCCAGGATTCGAACCAGCAACATCTCGACTCCTTAACCACTAAGCTACCGTGACTTGGGTTTCAGAGACGTTGACAAAACTACACTCCTACATAATTCTATGTTTTGTATAAACTACTAGCATTATTGCGTGTCATTGAATAAGTGCGACCACGCCTGGCCTACAATGGCCGGCTGTGAGTAGGGTAGCCAGAGCTCACTGGAGAGTTTTTGTGCTGCCAGTGGAAAGACCAAAGGCTACTCCTGCTTTATCTTCTATACTGACGGCACAGAAACTCTGTGTTTACAGGATCGGCAGCATGAGTGTGACTCCCCTGATGTCGCACACGTCTATAGGCCACGGTAACCACTTTCCATCACGTGGGCCGTATGCTTGTCTGCCACCTCAGTTGTATAAAAAAAGGTACCTCGTACTTTGGTACACAATACAGACGTACAGGTGCAGGTACCCGGTCACCGGTCGTACACGGTCTTTACAATCTATCTCAGCATGCGACGTTTCCATGTATATAACTATTAATAACAATAATCACGGAGAAAACGCAATAATTATTATTAATCGAAGTGAAATCTTTGGCGATAATATATCAAATTGATTTATCGACTGTATAATTTGTAGTTTTTGTAGACTAATATGAGCGTGAATAATTTTTATGAGCATTCTAAAATGCCGTGGTAGCTTGCTTCCTATGTAATGCTCTAGCTTTTGACGGTTGTCGATAAAGAATGCAAATCCTATTGTGTGGGGTGTGAACAACAATCCCAAACAATAGGACTTAGGAGAACTCCTAATCAGTAAATGTAGTAGGTACCTGGTAAAGTACTATATATATAAGTACCTCTTCCCGTGAGAATCGTAAAAGGCGACAAAAGAATAGAGCTGTTCGTTTTCCGAAAATAGTTCAGTAATAGGTACTTAGTATAGTAAAATGTCTGGGCGAAAGGCATTGGCTTTAAGAAATTATATATTACGGTGAAAAAAAGGAATTGACGCCTCCGCTTGTATACGTATCAGAAAATTGGTTGACGCTGGCTATGTTACGTCACTTATTAATATGTTGTTCTTAAATAAATATACTTTACTTCCAAGCAAATGTCAATATAGTGTACCCTCATTGTTGGCGCCGTTATTGTCTCAGGCCTCGCCATCATTGCGAAACTCAGGATTTCATGTTTGCCATTGTTTGGTATTTAAATCATCTGAGCAGCTGATTATTTACGTGCAACCTTTCACGATTGCTTTATGTGATTATGTGTGTTGGTATTATTTTTATCTAATACTGTTGCCTTCAGTTCTGCTTAGGTTGAACACATGTTCTGTTCAGTTTTCTGAATGTTATGTCTTTCCGTTAAAGCCTTTGAGACTTCTTCTTCTTCGAGTCAATTGATAATTATCATTCCAGCTTCTTGTTAAATTTTATCGGATCAGAACTGGCTGCACAAAGGAGTCTTCATGCCACGCAACTGGAAGCAGCTAGACACGTTAACGCAAAACCGTTGGGGTTGTAAAAAATCCACTAACTGGTCTAACTACATACTTCGATATCGCCAATGGGTCATAGAGGTCATATGGCAGTCGCTTCACAGAAACTGTCAAAGTCTAGCCAAACACGCATGCTAGGGTAAAGAAGACTAAAAGGCTGTTGGGAAGGATGACCATGACAATGATCGAGCCATTGGGGTGAAAGGATTAGTCAGCCTTCATGACCCATTGGCGATATCGAAGTAAGTAGATATGTAGTTAGACCAGTTGTTGGATTTTTAGGGTTTCGTAGCCAAATGGCAAAAAACGGAACGCTTATAGATTCGTCATGTCTGTCTTTTTGTCTGTCCGTATGTCACAGCCACTTTTTTCCGAAACTATAAGAACTATACTGTTGAAACTTGGTAAGTAGATGTACTCTGTGAACCGTATTAAGATTTTCACACAAAAATAGAAATAAAAAAAACAATTTATTTTGGGGGTTCATACTTAGAACTGAAGCTCAACAATTTTTTTTCATCCAACAGTCCAAGGTCATTAAAAATGATATTGAGGTTTCTAATATCATTTTTTTATAAACTGAATAGTTTGCGTGAGAGACACTTCCAAAGTGGTAAAATGTGCCCCCCCCCCCCCATCCGTAACTTATATGATACATTACCATAAAAATATATGATGTACCTACATTACCATGCAAACTTCCACCGAAAATTGGTTTGAACTTGATCTAGTAAGTAGTTTTTTTTAATACGTCATAAATCGTAAACCGCAATTTAGCTACTTGCTGCTACGGAACCCTTCATGGGCGAGTCGGACTCGCACTTGGCCGATTTTTTTACGACTCTTAACTACCCGCATTCGTCTAAAGATTATTTAGTTTGTACCTATCCTTCCTTTCTTCGAGCACTTGTACTATTTCTCTCAAGACCCGCAACCCCAACAGCCTTTTAGTAACAATGTCTCTATATATTATTTATTTTGCTCTAATCCTGCCTTACTTCTACCACAAGGTATTTTTTATCTCGCAAGCTGTAATCAAAAAGCAATGGACAGGTGTGTTTATTATTATATAAGATACTGCTCTACCGAAGCAATAACGTACGCAGTATAGTTATTCTAATAGACGTTAACTATCGATGGACCGTTACCTTAGAACGAATGAAAGTTAACTTAAAGTATGGATTTTGAAGCAATGGAAGTACTTACCCAATTACAGTTACTCAACTACTGTAAGTAGGTCAAGTTCATTTCAAACTTCGTTTTAAATACACACATAATTTTTACAGGTATTTCTTTAAAGTTTTATTTTTTTTTATTATTATTATGGTCATCCCTAGATTAAGATTTACTCAAGTTTAATATTCCTGCCATTGCAGTAGGTACTTGAGTTCAAATTTTACACAGAATTAAGTGACTGACAGAGTTAAAATTTAATGCGTATGTTGCGTGGTATAGGGGACCCAACAAAGTTCAGAGTCCAGATTGTCGTAGGCCTCGAAGAATCAACATCCGTGTAAACTGTACAAGTGTACGCGACTTATGCGGACTGAATTGACCCCTTCTTTACTTGAACCATTACTTTGGATTAGTAGCTGGGATCACATACACCTCTAGTATCGTTGTCGTTAGCTCCTCCAACCATATAAACTGCTTGTGTATCCGTTTTTGGAACCCATAAAATGTTCATAGGATAAGTCTTCGAATCCCATCAGCATTCTTGAGAAAGTATAGCCCGCTGCACGTCCCTATCTGTCATACTAACTACAGGCAGAATGCGTATATGATCAGAGCATGTCATACGTACAATGTTGTGTGCCGTAGCATCAATATTGATTTATTTAGCACAAGTGTCACTAAGTTAAGGAAGATGTTATGTGATATTTACTTGACTTAGTGTTAAGTTTTGTTTGTTTCATCATGTCGTGTACTGTGCAGAACAAAGACACGAAAGTGCAGTGATTAGAACAAAAGACAATTTGTGTTTGTGTTTATATGGTAAATAACGGTGTAATAGAATAGGTAAATAGTATATAAGTTAGTATATAAGGTATTTGTGATAAATAAAGACACTTTTAACAGACAAATAGGGCACTAATGTAAATAGTCTTAAGCAAACTGCCATTGTTACATTTAGTCGTAAGAATTTTATCGTTGATTTCTTATATGAATCTTATTAATATTGAATCCCATTAGCATAAGAATGTAGAAATATAAAAACTATGTACATAGCAGTAGTATATAAGGAAATAGAGGCACGTCAGGATTTTTCATTAGGCCGCATAGGCACTGAGCGAGTAAGTTGAACGCAACTGACGAATCAAATAAAAGTAGTCAGAAACAGACGCGTGCCTATATTTCAAGGTCAATCGAACCATATAAAAACAGGTGCCATGTTGGCATAGCATCTCAGTAGTCGGACAGAATTTGTACCAATAACAAGTCGGAATAAAACTCTGCAACATTTTTGTTAAAAAGTGTTTATTTCACCATCAAGAACCCCACACTCAGCTCGCCCACACCGAACGAGGTACCCCGCCGAAGGTGTCTTCAGGCTTCAGCCCGTGACGACTCTGCAATCCCAGCAGTTCCCGGCCTTACTCAGCGCACCCGCCGTTCTGTTTCTGATAAAAGTCTGGCGTTGAGTGTTGGGCCGGGAGCGTGCACATGTACCATAATTTATTATTTTTAACGTTCACTATTCGTGAATAATTGTGACGTTTATCGCATGTAACTCCTATTACTAGCTGCAGGTTTTCTAAACTGTAAAATAAAATAAAATAGCAAGTCCACCATATTGTACGATTGTACCAATGGTAAACGTGGGCGACTCAATTTAGTTCCAACGATGATTACTTTACTAAAACTTCCTTTATATATAGGCACCATGGAGAAGGAAAAAATGATTCATATTCTGTCCTCCGTGATAGGCACCCACTCGATGCGCTATTCGATAACGATAATCATTTGTAGAATATCTTTAGACGCCTACTTAATATTCATACATTCAAAACATTCACACTTTATTGTAACAGATCTATTCTCGACGAAGTTGGCATATTGATTACGAACGATTATTTCATTTCTCGATTTTTCGCTCAGAGCTAATAATCGAGTCTGTTAGCGATTGCTCGGTATAATCGATATAGCTCAAGATAAGTGTGAGTTTGAGTTATAGCTTATTTAAGTAAGGTTCGAACGAGTTCGAAGGTATGCCTCGCCCCGTTGACGAGTTAGTAAATATGCAATACACGAATGTTAAAAAAAAGTTATGAGTTTAACCTTACTCGTTGCTGGTTTTTTGGAAGTTAATTTAAAATTAATGTATTTTTTGCATTTGTGATGTTCCATTAGTGAAAGAAGTTGCAACAATGATTATAAAAAATGAATGGAAAACCTTGTGAAAATTTTCCATATCATATAAATTGCTACAATTTTTTTATACCACTTTGGTGGCAGACACTTTACATCAAGTGGGCCGTGAGCTTGGCCACCCTGATGGAAAGTGGTTACTGTGGCCTAGGGACGTATGCAACACCAGAGGCGTTACACACTCGTGCTACCAACCCTGAACTATTACAAAATGGGGTATATTGTAGTAGTTTGGGAAAACCACAGCAGGGAGTTCATTCTACAGCTTAAGCGTGTGTGGGATGAAGCTCCTTTCGTACCGCACGGTGCGCACTTTTTCCGGTATGTCAGGTAGATCAAACTAGGTGCCAATTTTGATTCCTAATTTATAAGAAAAACTTCAATACGAACCGTGAGAACAGTAGTAACCCACAGAACCAGAGATATGACAACCCCAGGGAAAGTGAAACTGTCATCCAAATTAATCTTCTATCTACTATTATTAATTTTAAGTATACACTAGGACAGAATTTTTGGAAGTTTTGCTACTACGGGGTTAAAGTAAGGGATAAAGTACGTAGTAGGTAAGATATTTTTACATATTCCCGGGTAAGGCTAAGACACAGGCTAGTCAAAATAAAAATGCAGCAGTTAGAAATATAGAGAAATGGCTCACAGATAGCTAAATTTTACACTTTGAGTTTAATACATATAAATAACTTATTCTAATAACTAATTCTAATAAATCCATTTAAATGTGACTGTTGTGACCATGTTTTTTATTATAATAATTCTGTTGACATTCATAATTATTTTGATAGATAATATAATATTTAAAAAAGTAATAAAATTGTTAATTGAAGGTTTGCATGCTATAGTCTGCGGCTAAACATGCTGGGCTTGTACATGTTGTAAGATCCTGCTACTATGTTTAAAGGCAAATAAATTATTCTTATTCTAATAAAACCACTTCCCACCTAAGTAAACGGGCAATTTAATGGCTAATAAATATTCTAATATCAAGCAACTTTTAACTAACCGTTGAGTTAATTGAGTTCCTTAAATGACTCCTACGTTCTTTAAGTGCGCTACAGCGCTACTAATATCTAAAATGATTGTATTAGCAACGTTAATACTATATAATAATAATAATAAAGCCTTTTATTCGGACAAAATATACAATTATGTTTGTTATACCACTACACTGTTATACACGTATTTTACTAAATTAAATTTATTCGAATATTTGATGCTTCTTTATTTTCTGTAAGTCCGTTTGCCAGTTGGCAAAGGCCTCCTCCAACCTACTCCATTCTGATCGCTCTCTGGCTACTCTAGTCCATGTTATTCCTGGTCGCCTGATATCGTCATCCCATCTTTTCCTTTTACCTTCTCTTGGATACCAACGCGTAATTATTTTCGTCCATTTACCCTTCCCTCTAGCGTTAATACTATCATATAGGCAATAATTTCATATTTTAGCTATATCTAAGCTTTACGTATATATAAATAAATAATAGGAGGATCGTACGAAATGGCGCACATTGGGAGAGGCCAGCAGTGGACTACAGTGGGTTAATTGATTGATTGAAATAAATAATATATAATATATAATAAAATAAAGCATAGTAAATAAACATTCTACACAACCCTTGGCAAGCATAGCTTAATTAGCTTGTGTTTTGGAATCTCGATTGCGGTATCTAAGTATGTACTTAGATTTAGTAAAAACATATAAATTATACATAGAACTTTTTCATGCATACAGATATTTGCACTGAGCAGGAATCAAAACCCGCCCGCCTACGTAGCAGTCAGAACTTTCTACCACTATGCCACCGAGGCCGTCATATATTTCATGAATGACACTTAACCTGTAAATGCAGACACTCCAACGTAACACCAGTAGCGATAAATCTTTATGCGTACTGACCGAAGGGTTGCTAGTTATTAAGACGTCAACATGAGTTATAGTTCACCACTGCTCTGTAATTCCAGTTCGATAATGCTAAATTCATTTGCTAGCTATCCAGCAATTAAGAAAAATCTGGTTTCAGACTGCAATTTATGAATGAAAGAATTGCAGATCCGTCCTGAAATAGAGCTGAAAGAAACTATAATATGCTTCATCTATATTCTGATATTCATTGAGAATAGGGAGTTATGAAAAATATATTATAGTTAATAAACTAACTAGGGTAAACTAGGCAATCTTGCCCCACTATTCGAAGAATTGAAATAAAAAAACAGTGTAAACTCTGGCTCAACATGCAGAGACGATATTCTTAGCAATCCATGGATTCTCCGTGCGGGTGCCGGGTCCATCGCGTTGCTGAGTTGGGAACTCGGGACAGTGCCTGGGACTTGCGACCCAAGTGTAGGTTTAGAAGGGGCCCCTTTTGTTGATGTACATCAACGCTCACCTTCACTACCCAAGTTCCCCTCCCTGCCTAACCAAATTTGATACGAACCTACTAGTGCCGCTTTAGACATTCGTCCTAGTAATGAGCTTATTGTAGCTCTCGATAGGCCTAGATCTTTAAGTAGGTTATAGAGAGATTTAGCTGGTATACCTCTCGCTCCCACTTCTACTGCATACAAATTAACCACGTAACCGTTTTTGATTAATTCGTTTGTGAGATCGTAGTATTTATTTTTCTTAAGTGTGTGGTCCTTCGGTATATTTGTTTCCCACGGTACAGTAAGTTCCACAAGGACCACATATTTAGTCGTTTTCGAGTATAGAAATATGTCCGGTCTAGATGACGAAACCCCAACATCCTCCGGAATTTTATAGTGCTTTTCATACGTGTCGATTAGGAGAGTCCAATCTGGGGCAGTATCTAAGATTGAATAAGGTTTGTTCCTGGATTTTATGGATGAACCTTCAGACACAAAGTTGATATGACGTCTGTTAGTAGTCAATCCTTTTTGGGCTCTAGCTACTGCCAGACTCATTGCTTCGTGTATGATGAAAAGCACCTTATCGTGGCGGCGTGAGTATTGGCCTCTATCAAGAAGCACCCTACATCCTACTAATATGTGCCTAGCCGTCCCTATTGCCTCACCACACGTATAACATTGTTTTTCTGTGGCTTTCCCCCACCTTACCAGATTACTCTGGTCTGGAAGGGTCATCTGAAAGGCGTTAAGATAGAATTTTAACAGGGCCGGCGACCACTCATAGATCAAGGTGCGCCACTTTAAAGCCATCGGTATGCAGAACTCTCCCATTGTCAACCATTCGTTTTGGATTTCCAAATTCATCGCGTGCACTCGATATTTATCATTTTCGTCTTGCTTCAGAAAGGACCTAAGTATATCCTGGTCCCTTTTTGGCTCTCGTACTCCCAACCCCACTTTGTTCGACTGGGCTCCTATCATAAATCGTTTATGGAATATAAGTCTAGATTCAAGCTCGGACGCGTTATTATCTTTCGGGAGTGCCCTGACTGTGTCATCTTGGGATTTACCTAAGATGTGGGCTTTGGTAACTCTAAGGTGTTTATAGAGCTCCGATGGTTTCTTTAATTTCATCCCAAAATTATTCTGATCCCTAAATAAAGCAGAGGGATCAGCAGAGTGCGCTAGTCCAAGCCACGATTTTAGTGATTTTATGACAGTTGCATCTATTTTCGCGAGTAAGGTTTTGCCGAAATCGTATACCAGAAAAGGCCAAGTCAGACGTGATGTTAGGTAGTTGTCATATATCCAAGCTTTTTTGATATTATTCAGTTGTAGCTGATCTATCTTATTTAGGTTAAAAAAATCTTCGTAAATGTAATTAAAACAGCTGTGATCAACGATTTCTAGTGGGGCACATTTCTCGGACACATCGGTCATATGTGGCCCAGTAAAGATTTTAATTGAGTCGTCTTTTTTCTTTTACTTTATTATTGCCTTTGCACTTATTGCATTTCTCTGAAAAGCTTGAACAGTCGTCATGTAACCAGCCAGAACACTGCAAACACTGAATATTGTCATTCCATTGATTAACTCCTAGTTTCTTGTCACTCCTAGTTTGTTGCTTGTGACATTTTCTATCACCTTTCATATGCTCCATTCCTGGGATCTGCAGGTTTTTCCTTTCCCATTCTCTAAAATATAATCATTGATCGATAATACTTCAAAATAATGACATAAAAACGTATAGAATTGGGGCACATTACCCGAGATAAAACATCGTCGCTATACTTATGTCACTGGCCTGTATCTCGCAGGGTTGCAAGTGGAGCACGTTACCGAATGGGGCACGTATGCCTGGTTTACCCTATTGCTAAGAAACCCAAAGGGTTAGTAGCTATAGTCCTTAAATCTTCTTTAGTTAATATTTATTCTAACCACTAATCAGTCTTCGTATTCCAACAAGAGTATATATATTTTTTAAACTTGTAATACACAAATAGATATTAACTGTGCACACGTGATATTGTGTTATAATGTGAAGTCAATACTATATAGCGAACAGTCGTGTTAATGACAATAACGGTCTCTTAAATGAGATAAAATTATCAGTATTGGTTTATCTTTCATATGTTCTCGCCTTCCATCAAGGTGTCTGCGTCGCTTGACACTAGGCACTTAAAAACGAAACTGCCGAACGTTTTATAATTAATGAACCTTTTGAGTTCCTTTCGCCTTCGAACAAACAATTAAACAGTTCGCCGACAATTCGGCTCCATGCGTGACAGCGAGGCGTGTTCGTATCCAAGTGTTAACATGCGCATATATCATGGTTCGACTTGATACACCTGCGAAGCCACGCCCACCGATCCTCGGGCCCCGCAGCCCCACTCTCACCCCTGTCTTTCGCTTTGCCATCATCAAGATACCATTCCACGTTGAGACGTCATCGGGGACGCACGTGAACTTGATTAAATATTATTTAAATTCATGTTTTTGCGTATAGTGTTTATGAACTGAGTGCTGTGTGAATAACTTTGGGTGTTTCCGTTTTCTATTATTACCTTGTCAGCGTTGAAGAGTTGTTCTAACATAATTGTAAGTTTTTTATATAACCCAATACTATTTTTATCAACATAATTTTTTATTTGCACCCTACTTTTTTGTGTCATTATGTTACATAAATATTTTTGGAAGATCGTTTGACGTATCTGTCAAGGCAGCGAGACAGTGAATGCTTGCACAAAAAAGTTTTATCTGATGTGATAGTAGACTCGAGTTGTTTGGACTTTTTCTTACTACACAGATAACGTTACTTTTATGGTAGAGTCATATTGAAGATAAGGTTTTGTGTATGATCTCTCAGGATATATACTGAGTTTGTAAATGCAAGTTGATAAAAAGTTTTTTTACTTGTTGCTTCTGTGGGGCGGAGTCTAGGCAACATTCGCACGCACGCGCTAACCGCCTTTTGAGGAAAACGCCGGTTTATCAAGCCAAACGCACTGATAACATACACTAGTGGTTTGGAGCAAAAATATATTTAGTATTGCTGTAGATAAACATTGTACATGATACTACAATAAAGTCCTTGAATGTATTAATAACTTGATACCTAAATAAGTGTTTGTCAAACTTGCAATTTAAAGGTCGGCAAAAATGGGTTAGTACTAGCCACTAAAGAGTGCACTCTACCAAAGAGCACAGTGCTTTCCATTGATATTTTGATTTGTTTATGTAGGTATTATTAGAAACATTGCTTAACGAATTAGTAGTCTGTGATTTGTTAGGTGTGTAGGAAGAAAAAAATTCTTATTAATGTTTTTTTTTCAAGGTATTTGTTTTTATTATTTAACATTAAAAGTTTTCATTAATGATTTGTATACAAAGAATGTGTACATTATATTATTGTTCTGATTTTTATTTTCATTCTTGCAAGGGTGTAGAAATTTTACTAACTTTTTAAGTAATGTGCTATCTTAGCCCAAGTATGGGCACTAGGCTAGAGTCACTACACTAGACCCATCACTTGCAGATTGTTGGTGTCCGGTAGGGTAGAATTGGACCACTCCAGCTTTTCCTGTGGGTGTCGTCAAAGGCAACTAAAGGGATAGGGCTGTGTGTCTTTTCGATAGTAAACATACAGCAGACAAAGTACCCACGAGACGGCAATAGGCTCGCCCCCTATTACGTGGGCCCGAAAATCATAGTTGGCGAAATGCGGGTGTTAATACACCTCTGCCTACCCCTTCGGGGATTTACAGGCGTGAGTATATGTATGTAATTTTCACTTACGGTTAGATATCGTGCATAGGTACTCCATGTTATCTAGCTCCCAAAGAGTGAATTATAAGTCTAAGATTTTCACGTAACATAATAATATTATGTTTATATATTTAATAACTTATTTAGCTATTTATCTAAAATACGGCATTTCAATTAAAATTAAGCAATAACAAGTAAATGCAATAAAATAAAGAATTCAGAAGTTCAGTCTTAGGCTTTACCCTCCGTGAGTTTTACGAGATATGTTAAAGTTGTGTGAGGATCATTACGTATATAATAGTGTATGATGTCCCAAAAGATACGTGTGGAAACTATGACAGCTACACCACTGGAATACATCATTGTCTCGTTATACAATAACGCAGACGGCACGCAAGAGCATTCCTAGAATCATTAGAACATTAGAAAACATGTAAATGCTGACAATAATACTTCAGAAGCAGCCACCACTCCAACAGAATCTGTATACAAATGAGTTCCTTTCTTGGTATCTAATGAATATGAAATATACCTATCGATTCTTCTCCGAAATTGGTATTGGCTACTATAATTTGTTTATGATTAATATTTTTTGAAATTTGGATTTTAAAGCATTCAAATTATTATATTAACATCGAATATGTTTTATGATAATTACATGAGGTGACACTTATAACATAACTGTTAAAAAACATTTATATAGGCCTGGCTATACTATATTTTGGTGATAAAAAAAATCGAACATCCTTTTAACTCAAATTAAGTAGCTATTCTGAAATTTTCATTCATTGTCATAGCAATTATAAATTCCTACAAAAGAAAATGAATTAACAAAATAGATGCAACCGTTTCGAAGTAATGCGCAGACAAACATATTATTATGTGACAATTGATTTTTATTTAAATGAATTACCTAATACTATATACTAATGACTGCTTATTTGATTCTAAATTGTATTCATGCAAAGTCAAATGCGCAGTAGATGCGCTCACATAAACACAAAATGCAGGCAATGTGTGTCCATGGGGTCATACCCCTTCGAGAGCATTATAAAGAACGGTTAATCATCCAAGTTTCCTCTTCAGACCGTAGCAGCAGGTCATAAAACCATAGGCCTCTCAGGGCAGTTATATATATAAAAGTATCTAATAAATATTAAATTAAATCGCAATCGAGTAAATCATATTAATGCGTGTACACAATCTAGCCACTCTCCTATATATTACGAGTGTAATAAGTGATAACGCTTAGTGCCTATCGTTAAAGCCCAGGAGTTAAATCCCACTTCAGATTTTATATACAACATGGATTTTATATCCAACTAGCTGACCCGGCGAACTTCGTATCACCAATATTTTTCCGCCCGCGTGGCGTCAGAACACGTTCCCGCTGCACCCTCTACCATTGCCTGAAAGAGATCGCTTGTAGCGATAAGGCCGCCATTTGTACATTTTTCTTATGTTTTCCGTACATGTACTGTATTTCTTTGGTGTACAATAAAGATTTATCTAATCTAATCTAATCTATACATATAAACCTTCCTCTGAATCACTCTATTTAAAAAACGCATCAAAATCCGTTGCGTAGTTTTAAAGATTTAAACATACATAGGGATATAGGGAGAGAGAAAGCGACTTTGTTTTATACTACGTAGTGACTAGCGGAGCGTCCTGGCGTTGTACCCGTGCATATTATACTCGTAGTAGGTAGGTACCTGTCTTACTTATCTTACTGACCTATCAAAAAATCTTCTCTTCTGATACAAATTTTGTTTTGTCAATTACAAACACAGTAAAAAGAAATCAGTAGGTGCACTGGCAATAGATTTTTCTTTATAACGTGTGCTGGCAACCTAGCCGAATTATGTTTATATTTCATCATTAAAGGTGCTTAATAAATACATACATACATAAAATCACGCCTTTACCCCGGAAGGGTTAGGCAGAGTTGAATTAACACCCACATTTCACCAATCTGTTATTCGGTCCCACGTAATAGGGGGTGAGCCTAATGCCGTATTCCGGGCACTATTGTTGACTCGAGCCATGCATCTGAGGCTGAGCCTGGGCTGTACATATCTGTCTGATATTAAAGTTAAGAATTTTATTAATGTCAAAATAAATATAGGTACATATTGATGCTAATTCTGTTGTGACATAACTAAACTAAAATAAGCTAAAAATCTCTAAAATTTAGTTTAGTCCTGTCAAACGTCGTTCGGTATTCTGAAAACACACGGCTTACCTAAAATTAGTTTGACACGACCAAAATTCGCTTAGTTACTTCATTTAGTCCTTTTTAGTGAATCGGTATTCTGTTGTACGTTTTAAATGTCAAACATTCACTATAATAAGAACTGTCACACTAAAATTAGATGCCACCTAAATGATGCCGACTAAGTTAGTGATAGGTGTAGTTCTATGTGGTACTCGGTCCAGAAACTCCACACGTTGCACCCTGGGCTACAGAGACGGCAGCGCCACTCTCCCGTAGGGCTAATGCTGCCGCTTACGGCAAATTCCGACCGAGGCGGAGCGACTCTGCAGAAGAGTGCTCGGAGGTTTTCCAAGAGTCCCTCTGACTTGCACAGGGCACAGTGGAGAGCAGGCATGTGCTAGACTAGTTAACCGAACATCTGGCTTTACCTCATCGAAGCTAATGATCAGGGTATTAGAAGGTATCTACAGGGTCGGTAGCACGATTGTGATGCCCCTGGTGTTGCAAACGTTCATAGGCCACGGTAACCACTTCCCATCAGGTGGGCCGTGTGCTTGTCTACCACCTAAGTGGCATAAAAAAAAAAAAAAAAGATGGCTATGCTATGTCAGACTCGAACCAACTTTAGCCGCACGGTGATTCATCACATCGGCCTGTATGGTGGTTGTTTGGTTAATCATGCTAGCGTGTCACAAAGGCTGAAAAGCCGCAAGAGCTTTAACGCGTATGTTGACTGCGAACCCTCTCTAGCTACGCGTAACAATTGCCATAGATGTTCGTGTGGCAACCGGGAACTCTCCGAGGTATAACCAAACCAATCCAAATACCCATATTCATGCATACAAATATTTGCACTGAGCGGGAATCGAACCCGCCCCTCCTGCGTGACGGCCGCGTTCACTACCACTACATCACAGAGCCTGTCATTTTATATATATCGTTTAGGTTATTGAGGCATATGAGCTGTATTTTGATTAAAGAAGGCTTACCGAAGATTCACTGGCAAATTTGGAAAACCGGAGAAAGTTTCCTCAGAGATGATTTACATCTCCGGGCACATCCCTACTGAGAATCTGATGTCAAATCGTAGTGTTAAATTGACTTGCACAGATTCCATGATTACTAACTTTATTTACATAGATAATAAAGACATGTACCGCGAAATGCCAGGTACGTGAACCGTCCCGAGGAGGGCCAGATTCCTGAGGAGGGCCAGACTCCCGAGGAGGGCCAGACCGAGAGGGATGCCCCTGGGTCAGCCGGGTGCGAGATATATGTCGCATGACAACCTCACCTTTGACCTAGCACTACGACCCACAGACGCCGTGCGGTTTAGTCGATTCGAGTCCGACATAACCTCCCCCTCCGGCTCCGGAGAGGGTACCAGCATTTTAACAACCTATAAATACAGTTTTTAAAGATTTTATGAAAAGACCCTTTATCATTGAGCGGCAACACATCCAGTTTCAACTTTTAGCGATGTCACATTCGTATTTAGCGCTGTCTTAGTGAACACTAATTTTAGTTGGACTAAACAACAGAATAGCTTTATGTCAATCACTAAGCTAAAATAGTATAATTTTAGAGATATTTAAGTTTCGAGATGCCAACAACAGAATTAGCATCATTGATGCTAATTCTGTTGTGACATAACTAAACTAAAATAAGCTAAAAATCTCTTAAATTTAGTTTAGTCCTGTCAAACGTTGTTCCGTATTCTGACACGGCCAAAATTCGCTAAGTTACTTCATTTAGTCCTTTTTTAGAGAATCGGTATTTTGTTGTACGTTTTAAATGTCAAAGATTCACTATAATAAGAACTGTCACACTAAAATTAGACGCCACTTAAATGATGCCGACTAAGTTAGTGATAGGTGAATTTCTATGTGGTACTCGGTCCAGAACCACACGGTGCACCCTGGGCTACAGAGACGGCAGCGCCACTCTCCCGTAGGGCTAATACGGCAAATTCCGACCGAGGCGGAGCGACTCTGCAGAAGATTGCTCGGAGGTTTTCCAAGAATTTCTCTGACTTGCACAGGGCACAGTGGAGAGCAGGCATGTGCCAGACTAGTTAACCGAACATCTGGCTTCACTTCATCGGAGCTAATGATCAGATAGCTATGTCAGACTCGAACCAACTAAAGCCGCACGGTGATTCATCACATCGGCCTGTGTGGTGGTTGATGCTATGTGTTGATGTGCGTGTGGCAACCGGGAACTCTCCGAGGCATAACTAAACCAATCCAACTACCCATATTCATGCATACAAATATTTGCACTAAGCGGGAATCGAACCCGCCCCTCCTGCGTGTCGGCCGCGTTCACTACCACTGCATCACAGAGCCTGTCATTTTATATATATCGTCTATTGAGCATTAGGTTATTGAGGCATATGAGCTGTATTTTGATTAAAGAAGGCTTACCGTAGAATCACTGGAAATTTTGGAAAACCGGAGAAAGTTTCCTCAGAGATGATTTTCATCTCCGGGCACATCCCTACTGAGAATCTGATGTCAAATCGTAGTCACAAATTGACTTGCACAAATTCCATGATTAATTACTTTATTTACATAGATAATAAAGACATGTACCGCGAAATGCCAGGTACCTGAACCGTCCCGAGGAGGGCCAGACCGGATGGCCCTGTGTCAGCCGGTGCGAGGGATATGTCGCATGACAACCTCACCTTCGGCCTAGCACTACGACCCACAGACGGCGTGCGGTTTAGTCGGTTCGAGTCCGACATAACCTGCCCCTCAGGTTCCGGAGAGGGTGGATTTCCCGCACGTAAAAAAAAATAAGGTACGTGAACCGAGTAATACCGTATTTACTTAGGTTTGATTTAAAAAAATCACAGTGTTTTTACTATTTTATCAATATTATGCATTAATTTACATTTACCGGCATTTTAACAACCTATAAATGCAGTTTTTAAAGATTTTATGAAAAGACCCTTTATCATTCATAATTAATTTTTAAGGAGCGGCAACACTTCCATTTTCAACTTTTAGCGATGTCATATTCGAATTTAGCGCTGTCTTGTATAGTGAACACTAATTTTAGTTGGACTAAACAACAGAATGATGCTAATTCTGTTGTGACATAACTAAACTAAAATAAGCTAAAAATCTCTAAAATTTAGTTTAGTCCTGTCAAACGTCGTTTTGTATTCTGAGAACACACGGCTTACCTAAAATTAGTTTGACACAACCAAAATTCACTAAGTTACTTCATTTAGTCCTTTTTTAGAGAATCGGTATTCTGTTGTACGTTTTAAATGTCAAAGATTCACTATAATTAGAAATGTCACACTAAAATTAGACGCCACCTAAATGATGCCGACTAAGTTAGTGATAGGTGTAGTTCTATGTGGTACTCGGTCCAGAACCTCCTCACGGTGCACCCTAGGCTACAGAGACGGCAGCGCCACTCTCCCGTAGGGCTAATGCTGCCGCTTACGACAAATTCCGACCGAGGCGGAACGAGTCTGCAGAAGATTGCTCGGAGGTTTTCCAAGTATCCCTCTGACTTGCAGAGGGCACTGTGGAGAGCAGGCATGTGCTAGACTGGTTAACCGAACATCTGGCTTCGCCTCATCGGAGCTAATGATCAAATGGCTATGTCAGACTCGAACCAACTAAAGCCGAACGGTGATTCATCACATCGGCCTGTGTGGTGGTTGTTTGGTTAATCATGCTGGCGTGTCACAAAGGCTGAAAAGCCGCAAGAGCTTTTACGCTTGCGATGACTGCGAGCCCTCTCTAGCAAGAGTCAATCTTGGCTCCAGCTACGCGTAACAATTGCCTTAGATGTTCGTGTGGCAACCGGGAACTCTCCGAGGTATGACCAGACCAATCCAAATACCCATATTCATGCATACAAATATTTGCACTGAGCGGGAATCGAACCCGCCCCTCCTGCGTGAGGGCCGCGTTCACTACCACTACATCACAGAGCCTGTCATTTTAATATCGTCTATTGAGCGTTAGGTTATTGAGGAATATGAGCTGTATTTTGATTGAAGAAGGCTTACTGAAGAATCACTGGAAAACCAGAGAAAGTTTCTAAAAACCTATAAATACAGTTTTTAAAGATTTTGTAAAAAGACCCTTTATCATTCATTCTCAATTTTTAAGGAGCGGCAACACTTCCATTTTCAACGTTTAGCGATGTCATATTCGAATTTAGCGCTGTCTTAGTGAACACTAATTTTAGTTGGACTAAACAACAGAATAGCTTTATGTCTATCACTAAGCTAAAATGATAAAATTTTAGAGAAATTTAAGTTTAGAGATGTCAAAACAGAATTAGCATCAATAGCTTTATGTCAATCACTAAGCTAAAATAATAAAATTTTAGAGAAATTTAAGTTTAGAGATGTCAACAACAGAATTAACATCATTATGCGAAAGTATAATGTTCGCATGCGACTCCGCTTTCCCTGTTCAACGCATGTAACAGTATCGCCAGCCTATTATAAATTGTGTCCCTCTCCTTATGGAAATGAAAGGCTTAGATTCCTTATCTAAACACATTGACCTGTAATAGTACTCGCTGGACTGGTGATCGGTACCCATATATTGTGTCCAATTGAAAATCGCCATATTGGCTCTGATAGTTGCGGCACGCAGTAGTGAGTGTACTTGAAACTAATACTAATGATGGACAACGATTGTCTTGGTCTTATGTATCAATTTAACAATATGGCCATTTAAGACATTTTTTATGGTAAACGCATAAATAAAAACAACGAACGTCCATTTGCAAACTAATTAGTTCTAAGTACACTCTTCGGCGCTACAAATCGACACAAAAAGTAAGCCGTCATTTTCTATGGAATAGCCAGTCCAGCTAGTTATTGAGGTCAGTGTCTACACATTATTCGTTCTCCTATTCGAACCTATGGAGCATACTAGTGACGTCATTTTTGTAGACTATATTTGATTCCAAAATAAGTTTACGCTCAGGTTGTGGATGAACTTCCTGCCGTGGTTTACCCAAGCGACTACAATATGGGGTTCTTCAAGAAGGATATTAGAAGGTATCTACAGGGTCGGTAGCACGATTGTGATGCCCCTGGTGTTGCAAACTCCATAGGCCACGGTAACCACTTCCCATCAGGTGGGCTGTGTGCTTATCTGACACCTAAGTAGCATAAAAAAAGTAGATTCCAATTTGGAAAAATGTATTTAATTTTAAATATGAGGTCAAAAATTGATCTATTTTTTATGTAAGTTGGTCCAAAGTAAAAGTAAATAGTTATGAACCGTGAAAAAATACACCTAGCTGCAGTTTGCAACATACTTGTTACTTACGTCCGAGTAAAGCCTTCTTATAACCTTTGTGACAGCTTCTGCTATAAACTGCTTAATTATATTGCCAAATTATTCGAAAGGTTGCCTCTACAGTATTGATATTCTAATATATTAAGTAACAAATTTAGATAAGAATTCCAAGATAGTACTTTAAACTGAATATTATTAAACTTATTCAAATCACCAAACACTACCAGTCTTCGAGTAAGCGAGATGCTTGTCGCTGACTCAAAGTCGCTTCTTCCTGTTCTTGATTGCGCCGATGTCAGCTATCCCGATCTCACGGAGGAGCAACTAGATAAACATGAGCGACTTAATTTTTTTTGCATACGATTCATATTTGGTCTGCACTTTTATGATCACGTGTCAGATTTCCGTAAAGAACTCAAGTGGCTCCCAATTCGGCTTCGCAGGATCGCTCATATTCTAACATTGTTATATAATGTATTGTTCAATCCCACCACTCCTTCCTGTCTTAAAAGAACTGATTTTGCTTCAACGGTTCTAGCCACCCGATCCGGAGCTCAATGCGGATGAGATTACCTAAACCCGCGAAGACATGTGGTAGAAAACATGAAAGAAGAGATCTAGGACACAAAGGAGTACTTACATGGGCAGCAACTTAATGATCTTCACGAATTTTGATTTTATTCGGCACTCGCGAGGCATTTTACCGGCGCCGGTACGAAGGCGGTTTTTTCAAGTGAATGACAGGTGTCAGGCGATACCTTTCGGTGCACGCAGCGCGTTTCTTGAAAGTTGCTATGTTTTGATAGGAAAGATATAAAGATAGATACTTGGATAGGAATGTTTTAGATGGACAGTTCTCAATCCGTAACAAGAACGATTCCAGTTCCTTCATGACACACATACGAGATGCCTGAGGTCATACGAGAATTTGAGGTTGAAATGCCAATACATTCCACTGACTTTGTTGACAAGTCTTTCACTGTCAACGCTGTGCGTTTATGGAACGCATTGCCATTGAACATCAGATGGGTAAAATCCTTAAACGTCTTTAAAATAATGGTAAGGAACTTCTACCTATCATGCTGTACACTGTGATAGCTCACAACTATGTGCTCACGCACTATTTTCTCTTCATATTAATATGTACTATTTACTTTAAAACTATTTATGTATAAGTTTATATTACTTTATGCATAGCCGTATAGTATATTTACTTTATCTTTTCTTGCACTTCTCTCTCTTTCTTTTTGTTTTCAATACACCTTGTACCTAGTTTATCCGAAAACTACACCTGCCTGGAAGAAATCGCTTCCAGCGATAGGCCGCCCATTGTACATTACATTCTATACATGCTACCTACTATTTCTGATGTTAATCTATTGGTTTCCAATAAAGAATTATCTATCCATGTATCTATTTATTTATCGTGTAGCCCAAATTCAACTTTATGACTATTTTTTACTAATTTGTCATTAGTTACAATCTAATCCATTCTAATATTATAAATGTGAAAGTATGTGTGTGTGTGTGTGTGTCTGTTTGTCCGTGTTTCACACCTAAACCACTGAACCGATTTGAATGAAATTTGGTATAGGGGTCGAATAGACCTTGAGTAAGGACATAGGCTATGTTCGCACGGGATAGCCGACATCCACGCGGGCAGAGCCGTGGGCAAAAGCTAGTTTTACATAATCTTACCACGATCAAGACTCTTAACTAGGTAACAAAATTTGGCAGAGGAGTAATTTTCTTTTTTGTCGGAAATGTCCAAGAAATTGTACACTTTTTACTACCCGAAGTGACTTTTTACCATGAAGTCGTGGACAAAAGGGAAATAAATGTGAAAATTGGAACGAATAGACGGCTAGTAACAAAAATACAAATGTTTTGATAGAATAACTAATATAAACGTGCTCCTGAAACAATAAATTTAGTATTAGCTACCTATAAAATCTTTCCATATTTTATTGGCGTTAGAAAAGAACATGAATAAGCATCATCTTTCCATAAACTAGTTTTACATCTCTCATGTTCGGTAAGTAGGTCCTTATTACCCCCAAATGGGGCTTGTAAGTGACCAATTAGCGCTCTAGGGTAATAATGTAGCTATAAAAGCCCTAGGGCGGTAAGTAATTAAAAAAAAACACTTTACTCTTTCAAAAAGTTCGCGTACATCTGACCGTCATACTGGCAATAGACATCATGCATTCAGCCTAATGACAAGACAAAAGAGGTCGCTTCGCTATTCAGCCTTGTCTTCGTATGAGTTTAATAGGCATCAATTTTAAATTTCGAACGGCGAAGCTCAATTGAGCTCTTGAAAAAAAAAAGAGATGAAAAAAGGCGGGAATGGAAAACTTTTATTATTAACATACCCAAGACAACAATATTAATACCGAATAGCTTTTCACAACACCCTGACATTGGCAAGTTGTGGCAACACACAGAAGCCAATCAACAAGAATTGAATTGAACATACCCAAAAAACACCTGTCCCTAAAATTTGAATATTGTTCTCATTTCACTATAAATTTTAACTAATAAAATGTTTTATTCTTGTAATGCCGGTTTTGTTCTACTTACCTCACAATCGAGATGTAAAGCAGAGTAGTTAGCTCGGGTGTAAGCATCAATTGCACCCTCGAACTATAGGCGCCCTCGCTGCGCTCGTGCGCCTAAATATCTTGGGCTGCAATTGATGCCTTACAGCCCTTGGCTACTAATCTACTATTAAAGTAATGCCTTAACAGGACATGATACAAAATTACGTAAGCACCAAATTTCTCAAGACAGTACATCATTGCGTAGGTGTACGCGCGTGTGCAGTCTATGAGTTTTATGACCGCTAATAGGCAATAATGTCGAGTCAAGAGGTGCCTCTTGACTCGGAACGCGGAGGTTAAGTTATTGCTACGGTTTCGTTTGCTACCTCATAGATTTTGATCGTATCAGTGTCATGTTTATTTCTGTGTTTATACCTTCTACTGACAGTTGATTTAGAGTTCGGAGGTTTATGGTGGAGTTTACGTTTTTTACCATATTATTAGTGAAGAAAAGTTAAAGAATACTGGTGGTACAAATTTTATGGCACGAATTTGTCACAAATTTCGGCCGGGTGGGTACCACCGTGCACGATTGAGATTAATTGGATTGCGTTCAGAGGTCAGCAAGTGTAGAGCCGGGCAGAGGCATTGTGATCGTAGCACTAGTGGGACCGGTGGGAGTTGGGAGTCACGCGGTGCTGCGACGACAATCCTCTTTTGATGAGGCCGTCAAGCTGAGTGCCAACATTTTTGCATTGCCAACGTGGTACGTGTATGTACTGGTGACCCTCTTTACCGTTAGGCGAGGTTAAGTCAAATTGACGTGTCCTATTATATATAATATGTACTATCTGTTTCGTTTGGGACATTCCCAGTTTCAATACGGAGTTTGGATATTGGCTCGCATAGGTCAGTTGGCTCGTTCCTTGTAATAGGTGATCTATGAAATATCTGGCTTATTTCCTGTTTGAAAATGGCTGAAATGTTATATAGTTGCTGTGATAGAACCTAGATTAGTTAGAATTAGTTACGTCTTTCTCCAGGTGTAAGTCGATAGTCGATCCTATCAAGAGCTTTCTCTACTATCATTATCATTAAACCTTTAAGAATTATTCACGTAGATATTGTGGATGGCATAGCTTCCTTCCCTCATTTAATGCTAACCAAATTTCTAAGACTACACCACCTGAACTTCTTAAAAAAATCAATATTAATTCATACAGTAAAGAATAAATTGCTGTACATCCTAAAGCTCCTTCTTTTATTGAAGCCGGGTGCAAAGAAACATATAAATTCGTGTAAAATATAGTTCTGGTTCAACACGAGGTGTGCATGTCTTCAAGTCTTTAGCCGTTTACTAATAGCTTCCACGTGACTGCACACGTTCGGATCTTAGCGCTGATCTCTCGAATTTAGAGCTAACGGTCTTAATGTGTTACTGATTCTATACTATTTGTTGCTTTTATGGCTCTAGGGCGCCCTTACTGCTCTAACGTTATACCGAACTAGGAAACTGGTATAGTCTGTGGGAATCTGTGGGAAAAAATAACAGTTCTAATCGAGATCATTTTACAAAAGAGTGTCTGAGGTGCTTGGTTTACGTGCTTGTTTAATTTGGCACATTTTTGGGTTTTATCTGAAATCTAACTTTTTCGACTGCTATGTGGCGTAGTGAAAGAGCATTTGACTACCATTTTGCCTCCTGGAACCAAAAATACAACCTAGATTACCCATTTACTTTGAGTCAAAATTGCACTTTGCCGAATGCCCTGGAATATCCAATATAATCAATATTTACAATTTAAAAAAGATGTAACCAAAGTTAAGAGATTCGTTGTCTGAATAAAATTCTTAAGAAACGTTCAGTATCGCTCACGCACATATCTAGTGTCTTACCTTTCCCGATACAAGAAATTTCATATGCTGCCCTCTATGAGAGAAGAAAAGTTGTCGATTAGGTGTTCCTATTTAAAATCATGAATGGGTCCGTTGACGCACCTGAACTGGTGAGCAAAGTAGTATTTCGCATACCCTGTGCTTTCCTGCGCAGGTATAAATTGCTGGATGTACCCGCGGTAACGGCAGCATACGGGCAGAACTTTTACCTGTTAAGAGCATGCCGTACATACAATGCGGTGTGTCGGGATGTCGACATCGATGTATTCCACACAAGTGTCAACAAGCTCAAAAGAACTTTGTGTGATGCTTTTGTCACTGGGTGCTGATGTTAATCAATTTAATTTTTGTTGTAATTCTTGGTTTTGTTTACCGACTTTACAGTGATTTGTCTCTAATTAATTTATTTACTGGTGAAAACTTTTAATTGTCCTTGTGCTGTGTGCATGTTATGTTCCTTAATTTATTTGTGTATCTAGCTGTAAGTTTTCATGGGAAATGACATAAAAATAAAATAAAATAAAAAACAAAGTTTCAGTAAACCTATAAAATTCAGAAAACGGGAATTAACGCGATCATGGTATAGGTACTTACATACCTTTGATTGCCTGAACCTACCTATACCATGATCGCGTTAATTCCCGTTTTCTGAATTATATATCATGGAACGCGAGAGTTTAAAAGTTAGATAAACCTATAAAAATTATCACACATTTAATTTTGATCATAATTTCTACACTTCGTACTATTATGAATCTGTTCTCATTTAAAATTATACATCGCTTTATGAAATTGATCGATTTATTCATTATGACTCCGGTCGAGCGACAGGAAGTCCTCAATTGTAATTATTGAGCTCCATTCGCACTCCTATCAATGTTGCATGCAGAACGTGCGCTATATGACTAACATCCGGGACATCTGTCTTTTCATCTTCTATTATTGTTCAGCTGATATCTTTAAGTATACCTATAATGTATTTTCGTACCCATATTGTAAAATGTTACTTAATTTTCTGAAATATTCAGAATACCTAGTGCTAGTTTGATGAAAATATTTGGGATACTCGATTACGGCAAATGCAAAAAGTTCCAAAGCGACTAAAATTTAGGGTTCTTCAAGAAAGACTTTAGGTTTCTACAGGGTTGGCAGCACGACTGTGTCGCCTTAGGTACCTATTGCACACGTCCATAGGTCACGGTGACTATTTTCCTTCAGGTGAACCGCTTTTGGCCACCTAAGAGGCACATAAAACAAAGTTGCCGCCAGGTTACATTGTTCCAATAATATACAACTCAAAATTTACTTGAACACAATCTTACTAGACACTCTGTTTACGTCTCTTTTCGTAATTACCGGTCAGGATTACTGCAATTAATAAATAAAGCCTTTAAATTATAAATGTAAAAGTTGTCCTATTACATTATGTACCATATCTAGTTGTGAAAGCCTTCTATTAAATTTAATATCTCGTCCCTGGTTTTGAAATCAAATTATTCAACTCCATGAATGACAGGTGTGAGCATGTACTTCTTTATGCATGATGATTGCCTACGCATTGAATTCAACATTGAATAAAATTCACTAGTATTCATAAAGTTATTACTTCACATTGACACCATCTATCCTTTATTCGATTTGAATTATGTAAATGGTATCGCTACAATTTTATCTGTTAGATGCGGCACTGTAACCGAATTTGATTTATCGGCTATCTACTTGTGTATGACGTATCGTGGCGGGTTTATAGGTCTGTAGGTACCACCGCTGACAGGAGATGGATGTCTGGACACGGTCTGTTCCTTATTGCTGTCGTTTGTTCTTGAATTTATTGGACACGAAGTAACGGTTGCATCTGCGCTGGCTCTTCGGTGGTCGACGTCGGACCTAACCAGGTAATATATTGTAGGTACGGGAAAATGCTATCCGTGTAAACCTGTTGACTCTCTTTGATGTCATAATTCAAATCTATCATGGATTCATGTTAGAGTTGTAGTTAAATTCATATCGTTGGACGTGTACTGTGGAGTTATCTATCGGTTACTTTCACTGTCATTATAATATTTATTCTATTAATCGCAGTACCTAAGAATGTATATATTCTCCGAGAAGTATCAGTCATGAAGTATCTATAAAATTGAATGTAGATTTTAAAATATTTGTCTTCGTTGCGAATTGTTATTTTCCGAAATAAAATATTTCTGTTGCCAAAAGCATTTAGGTAGTTATATCAATTGGATGACAAATAATCTGGCAGCGTTTCTTTTATTCGCGGAATACATCAATGCCGGTGGTCGTGTTACTTACCACTTTTATCTTCACATGATAATAAAATTTGCTTCTTTGTCGTGAGTTCTCATTTTGCCTTATACCGTCACATTAATAAATGCAAAAAATAAAGATACTGTACTTATGTTTTCTCGGCATTCTTATAATCGTGCTTTACTGTATTGTAGTACTGCAAGCGCAAACATTTAGAACGGTCCTAGCATATAACAAGTCTCACGAAGGCGATAAAGCAATGAATGTGCACTAACTAGCAGTGGCGGTGTTATTTATGACGGCCGATACCATCGGCACGGACTTGTCAATCACATGGATACGTACCAGACATCAAAATTACACTTGACCATTTCTCGATGCAGGTGATTATGAAACTTAACGTTCAAGAAATAAAGGATAAGAACGGGACCGTGAGTAAAACGTTCGGAAATACTGGTGCACGCCGTGTTGGCTGATCGGCCACGGCTATCCATCATTCATGAGCGCGAGCGCGTAACGAGCCTTTATTCGAGGGATCCATGGATGTGCCTGCGACATCCTCCCGCAACGTCAAACATAATTTCATATTTCTTTTTATGTATCACAAATATATTTATATATAGTTTTTTAGTTTGATCTATCTCAACTACACTCGCCTGACCCCGTAGAGACGTTGTTCTTTCATATTCATATTTTCTCTTTCATACGGATTTAATCTATTCATATTTGACTTATTGTTGTGTATTTACGGAGTATCGTTGAAGAAAATACCTTGAAAGCACCGTTGAAACGACTATCTGATAGTTGGGTTTCGCATAATTGAATAACTAATGTGGCCAACTCCCCGCGTACAGAGTGACGTTGGTAAAAGGCCGTGAGGGTAGCCTAACGATGCAGCGATAGTCAGATGCTATCAAAGTAGTGACGTTTCAATACAACGTGGATCAATCGGTGGCGTGTAGAGGAGTATCTGTCGATCAATCGATTTTCCTTCAATGCATTATCGTAATCTCGCCCACCCAGGTTTTAGTTGGGCACGTGCGATGTCACTTGTTATATCAGCAAAGTCGTCGGTTATCTTTGTTGACCATTAAAGCAGACAGTAAATCGCATCAATATATTTGAAGAAATTCTTCTCTAAGAAGAAATAATTATCAAAGTAATAGGTACTTACTCAATTTAATTATATTCATAATAATATTCAAAACTTCGGTACATATCCGTATGAATTACATACCAATGTAAACTTTGGGTGGCTTTCTTGTGTTAAATGTGAGGTGCACTTCGTGAGTTGCCAAGATATGATCACATTTTATATTTTGCATAGTAGACTGGCTATTCGTAATGTTCTCATGAGGCACGCCAAAAAATCTCACGGTTTTGATTGTGCACAAACAATGAATATAATGATTACTTGGGTTGTCCCAATCATTAAACATGCTTAGTCAAGACTCATCGAAAATTCATCGGGGTTCCTTGTCAGTCCACGATACGGTATCAAATTAAACGTTAAATGACATCACGAGGGCTTGCTATGAATTCACAATTGAATGTGTTCGTTAATAAACCTTTTTATTTTTACTCGAATGTTGCAACGTGATCATGCGGCGGTACGTCGCCATGTATTGTGTGAGACGAAAGTGTTGTATTGTCCGTGGTTTCCGATTTTAGTTTATCATCGATGCGCGTTATCGCTTTATGTTGGTTAAATTTAGATCAATTTTCCTTATCTTCGGTTAATCCAGGCTGTTTTATATTGAAGTTCTATCGTGAAAATAGAATCTAGTATAGAACGCTTTCTCAGAAAGTATTTATCAAGACTTAAGTATACTCAGATTGCAGTTATCAAGAGACTGTAAGCCGTACCACTTCTTGACTGGTTAGGGCGTGTAGGTGAAATTATCTAGTCCTGTTGTTTGATAACTAACTGGGGTTGAGGGAAAAGTTCTGAAGAATCTTTACGTAATCGCGCTTTTAGTTCCTAATTAGCTACTTGCTATTGTCTACATTTCAATAGTCGACTTTTAAAAGGCTAGGTACAAAAACACCTTATGTGATTTAATTTTGGCAGGTATATACTATCAGAATAAATGATACTGAAGCCAAATGCTTGTAATAGTGTGATGTAACGTTTATGGGTAGTGTAATCTCAGTGTTTTATGTTCGTACGGACGCCACTGACGAATGATTAATGACTTGAGCAACAGCGATAGTGAGACGAGCACTCAGGCCGACACGGCGACCAACAATATTGTCTCATTTATTGCTAATGATCTATTCAATATCTGTACACAATTCGACATTACTTTTCCTTAAATACTTACATAATTTACTTTCACATGCAAATGTTTCTATCTAAGAACTGTAAGTCAACTACTGATGGCTTTTAGCAAATAAGCCCTTGATGATGCACCGAATCGAAAAACTTAAGGTAGGAGAATCAGTATCCAGCGTTTTGATAAAGATAGCCGGAAAGAGCTGAATAAAGAAGGTGGATCACTAGATATTGTATCATAAATTAAGAGAAGCTTTCGGCCAACTGTGATATACCTACATGATTTGACGTAATTTCGGATGCAAACATTAATGTTTCTTTCTAAAACACATTACATGGATGGCCTTATATTTTCCATAAACACACGTTGCGTATCGAGCCCAACGTATAATTTTACAAAAACGTTGTTATAATGCCTCACGAAATTGCTGTGATTTGTTTCTGAACTTTCTGAGCAATCAATACCGTGCCGTGCCGCGATTGCTCGCAATTACACAATAATCCGTGTTGATTCTACAAAATATCATTGTTCCTATCATATATAACATGCACACACATATCACGGCTTTCACTCATAATTACTAGAATAATAACGGGCACAGCTTAAAAGACCGATTTGAATGTATCTCTCATTTTCCTCAAAGTATTCGAGGCCAAAACAGCGGCAGTCAGACGAAATATAACGTGATTGACAATAGTTCTCTAAGCATCCACTGTACTTACACAAACTGCTCTTCCTTTCAATGCAAAATCCTTTCTGTATCAAAGAAACATGTGGATATTTTGAAACGCTACAAGTTAATAATAAATTACTCGTTTTGTAGACATAAGAACAATGACTTCAAAAAAACATTTAGCTTCGTTGCGGTCTTTTCGTCATCGAGTATTTTTTATCTCATTTCTTAGAACCACGATAACGCGTTTGGACTGTTCAAGTGTGTGACGTGTTTTTGTATCAACTTTTAATAGTAATAAGTCGATTATAAGCATTTTTCAAATAATTTATGTGTAACAGAAAGTTGATAAGCTCTGGTTTTGTGTGGCGCTTCTCTTGGTGATTAACGATGTTGTTAAACGAGTCTGTTTTTATATTGGTCTTTATCTTTTTAAAGAGATAAGACGTCTTCATTCTCATGTTAAGAATAGTTTGTTGGTTTACAGTTTTATTATTTCATTGCCAGTACACCGGTTTTCTCATTAGTTCTATTGTTGAAGGCTATTCTAAGCATCGAACTATTTCTTTAAGATCCTGTTCAGTATTTATTAATCTGAGCGGTGTTACTTCGCTCTTCGTAATTATAGCAATGCTGATCGTGGGCAATAATGAAGATATCATTCCGTTTGCTTCATTGCAATTATAAACTGCACAATTTATAGAAATGGCGTCGGCATATTTATTGCACTCAGAATTAGCTACAGTATCTACGATTCCGAAAAGGTATTTGAAGAATAATGTTTCACCGAATTTGATGTAAATTATTTCGGCCAACCATATTTAAGTTTTAAAAGCTACTTTTATGGCCTAGTGTATTGACAGGCCCACAAAAGTAGCATTTGAGAAATACTATTCTAGAGAGGATCAATGTAAAGTCAATTGGGTTTGTATCATGTACGAGTAAGAGGATAAAGATAAAGGACTATAAACTGCAATTATTCAGATCTTTCTGCAATGAAAGAAACATCTTAGTATCTAGACAACTCATTTGAATGGTGGACGCTACCTAACCTGCCGGCCGTTCACCGGTACAACCGACGACGTGCATACATAATCGAGCATTATCATTTTTTATCTGAAGGACACACTATTTAAGAGTGTATTGATCTTTATTTAACTACTCCATATCGGAACTTGAACGATTCATATTTATCAAGTTCAATTTGGTCATGTTGTTGTTATTTTTTTACTTAATAACAGTTTTCCTAATCGTCTTTGGGTGATGAAGTTTGGCCAAAAAGACAACAGGAAAAACTATTACTAGATAATAACTTAATTGCTGCCGACTATTTATTGGGCATAACGAGATCTTTTGAGCCCAAGCCGAGCTCACCTGTAAGCTGGTAGACCAACTGATGGACGGACAATAGATAGAGGCTTTTTCGCTTGCAGTTGAGACGGCAGTCGCAACTTCATCATCATCATATCAGCCACACACAGTCCACTGCTGAATATATAGGCCTCTCCCATAGTCTTCCAGAATGACCTACGCAATTGTCCGTACGCGGTCGCCATTACAGAACTTATTTGCTCCATCGGTCATCTGTTCTGCGCGCTATGTGTCCCGCCCACTGCCACTTCAACGAGATAATTTGCTGGGCTACGTCGGTTACTTTTGTTCTCATACTGATATCATCATTTCTGACGCGATCACGTAGGGAAATACCGAGCATAGCCCTGTGGGCGGTGAGTAGAGTAGCCGGGGTTCACTGGAGAGTTTTTGTGCCGTCGGTGGGAAGTCCAAAAGCTATTCCTGCTTTGTCTTCTACACTGACGGCACAAAAACTCTGTGTTTACAGGGTCGGCAGCACGAGTGTGACTCCTCTGGTGTTGCTGCACACGTCCATAGCCCACGGTAACCACTTTCCATCAGGGGGACAATGTGCTTGTCTGCCACCTCAGTGGTATAAAAAAAATCTTTTGGATCGTAGTTTGTTTCAGCATGAAAGTAATCCAAAAACCTGTGCCTTTTCTTATGATGCCCAATATTTGTTAACTGTACAAAGTTGGCACTACATTACAAATTAAAACATTAAGAACATACCACTACATAATATTGTATTAATTTTGTGACAAGCGTGAGCCTACCCTAACCTTTTTATTCTTGTTTCAGAAATTATATCCACTACGTGCATGAGCGGCAGCGTCAGCAACACAAGCTCGATATAAATGTAAGCACTTTAAAATTATTATGTCTACAATTAAATTTAATTCAGCCAGACATGTATCACATCACGCAGAAGCTGTGAATATTAAAAAACATACGTAACACCACTCCGTACGAGTCTTATTTTATAGTAGTTGATGCTTGCGGTTGCAACCTCGTGTATGTCAGTCGTAGGATTCTATTAGGTCATATTTTCAGCCCCCCTAAACAAGTGGCACAAACGTTAGTAGAATAGAATCCATACCTAATATAGTAAATGCGTAAGTAACTCGTCTGTCTATATGTTACGCTTTCACGCCTAAACCACTAAACCGATTTTGATGAAATTTGGTATAGGGGTAGATTAGATCAGAAGGACATTGACTATGTTTGGTCACGATAATTGATATCCACACAGGCAGAGCCGCAACAAAAACTAGTAGAATAATAAATGTATGGCAATGACACGTATTTTGACGTTTTTGATGTTTATAACAGTTGAAAACGTATGTCTATCATAACACTAGTCTATTCTTTTCTACAGTTACAATTTTCTAAAGTTTTACTCAGGCAATTAAACATAGGGCAGGTTTTAAGTCTGACCAAGACGTTTCTAATGAAACAAACTCCGTATCAAAATCCGTTCACTAGTTTTTGGGTACAGTTGAAAAGGAGATATGGTTGAACTTTTACGTATAAAGTACAGTCCGTCAAATCTAAGAAGTACCGTTTGACAGTTCTGACAATTGAATTATAGGGATGGGATGAAAAAATCGATTACTATAATATCCGAACTTTAAGAGATCGATTACTATAATATCCGAATTTTAAGAAATCAATTGTTATAATTAAATAAAAGAAATGTTTAGGATATTTTTTTATTCACTACTAGTACTAGTATCGTCGTCTTCGTCATCATCGTCATTTAAATTAATGACCAGTTGATTGTCCATTACATTATCAAAGTGTACGTCTCTTTCGAAGTCGTCCATTATTATTTTCTTTGTTTTTTGTACTACTTTACTCCAATCTTCCTGTGTAACTTGGGCACATGCTTCCTTTAATAAACCTTCCATTTTCTTGACACTGAAGGGTGGTTTTGTGTTGTGTCTTGCTGCATAACCTGTAAAACAATAATGTAACTATTTGATAGCAGACGAAAACCATTGTTTAAATTATAAATGTTAGAAGTACTCGTGTTATTATTATAATATTATAAAATATTACCTTTAACTTGGGCCCAAATCAGTTCAATGGCATTATATTGGCAATGGTACGGAGGAAGTCGTATGACTTTGTGCCCGTGCTCTTCGGCCAATTGGTCAATTACATATGTCGGTTTTGGTGGTTTATGCAATTTCACTAACTGTAATAATTCAGCTTTTAATAGTGACATGTCGGCATCCACTCCTTTTCTTTGCAGCCATGCCACAAAATCTGCTTTCTTATTGGCTGACGTAGGTGCTTTATCAATTTGCACAGAGTGGTATGGGGCATTATCCATTATAATTGTGCTGTTAGGAGGGATATTCTGTAATAAATTTAAGAACCACTCTCGGAACCTTACTGCGTCCATTTCTTCATGATACTCTTTAGTGCTTTTGGATTGGAAAGCTAATAAAGAGTTTTCCACGAAGCCTGTAGACGCTGACCCAGCATGGCATATTATGAGGCGTCCACCTTTTCCTATCGGCACCTTCGAGCACGAAGCTTCAGAATCATCAGTCCATGTTTTCGGCACAGAATGGTTGGAATTTAGCCAAGTTTCGTCCAAAAATATTACATTATCCCAGTTTATAATTTGTTTAACTTCGCGCAGGAATGTTAGTCGCTGCATAATTATGTCATGTCGCTCCATAACAATTTTTCGTTTGTCAACTTTTTTGTATCTGAAGCCAATTCCTGTTATTACCGTTCTCAACGACTCTATGCTTCCCTTATACAGCCCGGCATCTTTTAAAGTTGCACATAACTTTGCCAATGTTGGAAATTCGCCTCTTGTAAAATACCCGTATATATGGTTTCTAATAGCATGACTATCGAATTCATCGATGCCTGTCACAGGTTTATTTCTTTTTCGTTTTTTCGGTGTGTGAAGTACGTTACTGTCACTCCCCGAAGGCCCATATTTTTCACTTAATATTTTGCCAACGGTGCGGCTACCAATACCGAGAGCTTCACCGACGCGATCCCGAACTTGTGTAACTGGCAGTAGAAGTCCACCATTTTGAGATTCACGCTCAAAATACTCGTGTAATTTCACCACCAATTCACGAGCCTGGCTGTTCAAAGTACGTCCTCTTTTCGACATTATTAATAAACACTTGCTTAGTTCGGAGTCCAGTATAAATATTGCCAAGGTAAACGGATAAAGAATGATCAGTCCAGAAAAGTAATAGCCAAGTCACAAATTGTAAAACACAAACGAGAAAGCAAGTACGCGCACAGTCAGCTTCCAAGATGGCGAGAGACTGCTGACGCCGAACCGACCGAGCGGACCGCGTGCGCTTGTAGTTGGCAGTGTTGCCAGAAAAAAAAAATTGTAGAGACTTGGACACCTGCGATTTTGCCTATTGACCTAAAAATAATTAAATTAATTTATTTTAGGGTATCTGTGTATTCAGTGCATTATGCGGTCGCGCAGTAACGTCGTTAATTTATAACATCAGGCAACAACATTTTTGTGAATGGGTTCTACATACCTTATTTTTATTAGTTTTAGACATAGAAATAAGACTTAGAAGAAAAAATTGTAATTGTAAAATCAATGGATGTGCTTGTTAAAAATTTGTTTATTTCTCTGTAATATGCAAACCCATACTATCATACACAAAAATAAATGTAAAAAACACTATCCCTGACTCCATTTACTATTTCGACAGCGTTAGCGCGAGAAACCCCGACTTATTTGGGCGCGAAAATCAAAAATCGACAAATCGCTTTCGACAACTTTTTAAAGAAGCAAATATATTTGATTTATAAATACGTATTTTTGGTGAATGGGTTTTATCTCATATTTTACGATTACATAACTATTTAGTTATGTAATCGTAATATGTGAGATAAATCCCATTCACATGAAAAAATATTTGTTTGGTTGTCAAGTGTAATTTGTAAATAATACATTCGATTTTTCGTATATGTAAACGATTTTTTTGCATACAAGTGTATCCGAAGAGTCGCAACACTACGTGCAGTGACCTAACTACGTAACTTTGTAATGCGGTCAAGAATATAACTATTAGAAATTATTTACTGTGTAAATATGTGTTATTTTGCTTTGTTTGAAAGTTTTCAATTACATTTAGATATTAAGAATTGTACATTTTTAGATACAATAATGAAATCTTTCTAAATTCATGGTTTTATGAAAAGAAGGTGCAACCGTCGCCGACTCCTTTATCGACTTGTTCATCCGTACCGCTAGCACGAACAACTATTGAGAACGTATTGAGAGAACGGAGCATTATGATTGGCCAGCTTCACATACACACAGTTTTATAGCAGGCTGGCGGCCAATCGCAATGCTCCATTATCTCAATACGTTTACCATAATGATTACTATATTTGTTCGTGCTAGAGGTACCGTGCATCGTCAATTAATACAACATTCGGGTATAACCGCGGTAGCCTAGTGGTATGGGTAATGGACTGCTGAGACGAGGTCTCGGGTTCGATCCCAGGTTTTCCATGGCACACACCAATGACTTTTCGATGCTTTTCGAAGTTATGTGTGTATTTATCGAAGGTTTATAAGTGCCCAGTTAATGGCAATAGGCTCGCCACCTATTACATTGGGACCTAAACATAAACCGGTGAAATGTGGGTGCTAGCACCTCTGCCTACCCCTTCGGGGATAAAGGCGTGAGTTTATGTTATGTTATGTTAGGGTCAGAATTGTTAATGTAACATAACCCCAAATATTTTGTTTAAAATTTCTTCAACGTCCTAATCTACAACTTACATTACTCTCTATAGATATATTTATTTTATAACTTAGCTTTTAATTCACCAAATTACTAAAGTGTTATGAATTCGTAGCCCTTAATTGGAGTTAAGCTTATAATACGCTATTACCTTTAATAAATATTTTGGTTAATATAACTATATAATATAATAATAGCCTCTATGTAATGTTGTTTATGATTGTTACTAATTAAATATATTAATAATGTTAATACTATTATCAATACCATTCAAATTTGTTTTGTGCCAGAATGGTTTAATTTTATAATAACGGTTGAAATTATGTAACATACATAATTGGAACTATTTAAAAATCGATTTATAAAGATGATTATACCGTTGTGATCGTTTTATATATTTCAGAAAGGTTTGAAGACAAAAATCTTTACGCCTTAGTAGTTCTAACTTAGGATCTTTCAACAGTTCAAGATAATTCTGAGTATACTTATCTCTTTCACAAAAAACTTTGAAAACGAAATAGGAAACATAAGTTTTTTGTTTTGAAAAATAGATAGTTCTTGCGGTTTGTTTACTGATATCAACCGTACTTACTGTTTTATTAACGGAATGTTTAGTTGCATCTTAATATCGCAATTCAATTACTAAAAGCTACATACCATCGCAAATATTACACAATTCCGACTCATTACAGATCTATTAAACACAACTTGTTACTTACCTCAGAAAATATCGCAACAAATAGTAAGTCGTTTGTAATAGTAATATCTAAACCGCATTCTGATCTCGATCTCAACTGATACACGCGTTTATCTAGATCGTTTTGTCACGTTCTCCTTAGAGGGACTCAGATGTGTATGTTCCTAGTTAATTTTGACTTGTAATTATTGTGAGCTAATGAGCAACTAGATTTCTTGGAAGGGCAATTTGCAAAGAATTAACTCAGGTTGTAACATCTCACATCTCACAAACATACCGAGACTACGGTCAACGCGCGCGACTACACTTTTTCTCGCATCTTTTTTTGTATGGTGCTTTATGAACAAAATCGTTTTTTACGAGCTTTTTATGAGTAGTTTGTTTTTAGAAGTAAGTTTTTTGTTCAATGTAGGTAAGCTGCACGTATCTGTATCAATGTAGATTTTACATAATCTGAAATAGAAGTTTGAAGTAGTACGTGATTCATTTTTTAAACTAAAATGTTTCAAAGACCCAACGAAATCTTTTCTTAAATATTTAATGTATTTTTGAATTCTGTGGATCAGAATCACGTTTTATCATTAGCATCTAGTGATGATGCAGTGTTTCAGCGTTGATTCTCTACGGCGAGCGGTACCGCCTGCACCGGTTCGCTTCGGTATCCCGGCATGTGTGCCATGTCTGCAATTATCCACGCGTTTAGATGCATCGCAAGCCAACCTCGTGTACGGCCTATTTCTTTTTGTTTATTTAAAACGCCCTTTAATTTGATGCTTATATGATTATATCAAGCATTGTTAAAACTGTATGCAAGTATAGTAGTATCGTACTTATTGCTCATACTGGACATATATCTTAGATGTACAATGTACACAAAATGTGCTCTATACTGTGTAATATAGTACACGTTTCTTGGGTGTACTTTGAGGGTGCTGCGGCAGTTGACGAGCTCAAATTCACCAATAATTGATTATCACAAGACAATTCCCGCGTGCTAGGGCCTCGTTTGTCTCTCGATTTAGTTCCAAAATACCATAAAATACCGAGTCTCGAGTTTCGCTTTTGGATTTTTCTTAAGCATTCGACACCACATATCACGCGCTTATTATAGCGTCTGAATTTACCAGGTTGTTGGCATCATTTTTGTCATATTTCAATGTCTGTATCAGTATAATTATGACGTATTATGATGGATGTTTAGATGTAATTGTATAAGCGTTACGTAATTATTTTAAATAACACTGTTTGCAGCATCTTCGCGCTATTTTCATGTTATGTATCCGGTTCGTGTTTCAAATATTATTATTATGAATAGACCAACGGATGTTTTTATTTAGTTTATGAAAATGATTTATAAAATAGTCGTGTCTAAGGAGTTCAGAAGTAGCGTTATTAATTTACCGTGATGTGATTTATAAATCGTTTTACAAACCGAAATTGATTTCTTCATTGATTTATCCTTTAGACAGTGGTAAACATCTTCGTTGAAAAACGGCACTAACTTTTATCTTAAATGTATTCTGTCAATGATTTTTTTTAATATTTGCGTCTTTTATCACATTCGTGCTTATGAGTAAGTTCAATCAGTCACCGATGTTTGTTAAACATTTATATAACGGGATTTTCCGCTAAAATCATATACCGCCCACCTGTAGGATACCCATGTTCACACTACATAGACTACTATTTAGGTACCATGTCGTTGCTTTCCTGCTATTGAGGAGTGAGGACCAAAGTTACAAGAACTTATAGGGAGAAGTATCGGATCGGTAAAGCACAAGGTATGCACCAAGTGTCACGAATGTTCATGCCTGCATAATGTAATATATACATTAGTGACCTTGTTGTTGCGGCGGCGCGCATCGTACGACGATGCGCGCCACCCCACACCGGGGACGAGTCGGGGACCGCGTGGTCCCCCCTGAATTGCGCGCACGTAAAAAAAGTGACCTTGTTGTGACCGCGTGCGATATCTTAAACCCACCTGCTGACCGAAGCACTATCTTCTCAGACCTATGTGTCTCCGGGGTAGGCAATGACAGTATCATCATACCTAATATGATTAGGTACTCAAAGCTATCTCAGTGAAATCACAAAAATAAATTATAGGCACAAATTGTATACATATCCTTAGTCTTCGATAGAATCGGTAGCTTAGTGGTTAAGGAGTCGGCGTTACGATTGAAACGACCTGGGTTCGAATCCTGGCCATTACACTATTGACGTGAACCACTCCTTACACAAGCAATTTAGCTTAGCTGGAGGGGTTGGAGGGATCAATAGTAATTTTTATTCTAATATTCTTTAAAGAAAATAAAGAGGTCTGATAGCATGGCATTAGTTGATCGTACTAGACTACCTACTAGTTAGAAAGTAACTGTCCAGTGATGAGTGTTTACAGCAATTGTACAATGTAACAATGTAGCAATTGATAAATTTCATCAAAATTACCTAGAATCCTAATCTAAATTATCGAGAGACCTATTAAAAGACAGGGTATTTCATTAAAACAGTTCAGTGACATAATATCCAAAAAACGTGAATTAGTTTTTACCTTGCAATTGCAATGAGCATTTTCTTTCCCACTCTTGTACCTATTCAATATCTATATACTCGTATAAATCAGTTAATTCAAATGCCATTAGCTAAAAATTAAACCCTTTATTATACGAGTCCGTTTTCTAATTAATTTCTTCAATGTTCACATGCACATCCGCCTCATCATCGCGCCCCTTGTTGCAATCATCATAAACATCTAGTTTATGAGGAATCTATTTGTAATTCGTGCTAGCCAGTTTGCCATACCTACCATGTCCAACATGAAATTCTATTTATGCGAATCACATTAAGCTTTCACCATTTCTGACATGTTCCGCGTTCTGTTGAATGAAAACAGAATTTAAATACACATCGTGGACTAACTTAAACCTAGGCGGACCTGTCGGGTTGTCCTGTATGCGGGTAATCTTTTGTTTTTAGTATCTTGTTGGGTTATAGGTCGTGGGTGTTAGATTGTTTATGATTGCAACTTTTGTTCGGATGCCCTAAAAGTATGTCTTGTCTGATGTGGGTACAGTCAGCGTCAGAACGGTCTTGACTATGTAGTTTTAAAATAGTCTTAATACCAAGGTATTAAGAGCAAATCAAACTGTTTTATTAATTTACATTGTATTTATTGTCTGAACTAAAGGTGTGTACCAAATATCAGAACAATTAGTCAATAGCCCGAGTACGAATAATAATCGAATTCGTAACGTACACGTATGTAGAGAACGAAGCATTGCGATTGGCCACTTGCCTACTGTGAACCAATCGCAATGCTCCTTTTGTCTCGATACTTTTTCGTTACGAATTCGAATGTGTTTCAACAAAGGTATTAAGATAATTTTGAGTTCTTTGTCTGTCCAGATCGATCTGTGCTACTGTACACTCATCAACACACATTGCTCAAAGTCTTGAAGGTTATAGAAATATTTATTATATGAAGCACAAATTAAAAAATAAATAAATAACTGCGAACGAAATATTGATTCTTCTGTGTTGCTCGTTCCACATATCTTGGACCTAAAATGTGCTCAAAATGTGCTTATACGCGCAGTACAGTATCTTGTATTTTAAGGATAGCACAGAGTGCTGCGGCGGTCGGCGAGCTCAAATTCACCAAGCATAGATATTACAAAACATGCTCAAAATAACATTTGAAGCGTTGGTGGCTCAGTGGTTAAGGAGTCGGCTTTACGATCAAGAGGTCCCGGGTTCGAATCCTGGCCATTACACTACCGACGTGAACCCACTTCTAGCACAAGCAATTTAGCTTAGTTGGGGGGGTTAGAGGGAATATTAGTAATTTCGATAATTTCGGTTGCTAATATTCTTTAAAAAAAAAAAAAAAAAAAAAAAGTACAAGAGAAGTGTATTATTCAATATATATATATAGTAGATTCCACCAAGCGCCATCAATCTCCAGTATAAACAGTTTAATTCTTTCTTCTTCATCCTAGCGTTAACTTATCCGAAGCTATCAACTTGAAGTCTGGGGTCGCTTTTACCAGTCCAACTGCGGATTTGGCTAAACTTCGACATTTTCTGCAAAGCGATTGCAGTTAGACCAGTTGTTGGACTTTTGAGGGCTCCAACTATCCGTAAAGACCTGCCATAGATGTTTGTATGGCCACCGGGACATTCGGCTTAATGTGCATTCCGAGGCACGACCAGACCAATGCAATTACCCGTATTTCATGCATACAAATATTTGCACTGAGCGGGGATCAAACCCGAGGCCAGTATAAACAGTATTACAAAACAATCCGCGCGCACCAGGGCCTTTTATATATAGCGATTCAAGTACAAGTTATATATGTATAATGGAACGAGCAATAACTGCGTGACGGTCACCGCAGGGGCTTGACTTTATTACATTTTTTAAATAGATATATACAATGGCTAGTTAAGTTTACCAATGACATGATTACATTAATTTGCTTTGATTACAATAATAAAATAGATATTTTTATAATCTTTAAATATGTTGCTACTTTAACGATTCCTAACTCATTAACATTATCGTTGCACATATATTAGGAATTTGTCGTTTGTTATAAATTTATAACTATTTAAGTTTTATTGCCATTGTAAACCATTCCGTGGAGTATAAAAGTTGTATAAATAAAACTTTATTCAGAATACATTTCTTTGGTAAGGAAATACTGTCCCTACCTCATCTCAGTACATATTATTTCTTATAATACGGACACGGAGATGGGTTATTAATATTAGAAATAAAATCTTTGAAATTGGTTTTGATATTATTAATTTGTATAATTTCTGTTAATTTAATCTGCATCACTGATAGAGTTTGTAATAACAATAACATTTAAAAAAAAAGATATTATCTTACATCATCTTACATCTTACAGGTATTATCTTTCGTATAATTATAATCGGAAAAAGGGTAGACTGGAGATTCAATACATTGTAATAAGTTGAATAAAAACTTGTAAAAGCATGCTATTTTATAAAATGAATCATGTCTTTCATTGCCGTTAAAAAGTAACAGTTATTTGATTGTAAATTCTATGTCTCGTGTCTGTGTTTGTATTACAAGTTCATGACATTATATCTTCCTGTGGAGATGAATCTGCATGCGAACTGCGCTGTGTTCACATCAAATTGTTCTTGGGAATGAATAAATAAAGTATTAAACGGAAGCTTGTCCTTAACCGTTTTAAAAGTATTCACAGATAAGTAACTCTTTGTAGTCACAAACCTATCTTGAATCTGTTTTCTTTTTTAATACTACTTCACCACTGATAATAATCATTGTACTGGGTCTTCATAACTCTATTGCTACTCAATACAATTCTACATAAGTAATTTTGGCGGGTGAGGTACACATTTACAAAATTTAACGTAGCGGTTGAACTAAGCAACTACCTACTTGATTTACTATGAAATACGCAGGTAGAGTGCATCATAGCTTTTTCGTAACTTTTTGTATAGCAGAAGAAATGCAACTAGGTCGCTTTTTACCCGACTGCCAAAAAGGTTTAGTGTGCCAAAGGCTGTCCAACTTAAGATTGAAGTAAAATTTCGATTGCCGAGTTTGGAAGTCACTGCAGTTTTAACATTTACATAAACTTCTGCTTTAGTTGTTTTTTATGTGATCATTCGAGTGCGTACCTAATTAATTGTTATGTGACATGTAATAATCCCTCCGTCCGCGTACGAAACCAGTTTCGAATGAAGTTTATTATTCATTCGAAACTCTGAGTAAAACTAAAAATAATAACTACATTACGGTAAGTTAGTCAGACAATAGTAGTGTATGCTAGCTATTAAGTAATTTATCAATTCTTTGGTCTTCATTTGGTTTGTCGATTTTATTACTGACAGAAGTAACGGCTGAAGCTGGACTTTGGATAGTATAAAAAATGTGATACTCCTGATTTAACGATATAATTTTATTTTACAATCAATTTGTAATAAAATTTTTAAGTCATTCTCATCAAATAAATAAAAAGTACCTAATTTTATCTTACGTTGATTAAACGTTCTTTAGTCGATACTTACCATGATATTTTTATTTCTGTCAATTTAGAATAAAATCGTTGCCGTGACATTAAGAGGTATAAAAACGTTTTTAACGGAGACTCGGCGATCGATGAAATTCCGTAGCGAAACGATATGATCATTGGAATTCCGGAAGCTGGTATCTATCGATTAGGTTTTTATAGATAATCTTCTCTAGAGGCGTAAATTTATTTATGTATGTAATAAATCATTTGATAGTAGTGTTTCATTGGGAATATTAACTTCACAGTTTTGTGATATCCAGGAGTGCTAATATATTAGAGTGGAGATGAAATAGTTCATGAATAAAGTCAACAATTTACCTAAAACCATTGCAGTAATTTTATGTATTCTGTGCCATTGCTAGGTTACTCTTGAGAAGTTTTAGTAAATGTACCGACATGCTAGAATTTTTCCAAGAAATGTCCATTTCTTCCGTTTGACACCCTAACTCTAAGAAGAAAGCTTGCCTTGCTCTTTTTCTCCTTTCCTTTTACAGTTATGTCTGTCTATTACCATGTACAATGGCGTGCAGTGGCGAGGGAGCGCTATATGTTGTTTGCATGCTTTTTTCTCCTACCGGCTTTCCTTTTTGACAATTTTCGCCCTGCGCCATGGTTGGCTTGCATCAGACATACTGGCACATCTGGGTATCACTTCCA
This sequence comes from Eilema caniola, assembly GCA_949126895.1. Taxonomy (NCBI): domain Eukaryota; kingdom Metazoa; phylum Arthropoda; class Insecta; order Lepidoptera; family Erebidae; genus Eilema; species Eilema caniola. The sequence continues at coordinate 6,643,198 of OX421476.1, forward strand.
TAACTGTGAATCTTATTTCTTCCTTAATGAAGTTCTCTCACAACATTGTGGTTCAGATATTTTGATGGCTCATAAGGCCTATCGTTAACCTGCCACATTAAGGAACTGATTAAGGGATATTAATTTCTAAGGTACTTTACCGGGTGCTCTAGTCGCATACCGACATGAAACAAATTGCTTTTTTACTAGCCCATCAAACTTTTGAGAACGTTGAGATATATAAATGGGCCGGCCATATTTGAATTGACAATAAAATTGTTTCAATTGGACATTATAAGGTCTTAGAGGCTGTGGTTACGGTATTTTAATAAGCCTTAATTTGATGTATATTTTATATTAGGTACCTATCTACCAATATAAACATGTGAAAGTTTGTGAAGATGTACTCTTTCACTTAAGACGACTTTACTAATTTGGATGTACAGGTACCATGAATGCATCAATTTCTGTTAACATTAGCGTACATCATGGAACGCAGCAGCACCAGCATCCTTAAAGGCCAAAGGAACCCAATTAAAAGTAGTAGAATTATGAGAGAGGGCTACATAGTGAAATCTTTTTATGCAAACGCAAGGGATGCTATACTCAGATAAAGAAGATCATTCTTAGACTCCTATCGCAGCCATTAACGGGTTGGTCGGGATCAAAATCCACCCTCCCCTAAAGAGGCCGGCCGGATCTCTGGGATTCTAGGACGTTTCAGATTACCCAACAACACAGGCCAATGTCCCCTTTGTCTCCTTCAGGGGAGCCACTGCGTGAGACATTAACCTGTCGTCGTCCAATCAACTGGCTAATTTGACAGCTCTCATGATAAATCGCTATGTGATTTTAATCGTTTCAAATTATCTTGTATTCAAAAAGTGATCGTATACTAGTTATGTATTTATGTAAATACAATTTTGGCACAGTGTGGCGCCCGCATAGTTGGCGTTACGTCTTGCGCCCGCGCCGCGTCTCGCGGCCCGCCTGCGCAGACGAGCCATTAGGCCGCTGATTTACGCCAATTTTATGCTCGATTCTCTCCATTATTAACTGTCAAATTTATTGTTGTATTAGACATACGAGGTGAGGCTACTGAAATTAAACTATACCTAACTAATTTGTATATTGACCCCTGACTACACAGTTAAATATTTTTAGCGAGAGCGCCACGCTAGATGCGGACTGGCGCCATAGAAAAGTAATACTCAATTTGTCTTCTGTGAAGCTGTATGTGTTTGTTGTCACTTGTTGTTTTTTTTTCTGTTTAACTTTCATTCTTCTGTCTGTCTTTTTTTAATACGAAATTTTCTGATCATTTAAAAACGGTAGCGTTCACGTTAACTCCTTAATTTATTATTTGAAGTTCACTGCTCTTCTTTTATAAATTGTGATTTTATCATCGCATCGCATGTCCATGTAATAGGTTACTCATTCTTTTAAAGACCACTAGCTGACCCGGCGAACTTCGTACCGCCAATATTTTTCCGCCCGCGTGGTGTCAGATCCCGTTCCCGCTGCGCCCTCTACTATACTAAGCATGTATTATACATATAAACCTTCCTCTTGAATCACTCTATCTATTAAAACAAACCGCTTCAAAATCCGTTGCGTAGTTTTAAAGATTTAAGCATACAAAGGGATATAGGGACGGAGAAAGTGACTTTGTTTTATACTATGTAGTGATGAGCTATGAGGCGTATCACGGTGACGATGACAAACATTCATTTACAAGTATCCAGCCAGTCATCGTGTCAATAAATTATTAATCAATGATAGTAAAGATATATCTTTCGTTTTAGTCAAATTTCTTACTAAACGCACCACTTATAATCGCACATCGCAATATACATAGCAAATAGGTATTAATATCATGAGTAATAATGTACGTGTCACCTATAATTTACACACCTATACACATTTATAAATTCAATAACTTATTTCAGTACTTACTGCAAAGAAAGGTTCCTATTTCATTTTAATATCCTTTCCATGTTGTTACTTAAAACGATTATAACATTAATACTATTTATTTACTGCAAATAAACAATTTTCTAATATCATTTAAATATCTGTCTCACATCACATTTTACCCTTTCACTATTTTGCACTCCAACCGACTATAAGCCTTAAACTATTTTACATAAGAGTCATTAGTAACTGAAAACGCAATGAAAAATATTAATTATAGGATAGGCAGCGGTCGCGTGTGCTGATGGTAACTGATACTGGGAGACTTCCTGTATTAGTGAGTCATTGGGTCCAATCACGCGAATCTCCCGATACGATGGCCGATGCCGATGGTCGGAATCTGATAACGCGTACGCGGATATGTTACCAACTCGGATTGTTTGATTTCTATTGCTGCATTATTACGTAAAGTGAGATAATCTAGAGAAACTGTTGGTGTAGAAAGGTAAACTAACGCCTTTATGTAATTAGAAAATGGTGGTATAGAATACGTTGGACATAATTGAAATATATGTATAATATTTGCCATATTACTACTTGCAGTTAAACAGAATTACTTTTTAACAGGTAAAAAATCTTTTACTCCGGTCAATTAACACATACGAGGCTACAGTAATTCGCACCCAGCTAAAAGTTAGGATTGTTTTAAACACCATTATCAATGAAATATGAAAAGTCCTCATCGATACCTGGATTTCTTTTAATCGCGGTCAAAGCTTTTTACGATTTTCAGCAAAACGGTAAGATATGTCATAAAATGTCTTCGACAAAGTTATAGTTCATGCTATTTTCATATTTTTTTTCAGTTTTTTAACGCGATAGCTCTTTGATCATCCATCACACACACCTTCCTTTATCCTTAAGTTAGTCTGCCTCAAAAATAGTAACTGCCATTTCGCTGCTTGCATTGTGGTTTCGCAATGATTGATCGTGCCAACATACATTCATAAGTTTGTTGTGATTAGCATAACATTTTAGCGCTAATGTATTTTGTAATTCTAATCGATTTAATTAGTGTTCGAATTTGATATCGATTGTTATGAGTACATTACGACATTTGAAGGTTCGATGCTATTTATGTACTTGGTAAGTAGCTATTCTTCTATTAATTGAATTGAAAACGCAACATTGACACCAGGGCTTGAACCCCCGAGCATTCTTTTCTTCACCTTTTTTGTCCCGAATCTGAGAATAATTGTCATTCATAGCTATTATTAGGTATTATTATTTTTATTTGTTAACACACCCTAGTTTCGATCATAGCCTAGTTTTAAGTGGAGCTAAACAGACAATTATAATTATCTACGTCTAATGAGCTGAATGTTTTGTTCCACATAACAGGGGGGGCGAGCTTTTTCGCATCAACCGGACATCATTCTATACTCGATGCTACGTAATTTCTCAGGACCGACCTAGGAATGTGTCCATTGATTTCATAAAAAAAACTCACTTTTTTGCTTATAACTTCTTTAATTTTAATTTAGGGCAAAAAGTTATAGAAACATATTTGTAGGCAAAACAATTTACTCCAAATTATGACTTAAAATTTTTTTGTAAGACGCATAGTTTCCGAGATATCGCAAAAAAGTGTTTTCACCCCTTTTCCAAGACGGCGGCCGAGGGACAAGGGTGGCGACCCCACACTCTTGAGGTTAAGCTTCTATTGAAATTCCACACATGTCCTAAAAATAAAAATGCAAAGCTCATGTAACATTTCAATGGACTATCTGTTTATTTCCACAAACCCATCCATTATCATATAAGAGATAAAACTTTCGAATAAAGACGATTTAACCACAAGTTCCGGCATACACTCAACTTTTTATTCTTCTACCTTCTGTATTTGCTGTGTGTGTTGAAGTAGAAAATGTTTGATTAATTAAATAAATAAATTTAATTTATATAAAAACACCTCGCGAAATATCGAGTGTCTCTATAGGCAGATAAAGCAAAATAAATATTAGATGTAAATATTGTGATAGCGTGTTAGCAGCTACATCATAAGTTTTACGTTCCTTGACTCCACCTACTGTGGCAAAACATGCTACTTGAAGAATGCAAAGAATTCTTGTAGGTTCAAGAAAATTTAAGTATGATTTGTTTCGAGATCAACAGTATCAAGACGAGACATAGACAGGGTGCACACATAAATAAACGTACTTACCTGCAATATGAATTAGAACCTTTCACCATGAAGTAAGCAACATTGTAGATGTCTAGCCAGTGGCCAATATAGGTATGTATGCTGGCGCCTTTTCCCCTCTGGCTTACCCAGAGACAAGAACCTGCCAACTGCTTCAGTTCTTACACATATCACGAGCTTCCTGAACTGTAATTAAACCTCGAAGAAGGGTCACTTACGCGAAAGCGAAGAGGTACTCCTACTACAGCAATTAGCTTTCCTTATTGATTAAAATAACATAAGGCGTCTGGAAGGAGTAGTCAATCAATGTTTAGAAAAGATTGAAAAATCATTCATTGGTTCCGATAGTTCGAACGAATATTGGTAGACACTCAGTTGCCTCAAAGACAGATAGATATAGAAGGAGAAATTTGAATTGGTTCGAGCGATGTTTGGTAGTTTAATGATCAAAGCATTGCCCCTGTAAGACAAAGATAGCGGGCTCAAAGACCGATTTAGAACTCTCCTAAATTGAGTAAAAATTTGAATAATTAGCATGCAAAATGCTTTAAAAATTTCATTCAAATAGCTTTCCTAATAATAAAAAATATACCAGAATGACCTTGCATAATTTCGCAAAATATTTTTAATTTTGTTTATCACAATTCTCAATCAATGCTCAAGCCCGTTTCTTCATCATATCATTTTTATACCTGACTGAATCATAAAGTGATTCATCATCATTAGCTTTTGTCTTTCGAATATGTTACTCAACTGCGCTCGTGTCCGTTTCAAAGGAAACCGCTATTCATAGTAAGTATGAGATTAAAAAAAAGGTCATCATCATCCGGTCCATGTACCTAAATGGCATCACACTTTTACAGCCGCATTGTTATTTTACACAACGATGATATCAGTGTTAAAATCGACACGACAAGTATTATTGTCATTTTAATTGTTGTCAACATGTCTATAAATATATATTGAGTGGTAATAAATTTGAGCGTGTTGCAAACCCGATTTCGACATCAGTAAGCGGCTTGACGACACCCATCATGCGCAGTTAGCTTTCTTCGAGTTTCCACAATTAGTGCAATTTGCGCTTATGCGCCTGCGCAGCTGAAGTTAGATAAAGTCGCGGAGATCCGATCAGACTATACAGCGTGCGACCGCTATAACTGGCTAGAAATTAAGATTAGTTTTATGATAGCGAAGACATCTACCTGTCTAATTCTACACATAAATAACTATAAAATCGTATTAAGAGCATGTTAGTGTAGTCGGTCTATATTGAAAAATATCGTTATGTGTTGAATTAATTTAGTTGACTTGCCGATATGTTAAACTAATAGGTGTCTTTATCTTAACTATCGGCGAGTATTTTCTTCATGTTTTTTCTTGTTAATTAATTTACCGGATCAAATTGATTATCTTGTATGTAAATTAAGTGTACCTACAGTTCCACGTAGCTATTAATAATGTGTGAGTGATAGTTTACTTTTGACAGATGTTGTAATTTTCTTAATCCATAGCTCACTCGTGCGTTCAATTATATTTTATCAGTAGGTCAGCGTAATTAATAATTAATCGAGGAACAGTTTACTAGTTATATGTAATTAGATAGTTCTAGAAAGTCTCTTAAAAAAGAGGCCGTTATGTTTCTTTAGGGTATTTTACGAAAGAAACATGTGGTGAGGTCATGGATTCTACGCCAGAGATATTTTACCTATATAAAAATATATTTATATGATGACAGGACTGTTATGTAAATCAGACTCAAACTAATAAAAATCTGCTTAAAATTCAGTCTTGATCTAGTCTCAATCTCGCAATATTAAAAAAATAATCCATGACAACTTTTTTTTTGAAAATTGTAATATTAAAATATCGTTTTTGATATTTGAGAAATTGAAATTGTTGTATTATCTGTGTCTGTAGTCTATGATAATTGTCCATAGACGTAAGGCATCCGTCTAGGATATCGGTTAGATTAGGAATTCAGATGTGATTCGCAATACAAGTCATAAGTCAGCACATTGTTGTTTCATTAAATACGTCCTGGTAGAGCACCTGAGATCCTGATAGTCAAGACGCCCACTCGACCATCAATCTACAATAAAACAAGAATAAAACATGGTGTCAGAAGATGAAATGGCAGACAAAAAGGTACCGAACATTATTATTTCTAGTTTGAAACCGTTGAACCTAAGCAATGGCAAAAATCAAACCGATAATTGGAAATTGTTCAAACAAAAATTTGAAATTTATGCGGATGCGCACGGATTAGAACGATTGCCGGAACAAAAACAGGTTGCTATTTTTCTCAACATAATAGGAGACCAAGGCTTAGACATTTTCAACTCTTTCAATATAGATCGAAAAAATATCAAAATCGCAGAGATAATCCAAAAGTTTGACGAGAAATTCAATCCCTGCAAGAACATTACTGTTGAACGTTACAATTTTTTCACGAGATATCAGAATAGTGATGAGTCATTGGACGAATATGTAACCATATTGAATAACTTAGCAGGTAGTTGTAAATTTGAAGAACTGAAAAACTCGTTAATAAAAGACATGTTTATAATTGGGTTATCGAATACTGACATTAAGGAAAAATTATTACAAAAAGAAGAATTAGTAACAGTAAATGATGCGTTGATAATAGCCAAGAATATTGAACTTTCACAAGAACGATCGAAAAAATTGACAAGTCAAGGTCAAAGTCAAAAGGAGTTAAATGTTCAAAGAATAACGAAATCAAATAAAATTATTCAATTTAGAAGTCGAAGCCTTACACCAAGAAGACAGTCAAGTTCAAGAGAAGGAGATGAATCTACAAAAAATTATAGAGAAACTAATAATAGTCTTAATTTCAGAAATTTTCAGGGCAAAAATTTTCAAAAATGTGGACAGCGTCATAGGTATAAGTGTCCAGCACTAGGAAAAACCTGTGCAGTCTGCAAAAAACCAAATCATTTTGCAAAATATTGTTTTTTCAATACCAAGAAAAATGAAAACATGCAAGGAAGGAAAAGGGTGAGCGTTGTAAATTCTTTCAATAGTGCTGATTTTGTAGTTAATTCAGTAAGTCAAAATAATAAAAATATTAATGTACCCGAGTCTAATTGGAAAATAAATGTAAATTGTTGTGGGTATGTAGTCAAATTTAAAATTGATACAGGTGCTGATATAAATGTGTTAACAAAACAAACTTTAGATCATATACAAAGAATGTCAAATAGAAATATTTACATTTCTAGAACAAAAAATAGAATCTTTACCTTTTCAGGACAATTGATACAGGTTGTGGGTTGTTGTATGATTGATTGTGTTCTCGACAACAATAAAAGACACAAAATTCTATTCTATGTGGTGAATTGTGACAGTGACAATATATTAGGGGCAAAAACAAGCGAAAAATTGGGCATAGTAAAACGTATTTTCAAATTATCAAGGGATGATTCATCAGCCGTAACAGTGGATACAGGTACTGAAATGTATGTTTCAGATACACTATCTAGAGCTCCTATCAAAGATTCTCAAATAGAAAAATTTAATTCTACTGAACTTGATTCTAACTTAGAAATCCATGTAAATCTTTTAACTTCAAACTTAGCTATTACCAAGGAAAAATTAGTCAAAATTGAATCACATACAAATGCTGATCAATCATTACAAAAATTAAGTCAGTACTTCAAAGATGGATGGCCAAATTGTAAGCAACATTGTGACCATTTAGTACTACCCTATTGGAATATTCGAGATGAAATACATGTAATAAATAACATTGTCTTTAAAAATCAATCAGTCATTATACCAAAGTCTATGAGAACAGAAATTTTAGAAATATTACATGAAGGTCACCAGGGCATGGAAAAAACTAAAAATCTTGCCCGTGGATTAGTTTATTGGCCCAATATAAACCATGATATTGAAGTAAAAGTGAGAAATTGTGAAGGTTGTATGACTTTTAGTTCTAATAAAACTAAAGAACCACTCATTTCTCATGAATCACCTAGCGTACCATGGCAAAAGGTTGCAGTAGATTTATTTGACTATAAAGGTAAAAAATACTGATTAATTGTTGATTATTATTCAAATTTTATTGAAATTGCTTTGTTACATAATGATTCTAGAAGTTTAAATGTCATATCACATATAAAATCTATTTTTGCTCGACATGGTATTCCTTTACAATTGGTGAGTGATGGTGGACCCCCATTCAATTCATCAGAGTTTAAATTGTTTTTGAAAGAATGGGATGTAGAACATATAATTTCAAGTCCTCATTATCCTCATTCAAACGGGTTGGCAGAGATTTCTGTAAAAATAATAAAAAACATATATTTAAAAAATGTGATTATGCAAACACAGATCCATACATGGGTTTACTACAATATAGGACAACTCCAAGAGGAAATTTGAAGTCTCCCTCGGAACTACTTATGTCTAGAAAACTAAGAACTAGGTTACCAACTCAACTTAATAGTCTAAAGCCGAAAGTTGTGAAATTTGCAGACCATTCAAAAAACAAGTCAGGGATAATTCAAAAAAGAAAGTTGTATTATGATAAAAATGCTGGGAGTTCACAGGAATTTATTCCTAATGATGTAGTCTTTTTCAAGCAAAATCCTAAAGATAGGATATGGACAAAGGGTATAATTGTATCAAAAACGGAATTCCCTAGGTCTTATTTTGTTAAAAATCAAAATGGTACGGTATACAGGCGAAACACACAACACATAAAGTTATTCAAGTCATGTTTGTCAGAGTTAGAGTCTCAGAAAGGTCACTCAGTCAGAATAAATCCTCATAATGGTTACAGTCACACTATAAATGAAGGAATGTCTAAAGCACAGTCTTACTTACTTACTTCCAGCGGGGGACGCCGCAGACCGGACGGGTGATCTGCCCTTTTGTGGGGGCCATTTCACCCAATTCCCCTATTCCTCCTATTTGGAGGTCAAGAAGTGTCCGGCAATCACGGCGTTCCGTCGAACCTACCTGTCTCTTTACAGAATCTTACGATCTGTTCCACCTTCAGATCCTCGAGGTCTTGTTCTTCTAGGGTGTCCGTCCCCATGGTTTCCCATCTTATCATTGAGTACATGGGGCATTTGGCCAGCAGGTGGAGACTGGTTTCCTCGTCCTCCATGCACTCTGGGCATTTGGGGTCAGTTTTCACTCCTATAAGTGTCAGGTGCCTATTTAGTCGGCAGTGTCCCGTTATCACTTCTACGACCAGCCTCATGTTTCCTCGGGAGAGTTTCAACAGTCGGCTTGATTTCTTTGTGTCAATACTTTTGATGAAGATCTTCGACTGTCTCATGACTGGCGAGGTCTTCCATCTTCGATTGGCTTCCGCTACTATGCTTCGGCTGATGACTCCCTTTGTTATTGTATGGGCAATAGGTAGTCTGGGCTCAGGGCCCACCTGATCTTCATCAGCTCCCTTTCTTGCCAGTTCGTCCGCCGTTTCATTGCCTATGTTGCCCTCATGTCCGGGCACCCAGGCAAGTGTTACGTCGAGTTTCCTGGACAGTCTTTCAATGATTTTCTTGCATTCCTTGACGAGTGCAGATGTCGTCTCAGTTTTTCCTAGTGCCCTCAGTGCCGCCTGGCTGTCGCTATAAATGGTTACCTTGCCTGTATCTTTTAGGCAGTCCACCATTTCCGCGCATTCCATTATGGCATAAATTTCCGATTGAAAGACACTTGCAAATTTGCCTAAAGATATCGTTTTATTTATTTCTGTTCCGTTTTCGCATCTGATGTGTACGCCGGAGCCAGAAAGCTTGGTAGATTCTTTTCTAGAGCCGTCCGTGTAGCAGATGATGCCTTCTGCATTCATCATCCAGTCCTCTCTTGATCCTATATGTATTCTATATTTCTTATCAAAAGTCCTCTCCTTCCTAATTAGGTCATTGTTTGACAGGACCATTGATAGTCTTTCTTCGTAGCCTTGACTGATTCTGGCATGGCCCTCATCGAATGTATTGGCAGTCCACTGACCAGTGCTTCTCAGTTTGAACCATTGTTCTGTTGCTTTCCTTTTTATTTCAAGGTCTATAGGATTCAGGCCCAGTATGATTTCCAGTGCGGCTGTAGGAGTGGTCCTCATCGCGCCGGTGGTCATAAGAGCTGCCAGTCTTTGGACTTTGTTCAGTTCTTGTTTGTTTTTTCCTGCTTGGGCTTTGTGCCACCACACTAGAGCTCCGTGTAATATCCTTGGCAATATAATTGCTTTGTATATCCACATCACTATGGATGGTTTCATCCCCCAGCTTCTGCCTACCGCTCTTTTGCATTGCATCATGGCCATTTTCGCCCTTGAGCATGCATGGCTTATGTGTGTCTTATAGGTCAGTTTACTGTCCATTATTACTCCTAGATATTTGACCTCCTTCACCACTTCAAGGTCCTGATTATCTATTCTAATTGGTTCAGTCTGTCCTATTTTTCTCTTGTTGGTGAATAGGACTAGTTTGGTTTTGTCAGGGTTTAGGTTGAGACCTTTACCCCTGCACCATTCTAGTGCTTCTTTAAGCCCCCTGTTCATGATGTTGCACATGACACTGAGGACTTTTCCTGTGACTAGGAGCACACCGTCGTCCGAGTACACCTGTGTGTAAATGTGCCTCCTATTAATCTTGTCAACTAATTCATCTATTAGCAGGCACCATAGTAGTGGCGATAGACATCCTCCTTGCGGGAAGCCTCTTTTTGCTATCACCGTGCGTTTTATTCCTGCTATCTCTGCTTGTATCAGTCGATGTCTCAGCATGTTTTTCACCCATCCTGATACGTCTTTGTTTATACCTTCCCGATTCAGGGTTTCCTCTATTGAGTCTGGAGTTGCTCTGTCGAATGCCCCCTCGACGTCAAAGAAGCATCCCAGTGCGTATTCTTTATTGCTCAGCGATCTTTGCACTCTATTGGCCAGGTTATGAAGGGCTGTCTCAATTGATTTTCCCTCCATGTACGCATGCTGGTTTCTGTGCAGTGGAGATCCGCTCGTGGCCACTTGTTCTCTTATCAGTCTATCTAGTATCTTTTCAAGGGTCTTCAGTAAGAACGAGGAGAGGCTTATACATCTGAAGGATTTGGCTTCTTGGTACGTGGCCTTTCCCGGTTTTGGTATGAACACCGCTCTTACTTCCCTCCATCTCTTTGGTATGTAATTCATTCTGATGCTGTAGTTGTATAGCGCCAGAAGATCGTCGCCTATATATTTTAAGGCTGCTTGGATCATTTTTGGGAAGATGTCATCCAGTCCAGCGGCTTTGTATGGCTGGAATGATTGGACACTCCACATTAAATGCTCTTTGGTGATAACTGTCCCCTCCTCCGTCTCCGTCTCCATTGTTGGGTACGTGTCGGTGGACCTCTCATGATCCTTGTATTCTTCGCATTCTGGGAAGTGTGTATTGAGCATCAGTTCCAGAATCTTTTCCGGGTCAGATATCAGTTCGTCCCCGTTCTTAATGCTGCCTAGTTTGCAGGTGTTGTTTTTGGGGAACATCTTCGCTAGCCTTGCTGCGTCGGGGTATTTCTCTACCCCTTCACAGAAGGTCTTCCAGCTATTCCTGTTCTCCCTTTTGCAGTCCTTTTTGAATGCGTTTCTTTCCATCTTGTATTTCAGCCAGCTGTCCTCGTCGCCCTTCCTTTGGGCTATCCTGAGGGCTCGCCGTGTCTTTTTCCTCTTTTTTTCCAGTGCTTTTGTCCACCATGGTTGTCCCTTTCCTGGTATTATTTCCTTCAGTGGGCATGCCTTATGGTATGCCTCTCTCAGGGCTTCAGCCAGGCGATTGGTTTCTCTCTCTATGTCCTCTCTGTCCCTCAGTAGGTTAGGGTCGATTGGACTCCATCTTTCGATTTGTTGTGCATATGTTGCCCAATCGGTCTTCCTCGCATTTCTTGTTAGGGTCTTCTCGATCTTGGCCCCCAGTTTGAAGGTTATTCTTCTGTGGTCCGATTTCGAGTCCCTTTTGTCTACTGTCCAGTCTGTTATGTGCTGGCTTATCCTGTCGGATGCGATGGTTATGTCCAGCACCTCTTCCCTGGCCTTGGTAACAAACGTTGGTGTGTTGCCTTCGTTTAGTATATCAAAGCCTGCTGAGCTAATAAAATCTAATAGTAAGTCACCTTTATCATTGCAGTCCGTGCTACCCCACACCACATGATGGGAGTTAGCATCGCAACCTAGAATAATAGGAATGTTCTTACCGTTATATTTTCTTGTTATTTCTTCCATTTCTGGTGTTGGGGGTTTGTAGTCCACTTCGCTTGGTATGTATGCGGAGACTAGAAGCACCCTCTCTTTGCTGCCTGTGTTTAACTGGATTGTTGCTGTGGCGCTAGCTAGGTCACTGTAACAATCTGCCTTTATTATGCCTAACGATCTTGCACTACTGCTGATGTATATACATGCCCTGGGAGTTAACTCACCGCTTTCGTGGTAGATGATTTCTCCTCCCAGGGATCCGAGCCCAGAGATACGTCCTTTGACAGCGTATGGCTCTTGCAGGAGTGCGATGTCTATTTTCTCATCCACCACACGTCTGCAGAATTCGATCATGGCATCGCGGCAGTGGTGGAGATTTACTTGAACTATTTTTATTTTGTGTGTGTGTTTTTGTGGTGTGTTGTTGTTCGTGTTCATATGTTAGTGTTTTTGTGATTGTGTGTTTAGTGTGTGTCTATTGTCCCCCCCCCACATCTTGCTACGAGGGCGGGGTGCCCCCCAGCCAGTGCGGTTGCAATAATGCAACGCTCTGCGGGGGGGTCCCGTCTCTACGTAGCACAGGGAGGGGGTGAATTGTGACGGTCTGTCCCGGGAGTATCTGTCGGCGGGGTGTGAGACTGTCTGTCGGGTCCTCCTTTGAGGATTCCGGCGCGACACCCCGTTTCCCGCCTTCAGGTTTTGCCCTCTCTGTGTTTGGCGCTTGTTGTGTGGTGCTTGGGTTCGGACACTGCTGGTACGGTCTGCCTTCGTCAGTGGTCCTCCTCTGCGGAGTGTTCAACTGGACGTTACTGCCGCTTTCAACAGGCTCCCCCTCCGGTGTTACATTGTGTGTAGGTAGACCTGGGGGCTCTTCAGGGGCTTGGTTAGTGGGTCCTTTTCCCATAACTCGGGCATACACCTGTGTGGCTTGATAGTTGAGCCACACATGTTCTTTTGCGCCTTCTTCGGGGACCCCTACCACTAGTCGCATCCCCAGGGGCATCGCCTCCTTCCGGATGAGGGTCCACTCGTCTATCTTCAGGTCTGCCCGGTGCCCATTTTGTAGTTTGATTAGGCCCAGTGGGTCTAGGCGTTTCCCCACCACGTTTCCGGGCAGCCAGATGGACATCTTGTGTGCGTCTAGCCTTCTTGGTGTAAGCTGGACCCCATTGAATTCTCCGAGGTCGCAGCTCAGCAGCCATCTCATCGCCCCCTCGTTAATCGGGCTCACTAGGAAGTAGCCTTCGGCTACCAATCCCGACGCCGAGAATGAGAGGTCGAGACTACTCACTCCACTTATGGCTGCTTCCTCGATCTTGTCCACAAGCCTTATTCTTATCTCCGCAGCCGTGGCTTCATCCATCTCCGAGCCATCTCCCCGCAGGATAACTACGGAGAGGTCACTTTGGCCCGTTGTAGGCCTCCGTGGTCCCTCACTCCGCGGGTCGGGCCTTGCCCGTTTTGGTGGCCGCTGCTGCGTCCTTTCTTCAGGGTCTGTCCCCTGCCTCTTCATCTTGGTGGCTTTCGACCTAACCTCTGCGCCCCCTGATGTGGATGTTGCCACATCAGTTGACGTTCTAGGTTCAGTTAGGCCTGCCCTTTCTTCTATCTTCTTTCTACGTACTCGGTCTCTCCTCCTTTTGGCTCTTGAGACCCATACGCGTTCATTTTGTTGCGAGCTTGTTTCCCCCATGGCTGTAAGGTCGTGCCCGACAGTCTCTAATGAGGGTCTGTCAAGACGGCGCTGTACGCTTGGGGTCTTAGTTTTGGGGTTTGTGTGCGCTAATGTGCCCCCCCCAGAATACGAGGGGCAGCCTGGACCACTTAGTGATCCAGGGAGGGATTCTCCGGCGTTGCCGGTACCCTCCTGGGGTAGTTTTTCCTTTTCATTTGCGCTCATTTTTATGGTTTGGCGGTCCGGGATTGCCGGAAAGGGATATATTATATGATGTATACTTAAGATTACATGTATAAATAGGACAAATACATATATAGTTTATTTAAAATAGATACATAAAACCCATACATAAATAAACAAGTGCCACTCTTTTAGGAGGTATTTAGTGCCCCTTGGCCTGTGGTGACCTGGTCGGGTTAGTTAACCGCCGCCCGTTGTTCGGCGTTGTTGCTCAATTAGCACCACCCGGGGGACACGTGTAGGGTGGGCCTAGGAATAGGTGGTAAATCCTACGGACGTTGAGCAACCACAGTCATATAACAGTCTAAACTTGAATCCTAATTGTCACAAAATGTCTAATAGTTATAAAACAAATCAGTCAAGAAATTTTGTCAAAAAGTCTCATTATTTGGAGGATGATGATGATAATAGTATAATAACATACTCATATTGTAGTGGTAATAAAAGTCAGAATGAGCATGTACGTTTCATTTGTAAGTTTGTCAAGTCAGTCAGATGATACTATTCAGTTAAATCAGTCAGATTTAAGTGTACCAGACAATATTCAGTCACCAGAATTTGTAGAAATAAATAATGAAGAAGAATATTTGTCAGAAAATGATGTTACTTTGCATGAACCGAGTAGCAGTTCAAGCAATAGTCAAACAGGCTGTGATGATAATAGTAACTTACCAGATATTCATGAAATGAGCTTTAGCAGCAATACTCCTGAAATTAGATAAAGCAGTCGTGGGAGATTGTTAAAGAAAACAAAAAAGTTTGATTTATAATGTAAGTTTATTATTGTACAATCATTAAAATAAATAAATGTTTTGTGTCATAATTATAGAAATTGATTAGCCTAGAACATGCAACACTGACATTCACACAATTTGTTTTGTAATAATAAGAAATTATACTCCAATTTAATTAGTCTATAAAAATTTATAATGTCGTATGTTTTGAAAAATAAACATAACCTAAAAACTAAATGTCACGAAATAATTTCACTGTCAGTATGTCAAAAAGGGGCATGTTGTATTATCTGTGTCTGTAGTCTATGATAATTGTCCATAGACGTAAGGCATCCGTCTAGGATATCGGTTAGATTAAGAATTCAGATGTGATTCGCAATACAAGTCATAAGTCAGCACATTGTTGTTTCATTAAATACGTCCTGGTAGAGCACCTGAGATCCTGATAGTCAAGACGCCCACTCGACCATCAATCTACAATAAAACAAGAATAAAACAGAAATTAGATAGAGACTAAATTTTGAACTGATTCTATTAGGAGAATTAACCTCAACTCCTCAAGTCGTCTGCGACGAAGCCCTTACAAACATAGTGTTGTGTTTCTATATTTGGCAGCTAAACATAAAAATAACTGTACCCACAGTAACAAAAACCTTTTTGTCTACTATCATCGGACTATCACCACTGTATAACTCGATCATTGATTACTAAAAGTCCATTGGAATTGCAAACGACTGTAGAACGTCCAATTTATTTACCCATCCACATTATGAATGCCTCGGGCTACGTATCTAATTAAAATTTATGCGCGTACATTAAGTTCTTCACTTATCTACAGTCCCCGAGTCTTGTTTATATTGCCAGTAGGTATATTAGATTCTCGCCGCATTGAGCACTAACATTATACTTGTTTATTCCTCCTTTTTACCCGACTACGGCAAAGCAAAAGGAGGGTTATGAGTTTGACCGGTATGTATGTATGTCGGTATGTATGTTCATCTGTTCCCACATAACTTCTAAACTGCTGATCATATATTCACAATTGAGGTATCGTTGGAAGCGTCTCAATTGTCCGCTGGCACACCTCGGAAGCTCTCGGAAAAATGTATGAAACAATCGCGTTGTAATTACCTACTACAAACGTAGCTCGTGTACATGCACGGTAGTGTTGATGTATGAGAAAATTAGAAATGTCATGGATGGCACTATTTGAAATTTGAGCTAATTTCCGAGCGAGATAGTCTGATTTTTCTCGCTCTATCCCTTGGTGTCATGACTTACGTCACATCCGACGGAGGCGACAATCATGTTATTACAAAAACTCATATAAACTATTTCGACATTAAAACGTATTTCCATCTTTTTCTTCGCTTCGGAAGAAAAGAATATGGCGAAACATTTTGGTCCTGTCAAACAGCAGAATCGGCACAAATAACAAAACAATACTAAAACACGACTTTGATATGTTTATAGAGTAATTAATTCCGATTGTGTTTATAAAAAAACTAGCTGTTGCTCACGGTTTCACCCGCGTGAAACTTTTCATTAATTATAAATAGTCTCCGTTCCGTTCGGTCTCAAGGGTACATTTCTTAACCGATTGTCACCAAACTTGGCATACGTGTTCTTTGATTTAAAATATAATTAAAAAAAAAATTGCCAAAGGCTTTTTTAATCGAAGGAGTAAAGGGGTGCCTTTTCTGTCGCGTTATTTAAGAACGGATATTGATGATTTTTGGCTGAAATATCAAGTACATAATTCCTTACAGGTAGTTGTGGAAAAAGAAAGGCTTATTATAGGTGTACTTCGTTATAAAACGTTTGCTGTGGCTTTTTATGGACGGATTGTCAATATTTTTTGGTGAAATATCCAGGGATTTATAAAGAAAGTTACGTATCGTATAAAAGAAATAGGATACCAGATTTGACCTCCAGATGCCAAAGAAATGATCTGGAACTCTTTACAGAACTACTTGTATTCATCCCTTAGTATTTTATGCTCCCATAGCCAAGGGTGAGGTAGTACATTATTTATAAATAGTGTTTTTATAACGTACCAAGTTTTCTGAACCTCAACTGAATGACACAGATTTTATTCCCGATTATTGTAATAATTATCCTAATACTTATTAGAATTGTCGACGGCGAGTAGGAAAATAGAAAAATGGCATTTAAGCACACTTTAATTTAATAGTGTTAATTTATTTAATTATCAATTATAATTTTTTAGTAAACGGAAGTTCACGGAAAGATAACTATTTATATTCTTCACAAACACAAATGGTTTTAACCACTCTATACTTTGTAAAATTTAAGAATAATATAATTTTGACAGCTCACGCCTATGAAGTGTGGCATTTTTTTTCGATTAGTATGTATCACAATTAATGTCGTCCATCATGGATTCCGTCATTGCCAGGTACCGCCCATTTATTAACCCTAGAATGTATACTAATCTAGATCTGCACCGTATGCTTTTAAGTTAAAATCTTCCTTTTTTTCATAGACCGTGTTAATTTTCAATATTGGTGCGCACCTTCCTAAGAAAATTTAATTCCGGTTTACAACTATCCAATGTAAGTAAATACTTACTTAAATAAATAACTAAAATCATAGTTTTCGGATAGAAATAAAGTAACAGGAAAAAATCATGTTAATATTTTAATATTTACTTATTTAATGCCACTAAAATGCAGTTTCTAAATAATACACATATATTATAATCAATATCAGTCCACCATAATGTCACTTAACACGCTAGTTCTAAACTTATTTTCTAAAGAACCCGGACTATATGACTTCACGAATTTATTCCTGGGCGAACCTGGCATCCAGGTCACGAGTTTTTTATATACTGTTGATTGATGGCACTTAGTGGAACTTGTTGTTACACATATTGAGAACACTTATACTTTTTCTACAGTATTTATTATAGAACCTGACCGGCTTCGCAATGTTTGTGAACATTTCTAGTCTTTAACACCTCACCCTCACCTTGAAGATACCATAAGGCGAAAACGGTCAGGTTCAATAATAAATACTCTGGAAAAAGTACAAATGTTCTCAATATGTGTAGTTCATTAGTTATTTATACAAAAAGTCAAGATGCATTTAGGGGTTAAATTTTACTATAGGCATGTGTGAAAGAGAGGACACCTTAAAAACCGAAGCTAGCCGAACTTATCATTCTTCTCTCCGAAGTGCCGTTCTTACACCTTTTACCGGTGACAACCTTTGTTCTAGGCGCCCATGAAAGCGCCCATGATTTTGACGTGCGGGGAGAGGAAATGAAATCGGTGGGAGGAGGTGAGCTTCCATTCTGTACGCTAGTACTATTATCTATTCTGTACCGCTGGTTATAGGCTACGTAACGTCACATGAAATTGAATATATATGGCGCCCTCTAGACGACATAAAGCTATGAACTAAAAAAAAAAATATTTAAAGGATATCGTGTTTGGTATCAAATGAAAGCTCTTGATTAGGACTTTTCAAAAATATAATATATTTTATTAGTTGTTGAATTGTTGTCGAATTATGAGAATAATTTTCCATAAAATTACGTCTAAGAAGCGAGCTAAACACAATTTCTCTCCAAACCTACCCAAAATACAAATTTACTAATCCTTAACAAAGTACCTACGTTCACCTTAAAAAAAAAGACGGGTTGCACTCTGGGAGTGCCGGCAGAAGTGAAAACATTTTCTTTTTGAAGTGAAAACTTCTTTAGCGGCGTTGGATGGGTTAAAAATGTTAAACGCGCGTCAGGATTAGTTGACCTTTGAACCGTAACCGACGACTGACGTCATACAACATTACAACAGCTACAGATTGTTCATTTTGTTAAGTGCGTCAAGAGGCTTCTCGGCTGAGCGGTTAGCGCTTCGACTGTAAGTCCATATGGTTTCAGATAGTACCGGGTTCGGAACTAGGCTTCTGAATTTTTTGTGATTATTTTTTTCTTTTTGTAATTTATTACGTTTTGTATTTTTTTTGTAATTTATTACTTTTTGTGGTTATTTTTTCTTTTTGTAATTTATTGCTTTTTGTGATTATTTTTCTTTTTGTAATTCATTAATTTCTTCTGACAGAAAATTAGTGATAGGTTCTATGATTCGCGCTTTGTTATAGGTATGGTATGGCATGGTGTGTTCTTTTTATCTTTTTCTCTGTATATAACGAAGAAAGAAAGAAAGAAAAAGTTTTCACTTCTGCCGGCACTCCCGGAGTGCAACCCGTCTTTTTTTTTTCTTTCTTCGTTATATACATAGAAAAAGGTAAAAAAAAAAAAACATACCATACCATACCTATAATATAGCGCTAATCATAGAACCTATCACTTATTTTCGGCTAATTTTCTGTCAGAAGAAATTAATAAATTATGAAAAGAAAAAATAAACACAAAAAGTAATAAATTACAGAAAGAAAAAATAATCATAAAAAGTAATAAATTACAAAAAGAAAAAATAATCACAAAAAGTTTCAGAAGGCCAGGTGGTTTGAACCCGATACTATTTGAAACTATAAGGACTTACAGTCGAAGTGCTTACCGTTTAAGCCACGACGCTATCTATGGTAAATTGCAAAATAGATAGTATTTACCTAATCTTGTATGACGTCAGTCGTCGGTTACGGTTCAAAGGTCAACTAATCCTGACGCTTTCTTAACATTTTACACCCATCCAACGCCGCTAAAGAAGTTTTCACTTCAAAAATTAATAAGTGGAACTTCTTCTTCTTAATCTTAATTATGGCAATTATCGACACATATCTGGGGATACTCTCTGCCAGTGTTTACGAAACATAAAACTTTAATGTGAGCTCTGGGATATATTACCTACGTAAATGTAAAATGATAAATATAAAACAAATAAATGCATAAAATATACAAAACGGTACAATAAAATAAAATGCTTCTCAAACTACGTATCTACTTTACAACTCCAAAAGAATTTAAATAAAAAATAAGTACAGAAACTATGACCCGACTACTCGAAAGTTGTGCTCTCAAAAGTATGAAACAAGCAAATAATATATGTATATATAATTTATGTACAAACAGTAGTTTGGTATATTAGATTGGAACTGTCCCTAGGGACCAGGAGGAATGAACTGCCTGCTGTCGTTTTCGCAAGCGGCTAAAATATGGGACTTTTCAAGAAGGGTATTAGAAGGTTGCTTCAGGGTTGGCAGCGCGAATGTGACGCCCCTGATGTTGCATACCTCCATAGGCCACTGTAATCACTTTTCATCAGATGGGCCGTGTGCTTGTCTGCCACCTGGAAATTGGTAACCGTGGCCTATGGACTTGTACAACCCCAGGGGCACACGTCCATAGGTCTAAAAATATATAAAACTAAAAAATATATACCATAACCTACCCGTAACCTACCCTATAAAGTAATCAATCATAAGCCTTAGACAAAAGTTGCATATGAACACGGCTATTCTCTGATCATCACTATGTATAGTATGTATTAAATGCATTAAAATATATAACGTGTAAGTTGTCTATTTAAGAGATGTAGAATGGTAGTTTGTACATAAATTTCCAGGTGAAAATATTTGCTTGTTTCATATTTTTGAGAGCACAATTATCGAGTAGTCGGGTTATAGTTTTTGTACTTATTTTTTTCAAGATGATACTTACATAACTAAATATATATTGGATAACGGAACTTCTTACTCAAACTATATCAATACCTCCTTACGCTATTTGGGTTAAATCATACCAAACTCTCTAGGCCAAAGAAGCACTCTGGTTTGAACTGTAACAGGCGCGTCATGCAGTTGACATTTTACTATTTGAGACTACATAGCAGTAGACAGTGTAAGACATAACAGAATGCACAGCTTTTATTTAAGACAAGTACTTACCATGACCCTACTCTTAACAATGGTGGCAGTCAGCTTGACGGCCTCATCAGATGCTTTTTTACGCCCCGCTTAAAGGACCCGGGACTGTAGGCCACGGCTCCTTAGACACCTAAGGGTCGAGAGCTCATGAGTTTGCAAGCGTTTATAGGCACCGTTACTTAGCATTACGTATCCTAGATGGAAATCCGCGGAACTCACACAGTAGAACCAGACTCGTGTTAATGCTGTACTTGCAAACGTTGTCCTGGACGCGACTAAATCTTTTATCGGTTCCAAATCGTCTCTCGTAAATCGTAAGTTTCAGACCATTGTTGCCGTACACGGTACTTATATGGAAGCGAGCAAAATAAATCACGAACACAACCATATCGGCGCGATCGTAGACTATCTCTCGGATCGACCGCTGGGGACTAACATCGAGATACGGAGATATTACGCTATTGAATTAGCATTACCTCTGTTCCCGATACTGTGGTGTGCCGGTGGAGGCATGCCTCATATTTCAGTGTCGCATTATTTTAATTTTAGTCGTGCGTCGCGCGGACGATTTGCGAAATCGTGCGAGATCTTTGGATCTGATAGTACTAGTAGTCCTTACATCTCTGTCCACAGGAGCGTGTGGCGTCCGCGGCACGTGTGATGGCATTTCCCATGGCCACCGTCCAATTCCTCATTCCATGCACTGGACTGGACTGGACCTGCATTATGATCACGTTAATAAAGCTTTATGTTTTTGTTACAGGTGGCTCATAGACCTGAATGATCTTAATATCGACAGCTCCACCTATTAAATGTAAGTCAAGAATATAATAATTTATATAAGAAATATTCCACTGTCACCGGACAGTTTGTTTTCTTGAGAAAGGTCATTGAATTCTTAACTCTTGTGTTTGATTCCATTTTATGAGTATTTCAATGCTATAGGTATGAGATAAGTAATTATTTTTTGCCTAATGTGATAAGATATGTTGCTTCCGAAATTAGTTATTAATTGACCAGAATATCACGCTCGTTTTGTAAATAATACAATTAATTCCATACTAACTACGTTGATAAAATCAAATAATTTTAAAAGTCATACCTACATCAAAAAACTAATTATTATCAAATTCATAACAATGATTTTACTTTCAACCGTTGAACGAGCTTTAGACCTTTTATCATTCAACCGTCGATATTTATTCAGCTCTCATTTTGTGTTACGTTATAGATTGAATGATAAAAGTGAAGCTCCCGGCAATAAAATCATTATTCAATTACGATCACGTCGCTCGTTTGACACCATTGTCACTTGACCGGCGCGGACCCGGGGAATCAAACCAAACGTTAACCTCAGTAATGGTATCGGATATCAATCAGCGACCAATATTGGAGATATTGAATAATAATTGGTGCACACGAGGCGAGCAGGGCGGGCGTCACGAGAGAGATGGTATCTGTCGAGCGTGCCGCATCCATCAGAACACGATGGGATCTATCTGTGGCGGTATCGCGCCCAACGATAACCATTGTCTTACTGGACGATTATATCGGCGAAATTTGTGCTCGCCTCCGATCAAACGTTTGTCTTTTGCCGCAAATGAGCCGGATAATGGAGGATGGAGCATAAAAGGCGCGCGTTTCTGCTAAAACTTTTGCTTAGTCATTAATATGCCGTGGGAACTGGCGGCGGCGGCGCTTGGTACGGGACATCTTGTTTTAGTTGTGCTTAAGAGGCGGATAACGATTTAGCTTTACATTTTCTTGACCGTGTTATTTATCTGAATAAGGCCCTTATTCAATAATTACAGTAATACAAGAAAACATTAAGAGCTAGTGCGCTAATATACGTAAGTTTACTGTTAAACTGAAGAATCACTTTTTAAGGCTTCGTGGATTACAATTTTTTTTTTTTATGTAGGACTCGTCAATTTGACTTCACCTCGCCTGATGGTAAGCTGAAGGCAAAGTCTCAGAAAAGAGGGTCACCATTACATACACGTACCATGCTAGCAATGGTGGCACTCAGCTTGACGGCCTCATCAGATGCTTTTTCACGCCCCGCTTAAAGGACCCGGGACTGTAGGAAGAAGGAAACACGTGAGCTGACATTAGAAATTATTTCTGGGAATCGGGAACAATCGTACTTTTTCTAAGGGGGGTGTGCTTTATAAACAATTCCTGGACATTCTCTCTTCTTATTACCTACTTTACTACTGATGAAATAGTATAGACAATATTTTCTTAGGTATATAGAAGTCTATTCTGTCAAAATCTTTATCACGTTATTGTTACGAAAACACATAGAATATTATATTTACTTATTTACAAAATCTCTGGATCAAAAAATGTAATACTTATTGGTTTATTACTCATTCCAAACTGCTCTGTTGCATTGGAATGTGTTTGTTATTTAGTTCAGTCTCAGGCGATAATACGAATTAAGGTAGTATCAAATCAGTTTATCTCTCTATAGTCAAGCTGTCTGTATAAATCACAATTTGCTCTACTTGCCCTCTCACAAATTATCAATCTGCAAATAAAATCAATTTACTAACGATCCGTAAATCACCGACATTTCAATTAAACTCCATAGAATAGTTGAACTTTAAACTCCATGATTCGATCGGCTTAATTGCTTTTAATGCAATATTCCAAATCTATTCGGCGGACATAAAAGGCCTGTACTCATGCGCAGTTGACAGCTTACAAGGCGCTTAAGCGCACTGCTCCCGTTCGAGACACCGACCACCGACCACTTAATAGCATTAGTGTCATTGTCTTACAGTCATTAATAAGTTCCTGGACAGTTCTATTGGACGGCTCGCCATAACGGGCCTTAATATGTACTAGCTTGTGTCACGAATTTGTATCCTAATGGCTTAAGGGGAAGTTACGACAAAAGCTGGCAATGTTCCCGGATATCGGGAACACATTTATACACCTACAGTCAAGGGTGTATGGTTTCACATTATTATGGGCGATTTCATTTCAAGTTTGCTGTAGTGGGCATTTGTTATTCTGTGCTAGTGTAATTAATTCTGTAAGACAGCCATTGTTGTATTGAATACATTTGCATTAAAAATACTTAATCCATCGTCATTATGTGTTGAGGCTGTTAAATAAATCACGATATTTGGACTTTATTTGTTAAAATTTATAATAGACTTAATAATTTTTTTGGTATCATTGGATTTAAAGATTAACTTGCCCCTTTCCATACTTGCATCTTACATTCCATTTAGTGTAAACTTTCTGTTACCCCTTTAGGAGTGAAATTGCCTAAACTTTCAGTTGATATTATAAGTTTCTTTACACTACTACAAGTAGGATATTTGACTTGCACATTTCTAGAATCTATATTACAAGCTACTTATGATTAAAAAAGTCGTTTCAAAATAATAAAGAGGATATGAACGGGATAATACAATCATTTCAATTAGTTTAATTCGGAAGATCTGACCAATCTGCAGGTTTCAGTGTCCTTATTATCAAAAGTATGACTCAGATAAGGTTTATTATAATTTTGTTAAAAACCAAAACGATTGCTGGTGTTGTCCAAAGAGTAACTCATTATATCCTGTGACACAGATTCACTTTGTCGCCATCAGCAATTGCTGAATCGCTGCTTCAATTCCGTCGACAGCTGTAAATCCATTTAAGCGGTGCAATCGTCCTCACGTCCGGACTTCAATTAGGCCCAATTATATGCGACCGTCTCCGCGCAACTTCTTTGATTCACCGACGACAGATTAACTGTCGACTCCAGCATTACTCCGAAATATATTTGACGATGCTTCCTTCTGAATGAATGCAGATGTCCCTCGTAATAAGGGACATGCCCGCAGTCGTCTACTATACTTACTACATATACATGCTATATCGTTGAGATGGTAAATAGAGGTTTTTCAATAATGTTTCCGTAATAAAAATATTAGCGACCGAAATCACTAATATTTTAAGTACAACTTAATAATGCTTTAAGTAGTTTTATTACATTTTCAAACTTCTCTAATTAAATTCTGATAGATTTCGTTGCGGGCAGATAAAATTTATCTACTTATGCTTCGGGGTTTTCCCGAGCGTCAATACTCCGTAGTGTCACACCGCTTAAACGTACAGTTTTGAGCCGCGCATCGGGACTGCGTTCCAAACCGGCGGCGGCGGCGCGGCGCGCGGCGTTTCCATCTGTTGGTTTGAACTGCGAATCGAACTATGGTGATACGTATACTGCGACTAAATTATGACCACAGTTTAGGAACGGCAGATCATTCACATTCCTGTGTTGTTTAAAAAAGGAATCCCATGTGCTAGTAGCGTTGGCTGGGTTCGTAGGCGGTTTGGACAGCCCATAATAAGACCATAAGACATTGTTGGTATATGGGAAAAGAAATATAGGCGAAAATATGGACACATCCCAATTAAAAATTTATGAACTGTATATTGGCATCCGCGCCCCAAGCCGACATTTAGCGAAAATATCTTTTATACCTACTTGAGTGTGATGCGATGCGCGCGTGCCAACCGTCAGATCGAACTGTCGTTCCCGGCGTTCCCGTGGTAAATCCTTAGTTCCAATCCGCTACGTGTAAACGCAGCTCATATGTTATTTGGCTTGTAGGTACAGATCTTCAATAATCAAGCTGCCGACAATATCAAACAAATATTACTGAGAAAATATTACGTTAAACCAATGAACCAAATATTACATTTCTTACGCAGAGATGAACTCTTACATCTTTTATTTTTTACTTTTGTTCGTATCATTCTCTTTATTCCTATTTTATAAAGTAGTCTTACAGACCATCTGTTATGATGTTGGTTACCTTTCGACTTAGTAACACCTGTTGCAACACCAACCAACCTTACTGCTATGCTTTTAAAAAGCACCGATAGCATCATTACCGCCACAATTAAACAAGATCCAGGAAATTATTGTCCAAGTTACATTATTATCTTCATAAGCAGCATTGCCAGGCGTCCGTTCGTTAATAAGTTATTACGAGCGAGATAAACACCGATGGTATATTTCTTAATTACCCGTTGCATGATACGGACACTATCGGAGCACTATTTCCAACATAATAAGCATTATCATAAAAACAACAAGCTAGTAACTCGCGGCATTCGGTGTGTACATGACGGGATCGGCGATAACCCGCCAGCCGTCTCAGTTGTATTTTGTGTTCAACAGAAAACAGTACTCTTTGTGTGCTCACCACTTAATTCTTTACTTAAGTTCATTCAAAAATTTATGTGAACTGGCAATGTGTTTGTGTCGTGAACTAAATTAACGTGACAGAAGAAAATGTAAGTAAGCGTTTCCTTATAATTCAATTAAATTATCATCACCGAACTAAGTTAGATCTGATAGATATTACAAAATCGCATGATTGATGGCACTTATAATTTATTTTTGAGACGCATAATTAGACTATTGTTGCCATTGACCGTTCAATATCGATTTTACTCAATTTTGATTATACGAAGTAGAGTTATTCATGTTTGAATGAAGTTTTTTTACGTGTGACTGAATGGTTCAACCCGTGTCTATTTCACAGCGGGTTGTCTTTGGTCATTAATCACTTTCTTGTTTGTCCTAGGACAAAGATTTGGTGTTTATATAATTGTGAATGTTTTAACTTTACTCTAGATAGTTTTTTTTACTGTTTGCGTAAGTTTCTTTTTTTGAACGAAGTAAAAGAAAAGTTGGAGCGAAGCTGTCACGAATTGAGTGCAGCTGCTTAGAAAAAGTTAACAGGTTTTAAAGTTTAAGAAGTTCTTGAGCAATACTGATTGCGGTAAAAATGACGCTACAGGTGATTTATTGGAATGGTGTGTACAATCAATCAATACATTTGCCCACCGCTGGTGTGTTCATTTACTGTGTATTGAAAAAGAAATTGTGTTAGATTCGTAATGATACTTATGCAAAAACTCACGGCTTTCTCTGGAGTAAGCAGAGCAGAGGAGTTGCCTCTACTTCTATAGTATTGCGTACGAGAAAAACAAAATTAAGTTTAGCTTAGTTAGTTAGATTAGCTTAGTGGTTAAGGAGTCGGCCTAACGATCGAGAGGTCCCGGGTTCGAATCCTGGCCATTACACTACCGACGTGAACCCACTCCTAGCACAAGCAATTTAGCTTAGTTGGAGGGGTTAGAGGGAATATTAGTAATTTAGATAATTTCGCTTGCTAATATTCTTTAAAAAATAAAAAATGGGCCTACTAATTGTTATCCGAACCAAAGATAACAGAAAAGGGCTAAAATTTCAATTACTAAATTTGACCCACCAACAAGCAGTTCGAACTAAAGAATACCGTGTACGTAAATACAAATAAAATATGTTTTTACCATTAACGGTTTGAGCGTTCGACTGCAACATCGCAAGTTCGAATCGCGATTAGTGCAAATATTTGTAGGTATGATTATGTCGCTCCTTTGTGAGTCGACTCTCACAATAAAATTAGAACTGTCATATAGAATACAATATGTCCTTAGATCTCGTTATAAATCACAAATCAGGACTGAAAGGAAATACGGGCCAAAAGAGTTTTTTTTTTTTTTTTTTTACGTGCGGGAAATCCCCACGGATACCCGACATAACCCGCCCCTCCGGAGCCGGAGGGGCGGGTTATGTCGGACTCGAACCGACTAAACCGCACGCCGTCTGTGGGTCGTGGTGCTAGGCATGGCCAAAAGAGTTATATGGTTAATACAATCTTGTTACCTTTTAAAGAACCTTTAATGTACATGACAGTATGTATATATATGTAGACAGTGTTGTTCCACTGCGGTTTTGCGGTCTTTGCATGATTTTTGCATTACCACAGTCGTGCCGTTTATTAATTCAAACGGGTAATGCCCCTTGTGCATTATCTCAGCCTACTTATTTATATTGGCCAAATCTGCATATGAGTATTCAATTAGTCTACACAAGAACTTGTTCAGGTATAAGTATGTAGTAAAAATATCGATATATTATAAATAAAATAAAAAATTTCGGGTCAAGGTGTTTGTGACTATGCCTTCGAAAGGGCTTAATTTTTAGGCCCATTTTAATTTTAGCCTTTATTATTATTTCTCATTAAAAATCCATATACACCTACCTAAGTAAACCTTAATTTTCACCCTTCTGGCAGCAATCCCCGACTGCCATTATGTTTTTTAGCACGTATCTTGTATGTATGTTCGTGTGTAATATTCTTTATAACCTCATATCTTCTGAACCACCGTACGGATGTTAATGATTCATATCTCAAATGGAAGGTGTTTATTGCCCAACTGTTTTTGGGTACATGAAATAGGAACAATAGCTATATGTAGTTATATGGTCAAAAAAAAATTTCACTTACATTTATCAAGTGGGGTATCAAAATAAAGGAAATTAGAAGAAGATTACAAAAATATAAGTATGTCAAAACTAATAAGCATAAAAAAGTTCAATTAAAATAATTTTTAATTCTACACTGTTGAATTAGAGTCATAACGCAATGACAGCGTATGATGTGTAAATGAACAAATAAATAAATATTTATGATTCTATTATGTAAATGCGATTTGGCAGATCTAGACGAAAGTACTCATCATAATATGAAGTAGTTACTTTGACCTTTGCCTACCCTGCAGGCGCCATATCGTCTCTAATTAAGTTCTGTCATAAAATGTCAGTGTATTTCTATTTTATATGATTGTCCCAGTTATTAATAATTATGATAACGATTTACGATATTGTGTTGTGCTATCTCTGTATCCATTCTACACAAATATAGACGAAGTTATAAATAAGCCGGCACCTACTTATGTACCGTAAACTGGAGTTACTTTGTGACAACTGGGTAACTTTGTTTCCGATATGGAATGGTTTTCCCACATCATCCATCCGTGTTAATCTCTAATTCTCTATTATAAAAAAGTTATATACTACGTAAACATATTTATAACTCTATGCTATGATCGAATTCGCATATTATTTGTTTGTGAAAAATTGTTAAGTGAATAGAAAAAAAAACCATGAGAGTAAATGTAGAGCAGTCAGATTTACTTGAAAAATGTTTTAGGGCTAGAAAATGGGGTGTTTGTACCTTGAGTCTTTATGGAGTATCCTGGATCAATTTCTGTTTTATTTGTATTTTCTATGTATTGAATCCCATTCTAGCCATATTTGCACTGTTACAAGCCATGCATGCATATTATAACAAGTGCCAAAACTATATCAGTTTACCCCCTTCCTCACTTACACGTGTAGCCAGTACCACTGTCCGCGTTCTCGTTTCGCACTCGATCACGTTTTCGCGTAGCATGCAGTTTATTTGGTCCTTGTAAACATACGGATCATTAAATGCCAGACACTTCGGCACACAGTGCCGAAATATCAGAAACTTTATTTATCGTAAACATGGGAAATATCCCGTAACTTTTTATAATTTTCGTGGAATAAAGTCGGTTCTCCTTTTCCTAAAAAGGTCACCACAAAGTCAAGAAATGTCCAATATAGATTCACGATCAATATGACGTATGTTTCGGGTATGTAAGGTATGATTTGTATCTACTTAACGAATAGATAGCGACGATATTCGAACAATACGTAATAATTCAGTGTTTAGTCATATTTTGTTTGTGTGTCTTTACTACTTATATATACTAGGCACACGATTCTAAATACTTAGTAGGAACTAGCATATTGCGTATCTACTATCAGTTTTATATATAAGCGTAATCATTAATCCAATAGTTCAAGTTATTTCTCGATAAGTGTTTTAACTAGTCGTCTAGATACAGTTATAGAATATAGTGTATTCTAGTCGTGGTAATTAAAATATTGTGGTTTGAAATAGTGACTATTGTCAGTATCTATAAGAAGACAAGTGTTATGGGTATCTATTTTATAATCGCCGCATTGATATGTCTCTTCCAAGTGCACAGGTATTTATAAAGATTAACCTTTAGTTAGATAGTTACCTTTATCAACACTAAGAATAGACCATAGCTTCGCACGGTTGCAACTAGATTTCCTATCGTCAAAAGTTTTATTTCGAATGAATTTATGCATATGAAGCTTCCGTAAAATACTTAAAAAAAAAAACAGTGAAAACTGTTTGCAAAGTCGTTGTGTGATTAGTATAAACAAACAACGCTTAAAACTATCACTATGCTATAGCCTCGTTCGTCAACTAGTGTACTAGGCTTGCAGGTAGGGTTGAACCCCGATGATCCTTGTGGGTTCCCTTTTATTTAAGCATTTACTTTATGCTATTAATGATTATTATAGTAATGATAACGAATTATTCATAAATAGGCGAGCGATTTCCGGTGAAATGTTATACTAGAAGCTGTTGTTATCTACGTTTATTTATAGCTTATGGTTTTCATAGAAGTAAATTGACTTATTAAAGCAATAATTTATTTCAATTAAATATTAAAATTTAATGCATTTTATAAATAGTATGTCCAATAACATTATTCCAATCAAACACCATGAAAAATTACACCGAACAAACATGATACATTAAAAAAAAAACGACAATTTGATAAATTTGTTAAAAGAATGTGGTTACAATATTCATGGCATTGTTTCTATACTAATTTGGAGTTTTTCCAACCGGACACAAGTGTTTAGAACATAGATATTCATATGGCAATCAAGACCGACGCGACGGCTAACAAGCGATCCGAAGTTCGAATGAGTCTTTTAATGTTTTAAAGAGTGGTCACCCATCCTAAAACTGACCTGAGTAGTATTAACTTTTCAATGTGTTAATTTATTAGGCTACCATCTTATCCACGAGCCCATTTTTTTGCCCTGTGAAAAAATACTTGGCAATAGACTGGCTGACGTGATACCGAAAAACATAGTGAAATAAAAGTGTATGTATGTATGGTTAAGGATTAAAAATATGACTTTGGTAGTTGGATCTGGATGATAGTCAACAACATGTCATCAGTGAAAGTGATCACCCTCGTTATGACGTGCGCATATCTCAGGATATTGTCTGTCGTGTGCGTCAACATACCGGCGACTCAATTCATAATCGAATCAAAATTGAATCTCAAGAGAAGTTAGTTGCCAAAATAGCTGAACTCGTGTCAGTCTAATCGTATTTACGATTGCTTATCGAAATGTCGGGAAAACGGTGCTAATGCATTACAGCAGTGTGATTCTTTTCAACTCTTGTCATCTTTTCGGTTACTTTTTTCCTTGTCTTTTCCTTTTCACGCAGTACATCTGTCTTAGGTCTGCCTCGGCCTCAGCGACACTGCTTGTCTTGAGTGATAAAACCCCCATTAAATTTCTAGTACATATACTTATTAAATTTAAGTAATTCCTTCGTATATAACCACAAAACATAACTATACATAGATAAAAAAATTGAATTATGCGCCAATTATTGTTAGTAGTCGACTGAGTCTATCAATCGATCAATCAATCAATTAGCCCACTGCAGTCCACTGCTGGACAAAGGCCTGTCCCAATGTGCGCCATTTCGTACGATCCTCCACCTTCCGCAACCATCAATAAACCCTTAATCAAGTAACCATGCTTCCAAATCAACTAAAGTAACTTACCAATTAATCACTTTTTAACCGAGCACTCAGGTTGAGCGAACTTGGTAATTGAGATAAGTACCACACCTTTTTTACCCACGACGCGCTTATGACTGGAGTTGCAAATACATACAGCTATTGATTAACGATTCTGTCAGGTGCGTACAAGTGATATATGGGCAATAAAAAGGTTTACTCGTTAAAATGCCTGACCTAATATTATTGGCTAGAAAAGTTTGTAGTGGCTTCAACTTTGAATATTGTCTTGTTTGAGTATCTTCTTATATAATCGAGATTGCACTTGTGTCTCTTGTTTTTTTTCTTCAATGAAGTGTCATCGCTGCCGCAAACATTCGACAACGTGTGTATCGATGTAGCGCACTTTCGCTCTAATGTGAGTCGCGTTTCCGTACTTTCGGACTACCGTTCATCGCGATTTTGAACTTCTAAATACAGTGGGACTTATTTAATTGATCGAAGAGAATCTAAAGACACCAGTCTTCTCAGCATTGCTAAAGCTTCAGATCTTAAATCTACATTACCACATGTACTATTTCAATTACAGAATGATGAATTTGATATGTGGTGGAACCATTTGTAGTAAATCATTTGTAATAAATATATATTCCACAACATTTCACACAAGGCTATCTAGATCCATGGTAAGCATAGCTTAACTAGCTTGTGTTATGGAATCTAGAATGCGGATAAACATACTTAGATACTTTTTTTGTAAATACATCCATATTATACATAGAAACACCCAGACCAATGCAAATATCCATATTCATGCATACAAATATTTGCCCTGAGCGGGGATCGAACCCGCGCCTCTTGCGTAGCGACCACGTTCACTACAGCCACGCCACGGAGGCTGTCAAATTAGCAATATCGTAAATTTTTTGAATGAAAATTTAAATCAATCAATATTCATATCGCGGTTCAGTGGTCAGATCATACATCCTCCTG
The DNA here is from genome assembly GCA_949126895.1 of Eilema caniola. Classification (NCBI taxonomy): domain Eukaryota; kingdom Metazoa; phylum Arthropoda; class Insecta; order Lepidoptera; family Erebidae; genus Eilema; species Eilema caniola. The sequence continues at coordinate 6,675,522 of OX421476.1, forward strand.
TAAGGGACTGATCGCGGGTTTCAGTCCTGTCTGAGCATTAATTTTTTCCAATATGAATAGATCGTAAATGCATTTTTCATTTTTATTTCACTTTGTCAGTGCATCAGATTAAATTTTCATTTTACACTGTTCACTGTTCCTATTAGCAACTTGTGACGTAAACAACCTTTTATAGTTTTACACTAACCAGATAAATAATGATTCCTAGTGTAGTAATGTAAAGAGCACAGTATTATAACTCAGGGTACCTATGTCTGATCGTTACCGTAACAGACGCGGTGACACGGTGATGCGATTTGTTCCGCCAAATACTCAAAAACTCCACGACAATACTACCAGCTGTACGGCAGGTTATACCCTTCCCGACTCGAACAGCAATGTGGGAACACGTTAAGTTTAGTTGTTCCGACGCCAACATAACCCCGGCGAACAGATGGGCCGATCTCCGAAGGGCTAATGACCAAAAAGTATCTCAACATAGCACTTGTTCCTATTTTTGTAGGTTTAGTGGAAGTCAATAAACGAAATAGTGATTAAATTAATATGTTTCAATACTATTGTGCTGCAATATCATAATTTTTAAATAGAATTTGTAAACAAACATTGTGATTAGGGAATAATAGAGAGCAAGTTTTGTGTGACTCTTCTGTATAACTAGGCAAGAAATAAATTTAGATACAATGCAGATAAGTGTATACTGTATATGGATTATCTAAATTAATGTAACAGACTACACGTATGAGTATATATCAAGATAGCGAGTAAGCAGTTAAAAAGTTATTTTCATTTCCACATAGCCTTGTAAGGTACGATTTGTGCTTGGGTTTTTCAACGCTAGGCGACTTTAATTGCATTGCTGTACGTATTACATCGTTAGCGCTTTAATTGCTTGTTTGTATCTCATTTATTGATGAGCTTTGACGTATGTAATGTACGAACATATATGTTATCGATTCTATCGCTATTTTAAGTTGACATGCGCTTAACGACCACTTTAATATCTCAAGACTTGCTGATTAACTTCTAATTTGACCACTTCTAAAATATAACCTACTAGCTTTTGCCTGCATCTCCGCCCGCGTGGATGTCGGTTATCGCCACCAAACATATGTCCTTTCTCAAGCTCTAATCTACCCCTATACCAAATTTCATCAAAATTGTTTCAGTGGTTTAGCCGTGAGAGACGTACAAAGAGACACACACACCCTTTCCCATTTTTAATACTAGTATGAATTATTATCTAGTTGTTTTGATTTGTGCAGTTTTTTCCGCTTCAGATATAGTTCAAATGAAAAGCTGATAATGTGAGTGACTAATCGCAAACTCGCGCACACCTATCCATCGTATGCTATAAATATAGGTCTTACTTTCCTTATCACACAAGTCATAAAAAATCTCTGAACACATCCAACCGAATTATATGAGCGCTAAAATAGTTCTTGTTACTTTTTTGAAGATCGCCGCTAAATAGTTGTTTAAAGAGGTATGTACTGCATTAAATATCGTGTCTTCGCCACTTGTATTTTAATATCGCTATATAAATGCTCTACGGCGATGCTATACAGATCGTATTAATACTTAGGTGAACAGTAATTTCACAAATCTGGCACTTCATTGATTTGGCACGTCTCAATTTAGATACTTACCGATGAATTTTGGGCCGCGTGTCTACCGAAGGTATTTTTCGAAGGAAAGTTCTTTAAATATGGATTTTATGTTAATAAAGTAAAACTACAGATAAAAACACGAAGTAGGTAATAGAAATCATTTCTAAAATTAGTGCATTGAAGTACTTTAGTGTTTCTTTATTATATTTTAGATTCTAGACAGTGTTGTTTTACTGGATTGTTTAAATTGTAGACTCTAGAATGAAAACGATCCAATAATACAGCACCTTTAGTTTTTGTCTCTACTATATTCAATGTAAAATTTTCATTTCAAATTAAATTAATATCACTAAATCACTACTCTCAGGGTATGCTAAGTTCACTTCTTAACGTGTTCAATCACTTTTTTACAAGCTTTTATTTAACTTGCAATGTATGTTTGTTCGGGTGGAATCTTACAACTCAATTTTAAGGCACTTGCCCTCAACCGATTGAGCTGAAATTTGGTATGCACGTTCAGTTCGGATGACAATGCAAGATTATAAAAGATTGTTTTTAAAAAGGTTTTTAATAATTTATTTCATCTTCCTTTACGTGTTCAATGAGTTTCGTCGCTAACTTCTCCTTCATACTAGACATTAATCCCAGACGCATCCAAAGCTTTCAACTTGGAGTCTGGGGTCCGCTTTCCAAAAAAAAACCACATTCATGCAGAGAAATACTTGCATTGAGCGTGAATCGAACCCGCGCCTTCTGCGTAGCGGCCGTGTTCACTACCGCTACGCTACAGAGGCTGTCTTTCGTTGCTAACTGTACCAGAAAATATTTTTGTGTCAAACTTCAAACTTCAATTATTCAGTAGCTATTTCAAACGTTTCGATTTTGCCTTGCTGGTTCGAAAGTTATTTTCTATTGGAGGTCGGTGTTTGGATTTACATCGGCGCCGGCGCATGCAAATTACGTGCGATGCTCGCTGTGTCACTATTGACCCGGCGGCATTCGGAATACATTACGGCAGAAGACAATTGAGCTAGTGTGGCGTCGACTGTTGACGTTTTTGTGAACGTTGACGCAAACAGACAACTTTTAACGTATTTCTGTTTTGTGTTGACCGATAACTATCGGCCTCGTGTGAAAGTGATACTTGTGGAACTTACGATATTGTTTACCAGTTGTTACCCTTGGCTCCGCCCACGTGGATGACGGTTATCACGACCAAATACCTGATGTTCTTTCCTAAGTTTGCATTTATAATATTAGTATGGATTTTATCATATTTAAGTAATAGAGTGATGCATTTTCTATGATTGTATGGAAGCCTAGCAAGACCTTTCTTCAAGGCTCTAGCCAATCTCATCTGTAAGCCATGAGTACAACACCTCCCTAGTCACTGACGAATGAGGCTCTGGTGCTGGCTTCCTTGTCATTTGTGTTGAGTTATGGATTTGCGTAAATAACAGCCAACACTGTTACTTACACAAAACAGTGACATGATTGGTGGGCTTGGTTTTGCTTCTGTTTTTCTTTTTTTTCGTGTGCCTGCTCTCCACTGTACCTCCTGCTAGTCAAAGGAAAAAGTGGAAAGCTTCTGAACAGCCCTGCACAGGGCCGCTTCCGTCGCTGCCGGTATTTGCTGCAGTCGACAACGTCTTCCTTGGGAGAAAAGAGGCACTGGCGTCTCCATTGCATGGTTTTGCTTCCTGGGCGTATTGCTTTACGGGCATAATATTTTCAAAGATAATTTTTTACCCTCAGCGCTATCGAAAGTATCGAAATTTGTATATTTTATGTATTTATTAGTAACCATTGAAGAGTTTTAATTTTTAATATACCCATTGAGCGGCCCGCTTTTTTCTTTATGTATCTGATACTTTCTGAAAAGCTACAGAAATGTTTAAGATACGCTGTTAAGTAATTACAGCAAATGCTCAATTCGGTAATTTAATAACGAATGACTCATTTGGTTACAATCCAACGTTTATATCCGGCTTAGACAGACATGATATTAATTTGTAATAGGTAGGTATACTTTGTACAACGAACTCTTCTTCACGATTCCAATATTTCATATAACTAAATGCTGCTGTGTAGGTGAATGACCTAAATAATAACGTATTTACTGGTAGGTTTAACTTTTCTTTTGTGATCTATTCTGGGCTCGGTGGGTGCCTACTCATTGTGTGAAAATATATATTAATAGGTATTAAAAATGTGGAAAGTACAACCGTTTTGTATGACCGATAGCCTCGCATTTGACCGTTATCTCACCTGTTGGTAAGTGACGATGTGGCCGACGGTGAAGCACGCTTGCCTAGAAGTAACCTAAGTATTCACTCTAGTCTAGAAGACATCTGAATGCTATACTTACAAAGTATAAAAAAATCCTTTAGTTATTTGAAAGGAGCTAGGATAGGATATGGCAGGGCAGTATTGTATATTGCACTCTACACAACATGTACCTCCACCCTATAGTCACAGAATAAATAATTGTACTACGTATGCTATAGTTCCCTCCAAAGGAGTCTTGCCTTTCAATCAGCAGGTGTACCGATTTGGAGATGAAATTACCTTGAACTCAATATTTTTGTTCGGCCTCAAACTTCACAGATTTGCTCCTTATAAATTTCGAAATGACGTCACTAAACAGTAAACATTTTGCCCCCAGTGTTAGCATGGTGGTGGTGCTGAATGGCGTGCTCGCAGACGAGTGTCCGACGTCGGTGCGTGCGCTCCTTATCGCGCACCCGGGCTACAGAGATGCGGCTGCACAACTGCTGGCGTCTGCCGCCCGGGTGGTCCCCTCCCCTGGGCTGTTGTACGTCGTCCAGAGGGAAATGGCCGCTGTGGTCCCGCATGACAGTTAGTACTTCCTATATTCATGGTTTTATCATTCATAGAACTTAGATTTTTTTATACCTCTTAGGTGGCAGACAAGGTATCGCCAAATGGTTATCAGATTTAGGCTGGAAACGCGACTTAGGGTCTGCTTTCCAGCGAAGTTGTGCGAGCGAGTTGCGAAAAAGGCTCAGAGAGTGATAAAGATCTAGTACTTAGCTTTTTTTAGCTTACTGTAATAATGGCTGACTGAGTTATTACTCGGGACGTATATCTTGGATACGTTTCTCATCATCAGTACACGTTTCATGGGTATCTTTTGAAGATAGCGAAGGGGTGCTACGGTTGTGAATTATCTTAAATTCACCAAGCATACATTATTACAAAACAATCCGCCAGGGCCTCGTTTGTCCCGCGATTTAGGTCCAAGTGACGTGTTCCGATGTTTAACTTTGTTCATAACCAAATCACGATCCTCCGTGACTTTCTCTAACTCACTTGGGGTCAGTCCACGAAACGGCTGCTTTTCAAAAAAATTAATGTCAATAATTTCTCTATTCATACTTTTTAGGGTTTCATTCCATGCCTACCTGAATGCAATTTATTTTTATTCCCAAGAATGGATTCTTCAATGATTTGAAAAAGAGGAGACTTTAAATTTTGTCACGTCTTTATTAACGTAACTAATTCTTTAAAAAAAAAGGAACTATTTGAGTCAAGGCCATCAAAAAGAGGCGGGGGGGGGGGGGGGGGCAAGGAATTAGAATCATTTTGAGTACTTTGTTCGTCAAGATCGATCTGATGCTGACTGTACTTCGCGTAGACCTAGAATCTTCATACCTCGACACATTTTAAATATTTAATATTTCTATTTCAGAAAACGTCACCATCATAGGATCCGATGATGCCACATCATGTATAATAGTCGTTGTGAGGCACGCAGGTAAATAAATATCTAATTCTTACTGTTGTTAAGCTAAGCGTGGCTACATCTCTTTCCATATACCACACCTCGCGTCGGTCCTCTGCGTAGGTATAATATAAGATAAGCACCCATTAATATAGCGTCAATCTGTCGCCCGGACTCTCGGATCTACTCTTTTAGTCCTCCGGTGTATAGGTATCTAGATTTCTCAACTCTTAGTAGATCAATCATAGTAGAGTCATTCTCTGGATGATAGCGCCGTGATCTATTACGTCGTAGAGCTTTTCTTAGCACGAGTGGGCCCCTCTGCAAACAATCTAGACTAAACACGCAGAATCAAGTTACTTACTGCGGATTTCATTGAGTGAAGGTACCTACAGTGAGCGTGATAAGAGAAGTATATCTAAATTTCTCCTTATGGAGAATATCCTATACGTCTTTGAGGCGACGGTGGAGCCGTCTGCCGATATTCTTACGAAGTATCGGAACCAATGAATGATTTCGTAATAACTTTTAAACAGATTTTGGTCTACTCCGCCAACATTCAAAAGAAGTTTAGTATAAATTACCTTACTTAAAACTTATATTTTATGAAAATGATCATTCACTTTTGACGCTGATTATATACTTCTCAAGTCGGAACACTCTAGTTTGAATAGGGAATACTAACCCTCTCCGGTAATATGCTACGTCATAGCAACTGAATTTCTTTTATTAATGGTTTCAGGTTCAGGGGCAGTCGCTTTAGCACATTTAGATGGATCCGGTACAGCCGAAGCGGCGGCAGCAATGGTCGCACGCGTTCAGCAGCTGGCAGTCGGATACCCCGAGGGCAGGCTTGAATTGCAGTTGGTGGGAGGCTTCACAGACCCACACCGCTACTCGGATGAGCTGTTTGCTAATATTATGTGTAAGTATTATGATTGATAAGAGTCTACGGGCCCTTCATAAATCGACATTTACTACGACGCTAAGCACTTCTTAGATCTATTTATCCTACCGCTGCACATAGCGCTGTATAGTATATTTCAGAAAATTAAGACTATTTCCAATTTCTGTTGCTTATTATACTAAACGAAAGAGGAAACACTGTTGTAAATATTTTAAAGATTACAGTTTTTGAAATGCCTAAAGAATAAGAGACGCAATTAATATCTGCGTATCAATATTGTTTACAATGTGTAACAGAGGTGGGGAGTCGGAAATAAACAATTACAATTGACTAGAGGTCACATAGGGGATCTTGTCAAAATGCCAGAGCGCATATATTAGCGAGAGCGCATGTGGGCGGCGCGGTATTATTGCGTGGAAGCTATCGCCATTCTTGTTGTGACTCACCCGCTGTCTGTAATGGCTAATTTGTGAGTTTTATAGGCGTTGAACGCTACATTATATCACTGGGTCCCCACTACGAACAAATTTTATTAGTGACTAATAAAATATTCTAGATGGCGTTATGTGTATCAATTTAACATAAAATTCTAAATGAACAAGAATTGAATCCTATAAATATTATTTTCTCATAAAACTTTAATATTTGTTCCTCATAAACATATAATAATGAACTTTGAAACCTAATTTCGACAATTTGTTATAATTATGCAGCGCCCTTCCCGTCTTTTATCGGTACTATAATGATACTGCCGATACTGTGCACTACGTTACACACAATAGATGGCGTGTTATTCAATTCTCTATATTTTCACGGCTGTTACTCAAACAAAAAACATATCGAACGAGATTTACTGCAATTAACAATTGATTAGTTTCTTTTTTAATTATTTTAGGAGTATGATTAAAACTAACAATTAAAAAGTTACTTCTGTTCTGTATTTTTTTAACGTTTATTGTTGAAGAAAACCGCTGTTTTTATAATCTACGAAATTTCGTAGGTATCGCCCTTTGTTCCGAACATACAACGCCGCCAACTTGAGTGTTAGGGTTGTCACTTTGTCAATGAAAATTAAACAATCCTATAAAACGTTTAGAATGCTTATTTATTTTTAACCCCCCACGCGAAAAGAATAAGTCATAATAATATTATTTGTTTAAAATTAAAAAATTATAAAAACTCTCCCCAGTGTTCTAGGGTACATATTTGTTCATGTTAGTTCACATATTAGTACTTGGGTGAACAAAAAAAAACGTTGGATTTTTGGCGCCAAAATGTATTTTGTTATTTTTTTTCGCTCTAAGTTATCAATAAGGTTATTAAAATAAGGGAAAATTAGAAGGCACTTGCATAATACCTTCTGAGGGTGTCAAAACTGTCAAACTAGGGACAGCATTTTGTAATGGCGGTCACTATTTTATGGATTGCACCCCAGTTTACCATTAAGCGGGGAGCAGTCAATTTGAAATATTTAAAGCAATTTAAACAAATTAAGAAAAATAACGCTCCTGTGGCGCGCGCCTTGTGTAGGTAATACTAGGTTAGGTAGGTAGTACTAGATAGGTAGGTAGTACCTGCTTCTTACCTATTAGAAATAACAAGGGCTTTTAAACATGCTGAGTACGGATTTGAAAAAGTAAGTACCGGGTTTTGGAGCTTAGACCCCCGGTGGCCGACGCCCGACTGAGAATCCGTATCCAAATTAGTATTCTTTCTACTTTTGCACAACCCTGGGTGACCGTTCTTAACATTTGAAGTTATAAGCGATATTAGCCAGGTCAGTGGGTCGGATGGGTGACCGTGAAAATAACAAGAAGGTAGGTAGGTATCTACGTAATACCTTTTAGTTAAACGGCTTTATTAATTGAAAGTATGACATCTCAGGCAGGTATATTGTCGTCTGAAAAGACACACGCCTTCCTACTTACCTACCTACCTATCAAATTTAATATCAGATCAATTACTCAACAGGAATAGGGTAACATTTATACCTAAGTACATAAAGCGAACTTAATAAAATGTATCTACATCAAGGTAGTCAGTAGTAGTAGTACCTACCGCACATACAACGACACACGGCGACGAGCCGATATACGAGCGAGGATGATATACCTACCTATAACGAGCTCCTATGAGACGACTTTCTCGCTTCTACACGAATATCGCAAATGCGAAATGGCAATCGTTAAAGAAAGTTGGAGCCCTTCGAAGACCGATGTCAAATCTCTCATAGGATTGGTGACTTGGTGACCATTCCTCAATTAAAGAATTTTTGTTGAAAGATTCCATTAGCTCCATTAGCTCTTCTACTGTCCTAACAGTAGGGGTAGGACCCGTAGGTCAGACGGTAGTCGGTCAGGTAAAATTTAAGGAGTCCGAGTCATTTTGAGTTATTCGTACACCCCCACTGATAAACGGATGGGACTCTAGCGCAAGCTTTCTTCTTGAGGATAGTAGGTCAAACGGCAGTCGCTAATGTAAAAGTCAAGGGGCTGAGTCATTTTGAGCTATTCGTACCACCCACTGATTAACGGATGCGAGTCTGGTGCAATTTTGCTTCTTGAGGATAGTAGGTCAAACGGCAGTCGCGCATGTAAAAGTCAAGGGGCTGAGTCATTTTGAGCTATTCGTACCACCCACTGATTAACGGATGCGAGTCTGGTGCAATTTTGCTTCTTGAGGATAGTAGGTCAAACGGCAGTCGCTCATGTAAAAGTCAAGGGGCTGAGTCATTTTGAGCTATTCGTACCACCCACTGATTAATGGTTGCGACTCTAGTGCAATTTTGCTTCTTGAGGATAGTAGGTCAAACGGCAGTCGCTCATGTAAAAGTCAAGGGGCTGAGTCATTTTGAGCTATTCGTACCACCCACTGATTAATGGATGCGACTCTAGTGCAATTTTGCTTCTTGAGGATAGTAGGTCAAACGGCAGTCGCTCATGTAAAAGTCAAGGGGCTGAGTCATTTTGAGCTATTCGTACCACCCACTGATTAATGGATGCGACTGTCGTGCAATTTTGCTTCTTGAGGATAGTAGGTCAAACGGCAGTCGCTCATGTAAAAGTCAAGGGGCTGAGGCACTTTGTTTTGAGCCGTTCGTCGTGCCGGAACAAAATGGCGAGAGTAGGAACCTAGTCATATTTATTCGTGTATATAGGTGCATAGATACCTACATACGATATTCACATATTCTTGTCCCATTCTAGGTATGCCGACGTCCCACGTCATTCATAAGTACATATGTAAGGCGGGATTGCTTATGTCGTACTCGACATATACGCGGTGCATCCGCGACGGCTTAGTCGGTTCGAGTTCGAGTCCGACATGTCCACCGACCACCGCGCCGTGCCGCCGCGCCAGCCGCCGGTGATAACAGTTATGTTGAACTCGACTGGATATACCTAGTCTGGCATGAGGTGTGCGTTTTTAATCGGTTCGAGTTCAACATAACCACCAAAAATGACACAAAATTCATACTCAGCACACCTACTCAAAAACAAATTAGACCATACCCGTATTGCAATATTGTATAAATTGGACTTTGATTAACATCTAATTCATACTCAGCATACAAGAAATGTGAAGTACCCGATTGCAAGTTTGAAGATGCGATCTATATTATTTTACCTCTTTGGTAATTTATATTATTACTAGCTATTGCCCGCGGCTCCGCCAGCGTGGATGTCCGTTATCGCGGACTGGGGTATGTAAAATAAATAGTAGCCAATTCTTAGACTTCGGTCGAGCCGTTTCGGAGGAGTATGGGAACGAACATTGTGACACGAGAATATTAGATTAATTATTTATACTTCTTGACAAACTATAGCACACCACCATCTAGAAGCTATTACTGCGAAATGTAGACTGAACCTCGGGATATTTCGTTGACATCTAGTGGTGAAAAATAATATTTAAAAATAATGCGCAAAATAGCCCAAGTTATGGTGGTCTAATTTTTTTGTAAGGAATGGGGTATCTATACTTTAGTATTATGTTATCTGTGCCCATATTTCAATTTTCTACCTACAGCGCGGCGGCCATATTGGAGGCCAAAAATGACGTCAAATTCGAACTCAGCATACTCGATAACTCATTAAACCACACCCATATTGTAATTTATCTAGGACACCGCGGCAGCTATATTGGATCCCAAAAATGACATCAAATTCACACTCAGCACACTCGAAAACCTATTAAACCATACCCATGTTGCAATTTTCTACCGACAGCGCGGCGGCCATATTGGAGGCCAAAACTGACGTCAAATTCGAACTCAGCATACTCGAAAACCCATAAGACCATACCCATATTGCAATTTAGCTAGGACACCGTGGCAGCCATATTGAATTCCAAAAATGACATCAAATTCACACTCAGCATACTCAAAAACCTATTAAACCATACCCATATTGCAATTTTCTACCTACAGCGCGGCGGCCATATTGGAGGCCAAAACTGACGTCAAATTCGAACTCAGCATACTCGAAAACCCATTAGACCATACCCATATTGCAATTTAGTTAGGAAACCGTGGCGGCCATATTGGATTCCAAAAATGACATCAAATTCACACTCAGCATACTCAAAAACCTATTAAACCATACCCATATTGCAATTTTCTATCTACAGCGCGGCGGCCATATTGGAGGCCAAAACTGATGTCAAATTCGAACTCAGCATACTCGAAAACCCATAAAACCATACCCATATTGCAATTTAGCTAGGACACCGTGGTGGCCATTATGGATTCCAAAAATGACATCTAATTCGTTATCAACACACTCAAGAACCCTCTTATCTGGCAAACGAGGGTATTACCCTTTTTTCTTGCGAAGATCCGCTGTGGAAAAAGCCCGATTGCGAGTTTGGAGATGCGGTCTATACTAACATCGTTCACAGTCAATCTTCTTAAATAAATAGTAGTAATATTGTGCCTACCTATGTTTATTTATATTGTCATTTATGTATGACACTTCTTATCGTTGAAAATATAGTACACCACCATCTAGCAGCTACTACTGTAAAACGTAAGCTGAACCTCGGGCTATATTGTTGACATCTAGTGGCGAATATTAATATTTAAATTTAGCCCGTAAAATTGCCCGAGTTATGATGGCCTCATTTTTTTGTATGGGATGAGGTATCTGTACTTTAGTATTGTTATCTGTGATTATATTAAGAAAAAATAAGTTAGGTATTAGCATAAATATCGAGTAGTCAGGTAATTTGCATATGAATATGTATAGCTGGCGATTTATGGCTAATCTCTGAAGCTCGGAGCAGCCCACGTTTTGGGTCGCCATTTTTCGTGTTGTTTCTCAATTAGTGGGGGTATAGTAGAAAAATCTAATAATCAATGGATTCTTTAGATTATTGGCCGTGGTCTGACACACACTTCGAGCAAATTCTGTCCAAATAAGATTGTGGAGAGCTTGTCATCAAAAAATCTTCAGTGGAACCAGCTGTGAGGTGTTTTTCTCAAGGTTCCGAGAATATACCAAGGGTTAGGTTTGTTAGGCAATGATGAAACTAATAAACTACCTACTTAATAAAAATTCTTGATAGGACGTGTTGTATTGAATACGGCTTTATGCCATACGCAAGCTATTGTTTCAAAATTGACCTTGTTAAATCATCATCATTATCAATCAGTCCAATGCTGGATATAGACCTCTCCCAATGCGCGCTATTTCGTCCGATCCTCCGCCAGTCTGTCCCAGCAACCTTTTTCAGGTCGTCAATCCATCTGGCATCTGGCTAGGGGACGTCCTACCTTCTGTCTGCCTTCTCGCGGTTTCCACTCTAGGACTCGTCTGCTCCAGCGGCCATCAGTCCTTCGACAGACGTGGTCAACCATGCTAACATTGTTTATACTGTTGATTGATGGCACTTGGTGGAACTTGCTACACATCTTCAATGAAAACACTTGTACTATTCCACATTATTTATTGAATTCCTGACCGGTTTCGCCTTTGGTATCAGATGTCAATCTGATACCCAATAAACATGTATCAACCTTTGATAATGCCGTAAGGCGAAACCGGTCAGGAATTCAATAAATAATGTGGAATAGTACAAGCGTTTTCATTGAAGACATGCTAACATTGTTTTATGTAATATTTCGTTCCAGTATCATTTCACCGACTATCAGTTGAGATAGACCTGACATTGGCGTGCTGTTGCGAACTGAACACGGCACTAGGCGGAGGCGGAGCGGGAGCCGCCGCGCCTCTGGTGACGGGCGTGGGCGTGGACATCCGCGCCGGCGACCTGTTCCCCGCCACCTTCCCCGACAAGGGGCCCGAGCTGCCGCTGCGGGGCGCCAGGACCATCACCAGCGGCGCGCACTCGACACAGGTACGACACTGCCATGTTTACCTGACGCCGCGGTGACGGGCGTGGGCGTGGACATCCGCGCCGGCGACCTGTTCCTCGGCACCTTTCCCGACAAGGGGCCCCCAGCTGCCGCTGCGGGGCGCCAGGAACATCACCAGCGGCGCGCACTCAACACAGGTATGACACTGCCATGATCACCTGACACCGCGGTGACGAGCGTGTGTGTGGACATGACCTGTTCCACGCCACCTTCCCCGACAAGGGGCCCGTGCTACCGCTGCGAACTTTCTCTATAGGTGTTCTAAACTATCTTACATATTAAAATACTGTAAAATACTACTACGTGGTCACAACACAAACGAGTGTTTTGCTAATTTTGTATTGTAGTAGGGATCTTGGTTCCCCCCTTCCACTTCGGAACGAGCAGGGGTCGTTATATCGGACTCGAACCGACCAAACGCACCGCTGTTTTTGGGCATAAGTTGCCGAGGTTGAGATTGCCCCCTGCATGTCCCACACGAGTCTTATTTTGAACCTACGATTCGAAGTAGTATTAACTCTAACGAATATACATATCACTTCCACAGGTGTTAGACATATACGACAACACGGTGGGCATGCTCCGCATCGGTCCGTTCAACTACGAGCCTCTGCGCGGAGTGGACCTATGGCTGGAACAATCCGACGACTTTATACTGCAGCATCTTAGCACCACGCCGGCAGTCGAACCGCCACACTTTGTACACAATGTAAGTATGATTCTAAGTATTATTTCTTCATATGATGAATGCCAATTCCTATCGAATCCGAAGCTCAACCTTTAGAGCCTAGGCTTAATCTTGGCTGATCTTTTTTCTTGCTATATTGAAAAAAATTAAAACTTAAAACTACGTTGCTTACGTACGTTTCTCAGTTTTGTGTTACTGAAACAACTCTCTCTTCGTCTCTCCGTGGCGTGTTCCCGGGAGGAATAGAATAGATTAACCTCATCTATTTACGTAGGTGTTGTAGAATACGACTAAAGGATAGAGCTGTTTTCCATCTAAAAGTAAATATAGAGCCCATAATGGCCTGGAGCGACTCTATTGCGTGGGACCAAAAATCATAGTTGTTAAAATGTAGGCGTTAATACACCTGTTCCTAATTATTTTGGGGATTTAGAGAGTACTCCCTCTCTCACTAATATTTATCTAAGAGGACTACGGATTATAGGTTTATTTTGGCTTATACAGCCCTCAACTTAAAACTTACTTTTACAACAATCTCGCTACCCCAGAGGGTAGCCTGCACCAGAGCCACGTCCATCAAGCAGCAAGTATAAATTTTTTTCGTGTGGAAATCCCCCCGTATATATCAGACTTGAACTGATTAAAAACCGCAAGACTTCTTGGCTCTTTAAGCAATTGTACACCTATTGACAGGTGAGAGTGGCTTGGCCCCGAGAACCCCTTTATGTACATTAGGAAAATATTACAAATGATAATAAATTATTAATTTACCATTTGTTTCAAGTTTCGTGATAACAATTTATGAAATTTGATAACCCACCTTAATGTGTTCCTCAGATCCGGGTGACCCTGAAGTTCATTCAGCAACATCCGTTCCCGGCCGTGACGGTGTTCCCGGACAACCGCGCCCACTACTACCGCCGTGACGAACAGACTGGATGCTGGGTTGCCATGCGCTTCTAAACAACTAAACACTACTTGAAACGTTATAAGTACATACTTGGAAATTATAGTGGTCTTACATCCCTAATGCTGTAAGACAAGTTGTCACCTTGTTACTCCTAGATTTGTTATATAGATAACTTTTTTTTTTTACGTGCGGGAAATCCCCACGGATACCTTCGGAGCCGAAGGGGGAGGTTATGTCGGACTCGAACCGACTAAACCGTACGCCGCCTGTGGGTCGATGTGCTAGGCCGAAGGTGAGGTTGTCTTGTGACATATCCCGCGCACCCCGGCTGACCCAGGGCCATTCCTCTCGGTCTGGCCCTCCTCGTGTGTTATATAGATACCTTTTTTTTCGTGTGAAAATCTTCACAGATACGTACACACCCCTGACCGGCGGGGGTGGTTATGTTCGAACCGACTAAATCCGCACGACAGAATCTCTATTCTCTCTATTTATTCAAGTATCTCATGAGAGGACTATTAATAAAATGTGACGCCTAATTTTTTTTTCTAAGATACATTTCTTAAAGTAATAAATCTATGGAGATAGAAATAAAGAAAAGTTGTAAGCGACATCGCCACATTGACTTTGCAAAGGGGAAAGTACATTTAACTAACAAAATAAACTGTCCAGCTTTCAATTCACTGAATGCATTATTATTATTTTATTATTATTAAAAATATACGCATGTATTTGAATATACATAATAATAATAATATCAAACGTTATTGAGAAGGGTTACACACGATTCCCCGCGAATTTTATGGTTTTTATAATAACATGATGAAAAGTTATTTTAAAACCCGGAAATTTCGAGGGGAATCCTATACTATCCCACTTTTATTTGTTGGATACAAAGCAGAAATATCCCGGAATATCCCGTTTTTATTTGATGGATAAAAGCAGAAATACCAGAAAAATGACACGTGAGGCACGTGTCTATCGTGGTGTACAAACTTTTAGTGTGCTTGATCGTATTTCTACGATTTTTTTAGACTCGCAAGATATCTAATATAACCTAAGGATTCTTGAGACTACATATTATGTGGTACGCACCATAAAGAAACTATTATTTTTATTTTACTATTTTTAATATTTGTATAGGTATGTTATCTATTTGTTTGACTGTAAAAGGTGACGATAACTTCGCGTCAAACTTGTTAGAAATGTACAGGGATAGTTTTAATTCATTAAAATTTTGATTGTAAAATCTCACACATACCCATGATAAAAAAAAACCCTTATTCATACGTATTAACCACGGAATCTACCAATTATACATGCAATTCTCATACATAATTATTATGACTAATTTTAGCATGTATAGTGTTGCTATATAATATGTATATAACTCGTACAATGACGATATCTACAAGGTTGGCATATTCCTACCACATTTAAATTAATTTATGAAACATTGCATCGAAACATTTTCATTGTAGTATAGATTTTAAAACTTTAATTATTTTTTTTTGACCAGTGGGTGTTTGCGATAGAATGCCCAGTGCGACTTAAAATTAATTTATTGTAATACAGAGTTTCCTAACTTCTCTTGATTATAATATAAACAAGGAATTTTGTTATATAAAATGATTTGAATTAATTCACTTTGTTTGTCGCTTTAAAAACATATTAAACTGGATTTCACCTACGTAAACTAGTTCAACTCTATATAAACCGCGATGACATATTCACACAATGAATGTTATTGCGCAAAACGTCTAATTTCAATTCAGTTAAACGGAGTTTTACTGGTGAAACCCAGCCTATACAGCTATTGGTTTTATTGTGATAATTGACGCATATCGTGTTATTTTCTTATTTGTATTTATGAAAGTGAGGCTAATACTGGTGTGTCGAATTAACAAGTGTTAGAATGGTACTAGTTGTATATATCCAGAATTTTCATCATTTGTTTGATATAATATTGTTTTCAAGAAATGTCCCAGCCCAGTGCTTACTTTTGTATGTAAATGTAAAAATAATGTTATTAAGTTATGAATTTCTATGAATTGTATATTTTGTCACTATAGATTACTTACATTAATTTCCAGTTTAGTTATATAATGTCAATACATACTTGCCTTCCACGTACAGTCGACAAAATCGATAGTATCCCAAAGTATGTAAGTCGACTGTACATGACAGTTTTCACTTCATGCGTTTTGATTCTGTACGCCATGGACGTGACTAGTAAACTTATTGATAATAATTACTGACATATATCTATTCTTAGCACGCGGATTGGTTTGATATAATCTATGATTGATGAATTTAGACTCTTTTAGCTGTCGTAACACCCCATGCTATCCAAAATAGCACACCTCAAAAGACACCAAAAACGAGTGCGTACTGCGAAGTAAAGAGTACATTTTGAGATTTTACCCGATATATCTGTCACTTGCGTCAGTGTGTCTAGTTAGTTTCATTGACTTCACTTGCGAGCATGTAAATTGTAATTTGTACGAGATAGAATTAGTGCCATTTGGCAATAAAGGGAGACGTTTCTTATAAGTACTATGAGTTTTAACGTCTTCACAATTCGCGTTCCAGCAAGTGAATGGCTGAAAATGCTCACACACAGTAGGTACTCTGCTGAATAGATGGCGTAATCACTAGTAAGCTAGTTGGCGTGGGTTCGATGCCCGTAAAAATTTATACGCTTTTGACAGAAATATCCCGGTTCTTGCGTATTACTTGCTCTCACCATGGCCATACAGAATCAACACCGTCACAGTGATGGTAGACTGTTGGAGAGAGAACAATTTATGTTGTAAATATTATAGTGATCAATTAGACGTAGTTAGATGACGTTATTAGTTATTGTTTTGAAATATGAATATATTGAAAGTTCAAAAGAAATTCGTGTCTTCATTTTTCCTTCCATACTATAGTAATAATAGGCTCAATCTCCACTGAGAGAGCTGCGGCCCTCGCGCAGCGGCTTTTTGAGGTAAAATATTACAAAGTATTTTGAATCTTATCTACAGGAGAAAAGATCAGTCATTTAAGGGGTGGCTAGGAAATTTTCAGGAGATACAAGAAGGTAGGACTCTTCGATATTTCCGTCCAATTTAAAGTACCTCCGCCCTACAGAATATAGTGTTGAGTTCCCGGCGGTGAGTAGGGTAGCCAGAGCTCACTGGAGTTTTTGTGCTGTCAGTAGGAAGACCAAAGGCATTTTTCTGATTTGTCTTCTACACTGACGGCACAGAAACTGTCTTTACAGGGTCAGCAGCACGAGTGTGACTACTGGTGTAGCACTCGTCCATAGGCCACTGTAACCACTTTCCATCAGGTGGACCGTGTGCTTGTCCGCCGCCTCAGTGGTATAAAAAAGGAATATCATGGAGTCTAAACACGTAGCATACTTTCCTGGTTAAGAAGTCTACTATCGTGATTACGTGAACTACTAGTGGAGTAGCTAAGCTGGAGGGTTTGGAGGTAATATCTACTTATAAGTTCGATAACTAGTTCTAATGGCCTCGCTACAAGAAGTATCAATCTTTACCCCCAGCACGAAAAATTATCGTAATCGTATGGTAAACGCATTGAGAGAATGGAGCGATTGGCCGCTTGCCTACTGAACCTGTGTATGTGTGTGTGTGTGCGTGCGTGCGTGCGTGCGCGTGCGTGCGTGTGTGTGTGAAGCCGGCCAATCGCAATCCTACGTTCTCTCAAAACGTTTACGATACGATTACGATAATTCTTCGTACTAGGGTTATAGTATTCAACTAACATCAAACGTGGGTAGGTAAGTATAATAAAATCACATCTATATTCCCAAACTTTATTGCAAAACCTATACAAATTGAATAATTACATATTAATATAAGATCACGTGGCAAACGTATACTTAACATGTAACATTTTACTTACAACAATATTACAATGAAGGGAGTTTCATGTACCATTCAGTCTAATCTTTTCAGTACCTATTAATGTGGTTAGGACGTAGGATTACAACGGCCATTGGCCATTTGATCGTCCAATTTATCATTCAATAACAAAACATTAGGAACTGTTAATACAGTTCCTAATCTTAATTGATAATATATAATTAACAAATCGTGCTCTCAAACTTTAGCTACACCTGTTTTGGCAACCTGTTAATCCCAGCCCAAGGGTGTAGCGTACTTTATTCCAGGGGAAATGGTGCCATGGCCCACACACAAGGGCAGATCACGTTGGAATTAAGTGTAGTATGTATTATGGAATGCAGGTTAAACAAATCCTAAAAAACATGGTAGAAGAGCTTAAAAATAGTATCTCGATCGGTGTGTGTAGTTCAAATAATTAATTTAATATGGATAATGCCTCTCAATACGTTTAGAACAAATAACTCATGTTGTTACTTAGCCCACACTGGAGTGCAGGTCACAATGGAATTGTTTGCAGTACATTAGCTAGATAAGCTGAATTCGATAAGATAGCTTTAAAAATACTAAATTTTGCTATGCACAATTACGCCAGCCTCTGTTAGTGCGCATCTACGAATAAGTGCGCATATAATTAAGAATGACTAATTATTTTTTGCTCATTAGATATTTCTTACGGCCAGCCATGTTTTTTAACATTTTGAGATTACGTATATCAAGAAGTAGCCTAAAGAATTGTCTGTCAATGTAAATTCAAATGTTTCATCATCTCATCTAATATCTTATTCCAGTTCCTTCAGTGCAGTGCTCATTATTTTTTAATAAAAAATGAAAGGTCTCAAAGCAGGTTTTTTTTTCATACAACTGAGGTAGCAGATAAGCACATGGCCCACCTGATGGTAAGTGGTTACCGTGGCCTATGAACGGTAACCTCGTCGACCCTGTAAACGCATAGTTTCAGTGCCGCTAGTGTAGCAGACAAAGCAGGAACATCCTTTGGTCTTTCCACTGACAGCACAAAACCTCTCCAGATTTGTAGGTTTGAGACTGCACGCAATTTTAGCCATCACGTTAAAATTGGAAGCATAACGTAACAAATACAATTATATATTGCATGCGGGCGCACAAAGCTATAACGACTCTTATTGTAGTTATAAAGCCAACGTCAGTTTTTTTTTCAAACCTCATTGAATCGGACCAAGTAGGAAGGAATTGAGTGTTTTCTTAAAAATATGCAACAGTTAAATCAACATCACATGGTATCTAAAGAACAATTCAGTTTCCCAAATATTTCGATTCAACAAAATATCCAATAAAATATTCTCCGCAATTGAGGTATCAATTTGGAGTTTTCCTCTCCCCAATTATAATAATGCTGAATTACGCAATCATTGAGTTAAATTCAGATATAATCATTTATTTAACAACTAAACTAAATGCTTAAAGTCCAATAATATATTTGTTTACATTCTTATGTGATGAACTATTTGGTATACACAATAAAAATTATAATAATTATATACATAACTAATCTATCATGATATTCTTGTAACTTAAATTTAATCTATAGACACAGTAAAATACAATAAAGAATTAAATTCCTATATAGCATTTACGCTTCTGAAGTTGCCATGTACAGTATTTAACTATCAAAAAATTCATGAAGTGTAATGATTATACACATTCATCATTGTGTTCAGTAGGTACACAATAGGAGTTAATAAAATTTGTCCTAGTGATTGCAAGTTTTGAAGTATGTAATATAAAAAAAACTCACAAATTTTCTGACAATATCACTTTTGCTTCTTACAGATATTTATAGTCTAGCTGAATTTTTATTCATTTTGACTAATTAGCAGCGGCGACGGGTCCCTATAACCCGATTCCTGCCGGCTTGCTCTATAAAGGGATGACGTGGTAGAGATGTCTTTCATTTAAAAAATTTTTTTTTCCTTTTAAAAAAAATCCCCTTTGCCACTGCTAATTACAACTTTATTTATTTACAGACTTGTTGCCAATTACCCTTTCGAATGTAAATTTTCTCAAATCATGTAATAATAAAGCAATAAAATTTTGTAAAATCCTTAATAATAACTAATATGGATACTGGACGTTTCAGTTTTTTATTCGAAAATGTAATATGGCATAATTTAAATTTGGTAATAATTACAAAATATTTGTAGTATGGCAAATAATTATTCAGAATTGAAATCACTATTACTATTAATGACAATTATTGTAAACATTTCAATGATAAATTCTTCTGAAGTAATTTCAAGGTAAATATTTTTTTGCTTTTTTGACATTGACTCCATTTATTTAGATCTGGAAGTTGATATTTTAAATTTTATTATAATATTCAAGTAAAGAGAAATCTTAGAAATACTAAATCAAAGCAAATATCTTAATTCTAGTTTAAATTTATTTCCAGTTTCATTACACATGTAATTTTACTAGTAAATTACATTTGAAATATGATAATTCAAAAAACGAATATTAATATTTAACAAACAAAATCGCCAGACCTCTCATTGAAATGTATAATTTGAGATTGACATGGACATTTACATTAATATTACTAGCTGTTGCCCGCGGCTCCGCCCGCGTGGATGTCGATTATCGCTTTCCCGCTTTTCTGTTGAAATTTTTCCTGAATTTTCTTTGCTATAAACCTGACGGAGCCCGAGACCTTTCCAACGAATGCAAAACCGTGGAAATCGGTTCGTGCGTTCTGGAGTTATAGCGTCAGGAAGGAAAACCCGACTTATTTTTATATAGTAGATAATACTCACCAGGATATTTTCCATGTTGTTTATATTTATCAAGTATCCGACATTTCAGTGCTGTTGTATTACTCGATACAATAATAAAATAAACAATAATAACATGGTAAATATCCCACTGACCGTTATACTGTCATTGAAATGTTAGCATGTTCTTACCAAGACACGCATTTTTTAAAGATACCATTTCAGTAACAAATTTTAATTTAAACTCTAACAATTAAACATACTGCATATTTTAGCTCGCTATCTCTCAAGGTCAATGTTTTCAAATGTACACATAATATACTTTTTGTTGTTTCAAAAATAACCTTGAATGCGCTTGCCATTTTAAATGGCCACTCAATGGCTATTTATGTAATACATAGCAGTGTTTCATTTCATAAACATATAGTAACAAGTGAAATTTCTAATGATAATAAAAGGTTTGAAGGGTAAACGTGAAGGCTGGGTGGATCATATTCTGTCTGGTTTCCAGCATCATCGTTTTGAAATAAAATAATAAGACATTTCTCATACAATTTGTACACTTGCCAATACCGTATGCACCTAACTAGTAATCGAACAATACATTTAGATCTGACCTTGAGAAAGGATATAGACTATGTTTGGTCGCGATAACTGACATTCATGTGGGCAGAGCAAAAGCTAGTATAATATCATATCTGTATTTCTGCTGATATATAAACTAATTGAAATATCTCCAAATGATCAATCTACAGTAAAAGAATTACATCACAAAATCTTGACAAAAACATTGAGAGTAACATTTGCCTATTTAATCAAGGATTTTCTCTCCTTCGCACTGTTTAATAGTTATTTATCACTAGAATTACCTTTCTAGAACAGTGCTTTATACATTATAAGATTTTTTTTAGTTGAAGTTCTCAAGATTAACAAAATAGTTTACATAGTTTATTATTATTATTTTGAAATCAATAGCTTTATAGAGAATATTACTCACATAATATATTAGAAAATATCTCTATTTTCAAGTATGGAATAAGTCATCACTCTTTTATGACCATCACTGAATAATATTATTATTCAAAAGAGTTCGCATGAAACATGTTCTGTAGATCATTCAGCTTTGTGACTTCTATGCAATACTGAATTACCAAATAAAAAAAAACTTGATTATATTCTGTTCTACATTGTTTTTTTTTATATTTCGAATGCATTGCATTGTAATACTAGTATTTTGAGCAATCAAATGCTGTAGTTGCGAAATTGAGGTGGAGCCTACCACTGTACAAGTTATTACAACATACTGCCCCTAATGAATACATGTAATGGTCTAGCCAATTGCTCAGGCTCTGATTACTCAACTCAATTATATTTTTTGTCTTTTAGCCTAATCAAATATGCAGTGTTAGTGCGATGTCCATGGTGAGAATGTTCAATATCCATTTAAACAAGTACAATCTAATACAATATCTGGAAAATACTAATTGACCTTACTTCTTTCTGCAAAAATAACCCAATGATCATTAGGTTATGTCATCAATATGAAAATAAAATATTAACATTCAAAGTATATATTAAAATATAGTGAATATTTAAACTTTTAGGATACTTGCTGAAGGCTATCTGTAATTAAGAATATCACGAAGCTCTGAGTTGTTTAAGAAAAATATCACTCATACTATATCTCAATATAAACTATGAAGTTGATAATAGTAACCATTATTCATTCATAAACCTTTCAATATTTAACTTTAGTTAACAAAATATTCAACAAGATCTGTCAAACCATTTCTATCCAAACAGGGCCCCGCAGTTTGAACACCTTCTATTTTTCAATGCAAGACAACATAGGATACCCAATGGGAAGAACAATATAGCACATAGGATACCAAGGCAGGTAAAATCATCTTCTAGGATGCCAACGCGACAGGCAGGGCAAGCTCCTACTGCGATAATAGGGGGTGGAATGATTATATTAGTTGCGCCATAGTTGGGTACAAAACCTGTACCTGGTGGGGGGACTCCATATGGCGTGTATCCGGGCGGAGGAGGCGGATACGGCGCGCCAGGAGCACCCGCCGGCTGCGGGGTAGGCCCTGAAATTGTTTACACACGCCATTTAATGACAACTCAACTTTAATGTTTTGTCTCTGAAAATAAGGTATGGAGCTCAACTTATTCTATTAACTATAACTAAGATTAGAAAATGTAATTAATCAAACAATAATGCGTTTTTTACAAGATTGCGCAGTTTAATTGTACACCTTATCGTTATTATGAATCATTCGTGGTAGGCTTTACGGCAACAAACCGATTGCACTTACCTGGTGGAGTTGTCGCTGAGTATGGAGGAGGTAGTTCAGTAACAATTGGTTTGTCCATTGTCAAAACTTTGGAACGCTTCACGGCTACTTAAAAGATGGTGAACAGGAAAGAAAATATTACACAAAAATAACAAAACTTTGCTCTCCGTTCGCAAAACCAGCTGTCAGAATTTATGTGACAATGTTGCCATGCGATGCGGAATTACTTTTCAGTGCTGTCATCGTTCGGATACATTCTAAAATAGTGTGTGCAGGTCCTTAGATTTGATAGTAAAAATTGATAAAATATTGTTGTAAATATTGCTAATAAATTAAAATTCCATACCTGTTTTAATCTTTTATTAGATATATTGTATATATTTACATCTAGACATTTACTGGCATTCAAATCACAAAAGCGCATTTTGATGGCAACACAGGTACCAGCCAAACCAAACAGGGGTTTTGGCGGGAAAACGAAGAGGGGCACACATCGCGAAACAATTTTATTAATTGAAATTGTTGTGAATTCGAGTTTTTTTATTTAAAAATGGTGGATTTATAGACATAACGTCTTGGACAACTCACAAAAGTGGCATATTACAGTGAATTGTGACTTTCGTGTTTCTCTCCCTAGGGAGTATTATTAGTAAAGTCCCCACATCGTCATCATCATCATCAACACCAACATCATCAACAAATGAAGATATAATAGTAGATTGTTCAACAAGGGACTAAAACAAGCCAAAATGACACAAGATGTTTTAGCCACCCGAGCGAAGCGATGGTGGCTAATAGTTCGAGTGTCATTATGGTTGTTAAGTCCTACGTTAAACACTACTTTTCACTTTGAATGCGAGGAAAAAAAACGACGTTCTATACAAAATTATCATATTTATAATAACAAAGTTTCTAAGTTGCACAATTAATTGGTGTAGGTAATTGGTGATTACAACGCAAGCTTAATAGGAATAATTTATTCAAAATTTAAATTGCAAAGAAATTTGTCCCGCGGTTTTTTTTTGTAAGTGACGCTTAGAAGTAACGTACGCTTTAAATGCTTGCATATTTAGCCAACAGATTCAAACTTAAAAAATAATTTGAAAGTAGGTAATTGGAAATGCATAATAAAATGAATTAATCGTTAATACTTACATAATAATTAATTAAATTATTATCATTAATCGTGTTTCACGAAATTAAATGGTTTTTTTAGATTTTTCAAATGTCTTTTTGAGGTTATTTCTATACACAATCACTAAAAAGATGATAATCCTCAAATTCACAAACACCGTGATTGGCGTTTTAACAGTAAATTAAAAAAAATTCTTTAGTCCCTAGAGATTAATAAGGAACTTTAGTCCCGATATGCCGAGACTAAAGTAACATTTTAAGAGCATGAGAAGTGAAACTAAATGAACACATGGTTTAAGGTCTTGTAACCTTGGAATCAAGCCCAAAAATATTTTTAAAAAAGCACACCAAACATAAATGACGCAGCCCGTCTTCGCCTTATGCAATTTTCCACAGGGTAGCTATACTTCCCCAGTCTAATGATTAATTACTAGCACTTTACCACAATACGACCATTCCCATAAGTCTCGACGATGCCGACGCAAAACTAATGGTAGATGGCAGCAGGGGCGAATTGACCAAACAACCATAACAAACTTACCACTTATTCCAGTTGCCAATAAAATCATTAAAAAAAAAAACATAACAAACTTATAGCTGACAGATTTGAAGAGACTTGTTTTTTGTTATCTATAGTGTTTTTTGGTATTTTTTGTGATCTGGGCTAGCTTTGCTATGTATTCAACTTGGAATATGCAACAACTCAAAGCAGAATTGCGGAAAAGAGGTGCAACTTTAACTGGAAAGAAAGCTAACCTAAAAACAATTGAATTGGATAAGATAACTCGTAAATACTACCTGTATAGGCATCTGCCTATATCTTCTCCAACATAATTGCTATCCTTGAAGTGGTTCCGACATACCCTTCGTCGCTCTAGTCTCCCACTGTTTTTTTAGCTTAGCATTTTGAGGAAATAATTACGCGCCACTAACATTACATCCTGGTACTGAACAAAGCGGCATGATAGAGTATATTAAAAAGAATCGTTAGACAAACAATGAAATCTACGTAGATGACAGCTAACATTGGCCATTACGACGATGCGCCCTCTGGAGGGATAAAAGCGAAGTTCGCATCCCCATTAGCTTTATCAATTATTGTAGGTACCTATGATTGTACGTCTAGGTTAGGTTTAATGCGTGTGTTTGGTTGAGAAGAGGAGTAGTGTCATTGAAGAACTACTTACACCGCCTTACCCGGTTATTGTTATTAGGCCGGCTATTGCCAATGTACCTAGTACCTACATAAAAACAGCCGTGGGGTTGGACGGCTGATGCGCCAGTCGCTCCTGTAAAATCCAAAGTACTCCCATTTAGGAAGAGTAAGACAAGTAGGATCCCGGGATCCAAAGTATAAACTTTGGATGGACCCAGGATTGGCGCTTGGATGATCTCTCTCTAAATTTAGGAGCTGTGCTCTTGTCGGTGGAACAATCGCCATTTCTCCTTTTACTCCGCCAATCTCTTGACCTCCTTTCTTGTATCTTTTCCTACCTCTTCCTACCTTACCTTCTATCTTCACTTCTATAATGTTTTTTAGAAACAAATCGTGTCGCATTAGGTGACCAATCATTTTTCTTCTCCGGTTCTTGATTATTTCTAAATTAGACCTTCTTTCTTGCACCCTCTATAGTTCACTTTCATTTGTTGTCCTGTCTGTCGAGCCTATTTCCTCCATCCTACTCCAGCATTACATTTCGAATGGCTCCAGCCGTTCTCTGTCCCTCTGGGTCATAGTCCACGCTTCACATCCATATAGTGCTATGCTCCAAACATGAGACTTTATACCTAAATATTTTTCTTATTATTCACGATATGTTTTTTTTAACTTAAATTAAGTAGCTTGGATGATAATTTATCATTATCACCCAAGCTACTAAATTTAACAACATCATAATATTCATAACTAGCTGTTGCCCGCGGCTTCGCCCGCGTGGATGTCGCTTATCGCGTAGTGTCGTAAATTTTAGCGCAGAGACGAGCATTGAGAGCTTAATAGATACTCTTCTCGCCTCTCTATTTGACTCTTTACTCGACTTTCTACTTGCCTCTATAATCATCCCTGTTTCACTCTCTACTCGTCTCTACTCAACTCTGTACTGGACTCTCTACTCGCCACTCCACCTGCCTCCCATTCACTTCTCTAGTAGCCTTTCTACTCGACTCCCTACTACAAATTCAAATTCTTTATTTCGCAAAATTGTGCAACGTGATTACATCTTTTGCCGTCAAATTCCGCTTAAAACTAAATTTACCACCGCTTCTTAGGCGCTAGTGGAGCAACAAACTCCATTGCAGCATTTTGAAATGTCAAAATACGAAGATTGATTGCTTAAGAATAAATATGAACGAATGTACACGTTTATTTTGTCTAGCATCAAGAACATTAAGAAAACATTTAAAAAACTTGCCTATCCACTCGCCACTCTACTCGACTTTCTAACTTGCATTTCTATTCTACTCTCTGCTCCCATCTCTGCCCCTAACCTTGTTTCTTCCCAGTTGTCTTTCTTTTCTACTCCACTATACCTTTTGCCAAGCTCTTATGGGTCTATCTATTTCATCAGGATTTATTCATTGATGAATTTTCACTCAAAATGAAGTTCGCAATTCGTTGAATGATAAACGGAATTTTGTAATTATTAAGGGTGTTGGATAGCGTATACTTTCAGAAGGATCCCATATCGAAGAAGTCCGGTATCTGATGCCGAGATCATATCCATTTATTTACCCGTCCATCTTCGTATCAGGGATGGTCGGTCTTGATACATTACGACTTAGGCTGGAGTTAGCGCACGTCATGTACTATTATTTGCATTTAAATTTTAAAGTGGACAACCCTTCGGGTCGTGAATGTATCCACTTCTATGTGCCGGACAGGTACACGCGTGGCGCTGGACGGCGACAGCATTAGCTCTGGACTTGTCCACCAGCTTGGCGTTTTTTGGTATAGAGTAGCCCTACTTACAGAGCTGTGCAATACCTGAATGCCTTTTTGAAAAATAATCCAGATGCGGACATATTCTATGTCTTTGGTATAACTGTGACAAAATATTTATGTAACTTATAGTATTTGTATGCCTAAAATGTAACGTACTAATAATTAATGAATAAATGAAATAACCTGAGAGAAAACTTCAAAATTACAGGAAAAGCGCCTACTTTGTTTGTGGTAGCAATCATGTTGTTTCGTTTTCAAAAAATGAATGTCTAGGCGCTTTCTATTAAAATTACAGTTTTGTAACAATTGATAAAATACAACTTAATAATAACACTTTACAGCACGTGCATATTAATCAATTTACATTGAGTAAATTAGTGCAATTACATTTATCAGCCTTAAGTACGTTTTCTCAGTGGCTCTGGTAGGGAGAATGTTCCCCAGTAAAGCCATTACAGTGGCAAAGTGTTGCTACGCAGGAGGCGCGGGTTCAATCCCCGCAAGTGCAAATATTTGTATGCATGAATATGGGTATTTGCATTGGTCTGATCATGCCTCGGAGAGCACGTTAAGACGTCGTCGGTCCCGGTTGTCATACAGACATCTATGGCAGTCGTTACGGGTAGTTGAGGCCCTCAAAAATCCAACAACTGGTCTAGCTGCAATGCTTCTATATCACCTTTGGGTTGTGGAGGTCAGATGGTAGTCGCTTCACAGAAAATATCGTAGTTTTGCCAAATCCGCAGTTAGACTGGTAAAAAGCTGACCCTAGACTCCAATTGTAAAGCTTCGGATGCGACTGGGATTGACGCTAGGATGAAGAAGATTAGCAAAGGGTGAAAATTTTCTAAATGGAAGTCGGTGGAAGAATGTTCTTACCTCGATGTAGTTTATCGAATTATAACGTCTCTACCATCTATGCAAAGGGAAGCCGGTAGGAATTGAGTTATAGGGACCCATCGCCACTACCACAAAATATGAATTCATGTATCAGGATTTCTCAGAATTCTACTACTATGGGAACTAAATAGGCGAAGAACCGTTATATGTTAAGGCCATAATTTGCGAAACGGATTTTTATATATTTTTTTGGTTGGAAAGGAAAGGGCGGTGCCTGGCTAAGGGAGTCAGAATCAGATGGCGGGATTCAGAGAGTAAGAATCTAGAAATCTAGGGAAATCCTCAAAATGTAGGCAAAGATGCTGTTTCTATTGCTTTTACATAATTTGAGTATTTGCCTCTAAAATCATGATGTTAAACTGATAGTAAAAACAAATAACAAAATAAGCAAATGATGAACGATGAATCGGTTAGATACTTACACACTATAAAGGTAAAATAAATAAAATTATAATAATAAAGTTAAACCGACTTCAAGAAACACTGTGAGAAGTCGGTGCCAACATTGTTTAATGTGCCTGAAGTACTATGATGTAATTAATTTATATATGGTTTCTCGGGCTATGCACCGACTTCTACCAGAACAGCTGTAATACCAGTTACTTTTGTTCAGTGCCTCTTCTTTGTTCTCTTAGTCCTTAATCGGTTTAACTCGTTAACATTTTATTTATTGGCTATAAAGGTTAGCCCATGTCCTTTCTTAAACTCATCAAATTTCATCAACATCGGTTCAGTTCAGCGTTTAAAGCGTGAAAGGCAACGGACAGATAGACAGGGTTCCTTTTACATTTATAATGTTAGCACAGTCTAACAACTTTCATACAGAGTTTCAGACTCGCTATGTTATGATATTAGTATGAATTACGCAGGATGTTAAGGGTCGACCGCCTCTGTGGCTTAGCGGTACTGAACGCGGCTGCTACGCAGGATGTGCGTGTTCGATTCCCGCTCAGTGCAAATATTTGTATGCATGAATATGGATATTTGCATTGGTCTGGTCGTGCCTCGGAAATCACGTTAAGCCGTCGGTCTCAGTTGCCATACGAACAGCTATTGTATGGCAGTCGTTACGGGTAGTTGAAGCCCTCAAAAGTCCAACAACTGGTCCAGATGCAATGCTTCGATATCGCCTGTGTGGGTTGTGGAGGTCAGATGGTAGTCGACTCACGGGAAATTTCAAAGGTTCAGCCAAGTTCGCAGTTAGACTGGTAAAAGCGGATCCTCGCCTTGAAGGTAAAAAGCTTCGGATGCGACTGCGATTAATGCTTGCTAGGATGAAGAAGAAGGCTCAGGATATTAAATGAAATTGTGAAAATTCGAAACATTTTTTAGGAATCGAAATGATAGCTCTTATTATATTCTATTGTGCACGAAACTATATCTTGTTCAAAACTGCGTGATCGCCATCTAGTTGTCTTGATGTAACTAAATTATAGAATTGAAAATATATTTTCTTATGTACCTCTGTTGTGAACGAAACCATACCTTGTTTAAAAATGCGTGATCGCCATCTAGTTGTATTTTTGTAACTAAATAATAAAATCTCAAATTTTAATTTATTGATTAAATACGAATCTGTATACACAATTGTGTATGTAAAAATAAAGTCTATTTATTTACATAGTTGCTTATATATGATAAGCTATAAAAAATATACCACAAAAATAATCTCACGTAAAAAAGCAACATTATTGCTCACATCTCTGGTTCTACTCAACCGATTGTGATTAAACAAACGTAAGATTTTAAGTTGGAGCAAGCCCTTTCTAACAAAAAAAACCGCATCGAAATCCGTTCAGTAGTTTTTGCGTCCATCGCGAACAAACAGACAAACAGACAAACAGACAAACAGACAAGATTTCCAAAAAAAATATTTTCGTGCTCAGTATCATTAATATAACATACTCCAAGTATTTTTTTTTAAATATCTCCAATGTACAGACACGACTACTTTACAATTATATAATAGTATAGATATATTGAAAAAGATTTTTTTTGCAGCTTTCTTTAAAATTATGCTACGCCATCTACTAAGCTAAATTTTCCTCCGAAAATTTACCCTCGCTGTGTTTAAATCCTCATTAATATTTAAAGCGAGGTCATAAGCGGTGGTTATCATGTCCTAACTCCTGAAGCGTTTATTTTGTATTCAGCACGTGACTGTGTTTTTTTAATGAAAGCTCGCTCGCCCATACTCCTCAGTAAGGTTTCTTCAAACATTCATAACGTCGGTACGTTTACCCTAATAAGGTTTTTGAACGGTGCAAATTCAATGTAAAATAGCCACTCGCATTATTTTTCACCAAAGGTAAGTCTTCATTGGAGTAATCTGTAAATAGGTATGCATTGTTTCTTAAATCAACTAATTAAGTATTAGGTACTCAAGGTACAAAATTATTAGCGAATAAGCATACTGAATTTATATCCAGACAAGTGCGAATAATATTTGCAGTGCAAAGCGGGAATCAAACCCGCAACGGACAGAAGCTCTCCGGTCTTCCACATATATCGCTACGCCACAGAGGTAATCAACACTATCAAGTAAGATCGAAGATGAAACACCTATCTTTATCAATTATCATGCTGTTTTGTTGTTTGCTTTGCAATACAGTATTTATGTTTGTAGGATTATTATTGGAAATGCAGGTTATCCGTTAACAATAATAATAATTTACTGAATGACGATCTTGTACCGTTTTGGTTCAATGTTCAACTATTTTAAGTAAAAACGCACGGTACAGGTGGAGATTACTTATTAATAATTTTGAGAGTTACATTTGGTTTATGCTTAGCTGCTGACGGCTCATAAGTAGGTAGGTCGTTAAGGATTGTTTTCAACACTTTTTATCAGTGACAATCTGCTCAGTGTAATTACATGGAAAGCCTTTTTGCTCACTGGTTCCATTGAATGAAGAGGATTATATAAAGAGTACTAGTAACGGAACTTGCTAGTATTCACGTTACCTCTTACAGCTAAGCCTTAGTAATGGCTTTTGTTAGTTAGAAGTGGGTTCACACGGTTAGTGTGATAATGATTAGGTAGGTACCATAATTCGGAACTGGGACGACTTGATCGTAAGGCCGACCGACTCAAACCTACCTATGAACTAGTAAGCGATTTTTAAAGTTTAATTCCATTGATTCTATTTATAAATCAATGGAACTAGTGAGATGACATCCCACTAAATATTTCTATTGAATAAATTGATATGGAACTAACGAGAACTATTCATAGTCAAGCACCTAACTAGTAGATGTATTTCTAGTTGAGATGTTTATCAAATGATAAATAACTACATTTTTCATGCTGTAGTAGCGCTGCATACTTATGAATACAGCAGGTGCACTTTTCCACAGCGAGAAGAGGTAATTATGCGAACATCTATTTAATATGAAACTGCTGACGTAAGTTCTATAATGCAAGTTCTTTGTTTTACCTATTCACCATTACAAAGTTGCTAATGGACTGCATTTTTATTAAAATAGGTGCATAGTTAAGACTTTAAAGTGTAGCGTGTGTAGCCCATACTAAGACCTTCAGTGACAAAGAAAAAACATCTGCAAGTGAGCAAGCCGGTCCCCACCTGCTGATTGATGGAGAAGTCTTTCCTTTCGGAATAAAGAGGCCAGACAGCAATTGCTCTCGTAAAAGCCATATAAGCCATATCAGGAGCCATATCAAGGGGAGTAAGTGCACTCCGGGTTCCAGAGATTCAGATGAAATGGGAATCAAATGAAAGCATGTTGATAAGGCAATAGAATAGGATAGGATAAGGTTACAAAGTGCGTTGAGGTTATAGTTACATTTGAGGATTTTAAAAACTCACCTCTAAGAGTTGAAAATGTTTAGACAGGAATTCCGTCAGTATAAAAACAAATTTTGACGGCGATAACCAAAGTTGACGCTGACGGAGCCACACTCAGAAAGCTAAGCAGTTAAATAAAGTTACAAAGAATGATTGCCGACAGTAAATTATGATATTTGGATTTTTGTCAGAGAGGGCAAACGTAAACTTTAATCTCAGTCAACTTCATAAAACATTGTAAGTACCTATTTGTTTTAACATTGTATTGTAACAAAAGGATGTGATGTTCCCTTTTAACTGTCTTTGTAACAAAGCTTTGTAACTCAGAGCTGACTTCTGGACAAATAAATTGTTAGTAGGTACATTATGCTTGAGTAAGATTTTGATAACGGATTAAATTATTGTTTTGTTGTGCGGTGTGGCGGTAGAGTGGTTAATTGATTCAA
The DNA here is from genome assembly GCA_949126895.1 of Eilema caniola. Classification (NCBI taxonomy): domain Eukaryota; kingdom Metazoa; phylum Arthropoda; class Insecta; order Lepidoptera; family Erebidae; genus Eilema; species Eilema caniola. Next base: position 6,707,952 of record OX421476.1, read on the forward strand.
TTTCCCGCTCATTGAAATTATTTCTAGGTAGTTATGTATGAAAATATTTACATTGGCCTACGTGTTTCTGTGTGTAATTTTCATTCATGCATTAGAACCTACATTACAAGCTATCTTGTAGATGAGTAGACCCATCTAGAGATTTAACACAGCAACGCAGCGTTAATATTTGCCCATTCAATCAAATCCATTCAACTTTTCGTGTGATTGAGTAACAAACATCGGCATATCCATTTGAAGTTCCAAACCCTTGCATTTATAATAAAAATACTTAGTAAGTACTTAGTACCTGAGGCGTTCTATAGAAGTCACATATTTAACTAAACATCCATCACCGGAATCTTTTTCAGTAGGTAACAAAAATTATATAACATACCACGCATTTTTACCAACTTTTTAGCATTTTTTCGCAGCAAATTACCCTTCATGAAAGCGTGTAGATAAGTGTTCCTTACTAGGAGAAATATTTCTGTACATTTATTGTCGTGGTTGCTCAAATATTATCTGAAAAAGAAATGTGATTTGTGACGCCTCTGCGAGAACAACGGTTGCATATTTAAGAGGACAACATTTGTGATATTACAACGATAATTTCAGCATTTTCAAGATTTATCACGAAAATCCTACTAATGTTATAAAAGTGAAAGTTTGTGAAGATGTTTCGCTATTTGTTATCCAATCATGCTCTGGCGACTGAACGGGGGAGTCTGGAGTAACACAATCCTTTTCATCCAACCGTTAATCCCTGTCGCATCCGAAGCTATCAACTTGAAGTACGGGATCCGCTTTTACCAGTCCAACTGCGAATTTGGCTAAACTTCGACATTTTCTGTCAAGCGACTGCCATCTGACCTCCACAACCCAAAGGCGATATCGAAGCATTGCAGTTAGACCAGTTGTAGGACTTTTGAGGGCTCCAACTACCCGTAACGACTGCCATTGATGTTTGTTTTGCAACCAGGACCGACAGTTTAACGTGCTCTCCGAGGCAATTATCCATATTCATGCATACAAATATTTCACGTTACGACGTTCGGCCACGTTCACTACCTACCGCTACGTCACGGAGGCTGTCCATGCTGTGTCTGGAATAAGAATTATATTATATTATCTGTGGTCTAGAGTAACACAATGACTTTTTTAATCCCGGGAATAGGTTCCCATGGGTAGCGTATTCCGTTTCCGCAGAAACAAGTTCAAAATCGCGGACAGCAGCTAGTTGAGTATAAGTGACATAGGTACCGTTTTTTTTTTAAATTAACTTTGTGAAAATGCGCTAACACTAATGTTTAAATTTTTTTAATTGCATTGAAGGCGTTGATATTCATCGATGAAATACAACCAAAGGACTAGGAAGACAAGAACCTGGTACGTCTCATGGTAAGCAGTAGCCTCGGGTTGCCTATTGTTAGCTGTGCTTAGCTCCCACAAAAGTCTACCGGTCTTTTCTATATACCGACAGTCCTTTTTGTTATTCATGCGGATAAACCCACTGGTAGGTAGTACTAACGTCGCCCATCGGAGGTGATTAACACTCCTTTACCTCCTGTAATGTAGTGTCTGGACGATGAAGGTAAACATCGCCTTTAAATTGTGTTCTTTAAAGGTGAACGCAGACCTGGCCGCACCGCACGCACTGCAGTACCCGTATTCGGAATTCTTTATATGAAGTTCTATGCAATCTCGCATTCCTACCCGCGCCGCAGTCGCCGCAGTACCTGAAGCGGCCGAATTCCCCAAGCCGCAGCTGATGACGTCACCAACGTCGTCGGTCTGCGCGCATCGGACGCTGCGGCCGGCATAGTAGTTGATGCTATGAATCCACCTTTTTATTTTTTTTTACTCTTGTTGGTATTTCATTGCTTTTTCATATAATAAAGAACTGATAACAAATTGTTCGTCAAAAGCCATACTGTAAAACATGTCCACTCTTGATGTAAATTGGAAACTGAATGAAAAAATTCAGTGCGTTGCCTGCGGCACGGACAGATGTGCGAGGCCATTAACAAAAGCGATGACGCGGCGACTGCGGTGCGTGCGGTGCGGCCAAGTCTGCGTTCACCTTAACTGAAGATCCTTGTCCAAAATAAACAAACTTCTGTTTGAAAGAACAAATGAAACTAATTTGTAACTTTCATGAAGGCGTCTATTAAAATAATACCTACTCTTAAATATTTATGGTAAATAGAGGCAAGCTAACTGCGAAAGAACTCTGATCAAACAACCGCGGAATAAGTCCCCTTTACTTTTATGAGAGTTTTTCTTAAACCAAGATTAGGCTTAACTTCATAAATACTTTTCCGCGTTATTCTTCCGTTTTGTGTTTAGTCGATTTCCTTCGAACTTGGAGCATATTTAATTTAATAGCTACTTTTGTAAAGGGAATTAGTCTTTCGTAAAAGTAAATTGTCTCCTTCGAGCCATTATTGTTCCTTAGTCTTCTAGGATTCCTATGATTAATTAATACGGTAAGACGAATGGAGCGAATCATTAGAGTCGAATGGAGCGAATCTACGTTACACAATATAACTGTCTTCTTCTTCACTTCTTCAGGTCGTCAGGGATGACTTACGGACTGAATTTAGACAGTAAAATACTTCGACATGTAGCGAACTTCGAAAACACATAGATCGACAAGTCATTGCTTCGACAGAAAATTATTGGACACCACATACTTTCGAATTACCACTACTTCGACAGACGATTATTCGACAGGCAATACTTAGACAAGTCACATCTTCGAATAAGCACTACTTCGACAGATTTTTTATCATTCTCCTATTATTGGGTGGTTTAAAAAGTCGGGGTGCTCTGAGTCGGGGTGTTAACCATAATGAAGTAATTTGAGGCATAAAAACCAAAGAAAAAAAAATACAGTTACAATTCAAAGAAAGAAAAAACAAAAAAAATCTGTCGAAGTAGTGGTCATTCGAAGATGTGTCTTGTCTAAGTATTGTCTGTCGAAGTAGTGGTAATTCGAAGGTGTGTGTTGTCTAATAATGGTCTGTCGAAGCAATGACTTGTCGATCTATGTGTTTTCAAAGTTCGCTACATGTCGAAGTATTGTACTGTCTAAATTCAGTCCGTAAGTGGTCAGGGATGACACGCGGACCTCAATGATCTCACTACCAGGGATGATGAAAATCGTGTATAGTTGGAGGACCGGGACTCAACTCTGATATGATGAAGAATATTTATATATGTTTTCAATATAGTTTTACTTTCATAGGTACTCAGTTTTTAATAGCTTTTTAATGAGTTGCAAACAAACAATGTGAAACAATGGAATGCGTGTGACGGGTGGGAATAAAAAATTCAATAAAGGTAGGTACTTTCACATGTTTTACGTTGCTCGCGTGCTACATGCTTTCGCATTGAATAGTTTAATATTTTTCAATAGAAATAGATATGTATTATAGTGTAATATTTTATAATTCCACTGACCACTAAAATATGCAAGACCCAGTTCTAATCATGATTTTTGCAAGCTTGGTTTGTACTCGGTTCCATTCGAATTTCTATGATTCTATCCCTCCGCGTCACATCAGCCCGCTGGGTCCCATCTTTTTGCTATTCCTCAGCTCCTAAGGGCCGTAACGTGATATATCCCTTCCCCAAGGACTGGTTTATCAATGTAGGTAGGGTACCTTTGGTATTTTACGTGCGCAAAATCCTCGTAGATACAGTTAGAGTAAGATAGGGTTTTTATGTCGAACTCGAACCGAAGAACGCCGTCTTTGGTTCTTTGGTTGTAGGTGAGTTTGCTGGACACAAGTTTCTCGCACCCCGGCCGACCCAGGGCCCCTGTTTATCAATTTGTATAGTGTAATTTAACTGATATCGATGATTGATTGATGATTCACACGAAGTGTCGTGTGACTTCAGTACTTCATTTTGCCTATTAAAAACCTATTAAAAATGCACAAAAAAGTGGCACTTTTATGTACGCCTGAAGCATGTATCAATTTTTATTTATTTATACCTTTTTAGTTACCTAGGTACTAACGTTAGTTTTTTTTTGATAATTTATATGACGGAACAGCGTTTCCCGAATTAACTAGTACTTTAGTGCCTATTTATTGACCCGTGGTATTGACCGATAGGTAATATATTATGTAATTATGTAAGGTAGATACAAAACTCCTACGCACGTCCAGTACGCGCCAGATCTCACGTGAGTGTTGCCGAACTTTAAAAACATTTAACACCTGTCCAATTGGCAGAGCCCTATTCTGTTGTCTTTTGGGATCACCTAATAAAGAGGGCTTTTCACAATTTGGGCCTTTGTATAAGGAAGTTTCTTTGTTATATTTACGAATACACATTGTAAAATCACGGAAACCAGACGTTCTGTGAACAAAAACGTTCAAGTGACATTTGTAAAACTATTCACATTCTAAACAGTATCTTACAGAGCTAGATTGTAAAGTTTGTAAAGGCATTCATCTCTAGAGAATGGCCAGCGAAGCCGAGATCTTGATAGCGGGCGAGAGCGACTTCTGTCTAGAATCTACCTAGCTACCGTAGATATGCAGAACTTGTTGAAAGAGTTTGTAAGTTCTAATGGCAAACAAATTTAAGCATGAAATCAAATTTATCAGCAGTGAATCGTATTTTATTCATATAATTGACTTGCAAAAGTATGAAAGCTGTCTCAGAGTTGCCGAGCTTTGTCGTCTTGTTGAAACCTATTTGTATGTAAATTACGTCTTTAGACGATGTCGTGAGTTAAGCACCTAGCAGTTGCAAGACAATGCAGTAGACACTCTTACTCAGATTATTTTACACCAATATTGAATACAAAAAAACCGGCCAAGTGCGAGTCGGTCTCGCGCCCTAAGGGTTACGTACCAGATAAAAGGCTCAAAGGCTAAAAGCCATGAAAAAGGGCTAAAATATCACGTTCTTTGTATGGGAGCCCCCCTTAATTATTGTTATTATTTTGTTTTTAGTAATTGATGTTATAGCGGCAACAGAAATACACAATCTGTGAAAATGACAACTGCTATTACGGTTCTTGAGATACAGCCTGGTGACCGACGGACAGCGAAGTCTTAGTAATGGGTAAAAACCCAAAGGGTAAAAACGAGACGTTTTTACCCTTTGGGTACGGAACCCTAAAAAAATAAGCACACCAAAATCCACGAAGGGTTCATTTGGAATGGAAGGGCAGCCATTCAGCTGATACAGAAGCATACATATTTTAATAGTATTTGTAATAATTCAATAACTAGTAAAAGACGGAAGCCAAATCAAAGAAGGTGTAAATGGCTTTGAGGTGAAAGCTTGGGATACAATTAAAGCAAAAGGAACAACACTAAATTATGATGGCACATACTCAAGATAAGATTACAGTATAACGATGAAGCATGGTTTGTTAGACGGTGATAAGGTAATGAATAAACAGGGAAAGGAGGAGAGAGGATAAACTTGAATGAATGATGATGTAGGTATATCTGCCAAATTTATGAATTGAAGACAGAAAGTGTCACACAAGATGAATACCAACTGAAGGTACCTACTAAATGTCTGTTAGTACCTCGTTTCTAAAATTCCGTGTGTCTTATCGTAGCAGCTTCCAGATGTCGGTCGTAACAACACAAACTACGGCATTAAACTTTGTTGCCAGTCGTTTACGAAAATATTACAACAAATATGTTCACCAATATTTAGATAGCAATATACGACTGTGCTGATATGAGGTGATTGTGGCTCATAGTAACGGTTTCTTGGTGCAAAACTTGCAATCAATTGTTTCACGAAATGCTTCTTTTAAAAATTACCTCGTTAGAAAATGTACTTTATTAAGTAAAAATAAAAAACCCGACTTATTCTGAAACGATCGAAACAAGCTTTATAGCAGACGGTACCCATTAATTTTCATCTGGTTTGAGATTTGCTAATGGGTACCGCCTGCTATAAAGCTTGTTTCGATCTTTCCAGAATCAGTCGGATTTTTTTATTTTTACTTAATAAAGTACATTTTCTAACGAGGTAATTTTTAAAAGAAGTATTTCGTGAAACAATTGATTGCAAGTTTTGCACCAAGAAACCGTTACTATGAGCCACAATCACCTCATATCAGCACAGTCGTATATTGCTATCTAAATATATTGGTGAACATATTTGTTGTAATATTTTCGTAAACGACGAGTACCGCCTGCTATAAAGCTTGTTTCGATCTTTCCAGAATCAGTCGCATTTTTTTATTTTTAATAATATTTATTTTGCATCCTCTTCTTCTAATTTCCTTCATTTTGATACCCCACTTGATAAATTTGAGTGAAATTTTTATTTCTATCACATTATAATTTGGCGCCAAAAAACCAACATATAACTTTGGTTCATATTTTATGTACCCAAGAAAACTTGGGTAATAAATACCTTTCATCTGAGACATGAATCATTGAAATCCGTACGGTGTTTCAGGAGATTTGAGGTAACAAAGAATATTACAAACATACAAGATACACCATTCTTGAATGGATTAAAGCTAGGATGAAGCAGAAGATAGAAACAATATCTTTCTATTTTCCACGATCCTGGCATACCTACGCTTTCCGTTTCTTTCATATCTAGCAATTGTTTTCAGGCAAGCCGTTTGCGGGTACTCTACACGAGGCCTTTTGATTGTATAAAACCTCCTCGATCTGATTAACATAGTATGTATGACCTTTACCGGCTTGCGCATTCATTCTCACCTCATGAATCTTTTTCGTCAATCGTCTTTCACCTGCTCCCTCTACGTGCTCGAACCATTTAAGTATCCTTTTTTGGTAACTAAGGTATACAAAATCATTACTTCTAACTATAATTTAATGTGCCTAGTACTTAAACATAGGCATTATTAAAAGCTTATTCGTTTGGGTTTAGTCTGCTCGCGGCGATGGTCTGCGTGGATGCGTGGGCGGCCAGCGCCTCCTTCTGCGAGCAGGTCATGCTCGTGAAGGAGACAGCAGAGCGGGCGCGGCGCGATGAGCGAGACAGACTCGCGGACATCGCTGCCTGCGTTCGTACTCCGGCTCGGGCGTCGGAGGGTGCAGACTGACCTCCGCCCCCCATGAGCGTCCGTCACCCTAGCAGAAGCAGGCCACGGCGGCGGCGCGCTGATTGCACTCAAAGGAGTTTTGTTAGAAAAAATAAACTACAACTTAGTTGAGACAGGTTTTCACTCTACAAAATTGCAAAACTCTGATATTTTCTGAAGAAGCGACTGCCGTCTCACCTTCACAATTCACTAACCTATTATCTACACTAAGGAAGCGTTGCTTATACATGTATTCTTTCTTTGCTAACCCGACCGATATACCTTAGCTATTCAGTGCTGCGTTTTCAGTATATATATAAAAAAAAGTTCTCAATATTGAATATATGCAGCTTGTGTTAGCTGGCTCGGACGGCTTCACACGGCCGTCTCAGTGCAATGTTGCAATACAAAGACTACCGAATTATAAGATCCGAATATTGCCTTGTGATGATATGTGCAACGTTGCAATTTATGCGAACTTAATATTAAAGAAATGCCTCTTATTTATAAGTACCGCTTTTGAAGAAGAAGAACGCGACACGTCTTCATTATTTTTATCGTACCCTTAGAAATACTTCGGTTTAACAACTGGCCGGTGACAAACCAACTTCATCGGACCATCCTTCAGAACATGGAATTGGTTTTTAGTTTGAAATAAACTCATTTAGAAGTTTGACAGCTATTTAAGTATTGTACGTGGAAACTTGGTAAAAGGCCATTCCACCATCTCTAGTATAATTCTTTTAAATCTTACCGACAGCGTCCGCCAGGATAATCAGATTTCCTAATATTTGTAGACAATTATATTTATTTTAATAATTTGGTCCGCCTAGTCCCTGGGGCAAAGGTTGGCCGTTGCTATTCAGCGGTGTAATACCACTAGCGTCATGGGCACCTTTGACTTTGGTACAGTAAGGGGCGGGTTAATTAATTAATTAAAAAAAAAAGATTGTTACATTTTACACTTTAATGACAACAGTGCAAGTCCGATTCTCAATCTGAAAATAAAGTAAGATTGCAATAATAGTGGTAAGGCTGATTGTGATAGTGGTTTTATAATACTAAATAGCAATTAACATAAATGTTATTGGCAACCCCACCCAGATCTTAGCGTCAGTCGCTCCCCCAAAAGCCAAGATAAGAATAAACGTTTTTGTAAACAGAATAGTTGTGGTTAATAAGTTATCTTTTGCTTTAGTTTATTACACAATTCACCGGACAATATCTTAGACAAAATGAAAAATTTCCCCGTTTCAATTTAAGCCGTTCCCAGCGGAGAAATCCAGTAAATGATCTAATATTGTCTGGCCTGATTACTGTCCTAAGCAGAAGTAAATTAAAAAAATCTTGTATAATATTATATTTTATATCTATTATTCTAAGATTTAATTTAAGCTTGTATTAAAATAATAATCGTCATTATGATCATCAACATCTAAGGTACTTACGAGGAGCAAGTTTATTTTTTACTGGGCGTTAATTTTTATGGAACCTTGTCTATCTTACCTCCCAACCCAAGAGAGGAAAGCCAGCATCAAAGCCTCGTCCATAGATCAGCAGCTGTACAGGCTTGCAGTTGAAGTTAACTTGGCCTCAAAGATCTTGATAACCCTTTCGTGCAGGGATTGTACCAAGTGGGAAAAGTTGGTCGGAACTTACGCCAATTTGTAGAATGTTTAGAGAAGGCATGACTGGACTGTATACATGTCCCCCGAGAGCGATCGCCTTGAGACAGCCGAGGTGGGAGGGATGTCGAAGACAACCTCTCCTTCGGCCTAGCACAACGACCCACAGACGGCGTGCGGTTTAGTCGGTTCGAGCTTGATAAAACCTCCCCCTCCGGCTCTGGGTATCCGTGGGGATTTTCAGCTCTTAAAAAAGAGACTGTATACATGTATTTATCATCATCACCGTCCTCCGAGTTTTTCCCAACTTAATTGGAGTCGGGAGTTTTTATTACGAAGCGGCTGACCTTCGGTATTTGTTATGAAGCAACTACCATATGTCCTCCATATTCCAACTGTATACCTATAGTATTATACAAATTATTAAGCGGTGTCGCACAACGTTAATGTGCTCGTAATTTAATTATTTCACCAACATTTGGTTCACGCATTAGGTTTAGGCACGAGTTTGAAATAAGTTTGGATTCGCAGCAGGCGGCAGGCGTGAGGACAAATGTGTTCAACTTGGGATGTACGCGTGAAGGGAAGTTGTCAAATAAGGTATAATTAAAACCGTGGGTAGGTATGCACAAACGGTTGTTAATTGGCGATGTTATTTCGACTGTAGATCTGTTACGTTCAGCCTCTCCTAGACAAGTGGTACCTACTTAATTAGTAGGATAGAATAGAATAATGAATTTATGGGATTGACAAAATGTTTACGACTGCTATAAACATTAAACATTATAATATACTTCTTAACACTTGTATTGGGGGTTGTTCTGTATTAAAATTGATATAGGTACTTACTATGCACGAGTATTACACAGTTGCCTATCGATCTGGTTTAGGTGGCAATAATAAAACTAGTAGTTCTGTGAATAGTAGAACTCGTGAGCACCCTTTGTACATTTCTGGTAAGTACTTACATACATTAATAACGCCTTTATCCCCGGAGGGTTAGGCAGAGGTGTATTAACACCCACATTTCACCAATAAAAAAATAAAAAATATTTAAAAAGTACCTAAACGATTCGGTGTCGATGTTCTTATTTTTAAGAGCTCTGGTTGTTTCGCCAAAAAATATACACGACCCGTTCTTAAAAAAACTTTACTGCAAACTTCCCCGCCCTTTACCATCTGATTTTTATAACGCAATGCCTCGAGGCTTGTTTTTTTTACAACCTGTAAGGAATCATTTGCTTGATGTTTCAGTCAAAAATCATTAAGATCTATTACATAAATAAAGCGACAGCAAACTTCCCCCCTTTTCCTACCTATCAAATAAAGCTCTTGACAACTGTGAGCCTAGTTTAGTGAAAACCGGTTAAGAAATACATCTTCTAGACCGGAACTGACATACTGACATAGATATAAAAGCAAAATTGTCCAGCTTGTCAAAACAGAAACTCGCTCGCTCGATTAATAAACATTCATTTTTTAGGACATACATATCTATAACATTTGTATTATTTGAAAAGATGTTATCACTGTCTTTTCCCATTGGGAAGAAGGCATGATCGTATAATTATCACACAGCGTCATTTAGACTGAAAGAATATAGGTTATGTTTGGTCGTGATAACCACGGGGGCGGGCAATACTAGTATATAATATATAAACTGACTAACTGATGCCCGTGGCTTCGCCCGCGTGGAATTCTGTTCCCGTTTCCGCTTTTTTAAATTTTTCTCTGCGTAAGAACTACCCCGTACTGCAAGGAATATTCTAAAAAAATAATTAGTGAAATCGGTCCAGCCGCGTGATGGCGAGACCAAGGGAATAGTGATTCATTTTTATATACATATATAGATTAAGTACTGAGTCCGTTTCCTTAAATGATATCTATACCTTTTCAAATTAGTTGACCCTTTACTACTCTGTCACGTACGAACAAAATCTATAAAGCTATTTCTGTTCGAGGCGGTTAAAGCGGCGAATGAGTTGCCAGCCTTATGTCTACTCGTACAAACTTTAATTGCAACACTTGAAAACAATGGCTTCAAATGTTTACGTGGAATGCGTAACAATTAAAGGTGCTTACTACTTTATGACGGTTATCACCCAGAGTTATAATTATTGTGAAGTTTAAAACGCACAGAAAATACAGCGTGCGTGGCCTTACCATAACCTAACAGAAGTGTCTATGTCACTCTTACGAAACAGCCAGAAGATTTAATCCTCAGTCTCAATCTGTCAAAGTCAAATGACGTTGACATCGTGATCGTTTTTGACATTTGGGAGACTGAGAATAGATCGAGACTTAATTTTAAACATCTTTTTATTAGGGGATTGGACAAGAAGCCATACAGAACGCTATAAGTGACGAGTAGTCTAGAGATTTCTGGTTGAACATCCTTCTTGGGTGTGTGAAAAAATTTAGTAGCTTGGCTTAAACGGAATTAGCAGAAAGTTTCGGTCTTGGCGTTACTTTACATAAAAATGTTTTTGGTGGGATAAAATTTTCAAGATCACACCCCAAGTTTCTCGAACCTTTATCGTTTCCTTTTGACAAAGGGATTTTCTTTGAATTACTTACTCTTTTAACGCAGCAGCGTGATAATCACACAACACAAAACAAAATGTTTGACAAAAAAGGGTTTAGGAAACAAAGATTACATCAACTATTACATAGGTTTCTTAATGAATTGCTTACACTGATCACACATCAGATACACTAGAATAGACAACGTGGGTAATGTTCTAATACGTCCAGACACGTCGTTTCATGGTCAATCCTTTTAAAGTGCTAGACTGAGAGCCCGTGAACACCAGTACTTCATCATTCGTCAAAACCCAAACTTTATTAGATCATCGTTTTTACCTGTATTGGGAGCATGCGGTGTAACGGAACTTAGGGCCTACGGCCCTACGCTACATTGGCTGTGATCGTCTAGATTGCTATCGTCGAAACCTACTACACTAATCTATTTACATTCAATATTGACTCCTGACCGTATGTATCTATTCGTATAACAAATGCTAAGAGCGTCTATTTAAATCGATAATTTGCCACCTCAGTGGTATATAAAGTATGTTGCTCTATCCCAACTTTTAACTTTAAATGTATATATGGAATATATTTTATGATTTCACAGATCAGGTGAGCTGTGTGCTTGTTTGCCACCTCAGTGGTATATTTAACTTTACTGTATGTACGGAATATATTTTATGTAGTTTCACAGATCAGGTGAGCTGTGTGCTTGTTTGCCACCTCAGTGGTATATTTAACTTTACTGTATGTACGGAATATATTTTATGTAGTTTCACAGATCAGGTGAGCTGTGTGCTTGTTTGCCACCTCAGTGGTATATTTAACTTTACTGTATGTACGGAATATATTTTATGTAGTTTCACAGATCAGGTGAGCTGTGTGCTTGTTTGCCACCTCAGTGGTATATTTAACTTTACTGTATGTACGGAATATATTTTATGTAGTTTCACAGTTCAGGTGAGCTGTGTGCTTGTTTGCCACCTCAGTGGTATATTTAACTTTACTGTATGTATGGAATATATATTATGATGACAAGACTGTGGATTTATTTGGAATCAAATGAATTAGTATTAAATTCAAAATATAGGTCTGTGATAGTTTGATTTTATGTGTTTGGCCTCTTTGGGCGTCTTTTTCAGCTGTATTTATATTTTTATAGGCCTTTAACTGTCGTAGATATCATATATGATTTATAATATGTGATCCGGATCAATTATATATTTTTTTTGTTGTGTATTGCAATGCAATATTATCTCAAGCTCCGAAAAGCGAGATTAGATCAATTCCGAAGAATCGATAGCTCTGATCAACAGATCAAGCTCTCCTTCAACTCGTCACAATGAATTTAATGTAGCTTGTAATACCTCCGCTAACTTCATTGTGTACTGTAGGTTTCAGTGTTACGTTCAGCTCCAGTACAAAATGATAGACCCTTAGACCTCGTGACATTAATGATTCAACTGAAGCAATTATGAAAGTAACATGATAATGATTATGAGTCTTATTATTCCAACAACAGTATCGTAAACTTTCACAGCAATGGTTGGCTGTCAGTTATTAATGGGATATTTAATTTCTCAAATAGGCTTCAGCAGGAAAACTAGTGTCACTACACATTACAAACTTGGGCTCAAATACTGGTCCAAATGACCCAGGAGCTAAGTGAATTTACCTACAGATGTTTCAATGAGTATAGCTTTGGCTGATATGATGTAATGAGTGAGATCTTGTATATGTCGGAGATGTCAATTAGTCTCTCATTAGCAACTGTGTGCTGAATTTAATGATCTCAATAAATAAAGCCTTTTGTTTATTCAATGTACTGACTTTGTGAAGTAAAGTAGAGTTAATCAATGTATATGATTTAGGTATATGGTTGATATACTAACTTCAATCAAATTATAATTATAGTTTACACTTGTCACTATTATTTTGAATAAAACCCGACTGTAAAAGCACAATAATCTGCTTATTTATTTATAACAAAATATAATACGTTATTATAACGTATAATTACCCCAATTTCAATTATTATATTAACACAAAATAAACGCACAAATTAACTTTTCACCAAACGTAATCTATAAATTACCACTATAATTCTCGTAAGAATTCCTAGGTTCTATCGCAATAGAACGCCTATACCTGCATTCTAGCTAGAAACCTAGTGTAACCTGTAGACCATGAGCTCGTACCAAGAAGAACATGGATGTGTGTGATTTTAAATGTGTGTGTATTGCGAATTGTGTAAAGGAAAACAAACTTGAAACTAGCTACGTGGAATAGGGAGTGCTCTAGTTTTTAGACTTTCCTACAACTAGATCACGGAATCCTAGATGATCGGGATAAAGGTATTCGGATCGCCTCCAGAAGCCAGTCTCAGCTCCCAGACTTACAGTCAATAATTTACCTATAAGAACTTGCCAAAGACGGCGATCCAAAGGAATATAGATGTTGTTAGGAAGGTATGATAAAGTAATTAGGAACTTCTAAATATCAATTCAGAAGCGCGTTGTTTTCAAAACACGACTCAAGACACTGTCTTATCACATCCACAATATTTGCACTTGCTTAAAACTGCAGCGTCCAAAACGTGTGAATGCTAGTAGCCAGCGCGTTGAAGCGATGCCTGAACCCAACTGTCCTTACAAAACGTTAGAAATCACTTTTTATTGAGACGCAAGGTCTGAGCGTCCCGCGCCCTGCGTCCCTTTTCAGGTAAGCGTCTGCGCCGGGAGCTCGCTATCCTTTGTGTGCAATGTAATGGACAATGTATTTGTTATCTTGCAGCTTATAACTATATTTAAATGATAACATGCCTTCGTGCAATGTAATTAATTTTCCTTCTACAGAATATCAAACCATGCAAATTGATACCATATAATATTATAAATAATATACCAACAGTATACACTCAATTTAACCAATTTAACCAATTTAACCAGCTGGTCATGCATTTTAATTATATAATTACATAAGTATTATAGTACTATGCGCTTATCTCGGCGGAGCTCTGATTATTATTAATTTTTTTGATAGAATTCTATTTTATGTATTTTTTTATTTGCATTTTTGGCCATTTGGATCAAACTCGCATAAATCTACAATTATATGGTGCCTTAATTATGGCATTTACATTAATTCCACCTACTTAGTCATCATAAATAATATATTCCAACAATATGAATATCATCGTTTCATATTTGCATTCGTTCAAGCAAGATAATTCTAGAAATATTATAACATCTGAATATTTTAAACACCATGTGCTTACAATAAAGTATCGTGCCTGCACCCAAAATCTTCGCTTTGTCCTAAAGAACCTTTTTTTTTATATCGTTTCTTTTGTTCTTAAAATAGTTTTAAAGTCGTTGGCTATTTTTTTTGCACTATGAACCAACACAGGACCGCCAGATGCTTGCAACGCAGTCCGACCTTTTCGTGTCTTTGTGCTCCTAAATGAATGAAATGAAATAGTAATATTAATAGACATATTCTAAATACTTAGGACAGGCGTATATCCCAATATAGACTGTCCCGTCTCAGCGGTGATGGTAAACTTTCAGCTTTTATAAAAAGACAATGGTCTCTAGTTCACAGGCTCTTAGACTATGCTTCTAGGCGTCGGCAGTTCTTAGTAAACAACAATAACAATAGTTAAAGTAATAATAAAAAGTGAAAGCCCTCACCAAGATCTTCAAGCTAATCTCATCTGCGGGTAAGTCATACTCGCTGATTATTCGACGAGGTTCTATTCATATAAGAAAAGACTATATTATAATATGCATAATATGCTCTAGTGTAGGCAACCGACTAAACAGCACGCCGTCTCTAAGTCGTAGTGCTAGGCCGAAGGTAAGGTTGTCATGCGACATATCCCTCGCACCTCGGCTGACTCAGGGCCATCCCTCTCGGTCTGGCCCTCCTCGGGAAGGGGACCACGCGGTCCCCGACTCAACCCCAGTGTGGGGAGGCGCGCATCGTACCACGATGCGCGCCGCCGCCGTGGCCTGCTTCTGCCCGCGCTCATGGGGGGCGGAGATCGGTCTGCGCACTCCGACGCCCGAGCCGCCTTAGAGCGCGTGCAGCGATGTCAGCGAGTCTTTCTCGCTCATCGCGCCGCGTCCGCTCTGCTGTCTCCTTCGCGAGCATGACCTGCTCACAGAAGGAGGCGCTGGCCGCCCACGCATCCGCGCAATGGGGGTTCAGACGGCCAGCCTGTGGACGCTGGGCTCAAAGTACATACATACATTCACGTCTCTAAAGGCCGAAGGGCTAGGCAGAGATGTTTTAACACCCACATTTCGCCAACTATAATTTTCCGTCCGTAATAAGCGGCTAGCCAATTGACGTTCAAGCGGGCACTTTGTCTTGATACCTACGTTTACTGTCAGATACAAGCGGGTAAGGCTCGACCGAGATAGGGTTTTCGTTCTCGGCCGAGACCGAGACCGAGAATACAATAATATCTCGGCCGAGACCGAGAACCGAGACCGAGAATAGACAAAGCATGATTTTTTTTTTGATTCTGGTAACTTCTAATTAATTAACTCACACTTCTAATTGTTTAACAAAATTAACTGTTTTAATAATCAAAGTTAAATAACGATATATTAAAACATAAAAAAAAGCAATTTTGCGGCATTTTCGTCCTTCAAAGAGTGTCGCCTCTCGTCATACAATTGTCTAGCTTTGCTAAACAGTTGTTCACTTGCTACGCTAGTAGGCGGCGCAGATAAAAACTTATTTGCTGCAGGCTTAAGCACCTTATAATGTGACGAAAAACAATACTCAAAAATATTAGCATTACTATGGCTCTCTAATAAAGCTTTCTAGTGCTTTTTCGATCACAGAGCTTGAACTGTATTCGTCATTGGTCATTGGCTCGTCTTCCAACTCTATCGAATCATGAGCTGCCCATAAGATGGGTTGATTTGTTGCAGCCATGTTTGACGAGTTAGTTGAAAATGCCAATGTCGTCTCACGAGAATCTGACCCCACATTTTCATTGAGAATGAGAGTCTCGATAATATGAAGCTTGGCTGAGATAACTTCGCTTTCAGTTAGATATTTAGTTTTAAACCGTGGCTCGATCAGTGTTGCATTAACTAGTGGCAAACAACTTTTAACAAATGAAAACCGCTGATGAAGTGCATCCAGTAGTTTGCTCTTCATCGTCTCTGCGTGATTTTCATTTTCATTATCATCTTCCTGGTCATTAAAGGACTGAATATTTTGTGTTGGCGCCAATTTTCCATTTAACATTGCCACCAACGGTATTACCACTCGGAAACACAGGACGAGTCGGAAGAGATACCCAACGTGGCTTGGTAAAAACATTGTAAAACGTTCACTATATCTTTGATGAAATTCCATTCATAACTGTTAATTTCTAGAATGCCTCCTTTTTCAATACGGTATAGGTTCAAAGCATTTTTTTGCTCAAGCAGTCGTTCCATCATGGCGGCCGGCTGCAGTTCGCCAGCCGGGACTTCAACCAATCATAATTCAGCTCTCTAACGTACCTACACCAATCACCAATCAACCTCGTGCTGCGGGTAAAATTTTAATGCTGATCTGAACAAAGTTACAATCTCGGTCATGAGAACCGAGACAAATTTCTCGGTTGGATTTGTAGCCGAGAATGCCGAGACCGAGACTGAGACCGAGATCTCGGTCGAGCCTTACAAGCGGGATAACCCAAAAATACTATAAAAAAAAACCAGGTTATATCTTACGAGTTGCCTCTACCTTCATATAATCTAAACTGTTTTATCTAAGTTCACGTTCAAAGGCATATAGATGTAAACCGAATTTTCACTTCCAGTTACATTAACTCCGTGACTACGGACCGTAGCAATTAGCGAGCTATGTCAACGAAAACCCGGGATTCTCTACCGTTTGCTTTACAAGGTACCAACACGGTTTAGGCGGCTCCTTTATTGCCCAAATGGCTAACGTGGACGGAGTTTGACCAAGATTTAAATCATCTCGCAAGATTTAAAGCAGCCTCCGTGGCGTAGCGGTAGTGAACGCGGCCGCTACGCAGGAGGCGCGGGTTCGATTCCCGCTCAGTGCAAATATTTGTATGCATGAATATGTATATTTGCATTGGTCTGGGTGTTTCTATGTATAATATGTATATATTTACAAAAAAAAAAGAACGTATCTAAGTATGTTTATCCGCATTCTAGATTCCATAACACAAGCTAGTTAAGCTATGCTTACCATGGGTCTAGATAGCGTTGTGTGAAATGTTGTGGAATATTTATTTATTATTATTATTATTATCTCATTTCCATCTGAGATTTAATTATTTATGTAAAATAAAATAAATCAAGGAATTATTCAATTAACTGGCAATTAAATGACGTCGAGTTATAATTTTTATTCATATAATTTGTCAGTTTTACCTTTTGTGTTCGGAATACGCAAAAACCCAGAGACGCATCGATGTTTTCAATATAAAAAAAATCAAAGGCTTAATCAAAAAAATCGCTGAATATCATGTCGTTCTTAATATTTTCATCAAAAGATATATTTATAATTGTAAATTACTTAGGTACTTACTTTTTTTCCTTAAAAGTTTAAATGTGTAACAAATTAACAATGAAGTAGATTTGCAATATTATATGATAAATGATACCTAAGCTTCTAAGAGGTTAGAAATGATGTTGTTACCTTGTAGGTACTTATAAAACGTTCAGAACCTTTGTACGAGTGAAACACCCGATAGGTATTCATTTAGTTCTACCACACTTCTACATAATTATTTTGGCATTTATGTTCTTCTGTAATCCAGCTCAAAATAGTAATAATATATTCATCTCAAGACAGATAAATTACAGTAATCTTATTTCTGCGAAGATTGAGATCGTCTGAGTATGAAGATAATTGAATCATTTGATTAAAAAAATAACCTTCACAAAACCTACGAAGTGTTTGTTGTTGTGGTTGTTAGCTGTTATTTTTGTTTCTTATATACTTATTTACGTTGTACAATCTTTCCTCTCTATATCTATAACATTAAGTACAGATTTGAGTTTTATGTTTAATTTAGATACCTAAAACAAAAGATCTGCAATATGTATTAAGAGATTTTCTTCAAATGTTATATACTTCAATACTGTTTATTTGGAAAACGGTACATCTCATGAATATACATTATATAAATATGTATATAAATACCATTTCGCAACTGAAATTCCTGTAATTTTACATAGCTAATTGAACCCAAACAAAAACTCAAAAAGAAATTTTATAAATCTTACACTACTTTAGAAAATAAGTACATAGTTTATTCGTTTCTTGAACCATTTTGCCTTTTTTTGAAATGTCACCTTTTCGAAATTGCATATTCAATTAGGTTTAACTTTAATTGTATATTGTTATAAACAAATCCTATCCCACTTTTATATTATGAAAGTATAAGCTTGTGAGGATGTTAAGAGGGTTGTTATTCAATCACTGCTGAACGAATCTGACTTAAATTTGGCATAGCGATAGATTGTAGTTTGGAATAATACATAGGCATCCCTATGTGTATATTATAGCCTATGTTTTGTGTTATCCTACACCTAATTTTTGTCCCGGGTATAGGTTCAAATAGTTTGCTGGAACGGATCAAAATTCTATGCGGACAGAGTTACCGCCTATAGCTACTTTTAATTCTATACTTGTAGGAGGTAGGACGCGATGGTATTTGCGTCTAATTAAGCAGTCTGACGGGGAAAGTATCTGCGCCCTACAGAATACCGTGGCCAGAGTTCACTGGAGAGTTTTTGTGCTGTCAGTGGGAAGACCAACGGCCATTCCTGCTTTGTCTTCTACGCTGACGGCACAGAAACTCTCTGTTCTAACAGGGTCGGCGGCACGAGTGTGACTCCCATTGTGTTGCACACGTTCATAGGCCACGATAGCCACTTTCCATCAGGTCGGCCGTGTGTTTGTCTGCCACCTCGGTGGTGTAAAAAAATGTTGAAGGAGGCTGAACAAATTGAACTTTGAATAATAACCTAGAAAATTAACCCGATATAATAGTCAATTCGCCAAACTTTAGAATATAGAACAATTTCAATTATTTTACGAATATAATATAATGCTAATATAGTATTTGTTTTATGCTAATGAAATAAAACGAGCTATCATTAGCATTAGCATTTTAGCTCTCCTTTGATGAACTTCGTTAGTGCGACTGTAAAATATGGCGAAAATAAAATTTAAGGGATGAATGGAAATAAAACGGTCAAGCAAATTTTCTTTTACGCATTACTAGGGATTATATTCGTGTATTACGAACAGAATAATAATTTGTCTAGAAATCTGAAAGAAATTTTGGTCCGTTTCAGGTTTTTCAGTTTAAACCCATTATTTTACACTTATTCATTACGTTTCACAAATATCTAAAAATATCAAAGCCGTTATCGAATCTATTCTTGACCAAATTTTGGCTAGATCTGTTCTACCCTAAGAGCGTGACAATAACAAAAATCTAAACAGCTTCAAAAACTGTAACGTCTATAGATAATATTAATCTAATAGTGTACTATTAGATTGCAGTGCTTGGAGAATTTTACCTATCCAAAATATGAGGATTATTGTTATATAATGGACTAGCGATCTTGGAATATTCCTACAAAAAAGTAATTTCTCATCAATTTATAATACACATACTTCATGAATATCATCACTGGGCCATAAATATAGGTATTATTGTAAACATATACTGTTCCGGCGCTTAGCGCCTGATAAAACTTTAACCCTAAGTTTAGTGTTTCTTTGCTAACGCACTTTGTAAGGAGCATCTTTTCTTTCAATAAAAACGAGACTTTAGAAGTTTGTTACGCATAACCTGTGTTCTCATTCAGCTTCCAAAATTCCACATAAAATACCCAACCAAATAAATTTACATGGTCCTGGATCTACGCCGGATTGTTCAATTCACCTGGATCAGCTGAAGTTTACTACCAATTGGGAGTGATCACCGAAATAACTAAAAGGATAATATCTGCAACGTGGTGCAGTTAACATGAAGACATATTGCACTCGGCCTATTACGTAATTATTGATGTGGAATTATCGTTCGGATTGCAATTTTAGTAATATATTTAATAATTTGCACCCATCACTCACTTCATTTAAAGGTAAAAAGTGTATTTTATTAATTAACGAGAGACACAGAGTTAAATAAGGTCAGTAAATGTGGATTTTGTTAATTTAACTAATCTTAACAAAACTTAAAAAATAACACTAAAATTTCATTTATTTATATAGAAATAGTTAGGTATTTTACCATAGTCCTGACCGTGTAACTAGTCTTCATTGTAGTAAATTAGTGATAGGTAAGTGTTAATTCACGCATTTAATTTTGCTTGTGTTTATCACGATAGTTATTGGCAAATTAAGTAGTTTCCCGTAGTTTTGTATAATTTTGTTATTAAAAATACTATTGTGTATTGTGTAGCAATTCCTATTAGGTATTTAACCTTGGTTTAAGTAAAATCTCAAGTAATACTAGTTAACAATACCCAAACTTAGTAGGTAGTTAACCTGTTATTTCATAACATTTCAGTGTTGTTTACGCCTGCTTACCAAAATGTCTAAAGAAAAGGATCCAAATAAGATACGAGCTAGTTATAAAGGACAGTTAACGTCGTTTTCTACCTATGTGAGTAAACTTAATGCCGATTCAATGGATTCTTTGATGGTGAGCGAATTACAATTGCGTTTGAGTAAAATGAAGTCAATGTTTGGTAAGTTCGATGATGTTCAACTCACGTTGGAATGTGAGTCTGATGATATGCCGTCTCAGTTAAGGGAGAGAATGGAGTTTGAGTCTCATTATTTTAATGTTGTGTCACATGCTCAAAATTTAATCGATAGATTTAATAAACAAGAAGACTCAAAATCCTGTTCAAGCCGCAATCAATCTAATCACATCGTTAAGTTGCCAACCATTCATTTACCCAAATTTAGTGGTTCTTATGAAACATGGCTTGAGTTTCACGACACGTTTTCGGCTTTAATACACGACAATAGTGAAATTGACGACATTAATAAGTTTCACTATCTCAGGTCGTCCTTGGAGGGTTCCGCAGCCATAGTTATTAAGTCTATCGAGTTCTCAGCAAAAAATTATAGTATTGCGTGGCAGTTACTTTGCAACAGGTTCGATAACAAACGGTTATTAATACACAATCATGTTTCTGCGTTATTTAATGTTGAGCCTGTCACAAAAGAGAGTTCCACAGCAATAAAGCGCATGATAGATCAGATTAATAAAAATTTAAGAGCTTTGGAGTCGCTTGGTGAGTCTGTCCAGCACTGGGATACCTTATTAATCTATATTTTTACTCAGAAACTCGATCAAAGGACATTCCGTGAATGGGAAGTATTAAAAGGCAGAATAGATAAAAATAATAAAATAGACTTCATTACATTCGAATCATTCTTACGCAATCAGGCGGATTTAATTGAAACATTAGAACTATCACGCAATACAGGTAATCAAAATCAGTCAAATCAACAATCAAAGGGAAATTCTCAGGTCAAGTCAATGGTTTCTGTGCAAAATTCAGATTCAAAATCATGTCCTAAATGCAACAGTGATCATTTGCTTGCAAATTGTCCACAATTCTTGTCATTAAATAATAATGACCGTCTCAATTTAATGCCTTCATTCAAAATATGTTTCAATTGCTTTAACCCTGGGCATTTTGCTAATCGATGCAAAAAAGGAGGGTGCAAAGTATGTGCGAGGAAGCACAATACTCTGATTCATATTGACGACTTTAAATCACAAGTAAACAAAAACAGTTCACCGATACATTCCGATAGTAACGCGTCCACAGCCGGCCGGCCTTCAACGCCCGCGGCGAGCGGCGAATCAGTCACATTATCGGCGAGCGTTCTATCGTGCAACAATAAGGTAGGCGATGTGCTCCTATCGACTGCGTTGATTAGAGTTTATGATTCACAAAATAAAGAACATGCGACCCGCGCAATATTGGACAGCGGAAGTACATCTTGTCTTATGACACAAAGGTTATACGATCGTTTAGGTTTACCTGTTATTAAAACTAATAAGTCAGTCATGGGCATTAATATGATGTCATCAAAAATAAATGGTATGTGCAATCTCTTAATAAAATCATTGAATGAAAGTTATTCATTAAATATTCAATGTTTTATTTTACCTTCCGTTACGGACAATGTGCCATCTCAACAAGTTGATTTGTCAAACTTGAACATCCCCTCAGAGATTTGCCTGGCAGACCCTCACTTCGACTCGCCTGCTGAAGTCGACTTAATCATAGGAGCTGATGTCTTCTGGGATATTTTAGGGACACGAAAGATCATCTTAGGTGAAGGTAAACCAATTCTTTGTGAGACAAGATTGGGTTGGTTAGTATCAGGCCCTATCGGTGCCAGCACCCAGTCTAAGTCCCAAAGAGTAATGTGTAACTTTAGCATAACGAGTCCGATGCATAATGATAGCCTCACTGATAGCAGTGACAGCCAGTTCGATCTGAGTCGTTTTTGGCAATTAGAAGAAATTCAGCCATCGCTATCGAATTATTCCCCTGAGGAGAGGTCAT
Source organism: Eilema caniola (assembly GCA_949126895.1). NCBI lineage: Eukaryota > Metazoa > Arthropoda > Insecta > Lepidoptera > Erebidae > Eilema > Eilema caniola. The sequence goes on from OX421476.1 coordinate 6,730,733, forward strand.
GCGAGGAACATTTTATTAAAACTACCACTCGTCTAGAAGACGGCCGCTTTTGCGTTCACATTCCTTTAAAGGAAGCTCCACAAGTACTTGGTGACTCATTCATAAAGTCAAAACACTGTTTTTGGTCTTTGGAGCGCCGCTTGGAAAAGGACCCAAGGCTAGGTACGTTGTATAGGTCATTCATGGGTGAGTATGAATCTATGGGCCACATGACTAAATGTGAATCAGTGGACCCTAATGAGGTCAATCATTATATCCCACATCATAGCGTTTTAAGAGAGAGCAGTACAACCACAAAATTACGTGCTGTATTTAATGCAAGTAGTCCTACCACTTCTGGCGTGAGTCTCAACGACATACAGAAGGTTGGACCTACAGTGCAGGATGACTTGCTTTCCATTCTTCTGCGCTTTCGGCAACACAAAATTATTATAGCCGCTGACGTGGAGAAGATGTACCGTCAGGTGGTGGTACATCCCTATTTCAGACATCTGCAGCAAATTGTTTGGAGATTTGATTCTACGGAGCCTCTGGCTGTTTACAAGCTGAATACGGTCACGTATGGTACAGCCAGTGCCCCGTACTTAGCAACAAGATGCTTGAAGCAAATCGGTTTGGATTGCAAAGATGAGAAAGTCAAGGAGATAATTACTCATGACTTTTACGTAGATGACCTGCTTACTGGTGGTGATTCTATCGATGAAGTACGTAAAATTCGTGAGCAAGTTACAACGGAATTAGCATCAGCTTGTATGCCACTAAGAAAGTGGAAGTCAAATCATCCAAGTCTTGCGTCAATATCAGATCATTCTTCAGTTGATTTGAACATCGGAACAACTGAGTCTAGTAAGACGTTAGGTCTGAATTGGCAACCCAGTAGCGACGAGCTAATATTTCCCATTGGTTCTTCAATTAAAAAGGGCAACACAAAACGTGATTTACTATCTGTGATCTCGCAGATATTTGACCCTTTGGGACTTCTGTCACCCTGCGTCATCAACATGAAAATGTTGATACAGCAATTATGGTTGCACAAATTAGGATGGGATGATCCGTTGCCATCTGATGTTCAGAAGACATGGGATGAGATTCTTGACACACTGAATAGCTTAAATCATATCCATGTGCCGCGACATGTACTATGCGAGCTTCATGAAGGGGTCGAGTTTCACATCTTTTCAGACGCATCTGAAAAAGCCTATGGAGCTTGTTTGTATGTGAGAAGCGGTAAAGCCAAAGGTGAGGTCATGGTGCGACTTTTAATGGCAAAAAGCCGTGTGGCTCCAATAAAACCGACCACTATTCCCCGTCTCGAGCTCTGTGGAGCCTTAGTTGGTACACGTCTCTATGAAAAGGCACTGAGTTCCTTGCGCGTCAAGATCAACGGTGTCACCTTTTGGACAGATTCTTCCATTGTTCTCGGATGGTTGAGAATGATGCCCAATAAGTTGCAGCCGTTTGTACGGAACCGAGTCACTGAAATCTTGGAGAAAACAGGAAACTGTAACTGGAGACATGTACCAACTGATGAAAACCCTGCAGATTTAATTTCTCGGGGTGTCAGTATACCTTCGCTTCAATCTCTTGAAGCGTGGTGGTCAGGACCCAACTTTCTGCAGAAGGACTCACCTTGTTGGCCCTCTCAGGATAAAAACAAAATTGATAAAGTCGACTTACCTGAAACACGTCCTGAAAAGTCATTCAATGTAGTTGCTTGTCAAACTTCTGACGAAGACAAATTAATAGATTTCAGTCGCTTCTCCAACTTCAACAAACTTAAGCGTACCGCAGCCTTTGTGTTGAGGTTCATTAAAGCTTGTAAAAAGCAATCAATTTCTTCAAACTTCCTTAGTGAGGATGAATTAAAAGATGGATTAAACTTAGTCATAAAACTATCTCAGAAGGAGTCCATCAACGAGTATGACTTCCTTCTTAAAAATAAGACTCTTCCCCGGAAAAGTCCTTTAATCAAATTTAATGTTTTCATAGATACTAACAATATTATTAGAGTTGGAGGTCGCTTAGATAATTCAAAATTTTCTTACGAAAAGAAGCACCCAGCTATTATACAGTCCACTCATCGATTTTCCAAGCTACTTTTCGAATTTGAACACAAGCGCTTAATGCATGCTGGGCCCCAACTATTGTTATATTCAATAAGAGAGAATTATTGGCCCCTTGGTGGTCAACGTTTGGCAAAGGCTACCTTTCGTAAATGTGTACGTTGTGTACGAATCAAAGGTCGCACAGTGTCCCCACTGATGGGTAATTTACCCAATGATCGCGTTAATCCTAGCTTTCCCTTTGAAAATGTAGGAGTAGATTATGCTGGGCCCATTTCTGCTGTCAGCCGTCAAGGACGAGGTTGTCGAGTCATTAAAGTCTATATTGTGGTTTTCGTGTGCTTCAGCACCAAAGCCTTGCATCTTGAATTGGTTGGTGATTTAACGAGCAACAATTATTTACTTGCCATTAGACGTTTTATATCACGTAGAGGAAAGCCACTGAATATTTACTCAGACAATGGGACTTCCTTTGTTGGAGCTTATAATGAGGTTTCAAAATTTATAAAAAACAATTGTAATTCGTTTTCCAAAGATCTGGCTGATCAAGGCATTAAGTTCCACTTTATTCCTGCTTATTCACCGCATTTTGGAGGACTTTGGGAGGCAGGCGTAAAATCTACAAAATTCCATTTAGTAAGAGTGTTGGGACATTGTAACCTTACCTACGAGGAATTAAATTCCACACTTGTTCAAATAGAGGCAATCTTAAATTCAAGGCCGCTCACTCCAATGTCGTCTGATCCGGAGGACTTGAAGCCGTTGACGCCTGGTCATTTTTTAATTGGACGCCCATTAATATCCTTGCCATCACCTGATTTAACTCAGCACTCTATTGATCATCTCTCTCGTCATCAGCGAATTGAGCAGTTGCGACAGCATTTTTGGGCAAGGTGGTCCAAGGAGTATATATCGCAGCTTCAGCACCGTGTGAAATGGCAAACGGATCAAAATCCGCTGAAGACTGACGCTCTCGTCGTGATAAAAGATGACAACTTGCCGCCCTTGAAATGGAGACTCGGGAGAATTGTGGCAGTGCACCCTGGCCCCGATGGCGTCAATCGAGTTGCTGATGTGAGGACGTCCAACGGCGTGGTTCGGCGTTCATTTTCAAAAATCTGTCCCCTTCCTGAAGTAACTGATGCAGACGGATGTTGAAAGAGAAGCTTTCAACGCGGGGAGCATGTTCCGGCGCTTAGCGCCTGATAAAACTTTAACCCTAAGTTTAGTGTTTCTTTGCTAACGCACTTTGTAAGGAGCATCTTTTCTTTCAATAAAAACGAGACTTTAGAAGTTTGTTACGCATAACCTGTGTTCTCATTCAGCTTCCAAAATTCCACATAAAATACCCAACCAAATAAATTTACATATACCACGGATTTCTTCAGCGTGAAGAAGGAAGGGCTGTGGAGAAATAAAAACCGTGCGAGAAATGTGACTGCAATATCCGCCTTATTAATATTTATGCTATTCTCAGTTAATTCACATTTGCATAGTTACTTCCTTTCAGCTCCCGGCCTATATGGCGATTGCGAAAGTCACGTATGAAATGAGAATTGAGTTCGACATAAACAATGTGGTTGTGAAAACGTCCGTATTTCAAAACGGTGAGTATTCTTTTCTGTGAATTTTTTTACCAGTCTCAGGGCGAGCGTAAATTTCGCTTCGAAAATCACGTTTTATTTTTTCGCTTCTTCATTACGTTAGTGTTTATCCGAAAATGTGTTTTTCTTGAAACATATCTTGTATAAAGTACTACTACAAACACCAAAGTATACTGTTGGAATTGAATCAAGACATGTGATGAATTATTCGTAGGGACTTGTGCCGATTTTTAGAGTACTTGCTATGAAATTTGCTTTGAATCCTACGAATATTTTTGAATTATTTTGGATTTTTGGACAATGTTTACATGCATACAAGTATGTTGTATACTCATACATCTTAGGCCAGGACACCTTGTAAATGACAGTCGGGTAAAAAGTAAACAAAAAAGTCACATTAAACATGTTGCTGATATTTCCAATATTGTTCAATATTATGTTTTGCACTTTAAAAACATTAAACTGTCGATTTCAGAACTGCTGTTATCGGAACAATAGTAAAGTTTTCTCACAATCAGGAAGCGAACAGCGCAAGTTAGGGACAGCCCTAACGTTATTGTGTTGGCAACAGGATGTGCGAAGTAATAACTTTTGTGCCCAGTTGTGACCCTCCGGTAGAATTGAGCCCTCACCGACTTCACTCAAAGTGGTTACTCACCGATATTGATTTGTATTGTAATATCGCTTAAGGGTGCTAACGCATTCATCAAGGTCGACTACCAATTTATCTTTACATATTTGCTATTTTGTACGAAGATGTAATGATGCTAAACTCACTTTTCGGAGTTTTTAGCTTTAATTATGAGCCCACCTCACTTGCTTTTTTTACGTACGGGAAAGCCCCACGGATACCCCCTCATCCGGAGCCGGAGGGGGAGGTTATGTCGGACTCGAACCGAGTAAACCGCTCGCCGTCTGTGGGTCGTAGTTCTAGGCCGAATTTGAGGTTGCCAGGTGAAATATCCCTCGCACCCTGGCTGACTCTGGGCCACCCCTTTCGGTCTGGCCCTCCTCGGAAGGGGAGACCACGTGGTCCCCGACTCATCCCCGGTATGGGGAGGCGCGCATAGACCCGCGTTGCGCACCGCCGCCATGGCCTTCTTCTGCTTGGGCGACGGGCGCCCACCTCACTTGCTAGCAGACTTATTAGTTAACAGACGTGGCTCTTGTAGGTTTTCTTCTCAGAGTTGGGGAGGCCAGAGAGCCTAAGCTAGTTAAAAAGATAGATTAGAAGAGCGGAGGCCTGCCTCCAAACTACAAGTTTGGGGTGCAACAGGTAAAATGATGACTGTAGTATTGCATCATGTAGCAGCTTTTATATTGTACAAAAGGTCTTTTTTTTTATTTGACCCGTCAATTTAACTACACCTAGCCTAATTGTAAGCTGAAGGCGCAGTCTCAGGAAAGAGCGTCACCATTACATATACCTACGTATCATGTTAACAATGGTGGCAGTGGTACTCAGCTTGACGGTCTCATCAGATGTTTTTTCACGCCCTGCTTAAAGGACCCGGGACTGTAGGAAGAAGGAAACACGTGAGCTGGCAAGGAGTTTCAGGTCTTAATGGTGCGAAAGAAAAGAGTCACATCACTGCTTGGTTCTTGAAGGAATATTCTGCACCGTATGCACATCTAAGTCCTGCACGTGTTGTCCTGTGTTGGAAAGGAGAGGGTCGGACTAATTGGATGATCATCATTATATTCGTGTTAGTCCCGATCCGAAGCTCTCACCTCGGAGTCCCGAGTCCGCTTTCTGACTTTTACTCCAACAGTTTACACAAAAGATCTCGGATTCAATTAGGACTCATGACGGTGACTGCTCCACTTGGTGATTAGTGCGCTATTAACGATCTTAATTCATCAATAGCGCACTAATAGTGATATCTATATACTTCCGAACATTTCTGATAATTCATGAAATTCTTTCCCAAAAAAAAAAATACACAACATAAAGCTCACTTCCAACGGCTTCTTAATAAAGGCAACGAATTCCAAATATCTGTGAGGATCAAAAGAAAGACCGTCCACCCTCCCATCATTACCAGAATGTAATTAAGGCGACCTAATGTCGGTGTACCGATCAATTGTTTTGGCTTTCCATTAGATGTAATGAAATAACAGAGGTTCTGTCCTTTGTGTGGATCAAATAGTGATCAAAATTGATATTGAATTGGTCTATTAGTGAACACTACATTTAATATAATTTGAAGGGTGGTATGGTACATGGTTTGTATGGAATGATATATGTGGCCAAGTCTGATCTCGCCTGCTTGCACAGGCTTTACTTTCGGGATTGGGAGGTATAACCAAACCTATTTATGTATGCCTTACTAAAAGGAGGAAGAATGTTTCTGAACCTGAGTCATCGAAGAGTACGTTAAGCCGTTGTTCGATGTTACGGGTAGTAGGAGCCCTAAATAGTGCCGCTTATCAAAGTTTTATAGTCTAACTATAGAACTTCGATATCGCCAATTGGTTGTGGAGGATCTAACCTCCAGTCGCTTTACGAAAATTATCGAAGTTCAGCCGCATCACAGACTGGAAAGCCGTCCTCAGCTGAGTTGGGAAAACGAACAGAGAATGACCTAAAGGACGGGGAGCAAGTGAGATGTAATTTTTTTTTTATTCCAATTCAGCGTTAAAGTTCTTTTTTCAAAATCATCTCATATTGTCAGCATTTTAAATTCAAATTATGCGACAGAAGTCATGACCCGACAACTTATATATTTTCAAGTTTACTTCGGGTAACAAACACTTAATCGTTTATGAATTAACATTATTTATTATTCATTCCGGGTTCAGTGAATGTATGTAATTCACGAACATCGCACATAATTGATAAAGATCCGCATTTAATATCGAAATTAATCATTGTTGCGAAAGTCCGCACTTCCGCACATTAATTAATTTTATTATTTAGTCTGTGGTAGTGATCGACGGGTGCCCGGGAAACGATCGCTTTTAATTGTGTAATTTTAAATCGATTTTCTACCACAATTGATTTTGATTGAAAGTGCTGTGTTAAATATAGTTAAAATTCTGTCTTTTGATTAAGAAGACGATAAATTAATAATTAAATACAAAAAGAAAGCTGATTGTGCCTGTATCGTACAAATAGTAGGTTATCCATCCATACTAATATTATAAATGCGAAAGTAACTCTGTCTGTCTGTCTGTCTGTTCACGCCTAAACCACTGAACCGATCTTGATGAAATTTGGTATAGAGGTATATTAGAGCTTGAGAACGGACATAGGCTACCTTTTATCACGAGAAAGGGGGTTTAAGGGGGGGGGGGGGAAATAGCGGATGAAAGTTTTTATGAAAGTGGGAACGGTCATAGGCTACCTTTTATCGCAATAAGGGGGATAGAAGGGGAGGGGGACTAGGGCCTTGGGATGAAAGTTTGTCGTGTTTGAATAAATTTGGTCCAGAGTTAGTTTAGAGCTTGGGAACGGACATGGACTACCATTTATCGCAAAAACGGGGGGGGGGGGGGGGGGGCTAGGGCCTTGGGATGAAAGTTTGTCATTTTTGAAGACATCCTGATGATATATTTGGTACAGAGATGGATTAAAGCTTGGGAACGAACATAGGCTACCTATTGACGTGAAAATGGAGGTACAGGGGGGAGGGGGCAATAAGGGATGAAAGTTTGACAGTTTTGAAGATATCCTGATGAAATTTGGTACAGGGCTTAATTAGAGCTTGGTAACGGACATATGCTACTTTTATCGCGAATAATGTGGTAAAAGGGGGGAGATAAGGACTAGATAAGGGGAGGGGAAGGGGAATAGGGCTATGGGATTAAAGTTTCTCATTTTTCAATGGCACAAAAAAGGAGTTGAATATGGAATAAATAATAAGAATTTCTTTTAAGATGTCATCATGAAATATGGTACAAAGTTGAATTAGAGCTTCGGAACAAAAAAAGTCGAGTAGCGAACCAAATATAGAAGCGAGTGGAGATGCGAGTAGAGATTGTTATAGGGAAGAGTGGATAGGCGTGTAACGATCGAAAGTCGAGTTGAGTCGACTACAGGGGCGAGTAGATATGCGATTATAGAGCCAAATAGAATGCAGTAAAGGGTTGAGTAGACTATAATATATCTCAGACTTGCCTACGCTTGTATATGGGTCCAGATTGCCATGGCTCCCATAAAAACCGAATAAGAATCTTTATTTCCTAGAATATGGTTGGTTACAGGTGTTGGGGTGATTTAGGATTTACATTATGATTATGCCCTGGATATGCTAACGGGATTAAAATTGTCACTGTTCTATAATTCTATAGAAGTATCTCAAAATATTATATTGAAATTCAGTTTATTCAAATATAACGGATAGGCATTGCCATCCAACTGGGCAATGCCGCCAGTCTTTGGGCACGGTACCAGTCGACATCGATGGGGAGGAATTCTTCGATGCCTAAACTCTTTGGCCTCTTTTATATTCTCTTTTTTGTTATAACTTGCAAATACATATATATACATATACATAACTTATATATATATATATATATATATATACATCCAGTAACTCATTTGGCGTCAGGTATGTTGTGCATCATTAGGACGTCCACCAGTTCTGCTTACATTTTTCATCATCTGTCGACGAATATTGCTTAGTTTTTTGATTTCCTACTCCATAAGATACTTAATTTTCTTGCTTTTTTACTTGCGGCAATATTCTTTTTGCAGTTAGGCCCAAACATTTTTGGACCCCGTACAATAGTGAAGCTTTAGTGACCTCCTACGTATATCAATTATTATTTGTATATTGCGCGGATATTTTCACGTCCAAATCAGACGGTTGGGATTTAAAAGTGCGACGTTGCCAGCTTGTGAATCGTTTATTCATACTTATCTCTTTCTTTCACGGAGTCCCGCAAAATGAATTGTCTATTGTGAATAATATTTTTTTTATGATTTCTCGGTTGACCGCTGTCTTATTTGGGCTATTCTCATTTTTGTATTTATTAAAAGAACGACTGATTCCACAGCAGTAGTACCTAACATCTTACTACTGTTGTGGAATCAGTCGTTCTTTCTCATCGTACGAAGAAACTTTAATATTAGCATGAGTTTACATACGGGTTAGTTAGTTAGTTTACCTGGACTGTTCCGCACTTAGCCTCTTGATTGGGCCATTGTGCGTACCATCTTACCTCTCATTCCAACCAACCCAGATCCTCCCAAAAAGCCAGCAGCCTTTTCAGGTTTCCACATGCTTCCCAGAGTGACGCTGGTGACTGGAGGAATTTCGCCCGTTGTGCGGCCACGCTCGTGCACTCTGTAAGCACATGCCGTGGCATTTCTTCTGCCCCCATGCAGCTTCTGCATAGGGGGCTGTCCGTCACACCTATTGTAAACAGATGCTTGTTTAGGGGACAGTGACCGGTCAAGAGGCCGGTGACCTTGCGGATTTGGTCCCTTCTTAGCCTAATGAGGTTTCGGCTAGACGTTTTTGATGCTACCGGAACTGCATTTTTTGTTTGTCTGCATCCTTCAGTGTTTGTCCATTCTGTCAGATCGGTTTCTTCTGTACTTTTTCGTAGCCAAGTTTTGACCTGTGCTTGAGGTATGGGTAGTATTGGTTCCGGTCCATATACTATCGACCCTGATCCTCTTTTGGCCAATTCATCGGCTGCGTCGTTGCCGAGGGAGTTGCTGTGTCCCTTGATCCATTGCAGCGTGACCCTGTTTGTGTTTGCAATGGATTGGAGTGTGTTATGACATTCCAATATGAGGACAGAGGTTATGGTGTTACTTTGGAGAGCTTGGAGTACGGATGCACTGTCTGAGATGATCTTTACATCTAGATCTCTGACATCTCTGGCGGCAATCGTCTCCGCCGCTCTCGTTATGCCAATACATTCGGTTTGAAATATTATGCTTAGCTTGTCCAAGGTGGTTGTTATTTTGATATTTAAGTCATTCGAGAAGACGCCTGCTCCGGCACCATGTGTAGTTTTGGAGCCGTCTGTGTATATCCTAACTTCTTACGCCAGAGTTATCTCTTTTTTCTTCAGAAAGTTGGATATGATACTTCCTTTCGAAGACGTGGTGACATGGTATTCTGTCTATGGGAGCCTCGAGAAGTGGTATCTTCTTTAGGATTCCCTGTAGAATCTTTGAATGCTTTGTTCCAGTATTCTCTTTCCAAAGCCCATTATTTTTCAGTCTTAAGGCTGCTGCCTTGGCCTCCTCCTGTATGATTAGATGCAGCGGTCTCAGGTTTAGGAAGTGCTCTATTGCGACTGATGGGGTGGTTCTCATGCATCCAGTGGCTGCTGTACTCGCTAGGCGTTGTAAACTCTGGAGCTTTTCTTTCACAGTGATCAGTTCTGTTCTGGGCCACTATACAACTGATCCATAGGTTAGGGAAGGTCTGATAATTGCCGTATACAGCCAAAGTGTTATCTTTGTGTTAAGACCCCAGTTCTTATCAACGAGTCTTCTGCATTGCCAGAAAGTTATACAGGCCTTTTTCATCTTAGCATTTATGTGGCTAGCCCAATTCAACTTATTGTCAAGTATGATGCCCAGACATTTAACTTGAGTTGTTAGAGCTAGTTTGGTGTTAAATAGTTTTGGTAGTTGTAGTTCTGGTAACTTTCTTTTGTTGGTGAAAAGGATAAGATCTGATTTTTTCGGGTTTACTGATATTCGGTGTTCTTCGCACCATTCTTCCACAATCTGAAGGGCTGAGCGCATGATTTTGCATAGCACATCCTCAGCCGTTCCGCTTATCAGTATTGCAAGATCATTCGCGTACCCGATGGTGGTGCATCCTCTCTCATTTAGTCTCTTTAGGAGGCTGTCTACTACTATATTCTTCTCCTCCTCCTTGTGGGCACCCTTTGACTACCTTTGCTCTTGTGGTAGTGCTCACTATCTGGACCGCTCTTTTGCTTATTAGCTGAGTGATCCAGTCCCTTATGGTTGGTTCTACCCTACACCTTCGCAAGGCTTCGTTAATGCTGCTGTGTACCGTCTTGTCGAAAGCCTCTTCTATGTCTATGAAAGTAACTAGTGTTGAGGCTTTATTTGTGATAGCCGATTCTATCTTATGCACTACCATGTGCAGTGCGGACTCTGTTGATCTACCTTTCCTGTACGCATATTGCTGAGGATGTAGTGGGTTGTCTTTTAGTGTTACATACGGGTATTTCTAAGCTTAATTTGATTAGATTCAAAGAGTATTATTGACTAGATATTTCTGATAGATTATTGTCAGCCTGTAATCGCCCACTGCTGAGCGTATCTTTGACTACGTATCTAAGGTACGCCACTAGCTACTTAGTATCAACCAGCCCCGCAGGAGTGAACCGATCAAGCTGTGTTTGACTTACTAAAAAACACTATTTAAATGGTACTTACACCAAAAAATGGAATAATCCACATATTTCTTAATATTTTAAGAACCCGAAACTTTTCACTCTCCTTTCGCTATGTTAGAAACAGCAACTTTAGCCCATGACCATCTACCGAGCGCTAACGAAGGTCTGTGTATTAAGATTGGACTTGGACGAAAATGCTTTCATATGTCCGGCTGACCCGCGGCCGTCCGCGGTTTGTCCGTTTGTTCTCCTCTTAGGCTTAAGTACTTGGTAGCAAATAAAATTATTTATGATTTGAAATATAACTATTTTAACCGATTTAATCGCGTTTATTATTTCAAACTTTAACCCGACGTCTCGAGGCCTTTTCAAGTCCCATGGTCACGGGTTGAGTCTTACCCGTGACCATGGGACTTGAAAAGGCCTCGAGACGGGCTAGGTCTGTTTGACGCTGTTTTTATTTATTTATTTATTTATTACGGTTTTCATACTGTACGATATTTGACGTCCGTATATATGAATCTATAGCACTACTTTACAAAAATAATTGGACGTTGAATATGGGGCGGCATGAAAAGTCTGTACCGTCAACTGACGTCCGTATATAGCTTCAGAGCTACGCGATGCATATACGGATGTCGGTTTGACGTATACTTTTCATACTGTACGATATTTGACGTCAGTGTACATGAATCTATGGCACTACTTTAGTAAATTAATCGGACGTCAAATATGGGGAGGCATGAATAGTAGGTATATACCGTCAACGGACGTCCGTATATAGCCTTAAAGCTACGGGACATATATATGGATGCCGGTTTGACGCATACGTCCGTATACATGAATCTAATATCACTTCTTCTTCCTTCTCCTATAAATGCATAAAGTCCCATTATTATTATACTGACATGTAATATTCTATATTATACATAAATGAGTATGAGTAGTATGAGTATGAGTATGAATTTATGACCCAACACCGTCTCAGGTAATTAATCATGAATAAAATGTTCTAACGTTTGCGCGACTGTTATACAAAAATAATTGGATGTTGATTATATTGTTTTGATTGCGGTAGGTGCGAGTTGGCTACGTCGCAATTGTGGACGCCAAATACGCGAATCCGTAGTCAGGAATTCCTCTAGATATACAGTGTGGATATACGCACTGCAGCAGCGCCTCACCTGCGCGGTGATTTCTTCGGGAAGTTTTCAATATTTTATTGCAACCATTTAAAGCGAATTTTGGCTTCCGTCGATTTTTGTACTACGGCTAGCTAGGATCAATAGGACTTAAGTGCCACCGGATAACAAAGTGGCGTCCGGTATATGGACGCCAAAAGCAGGTTGACGCCAGTTTAAATGCACTTTCGCCTTCAGTGGACGGCCAATTGTTTGCGGGATAAATATATATATAGCTTTAGTTGTAAACGTAACGTAAACATACATTTTTACACGACGTTACGTATTTACTTTCAATCATCCAACACAGTGAGTTAGAATTCGATTTAGAGGCTTTTAACACGTAATAGAGTTTGTGGTACGGCGACAAAACAAGTGATACTCGTATCTATAACACAGAATTGATAATAGGTAACTACTAAATACTGCTCTAAAGCTATTACTATAGAAAAGATATTACTTTCTATCATCGCACCGCTCGCCATAGACAGGGAGTTCATCGTCACACATTGCGACCAGAAATGGTGCGAACCGTGCGGTATGAAAGGAACTTCATCCCACGCACGCTGAAGCTGTGGAATGAGCTCCCTGCTGTGGTTTTCCCAAGCGACTACAATATGGGGTTCTTCAAGAAGCGCATTAGAAGGTTTCTTCAGGGTCGGCAACGCGAGTGTGCCGCCCCTGGTGTAGTACACGCCCATAGGCCACTGTAATTACTTACCATCAGGTGGGCGTGTGCCTGTCTGCCACCTAAGTAGTATAAAAAAATATTTACCGAACCAAAATATTCTCCAATGAAGTTATCCACTATATCGAAGTTGGTTATGATGTTGTTAGCGTACTCTGAAACTAATTTTATGACCGGTGAGGCAAATTTCCTGTTCTAATTTAGATGTATCCGGTTTTCCGGAAAAGCTCATAAACTGGATACCTACATGTTTTTAACATTAGTGTACTATATTAGTGGTCAGTGGTGGTCCTCATTGTTAACATTTATCTATGAATTATTACTATATACATGTCTTAGCCAACCAACTTAATCAGCCGTTCAATTAACTGCCTAGGCTGTTAAGTAAACGGCGCCATTCAATTAACGGCCTGAATGATATTCAGCCGTCTTGTTTATTGCAACATTTAATAAACTGACTGGCTAATGCTTAGGCCATTCGTAAAATGGGATACCAACCCGAAATAAGACAGAAAGCTACATACATGCATACATCCTCGAGGGGATAAGCAGAGGTGAATTGACAGAAAATTAGTGATATGTGGCGTGGCGGTAGTGAACGCGGTCGCTACGCAGGAGGCGCGGGTTCGATCCTCGCTCAGTGCAAATATTTGTATGCATGAATATGGGTATTTGCATTGGTCTGGCTGTTTCTATGTATAATATGTATGTATTTACAAAATAAAGTATGTAAGTATGTTTATCCGCATTCTAGATTCCATGCTATGCTTACCATGGATCTAGATAGCGTTGTGTGAAATGTTGTGGCATGTATTTATATTTGTTTTTGAAAAACTGCGCAATTCGACTTGTATAGGTTAGATTAGAAGGCTAATTGTTTTTTTTATAACCATGCACAAGTAAGTCATTTTTCTGTTTGATTTAATAGCTAGGCAAGTAGTTAAACGCCGTCGATCCAACCTAGTCGCCTAGCCGTTTAATCAAATGGCTGAACATCTTTCAGGTCGTTAATTGAATGATTAAGCTTGTTGGTTGCGACATATACACAAACTCAATTAGAGAGCACCACGGAGAGCATAGAGAAACTGAGTCAGTGGTAAGTTAAAGAAGATCAATCAAATCGAGGTTTATTCAACTCAGTCACTGCAAAATCAACATATTCGCAGGTACAGTCAGCATCAAATCGATCTTGATGAACAAAGTATTCAAAATGATCTTAACGCTTTGATTTTTCGTCCTTCCTGTTGAGGGATTGTTCTGATATTTTGTGCGCACCTTTAGTTCGGACAATAATACAATTAAAATCAATAAAACAGTTTGATTTGCTCTTAATACCTTAAGTCTAAGATCATTTAGAAACTTTGTTTTCAAGATATTTCTGACGCTGACTGTACGAACGACAGCAACGTCGCACTTCTGTCATATAACACGGTACACTATTGACATCCCGATAAAAAGGGTTGTTTGGCACAAAGTACAGGAATAAATTTGTGTGAATCGACCACTGAGCCGAGATAACAATATCTACCTCATTTTTATATACGGTCATTGCTTCCAATAACTACCATTTAATATCTATATGAGTATCTATCTACTATCTGTAAGGCAGGACATACCACCCGCATTATTAGTGAAAAAGAAACCTGTGTAGTTTTCTTATCTAAAATGGCTTTTGGCTAGAATTATCTTTGGATTTTTGGTATGTTTATTATGTAACCCCGGGGATACTTAAGTTAATCAGATTGGCTCCAGATCCATAGATATGGGTCATTCAAATGTAAAGGATTTGGTTGGGATTTGCACCCGTATGACTTTAAAATGGCTATTTTCTATATATATTTTGTATATAGGCCTGCATGTTAGAGGTAGGACATGACGGTATTTCCGTCCAATTGAGCAGTCCGACTGGTGAAGCACCTCCGCCCTACAGAATACCGCGGTCATAATAACTTCGTGTTGTGATCCCGGTGGTGTGTAGGGTAGCCAGAGCTCACTGGAGAGTTTTTGTGCTGTCAGTGGGAAGATCAAAGGCTATTCCTGCTTTGTCTTTTACACTGACGGCGCAGAAACTCTCTGTGTTTACAGGGTCGGTAGCACGAGTGTAACTCCTCTGGTGTTGCATACGTCATAGGCCACGATAAGCACTTTCCATCAGGTGGACCGTCTGCTTGTCTGCCACCTCAGTGGTATAAAAAAAGAATGCGTAGGCACCCGGTTCGGCCCATTCTGATTTAAGCCGGTCATTCTAAATGGTACCTTTTAGTTTTCATTAGATACGCTGAACACTTATTGTATCTCTACATAGTATAAAACAAAGTCGCTTTCTCTGTCCCTATATCCCTTTGTATGCTTAAATCTTCAAAACTACACACCGGATTTTGATGCGGTTTTTTAATAGATAGAGTGATTCAAGAGGAAGACTTATATGTATAATACATGTTTAATATAGTAGAGGGTGCAGCGGGAACGGGATCTGACGCCAAAAAATATTGGCGGTACGAAGTTCGCCGGGTCAGCTAGTTTATTTATAAAACTTCAGGTACAAGAACATAGGCGGACTTAATGCAAAAGAAAGCCTGTGTTTCTTTTCCAGTCCACAAAGGTAGTGCAGAGAAAGACTCAGTAGGTGCATTATTGAGAGTAACATTAGGTATAGAGAGAATATAGCGTATACATGAACAATAATGTTTTGAAGTGACTAGCTTTTCCCGCGTGGACGTCCGTTATCGCGACCAAACATAGCATATGTCCTTTCTCAATGTCTAATCTACCCGTATACCAAATTTCATCGAAATCGATTCAGTGGTTTAGTCGTGAAAGACAGACAAACAAACAAACAAACACACACATACACTATCCCATTTATAATATAAGTATGGATAGTTAAATAGGTACATACCATGAGGTATGTTTAATCAGATACCAAAAAGTCATTTAAACATTGCCTTACTAAAAACTCAATATATTTTATCTAGCCCCAATACCGTCAGCAAAATCAATATCAAAGTGGCGAGCTATCAGGATGAAACCGTTAATGAGGGTGCAGATTGCAAATAGCGGCCCCACATTGGGCTATATCCACCATCCACCTGAAACGTTCACCCCAACTGAAATGTCAAGTGTATGCTCGCAGTTTCCCCACACCGAATACCATTAAACACGTTAACTTCACATCCATTGCTGGTTTAATTTCTCATCTGAAATGTTAAACTTTATAAGAACGGTTAATGTATGTTATAGAGAGGTATTTAACGTTTTAGTGGTAATAATAAGAGTGTTTTAATAAAGGATATGTGCCTCTACAGCACATTATCTGGTAAGCGATCAATTAGTGGCACGTGAACATGCCACAAAGTCATTATGATTGATAAAACGTACTTACAACAAAATGTTTACGTTACTAGCAAGCCTCTTGGTATGGGTTTAATTTAATTTCTCGTTCTTCAAAAGGTTTTTTTAAACAAATTATACGTATATAATTCTATGAACAATTGTCTAACTGATTGTGAAGCTGTATCGAAACTACTTGCGGGGTCCAAGAAGAGTTAGCGGAAAATACTTATATACAGACAAACGCGAAGAGCCTTTAATTGTATTTGTATCAAATCAGTACTTCAGTACTATTATCTACCCTGTAGTGGTGTTGTTAACAAGACAACATTAGAATATTAACTGCATATTGAAATAAAACTAATTTTGGAAATTTTCAAGAAATAGCGACGCGCCTTATCGACTGGTCCTGTGACCATAGGGCTGGCCTTTACCCCGCTCAAAGAATTAGTATCGCTATTCAGCGTGGTAATGCTGCCAGCCTTTTGGGCACGGACCAGTAGGGGTCGATGGGGAGGACTTTTTCGATGCCTAAAGTTGCAGTCTCTCCCCCTCTTTAATTTCATTTTTGTATATATTATATAGCATAATTTTTATTATCTAATATTATTCTGTGATATATTTTGGAAATAATAAATTCAAAATCAATTTCGGATAGCACAAGTTGAAACTAGTTTTATTTAGGTAATAGTCGTCCCGTTTGGATGATGTGGCCTAGCTATAAATGGAAACCGAATTAAGCACTTTGGCTTCTGTTTTAGATCGAGCAAATCCTTTCAACTTAAATTGTGAAACCGAATGTTTATGGTACTTAGCGTAAATTGCTTATTGTCACAAGAAACAATCTGTAGAGGTAGACTGAAATCTAGAGCAAATTGAATTTTTCCCATTATGGTATCGCTGGTTTTCAAATCTTTAGGTATTGTTAGGTTTCCGGCAGAGTAGAATTTGGTCCACCCCTTCTCTTCCCATGTGGTGTCGTTCAAGGTGACTAAGGGATAGGGCTGATTAACTTTAACATCAGACAGATATGTACAGCCCAGACTCAGCCTCAGATGCATGGCTCGAGTCAATAATAGTGCCCGGAATACGGCAATAGGCTCACGTAGGCGCCGATTACGTGGGACCGAATACAGATTGGTGAAATGTGGGTGTTCATTCACCTCTGCCTAACCCTCCGGGGATAAAGGCGTGATTATATGTATGTATGTTCAATCTTTAGGCCTTTAATTATAAGTCGTAATTTAACAATGAAAATATGTTAGTCGAAATAACACTTTTATAGAAATTAACATGTGCCAAATGAAAGTGGGTCTATATATTATGTTAACAGGTATATTTGAGCTATTCTCAGAATCTCTTAATAACTGTGGCGCATAAACAATGCAGCAAATATAGGAGGTTTGACCATTTTTAGAAAGTATTACTGACACGAAAACTTTAGACTCGAATTCCAAAAACTTTTTAACAAAAACTTAAACCGCCGAAATATGGAACCAACTTTGGGGTATACTATTTCCAATAAAAAAAGAATTATGAAAAATCAGACTATTCTGTAAAAAGTTCTGTGTGGTAATATCTTGCAATTTGAGTGAATAATCAATCATCCCCTGTTTTCCTACCATTAGGGTTGGATTTTTATTTTCAAATTTATATGAGGTCAACTTCGGGGTATACTCTTTCCAATAAAAAAGAATTATACAAATCAGACTACTCTGTACAAAGTTATGCGTGGTCATGCATAAAAAAATATAAACGTCGACTTGAGAACCCCTCCGTATTTGTTTTTTTTCGGTTGAAAATTAGGTATAATCATTAAAATTCAACCCCACAGCCAAAATGAGATGGCTGAAATACAAATGCTGGATACTTTAAACGGAAATTTTGAAAGCAACCTATCTAACATCATCGTAGTGTTGTAATTCTATACAGGAAATTGGAATCGCAGCACAGGAAGGAAGGATAATATTACTAATTAGATGATTATAAATCAAATGGCCTAGCTGTGTAAAGGTGATTTACCACCAGAGGGGCGAGACGAGACGAGGCGAGGAGAGAATTGAAGTTTGTATGGCAAATTTTCAATCCTCTCCCAGTGCATCTTTGGTGGAAACAGTGTGGATTGACGAGAATATGCGAGGCGTGAATTGAAATATTTTTTTGTGCATAAATGAACCGTATTGGTTCCGATATAGAGTATAAATCACCTTCATGGTGATTTTCCACCAGAGTAGCTAGGCGAGGCGAGGCGAGGAGAGAATTGAAATTTGTAAAATACATTTTCAATCCTCTCCCAGTGCATCTTTGGTGGAAACAGTGTCGATTGACGAGAATATTGACGCCTATTTTTTGTTCGGAGTTTTCGGCATTGACGCTAGAAAAAAATTATATCGAACATTGTGTGTGAGCTGTCTAAAATACATTTATATATGAAGCATATGGGTGACGGGTCGCGGCGGTCACGTATAGCTTGTGTTATGGAATCTAGAATGCGCATAAATATACTTAGATACTTTTTTTGGAAAAACATAGATAATATACATAGAAACACCCAGACTAATGCAAATATACATATTCATGCATACAAATATTTGCACTGAGCGGGGATCGAACCCGGCACAGAGGCTGTCATCATAAATTACATTATTGGCCGAACGTTGAGGTATGTGCCAAATATCAGGACAATCATTTAACAGGAATGGAGGAAAACCCAGGCATTAAGACCATTATAGTATTTTATTCAGCAAGACCGATTTGATGCTGACTGTACGTAAGTATCTATAATTTTTAATGAAACTTCTAAATACTGATTTGAATTATTTTGTATTGTACTGCAATTATTGGATTATTATTTAATTAAATCAAAATGTAAAATTTGTACGCCAGAACCGGCAGAATATGAAATCCTACATTATACAGTAAACATAACTTTTTGTGCCATATTCAACAAATAAAGAACTTTGAACTTTGTTGAGTTTTTCAGTTTTGTAGGTATTCATAAAGTGCCAGTATTTTTATCCTAACAATTTTTTTTATACCACTGAGGTGGCAGACAAGTACGCAGCCTACCTGATGGAAAGTGGTTACCGTGGCCTATGGACGTGTACAACACCAGGGGACTCACATTCGTCCTGCCGAACCTGTAAACATAGAGAGCTTATGTGCTGTCAGTTTAGAAGACAAAGCAGGAATAGCCTTTGGTCTGACAGCACAAAACCTCTCCAGTGAGCTCTGGCTACTCTAGTCACCACCGGGAACACATCACGAGGTTTCTGTAGGTATTCTGTGACCGACTGGGGAACGAACACAACACGAGGTGTCCGACTGTGGAAGTATCTCCTTCCCCAATCGGACCGCTCAATTGGACGAAAATACTGTGATGACGGGGACGTCTATCACCACAGTCTTCTAGACTACGATCAATAATACACTTTTTTGAAATTTTTGTCGTTTTTTAGCAATATAATATTCCTTTACGATTATTGGGAAATTTGCGCTAGGATTTTTATTTTATCACTTTTATCGTATTAGTGGATCGCGAAATCTAGGGTCTTTAGTCGTTTCGGACCGTGAGCGGTTCGGACCGCGGTGTGAATTGCCCAAGAGCTCTTCTTCAATGAGTCCTTTCGCACCGCGGTTCGAATCGCCCAAGAACTTTTGGTAATGGGTTGATTCGGACCACAGTATAGGGAACATTGTTTCACTTTTTGGATAGGTGAAGTCGGACAGAAAAGACATGCAGTTTTATTGTACATTCCTTACAGTACAACCAGGCACAAAATAACAAAAAATAATTTTTCAATTACATTTGTCATAAGCCCGCTACATAAAATATTGGTGCTATTGCACTGTACATTTTTTTACTGGTAACCTATTGAAATATCGAATTTCTGATACCCGAATCTTAAAACCCCGAAAACGGTTGGCAGAACTTTTAAAAGACAGATGTAATGAATGACAACTTTCTATAATTCTGCTTATACTGTTGATTGATGGCACTTGGTGGAACTTGCTACACATCTTCAATGAAATCACTTGTACTGTTCCACATTATTTATTGATTTCCTGACCGGTTTCGCCTTACGGCATTATCAAAGGTTGATACATGTTTTTTGGGTATCAGATGTCAATTAGAGTAATATATTGACTGTGTGGGTAGACAAAAATATTGGGATACCACTTTATAAATTTTCCCAAAATTTAGGGAGAATCACAATATGAGACCATTACCATAAATCAAGTCATGTTTGGAGTATTATTATAATTAAATGTCAAATTAATACAAAAATGTTAGAATAAAACAAGTAACGACTAAAAATAAAATAAATGCAGTATAAGACCTTATCAATAATTAATAAATAAATAAAATGTCAAAAAACTATTGTATCATCATGTCATCAATGTCAAAGTATTATAAATTATAAAAAATAAAATAAAATAAGGATATTAACTAATTGTCATGTGATTCAGATATTGATATGATATGTAGATTTTACCATTTGCTGTATTGTAATAAAGGTGAACGGCTTAGTTCCAACTGTTGGTTCAGAATCATGTTCCTATCTGAATTCATTATTTTATTTACCTCTAGAGCTTCAAGGGCATTCATTTTCCTACCTTTGTCACATGAGTGTAGGTTTCTATAATTCCGTTTTTAATTTCCCAGATGAATCAATTTCCAGGTACACTAAATCCAAATTTTCAAATAGTATTTTTTTGTTTTCCATATTGTCATAATCCAGATTCTCAGAATATTTTTTTTGTTTCCCATCGTACCATTTTCCAAATAAACTATTACCAAATTTTCATAATCTTTTTATTTGGTTCTCATACAATCGTGTTCCAGCTAAACTATATACAGGTATTGTAAAACTCACTAAATTTGTACGATTCATTTATTAGGTACAGTAAGTAATTTAGAAATTTATTTAAAACATAACTACAGTAAAAGTGCTGTATGACGCTTTAGTCAGGAGTCATCTGGAACATAATGCAGTCATATGGTCTCATGTATCCAACGTTATTTGTTTTGGGTATGGTGGGATACAACCAACTTAAGGTACGCAGAGAATACGCGCTTGCGCTATATGTAATTATGTTATTACGGGGAGTAGAGCACAACGCGGGAGTGTTGAAGCACCTTCAGCTTAACGTGCCGGACGGATATGTGTCTAAACGTAGACGTCCACAGCTGTTACGTGTACCAGCAGCTAGGACTAACTTACGCGCAAAAAATCCGCTAACACGTACAATACGGGTTCTGAATGAGGTACATGACAGAATAGACGTCATATTCTCGGATGGTTTGAGGGAACTCACAAAAGTGATAATGTTTATTGTTTGCTATAGCACATTCACGATTACGATTGTGTAGTGTGGGCGCTTAACAGGGATGAGTTATATAGAGGCGCCCTATGGAGAGCCGTAATATAATTGCTTGTTCGATTGCTACATATATATTTTAATAAATTAGATTCAATGTGATTCAATGTTACAATATAAAAAAAAAAAAAAATTGTGAATTGGATGGGTTCGATATAACTAGTTCGGAAACTGTGTGTCTTCGACTTAGGTATGTAATTTACATTTACACTAGCGTCACTATTGTATTAGGTTTGATATGTACCTGTAATGATAGTGTAAAAGTTATAATAAATAAATAAATAATAAAAAAAAAAAATTCTTTTTTTTTTATAAGTTTCTGCAGTTTTTCCTCCTTTTGTATATACTTTTTCCTCTTTTTCACTTGTGGTTCACCTAGTATCATTTTTTCTATATCAGATTCTATTATAATCGCTTAATTCTTCGAAATTAATTATCGTTAACACCCCGACTCAGTGCAATCCGACTCGGATAGGTTAGGTTAGAAGACTATGGCGGGAGCTCCGCTTAGTCTTCGTGGTTATTTTTTTAAACCACCCAGAAGTAGGAGCCCCGTGAAGCGGGGCTCCGTCGAGCTTAGTTAGTAGACGCCATATGTGTTTAGTTTTAGGTTTAAAAATCTGGATATTGTTTGTCTGAATATCAATTAACTACATTTCAAAAATTTGTGTTTTAAATATTCGGGTTTCGTGTATATGGATTACGGACATCTGGATTTTGTGTATTTAGATTTCGTGTGTCTGGAACTCGTTCATCTGTATTATAAAACGTCGTACAAATGAAAAAATGGGCAAATGAAATTCGGAGTTGCGATTATATGGCAAATAAAACTTCGAAATTTGAAAAAACGGGATTATGAAAAAATGGCCAAGCGTTTTCGGGATTATGATATTCGGAATATTAAAATTCGGGATTAAGATAGGTAACCTTTTTACTTACTAAATAAATAGATTAACTTAAAATATAGTGAATGGTAAAAAAGTTAAATAGATGCAAAAAGGTGATGATATGCACACGCAAGTACATTCTAAGAATTTCTTTAATAGCCCTAATTTTTTCCGGATCCGGCTTCATTCCATTTTTATCAAACACATGCCCTAAATACTTAACTTCCTCCACAAAAAATCTACGTTTTTCTTTATTGAATTTTAAATTGATTTCTCCCGATCTATCAAATAAACGTTTTAACCTCTGATCGTGAATTTTCTTCTAAGAACCCCATACAATTATGTCGTCAATATAACTCTCTACTCCTTCGAAGTCTTTCAGAAGTTGTCATATTTTAGCATGAAACACTTCAGAAGCACAGGTTACCCCAAAACAAAACCTTAGGAATTGGAATCTGCCGAATGGAGCAGCGAATGTGCACAGGTCTGCACTCTCATCATCCAGCTGTATAGTCCAAAACCCCGCGTTGGCATCCAGCACCGAGAAGTACCGCGCACCGTGCTGGCGGGTGGCTAGCTCCGCTACAGTGGGCAGTTGGAAGTGCGCGCGCTGTACCGCGCGGTTCAATTCACGTGAATCAAAACACACTCGAATACCATTATTCTTTTTTGCAACTAATACTAACGGATGTACCCAACGAGTGGGGTGACTAACCTTCCTGATGTCCCCATTCTGTTCCATGGCATTCAATTCACTTTTTAAACTGTCATGTAACCCGTGAGGAACTTTGTGAGCACAAACAACAGGTGGAACCGATTTATCGATTACTATATTATGATATTACCGTGACATACACCCTAAGCCTTTAAATAGATCACTGTAATCTGAAATCTGAATAGATCTAAGACGTTTAACGAGCCCCATAGTCTCACACGATTCAAAGCCCTCTGTGCCAATCAGGTTCACCAACAAACTAGACTGCACACTCGCCGCCTTCTTGTCTACACCTAACGCCTTCACAAACAATTGAAATTGCTGTTTCCACTTTTTCCATACCTCGGCACGGCCAGCCGGTCCTCCGGCGCCGTCCAAACCTAATTCCGCGGGTGGTCGGGCGTGCTCCATTGCAATCACAAATGTTGCGCATGAAAATGCTAAAAATTATGACAATATAACCGAACACCGCTGTCACCATGTTGTAAATTTAATGGAACCACCAAGCATCGGACCACAACTGACATTTATTCAAAGACAACCTCGTTGTCGTTAGATATAATTATCACAACATTATGTAAATCCTAATCTGTGATAACATGTTGATCAAACTGTGATTTTAAACCATTACCGTCTTACTATAAAAATATAACTAATATTATACTTCTTGTTATACACTAGATATGCACTTACCACTTTTCTCATCGTCTGTACAAATAAATCATTAGACATTATTTCTATGAGTTTTGATATACAATATGAGTATTAAGTACTTTCGCTCAATGCTCCGAATCGACCCATTCCAAAAGATACCTTGGGCTATTCGCACCGCTCCAACCACTGCGGTGTGAATGGTCCTATTCAGAAATAGTAATTGGGCGATTCGAACCGCGGTTCGAAAATGCGTGGTGCGAAACGACTAAAGACCCGAAATCTAATGCACTTATTCATTAATCTTGTACTAGTATATTCGTTGACTCCTCTGTCAGTCCCTTGACACCAACTCCCAGGAACTGCCTCGCATCAGATGTTTTTTCCTATCTTCTCATTTCAAATATTTTTACTGTTTTTAGTGTATGATTTATTTTATATAATTGACACATGAAGGTCTGACATAACTAATAAGGTTCGTCATATAGTACGGACACCACAGTACCGTCGTTTCCTACCTATTTTAGTAACTGAAATAACTACTATTTTTCCTAATCCCTTCAGCTAAGCTAAATTGCTTGAGATAGGCGTGGGTTCACGTCGGTAGTGTGATGGCCGATGGAACCCATGATAGCTCCCACATACACCAATCTTTTATAGTAAAACGAGTGATGAAACAGGTTAGTAATATTGATTTATCACTCCAGGTCAAGGTCGTAGATATAAAAAATATCCCATCGAACACACCACTAAACGTACTCAACATTTATTCTGGTTCGTAAAAACCAAATCGCTTACTAAGGTATAAATATTTTATAGCGGTAAAACAAATAAAAAAATATTACTAAAAACTCAATTTATTTCATTCATATAGCATATAGATCATTGGTGGAGGGTCGCGCGACACTGGATGTGCTCACTTAAACTTATATCGGTTAAAATATTATTATCTAGGTACATATATATTCGAAATATAATTAAAAATTCCATTAAAGTGATAAAATGATAGAGTATTTTTCATTAAAGTGATAGTCATATTGAATATAATTTTGAAGCATCTACTTTGCTAACTTTTCAAGTCGCCCTAAGACGGTAGTATAGGAGAATTTGGATAGCTTCAGGCGTGGCTCGGTGGCTCAGTGGTCAGAGCGTTTCCTGTAAGGGAAAGATCGCGGGTTCGAGTCCCGCCTGAGCGATTCCATTTTTCCTATCTTAATCGATGCTCATATTATTATTATTGTTATTATATTACTTATTATAGTGGTACCGTTCTCAGTGGAATAAAATAGGGCACCCCATCTCTTCCTGAGGGTGTCGTAAGGCGAGTAAGGGATAGGGCTGTTCTGCAACTGACAGTTAACATACAGCCTATGAGTGCCCACGTGACGGCAAAAGGTTCGCCCTCTATATTACGTGGGACTGAAAATCGTAGTTAGCGAAAAGTGGGCCGTGGAGGTGGAGACACTATCGGATCACCGATACGTTCGGTTCGATGTCTCCCCTCCTGCGGGTGATGCGCCGGTCATATCGGCCCAACGCGAGCCGCGCTGGGTGTTGGGGCGACTGAATCGGGAGGACCTCTTGGAGGCCGCCATCGTACAGGCCTGGGCCATTGCGCCGGACAGGCCTGTCGACATAGACGATGAAGCGGCCTGGTTCCGGGAGGCCATGACACGGGTCTGCGATGCGGGTATGCCTAGGGCTCCAGCCTATAATCCGAGGCGTCGGGTCTACTGGTGGAATGCG
The DNA here is from genome assembly GCA_949126895.1 of Eilema caniola. Taxonomy (NCBI): domain Eukaryota; kingdom Metazoa; phylum Arthropoda; class Insecta; order Lepidoptera; family Erebidae; genus Eilema; species Eilema caniola. The sequence goes on from OX421476.1 coordinate 6,756,321, forward strand.
GAGATCGCGAGGCTGCGTCAAGCCTGCGTGATCACGCACCGCCGGTGGGCTCGACTCCGTAGGAGGCGTAGCCGTCCCGCAGATTCGGAGCCCCGACTGGCGGAGCTTCACGAGGGATACAGGGAGGCCCGGAATGCCCTCCGAGCGGAGATCAAGCGGTCTAAGGCCGCTTGTTACCGGGAGCTCCTGGAGACGCTGGAGCGGGACCCATGGGGGCGGCCTTACCTTATGGTAAGAGAAAAGCTGCGCCCCCGGGCCCCTCCGCTGACCCAGGTGCTCGAACCGGCTCTGCTCGGAGGAGTGGTGGAATCCCTGTTCCCGGCGCGAGCGGAACATGTTCCGCCGCAGATGGCTCCGCCGCCTCGGTCGCCTACGGCGCCCAGTGCGGTGATTGACGACGACGTGCCCGAGGTCACTTGGGTAGAACTAGAGCTGGCGGTGCGAAGGCTGAGAGCCAAGAAAAACACCGCCCCGGGACCCGACGGCATTCCAGGCCGCGCGTGGGTCCTAGCTCTAGGGGAAGACGGTCTCGAACCCCGACTGAGAGGGTTCCTCAGCGCATGTTTGGAGCGGGGCCAGTTTCCGAAGATGTGGAGGACGGGGAAACTGGTCCTCATCCGCAAGAAGGGACGCCCGGCGGACGAGCCGTCCGGGTACCGGCCCATAGTGCTGCTCGACGAGGTGGGCAAGCTCTTCGAAAGAGTAATTGCCAAGCGCCTCGTCGAGCATCTCTCTAGAGTGGGGCCGGACCTGGCGAATACCCAGTTTGGGTTCCGCCGGTGGCGTTCCACTGTGGATGCCATCATGCGTGTGAGGACTCTGGCGGAGGATGCGGCTGCCCGGGGCGAGGTGATGTTGGCGGTGTCCTTGGACATCTCCAACGCCTTCAACACCTTGCCCTGGAGTTGCATCAGGGAGGCACTCGTGTACCACGGTGTGCCTCTCTACCTCCGCCGCATAGTCGGGGCTTACCTGACGGAGAGAGCCGTCGTCTACCCGAGTTCGACCGGAGTCGGTAGGCGTGAGATGTCGTGCGGTGTTCCACAGGGATCGGTCCTGGGGCCGTTACTGTGGAACATCGGTTACGACTGGGTGCTTCGCGGTGACTTCGCGTACGGCTACGCACCGCGAGGCAACCCTGAGGGCCACGACCGTCGTCGAGCGGATCCGGCGGCTGGGTCTCGAGGTGGCTCTGCACAAGTCCGAGGCCATGTTCTTTCATGGTCCTCGGCGCAGGCCAGGCCCGGGAGCCAGCCTTACAGTGGGAGGCACTCCCGTCGACATCAAGCCCCAGCTGAAATACCTGGGGCTCGTGCTTGACGGTCGATGGGACTTCGGACAACATCTCCGAAGCCTGCGCCCCAAGTTGGTCACCACGGCGAATGCCCTGAGTCGGCTGTTGCCCAACTTGAAGGGCCCAGGGGCCTCCTGCAGGAGACTCTACGCGGGTGTCGTGCGGTCCATGGCCCTATATGGGTGCCCCGTGTGGGCGGACACCCTGGGGGCCAGATTCCTGCCTCTGCTCCGTACGGCGCAGAGGACGATGGCCTCCAGGGCCATCAGGGGATACCGCACGATATCCTTCGAAGCGGCGAGTCTCCTGGCCGGATCGCCACCGTGGATCCTGGAAGCGAGGGCCCTTTCGGCACTATACCAGTTCCGAAAGGAGGCGCGGGAGCGGGGATTCGATCCCGAGCCCGAGGACATTCGGGCCGAGAAATCCCGGCTCCACCAGGTCATGGTGGCCGAGTGGGAGCGACGACTTGGGCAACCACGCGCAGGGCACGCCGTGATTGCGGCGGTAAGACCCATCATGGGGGAGTGGCTAGAGAGGCCACACGGGAGCCTCTCGTACCGTCAGACGCAGATGATAACCGGGCACGGTTACTTCGGGCGGTATCTGCATCTGATGGGTATTGAGCCAACGCCCGAGTACCATCACTGCGACGCGAGCGTGGACTCGGGGCTGCACACGCTCACCGAGTGTCCGGCGTTTGAGACGCCGAGGCGGGAGCTTGTGCAGGCCCTGGGGGTGAGAGTGCTCACGCTCTCCACCCTGCTCGCGGCGATGGTCCGCTGCGCGGATGCGTGGGCGGCCAGCGCCTCTTTCTGCGAGCAGGTCATGCTCGCGAAGGAGACAGCAGAGCGGGCGCGGCGCGGTGAGCGAGAAAGACTCGCTGACATCGCTGCTCGTGCCCGAAGGCGGCTCGGGCGTTGGAGGGCGCTTACAGACCTCCGCCCCCCATGAGCGCGGGCCTGAGGGTGACGGGTGGAGCCACCCCTCACCCTAGCAGAAGCAGGCCACGGCGGCGGCGCGCATCGTAGGACGATGCGCGCCTCCCCACACCGGGGTTGAGTCGGGGACGGCGTGGTCCCCACCTCCCGAGGAGGGCCAGACCGAAGGGGATGGCCCTGGGTCAACCGGGGTGCGAGGGATATGTCGCAAGACAAACTCACCTTCGGCCTAGCACCACGACCCACAGACGGCGTGCGGTTTAGTCGGTTCGAGTCCGACATAACCTACCCCTCCGGCTCCGGAGGGGCGGGTATCCGTGGGGATTTCCTGCACGTAAAAAAAAAAAAAAAATACACCTCTGCCAAACCCTTCGGTGATTTACAAGTGTGAATATATGAATGTATCTATGTATAGTGTAAATTACAATTTTATAAAAAAATTCAACACTACAATCTGTTTTAAATCTATTACCGTAAAATAATTTTGAAGTATTTGGCAGCAAAAAATTATATTCGTTTAAATTGCTACTCGCTACTTGTTATCGCTGGGTCTCATTACGGTATAAAACGAAAAATGGCATCTTTCGACATTACCCGAATTATGTTTTTAAAAACCTTATTACGGTTCTTTGTGGCCTAGGTATGCGATCGTCGGGTTTATATTAAAACTTTCTTCATATATTATAATTTTGTGTCAATTCATACATTTGAAAGCGCTTTTGTGGGTAAAGAACCATTGTGATACGAATGGGCTTCCATTCTCCTTTTGTCCACATTTTCAGTATTTTTCATAAGGTTTTTTGAGAAGGCGCATAGTCGTTAATACACTAGTAGGTATGCATTTTGTTTAGTTTCTGCAAGTAAAGAGAGAAATGAGATAATGACATTATTATATTTGCAAGTTTTTGTATGATGTTTCAGAGGGGAGAATGAACTTTGAATTGAGAACGGTACCGAGTAACGGTGATAAGTGATTGAGGATTGAAGAATAAGAATTAATTTTGGCGACTATCGTATAATGTCATCTGTATGAGTTGTGGTTCGGTAGTGGTCATAAATCGATACTCTATTTTCTTTTCCATACAACCATTACAGTACATTTTCGTACAACTTTATATGAAAAGATGTATAGTGTCTTTACATAGAAGTTATTGATGGTCCACCTATCTCCCGCTCTGATCATTGTACAACAAGAATAAATCTCATAAAATTGCCTTCTTAATCCCCAATCTGCCACTATTTGTTTAACCCTTTAGTAATCTATGGGAAGTTGTAGTCAAATATGGCTTGCGTCCAAAATCTCTTTCGTTCAATCGGTACAAGCAATCAGCCGCTTGCCGGCCCACCGAGCTGTAAAATTGAAGTCTTATGCGTACACACTTTCTCTTATGAGAACAGGTATCACTTTAAATCTAAGTAGGTACGACTATTTTACGCAACTTACAAGGAAAATTACAATATAATAAGTTAGAAATATAAAACTAAAAATAAATAAATATTGATTTTTTTATTGTGCAAACTTAGTGTTGATGTAGGTACGTATATGTCTGCATAATTAGGGCGATTTGCACGTTAAGCCTGGTAGCCGAGGAATTTCTCCTGTACACTGAGTGCATTCACTGGATTAGAGCTATTTGAGGACCTAAAAGTAATAAGTGCTGTGTATGTGTAAAAGAAGAGTTGTTGGTAAAATAGATTGATTGAATTGATTGATTTGAAATCTCTTAAGTGGCTGAACTGATTAGAGCAGTTGAACATTGCTTTGCCATAGATGCGATTTTGTATTTTGTACTGATAGTGTCGGAGGAATAACGCACTTCCTTCCTACCCATCATCATTGACACTTTAATACCAATATTGGATATAAGTGATTATGGCATATAACATTAGACTTGAACGGTGTCGGATAAAATATTCGGAACCGCTACGTCGTAGACTTGCTACGCTGCCGTAGGCAGTCAGACCACGGCGGTCAAAGCAGAACGCAGCGTTTTAGAATTCTACTCCCGCCGAGATAGAGAACGCCTGAACGCCACAATGTCTTTAGGTTACAAACACGGATAAATTAATATAATTTGCTAGGGAAAGGAATTTGTTATACGATTTGAGTATAAAATATTGCTATCAATGATAAAATATATACGATTCACTACATAGTATAAAACAAAGTCGCTCTCTCTGTCCCTATATACCTTTGTATGCGTAAATCTTTAAAACTACGCAACGGATTTTGGTGCGGTTTTTTTTAATAGATAGAGTGATTGAAGAGGAAGGTTTATATGTATAACCAAATCAATTGCACCCGTGCGAAGCCGGGGCGGGTCGCTAGTTAAATATAAAATCATTGTTCATTTTTAAGTAAATCCTTAAATATACTACATTTAGCAGAACGCAAGCTGAACGCTGACCGCTCTCTGTGTGCGCACGCCCGTAGCTGCTGTGGCGATAACAGAATAATATAAATCCCACCAAAAACATACCTGTTAAAAAGGGGGCCAAGTTCCTATCGGCTAATTGTTCGCCTAAAAATGGGTTGAAATCCAATCCAATGCCAAGTTTAGACGCACTTTAAAATCGATCATAATCATCTTCATCAGCAGTCTGATCCACTGGTAAACATTGGCCATTCTCGCGGCGACTAGCGACCCGCCCCGGCTTCGCACGGGTGCAATTGATTTGGTTATACATATAAACCTTCCTCTTCAATCACTCTATCTATTAAAAAAAACCGCACCAAAATCCGTTGCGTAGTTTTAAAGATTTACGCATACAAAGGTATATAGGGACAGAGAGAGCGACTTTGTTTTATACTATGTAGTGAATCGTATATATTTTATCATTGATAGCAATATTTTATACTCAAATCGTATAACAAATTCCTTTCCCTAGCAAATTATATTAATTTATCCGTGTTTGTAACCTAAAGACATTGTGGCGTTCAGGCGTTCTCTATCTCGGCGGGAGTAGAATTCTAAAACGCTGCGTTCTGCTTTGACCGCCGTGGTCTGACTGCCTACGGCAGCGTAGCAAGTCTACGACGTAGCGGTTCCGAATATTTTATCCGACACCGTTCAAGTCTAATGTTATATGCCATAATCACTTATATCCAATATTGGTATTAAAGTGTCAATGATGATGGGTAGGAAGGAAGTGCGTTATTCCTCCGACACTATCAGTACAAAATACAAAATCGCATCTATGGCAAAGCAATGTTCAACTGCTCTAATCAGTTCAGCCACTTAAGAGATTTCAAATCAATCAATTCTCGCCACCACACCCAGTCAACGATCCATCTGGCTGAAATTCACTTTACCATACACCCAAATTAAAATATGGTTTAGTTGTGAAAATACCCTAAGTTCCAGCAACAGGCCTACGATATTTTAAAAATATCGTAGGCCTGTTGCTGGAACTTGGCCTGCGCACTACCGTGCGCTTAGATTTTGTTTTGTTTGTGTATAAGGTAATAGGGAATATGCATGTGATACAAACCGCTCTTTTTTACATGTGTTCTTTTCTTTTAGATTTACGTACATATTAATATTTTTTAATTTAATTACGATTTGAATGAGAAAATAAATGCCGAAAAGTGTGTAAGTTGAGAGGGAAATTCAAATAAGTTAAAACGTAACGCTATTGGTACACAGTTCTGACCAATGGCGTTCCGACTTGGAGTGTACTTTGATGTCATATCCTATAGTAAAAAATATCAGTTTATGTCGTCTGGTGTCTATTTGTTGTGAATAATTGTCCTGTTGCATTATTAAATTAAAGTAAAACACAAAATATAAATATTATACAATCCAAAACACTTTTACAACTATTCACGACATCATGTAGTTGTTAGCTGTCATGTACATTGACGTCACGAGTCACGACAAGCGCGCCAACATGGCGGTCGTTTGAAAAGCTGATATCAGCCTACTATTTTAAAACTTAAAAAAAAACCAAATGTCGTCTGTTTGGCACTGTTTCTTTTTTTAATATTTATATAATGATGTAAATAATCATTTAAAAATATAAAAACAAAACATACATATTCCCTTTTTTTTTACGTGCGGGAAATCCCCTCAGATACCCACCCCTCCGGAGCCGGAGGGGGAGGTTATGTCGGACTCGAACCGACTAAACCGCACCCGTCTCTGGGTCGTAGTGCTAGGCCGAAGGTGAGGTTGTCATGCGACATATCCCTCGCACCCCGGCTGACCCAGGGCCATCCCTCTCGGTCTGGCCCTCCTCTGACCACGCGGTCCCCGACTCAACCCCGGTGTGGGGAGGCGCGTATCGTCCTACGATGCGCGCCGCCGCCGTGGCCTGCTTCTGCTAGGGTGACGGGCGGCTCCACCCGTCACCCTCAGGCCCGACATACATATTCCCAATTGCTTTTTATCACAAGCTGACTTATATACAACAAAGTACAAGATATGTAAATAGAAGCAAAATTTGAAACATTTTTATTCCAATATTGGATAAGCTCCCACTGGTCTAGTTGCCAATGTACTTGAAGTGAAAGCAGGACAGTGTTATCGGTACGCTTTAGCCATAGTTAACAATTATACTTTATACGTTTTCGATCTGTTTTTGAAAAAGAAAGGAATAAAACAGTTTAATTTACAATGAACTTTTTATACTTTTTATAATTCCATGTTTATAAAGTGATTTATTTTGTGTTTAGGACCCGACAAAGACCTTTGGGGTTAAAAAAGAGTCTGTAAGCTATCTGCTGATTGATGGCCGAGGTTCTGGTGCAAAGCCTAGTAAAACAGTTTTTTTTTTAATATTTTTGATAAGTACTTCGCGTAAGTGCTGGCACTACAATACACGTATATACGATACTAAAGAAATGAAAGACAATGAGATTATTTTCAAGACTTTCGTAATATATAACGTAATAATTTACTTAGTTTAGAAGGATTAAAAAAGCACACAGTTTGAATGAGTTCCAGACTCAGCTAAATAATGAAATAATGGAACGGGAAGTTCTAAATTTAAATAATCAACATGATTATGTCCTCCGTGGTGCAAAACTTCTTCTATTCATCGCAAAATTATTCTCTGCAGTCTTAGACTGGCAGCAGCGTAGACATTGAGATGTACGAATAGAGAAGCAAACCCGTGGCATTGAGTGTAGAACCATTGATTTTGGCACGGTAATTTCGAATCTAGTGTAATTTATACATCAATGAGCATACACATATTTCTACACATCACTTCGATCAATGACAATGATATGTTTGTCGCATGCAACTAGCTTAGTCAGTCGGCACCATTCAACTAGCGACCTGAATGACATTCAGCCATTTGATTAAACGGCGAGGCTAATTGCTTGAATCGATGACGTTTAAAAACTTGCCTAGCCATTTAATAAAACAGCTATGAAAACGACTTTATTCTGCATGGTTATAAAAAAAAATAGCCACGAAGGCATAAGCCTTCTAACCTAACCTATCCAAGTCGGATTGCGCAGCTTCCTCAATAAACCCATCACTAATTATCTGTGAAAACACCTCTGCCTACCTTATCGAGGATTTACAGAGTGAGTATATCTATATAGGTATGTCATTTTCGGTCTTAATTCGTGGTGGTGCCCCATCTTACAAATGGCCTAAGCATTAGCCAGCCAGATTATTAAATGTTGTAATAAACGTTACGACTGAATACCTTTCAAGCCGTTCATTAAATGGCATCGCTCAGTTAACAGCCTAGGCGGCTAATTAAACGGCTGATTAGGCTAGTTGGCGGCGACATATCCACATCATGACATTTTAGTCACGTGATTCCTTTTTCAGCGATTTCATTGGTCGACGAGATGTCTTTATTTTGTCGATGTCCACCATGCTGGTCCTCAGACCATTTTTTTCTGATCAGTTTCTCTTAATTGCATCCTGTACACTTAGTGAACATTTGACAAAACATTATACAGATATGCCAGATAGACTAATGACCTGATAAAGGACCTGATAATAGTGCCAGATGGACAGACGACCAGAAACAATGGCGCAAGTTGCAAGAGGCCTGTGTTCAGCAGTGATCTGCAATAGGTTAGTTGATTGACTATACATTTTATATACAAAGGTGAGCTTAACTTAGTATTGAGTTTTCTGGTAACCTATTGAAATATCGAATTTCTGTTACCCGAATCTTAAAACCCCGAAAACGGTTGGTAGAACTTTTGAAAGACAGATGTAATGAATGACAACTTTCTGTAATTCCGTTTTTCATTTGCCAGATGAATCAATTTCCAGGTGCACTAAAACCAAATTTTTAAATAGTATTTTTTTGTTTCCCATATTGTCATAATCCAAATATAGTTATACCAGATTCACAGAATATTTTTTTTTGTTTCCCATCGTACCATTTTCCAAATAAACTATTACCAAATTTTCATAATCTTTTTATTTGGTTCCCATACAAATCGTATTCCAGCTAAACTATATCCAGGTATAGTAAAAATCAGTAAATTTATACGATTCATTTAGGGTGTGTAACGGTTGATTTAATAAAAAAAATCTAACGTTCATTTAAGACATAATTTCACTTAATATAATGAGATGTAGCTACCTCCTTTTTCTAGATAATTTTAATAAACAAACAGATTTATGTTGCCAGATTCTCTCGTTTTTAATTCAAATTACATTAATTTCCATAAAATAAATAAATTATTGTTTTCCATGTCATGCAGTTTTGTATGCAGGTATAATCAATGAATCAGCAGGGCTAACATGCGCGCCACGAGATAGCTATCTCGAGGCATTTTGCCGTTTTATGTCGATATGTCGACTGTTGGTAACATGCAGGGCTAACATGCGCGCCACAAGATAGCTATCTCGAGGCATTTTGCCGTTTTATGTCGATATCGACTGTTGGTAACATGGCAAATTTTATGGCGATCTGTCAGATGTCGACATAACTCGACTTCGAGAAATCATCTCTACTTGGTGTCTGCAAATTGTAACAGACGTTACGTTATTTACTCGAATTTTGACATTTAAAATGTTTTGTCTCCCCTCGTTCATTTGGTCGACGAGAAGTTATCTCGTGTATTCTTTTCTTGAACTTGGTTCATTTTGGACTAAAACAGCGACTGCAAGCCATTTTCGACCTTAATGACATTTCCTTTGTTACGTGTCTTTTCGCATAAATTTATGACGCTGATCACGAATATAAGAAAAAAAATTCAATAGCATGTCATGTCAATAAGGTCGAAAATTGTTTGCACTATTATTTTCTCTTTTTTCATACCTAGCGTCCCTAACTAGTCTGTGCTTTCGAGCAAATGGCCGTATCGGGCCGATTTTATTGGATAAATGTGAAAACAGCAACTAACATGTTTAAAAAACGTGTATGCCATAGACAATAATTGAAAAAGTTTGACGCGACAAAATATGTCGACGTTACTTCGCTCGAGAAGACTCGAGATGATATCTCATCTCGATTCGAGATATTTGACGACGCGCGCATGTTAGCCCTGCAGGAATGCGAGCTCGTGAACACTGCGTACCACGCCCGACCCGACTCGCCGTGGTACTTGTCTGCCCTACACTAGAGTGTTATTTAAGAACCGGAGGCGCGGAGGGAGGGCAGTCCTCGCCCGCAGTAACGAAGCTCGGGCGCCCGGGCGAGCTGGAGCGGCTGAGGCTGGTCGCCAAAGGCGACCAGCAAGCCGAAGCTGCGGAAGCGAGCATGGGTGCCTGTTATATATGCGGGTAATGCGGGTGAGACGTGCTAATCAAACGCAGGTTAGCGATACACTGTTTAATATATAGGTAAGGCTGTCGCGTGAGGCGCAGCACACGTACTTACATCTGTATACCTATATCTAACATCCCTCCACCTTTATTATGACCTTATTCTAAAACAACTTTTTCTTATATCTACTTTACATTTTATTATATCTACTTGAAAAACTGTGCATAATCAATGCGTGTGCGATTACGTCTACTCCTGCTGGGAGACGGCGTATGACCGAGGATTTCCGCTGGTGTGAGCGTGCCAGCACAGTCGCTGGCAACGTCAACTACGTTCTCATCAGTCTGACCAGCGTCAGTCTCAGTATTGATATCCCGCGTCTCCTCCCCATCAGAATCAACCTCTTCGCTATTTGATGTTGACTGAGGTTGGTTGCCTGGTGTCGCCATCGCAGGATCCGCTGCGCTCTCAGTGGTGTCCGGTAGGCTGTCTATGTCCCATGGTAACGACGACGCCAACGTAGCAACAGCTTGATGATCATAACACTTCTTTATTTGATTTTTGTGACGTGTTACGTAATAGTTCAGTTCCGGCACATAAATCTTGTATAACACATTGCCAATTCTATGTACTATATTTCCTTTCACCCAGTAATGTTTTTTCTTATTAATATATTTTTTAAACAAAATTATTTCTCTCGGAACGAAATCAGGACGCTTGGTTCCACCGTAATATTTACACTGTAACAATTGTTTACGTTTTATTGTGTCGGAAAGTTCTGTTGTAGAAGGCGATACATTTGGTTGTAGTAAGTCTAGGCGGCACCTCAATTGCCTACCGTAAAGCAATTGCGCCGGTGACTGTTCAGTTGTGCTATGAGTCGAGTTGCGATAGTCGAACAAAAATTTGTAAATTTTAGAATCTAAGTTTTTCTGATCTCGACGCGAGAGTATGATACTTTTAATACCTCTCTTCACAATTTTAACCGAGCTCTCGGCTTGACCATTACTGCTTGGTAGGTACACAGGGGAAAACTTTTGTCTGATACCGTTTAACTTACAGAATTCTGCAAATTTTTGTGATGCAAATGACGTACCATTGTCGCTTACGATCACCGCTGGCACACCTACTCGGGACATTACCTCGTATAAACGCTCAATTAATGATTCCGATGTAATATACCTCATGGGGTAACATTCGACCCATTTTGAGAAAGCGTCGACTATTATAATAAGATACGTGCGATCATATAATGGGCCTAAAAAATCTAAATGTATTCTATAGAACGGGTGTGGCGGGAGCGGCCACGGCGCGAGCGGGGCGCGCGGGGGCGCCGGCCGCAGCTGAGCGCACACGGCGCACGTTCGCGCTGCGCTCTCGAGTGCAGCGTCGATTCCCGGGAACCACAATCTAGCGCGTGCCTCACATTTCATCTTAACTATACCAAAATGCGAGCTATGCAATTCGGTAATAATTTTGCCCTGTAATTCTTCAGGGATCACCACTTTGTGACCCCGCATCAAGCATCCTTCTTCTATGGACAACTGAGTCCTACACTGATAAAAAGGTTTTAAATTTAAATCCTTGACACTTCGCGGCCAACCCTTCAATACAAATATTTTAATTTTCTTTAAGACTACGTCGCGGTCGGTGGCGTCACGTACCTGGTCCAGGGTGACGGGAAGGTCTCCTTGTACACTAAAATTAACATACGCCGCGCGATCCTCACAGTCCGTCGGCTCTGCCGTACTCGGGTTATCTGTGACCGCAATGGAACGAGACAAAAAATCAGCGATGTTATCCGCACTACGTACATATGTAATTTTGTAGTTATACGCCGCTAAGAATAACGCATATCGCTGTAATCTATTAGCAGTCACTTCTGGTATACCTTTTTGTGACCCAAAAATTGACAAGAGAGGTTTGTGATCTGTTCTTAATATAAACGGATCGACTCGGCCGTATAAATATTGATGGAAACGTTTGACTCCAAAAATAATCGCTGTCGCTTCTTTTTGTATTTGCGAATAATTCCTCTCGGCCGGTGCTAGCGAACGGGAAGCGAAGGACACCGGTCTTTCGAGTCCGTCTTTGTCCAACTGCGACAACACCGCGCCGAGACCATACGGTGACGCATCGACTGTTAAGATAACGGTTGCATTTTGATTGAAGTGAGCTAAAACATTATCGGACGTTAACTGAGTTTTTATTTTATTGAAGGCTTGTTGGTGAACCTCAGACCAAATCCATTTCGTGTTTTTATTGAGTAGTTGATACAATGGATTAAGAATTGTTGAAACCCTTGGCACAAAATTGCGGTAATAATTAATTAACCCTAGAAAAGATTGCAGCTCGCTTACATTTTTAGGAATCGGCGCATCTCGAATGGCCTTAATTTTTTCCTGTGATTTTCTTACCCCGTGCCTATCAATCGTATGACCTAAATAGTTCACTTCCTTTTGGAAAAATACACACTTGTCCTTCCTCAACGTAAGCCCAGCTTCCCCCAACCTACTCAAAACTATCTTTAACCTCTTCAAATGCTCCAACCTGTTCCTACCCGTTACTAATATGTCGTCCATTAAACATAAAACACCATCCAACCCCGAAACTATACCTTGCATTGCCTTTTGGAAGATTGCTGGTGCCGGCGCAAGTCCAAAAACTAGGCGGTTATATATAAATAAACCTCTATGGGTGTTTATACATGTATATAATTGTGTATCATCGTTTTCATTTAATTCAAATTGATTATACGCACTAGACAAATCTAATTTTGAAAAATACTCGCCCCCATGCAATTTCGCGAAAAGATCATCGACTGTCGGTAGAGGGTATTTTTCAATGATCAGCTGTTTATTAATCGTTGCCGAATAGTCCGCGCATAAACGAATTTCTCCATTCTTTTTTAGAACAGGGACTATGGGAGACGCATAATCGCTGTACTGAACACTAGTTATTATACCAAGCGATATCAGTCGATCAAGCTCGTTATCTATTTTGCCTCGCAGTGCGTAAGCTACCGGCCGCGCTTTGCGGAATATAGGCTTAGCGTCTGGTCTAAGCGATAAACGAATTTTATATTTTGTGAACCGCCCTATTTTATCCGAGAAGACCGATGGGAAGTTACGAGCTAGTTCGTCTACAATATTGTCATCACCAGAAGCACAGTATTTGATAGGTGATATTTGTAATTGAAACAGACGAATGAAATCCCTGCCTAAAATAGGTGGCCCGCCATCTCTCACCACATAGACTGTAAGCGTGTGTGTGAGTCCTAAGTATTGTACCGGTACTCGTATGACACCTAGTGCAACGATTCTCCCCCCGGCATAACTTTTTAATACTTTTGACGCATGCGATAACGGTACATTGGAAAAATGTTTAAAATATAATTTATCTGAGATAGCAGTAATGGCCGCACCACTGTCGATTTCAAATTGTAAACAAAGACCATTAATTTGAACATACTCAGACATCGGTTTCAAGTCTGACTCGCAACGAATATGACTCAGTAAAATTTTACCTTGTACGCCTTCTTCCTCAGAACCTTCGACGTATTTCACAGAATTTCCACGGTTCGCCGTTTTACACACGCGCCTTAGGTGACCTTTTTGTCCGCATTTACGACAGCTAAAGTTTTTAAACCGACATTCAGCCGATTTGTGATTTTTGAACCCGCACACTTCACATTTCGCCGCTTTGTTGAGACTTCGATCGACCACTTTGAAAACCGCTGATACGGTGGGGTCAGCAGGTGGCGCAGGGACAGCAGCGGCGGCTGTGCGCGCACAGTGCACACTCTCCGCCAGCTCCACTGCCTTCGCTAATGTCAATTCCTTGGTATCCTTGGAGAAGAGCTTATCGCGCTCGGGCCCATTCATCATTCCCATCACGAATCTATCCAAAAGAGCTTCCTCGAGATTAGCGAAACCACAATACGCCGCTAACCCCCGCAATCGCGCTGCCCATTGTACATGCCCTTCGTCTGACCTCTGCGTCGCCGAGTAAAATTTAGACCTCTCAGCGAATCCGTGGCGCTTGGGTACAAAGTGGTTGCCCAAGGCGTCTAAAATCGCCTGGTATTCTACGTCTTCGATTCTTTTGGGCAACACCAGATCACTGGCCAGTTTGTACGTGGCATCACTGAGCGCTGTGAGTAATATCGCTTTCCGCTTGATGCCTGATTTGTCGGCCTCCACTAAGTCGTTGGCAATAAACCACTGATTCAGGCGTTGTTTGAATATCATCCAATCTTGCGAAAGATGGTCGAAGGTGTTCAATACGCCCAAATACGCCATTCTTATTTTTTTATCCTCGTCGCCACTGTTATATATGCGGGTAATGCGGGTGAGACGTGCTAATCAAACGCAGGTTAGCGATACACTGTTTAATATATAGGTAAGGCTGTCGCGTGAGGCGCAGCACACGTACTTACATCTGTATACCTATATCTAACAGGTGCCCGAACTTTGTTACGCAAGGGCGGAAGGACTGCACTTCCCGCAGCGCCGGAGAAGAGCAACACTAATGCTTGCCTGCTTGCCTGCATGCTTGCCTGCTTGTCTGCTTGTCTGCTTGTCTGCTTGTCTGCTTGCCTGCTTGTCTGCATGCATGCCTGCATGCCTGCATGCTTGCCGGTTTGATTGTCAGCTTGCCTGCATGAATGCTTGTTTGCTTACATGCATACATATATTTATTAAGGCAACGTGTGTTTTGTTCAGTAGGTATCCAGTTGTAGTTAGTAGACGCCATATGAGGTTTAGTTTTAGGTTTAAAAATCTGGATATTGTTTGTCTGGATATCAATTAATTGCATTTCAATAATTTGTGTTTTAAAAATTGGGCGTTCGTGCATATGGATTACGGTCATCTGGATTTTGTGCATTTAGATTTCGTGTGTCTGGAACTCGTTCGTCTGGGTTATAAAACGTCGTACAAATGAATAAATGGGCAAATGAAATTCGGGGTTGCGATTATATGGCAAATAAAACTTCGGAATTTGAAAAACCGAGATTATGAAAAATTGGCCAGACGTTTTCTGGATTATGATATTCGGAATATTAAAATTCGGGATTAAGATAGGTAACCGAGTTTTCTCCCTAACAAACCTTACGGACTCACTGAAATAATTTATACCCTTATGATATCATCAGCAAATCAATCGAACAGTTTACAAGAGAATAGCCCCTGAAAAGCAATCAAAACGCCGGAATCTGTGTAAATTACACCAAATAAATAACGATAGAATCAATTAAAAACGTGATCGGTTAATCACGTGATCATAGCCATAGGCTACAGTTAGTGTTATATAAACGTCAATAATAAGCAATGTTCATGAAATGCTCTCGATATTTGTATCGAATAATGTTTCCAATTAATGGTACAATTCGAGTCCATGTTTGCCCAATTATTTTCAATCAACAATACCCACTCACCAATCACGAATGTACTCGAAACCGAGCTGCTTTTATTTGTTACCAGTACATATTGCCTCGATAGGAGCTAATTTAAAAAGTATTTGGAAAACGTGGACCGAGCACTATTGGCTTTTCTATTCTGTCTCTCTAGACAAGTGGCAATCCGTTGCCCGGCATATCGTGGAATAGAATGACAAATGTATGAGTATTGACGTATATGACAGTCGTTAACGAATGTCATATACGTCAGATCGGTGTCTTGGTTTACTATTGTTTGACAAAAAACGTATGACTAACGATCATTTTACAAACAACGTTTAAAAAACTAATCATTTAACAAACTTTCATTTCGCAAACATATTACTTCAAAAAGAATAATTTGATAAATAAAGGTTTTGCAAATGTATCACTTAGAAAATATTTCAAATATTTAATATTTCAATTTGATAAAATAAAGTCAGATGACAAACAGTCAAACAAACAAGCATAAAGCACGCGTGTAGCATACAGTAGGCAAGTAGCATGTAGCAAACATTGTTTTTGTCACAGCTCCGGCGCTGCAGGGCCCCAGCGGCGATGGTTGTAACGTCCACCACCGCAGCTTCGGATTGCTGGCGGCGGGCAGCGGTCTTCATTACCACCTGCTCCTCAGCTCGTGGGCCGCCTCACCCCACCGCGCCTGCGCGGGCTTAAATAACACTCTTGGGGAGGGCAAACAAGACCACATGAAGTCGGATTTGCAGAGATTTATTTCTGTCACTAACTTTTAACTGTTCAAGACAATAATTGAAGAGTAAAACTTGTTTTACTAACTATCATTTAAAACAATAATCAATTTGTCAAATAATGTTAAGGCCTAATGAAATTTTTCTAAACAAACATTTTGTCTAATGAGTAGTTTATTAAACAATAGTTTGTAAAATGATAAGTTTATCAACTATAAATTTGTCAAACGTTGTTTGTTAAATGAAGATTTGTTATTCGTTTTTTATCAAACGACTGGATTCCACTTCCGATCCGATACATTCGTCATTCTAATTCATAAAACGGCGGCCAACGAATTGCAACTTGTCTAGAAGGGCAGTTCCATTAATTAATCGACTTCAAAAGTATAATACGCATTTTTTTTTTTTTTTTTTTTTACGTGCGGGAAATCCCCACGGATACCCCCCCCGTCGGAGCCGAAGGGGGAGGTTATGTCGGACTCGAACCGACTAAACCGCACGCCGTCTGTGGGTCGATGTGCTAGGCCGGAGGTGAGGTTGTCTTTTGACATATCCCTCGCACCCCGGCTGACCCAGGGCCATTCCTCTTGGTCTGGCCCTCCTCGGGAGGGGGGACCACGCGGTCCCCGACTCGCCCCCGGTATGGGGGGGGGGGGGGGCGCGCACCGTCCTACGATGCGCGCCGCCGCCGTGGCCTGCTTCTGCTAGGGTGATGAGCGGCTCCACCCGTCACCCTCAGGCCCGCGCTCATGGGGGGCGGAGGTCGGTTTGCGCCCTCCGACGCCCGAGCCGCCTTCGAACGCGGCCAGCGATGTCCGCGAGTCTTTCTCGCTCGCTGCGCCGCGCCCGCTCTGCTGTCTCCTTCACGAGCATGACCTGCTCGCAGAAGGAGGCGCTGGCCGCCCACGCATCCGCGCAGCGGACCATCGCCGCGAGCAGGGTGGAGAGCGTGAGCACTCTCACCCCCAGGGCCGTCACAAGCTCCCGCCTCGGCGCTTCAAACGCCGGACACTCGGTGAGCGTGTGCAGCCCCGAGTCCACGCTCGCGTCGCAGTGATGGCACTCGGGCGTTGGCTCTATGCCCATCAGATGCAGGTACCGCCCGAAGTTACCGTGTCCGGTAATGACCTGCGTCTGACGGTATGAGAGGCCACCGTGTGGCCTCTCTAGCCACTCCCCCATGATGGGTCTTACCGCCGCAATCACGGCGTGCCCTGTATAATACGCATCTAATAGTCCGTTGCATTGCAACCAGATTAAATAATAAACAATAAGCTCAAGTTGATAGTATTGTTTAAAACACCATTATAAATGAAATATAAAAATTCCGAAGGATTTCTTTTATATAAGGTCAACGGTCATAAAACCGGTAAGTTGCATCATAAAAATGTCTCAGTTAAAGATCATGCAATTATCTATGAAACTCGATCAAGCGCGAGTCGGGCTCGCACACTAAGGGTTCCTTAAGAACCTGAATTGAGGCGCGAACATGAGGTACATAAACGGTGATATACTTCGATTGCATTAAATTAGAGGTTTAGCTGGGTGCGAATTATTGTTGGGCCTGGATTTGTAAATTGACCGGACTATAAGTATTCACGTAAAAAACTGCGGTTAGATAACTTATGAAAAGTTCTTATAAAAATATAAAATGAATTCGCTTTCCTGGGTTATGCATTAGTCTCATCCGTCAATAAGCACAGTGCCAGTAATACCACCGGCTTGCAGATGAATTGACCCCAAGGGTACTAAAAGTAGAATTTACTGTCGAGAACGATTAAAATAAATATGAAAATATTTAAAAATATATCTAAGAAATATTAAAAGACATCAAGATTGTTTACATTAAGTTAAATACCTAACCAGAGCGTACACTGCTGAACATAGACCCTCTCAATGTTCGCCATTGTTGCTGATCCTGACCTACTGCATCTTTTCTGACTAAGCCACATTTTTCAGGTCACCAATCCATCCAGTATTATTTGTATAATGTTTTATTAATTATTTATTGTGTGTCTTTCTGTACGTGCTATAGCTCAAGTAACTGTTTGACCGAGTTTTGCTCGGTATTTTTTTTTGTAACAACGCCATCTGCTCAATTTAATGTTGTTGTGTCGTTAAAGCAGTTAGTTGCTCACATCGCTAATAGATGTCAGGAAGAGTCATATTTCTTTTCATTTTTTTTAAAATAAAATAACATTTTCTAAAAATGAATCCAAGCTAGATTGATTAATCACCCCCGAAACACCCTGTATACTAAATTTCATGAAAATCGTTGAAGCCGTTTCCGAGATTCCAATTATAAATATATATATATACAAGAATTTCTCGTTAAAAGATATAAGATATTAATTCTCTGGCCGTCCGTCACATTAATAACTTACCGAAACTACTGAGCGTATATAAATTCTTATAAGGGTATGTACCGTGCGTGTCGTGCGAAGGAATCTTATTACTAAGCCTAACACCGGCCGCCTCGTCATCTGTCACCAGCCTATTTGACTAGGACCGTAATAGCCAAGCTGTTTCACAGAATACTTATAATTATGGCTGCTAGCACAGAATAGATAATAAGTACTAGCGTACTGCTAGTCTGCTGATTTCGAAAACGATAACACTTACAAGCTTAAAACTTATTTTTACCTAACCACATATTAACAATCGATTATGAAAATGCAGCTCGCACGCACGTACGCATGCACGCACGCAAGCACGCACGCACGCACGCCTACCTAGCCGGTGCTAACCGCTATGATGATGATGATGATGAATGATGTTAAAAATCTCTGACAACACAACATCATATAAAGCTTCTTCACACCTCAGTATATAAGCAAACATAGGCCACCATATATCAAAAATAATTCGCAGATACTGGAGGAAACTTCAGATAAAAATAAAAGATTATGTTATAGGACATATCGTACCATCTCACGTTTCACATTAAATTAAATGCATACATTAAAAGTAATTCCATATCCTCCGAAAGTACCCGAAATTTCGCGAAAACTCTCGAAGGCGTGAAGGTGAAATTTATCAACTAATCCTTTTCTTGTAAGGAAGCACTTAGAGCGCGTTTCCAATGTACCGCGACCGTAAAATGTCGTTGGATGATTATCGTCTCCAACTATTCTCAATATAACGACTGTCTGTCATCATTCTGATATCAATATTTTTTATCTTTGAACGTATTCTTTCTTCTATTCTTATTTAAGGGTGACGATATTTTATCGGTTCACGGTTAATCACGTGTGTATAGTGAAAATATTATTACAGCAACCACGAAAGTTAGTCGTGCTAGTCATTTTCATTGTCTTGACATTCTGTCGTCACAGTAAAAAGTCGTGGACGACAATTCATTGTATTTCCAGTAGTTAAGAGTGTCAGTTACTACGGGGTGTATTAACTCCTTTATTTAAATATACAAACGGATAGTGTCCGTTTTTCCGTCTTTTTTATGCCACTTAGGTGGCAGACAAGCACACGGCCCACCTGATGGGAAGTGGTTACCGTGACCTATGGACGTGTGCAACACCAGAGGCGTCACACTCGCGCTGCTGACCCTGTTAGAACAGAGAGTTTCTGTGCGGTCAGTGTAGAAGATAAAGCAGGACAAGCCTTAGGTCTACCCACTGACAGCACAAAAACTCTCCAGTGAGCTCTGGCTACTCTACTCACCGCTGGGAACACAACACGAGATTATTATGACCGCAGTATTCTGTAGGGCGGAGGTACAACCCCAGTCGGACTGCTCAATTGGACGGAAATACCGTCGTGTCCTACCTCCTTGTAACAATCTACTGTGCACCAAGTTTGAAAATAATAAATAAAAATACACTATACAGTATCCGTTGCATTATGCGTGTACGCTTGGGCGTCCATACTGCAAAATCGTACAAATCGTATGTATTTTTTGCACGAAACAGGCGCGAATGGCCTTGAGTGCGTGGCCTACTAAAAGCGGCGGCGGGCGCGGGCGCGGGTGCGGGCGCGGGCGCGGAATTATCAAATGTATGGAAACGCTCGTTGCGGTCACACCGAATTGACTGGCATCCGCCGCCACAGAGTAGAAAATAGTACTAGCGTACCGCCGCACATAACCACACTCGCACTAGTCCACGGCACTGCGCCAATGTCACGTTGATATTGGTGGACACGTGTGTGTCTGCAATTGCTTTCACGAGTTTTACTCGTACATCAATCACTGTCTGAAGCATCATTCCTAGACGAGAGCAAAGCAAGATATACGCGATTGATTTAGATTCAGCAAAGCAGTCGCCTAATCACCGCCGCACATGCACACACTCGCGCTCGTTCAAGACACTGCGCCAATGTCGCATTGACATTGGTGGTTAAAATTCGACACCGATTAAGAGTTTTTAAATACACTTACGCCACTGTCGGCCAGGTGGACAGTAATTTCAAATCGTGTTCGTGGCGGGCCAGGTGGACAGTAATT
The DNA here is from genome assembly GCA_949126895.1 of Eilema caniola. Lineage (NCBI taxonomy): Eukaryota > Metazoa > Arthropoda > Insecta > Lepidoptera > Erebidae > Eilema > Eilema caniola. The sequence continues at coordinate 6,776,848 of OX421476.1, forward strand.
TCAAATCGTGTTCGTGGCGCTTTTAGCGTTAGCCTGGCCAAGCACTAAGGCACAGAACGATTATCTGTTATCTCGTCGCGATAAAGTGGAAACGTACTCTTTCTCGTATCTAAATCGTGAGCAAGTTGCGCAATAAATTCTGAGATCAGCTAGTTTGGCTCGCAGCCAGTTCTTGAAATCACACCTTAAGCTGTTACACTAATCTCGGATTAGGTTCGACAGTTCGGTGGACTTGGAATTTATTTGGCTGATTTATTAGTCATTAATACTTTATTATTGACTAGCTGTAGCCCGCGGTTTAGACCACGCGCAATTTTGATCCCGTTGGATAAAAAGCGATAAAAATACCCTATGTGTAATGTGTAATCTTTTCAGCTAAAGATTTCAGATTTATTTCATCTGTTCAGCCTAAAGAGTTGGATTGGATAACAAATATGGAAAAATCTATTCATAAACTTTCATATCTAAACATCTTTTATACATATAAATAAAATTGGAGTGTTTGTTTGTATTATTGAAATAACCGTTTTTTACTACATGCATATGAATAAAATAATACGGTACATACACCAAAATAATATTTTTTTTTGTCTGTATGCTAGTTCCGGCTAATCTCTGAAATGGCTGGACCGATTTTGACAGGACTTTTATTGGCAAGTAACTGATGTAATAAATAGTAACTTACGTTACTTTTATTTTAGAAAAATAGCGTTGACTCAATACTATGCGATAACCGACATCCACGCGGGCGGAGCAGCGGGCAACAGCTAGTTTATAATAATTACTTAGCGGGTGTAGGATTTTTTGAGACCGTACATCAAAACATGTCTGTGTCTCAAAAATATGGAATAAATTCCATTGTTATTTATATAGCCCATTAAAACATAAAATAAATCTCAAATTAACCAGACATGAAATATAATGATCTGTTACCTGACAAGCAAATTGTAATCTTTTGCAGAAATGACAACATATTATCATAAGGCTTAGTCTTTTGTTATGAATGACATATTAGTATCAGAAAGTATTGTGACATAAAAGTTATGTAGATAATATAGGGCTTCACGATTATTTATTTCTTTGACTATATTATGTATTCAGTAGTTATTTGAGTTTATTGTTATTAAATTTTTTAATCTTAGTTAATTAATTAGTATTCCCGTCCAATTGAGCAGTCCGACTGGGGAAGTACCTCCGCCCTACAGAATACCGCGGCCATAATAACCTCGTGTTGTGTTCCCGGCGGTGAGTAGGGTAGCCAGAGCTCACTGGAGAGTTTTTGTGCTGTCAGTAGGAAGACCTAAGGGTTATTCTGCTTTATCTTCTACACTGACGGTACAGAAACTCTCTGTTCTAACAGGGTCGGCAGCGCGAGTGTGGCGCCCTGGTGTTGCACACGTCCATAGGCCACGGTAACCACTTTCCATTAAGTTTTTTCCATTGTTTATTCTATAACCGCGGTAGCTTAGTGGTATGGGTAATGGACTGCTGAGACAAGGTCTCGGGTTCGATCCCAGGTTTTCCATGGCACACACCAATGACTTTTCGATGCTTTTCGAAGTTATGTGTGTATTTATCGCAGGTTTATAAGTGCCCAGTTAATGGCAATAGGCTCGCCACCTATTTTGGGACCAAAACATAAACCGGCGTAATGTGGGTGCTAGCACCTCTGCCTACCCCTTCGGGGATAAAGGCGTGAGTTTATGTTTTTCCATTGTGTTTTTTCACTTGTTGTCCCATGTACTTAATAGGGGGCGAGCCTATTGACACTTTAGTCAAAAGGGCACTTAGTCACGGGCTGTATGCTTACTGTCGGCATGAATACAGCCTTTTTTTTTTTTTTTTAAGAATTTTAGCAACCGAACTTATCGAAATTACTAATATTCCCTCTAACTCCTTCAACTAAGCTAAATTGCTTGTGCTAGGAGTGGGTTCACGTCGTTAGTGTAATGGCCAGGATTCGAACCCGGGACCTCTCGATCGTGAGGCCGACTTATATATGATGAGGATTTATGGCACCCACATTTATTTTAACATTAAAAATATCTGCAAATATGGTATAGCTGGATGAGACATTGTAGATGTATATGTTGTCTTCTTGATCCTAGCGTTAATCCCAGTCGCATCCGAAGCTATCAACTTGGAGTCTGGGGATCCGCTTTTACCAATCTAACACTACATACATACATAAACTCACGCCGTTATCCCCGAAGGGGTAGGCAGAGGTGCTAGCACCCACATTTCGCCAGTTTATGTTTAGGTCCCAATGTAATAGGTGGCGAGCCTATTGCCATTAACTGGGCACTTATAAACCTGCGATAAATACACACATAACTTCGAAAAGCATCGAAAAGTCATTGGTGTGTGCCATGGAAAACCTGGGATCGAACCCGAGACCTCGTCTCAGCAGTCCATTATCCATACCACTAGGCTACCTTCTAATGTCTCACACTATATGTGTGAAATAACAAGGAATGGCGGTATATTGTTGTTAACTATTATGAATGGTTCTACAAGGAACAACACTCCCGACTCTGTCACAGACTTAGAGGAGTTAGACAATATAATATATAGGTACGGTAGATGTTCTTGAATACTAATTCATAATTTGCAATGTTTGGGAATTGTACCCATTTGGCATGTAAATACTTCACAAGTCTAAATTAATTAAATAATCAACTGCACATTTGCATAATAATTTGAAATTCATAAAAAATGTAGTACCAATTGGGTATTTGACTGACTAGTAAAATAAGTAACTTTTTACTAAATGTCAAAACGGTAAGTTACACGGAAAGTTGAATAAAAAATTTAATTGTGACGTCATAATATTTAATAGTCAAATCATTTACTACTATAGGTTGGGTGAATGATTAAAAATAAATAAAAACCGACGCAACTGTTATCACTCTTTTACCATTTTTAATTTAATAAGTTCAGCTAAATATTTTTTTTAACAACAGCAAAATACACTATTGTAAAGTCCCCATACCGGGGGTGATTCGGGGACCACGTGGTCCCCCCTCTCGAGGATAGCCAGACCGAGAGGAATGGCCCTGGGTCAGCCGGGGTGCGAGGGATATGTCGCGAGACAACCTCACCTTAGTCGGTTCGAGTCCGACATAACCTCCCCCTGCAGCTCCGGAGGTATCCGTGGGTATCCGTGGGGATATTCCGCACGTAAAAAAACCAAAGTTGATGTTGTCGGCTCTCACTCTTATACAATATATTTACAATACCACGAATAATGATTACGGGGAGTATGAAGGCCCACCAAGACCTGATTTGCAAGCCGGTATACCTGTTTACCTATAGGGTCAAACGGTAGCCCCTACCATAAAAATCATAAAAGAAATCAATAGGACAAGAAAGTAAGCAGATCCCGGACACTCCCTGCGTTAGTTCCGATCGTATCTGAGGCCTTTACCTAACAGTCTGGTGTCTGCTTTCCGGCTTTTACTTCTCCACTTCGTAAGATCTAAGGCATCAGTGATAGCGAGACCATTGGCACGCATGTCACCCTCTACGATATTAAGCTAGCACTTCTTGGGTCTAACCCTCCTACTATGCTCAGATGAGGTTGTGCTTGCCAAAAATTTGTTACCCACGTAGTCTAGTGGTTTCCACAAAATGCGGCCGCACTAGCGAAGAAGACCCTTCTGTGTTTTATTTACATATCGCAGATAAAACAAACATGACTACAGACATGACTTCTTGTATATCAATTCCAAAGGAAGTAGTATGTCAGATACAATGTAATCTGAGTCTCATCAACCACAAAATTTTATATTACGTTGGTACACAGTCAGTATATTGATACACATCAACAAAGTACCGTAGTGCACGGTCATTGGTTCTCAAATGAAATATAACACGTTCCTCCACGCCCAGACGCCACGGCGGTCGCGTAGAAAATATATTCATTGTCTTCTAATTTACTTTCAGTTCTAACATCTATTTTTAGAAGATAAGGGATTGAATTCCAATTTTGTGATGTCGGTTCTGACCAAGCTGAGAGGAAAGACAGATTTTATTCATTCTCTGAGCCCTAATATCCATACTGATGTTAAAAAATGGGAAAGTGTATGTATGTGTCTGATTGTTTGTCCGTCTTTCACGCCTAAACCACTGAACCGATTTAGATGAAATTTGGTATAGTGGTAGATTAGAACGTGATAAATGTCATAGGCTATTTTTGGTCGCGACCACAGACACCCACACGGGCGGAGCCGCGGACACAAGCTAGTTTTTTTTTATAAAAATGCTATAAACTGGGTATAGCGCCACCTACCAAACTATTCCTATCACTTCAAACTTCATGCAAGTGTAATCTATAAGTTTTGTCGCAATTTGATGGACATACGTAAGAGGCCTATGTCCAGCAGTGGACTGCAGTGGACTAGTTGTTTTTTTTTGACTCGTAAATTAAGAAAACATCTCAGTTTAGATCGCATCCTATCCTACTAATCCTACCTTTTTATCTACAATATAAAATTGAATCACTGAATGTGTTGATAAGCGCAAATCTCGAGAACAGCTAAACTGATTTCGCTAATCCTTTTTTTAGAATCATCCTCGTACTGCAAGTACGTGGATGGTTCTTATGCAGAGAAACGTTTTGAAAAAATGCCTAAAAAAGGCTAAATACAACACTTTTCTATACTCCAAACGATTCGTTATAATACTTAAAATTCAAATTGAATTTTAATATCACATCATAAAGTTCAAGTGTTAGTAGAGAGGTTTCAGGAAGACAAAACAACTGAGTGACGCATAATAACTTACAGGAGCTACGAGGTTGAAGTATGCCACGGGCGGAGCCGAGGTGGGCCAGCTAGTATTATAATAAATTCTACTTCCTACATAAAGTTTGTGCAGATGTTTGAATGTTGGGATGTTTGAATGTTTGTAATTTAATCACGCTCTAACGGCTAAACGGATCGGGCCGAAATTGCGTACAGGGATCGACTATATTCTGGAATAACACAAACGAGAATGTAAAGTAGGCTACTTTTATCTTGAGAATAAGTGCCCATGGATTACGAGACAGTGATTGATTAATTTGTCTTCTACGCTGATGGCACAGAAGCTTTCTGTATTTACAGGCACACGTCCATAGGCCACGGTAACCACTTTCCATAAAGTGGGCCGCGTGCTTATCTGCCAACTCAATGGTATAAAAAAATGCATCAGGCATCATCTAAGTAGTCTGTACATAATTAATTGTGACCTATAGTGCAGTTTACTTGATTTTTTTAAAATACCATAAGAGAATTAAGCACTAGAAAAAAGAAATAATCTATCTTATAAGCTTAAATCAATTTACAATACCTACGTATTTTACTTTTTATTCATTTGTAGTTACAGTGTTCATGATCAAATTTTAATTGGCAGGACTTGAGCCCTGAAAATCCGTGGCTCCGTTAATTGGACATATGACGTGACGTCACGGGACTTTCGATGATATCCAATATTCCGGATACTCTGTTGACCGTTTGTTGATAGTAATTGCGACTAAGATCAGTATAGTTACTCGATGGGAAGATATCGATGTTTCGAATTGGGCGATAAATGAAGTGGGTAATTTTATAGAGATAAATAAACAATGGGAAAAAAGTCTACATTTTTATCGGCTTTTATTTTTATTAACTTTATTGTTCTGACATTATCAAATAAATTATTCATTGCGCAGTTTCCTGATTCTTTTGGTTGACATTTTCGAATAGAATTCATCGTTATATTTGCGAGGTACATGAGTGTAATGTAAAAATAACATAATAACTCGTTATTGAACACAAGGGAGTACTACCTATATTTTATAGACTAACCAGTTGATGCCCGCGCCTCTGTCCGCGCGGATGTCGGTTATCACAACCAAACATATCCTATGCCCTTTCTCAAGGTCTAATCTATCCCTATACCGAATTTCATCAAAATCGATTTAGTGGTGCAGGCGTGGAAACGTAACAAACAGGCATACAGACAGTCAGAGTTACTTTCTCATTTCTAATATTAGTACGGATGAATCTATTCAGCTTGATTGACGAAACCTTGATCATCATTGTCAGTGTTAGTCCTGATTGCATATAAAGCTAGCTAGCTGATTGACATTTACTCTGTAGTTCACGAAGGGTCTGGTTGAAAACCAGAGCCAGGCACCAGTCTGGCATATGCTGAACCAGGCCCTATTCAGCATGCCTGCGAGGTATATGCCTATTGCATTTTTGTAATTGTGTGTATTTTTCCTCCTTCTCATTCTATATATCTCGTAGGTTTATGTTTGAATAAAGTATTTTCTTTCTTTCTTTCTTTTTAAAGCTTGCAATTCAGGGCACGTGTACCACTCTTCTACCTTCAGTTGGCTTGGATTCCGAAGCTCTTGTAAACTTTTGTAAGTCAAATTCTTTTTATTTTATTTTTCTTTAGCGGTAGCGGTAAGGAGGTTAGATAGATATTATGTATATTGCTAATACAGGATTAATGAATTTTGACTTTTAAGTCTGAAGAGAAGAGATCCTATTTTTCCCCATAACAAGTTTTTGAGGAGGAAGACCCATTTTCTATGAAACCAAGGGTGTCAGCTAGTACAGTCAGCGTCAGAAATATATTGATAACGAAGTCTCAAAAAGATCTTAAAACGCTCATATTAAGAGCAAATCAAACTGTATTATTGATTTAAATTGTTTTATTGTCCGAACTAAAGGTGTGTACCAAATATCAGAACAATCAACAGGCAGGGGGGGAAGACCAAGGTAGTGGGATCATTTTGACCACTTTCTTTGCTTATCAAGATTGATCTGATGATGACTGTAATAAGCGAATCCATCTATCTTCCTAGTTATCTACATATTTAGATCTACTAAGCCAATATAAATGTTATCTACTTCGGTTTCGTTATTTTCGGATTTTCAGCTTATTTATTTATTTATTTATTCTTTAGGCACGATGTACATTGGCGAAATTAATGCCGTAGGCATTCTCTACCAGTCTACCATTGGGTGATGCAGAGCTAGCTAGTTAGTAGGCGCATTTTTAAGAAGAATAAGAATGTCAATGTCAACTTGACAGCGGTTTGAATATAATATACATATATCCTGTTTCAATAGAAATCCTTACTGCAATACTGTATTACTATGAATCAATATTATCTACTTCGGTTTCGTTATATTCGGATTTTCAACTTGACAGCGGTTTGAATATAATATGCATATTGCTATCCTGTTTCAATAGAAATTCTTACTGCAATACTGTATTAATATGAATCCATATTGAAACAAGGTTGCAATATACGAATCGTCATAAATTCTAAAATAATATGAGCAAAGATATTTTGACATACAGCCATCTGTAGAACTGTATCTGTACTTCGAAATCATGTCAAATTCAATAAACTTTTTAAAAATGAAACGCAATAGCTTTCGATTCTTTTGATCTAAAATCCAAACAATTGAATGCTATATGGCTGTTACTGCTTCATACCTTTGCGATATAAAGACAATGTAAATATATTTAAGAATACACTTTATTATCTTCATCTGTGTTTTATTTGCAACCTCGTAGATGAAATTTTGTATGCAACTGCACGTTATTGGTCTTTTACATCTCTCATGTTCGGTAAGTAGGTCCTTATTACCCCCAAATGGGGCTTGTAAGTGACCAATTAGCGCTCTAGGGTAATAATGTAGCTATAAAAGCCCTAGGGCGGTAAGTAATTTAAAAAAAAACACTTTACTCTTTCAAAAAGTTCGCGTACATCTAACCGTCATACTGGCAATAAACATCATGCATTCAGCCCAATGACAAAAGAGGTCGCCTCGCTATTCAGCCTTGTCTTCATATGAGTTTAATAGGCATCAATTTTAAATTTCGAACGGCGAAGCTCAATTAAGGTCTTGAAAAAAAAGAGATGAAAAAAGGCGGGAATGGAAAACTTTTATTATTAACATACCTAAGACAACAATCTAATAATACCGAATAGCTTTTGACAACACCCTCACATTGGCAAGTTGTGGCAACACACAGAAGCCAATCAACAAGAATTGAATTGAACATACCCAAAAAAAACATCTGTCCGTAAAATTTTAAAATTGTTCTCATTTCATTATAAAATTTTAACTAATATTTTTTTTTATTCTTGTAATGCCGGTTTTTTTCTACTTACCTCACAATCGAGATGTAAAGTAGAGTAGTTAGCTCGGGTGTAAGCGTCGGTAGCTTAGTGGTTAAGGAGTCGGTCTTACGATCGAGAGGTCCCGGGTTCGAATCCTGGCCATTACACTACCGACGTGAACCCACTCCTAGCACAAGCAATTTAGCTTAGTTGGAGGGGGTAAAATAGTAATATTAGTAATTTCGATAATTTCGGTTGCTAATATTCTTTTAAAAAAAAAAAAAAAATTGCACCGTCGAACTATAATAGGCGCCCTCGCTGCGCTCGTGCGCCTAAATATCTCGGGCTGCAATTGATGCCTTACAGCCCTTGGCTACTAATCTACTATTAATACTCGTGCCCATCTATTTCGGGCACTCGTATCAAAAGACCCTTCATAACGTGACAGTTGCATAAATAGCTATTAATATAGGTATGTGGGCTAACATCTAATATAAACGTTATTATAATAACTAAAACCGTTACTCGAAATGCGTAGTTAACTCATATTATATCTAGTCCAATTTCTTATCTGTGTACGCATGCGGAATTATTTCCGTCCGCTTGTATAATTTTGAACTAGTTTGCATATAACAGAGTTCGTTGAATCAATTAATTCGATTATATTCAGTTAAGGTTCAACTGAACAAACTGAATGTACCTGTAGGTTGTGAATAGCACCGAAGCTGAATATGACGGTGCCTATCGATAGAAATGTTTTTTTTTTATTATTCCTATTAGGTAACTACATGTTTCAAAATAAGGTATTATTATCTATGTTTGGTGTTTAGGGCACTCCCATTTTTGCCCTCCGAAACACGGTCGTATCCCAGGCTCTCTCTTCGGGCGCCGCTGTCCGCTTTCATCCGCAATACCCTCTTGCCGGTTAGTGGGAAAACAATACCTAATGAAAAATAAACCATCAAGATTTATACCTTTAAGGTTAAAATTTGATTACATAAATAGTAATAAATATTTATTGTAGGACATTTTGCACAGCGCTATCTAGACCCAAAGTAAACATAGCTTAAATAGCTTGTGTTATGGAATCTAGAATGTGGAGAAACATAATTTTAACACATACATATTATATATGGATACACCCAAACCAATGTAATACATATTCACACGTACACAGATTTGCAATAAGTGAGAATCGAACCCGTGCCCCTTGCGTAGCAGTCGGACGCCACATAACCGTCCGACTACCGTCATGTTACTTGCAAATATAGTTAATAAAATTGTAAAGAAATATATTTGAAAAATGAAAAATGTTTTGAAAAAAATTAAAAAGTGTCATCCGTAAGTAGGTTTAAGATCCTTACATACTTTATAATATGACGTAAGTACGTAGGTATTCATCACCCTCCTGCCCCTGTCACAGCTGCAAAGGGTCACCGAAATATAATTTCAAACTTCATCTTTGTGTGCACTCCTGGTTTTTATGTCATCTTCGACACAATTCACTCATCGCTCATAGGTACAAAAGAAATATTAAGCTATGGTAAAAAGTCAAAATAGATTCTTTAGAGCAAAAACTAAAATAGTTATAATGTTTTAAGAACCTTTTTGAAAATATAGTAAAATAAATTTTATTAAAAATAAAACCAGACTGCTGTTGAAAAGACTGAAACAAGTTTGATAGCAGGTGTAGGAGCACTTGTCTGCTAGTCCTAGTACCCATTGTTGCACGAGGTTGCTAGGTACTACCTACGTGCTTACACTAGTGCGGCAATTTGAGAATTAACTATAAATCACATGTTTCACAGCTTAATACACCGTATGAAATGCTGACGCAGATTTTATACAAAACTTATGTACGAGTACTGGCTGGCTTGCACAGCAGGCGATACCCATTTGCCAATCATAAACCAAAATAAAATTAATAGCTACCGCCTGCTATCAATCTTGTTCTAATCTTTTCAACAGTTTTTTTTTAATGATATGGGAGGCAAACGAGCAGATGGATTGCCTGATGGTAAGCGATCACCGCCGCCCTTGGACACCTGAAACACCAGAAGGTTTCTAGGTGCATTGCTGGCCTTTAAGGTTTCAAAAGTAGTCAGAATTTAGCATTTCAGCACCAAAAATCCACTGTTGGTATAATTTTGGTTGATATTTTATGTACCCTATGACACTCGGCAGATTAACATCTTTCCATATAAGACTCCACTCAACGAAATACGTCCAGCCATTAGGCTTATAGAGGGTAACAAAGAAAACTACATACATACGCGCGTAAAACATTACCCTTGCTGGTGCAGTCGGGTAAAAACTGGGTCATCGTCTTTCTGGTTCAAAATATTATATATATATATTATATATATATTGCATATAATGCTAATGATGCAATATATAATATTGCATCATTAGCATTAATCAATCCAGCCAAACACTCGAACAATTTTACCTCTGGCGTTTCTGAATACACTTTTGCCAGTCGGTAATTTTCAACCTACATAATTTACTTTGTACTTTAAGCACTACAGATGATCAAAACAACCACCTATATTTCCAATATACTAGTTAACACTTGTTTAAAGAATATTAGTATAACTACTAAAAATACTAATATTCCCTCTAAACCCTCCAACTAAGCTAAATTGTTTGTGCTAGGAGTGGGTTCACGTCGGTAGTGTAATGGCCAGGATTTGTACCCGGGACCTCTCGATCGTAAGGCCGACTAAGCTTCCGACACTTCTTGCATATTATCTTGTTCTCGTTTCCATCAATTTTAAACATAATTTCCTTAGGCCTCTTGAATACGAAACCTTACTGTAGGCACTGCAAAAACGATAATATATTAAGTAAACAGGTTGCAAGTGTATGTATAAACAATGTTATTAGCCTACAAGGTTTCTAGCCCGATAGCTGTAAGCGACAAGTTTCAAATTATTACTAACGAACTTCTCGTCTTAGCTCTTAACTTGATGATAGTCGAAGACATAAGACTTGTGTTCACTGTTCATCCCACAATAATTATTAATAATTAGTTTTGAGATACGACTACTATGTAAGGTCATTGGTTTTGTGTTTTGTCAGTGGCTATCCACTCTTGATTGATGGAATGAGCAATTCGAAAATTATGTGAGCAAAAAGTGTTTAAAATAAAACCAAAGGTCATGTAGGAGGTAATAGGAAGTGTTGAACAACAAAGTCGACCGGAAGCAAATACTAAATTTGTCCGATTTCAACTACCACATAAATTTGGTTTTGCAAACCAAGTGGTTTTGTACGGCACTTGAACGATTTGTGATTCCATAAAATTCATCACCTGATTGTGCGAATAATGCCAGCCCGCTGTGAATAACAACTATCATACAGAGTGGTTATGCGATAGAATATTAGTTTATGATTCCCGAACGTTCTTTTATTCTTTTACCACTTAGGTTAGGTTATTATGACCGCGGTTTTCTGTAGGGCGGAGGTACTTCCCCAGTTGAACTGCTCAATGGGACGGAAATACCGTCGTGTTCTATATTTAAATAGAAAAATGTCAAAATTGTACAATTCGTAAATATATTGAAACAATGCGTAAGTCCAAATAACACATGGCAAGTACTAATCAAACAACCCGCCCCTAATCGCTCCTGGTGCACAAAGTGCTCTCATTATATTAAGTATTATTAATTTTACATCTTCTATATTATATTCGATTTTAACACTAGGTTTTGCCGATTCATACCGGCCGGCTTATGTTGTATGGCAACACTTAGAGCGTTATCACAATGTCTGATATCCGATATCCGACATCCGACATCCGATATGTATCTCTCTTTCACATTGTCCGGCCCGATATTGGTTATCGGAGCCAACACCACTGTTTTGGCAAAGGATCACAAAGAGTTTTCACATTTATCCGCCGCCGATATCCGATATCGGTGTCGGACGCTGTGAAAAAGCTCTTTATATTCTTTTAAATCATGCCAGGTACTACCTAAGTTTTATGACTGCGTTAACATAAGAGGTAATTACGTGCACTCAGCTTAAGATTTTAATAGTGCAGGAGGAACTTAGCTTAATACTTAACCAAGCTAGTTTGCGGTATGTTCTTTAAGATACTGGAAATTGCGACAGATTATTCACTGTTCATAGAAGGTGCATTACACTTGAGGATTTCATAGATTTTCTCGCTATCATACATAAAATTTGCTTTATCTGAGCGGATACCCTGATTGTATCGAAGCATCCAAGGCTCACAAGTGATTACAACATGGGGTTCGTCAAAAAGGGCATTAGAAGGTTTTTACACGGTCGGCAGCTCGAGTATGACAGCCTTGGTGTTGCACACGTTAATAAGCCACGGTAACCAATTTCCATCAGGCAGGCCATGTGCTTGTCTGCCATCTAAGAAGTATAAAAAAACCTTTTAAAAACTTACTTTCTATATTACCAGTTCTACCTGCGTGGAATTCTAATATCGTTGTTGCGATCCACAGGGTCAGGATCATATTGCCGGGATAAAAGTTAAACCTTATGTCATATACATAATCCGATAGGACATAATCCTTTTCCCAATCATACTCTACGTGCATGTAAAATTTCAAACAAACCCAATTACCCGTTTTTGAGTGATTGAGTAACGACCAACAAACACGTTTTCGCATTTATGATATCAGTTAAAATATTATGTTTTGTCTGAGCATAATAGTTGAAGTTTAATTTCATGTTTTATAATTTTTAGAGCTACATTAGTATCAATTCATTTCCTTCACCAGATGTTTATGGCAACACAGAATAGTACAGTCAGTCAGCTCAGAACTATTTATTTATTTATTTATTTGTAAAGGCATATCAACAGTGTATACACAAACATTGTTATATGGGTAACATTGGTGAGATATTGTTGGGTTGGGTAGTACTATTGACTACAAGTGTCAAATTGATTTTAATTCCAAGATATTAAGCGCAAATCATGGTTCTTTAAAAGCCGAAAAGCTTCCAAGCGAGCAACCTCTGTTGTTTGCCGTCTCCGATAGGCCATGCCTGGACAAATGTTTTTCTATCCAAGATACGGGTAAGGGATAGTTCTTTGTGTGAATGTGGTTTGGACGAAGGAACTCTTGATAACATTTTCTTCTCATGTTCTAGGTTGAATGGATCACTGTATGATCTCCTACCCTCAAACGATATTCCTCTTCCAACTTTAATGCCCTCTTGACTTATGTCAATTCCTCACTAATTTATATGTTATGCCACATTATAGATCTTAACAACACTAACCTGTAAAACTGTAATCGTTTGTTCTACCACATAACTCTGTGTTTGCTTTTATGTTCCTCTTTTCAGGTACTTCAACACACTAGTATAAACCTTTTGGCCACTTTTCAAAAAACTGTTTGGGAAATTTTGTTACACTTGTACTTTCACAGGTTATTTCGATCAGTATAAAGTCATTGGCGGAATCATTAGGAACGCTATAGAACAAACAAAAAAGTGCAAATCACACTGTTTTATTGAATTAAATTGTGTTATTGTCCGCTTGTATGAAATATAAGAACAATTTGTCAACAGGAAGGGGTGAAAAACCCAGGTATTTAGACCATTTTAAGTACTTTTTATGTCAAGATTGATCTGATGCTGACTATCCATTGTTTTAAACAAGTCTAGCTGACGCCCGCGGCATCGCCCGCGTGGAATTCTGTTCCCGTTCCCCACCCTTTTTTAAATTTTTCTCTGCGTAAGAACCATCCTTGTACGGCAAGGAATATTCTATAAAAAGAATTATCGAAATCGGTTTAGTTGTTCACGCGCGATGGCGTGACCAAGGGAAATAGGGATTCACTTTTATGTATATAGATAAATAATTGATAATGATATTATAGGTATCAAAATGTGGTAATTTTTTTGAATAGATTATTTATTTCTTTAAAAATGCTACAATCTTGTCTTTATAAAATACTTAGTAATTTAAAAATATATAATATTAATAGAAGTCTTACAAGTTGTATTTCAAAGGAGTACTTTGCGACTCGTACTAGGTTGAAACCTTTATGTGTACATTTTATTTCATTGATATTGAATTGAAATGAGGTAGATATTGTTATAGTACAGGTAAAATTGGCAACCTGTTCAGTACATACACTTGTAGAATGTTCCGCAAACTTGAGTCCAAGATGTTTCCGAGACAGTGCTTCAGCAAAGTTGCTGGTATGACGCGCCGACAATCTTGACCGTCTTCACTGCGCCGCTTACCGCAATAAACCGAGGGTAGGTAGGTGTATTTACATAGAAATGGTGCCACTTTTTAATAACTTATATTAAACTTTGCAACACGTACTTCGATGTTAGAGTATGTGTTTATTATATTAGTTATTATTTTAGCATCGTTTCCTATCGTTATCTTTATAAATACCGCGTGTTTACCTTTCTCAGGTTCGAGCAACACTCTTCTCCGAGGCTTATCAGTCAAGAACTTTCCTCGTGGCGTTAGATAGAGGGGTCAGGGCTGTCGCTCCCGTAAAAACATAAACCAAAGAAAGAAGTAGACCCCGGGATGCTCTACCCGCAGTCAAATGACGAACAAAACATAAAAAACGTTGATTTTGCTAAAATATTTGCAATTATTTATTACAGAGTAATTTCACATTAATTCCCGCAATTCATACCTAGTTATCCTGGAGCGTTTACAAACCAAATTATTCACACATTAACGGAGTCATATGCTTAGATCCAACGAACAAAAATCACGTGGTAGGTACTAATAGGAACTTACAGCACTAGCTGTCAGTGGCGAAGGGTAATTTTTTTGAAAAAGGAAGCCGGTGATCACTATTCTGTATAAATATAAGACATCTTTATCACGGCTTTCCTTTAGATAGCAAGACGGCAGAAATCGGGTTATAGGGACCCCTCGCCACTGCTAGTTGTACTGACATATACTTAAGTGACTACTTAAAGCCTGCTCTGTTAACAACATTTTTATGAACCTTCATTTAGTACCTAGGTATACACACTTGGATAGTTTTATGTATCTCATACACATAAAACTACCCCTACGAGTTTCATAATGGACTGCAGGAGTAAGGAAATAGAATATTGAGATGAAGTAACTAAATGAAATTAAATCCAATCACGATTGGTGGTGTAACGTGATTGGTCATAATGTTAGAAATGTGAAGAAGTTTCCATACTGACGAGGTTCCTCTCGAGTCTATGTCCTGTGGTTGATTCGATTTCGATTAAATTCGATGCCTAGAAAAGGTAATAAAATGTCAACATTAAGCGTTACATAGTCATAGTGAAAACTCATTTCTTTTGTATAGAATAGACCATTGAAGCGGTAAACGACAAATGGCAATGTTTGTCATCATCTTGATAAAAAATAAGAGAGATTACGTTACATACCTTCCTGTAATTTAAAAGCCGATATTAACAATGTCGGAGTTTCCAAACAGTAGCTCTAGCTAAAAAATGAGAGAGTTTTTAAAATGTAAGGCTATTAGCTTAACTTTCAATCAGTCTACCCGACTCATGCATTGTTTCCGATAGTTCGTGCAAGAGTCGGTAGATGGCTCCTCACCGTCGTCCCAAGAGAGTTGTATTGCATAGGAGAATTTGGATTGCTTCAGGCGTAGCTCGGTGGCTCAGTGGTCAGAGCATTCCCACTGTAAGGCAAAGATCGCGGGTTCGAGTCCCGCCTGTGCGATTTCCTATCTTAATCGATTTGAAAAGTTAGCATACTAATTGCTTCACAATTGCATTTAAATGCGCCATTCAAATTTTATAATAATACTAGCTGATGGCCGTGGCTCCGCTCGTGTGGAATTCTGAACCCATGGGAATCTAGTCCAGGGAAATAAAGTAGCATATGTGTTATTTCAGACTATAGTCTATCCCTGTACCAAATGTCAGCCATATCTGTGCAGCCGTTTGAACGTGATTGAGTAAGAAACATTCCAGGATCTTCAGAAACTTTGACCATTATAATATTAGTGGGAATGTGAATAGCCCTTTTTTAAAGCTATCTCTACTACTCCTTTCGTATTTCCTCAGTTTAGTAGCATTTAGAGGGGTGTAGCTAAGTACCTGTTTCCATTTTTTGTCACCCGCACTTGTTTCCTTCTTAGGGATATTAAAAGCACCTCTCAAGGTACGAACCACCGATTCCGAATCGCCAGTACTTGGAAAAGTGACCCTTACTGTTTTAAACTTCAGCCTAGCTTATAGCCAGAGCAGCCTTTTGGTGTGGCTGAAATTTATTTCGGAAACATCTCACATGAGGTTTGACACTTGAATATTCGCAAATGTATTGTGGTACTTTGGTGATTTCGTGCCCCATCGTGAGACTACCGCTGTTATATTTGACACACTTAGAACATGTTACATGCCGGTATCTATTGCAGCTCGACCCGTTCCGCTAAATTAAACGGAACGTCGCGTCGCCCAGCACGGCTGCAATCACACCGACACGTAATGGTTGGATTCCGAAGGTGACCGCATACGATAACTGCAGATGCACGTAGCAGATACGCGTAATTCATTGCGGCTTCACAATGATCCCCTTTATCCGTATCGAAGTTTAACAAGTAATGGGTACGCTGTATCTGCTACGTGCGTCTGCAGTTGTCGTACGCGATCGGCTTGAGCTGTTTCATTTTACACTCAATGAATTTACAATAACTTCTTTATGAATAATCCATACTAATATTATAAATGCGAAAGTAACTCTGTCTGTCTGTCTGTCTGTATGTTACGCTTTCACGCCCAAACCACTAAACCGATTTTGATGAAATTTGGTATAGTGGTAGATTAGACCTTGAGTAAGGACATAACTAGGCTATGTTTGGTCGCGATAACCGACATGCACATTTTCCTGTGGGAATTCAGGAATATCTTGAGAGGAGTCTACCATGAATATGTAGATCGTATAATATCCTTGCATTTGGTTCTTGTAATGATAGATGTGTGATTGGTACATTAATAAATGATCCTTCATACGCTAATAGATCTTGGAATATAAAATAACTAAAAAAACATTGGAGGAAAATATTTTGACGTGACAACGTCTTATAAATTGGTTTGCCGGGTGACACTTCAAGAAACTGCGTTACGCTCCGCGCGTTACGCTCCGCGTTATGCGCTTACAATGAGAGCGAGTGAGAGGCACGCGTCCCTTCCAGCCCGCCTAAGAGCGAGAGAGACAGACATAACATCCTTCTTCCTACTATACGAATGAATATTCACATTAAAATTATTTTACCACTCAAAGTCGTTGTCACGTAAAACTTTCGCCTGTATACCGACTTTACAGGCAACCAATTTTTTTTAAGGTCTATTCTGTTACACTCTTCGTGCATCATTACTTCACATTCTGCGTAATTCTGCGTAATTTAGCAGTGACGAGGATACTGTGTTTTGTATGGTACTGAATTAGCATCTCCTGGTGGCAAACTTGTGGAACATTATTTGGGCATACAAATCATCGTTTGGTGGAAAAATCTCCTACTAGGCACGCTGAACACGGTGTAATAGTGAACCAGTTCTCTCTGCTTCCGGTCCTATCCACCTTGTCTTCCGCTGCGCACTTCAGTTCAGCCCAGCTTTTATGCAACAGACTCCACGGGCGTGACACGGGCGGTATTCACAACTGTACCGCTTACGAAACATCTCGGTGAGCTGGACTAGTATTTAACGATGTGTATAAGTTTGAACAGGTTCAGAATCTTTTGAGAGTGGAGCGTTCAATTTGAAAAGGAGATACGAGTTGCTGTTTGTTGAGATATGTTCATTATAAAATACTCGTATTATAAGGAGCTCTCTTATTTCTTGAGTTAATTTGATTATGCACGTGTCTTGATTTGTTTTGAATTTGTATTTCTGCTATAAAATTGAAATTTTTGTATGCCAGAACGGATCTGCATTGAGGCATAGAGATTTTAGACAATACATGTTAATAATGCACTTGTTATTTTCCACGATATTTATTAAGAAATCGTGGAAATAAAATATTTATATTTAACATCAGTATAAATAGTCACAAAGATGTTACCCTTAGTCTGGAACATTTTATTCCAAGGAGAAGTTCCTGCAGTTCCGAGAAAGGGTTCGGTATGCGTATGCCACGTGGGTGGCACGTGACCAGAGGGCCTGCTTAGGCATACACTAGACGTATGCGCCTCCTAGACAAAAGACGGTTTGCTCCGTTTTCATCTGAAAAAAAAACGAAGTAGAAATTCTAACAGCATGTTTAATTTTTAGGCGGTAAGAACGACGGGAATGAAATGGCAAAGAAAGTATTTTGGTCTTAAATATGCTCGTTTAACTAACCAAATTCACAAGTTTAGAAAACGTTAACAAAACACACATTTTAAAGTTCAAAAGTTGTAATGAATGGAAGTTATATGCAATTGGTTAAGGTAAAGAACTTAGGTACTACCTACCGACGCTTAACTTGAAGAGGTAATTTTGTGAACTTATTTTATGTTACGACTGGTTATAGCTATTGAAAGTCTAGAGTTTTCGAAAAGCTCATTACAGGTAGCTTAATAAATCTAACGAACAGTAATAAAGATGACTAGGTGTTTAACACGTTACTTACTTAAGAAGTTTGTGCATGAGCATGTCAATACCATGTATTGATCAATCTATTCAATTCTACAAAATTATTGTTATTTGTTGAATGTAATTAAAAAGTTGCTAGCTCGAAATTTTTGCCCGACTGCGCCAGAAGAATTTATATACTCGATGAATTTATATATATGTCATAACTAAAAAGTGTAAAATAAAATAAATTATTAAAAAAGAAACCGACTGATCCTAAAAAGATCGAAACAAGCTTTAAAGCAGGTGGTACCCATTAATTTTTCACCTGGTTTGAGATTTGCATATGGGTACCGCCTGTTGCTACATATTTTCGTCTTTTACTATCTTAATTGGCTTGAATAGCTAGCGTAGGCAATGCTTTAAAATTTCATTTAATAATCTTGTGGATTAATTACTTAACTCGTGCGTCGATCATTGAAAACGAAGTCGAAGTCACACTCGAGTGATTGTACATCTTATTCCAACGCCGAAGAAAATTTCCCATGATTGCTTAATCTCAATATGTCAATGGAACTTTCTATAAATTTGTGTGCGTTTTAACTTCAATTAAATTAAGCCTTCACAAGCTACATAATCATTTAATCTCACGAGATACGAATACCTGACTAATTGAACTCAATAAGCTTTTGAGTAATTTACCGGCATTACCTTAAGCCACAAAGCTTTTGCTTTGTAGTCCTTTGTCGACAAAATATAAATGGTAGTTCAAATTAGTACAGCCATGAGCGTGGTCCGAAGGTTTACAAAATATTATTATTTGTTTTAAAGAATACTAGCTTTTGCCCGCGGCTCCGCCCGCGTGGATGTTGGTTATCGCGACCAAATATAGCCTATGTCCTTTCTCAAGGTCTAATCTACACCTATACCAAATTTCATCAAAATCGGTTCAGTGGTTTAGGCGTGAAAGCGTAACATACAGACAGACAGACAGAGTTACTTTCCCATTTATAATATTAGTATAGATTAGTATCTGAAATTACTATTATTCCCCGTAATCCCTATAGCTAAAGCTAATTACTTGTGTTAAATGCCACAACACCGCGGTAGCCTAGTGGTATGGGTAATGGACTGCTGATTCGAGGTCTCGGGTTCGATCCCAGGTTTTCCATGGCACACACCAATGACTTTTCGATGCTTTTCGAAGTTATGTGTGTATTTATCGCAGGTTTATAAGTGCCCGGTTAATGGCAATAGGCTCGCCATCTATTACATTGGGACCTTAACAGTAACTGGCGAAATGTGGGTGCTAGCACCTCTGCCTAGCCCTTCGGGGATAAAGGTGTGAGTTTATGTTATGTTAAATGCCAACTGATTGACCAACTAGCTGGGAACACACAAAATAACTGCATAATATTTAAAAAAAAGTCACTTCCCACTGTCTGTCCCTATGTTGTATGCTGAGATCTTTAAAACCAGTTGATGATGATTTTGATGCAGTATTTTAAATAGATAGTGTTGCAGGAGGAACATGTATATGTACGCTACGTAACTAAATTGTCATATCCAGACACTCTGTAATACGTATCTTTGTACATGCCTTTACAAATTCATTCAAACACATTTCTCGCAGTGGGTTCCTATGAGCCGGACGCTGAAGCACGCTAAGCTCCTGCGAATTGTGTACTTTAGCCTGTCGACCTGTGGACTGGAATGCTATCACACTGTCTTTGTGCAAGTATTTAAAGGGAGATATTGTTGTTTGAGATAGGACTTCGCTGGATCGAGGTTGATTTATGCGTTATATTAAGTTATGTGTAACTTAACCACTAAGTAGTTATAGTATTCTTTCAGTATCTTTTAGTAGAATCCGTAAAAAAATAGTTTATAATTAAGAAAACGAGAATTAACGCGACCATGATAAACGTACTTACATACCTTTGTTTGCCTGACGTTTCGACCAGGTTACACCGATGTGGTCACAGGTACAGACAAAATAAGTAAAAAAAAATAGTTTATTATAAAAAAATATTTTAGTATAATATAGTATCTGCGAAAAGACCCGTCAATTTGACTTCACCTCGCCTAATGATAAGCTCATGGCTAAGTCTCGGGAAAAAGGGCCACCATTACAGACACATACGACGTAGGTATCAATGGTAGGCCTCAGTTTAACGGTCTCATCAGATGATTTATCACATTCCGCTTACTTTTGAAAATGTAGTAAGTACAGCAATAAAAATTATGAATTTAAAACAGAGAATAAAGAAATACGTAGAAAAAATACTAAGAGAAACAAAGCAAAATAAATCCAACAACTAACAAATAAATAGGATTTTCAAAGTGCAACCTAGTATGAATCTCATCAAGCTTTGGGTCCCCAAGGCCTACTTTTTCACCGCGCATCGGATCTCGGGCTTAATTGCAGTAGAAGGGTTAAAGTGAGGCCCCAAAGGATTAACAGTGGCAATCTCGAAGTGATTTAGGAAACCAGTGACTTGTGTTACGGTTTGGTATATAATATATAATATATCAGTTAAAGTTCATAGTTACAAGAATTAATGTAGGAGGTGGATAGAGTGCTTATTACCGAGAATTAAAGATTAAAGAATTTATGTAGTAGACAATAAACATTGTAGATTTGTTAATAAGCTTGAGTATTTGTATCATTTTTATGCTGAGATGACTGCAACCAGGAATGAATGGAAAAAGCACACGTGTTGCGCCGAACTCGAATGAACTTGAGATGAACTTTTAAACAACGGGGGTTGTAGTAACAAAGTTAGTTAAAAAAAAATACATAGGAAATAAATATTACAAATTGTCCGGTTATAATAAAATTATTGTCATTTAAAAATTCATTAGTTTTAGCCATTAAGATTTTTTTTTAACTTCAACTTGAATGTTTTCATGTTGCATAACTTTATGTTGTCAGTTATTTTATTATAAATTTTAGGTACGATACACAGTACGCTCTTTTCCACCAAGGCTGTTTTTGCACTATGTAAACACAGCTTATTGTCATTTTTGTGATTAGGGCGCCTGTTTCGTTTAACTACCTCTGAGATGCGCTGGAATAAAGGAGGATTGTGATACACGAATAATGCAACCTCGAGGATGTCAAGAGTCGGAAGTGTTAGAATGTTATTTTTTATAAAATAATCTACAGCTATCGGTGAATTGCAATCCAAACATGGCCCGAATACAGCGTTTCTGGGTTGAAAAACTAATTCGATATTTGTTGAATTTGAAAATGCCATATCGGAGTATTGAAGCCGCAAGGCCATAGTATGCAGTTAACAAGGCATCAGCGTTTACCACTAGGGCTAATTTAAATAGAGCGTATGAAGCACTGTTAACCCTTTTGCATAGTTCTGAAACATGGGCCTTCCAGTTTAGCTGCCTATCGATAGTAAGACCAAGGAATTTTGCTGACTCTACCTCTCGTATGGTGTGGTTATTATAAATTACATTTATAATTATTATCAAGTCATGCAATAATCGAAGCCAGACTTCGACTTCCAGTCGTTAACGTCGTCCTGATACTGTACCCCACTTCGGCATTGAATAGATACCGTACTGTCATCTGCAAAAAGGGACATTTGATAACTGGTAAATTTCGGTAGATCATTGATGTAAATAATGAAGAAAAGTGGTCCTAATACGCTGTCACGAGTCACGCCATATGTAACAGCTCGCGATTCAGATCGATATGTTACCTCGTATTTGCTGTTTATGTCAACTCTAGATATACTAGTAACATGAGTTCTACCAGAAAAATATGATTTAATAAGCTCTAAAGCATTACCTCGAATACCACAGGACTCCATTTTATTTAATGATATAGAATGATCTACATAATCGAATGCCTGAGAATATGGCACATATCGGATATTTTTGTCAACATTGCTAAGTATTGTTTTATATAGTTATAAACAGCTCAATTAATGTTTCTATTTTGTCTAAATCCATTTTGTTCTGGACATAATAGGTTGTTCAGTTCTAAGTAAGTGTAAATTTGATTGTGTACTTACTTTTCAAAGATTTTTGAGAATATTGACACCAGCGCTATTCGTCTACAGAATTCTAGGAGCTCCCTGTCACCTTTTTTGAACAGCGGTTTTACTACTGACACTTTTAACTCATCTGGATACATGCCATTACTAATGCATAAATTCAACAAATGACTTGAATGTCCACAGATATGTAAGTTAGCGGCTTAAATCCATACTAATATTATAAATGCGAAAGTAACTGTCTGTCTGTCTGTATGTTACTGTTATTTTATATAGAGGTAAATTGGACCTTGAGAAACGACATAGTCTATGGTCGCGATAATCGACGACGACTCGGGCGGAATCGCGGGCAAAAGCTAGTAAGTAATAAGTTCACAATTGTTTTTCCTTGTCTCCCAAAATTTATTAGGCTTTTACGGTAATAATTGGTGTCTGACCTTATAACTACATTCGTACATTTCAGAAGAGGAAGTACATAGTAAATAGAACTGATGATGTGTTCTCTCATCTCGAAGAAGATGAATTGGGCACTGGAGAGCACTTTACGATCTCTAGCCTATGTTAGAACATTTGAAACTGTTTGAATCATAGATGGAAGGATAGCCGGGGGGGGCAAATTCTAGTGATATACCAAGCACTAAATGCTAGCCATAGGCCACCAACCACCAACTATTAATGGTCCCACTTCAATTTCAGAGACAATATCAAATGGTCAATCGAACTGCAAACAGTTGAAAAATAAAATTAGTCTTCAAATTAGCTCCAAATTCATTATAACTTAGGTACAGTCAGCATTAAATCGATATTGATGAACAAAGTACTCAAATTGATCTTAATGCCTTGTTTTTCCCCCTTTCCTGTTGTTCTATTCGGTATATTTGAAACACACGTTTAGTTCGAAAAATAATACAATTTTAATTAATGAAACAGTTGCATTTGCTTGTAAAACCTGAGTTTTAAGATCATTTTGAGCCTTTTTTGTCAAAATATTTCTGACGTTGACTTACAGTAGTACAGTACTTACTATGTTTTTGCAAATAACAAATGCAAATAACGCAAATAACGTCAAACAGAGACAACAGCCCATTTTTTGTTTCTAGTATTTTTGTTTGCGCTTAATAAAATTATCCTTATCGATCCTTATTAATCAAGAATTTTCTTTCCAAATCATTTCTGTCTTCTTCGAGGAATTAATATAAATTAAAAAGAATTCGAAGATTTCAACGAACTAAGAACCTTTTTGGAAATCGGTTGAAAAAGCTGGGTCGAACAGTCATTCAAATTAAATATTTTCTTTGAGCCTGGTTTCATGGTTACAAATAAAAATAAAGCATTTTATTTAATTAAAGCGAGTTTATTTAGTTTTTTTGTGAATAATTTTATTTCATATTCAATGTCTTTTTTTAGATTTTTCTAAAAAATCTGTATTTTATATTATTATTTCTGACAGAAAGGGACGGATGTTGCGTCAGCTGTTGTGACACGCAATCGAGTTTATTGAAATTGAGAACTTTTTATTCCATCTTTTTTTTTTTAATACAGCCTCCGTGGCGTAGGGGGTTGTGAACGCAGCCGCTGCACAGGAGGCGCTTGTTCGAACCCCGCTGAGTGCAAATATTTGTATGCATGAATATGGGTATTTGCATTGGTCTGGTCTTGCCTCGGAGAGCACGATAAGCCGTCGGTCCCGGTTGACATACAAACATTTATGGCAGTTGTTACGGGTAATTGGAGCCCTCAAAAGTCCAACAACTGGTCTAACTGCAATGCTTTGATATCGCCTTTGGGTTGTGGAGGTCAGATGGCAGTCGCTTCACGGAAAATATCTAAGCTTAGCCAAATCCGCAGTTGGACTGGTAAATGACTCTAAGTTGATAGCTTCGGATGCGACTGGGATTAACGCTAGGATGAAAAAGTTTCCATAATTATTTAAGATTAAAACGTTTTTTAACAGATATCATTAAAATATGTTTAGTTTTGTTTGTTATCTATATATTTCAAAAAAATATGGTAAAAAGATTGAGCCGCGTCACAGACCGGAACACCTATCCCAAATGAGTTGCGAAAAGGTTCTGTGGATGATGATGATAGTTAAAAAATCATTTTAGAACTTGTTTTTTTCTTCTTCTTGTTTTGTTTTTAAATATGGATGAACAGTTTATGAGAAACTAAGCGGAGTCGGCCTCCGGTTACCTGTCGGCGTCCGTAAGGTCCAGACAGGAATCTGAAAGGACCTGACGGGATGCGGCGAGTGTGATATGTGATGGTTTACGTAGTCTAACTTTTCTCTTTAGTTTCAAAGAAGAACTTTCAACCTACCTAGGTACATAATCTACCTATCCACATTAAGACTTGCATTAAATTGCATTGAGCCAACGACATACTTTCATATAGCCGCATTAAAAAAAAGTTATACTTATTCACAAAATCTATTCAAAACCTTTTCTCTATAGCAATTCTATAGCTTTCATCAATTTTAAAACAAGTGTCCAACACATAAAAAGTTTAACAAAAAGGTAACTTTAATTATAAAGTAGACTTTGAGATTAAAATATTAATTTCGGGTGACTTCGGGAAACTTTATGTGAAGTACGAGCAAACGGAAATGAATTCTCAACATGTACCTATATAAATAATCGTGCGTCTTTTGTTTACATCTGACCCTTTAGACAAGTGCTTCTCCACTTTGAGCTGTTCGAATTCGAATAATGCTTTCGCAAGAGCAGTGATTGCTTATGATTTGGTAAGGATTGCAACGGATTAGAAAGAGCCTGTCGTTTGGACGACAAGTCTAGATTCGAAATTGTCCATGGTCTAGGGCAAAAATCGAGATAATATCGAATTGAATTTCGATTATGAAATTAGTTTTCTAAATAATTTCATATCTCGAGATATTCTTTGATGATGATGATTTAAATACACGATTAAAACCTAGTGAATAATCGGGTGTAGTTTTTTGTTTTCAGATTAATGAAGTTTGTGTTGTGGTTTATGAATAGTGTAAAGTTGAAGATTTATAATTGATTAGTGTCAAAATCCTCCTGCCTCCCATATTTATTGTGATTCAGTGCAATGGAATCCCTCACAATCAGACTTATTTCAATAGTATAATATTAATTTATAATTTTAGTTTAATAGTTAATATAGTAATCATGATCGTTAATGTGATTTCCACAAGGACATTGAATTGTTTAACTAATAATGTAATAAGTTAAGAAAATCACGTCCCGCTTGTTCATGACCGCCAAAGTTAAGATAATGTTATTTTATAAATTTAAATTAAGTCAAAAGATAGCATGGAATTAGAGGCTATCGGAATCGACTCGTCTTATCTCGCTCTGTTTGTGTTCATTAAAAGACCTAATGGTCGACACTGATCCAATAGTTAACACTTTCGAAAAAAACCTTTATTGTAAAGAAAAGTAACTATCTAGTTTACTTGACTACTTACTTAAAAGACATCTAATGGCATATATAATACATGTTCAAAATTTCGCAACACTGTTATGAGTAAATATTGAATTTTCGCCAGTTGTATCTTCAGATTTTTGTTAAGGGTAGGAATTTTTAATAGGTATGATATTATATTTATTAATAATGATTATCACTATTTCTAGTACAGATGTTAAAAATTATGTAACTTGTTGACCTACGTAGACAATGAGCAGTTTTCTAGTAGGTACTTATAGCATTCCTAAAGACGCTCTAGATGGCGCGGCCGGCACTTTTGGTAAGACTTTCAGTAGGTACTTTACTTTAAGTACTTTTTCAGCTGACGACTAGCCTTGTCCACATCTATTCTTAAAGCCCTAATCCATTGATTTCGTTGTGTAATATGTTATGGAATCATGTCATTTTATAAAAAAAAGAAAAAGAAATATGACTCTTCCTGACATCTATTTCTCGATGTAAGCAACTAACTGCTTTAACGACACAACAACACTAAAGATAAGAACAGATGGCGTTGTCACAAAAAAATACCGAGCGAAGCTCGGTCATCCAGGTACGTATTATTAACTAAAATTATGTAGGTATCAACTTTTTGAGGTTACTATGTTACATACAAACTTCAACGCTTCAGAAACAGCAATCAATCAAATTAAGACATTCGGTCAGTTCATGTTCAAGTTCAGTACCAAAAGCTATCTCTGATGATTTTAAAAACCAAGTGATTTTAATACCTACTGGAAAACTGCTCATTGCCGTATTTTTATGGTTAGATTTTCTATCAGTTTTATGTGATTATCGACTATTGTGTTTACCATGTTTACCATGTGTATAATAATTATATATAAAGTAGAAATATGTTGGTTTATAAAGATTTTATCTGCTAATGTCTAAATTAAGAGAAGTTTTAAGACCATTCTTTTTTTAAAAATATGTGTAATTTTGCAGACTGAAGTTTGATTGGTCCTTAAAATGTCTACCATTGGCGCTTTTACCTTACTTAACTAGTCGATATTTCTTCTTGCATTAATCGAGATATCTCGAATCATCTTCAACATCAACATCATTAACTCATTCTCATCATCATCAATAAATGAAGATACAAACAAATGAAGACATGGCTTAAAGGTCTTGTTACCATGCCAATAATATTCATAAAAAAAACCAACTGTCATTCGTTTTGTTACACGAAATTTGTTTTGAGTACCTATACAATACCGAATACGTCCATGGTTTTGGCACTCTGAATTGTGAATACTGAAACATAACATTATATGTTGAAAATTGAAAAAGAAATCTGATGAACGACTCTGGCGCATCTTTGGAGACTGAACCCGATCTCAACGTTGATCCTAGCTTAAATATTGAGACTGAACGCAGAATGGACTGGACTACAAGTCTGTGCCATGCAGTATTGTATGGCTGGGCACAGTCATAGCCCAAAAGCAGAGGGCAAGGCATACTCGTCGTTTCACTGAAATGGTTGTTTGTTATTAGACAGTGGTGGTATCTAAAAGTGGTAAATTTATGTCCAATCATACTAACATGTTAATATGTAGTGCAACTATAATAACTATTAGTAACTATAATAGTCTGGTTTTTATAATCGAGGATTATTTTACCCACAATGAACAACAACACAATGTGGTGTAGGAATTAAAAATTTGGCATAATCTCTTTCACATTTATAACCTTCTGTGTGTATGTATAATGTTTTTGTGGCATAGGAAAACCCCTTAAAAATAGTTTTATTTCAATTTATAACATTCACATAAAATTTCGACAAATTTAAAAAATATTGAAATGCATAACCATTGATACTTCATAAAAAAAATCGATTGTCATATTAAATCACATAACTACAACTTTTAAAAGGAAAGTTATTTGTTGGACAGGGTATAAATGTGTGGTTGGTAGTAGCAACAATTAAGGCAATATGAATATAAAGTAATATTAATTAGGTATGTTTTACTTGCAGATGAAGAACACACCAAATATGTCATCCATGCTGGCAAAGAGCTGATCGAATAACCTCAAAATAATGTGCAATTTATATATCTGTCATCTATATATTTCATATGAGACTAATGACTATAGCGGAGAAGCTATGAATCCATACTGCTGCAGCTGTATTGTAGGCAAAGGACGGAGAGTTGCTGTGGTCATGTAATGACAATTATTTGGTTCTTAAACTGGGCAAGATATGAAGCCAATATTAATCCAGCAACGGTTTTAGTACCTACACATTCTGTGAATATATGATGCAGATTATTAAAAAATTATAATTAAAATGAATGTTTCATTTATATTAATCTGCTAAATGTACTTGTTAATAAAAGGTGTTGTGTGAACCTGGATAAAACTTTATTAGAAAAATATGTCAATAGTAGTTGTTACGTTCATGCTTAACAAAATCTCTAACAATATGCACAATGTCCTTTATATATTATTATATACTTATAGAAAACAGTAGTATATTTTTGAGTCACTTAGGTGAAAGACAAGCACACGGCCCACCTGATAGAAAGTGGCTACCGTGGCCTATGAACGGTGAACATGTGCAACAGCAGAGGCGTCACACTCGCACTGCCAGGAACTATATTACACACATTATTCGAGTTGTAATGGTTGTCGTTAATGATGATGAAAAATGCCTATGTTGTTTTAGAGGATTTGTGAAGGTTTACAGGCTTCTAAAGAGATATGGAACCAACACAAAAAATCATAATTCACTGTAATATCACTAATATCCCACTTTCCTACTCTTGTGTGTAATCTAAAGAAATGCGGTCTAATAACTAACGAGTAATATTTTTTTTTGTGACACATTTGCCACACTTCTTCATTATACGCAACCCTTTTCAAACAAACTTCATGCATTTTACTAAAAAAGCAAGCATATGTTTAACAAACACTCGCCATTTTGTAAAAAATAAGCAATCCGTTCAACTGCTTGGGCAATCGTGACGAATTATTTGTAGCCAAGCGTATTACGGCTTGTCAAACGCCCTGTCTCTCCAAATGACCGGCAAGTCCTCTAAAATTGTCTATGATACTGGTGAAAAAAGCCATTTTCAACCCATTCTAATCAATGGAATAGAATAGGATAAAATAAATCAATTTATAGGAGAAAAATATTATTATGTTCATGATTTGTGATTTGATTCAACAAATATAATTATACGCAACCTGCAATAGCCTAATTTTATGCATTTTATAAAAAAATAAATAAAAATACACCGTCATTCATATCAGCTGATCGAAAATCCGCCATTTTGTAGCGTTATCTCCGGCTTTTTATTAACGCTGGTGGAGCGTCCATTTTTGACGATTGTCAGTCGTATTCGTTCATGAAAGTAACGTCTTGGCTAGCAATTAAATTGCTCCTCGCCGTTGGCTACCGAATTAGTCGTAAGCGTATGTCAGTTCCATACATTTCATAATCTATTCGTGTTTCGAATGGTTTCATCATGGCTAGCTTGCTGTAGATAATAATGTACTTCTCGGTCGTTGCAATCGATTGGACTGCTTGTAAATTCGGCTTGGCTTCCAATTTTAAGTTCTATCCGTTGAATCGTATTGCAAGTTGTAAATCCCATTCATTTGTCATTCTATTCTATGCGTTTCTACTGACGATCGTGCCACTTGTCTAGAACCTCTGAATGGATTATTAATTGTTCGTGGCGTAACGGAAGTGAGCGCGGCCTCTACGCAGGAGGCGCGGACTCATTTGTATGCATGAATATGGGTATTTGCATTGGTCTGGTGGAACCTCGGAGAGCACGTTAAGCTGTCGGTCACGGCTGTCATGCAAACATCTATGGCAGTCGTTACGGGTAGTTGAAGTCTTCAAAAATTAAACAACTGGTCTAACTGCAATGCTTCGATATCGCCTTTGGATTGTGGAAGTCAGATGACAGTTGATTCACGGAAAATATCGAGGGTCAGCCAAATCCGCTGCTGGATTGGTAAATCGGACACCACACTCCAAGTCGTAAGCTTCGGATGTGACTGGGCTTGACGCTAGGATATCGAAGAAGGAGCATAGTGGCAGAGCGTACGACTGCTACTTCGGAGGTAGCAAGTTGAATTCCCACTCAATGCAAACATTGTTATATTTGCATATGTGTATGAATCGTATGGAGGCAATAGGAGAAAGAATGCTGCATTTAGCTGTGATGCGAATGCTGAGATGGATGTGTGGTGTGACGAGAATGGATAAGATTAGGAATGATAAAGATAAAGATACCACTTATACGCCTGAATGGCAAACTGCAAATGGACAAAATTTGTCCAAAAAGGTGAGCAAAATTTTGCAGCACATGGTGCCAATATTATCGTGAATAATAGTAATAATATTTCTTGTTTATTTTTTGTATGTTGGTATTAAAGTTTATTATTTATTTATTGTTTATTATCATCGTGAATAATGAAATAAAAAAAGTTGAGGTTTTAGGTTATGTACAACTCCATCATTGCCGTTCCATTTAAAGTTATTAAAATTCAATAATTTACGTTTTTTCATTATAATTTGTTATATTATATGATATGTTATCACTTAAGAGCTCACAGCTCCAGCCTCGAAAGTCGAAGTCCTTTAATCAATTTGCCTAAATTCAATATAATTATTATTCAATCATCTAGTTCAATTAGAGCCAATTGCGATTAGTTTGTCACTTGTAATTACGTCACGTTATCTGCAATGCAGTTGAAATATCGACACCAGAAGTATGAATTAAGGTAAGGGACATTTTGGCGAAAATCTACTATATAAAAATAAGTCGGGTTTTCCTTCCTGACGCTATAACTCCAGAACGCACGAACCGATTTCCACGGTTTTGCATTCGTTGGAAAGGAAGAAAAAATTTCAACAGAAAAGCGGGCAAGCGATAATCGACATCCACGCGGGCGGAGCCGCGGGCAACAGCTAGTTAGTTATAATATTATATAGCTGGATTCGGAATTTCGCGCTCTATCGTTTGGTATACATGAAATATCTGTATCGTTAAACAATAACCCTTATAGTAGACTTTGCGGTACTAAGACAGATTGTTGATAAAAAAAGTTTTTAATGGACCTAATACCTTATAGTTTCCTCTTTTTCATGGTACTTACTTTACTAAAAAAGAGAAAAATCCAGTTGTGTAAGGTATAATTACAGTTAAGCACAGTTTTCTTAGTAGTAATTCTGTACTTTAACGGGCAATTATTGTTTCTAATTTAAGGTAAGGGACATGCTGTTTTTGAAACCTATTAAGCTTACGTAAATCTTTCTCATATGGCTTTAAATAGGAGGAAATTCTAAGAAACTTTGTCAAACACATCGTAGAAATCGGAAAGGGCGACAAAAAATTACAGAAGAATTTGTGAAATATATTGTTTTTTTATCTCTCCTGAAAAAATGTACGATTAGAATTGTTTACAGGCGAAGCCGCGGGCTTCGTCTACTTTATGACATAAAAAATATAAAACCAGCACTTTAAATCTGGTTAATTATACAAAAGCTGTCATAAAAGGAGGCAAGTTGTTCAATAAAACTCAGGTGTAATGTTGTGTTTATAGCCTCTCCACGAACATGCTAAGGTACCTACGTTTACAAACTTTAAACAACTTAGGCAAAGGTTATTAAAAAGTTTGATAATGTGACTATATCCAGCTGTTCCTTATCGTTACATTAATTTTTTTAAAACCACTTACCACGTGACTCACATATCACTGCCATATTTTTTTTCTCACGAATGTGGCAGACAGTCTCACGGCTCACCTGATAGAGAGTGGTTACCAGGGATGTCACACTCGTGCTGCCGACCCTGTACACACAGAGTTTCTGTGCCGTGAGTGTAGAAGACAAAGCAAGAATAGCCTTTGGTCTTCCCACCGACAGCACAGAAACCTACCTGTGAGCTCTGGCTAGTTATTTTTGTTTGGTTATTTTTCACAAATCCACGCAAAAATCATTTTTTTTGAATTTTGAATTTCGGAATTTTGTACTTCGAGATTTTGTACATTGGGAGTTTGTACTTTCGTCATTATGAAATTCGGTATTATTAACTTCGGGCTTTTAATATGTTGTCCTACCATTATCTGTTTTTAATATTTGTTGTTATAGGAGCAACAGAAATATCTATCAAGGTTCAATAGATATCCCGGTGTCAGACATTCATCAAAGTGTGCGTGCTATTTCACTCATTATACCGATGTAATCGATCTTATTTATTTTGTTTTATTGGTTGGGTTTCATTATTATACTTACGGTACACAAGTAAAATGTATGTACATTTATGCACACTTCATTCCCAGTGGGAAGCAAGCACCAAAATCTTGGTACCTGGATAATTAAAAAGAAATAAAAACATGTTTTATACCAATATCTAAATGTTTTTTAATCAACAAGTTCCGTTGAAAAACCTAATGTTTTCTTTTTTTCCAATTAAATTTAGAAGGTTTTCATGATGAGTGAGATAAGCCGTCGTCATACAAACACAAATAGTAAGTACATCCGGTATTATCCGCGGTTCTGAAGTAACTTGACAGAGCCAAGTGCTGTTGACCTATTTACCCGTCGAATTCGTTCGAATTTTTTTCATCAAAAATATTATGTGCACAACCTGTAACTTTTTAGTTTGTGCTTCTTTGCTGTTCTTTTTTTAATTTTTACATCTATTACAGAGTATTGAATTACTTGACTTAATATCATCATCATTGATCAAGACAAGTTATAGGTTATAATTATGAGAATATCTATTCAGTGCTATTAGTCTATCTATTCTGTGCTATGAGGGAATTCGTATGCTTGTTTGCCATCTTAGTCCTTTAAAAGAAAATCACTGATAAAAAACTATTCTCTTTTATTTGACATGCTGCCATACATCATGGGATCCTGGGTTTAAATTAACCAATTGGACAGTGTCGTTGTTAAAAAAAAACTCTTGTCAAGAAGCATTCGCTGCATAAATGTAGGACAATTTGCTGTGTACTTGCTGATTAGGTGTGTGACTCCCTAAGTAGCAGCACAGAGTTAGCAAAAATGTGGTTTGAGAGTGTGGATCGACACACCTAATTCTTTTACTTTTACTGTTGCAAAAGTACATTTATAGACATTTTATGGAAACAATCAGATGTATGCAAATAAACATATTCATGCACACAAATATTTGCGCTGGAAGGAATCGAATCCACGACTATCGCCAGTTGAACGCTGAACTGCTATACCCACGGAGGACAGAATTACCACACTCATTCCTTAATAATGCAATAAATATTCACATAGGTATAATCAAGCCATAATAAAAATAATTATTATGCAGTTTGCGTTGAGTCAGTTTGTTTGGCACACTTACAGCGGTATCGGTACGGGTCGATAACCACTACACAGCTGACAGCAGCCGAGTCGGCTCACGCTCGGCATACCCGACACATACCGAGCATTACCGAGCGTTACCGAACACGCGGCTCGGCAAGTCGGCACGGCCGACGCAGCGCGGGGGGGACGCAACACGACGCGACACACATTCGGCGCGGCAGCCAATCGACAGTCCGCGCCGAGTCGCCGCGCCATTGTAAACTCCGTTTTTGTGCCTAATCAACATTTTTAAAATGTCTATGGAAATACAGTTAATACATCAAATAGAAAAGTACGAATTCTTATATAATTTTCATCTGCCGGAATACAACCGTAAGGATTTGGTTGAAGATGCGTGGGCAAATATTGCAGCGAGCACAAACCTATCGAGTGAGTACTGATGACACGTGACGTCATCTTTGGATTGTATACACCGCGTGCTATATTTAGATGCCTATTCATTTGTAGGTTGTTCCACTCGGTAATGTACGCTATTATGTTTATATTATTGAATCGCTCTGATTCAATAACAAGCCGTAATAGTTGAATGACGGGTGGTACAACGGATTATAGGAAATATATGATATATGATTTTATAATTGATTTATTTTTCGTGCGCGGTAGTTGTTGTCCTTTTTAGTTTCCCAATAAAAATAGAAGAATATACCTAGTAAGAACCCCGTTTAAATGAACGTGAAAATTGATGATCAGACCAAATAATTCGTGTAATTTTGAAAGTTGTTACAGTTAGTCTTTTAGCTGCCTAGATGAACAAACTAAAAGTCCCCGAATGTGGGACCTGAGCCGGAGGTGGGGGAAAGGGGGAAGTTCCTTTTTTTCAATTTTTTGCTAATATATTGAGAACGCTTAATAATATCTCTTTAGTAACTTCAACACTAAATTTCCCATAAATTATTGTCTAGATATTATTAGTTTATTACTATAGGATCAATACTTTAATAAATACAAGAGGTGAAATGTAATAAAGCTTACCTACTAATTTGTTATAAAATCAACTCGGCTTGATCACGTAGAGATCGGTGCTTGTTCCATTGGTGTTTTGGAGAAAAGATGATTCTTCAAATATACCTAGCACCCAGTACTCAGTCTGAGATGAACAAATCTAGATTCACTTGGTAGATAGATAGATGGATAACTCTTTATTGTACACCAACATTAGATTACAAGAGATAATAGAATAGGTAGTAGGTATGGATTACAGTAATCACGAATTATAATTCTTACATTTGACCTCTCGTATTTATAAAGTATTAATCCTACAGTAATAATGTCAAGATAAAAATTGTAGGAAATTGAATGTAGATAAATAATTTAAAAGTAAGTAAAGGGATATTATTAATAGTTTTCAATATACAAGCAAAATACTGAATTTGGTCTTTTAACTCTGGCGAATTGTGTCATTTTATGGTACTTATTCAATTTAAAGACTTCATTCAAAATCACAACATAAGCTCAGCTCAACAACTAACTTAGAACGAATATTATCATATCACCAATTATAGGAATTGAGATTAATTTAAACTGAATTGTAGTAGGTACCCATCACGTGGTATATAATCGAGTAGGGGGTACCGTAAATGCCTACGTGAGAACTATTTTCATTAGATAATCTAGACTGAGTTTTTTTTAAATAATAAACAAAGGCTTTTCAAATAATTACATTCTACTTTGTTTTAGTCAGCGACTGCAAGGAAAAGTGGCGGAATATAAGATCGTCTTTTCTAAGAAGTATGAAGCATAGTGGATCAAAAGTAAAGAAGCCATATTACCTAACCGACTACTTAAAGTTTATTCTACCGTATTTGAAACCTATACACATTGAGAGTACCGACGACAGCCATTTCGAGACACAGTCAAACATTGTACAAACTGATACAGGAGTTGCAGTAGACTTTATAAAAGCAGAGCCTGAAGAATACGGAGACCATGATGGAAACACTGAAAATAATGCCGAAAATGGTATTCTAAGTGACTTGCTAACACGTCGATCTCCTGTAGTTGTACGTCGAAGAAGACGATTTATACCAGCCGGGAGAAGAAATCTGTCAGAAGTAAATAAACATAGAAATAAAGTGACATCAACGTACCAAAGAAATGACGTCTCACATAGTGACGTCGGTAATTCTACAAACAATACTGCAATGAGAATGTTTCTAATGAGTTTGTTACCAGAATTGGAAACAATGAACGAAGAGCAAATAAGACTGTTTAAAATTAAATCGATGGTATTAATAGATGATATAAAATCAAATTATGCGCAAATAAGACGGAATACTTGTGGGGCTGATGGAGAGAGGTTACAGAAAAGATTAATAAATCTACTTTTAAAATCGTTGGAGCAACAACCTGCTGGAAAATGAAGTATAAAGACCAAAGAAGAAAGTTGTAACTAAATGATTATATAATATAATGATAAATATAATATAAGCCTGTTGTTGGATGTTTTGCCAACAAACGAGTTGTACCCGCGATTCCGTCCACGTTACTACAAGGTTTCGCACAAGTTTGAAGTAGGCTACATATTACAAGTCGTCATTCCCGGCACAGCGTGTCGCCAAATTGTTTCAAAGCAAGTTCCTCTTAGTTCTACTTTGCCGTTACCATCACAATGATTATGTTTACAGTGAGCTTTATCATTAAATGGTACGCCTGATGTCATCGGTGGTGAGGTAAAAAATACACGCTCAATTTTTGTACTATTTTTAATACACTTGCAGTATCTAGTCTACTTACTATCTGTCTAACCGGTAAATTTTGTTTCCTCGTTTAAACTGCGGTGACAATACATAATAATAGTCAGTAACCCATAACTGGGTCAAGTTAAACTTCTCAGGAACTTTTCATCTTGTGATGTAGATCACAAAATGAAAATATCAATATCTACGGTCTATCATGTATTAAGGTGATTTTCCACCAGAGGGGCGAGACGAGACGAGGCGAGGAGAGAATTGAAATTTGTATGGCAAATTTTCAATTCTCTCCCAGCGTATCTTTGGTGGAAACAGTGTGGATTGACGAGAATATGCGAGGCGTGAATTGAAATATTTGTTTGTGCATAAATGAACCGTATTGGTTCCTAAATAGAGTATAAATCACCTTCAAAGTGATTTTGCACCAGAGTGGCTAGGCGGGGCGAGGCGAGGAGAGAATTGAAATTTGTATAACAAATTTTCAATCCTCTCCCAGTGCATCTTTGGTGGAAACAGTGTGGATTGACGAGAATATTGACGCCTAATTTTTGTTCGGAGTTTTCGGCATTGACGCTAGAATAAAGTTATATCGAGCATTGTGTGTGAGCTGTCTAAAATACATTTATATATGAAGCATACGGGCGGGCGGCGGTCACGCGCGAGCTCGCGATGGCAATTTTTAGTGGAAAAGGGTCAGTGCGATTTCAATTCTCTTCTCGCCTCGTCTCGTCTCGCCCCTCTGGTGGAAAAGCACCTTTAGGCATGATTATCTATCATCGTTGGTGGTCTGAGAATTATAATATACCCTATTGTTCCTCTGTCAATTTAAGTGAACTATCAGGGCTCTTGTTTTGTATGAAATCAGAAGTGCTCTAGTGTCGGACATGAAGGATGCCTCTGGGGTGAATATCCATTATAACCCTTACTACAATCATCTACAAAATTGACGAAATTAAAATATGATTCATATCCAAAATTTTGTTTATTTATACTTATCATCCTCAAGGTGGCTGGGACACACTGTATGCGGAAGGCGGAGGATCGGGAGTAATGGCGCACATTGGGAGAGGCCTATGTCCATCAGTAGACTGCAATACGCTAATTGATTGATTGCTATCACTCTCAACCGTGCAAAGTTGAGATAATGATGTTAATAAAATAAGAACGGTCATAATTTTTATCACTTTGTTTTTACCACTAGGTAATTTGACTATATCAACATTATTGTCCGCGGTTGGCTTGACAAACAAAGGGAAATCGCCGGTTTCCAAACTAAAATCACGAATCTTTCAACCCTCAATATATATTTTTGTAACGCAAAATCCTTGTTATACAAAAACAGTAACGGTTCACCGGAGCTGGCACCGAATTTATAACCTTTAGGTGCGCCTTGGAAATTCACACCAAATATTCAACGAACTTTTATTAAGATATCGCAAATCTTTAATAATCCGAAGATGTTCTCTTAAAAGGTGTTCTTTTATGAAAATATTTCAGAATCTATATGAAAGAATGCATGCGCGGGTGTAGGGCGTTTACACATAAATAATAAATTTTTGACACTGCATTTTTATTCATAAATACTTATAAATAAATTAATTATACAATAACTAAAAAGTAATACTAGTCCCAAAACTTATGTCGAGTCAAATAACTCATCAGTATCGTTCCCGGCGCAAAGGTGCCCACGATGCTGGCCGCGTTGCCTCGTTGAATCGCAACGGCCATCCTTTGCCACAGGAACGAACCAGAGCGGGAGTCACCGCCTTGGTCGTGGATGCGGCAGCTAATTTCCGCGATCAACCTCTTTGCCTCTGACCCCCAACTGCCCATACTCTCTACCGCAATGGGCACAAATTTAGGTACTTATTTGTCTCACATTACTGACTAGTAATTTTTTTCAATATCCTTTATTAATACCTATTAAAAAACTAGGTACACGATCCACCTAATAGCAAAGGTATAATCTGTATACACGAAAAAAACATTATATTATGTCATACGTTCTCGGCACTTTCAAAAACTTTGTAACTTTGTTTATTAAAAAACTACAATAAGTGCATCTGTTTTTTGAAGAGTCTTAATTATCACTAATACGACCAAAGGCAAATACACTTTATGTTACAGTAATTTATGCCACCAATATCTGTGGAGAAATATGACTGTGAAACTCCCACTAAACATGGTGATTACCTCATTATCCGCTCGGTTACCGTGTGTAACGATCCGTGTACAGCGCTTACTCCGCAGCACCCATTTATTGGTGTAACTGAGAAATTGTACATTGTATCTAGGAAGGTTGGAAGATTGCTAATACTTTATTGCGTTCATTGGTCATGGTACAAGTAACCTGGCTAAAGAACGCTAGTAAAACCAATAAGCTTGCTAAGCGGAGAATGTCAGCCGACTCTTTTAGAAAAGTAGTAGAAAAGAGAACAGAATACTTTTCCTTAAAAATTAATTACTTAAAACGTGGAGCAATAAAAGCAGAAAATAATCCTACTAATATTATAAAATGCGAAATTTGTAAGTATGGATGGATGGATGGATTTTGTTCCTCTTTCACCTAAAAACTACTGAATGGATTTTATTGAACAATACAATAATATAGCTTCTACATCAGAATAACACATAGGCTATAATTTATAACGATATCCGATATTACAGCGATAACTGACATCCACGCGGGCGGAGCCGCGGGCAAAAGCTAGTAGGATTCTAATTCTTGATAAATACGTAAAGGAGATAGACAATGCCACTTCCGTTATCCTCTTCGGAGGACGGATGTAACATCGTCTCTATCCGTTATGACATTCACGATTATGACTTTCATAATGGTTGGGCCATTCTATAAACGTCAAAATCGTGAATTTATTATACTAAAAATTATGCTATAAAAAGTAATTTACAGAAAGTATGCTATAATTTTGTGTAATAATAGTCAATGTCCTTTGTTTCGTAGCTGAAACTCGACCGCTGACAATGGCGAAAGATATTGATATAAAAATGAAGTACAATAGCGATGTTACGGTTTCATGCTGATGGCGGTGTAACGATGCTTCTCGCTTAATCCATCTTACTTTTTTGCGAAAGAAATCTTTAAAGACACAGACTCGGTTATATAAAGCTTTTGCTTTCTAAAAGTAATCTGAATTTAGATAAACTAAAGATTTCGTTGCCAGGTATTCTTAGTATTTCTTTAAAGATTGCCGAAAAAAAGTGCCCGAAAATTCATATTTACAACATATTTTTTTTTGGAGGAAGGCTAAGGAATGTATTTATTTTTTATGATAAAATTAATATCTTATAGAATATGTAAAAACTTTACGTAACTAACAATTTTGCACCAAGATTAGAGAAATTTCCTTTACAAATTGGAAATTCCACCTATATCAACATCTCAAAATAACCAAGCTTTAGTTGAGAGAAATTTATAAAAAAATATTCGATTTAAATTTTTTTTTTTTAAGTAGTAAAGCATTTACGGGCGTTGACCCTTGTTTGGTATATCAACGTTTGATCAAAAATCACTTCGACTATATAATTTCAGTTACAATAAAGTCATTTCGCATAATTATTAATTTGACCGACTATTTTATTTGGTAGAATTTTATTTAGCATAATTATTTATTTGGAATAATGTCATTACACCGAATTTTCATTTGCACTAATTCTATTTAAACTAATGCTTCATTAGGCTAATAATGATTTACTCAAGAGATCATATCGAATAATCGGTTCAGTAATAATTAGTTTTCTTTCATTTTCAATAAACTGAAAGTGGTTTCTTTGTTTTTTTATATTTTATTTTTTGTCTGGCACTCAGTGGCCGCTGCCTCGTGCTTGTTGTGGTCACAGTTCTAACCAGCCTAACCCTGCCGATTTCAGTGATGTAAGAAAACCACTAAGAGAAATAATACAATTAAAATTGAAAAGCTCTTAGTGCAATTGGCGGGGGGTTAGGTTAGGTTGGTTAGGCGAGCGAGCGAAGCGAAAGTGCCGCGGCAGCGGCCGCCGAGTGCCAGATAAATAACAAAAATAACATGAAAAAAATAATGAAAACCGTACCTTACCCTAAAATACATTACATTGTACCAATTGAATATTCGATGAAATACATATTATACCAACTGAACATTACATGAAATGAGCATTATATTTTTTGATCAATAGTGTAAATGTTGTTATCGCAAATAAATATTTGATGAAATGAAAATTATGTCAATCGATATTAATTATGCAAAGCAATTATGTTCTCAAACGATGTTCGAATTAGTAACATTCGAGCAGACGTTGTTATACCAAACAATGGTGAACTATTTAGGGGGTTAAGAGAAGATGAAGTGAAGAGGAAAATGTGTTCAATATCAACAAAATCATACCTTATTAATTAGATGAGATGGTAATCACAACCAATACCATCATCATCTGAGCGCCAATCTTCATTGCTCCCAAAGCTTATACTTTGGGGCCTGGAGTCCTTTCCTAGTTATTTTCTTACTTTTACGGGAGCTACTACAAACATTCATCATTCAGTAGGCTGTACCTACCAACTTGCTGGCGAGGTTAGCTTGGGCCCGAAAATATTAGTAGGGTCCCACACACCCGATCGCCCCCAATATGAGATTAATCGTTTCCTGAATATCTCTCCGCTCCACGCATCTCCACCGCATAAATATAAACGCAGTGTTAAGGTTGACAAGCGGAACTCATTCAATGGCTACTGTCGTATTTTTAACTAAACGTGGCCTCTCCATGGGGACGCGATGTCATGTTTGACGTGTGCTTGACCCGTGATATTTTAATCACCCGTGACTTTGATTGCTGCTTCAGTGAGCAGAAATAATTGGAATTTTGCTTCATTTCATTAAATTATAAAAGTGTAGAAGAATGGATGGGTGCATAAATGGATTTACGCGGGTGATTAAGCTTAATTTAAATATTACATTTTATATTGAGAATAACCGAAATATAACTACAACACGAAGTTAAAAAGTGTAGATCGCAAACGGATGCAGCCAGATGTAAACAGCAACAGCTAGTTTATTTATGAAAGACTGTTTGCTCTCACAGGACTTTGACCGGGTCATACACAAAAGCTTCATGTGTAGGTTCATACTCCCTGTACCGCAGCCGCGCAGGTTGAATGAAGCTGTTACTTGTAGATGCTTTATTATCTTCTTTTGATTTTATAGCACTAAGGAGTATTCGTATCTCGTTAATTACCTGATTACATGGCTCCTCGTGAAGTACAAATGTAAGGGTCGCCCTATTTATTCCTGTGAGTTTCGTAAATAGCAACTAAGGGCATGACCTCTCAGTTGTTGTCCAGTCCATCCATATTGAGTGCCCAGTGTCTGCCATGAAGCAACTTTATGTAATATAACGAACGAGAAAAACTTCGTCAGTTAATAAAGTCTTTAACTTTAAATATTAAGGAGGTAGGCCCTACAGAAAACCGCGGCAATAATAACCTCGTGGGAATAACCTCACTGGAGAATTTTTGTGCTGTGAAGACCAAAGGTTATTCCTGCTTCATCTTCTACACTGACGGCACAGAAACTCTCTGTGTTTACAGGGCTTGCAGCACGAGTGGGACTCCCATGGTGTTACACACGTCCATAGGCCACGGTAACTACTTTCCATCAGGTGGACCGTGTGTTAGTCTGCCACCTCAGAGGTAAGTATAAATATTTTTTTGAGTCCTTTATCAAATAATTATAATACATTATTTTAAAGTGATGATTCAAATAAAATATGATGATGATTCATCCATCGATATAGATTTAAAACATACTGGACCCAAAATACTGCCCTGTAGTACACTTAATAGCAATCAAATAACATCCTAGTATCACGCAAAACTTTAGTTAAGAGTCATCTAATCTACTTAAGCGGCTTTTGATTTCGATTAGGTGCTCAA
This sequence comes from Eilema caniola, assembly GCA_949126895.1. Taxonomy (NCBI): domain Eukaryota; kingdom Metazoa; phylum Arthropoda; class Insecta; order Lepidoptera; family Erebidae; genus Eilema; species Eilema caniola. Next base: position 6,818,918 of record OX421476.1, read on the forward strand.
TTATTGCGTAAAATGGTGCGTATTGAATGATTTTTAACTAAGTTAAGAAGGGTTTAGGTTTAGACCCCGGATTAATTCCTACTTATATTGAGGTAATACGAAATTCCATTCCATATTATATTTGTAGTTATTACTTTCGGGTCTATATGTGTATTTAATATAGGCTATGAAGTAATTGTTTATTATTCATTAAGCATCAAAGTTCAACAATTATTTTCAGCTGTTGCGATAGTAAATTTCATTATATATTCTCTCGCCTGCCTTTCATAATTTTTTCTCTTAAATTATTTTCCAATATTCTAAGCTTGCTCAAAGACCACAAGGAGAACTAGTAAGTAGTATCGTGATGTGATAAGAAGGCAATGATGGTAGCACTATACGGAAAATATCGAAGATCAGCCTCATGACAGTTAGTCTGGAAAACCAAGTTGGGAAAACGATGAGCTTTTTGAGAAGATAATGATGATAAGTATACTGAACTGTATGTCAATGATAACGTCAGCTCTAATCAAATATAGTATTTAAACGAGCTGACAAAAGGTACACTTATTTTTGAGCATTGTGGTGTTTAACTAGCACATGCAAGATAACAAAAGATAAGTTTATGGTCGCAAATATAAGTAACAATGTTGGTCTTAAAATTAACAATTCCTAAGTTACAACAGTGTTAAATACAATAAACTGCCACCCAAACTAAGCTGATGCCTGTATTTTGGGGGTCAGTGCACTAACGAGACATGTAATTTATGCGTTATTGTTGATGAATCGTATTACAATTTAGGTAAGGGTAACAAAACAGGAAGATTGTAATTATCACAAACCAAGAAGTTAAAAATTAAACAAAACCTTATAAACAACAGTTTATTATTACAGACAAGAAGACAGAAGTTAAATATAGATAAAGGTTACAAAAAGGTATATCGGTAATAGACGGTAACGTACATGATATACTTATTATGTAAGTATTTCGCAATAATAATTTTTGAGTGTACATTATTCTCATAATACATAAAGCCAATATAAACCAACGTAAATTGTACTTTTTGTGTCATACATACTTCCTCTGATATAACAATTGCTTCTTTCTGTTTAATTAGGTTCTCATATCGCAGCCTTGGCAGGAAGACTTAGCTCAGCTGCCTATGCGGTTAGAAAAATAAGGTCACTGACTGATGAGGAAACGGCACGATTAGTTTATTTTAGCTACTTTCATAGCCTTATGTCGTATGGTCTGATGCTGTGGGGCTCAGCTGCTGATATTGAGACTATTTTCATATTACAGAAACGAGCGATACGAGCAATCTATAGCCTCAGACCCCGTGACTCGCTGAGAGAACTATTTAAAGAAATTAATATTTTAACAGTTGCTTGCCAATACATTTACGATAATGTTTTATATGTACGCAAGAACCTAGATCTTTTCAAAAAAAACTCTGACGTACACAATTATAATACGAGGAATAAAAATAAACTTGTAGTGCCAAAACTCAGACTTACAAAGGTTGGTAATTCATTTGTAGGTATCAGTATTAAAATGTTTAATAAAATTCCTCAAGAGTTGGTTGACATGCCACTAAATAAGTTTAAAATCGAAGTATAAAGACTTTAATGAACTAAAAAAAAAAAAAAATACCTTAATGATAAAAATGCATGGTCATCCTAATCTTTTAGCTTGCTTGCACAATATAAACCTATGAAAAAAAAAACAAATTGTTTTAAAAAAGAAACTATAATATTGTTCACTGAGTTTCTTGCTGGTCTCTTCTCAGTAGAACCAACTTACCGAACCAGCGAAAGAATCATTTTCAAATGATTTATTTACTTAATTTAATATTCTATTAGTAATTTCTTGACATGATTGTAAAATTTTGACGTTCATATGTGCTCTTTATGTGCCTAAACTGAATAAACGAAATTGATTCTTTGATTCTTTATATTTTTTACATCGAAACAACGATTAATACCAGAAATAATTATTGTAATTGTTTAATGACATAATGCCAGTTTGATATGAGGTTAGGTATATTTGAAATGATCTCCCACCATCAAACATCAATGTGTGATATGAAACGGATTTTGGAAAGATAAAATTAGCTGACAATAGAAAACCATAAACATTAAAGAGCAATGTCACAAAAAGTACACTTAAATACAAAGCTTTCATTTTACATAATATTTTCACAACATTTTATAAATTAATCATAATTATTATACAACAAGAGACCCATATATTTGATACTTCCAATCATCAACAAATAAAACTATTTTTGGTCCCATTACAACAATTATGTAAGGTAATAATAATAGTTATATTATCTTTAGAGGCGTTGCAAAACTACTCAATAAATAACGTTACATGCTCACAGATATTTTTTGATTTTTTATAGAACTCATCAATACCGGTATTTGATAGTTAAGCAGATGCTCCTAACTATTTAATTTGCCTCAATAAGAGTATTTTTCAATGGATTTATTGGATTTGGTTACTCCCTAGCTTATTATTTTTAGCATACTTGAATTGTGCGGGAACTTTCGGCAAACTTCAATCTAGATTTGTAATTCAAAGATGAAAGAACGAAGTTAACCCATGAAATGTATTCAGATTATTAGCATATCATTATGTGGAAATATATTGTCTAATATAATTAAGTTCTACGATTATAATAACTGTTTATTGAAAATTTCAAGCCCAGAAAAAGTAATTGGATTAAAAATAAACTTTTATCTCTGTTAGCACGTTCCAAGCTCTACAATATGCAATCGTTGTATTTGATATTTTAATGCAGAATATTTCTTCATATTCATTAAAGCGACAAATTACATACTTCACAAGTAAACTAGCTTGAGTCCATATTTTAGTGCTTTTAATTGATTCATTGTCTGTTGTGCCTGGTAATGTTTCTTGTTTCTGAGGTCATATAATTGGGACTTTAATGTCTCAGCGAGCAGTTTAGTACCAGGCTGCTTGAAGATTTCACCATAAATAACAATCTTAGGCCTACAAACCTGTAATTGATTTGACACTTGGTAGGTGGTAATTACATCAATGTTGTTAAATCATGATCGTTATTACAGTTTACATAGGATTGTCGGTGTATTACTTAGTGTATGGGCGTTATAGTGGATATTTACTATATGGTGTCCTGCTAATGATGGACACAACTCTGGTTTAGGCTTTTGGTCTACAGTAGTTTCCATGAAATCTACGCTAAACCAATATATTGCGAATGTTAAAGTACCTATTTAAGAGAAAATGTCCCAGGCTCTAAAATGCTTTGGATGAAAGCAGGTGGTTCAGCATTCAGATGATGATGATGACGTCTCCTACATGGACGTATTTGATCTGATTATATTTTGGCTGAGCTGGGCTAGTCCGAGGTTATTTGAAATATACAGTGAATCGATCTGTAGGCCGGTACTCGAGATTTATTTGTGGATACAGATATTTTTAGGATTGAAGAAAATTCAATACATGAATTGCCCCATATTTTTAATTTCAGTTAAAAATTCTTGTAATGAATGGCAAACATATTTCTTCTAAATATGGGGATAAATACAAACAGTGGACTAATAACTCTCAGTCTATTCAATAGCTAATTATTAAATGCATTCATTTACCAAAGAGGTTTACAACATAGTTATATTCTCTCTCCTGCTTTTCAGTTTATCAAACGTTGAAAACACACTTTCATTCAATATTTTACCAACATTGGAGAATTTTATTTAAAAAAGCATGATACGCCACTGTTAGTGATGACACTGACAAAATTAATGTATTTTGATATCTCGAATCGAGTCAACGATCCGTATTAGTCCATGGAGTCTCATCTAGAGTACAATTCATACTGTGGTGGCAGCTGGCAGCATCGTCAATCACGACATGACTAACGTCAAACAATATAATATAATGTCAAATAATGTTCCGCATGGAACCTAGCATTTCATTGAATTGGTTTTCAACTACAATGAAGGAGAATACTCATTTAATCAAAGCCTTATAACTTATGCCGATTTTCTTTAAAAAGGAGACTTAAAACCAGAGACTGTAAGGCTTTAATAGAATGTGGTCACGAGTGCTTTGACATAGTATTGTCTGCCATAGTCGAAAATCAAAGGAATACCATTGGCAAAGAAAATTCACCAAACTGGCTCGTTGCAGAGCTACCTGCCGCTGTTACCTTGGAATACACTGAGCCTGATACTAAAGCAAGCGTACATACAATTTCAATCAAACTTAATACAAAAATAACATGCTTTATTACATACACATCATTACACATTATTAGGTTATTATTTAACTACATTATATAATTTCAGGTCAATGTGAAATGCTCCGTCTCATCTAACATATCTTATCTTTTAGCACCCGTCACGCCATCAAACCTTCTTACGTTGCCTTAGTACCGATTCTACTGTACTACTTATGTTCATGATTAAATTTAATCTCATTATGTCTTAGCGCAATAAATACTATAGAAAAAGGAAATCATAATTTCAAGTCAGCAATTTACGTTATACTGTTTATGAATCCTTTTAACAGAGTTGTTTAACATTAAAATACCTGTGTAAATTATAAGGGATGTTTAAATTGTTCCTAAATTATTCCAATAAGTTCTGTACCGTCAAATTAGTCCCCTTGCACACCCTAATTTGAAAGTCAAAATAGCTTTAAATTTCGTACTGCTTCGAAAGTTTCGCAATTCCTTTATCCAGTTCCTATAGTAGTAATTGCAATAAGATACAATGTGACTTAAGTGAATTTAGTTCATAACGTAGCGTCTGAACTGGCATCATTACCTAATTTCTAGGCATAGTTTAGTCCATTTCCTACTAAAATATCATTATCACTGAACAATACATGATCGCTTTTCAGTTTGTCCAGTGGACCTTACCAATCTATTCAATGTGATTTTTGGACTACCACTAGTACTATCCGAGTCTCCTTTGGCACAAGTCTTGGTTCTCATAATCATTAAATCTGTACGGATGCTCGGTCTTCGGACATTCGGAGCAACAACACCACAAGCGTCAGACAAGCGTCTTTTTATAGAAAGTGTACATTTTTTACTTCTATTGCTTTGGCTACTTGTAGGAGGTAAAGTACAAGGACTTCCAAAGGCTGCACTGACTCTTTTGTGATGGTTTGGTGCCATTTCTAAAGGAAGGTTTGCTACTACAAAAAGTTCGTAGAAAAGATCATCTACGTGGCAGTTCTTTTTGGCTGATGTTTCAACGAAAACGCACGCCGAGTCTTGAGTGTTGCAGTAAGCGATGGCTTCTTCTGGTTGGACAGACCTGGGTGAAAGAAAGTTTGTTAAAATATGCATAATTTTTGGATACGCTTTGTTTTTTTTTTTACTTTTTTATTCCTTTTATTTTTTTATTTATTACTATTCAAATAAAGACCTACACGAACAATAGTAAAAGCACAAAAAATCTACTAAGGTTATACCACACATGGGTATGATTTGACATTGCCTGATGGTAAGCTGAAGGTAAACTCTCAAATAATCAGTAAAGAGGGCCACTGTTCAGACACAATGTTACAATGGTGTCACATTCTTTTTCACACCCCGCGTAAAGGACCCATAGAACTTGCAAATATATTTAACGTAATACCTTCTAATATTCAAATAATATTTTTAAACAAAACAAGCAAAAAGTTGATTAATTAGTGAACCGTCTGTTGACTTATCCTATTCTCTAAGAAAAGTAAAGATTGTTTCTCTAAATAAGAAATAATTGCTTGAAAAAAATTGTATTCACTTCGTTTTGATATTCTTCTTAACAAAAAGTTTCTTTTTTAACAAAATAATAGGCGGACGGATTAAACAAACACTTAAAAAGGGATATTTTTGGAGTACTTTTGAAGGTAGTGTTTAAGCTATCCCCGCGGGTTTCAGTAAATGCCCTGGGGCTACCTTAATCTCAGCGGACTGTTTAAATGGATGCCCTTTTCTGGGGCAACCCTTAACAAACTCTTTAATAAGTTTTAGTCTTAGTACGCTCATACTAACATTATAAATGTGAAAGTAACTTTTACTATCTATAATTCTGTCTGTCTGTTGGTACAGACGTAGTAGACGTGTTTGGTCGCGATAATCGATATCTACGGTATACCACATTTACGCGGGCGGGTAACAGCTAGTTTTAAAGAAAATCACGTGTAAAGTAACGAAAAATGTCAGAATTAATTAATTATATGACATCGTAAACTGCTTTTACAAAAATTTGGTATTTTAAAAAAAAACAAACACGCCGTGAATAATTTCCAGGTTATGTATTAAAAGATCCGCACTTAATTGTATGAGTCTGAGTTTAAAATAAGATATAAAAATGTCACACGCTTTACAGAATACTTACTTAAGTTCCCGGTCACTCTTGTTCCCAGCTATTGCCATAGGAACTCTTGGGGCCTGTCGTTTCCCTCTGCTCCCGCCGCTGGTCGCGCTGGCTTTGGTTTCCAGGATCTGTTCTCTTAGACGGATAACTTCGTCAAAAGACTCCCGACTGTCCATCGCGAAGACTAGGACGAAGATGTCTCCTGATGACAATAATTTTAAAATCAAAAAGACTTTCATTATTAAACTCAGACAGCAGTTGCTCCTATAAAAGCCGTATAAGCCCAATCAATGAAGGAAAAAGATTAGGTGCACCTATGGCTCTAACTGAGAGCAACACCAACGGTACCAATCATGACACCCCTAACGCCTAAACCAAGCATATTTGCACTTAGTACCCACTAATCGAACCCACCTCCTCTGACGAAGTAATCGAGGAAAGTAAGTGAGTATCAAAATTCATTCCTTTGACACAATTTTTGATCTCTAATTAGTACCTAACTTATCTCGTATACATCGAAGTCCTTGGGTATAAATACAATTTAAGCTGTTCAATTAATTATCAGTAGATATATTTTAAAATGTAAAATATTGCAAACTAAGATAGAACAAAGCGGACACGTGTCCGTGACGTGTGCTAGCCCAGATGCACACATCGGTTGTAATTTAAAAAACTCGACTGAAGACGTTAGACAGCCTGCGTGGCGTAACTGGCGTACCCCCGTATGTGGCGTGACAGCTTCCGTCACCTATAAACTTTAGATACTCGGTTGCTTCATCTAGAATCTAGATTAAAAAGTGGATCTCGCACGTGTACTACGTAACTGCATCATTCCTATAGCGGGAGTTGTGATCGTTCAAAAATATAAATATAATGGTTTAATGTTTAGGCGTGAGAGGCTAACTGACTGACCCAGTAACTACTGCATTAATTGACATTAATAATAATAATGAGTTTGGATATAGAGAAATATAATTTCAAAATATTCCCCACTTCTAGTACAAGCAAATTAAATATTACACAAAATATGCCACAATTAGCTTAGTTGGAGGGGTTAAAGGAAATGTTAGTAATTTCGGTTGCTATTATTCTTTAAAAAAATATACCGCCTTCAGATACGTTATAAGAGATTGGTAGGGATATATCGCAGAAAGAGAAAAAATTAGCTGGCAGATATATTATTATTGTGATGACAAACCCTATTATTTTGGTCGCAACTTAAATCACACCCCTATAAAAACTTCCGGCTTCATTTTCTAAAATTGGCTTTCAATTTAGACTTAGGATAGAGTTCAGCTAATGTTGAAATCCTATTTGGCCGGCCACAAGCCATGCATGTGTGAACAACGAATCGCCACAAAGGGCGGAACTGTACACGCGACCATTCAATTTGCGTTCGGAAATGCTTCTATTTAATGCAAATTGCTTTCAAATGAGCTTAAACCGTGTTTACTATTAGAGACTTTGGTAGGTACACGATGTAACTGATTATTATACTTTCATGTAGGTTGAACGTAGGTACTTATTTACAGTGGAGAATTTTAGTTACAGGATGTTAGGCGATACAAAAGCTGGCGACACTAATCTCGAATAATGAAAATACAGGCCAAAACTTTATTTTATATAAGACTTTGTTTCTTTTTAAATTAGTCTCCCCTCCCCTCCCATCAGTTAGCAAGTGTCATGAAGGCGAAAGTCTTAATGGGGTTAAAAGTATTGCTAGGGCTTTGCATCAGAATATTTGCATTAAGAGCAAGACGTCTGCAAAACTGCAAAACCTTATGTAAATTTTAATCGAGATCATTAGAGCCGATGTCGAGTTTAGGTAATAGTATTAAATTACGCGGTTTACTATAGTTACAAATTGTAATGGTGATAAATATTCCTTCTTAAACAAGTAACCCAATATCCTGTGACGTAATATATGGCTTAATAACCATATAGCGTCTACATCGCTCCCTTGGTAGTTATTTCCAGAGTAAATTATCATACACATCTTAGAAATTAATCTTAGATCTAAGCATTACATTACAGTTACATCTAGGACAGATTCTGGATAGTAAGGAAGAATGAGAAAGAGGGAATATAATATATTCATTCATGGGTTTCTAAAGCTTGAATTATACAGAAAAGCCATGAGGCGAAAGGCGAGATAAAGGTGTGGCACAAAGGCATGTCTGTGTTTCGAAACATATTCATACAAAATATACGAAGAGAATTATTCGTCAATTACACAGATGGATGTTAGAGACATGTTTCTTACCGCCTTTTCCACATTGCTAGCAGGCGACACTGAAACGACTGCAACGTGCAATAGGACTGCTAAAGAGACGAAAGAACATGTAAAGCATTGTACCGTCTCGTCGCTTTACGGCATAAAATCGCCTCTCGCGTGTCTTTACCTAGCCTCTCGCTCGCCTTAAGCCTCGCCTCGCCTTTCTGCACAATTTTAGAACACTACAGATTAAAACTGCAAACCCAAACAATTTAAGGGTACAACTAAGAGGCGTTATCTAGATGAATATATAATATTATCAAACCCAACTAATGTTACAACAAAGTTTGACGAGGGTAGGCGAAAAGGGATAGGTGCTACTTACTGATTGATCTGTAATTTGGAAGTTGAATAGTTTTATACGATTTGGAAGTTGAGTAAATCCTCTTCGGTCTGGGATGACAGACGGCGGTCGCTTTCTTAGCAGCCGTATAAACCAAATTAAATGGAGAATTGGTAAGAGGCTCCTGGTTTTCGAAGGTCCATACCTAACATATTTGCTTATGCTTGCACTACGTGGGAATTGAACCCGCGCCCTTTGATGAAGCAGTTTAAAAGAGTAGGAATGACGGTTAAGAAATCTTTAGGTATATTATTATCCTTCAAGGGCTGCCACCTACAACATTTTCGTTCATTTATCGCAACTGCCCTCGAATTAGAAATAAAATTAATGAAAAATTAAAAGGGTTTAATGTACTCATAATTTTTGGGGCAATAAATTACTCTGAAAATAGTAAATTAAAAATTATACACGGAGCAAATTATTAAATGGAAAGAATTAACTTTTGCTGCCTACTGTTTGCTTTTAAAATAGCAATTAATTTTGTAATCGCGAAACAAAGTCTACGCACGCCCTGCGCCCGCCTCATATTTAATTGTTTGAATTATTGTTTATAGTAGTATTTACCTTTTTAATATAATCATTTACAGCGGGATTTAGGGTTTATTTTAGCTTTATTTTTATTCTTTTAACAGCGGCTTCACCAGCGTGAATTTTGGTCATCAAGATCAAACATAGCATATTTATGTCTTTTCCCAAGCCCTAATCTATCTGTGTACCAAATTTCATTGCTTTATCTTCAAAAATGATGTACTTTCTACAGATTTTCATTCCATATTTGAACCCTTTTCACCCCCATTCATCGTCATATCAGCCACACACAGTCCACTACAGAACATATGCCTCTCCCATAGACTTCTAGAATGACCAATCTAAAGCAGCCCGGATCCAGCGCTTGATGAGGTCGTCCTTCCACCTGGCCATTGGGCGTCCTACAGAAAATTTTTGCTCCATCGGCCATCTGTTCTGCGCGCTATGTGTCCTGCCCACTGCCACTTCAATGAGCTTATCCGCTGGGCTATGTCAGTTACTTTTGTTCTCCTACGGATATCATCATTTCTGACGCGATCACGCAGGAAAATCCCGAGCATAGCCCTCTCCTTATAGTTCGTTGAGCGACTTTGAGCTTTTTAAGGAGACTCTATTCACACTATTCACCTCCATTATTGTAATTAAAAATTATTGCTATCTTTTTCAAGCTTTAGTCCATCTCTATACCTATCAAGATTGATTTAGTGATTTAGCCGTGAAAGCTTAACAGATAGACAAAGTTACAACTTTTGTATTTATAATATTAGTTTTTGGTTTTACAGTTCTGGCTACCCTCCTCACAGCCAACAAAGAACACAACACGAGGTTATTATGACCGCGGTATTCTGTAGGGTATACTTTCCTAGTTCCTAGCTCTAAAATGTAAGTTTTCAATGAACTAGAAGGCAAAAGGTTTTCTTAAAGATTGTACAGATATGGATATTAGTGTAGCAGTAGAGCGTTCAACTGCTATGCAAGTGGTTTCAATTCACGCTCAGTGAAAATATTTGTATGCATGAATATTGGTATTGGCATTTGTCCGGTCGTGTAGTCCCGGTTGTCATACAAACATCTATGGCAGTCGTTACGGGTAGATGGAGCCCTCAAAAATTCAACAACTGGTCTAGCTGCAATGCTTCGATATCGCCTTTGGGTTGTGGAGGTCAGATGGCAGTCGCTTCACGGGAAGTTTGGCCAAATTTGCAGCTAGACTGGTAAAAAGCGGACCCCAGACTTCAAGTTGAAAAGCTTCGTGTTAACGCTAGGATGAAGAAGAAAATGTTTGTATTAGCATTGGTCTGGGTGTTTCTATGCATAATACATGTTTGTATCTAAGTCTGATTATTCGCATTCTAGAGCCCATTACACAAGCAAATTAAGCTCCTTACCCTGGGGTATAGATTACGCTTTATAAAGCGTAGTAAAAGTGATTAAATAGAATGCCGATGTAACCTAATAAATAAAAAAAAACGGGTTGCACTCCGGGAGTGCCGGCAGAAGTGAAAACTTTTTCTTTCTTTCTTTCTTCGTTATATAGAGAGAAAAAGATAAAAAGAACATACCATACCATACCTATAATATAGCGCCAATCATAGAACCTATCACTAATTTTCTGTCAGAAGAAATTAATGAATTACAAAAAGAAAAAATAATCACAAAAAGTAATAAAGTGCAAAAAGAAAAAATAATCACAAAAATTGTGAGAAGCCCAGGTTCAAACCCGGTACTATCTGAAACCATAAGGACTTACAGTCGAAGCGCTTACCTCTAAGCTACGAAGCTTCTTAGTGTACCTAACAAAATAAACAATCTGTAGCTAATGTTGTCAAGTGTTCCTGACGCGAGTTTAACACTTTTTACCCATCCAACGCCGCTAAAGAAGTTTTCACTTCAAAAATATAAATAGATTCATAATCCACAAAGATACCGTAGCATGGACAGTGGTGCATACGAATAACAAAATCTAGAGGAGTTTTTTCCTTTGAGTGCATTTTTCCAATTCATTTGGAACTACCCAACTGCATAAGTAATTAATCAATGGCTAAACACTGGATAACTAATCAGTATTTAATTGACCAGTGGGTATAGCTGTATAGCTTTTGTTATCTACAGGTTTTGTCACGAATGATATGCGTCAACTTTTAGATGAATACGGTCCGGATGGCCGTTTTGCAGGTATATGCAAAATGGCCTGGCCAGTTTGCGGGTACCTGCAGGTGCATTAAAGGCCTAAATTTGCTTACTTTTTACACGACTGCCGAGAAGGATTATAAGTGACTGTTTTTAGGTGTCAGGGTCGTATAACTCTTTTAAATATTAGTACAATGTATTTAAATCGCAAAGGATATAATTAACATCACGCTTCAAATACAGTAGGTAAGAAAGAGAAGCAATCTGAAGTATCCGGAGAAAAACTAGCTTCGAAATAAAATGCCGTTCCCTCAAAAATATCGATAGATATTTGATTTACAAAACACGTAATCCTAAAAGCTCCTAAGTATAAAACAAGCTCTAAACATTGTTTGTTTGTCTTAACCAATAACTTATGTGTTTTGACGAGGGATACAATTTGCCAACCTTATTTAAACCTTCTTAGAGTTTATTTATAAAACTTTAAGTTCATAATATGTGCTTTGAAATTCTCTATTCTATATTACACTAGTTGTCACCCGTAGCTTTACCTATGTGGATGCCGGTTATTGCGATTTTTGGTCATATATCTCCAGTTCTAATACCGCGTCAGCTAATCCATATACTAATATAAATGGGAAAGTGTGCGTGTGTTTCTGTCTGTCCGTCTTTCACAGCTAAACCATTGAATCGAGTTTGATAAAATTTGGTATAGGGATAGATTATACCTTGAAAAAGAACATCGCGAGCCACGCGAGCGGAGCCGCGGGCAAAAGCTAGTATTAAACTGTTTTAACTATTCTATAAAGATATCAAACTAAACACATCAAAAAAGTCTAAGCAACATGTACTTATTTAAATTTTAGGATGGTTCTTCACATTATAACGTTGTATTTTTTTTTTAATTATTACAAAATGAAATTTCTAAAGAAAATGAATTTATTGTGAAAGAATAGGACAATTTAATACAAGGTATGGCCTCCACTGTTATTCAGAACTGGTCGGCAACGATTATTCATTGAATTAATGAAACTGTTTATGTCATCTTGCGGTATTCGCTCCCAACGGAATTGTTGCAAATCCTTCAGCTGTTGGGTTGTTGTCACTCCGTCCAAGTCCTTCAAAACACGTCTCTGGAGCATGTCCCATGCGTGCTCGATGGGGTTGAGGTCTGGCGATTGTGCAGGCCAGGGCAATACCCAGATGTTCTCCGTTACCAAGTATTCACTGGTTCGCCGACCTGTATGTGAACGCGAATTGTCATGCATTAACGTAAAATCGGAGCCAAAGGTTTGTGCAAATGGATGGACATAAGGTCTGAGAATATCCTCAACGTAATTTTCAGCGTTCATATTTCTTTTTACAAAAACGAGCTCAGTTCGCCTGTTCTTCAGTATTACCAGGCCGTCGGTACACTCGCACCCCTCTTGTATCAGGCCTGAAACCGAATCGCGACTCATCGGAAAACATAATTTTATTCCATTGTTTATGGGTCCATGTTATGCGTTCTCTACATCATTCATTTGGACGAGCGCGATTCCCGTAACGTCGTTGTCTAATAATTGTCTGTTGAAGCAATGACTTGTCGATCTAATGTGTTTTCGAAGTTCGGTACATGTTGAAGTATTGTACTGTCTAAATTCAGTCCGTAAGTGGGGCGCCTGATTGCGCGTCGAGCTCGTAGGCCGTACTTATGCAGTCGATTTCGCACAGTTTGGGGACTTACATCAACACCACTTGAATTTTGTAGCCTCAAACTTATCTCACGAGCGGTTAACATCGGCTGGCGTCTTGCAGTCAGTTGTATGTACCGGTCTTGCCGAGTGGTTATACTCCTTTTACGACCTGGATGCTGTTCAGCGGGTTCCCCTGTATTATTGTAGCGCTGCCAAAGACGACAAATAACACTTCTATGAATGCCAAAATGTCGAGATACCTGAGATTGATTACTTCCTGCTTGCAACATCCCTACAGCTCTTTGCATTTCATCTGCCATCAAATGACGTCGCTCCATGACGTAAAGAATATCTAACCATTCTATTTTATCGCTAACTTTATTTAAATGGTTGGCAAAATTATAAAATCAAGACTAAACGTAGCCATTAAAACGCACTTAAATTCAAACAAATTCGCAGTCATTTGAATTTTATGAAAAAACAAAATATAATCGTTTTTTTTTTACAACCAGCCAGTATGTCATCAATAACAAAAAAGTTTACTTACTTACGCACTTTAAGAGTACCTACGTACTTAGAAATTAATTTATATAAATGGTAAATTTGTAATATCATGCATGTTGCTTAGACTTTTTTGATGTGTTTAAGATACGATAAAAAGAACGCTCTTCAAAATCGAAATAAGCCGACACTTCTCACTTTAATTTCCAACGGGACAAATCAAAAACCCTGTGCTGTATGAGATTGAAGACCTTTATTTACTAGACAATAAAGATGATTATTCAGTAATCAATTGACCTCTGAGATTCAGGGCTGCTAGTGATTGTGACAGGTTGCTAATGAAGGCCGCCGCCGTACTTGGAAGCATCAGGGACTAATTAGTTTATAATTAATCATGTAATTGGGTTCTACCAAGGAACCTTAATATTCAAGTGGTCGTAATGACACCTTTAACGCTTTGCTTGTTTAGAGACAGACTCTGGGTTGTAAATGTATATTTATATAGACCCTTTTTTACCGACCCGATTGGCCAATAAGCTGCTTGAGCCACGTCTTGAGTATTCGAAATTCTCCTATACAGCCATTTTGAATGAACGATCGAGTCATCTACCGATATACCGAGCTTAAATAGTTAGCATACTATTGCTTTAATTTATTTTATACCACTGCCAGACAAGCACACGGTCCACCTGATGAAAACTCGTTACCGTGGCCTGTGGATGTGTGCACCACCAGGGGAGTCACATTCGCGCTGCCGACCCTGTAAACTCGGAGTTTCTGTGCCGTCAGTGTAGAAGATAAAACAGGAATAGCCTTAGTTCTTCCCACTGACAGCCCATAAACTCTCCAGTGAGCTCTGAAAAATTTCATTAAAATGTGCATTTATACCTACATATTTAAAACATCAATGTAAACCCTTGCAGATGCCGTAAGGCGAAACTGGTCAGGTTCAACAATAAATACTATGAAAAAGTACAAGTGTTCTCAATATGTGTAATAATAAGTTCCCCAAGTGCCAACAATCGACAGTATAAATAGTATATGCATTTAGATTTCATTTTCATTTCTGTGATTGGGTTTGGGATTGTAATACTTCCTTTTGATTTAACGTCAAGTTGTGAGTCAAATAAAGACTAGAGGCTAAAGATTTTTTTTTTCAACCCTGTCAGCCCAAAGCCGAGGATACCCTGCGCTAAAGTCTTGTTCGTTCATCAGCAGTTAAAACAATCTGCAAGTGAGGTTGACTTGGCCCCCTACGTTTTAGTGGGAACCCTAACATACCCAAGACATACTTCATCAATAATTTTGGGTAAAGGTACTTCAAGAAATCAAAAACCTTCCTGATCAAATTTACTAAAAATCAAATTGCCACCAAGAAGAGTGACTAATTTTTAATTCGTCTACGAAGCAAAAATGCCTTAATTGCTAAATGATTTATTTTCTAGACTAGACTAGTCTATAGAAAGACTAATATTTGAAATGACTACAGTTTTTTTTTTACGTGCGGGAAATCCCCACGGATACCCCCCCCCCCCCCCTTCGGCGCCGAAGGGGGAGGTTATGTCGGACTCGAACTGACTAAACCGCACGCCGTCTGTGGGTCGATGTGCTAGGCTGGAGGTCAGGTTGTCTTTTGACATATCCCTCGCACCCCGGCTTACCCAGGGCCATCCCTGTCGGTCTGACCCTCCTCGGGAGGGGGGACCACGCGGTCCCGAACTCGCCCCCGGTATGGGGGGGGGGGGGCGCTCATTGTCCTACGATGCGCGCCGCCGCCGTAGCCTGCTTCTGCTAGGGTGACGAGCGGCTCCATCCGTCACCCTCAGGCCCGCGTTCATGGGGGGTGGAGGTCGGTTTGCGCCCTCCGACGCCCGAGCCGCCTTCGAACGCGGCCTGCGATGTCTGCGAGTTTTTCTCGCTCGCTGCGCCGCGCCCACTCTGCTGTCTCCTTCACGAGCATGACCTGCTCGCAGGAGGCGCTGGCCGCCCACGCATCCGCGCAGCGGGCCATCGCCGCGAGCAGGGTGGAGAGCGTGAGCACTCTCACCCCCAGGGCCGTCACAAGCTCACGCCTCGGCGTTTCAAACGCCGGACACTCGGTGAGCGTGTGCAGCCCCGAGTCCACGCTCGCGTCGCAGTGATGGCACTCGGGCGTTGGCTCTATGCTCATCAGATGCAGGTACCGCCCGAAGTTACCGTGTCCGGTAATGACCTGCGTCTGATGGTACAAGAGGCCACCGTGCGGCCTCTCTAGCCACTCCACCATGATGGGTCTTACCGCCGCAATCACGGTGTGCCCTAAATGACTACAGTCAACGCCACAAAAATGACATCGCTGCCATACTGTTTGCTGATTAGTTGGGGCCATGACAGAGTTGCCAGCACATTTTTTTTATGTTGAGAATTATACTTATCGGCATATTAATCTAAGATCCCCACGAAGATCCCCATCACGTCACAACATGTAGATACTCTAAATGCATCCTGAGGTCACGAGTAGCCTCGAGTCTCTGCAGATGCGTAGAGATGTTGCTTCTTTGGCAGTTTTTTACCGTCTCTACCATGGTGAATGTTCTGAAGAGCTATTCCAATTAGTCCCACCCTCCCCCTTCCTATACAGGACGACACGTGCAGGACTTAGATGTCACCCCTATACGGTGCAGAACATTCCTTCAAGAACCAAGCGGTTCGGTGACTCTTTCCTTTGTCGCACCATTAAGACCTGGAATTCCTTGCCAGCTCACGTGTTTCCCTCTTCCTACAGTCCCGGGTCCTTTAAGCGAGGCGTGAAAAAGCATCTGATGAGGCCGTCAAGCTGAGTGCCACCATTGTTAACATGGCACGTGTATATAATGGTGGCCCTCTTTCTTGAGACTTTACCTTCAGCTTACCATCAGGCGAGGTAAAGTCAAATTGAAGTGTCCTATTTATAAAAAAAAAAACATAAACAGTACGTTGTAACTGGTAGCATTACAAGTTGCGACAGCCACGCCGCGGCCCATGGAGAAGGAAATGATAATCATATTCTGTCCTCCGTGCCGCGGCCAGAGACTTATTTCGTGGCGAATATCTGCTCTACGTTATAAAATGGCATAAACGTTAAAAAAGACCACTATTTAGACGTTTTTACTTTATAGATCAATTAAAAATTAGTTACACTTGCTTCATTTATTAATTTGGCAAATATTGATGATACATGCTAATATTATAAATGAGTAAGTGTCCGTGTCTGTTAGTCTGTCTTTCATGCCTAAACCACTGAACCGATTTTGATGAAATTTGGTATAGCGGTAGATTAGACTTTGAGAAAGGACTTAGACTATTTTTGGTCGCGATAAACAACATCCACGCGGGCGGAGCCGCGGGCAAAACTAGTTATCTATACTTCAATACTATTATTATAAAGCCAAAGAGTAGTTTGTTGAATTAATTGTTTTGATTGAATTTCTAATCCCAGGAACTAAAATTACTTGTGTTGGATATTATTTTAAGCATTTTGGTCCATAGGCATGTTTAGACATAATTCTTTCTAGGCATTTTGCTTAGTAAGCTTTTTGCTTTATAGGCTTCATAAGTCTAAGGCAAATTGCTTCGTAGGCATACTGAATTTTAGGCAGTTTGTTTTATAGGGATTTAGCTTTTTAGACACGACCTTTAGGCATTTTGCTTTGTAGTCAATTTGATTTTTAGGTAACATGATCAGGACCCGTTAAAAGGCCGTGTATCGAGTGAACTCATATTCTGATATGATTTATACCGCACTTCAAAGATAGTGCGTGTCAGTAGACGGAGCTGCTATCGGGTTTCGTGAAACGGCGCCAATAGGAACTACGGTTTTCACTGCAAAATCCATACAGTTTTATTGTAAATTAAAAACAATTTGGCTCGATTTACCATTGTTCAAGACCGTCAGTGGGAAGAGCAAAGGCTATTCATGCTTTGTGTTCTACACTGGAGGCATAGAAACTCTCTGTTCTAAAAGGGTCGGCAGCGCGAGTGTGGCACCCCTGCAGTTCCACACGTCCACAGGCCACGGTAACCATTTTCCATCAGGTGGACCGTGTATTTGTCTGCCACTTCAGTGGTATAAAAAAATATTGAAGAATAATTGCTGCCTCCTTCAGTTCGCGGAATTGTTAGTGTTACATAGATGTAGTTAACTTGCATAAATTTATTTTATTTTACCTTGAATTGCGTGTTCTTTGTTTGCACTTACATAATTATAGTTCAGGTAGGTATTTCGCCGTGTAAACACCATAATTATAAAAACAAAACACACAGCACAATGCTTTGCTTAATTTTCTTTTAATTTACGTTGCGTGAAAAGCTTGTTTAATATTGTAATATACTAGGTATACCCTATGTGCTCGTTTTCAAGCTTTTGTTATGTCGAGTAGAAAAAAATATATATACCTAATATATAAACATATCGTGTACGTTTATCTTTGCGTCGTAGTTGTAGAATACACGGGGCAAACTAAAAGTTTTGCACTTATTTGCGTTTTGCAATCGGAAATATTTGAATTTCTAATGTTATATTTTTTGAAACGTTGCAACATTCTAGATAATAAAAAAATGGCGGGAAAACATTTGTCAATTGGTTTTTATCACACATCAAGGTTCTACGTACGCAATGAAAATGGAAATAACTCGTAAAGATTTTCTATGATTTTAAAAGTTCTTTATCTCCCCAAGACTGTATGCTCGGCTTAGCACCCTGTGATTTCTGTATTTTTCGCAAAATCAAAGATTTGATAAGAGGTTTACCAACTCCAAAGAGGCAGTGATAGCGTTCAATCAGCACGTAGAAAACATGTCTTCAGATCGGTGGTTCTCCTGGTTAAAAAATGGTTTGAACGCATTAAAAATGTTTAAAATGTAAAGGAGAGTATTTTGAAAAGTAATAAACATAATATTTTGGTTACAACATGTTGTTTTTTTAAGAAAAGCAAAACTTTTATTGTGACCTAGGCCGCTTTTTTTCCAATTGAAATACCTATCATTTTTTCGTGCGGTAACCCCGACGGACTTCTCCCCCAGTAGCCGGTGGTGATTATGTTGAACTTAAAGCCACTGAAAATCGAGGTTTAAGGTCACCCATTAAAGGTATTTCCCTTTTAAGGATATATACGATTTTATGATGACTCCCCGTGTTCGGAAGCGCGGTATCCCCATCTTACCTCAGAAAGGGGAGACGTTGCGCCTTTTGAATACAGGTATAAAATATACAGAAGTATTATACTTATTGCGACTGGATGCGGAAGGCGGAGGATCGGCAAAAATGACGCACATTGGTAGAGTGGACTGCAATAGGCTAATTGCTTGATTGATTGATTAATAAATTATATTTTTTACATACTAATTACTACTAACTCTTGAAAATAATTGATTCTGAATCATTTTAATTGACTCGCCATCTCCATTTCTGACAGTAAAAAAAATCATTGTTGCGAGTAAAATACATATTTTATTTTACTTATGAACTCAAGTTAGCTCTCCCATTTAATCAGCCACGTAAACTACAGCGCGACAAAGGCACGTTACGTTCAAGTATTCACCAACACTATGCATACCCAATTCCGTATCTTGAAAACGAGAACATCGTCAGCTAAACGTCATTACACGTTGCAGCTATGTTACCTGTAAACTGGGGCACGTTAATTGCCACCAGAGATAGAGGTGCGAATAGGTACAAGCGACGACAAAAGCTACTTCACAAAGTTTTAATTAATCTCCAACTTGGCTGTACGACCTTTCATAAAATGATAGTAAAAATATGAAAATATATATTAACTTTGTCCTAAGAGGGCTTCTTTATACAATCAATATCCTTATAGTGATTACTCTATTGCGTTCAAAGTTCGTATTTATTTGTCGTGTATTCCAGGGGTGACTGACTGTCACTGACGAGTATCTTGAGGTGAATCGAATTGTGGTACTACAGAATTGGAGTCTCCAATTCTCTCCTACTCTATTTGTAGTATTATATAAATATAGAGTACCTACATGTCAATTTGACTTCACCTCGCCTGATGGTAAGCTGAAGGCAAAGAGGGTACGAATGGCTCGTGGTATGAAACGACGAAACACCCAACTGACTTCCCAAGACCCAACCCCGAGAGGCAAGACATCGACATAACAGGTGAAAGGTTTTCGTTGGGCCCTGTTCACGCAATTACAAAACTAATTATAAATTGAACAATCATTTGTACATGTATTCATATTAAAGAAATGTTCGTAAATATTCAAGTTTGATACACTTTTCTCGACATTTTAGTGTGATACCACTTTTGTCGTTGACTGTACAACGCATGTGCATAGGCGTTGTGGGTACATGGGTGCGGATACAACTTACACCTAATTTCATGACGTGACGTCATCTCAGCTTACTAAATTGTTGTGGCAAGCGGACTAAGCCGTTTCGGTGATAGTTAGAAATCGGATTTGGTGGTTAATGAAGGTTTGATGGAAGTCAGGTGGCAAGTAGGTGGATGAAGAACGTATATGTAATAGAACGTATTACATTTCGTTATAGTTTTTTGCGTAGGTATAAGAATTTATTTATCTCGAATAAAATGCTCTGTAGTTGAATTTTTATTATTACTTTTATTAATACATAATTAAATTGCAACTTCTGACCTCATTAACAAAATAAAATCACATACTAAGTAGTCTTGTGTTTTTTTATACCACTTACGTGGCAGACAAGCACACGGCCCACCTGATGGAAAGTGGTGGGGCGTCACACTCGCGCTGCCGACCCTGTTAGACCAGAGAGTTTTTGTGCCGTCAGTGTAGAAGATTAATCTGCCCACCGACAGCACAAAAACTCTCCAGTGAGTTCTGGCTACCTTACTTGCCGCTGGGAACACAACACGAGGTTATTATGACCGCGGTAGTCTATGGGGCGGAGGTACTTCCCCAGTCGGACTGCTCAATTGGAGGGAAATACTGTCGTATTCTACCTCATTTTTATTCTACTATAGAAAAGAACTTTGTACCTAAATTCAGGGTAGGTAATGCAACAAAGCACCCCGACTCCCGACGGTACACTTCAGGCCACATGTCGATGCACAGCGAGACAACATCGTTTCACAGCGCGTTAACTCGGTTATTGTGGAGAATAGCACGCCACTTTATGCTAATAACATCTTGGGACGTCGAGAAATGGCCGTTTATTATATGTTAGTAAGACTAGGCACTAAGTTAGTGTATATTGGCGATTCTGGAGTCCTATTTTGTAGCTACCTAACTTCATTGTAATTAAACAAAGCGCCCCGACTCCCGACGGTACACTTCAGGCCACATGTCGATGCACAGCGATTCAATATCGTTACGCAGCGCATTAACTTAGTTATTGTAGGTAATAGCTCACCACTGTAATGCTAATAACGTCTTGTCTCTTCGAGAAATTTTCCTTTATAATTATGTTAGTATTGACACACCAAGCACTAAACATTTAGATGATAATATCGCAGTAGAACGAGTAATAACCGTCAGACTGTGGTAATATTACTTGATTCGTACTCCATTTTTGCTCCCTTAACTAAATCCTCTTAGCACCTAAAAGGTGTAATTCATGACCCCTAATTGAGAAATAAGTTAGGTATAGTTTGCATACTTCAGAACTACAGAGTGTGGATTGTTATTATGAGTGGGGATTGTGCGCACGATAAAATTAAAAGGTATTTTATGTTTGATACATTCAATTATTACTACGTTTAGTTATAGTATAAGATATTAAATGAATACCGAGTAACTAAGTAAATATTCTAGAAATACATTTACACAGCACTATTTAGACCCATCATGGCTACAGTGCAGGTAATTCGATTTGGTTCGATACATACAAATATTTGTAAAAGCTCTCTTTACAAATTGAATTGAATCCGCAACCCCCGACGAAGCAATTGAAGAAGTACTTTACCACCAACCAAAATAACTAGCAACACCAAAATACGCTGGTCCATCACTTCACCAAATTAATTTACAACTTCACTGTCCTATCATACACAAGGAGTCATTAAATTTCACTTAGAATGTACTCACACATAATATATCACGCACGTACTTAAGGCGACACCTTACCCTATATCCTCCCCGTTTGACTCCCTGAAGGAAGACATGCTCAATACACAAGCAATATGGCAATATAATAATGTCTGCCTCCGCTGGCGTAACGTGCTGATAATTTCCAATTTTGAACACATCTGCTCCCTTATAGCCCTATAACGTACTCGTACTACCTATAAGATTATATTGTTCACAACTAAATTAATGTTAAGTAGACCGTATATTCTTCAGTTGTTTAATCATAGACAATAACGAGCTAATTTTTAAATAAGTGTCATTGTTTTTTTGAAATTCAAACGGAATTCTTCTTGTTCTTTTTTTAGAACATTTTTAAAGCCCATTTTAGGGGAAATTCTTGCCAGTGTCAATTTAGAATGATTGTTGATTTGTTATTAAAGATTCAAACGGGATTTGTTTTCCCATTTTGAATCATTTGCTCAGTTATAAAAAATATTATAACTACCTATAAGATTCTACATAACTAAATTAATATCTTGGTAAAAAACTTTTAGACCATATTTTCTGTTAAAAGTAACTACGAGTAATATAATCATGGCATATTTTTAGATTTCGAAACTTTTGTCAAAATTATAATTAGATAATTTTGATCTGAAATTAAGAGTCATTTGTTTTTTGAATTCCAACCCTTCCTATATTTAATATTAATTAAACATTTAATCTTATTAATTGAATTAGTTTGGTGGTAGAGGTGGAAGAATTTTGGGACAATCTTCTCCTAGCACAGTGGCACAAAATAGGCTGTATGAAAAAAACAAAAAAAAAACAATGTTAGCTTGGATTTTCTTTGCAAAGAAAACGGGCAGTTAGACCCTATATCCCCAACGTTTCAACCCCAAACTGCTCAAAAACATATAATAATCACCCGATAAATTACAGTATTTGCGCCGTTTGAAGTTTGCTGCAGATGATGGAGCTAGAGCCAGAACGCTGGTAATTATCTTGCACAGAGGATAAGCATTGCCATTCTACGTGGCAATACTGCCAGCCTCCTGGGAACGTTACCGGTCGGTGATGATGCAGAAGAATTCACGACGCATTATGTATGTAGATATTTATTTATTTTAGATTATTTTAATAATAGTTTCAAGTTTTATATATCATTTAGTTGTATTTAAGTCAGTTTTGTTTCTCGTTGTAAATTTAATTTAGTATCATTTATGTTCGCGTTTATATGAAATAGAGAGATTCCGGGAATTGCCTCCATTTGTGATATAACATAGGTATATACCTAGGTGTGTATGTAATTTACATAATAACTACTTTGTCTTCATTTCATCAATTGTGTGTCTCGTTGCTCCCTGGGCTAATTACGTAGTGTTTATCTTACACTTCGTGTGGTAAGTGCGGATCATGAGACTAGTTTTACTCATAGTTTTAGCTTAGTGGTTAAGGAGTCGGCCTTACGATCGAGAGGTCCCGGGTTCGAATCCTGGTCATTACACTACCGACATGAACCCACTCCTAGCACAAGCAATTTAGTTTAATTGGATGGGCTAGAGGGAATATTAGTAATTACGATAATATCGGTTGCTAATATTCTTTAAAAAAAAACCGTTTCGGACAAGGATAAGACTAGCGGTCCGGGCCCCGTCATAATCCGATAAAAGTGCATATATCACATTTCCTTCCGTTCTTGATCGATCCCCACCCATATTCCTGAAAAAAAAAACATTTCCAAACTAGCGTTTTATCACGCTATTAAAAAATTATTCTGAGAAGAATCGCGACCGACCGTCTTGAAAAGGTTTCTAATTATTGCTTAATTTTTTTACTTAAACTGATTTCCACCGGTGAAATTCATCTAGTCTGATTCAGCCTTAACCTCTACTATTTCATCATAATTCCTGGATGGGCACGGATCCTGGATGGGATCTTAATTTGTTCCATACAACTCTTAGTATTTATTCCCAACTAGTTCTATTGAATTTAAAAATCTGGAACGAGTTGAAAAAACTTTACGAAACACTTCTCTGTAGTTCTACCACATATGTTGAATTTAGTGAGAATTTCACTACTGTTATCAAGTTAACTAACTTAGTGTTCCAGTTCGGTACGGATGCAATGTTCCACGATTGTATTTTCTCCACGTAAATTACTTAGTCAATCTTGGGTCGTTGACGTAACCCTGTCTGTTTATTTTCAATTTAGAAACGTCTCTCTGTTCCATTTTAGTATTACAGTTTTAGCTTTATTGTGAGGTATAAAATATTGTGACGATTTAATAAATTAAAAAAATATCAAAAGAGGATCTTGAGATAGGACAATGCTGAAAGATGTATGATGTGTTTGTTTCCTTATTATTTGAAACATATGTTACCTACTTCTGTAAAATCAGATCAGAAGAGAAGGAGTAGGAGCCGAGAGAGTAGGAGCCCAAGCTCTGGGCTGCAAACAGAATAACACTTTGTTGATGATAATTTGAAGTAGTGTTGGACTCCAAACTTACCTATTAACTTCAGTCTAATGAATTATAATTAGAAATTGTTATATTTGGGCTTATTTTCAGAGATCTACTATCAACATATAATTAGTTTCACATACATACGCTCTATTTTCCTCCGGGGTAGGCAAAGACTACTTACAGCCAATTGACTCTGTCCTTACATACTTCACGAGCTTCCTTGACTATCATTAATCCTCTCATACTAGCCAAACTATGCAAAAAAATCAATACCATTTAGTATCAAACAAAACAACTGCGGTAGCCTAGTGGTGTGGGTAATGGACTGCTGAGACGAGGTCTCGGGTTCGATCCCAGGTTTACCATGGCACACACCAATGACTTTTCGATGCTTTTCGAAGTTATGTGTGTATTTATCGCAGGTTTATAAGTGCCCGGTTAATGGCAATAGGCTCGCCACCTATTACATTGGGATCTTAACATAAACTGGTGAAATGTGGGTGCCAGCACCTCTGCCTACCCCTTGGGGATACAGGCGTGAGTTTATGTTATGTTACCAATTAGTATATGTTGTTTAATCATTAACATTTAATCATCAATCGATAAAGTAAGTTTTCGCTACAGTGAACAAACCGATTTAACTCATTCACTTCGCAACTGTAAAGTAAAATAAGATTACATTTGCAAGAGTTGAAAATCTTTTCAAGCAAAATCGTGCATCTATTTCAAGGAAATCTCCAACGACATTGGAATTTTAATAGTCTTATTCAGTTCTTAATGGCTGTAAATGGTGGGTCCTAGTTATAACTGGATGGAGTTGGGAGGATGGCTGGCATTCTAAATGTCTAGTCGATACTGTGTTGGAAAATTAATGAAGTCTTAGAGATCCGTTTTAAAAAATGTAATTTGAAAAGCAAGTACTAAGTTATTATTCACGAATTCGTATGAATTATTAATTACTGCCACTATTTCTTGATGTGATTAAGCTTTATTTATTAGCGTTTTCGAATACGGGGTTTTTAGCCGCGAATTTTCCGGTGAAGTAAAAGTATGGTAAGGCCGCCCCATTTCTATTATGGAGATAGGGCTTCTGAGGCCAATGGTCTCACTACTGTGGAGTCGGGGGTTTGATCTCCACAGTTTTACGAATGAAACGACTTTTGTGCCGAAATATTGATATTTATTGAGAATAAAACATATCATTCCTATACGAGCTTTTTAAAATGTGATTCTACGCGAGGTTTTTTTATAATTTTATACAATACTCGTTTTAGAGGATTGCGTAAGCTAGAACACTTCTCTTCAAATCTTGAGTTTCCTGGCTTGCTTCCTCAGAAGACCTCACGTCAACTGTCAGGAACTGTCCCGCACGTCAGTTTTTTTCCTATCTTCTCAATTTTATGTTTATTTTTTATAGGTATGATTTATTTTTAAATCGTTGACACATGATGTCCAGGCAACTACTAGTAATATCTGCCACGGAGGGCGGATATCACACTAACATGGATGCCCAACATCGTGCAAAGTGGAGAAGGAAAAGCTGGATGGTGGACCCTGAGCTAGGCCTCGGATTCAATCATGAACATACGTCTCCATGAAGATGATAAGTGGCTGTTAGATGATTGTGATATTTTCAACGTAACCTACTAATACTTACTATCATTTGAAAGGTTCCAGAGTTTACGTCACTGGCTATGACCATAGATACGGAGTATTTAGGATGCATGGCACGCGAGAGCCACGACAGATTTTTACTCCGACATTTGATTCGTTAGACCATCATTTGCTATTACTTCAAGTAATCAAGTCATTTTCTAAATTTTTGATATTATATAGGACACGTCAATTTGATTTCACTTCGCCTGATGGTAAGCTGAATGCAAAGTCTCAGGAAAGAGGGTCACCATTACATACACGTAGGGGAGAGCGGGGCTAAAAGTGCCGGGGGTAAATTGTGCCGACGCGAATACCTCAAAAACGGAAAGAGATAGATATACGATCATATGGCGTCGCGTGATGCCTAGCAGTCCGGCACACACGGCTGCCATTTTAGTTCCGTTCGCTACGTGGACCGAGTGGCAGTGCATGTGAAGGTCATCCATTACCACGTAAGTAAATATTTTCGTTTCGATACTTTTTGGTCGCCAGCTTACATTTTTCGTGCTTTTAATATAAGAGCTTTAGTAAAATGCTTTATATTTATCCTAGTTTGTTGTGCAGTGTAATTTTGTTGCTTTGAGCACAGTAATTTTTATAGGTGAGACGAAATATCAAATTCTCATAAGCGGGGTAAGATGTGCCGTTCTTGTGGGGCTACTTGTGCCGCGGCACAACCAACCCCTAAGCAACATTTATTGTTTCAATATTGTTGTACGCGCGCACTTACGAATGGAAGAAAATACTTGACGACATGATACTGCATTTATTATCTTTAACAGAATGAGGACATACAAACGAAAATCTCAAAGGGGCACAAATCTCAAGATCTATTACAAAGGGCTGCTTGGCTGAAGAACAGGCTAATGAAAAGAAAAAGAAAAAATGTGAAACTAGAAAGAAGGTTAAGGGACAAGGGAATGGAAAAGGCAAGGGAAAAGCTAAACAAACAAAAAAACTGACGAAGAACCTCGCTAAGAGAAAAGTTTTAAAAGATGACGACAGTTCTGATGATGAACAAGAATGGTACTGTATCATATGTAGTGATGCCTACTCTAACTCTGAGCCCGGTGAAAATTGGATTGAATGCAGAGCGTGTTGGGCTCATATGCAATGTATTGAAGATGAAGAAAGCCTAGTATTTGTATGCCCTAATTGCTATTCTGATCAGTCATCTGGAGAATAATTAGCTCAGCTATATTTTTTTGATTTTTAAATGCCTCAAAAGACTTGTAATTTAAGAAAAACTTTAATTTTTGTGTTATTATCCTTACAGACTGATATTTTAAATAATTAATCTAAATTAGTTGCTTAAAAATAAGTGCAAACTATAGCTAAATATATGTATTTATGTTTGAAAGCAGTACATAAGTAAAGATAACTTTTTTACTATTATAATACTTAGTACATTACAAATAACTAAATTTTAAAAACTGTTGATTTATAGTAAATATTATAAGGTAAATATATTATTATAAAATCTTTTAAATTCTTTTAAATTCTACATTAATTTTTATTCATATAAAAACCTAGCATTACACACGGCACAATTGACCTCAACTACGGCACAACTGGCCCCAAAGTGGGGCTGGTAGTGCCTTGCCACCGCTGTATAAAAAAATCACTTCATCCCAAAAACTATTAAAAATGTGCAAAAGCTGTAGATAAATTCGTATTATAGACTAAATTTGGCTTAGGATGAACCACTACTTTCAGGTATAGTGTTTATTTTATCCGAGTCATATAAGGATTTGCCAAAATCGGCACTTTCAGCCCCGCTCTCCCCTACCGTGTTAACAATAGTAACACTCAGCTTGACGGCCTCATCAAAAGAGGATTGTCGTCGCAGCACCGCGTGACACCCACTGGTCCCACTAGTGCTGCGACCACAATCCCCCTGCCCAGCTATGTACTTGCTGACCCCTGAATGCAATCTAACCGAGATTAGATCACTATGGAGGATCTACATCAAACGAACCATATTATCAGAAAATTTTCCATGTAGCCTAGAATAGATAATACTTACTAATACAGTGTACTCTTTGCAAATACAATAATGTTGCCTGACGTGTCGACCTGGTGACTTGTCGACCTGCTAAAGCAGTCATACCACGTGTGTCCGCGGTATGACAGTCGTTTTTTTTTGCAGAAGCAGTCACAGGTTGACTGATCACGGCCAGTGTAACCTGAATTTAAAGATATGTATGTACATATTACACTCGACAAAATAAATATTATCCCACCTTTACATACAACTTTACATGGAAAAGTGCGACTGTATCTCTTTTGCCGCCTGTACACATATGATCGCGTTAATTCACTTCAACAGTATTGTATATCATGCAACGTGAATGTTTAACAGTTAACTGTTTATACTGGAGATTTATGGCACTTGGTGGAATCTACTACACATATTGAATAATGAAATCACTTGTACTTTTCCACACTTTATTTAATTTTTATTTTTAATCTGACCGG
Organism: Eilema caniola; assembly: GCA_949126895.1. Classification (NCBI taxonomy): domain Eukaryota; kingdom Metazoa; phylum Arthropoda; class Insecta; order Lepidoptera; family Erebidae; genus Eilema; species Eilema caniola. The sequence goes on from OX421476.1 coordinate 6,847,342, forward strand.
TTTCACCTCACGGCATTATCAAAGGTTTACTACATGGTTTTAAACAATTATATTTCTACATACTATATTTACTTTTAAATATAATTGTTTAAAACCATGTATTTAGTAAACCTTTGATAATGCCGTGAGGTGAAACCGGTCAGGTTAAAAATAAAAATTAAATTAAGTGTGGAAAAGTACAAGTGATTTCATTATTCAATATGTTTAACAGTTAACTCTCTGCTTTAGTTTTAGATCTATGTTACTATCCTAGCATAGTAAAACAGCTCCTAAAATAACAACACAGTGTATACAGTATTCGGCTATACCGTAGTTATACTATACCGTATAGTTATGGCCAGTTAATTTTCTGCATGAACGTGTTGATATTAATTTATAATTAGTACTAGCTGATGTCCGTGAGCTTTACCTGCGTGAAATTCATCCCGTGAACTACATCTACCTATTTTCGGGATTAAAGTTTTATGAGTGCTGTTCTAGATTTTATTTTTAAAAGCAATTTTTAAAGCATTTAGCCGTTGTGGCGGGATTGAGTAACAAGAAATCATTTGCTATAGGTTACTTAGGTAACAGACAAGCAGGCGGCCGCGATCCATCTGATGGGAAGCGGTCACTGGTGTATAGATGCTACAAGTAAGGATCTTCCATAGAAAAAACCCCAACGGAGATAATCTATAGCTAAAACAGGATAGAATTACAATACGTATATGCGATTTGTTTATTCAATAAAAATAAAGTATGTAATCTGAATCTGCCCGTCAATCACAGAATCAATGAAACAAATGCCTATTTGTTTATCTAATCTGTGTAACGACTGTCGTCATGCTCGTTGGACTAAATGAGGATTTGTAAAGTTATCACAATTGTTTGAAGTAATCCGCTTTTGTTCTGAAAACGATTTTCCGTTTGATTTGGTAAAGAAATGAAAATGGGATGTCTAATTTTTTATATAAGTACATATCGCATATTTTATTAGCTAATACATTGTTCCACAAAATCGTAGAAATAGTTTACCTATCAATATCTATACAATAAAACTTTAGGATCTATCAAGAAACTGTATTGTTAATCTTTATTTGAAATATGGCGGATGTTTGAAAAACTTTATGGTCACAAGTAATCATCTACGAGCGCCTTTCCCAAATATTTATGGTCGGCGTACAGTCAACATCATTAAAATGTAGCTAACAAAAGTACTCAAAATGATCCATATACTAAAATTCCAATTTTAGATTCGTTATTAGAGTACTCAAATAGTTGTAAGTATCCAGAGTGGTCCAACTATCTCAGCAATCGGTCTTCCAGAATTATGTCAGTTAGTAGAGTATTCATATTCATATACACAATCACGTTCTCCATACATTTCTATCAGATTTAATCTCCTCAGTCATTCCCTTTCATACCATATCCTCTATCCCCACACATTCTATCCATCCATTCTTGGGACTATCTCTAGTTCCAAAGCACTCTCTACATTCATAATTTGTACCTCCTTTTTGACAACATCACTTTCACCTCTTCCCAAAATATATTCATACCATGACAGCAATTCATTAGATAAGATTTAATATACTAGTGCAACGCTCAAAATTCCTATGGACAGTATAAAAATCCATGTATGAAAAGAGGACATAAAAAGAGCCTTTACAAATTCAAATTCAAAAAATCATTTATTCCATAAAAATATTAAATTTATTTGGATGGCAACTACTGAGAAACACTGCCAAAAAACTCAGTAGGTAGTAAACTAAAAAAAAACATCGTCATGTATGTACAATCATTGTCTTGTGTTAACTTAGAGCTACTTAATCATATTACTTACTTACTTCATCATAAATTAATACACTAGAGTAGGTTATAAATAACTTGAAACAGCTGCTCTACCATTAACTTTCTTTTTCTTAATAAAGTTCCCGAAAGCTCGTGAATATTGAAACAGCTAATCCAATAATCCAATAAAAGCAAAAAGAGATCACGGATCTTTTGATGATGATTTAATTTGATATAATACCAGAAAATCAACTATGCCAAAAGCTCAATAAGCACCTAAATATTGAAAGCAGCGAAACATACACTGATAAAATCCATATCACTCAAAGTTCCAACAATAAGTACATAATATTACATCTATTCTAAACAGATGATAAGTTATGACAGATCCTGAGTAACCACTCAACACCTGGCACTTAATGTGAGAATGCAGCCTAAATATCAAATGAAGAACCTTAGCGAACGGCTACACCTGCTATAAATACAAAACCGTGAAAATATGCAGCGAGTTTGTGACTCATGTATAGAATAAAATGTCATCCATCCCGTTGATTGGATTTTTCAAAATTTGATTTTGTTGGATTTGATGTATATGACAGTCGTTAACGCATGTCATTAACGTCAAATCCCATACATTCGTTATTCTATTCCAACAATTTAGAGGGGTTGGAAGGTTTCGGGCCCCTCAAACCGGTGGACGGGAATAACCAGTATATTAGACCCCACATTCTTCACATTCCGTTCTTTTTTGGATCCTCGGGCCCAAAAAAGAACGGAATAAAGAGAAATATAATTTGGGTAAAAAGACGGGATAGGCTAAGACTACAAAATATTAAACAAATAACTAAACTTAAAGATGCAGGAAAAATATGTAAGACATTGAAATGGAAATAGGCAGGTCATATGTTAAGAGAAAGTAATGAGAAATGGACAAAAACAATAACAAAATGGTACCCTAGAGATGGGAAAAGGAGCAACAAGACGCTGGAGCTGGACGCTGGGAAGACGACTTAAAGGGTTTGAGTAAACTGGTGGATCAAAATCGATGAGAATTGCGAGGGATGGAGATGCGTGGAAATCTCTAGAGGAAGCCTGTGTCGAAAGACAAACTGGAGAAACATACATACATACATAAACTCACGCATTTATCCCCGAAGGGGTAGGCAGAGGTGCTAGCACCCACATTTCGCCGGTTTATGTTTAGGTCCCAATGTAACAGGTGGCGAGCCTATTACTATTAACTGGGCACTTATAATATATAACTTCGAAAAGCATCGAAAAGTCATTGGTGTGTGCCATGGAAAACCTGGGAACGAACCCGAGACCTCGTCTCAGCAGTCCATTACCCATACCACTAGGCTACCGCGGTTATTGGATATATGGAGAAAAACGTACCCATTAAAATATTAGTCTTAAGAATTAACTGTAAAGAACTCAGCAATAAAGGCTTATTTTATTTATTTTAGATCTTCGGGTCCAAGCCAATCCATCCGCAAGCCGGTTCACTTACTGATTGACGACAAAGCTCTGGCACAGTCTTTCGTCACGGAACAGCTCGGTATTGCTCGATTCATAATTATATCTTGAACTTAAAATGTGCTCAAAATGTGCTCATTACGCACAGTATACAGTTTTTCAAAAACGTTAACTCTAAAACAACTATGTAACTTACTTTTGAAGTTTCAAAATTTACCACAGACAGAATTAAATCAATATTTTAAAAGAATTAATCAAAGATAACAAATTGTTTTGTAAATAATTCTTCAACATTGCGGTTATATCGGTTACATTGTTATAAGTTTTACCAACTTTACAGTACCGATAAATAACAGTTTATCTATATATCTATACATTCATACATACATACATACATACTGTTTATTGAAAACCCGTTTTTTACTACATGCATATAAATATAATACGGTACATACACATGTCTGTGTGTCTGTTTGTTCGGCTAATCTCTGAAATGACTGGACCAATTTTGACTTTTGAATTTTGGACTTTTATTGACAGGTAGCTGATGTAATAAGAAGTAACTTAGGCTACTTTTATTTAAGAAAAATGTAATGCTCAATAGCGTTGACTCAACACTAAGCGATAACCGACAACACAGCTAGTTTAAAATATATATTTATAAATCTTTATCTTTCCCATGCAGTTTGAAAGTTTCAAAACAGGTATATTACACGTACATTTCACTTATTTTCTGTTAATATAACAAAGTAACTTGTTTCCCCGCTTCTTTCATTTGACATTTGTTTCATTAAAAATGATGTTATCTCACTGGAGAGTTTTGTGCTATAGGTGGGCAGAACAAAGGCTTGTCCAACTTAGTCCTCTGCACTTACTTCTCAGAATCTCTCTGTTCTTACAAGGTCGGTAACTCAAGTGTGACTCCCCTTTTTTTTTTTTTTTTTTTTTTTACGTGCGGGAAATCCCCACGGATACCCGCCCCTCCGGAGCCGGAGGGGTGGGTTATGTCGGACTCGAACCGACTAAACCGCACGCCGTCTGTGGGTCGTGGTGCTAGGCCGGAGGTGAGGTTGTCTTGCGACATATCCCTCGCACCCCGGCTGACCCAGGGCCATCCCTTTCGGTCTGGCCCTCCTCGGGAGGTGGGGACCACGCCGTCCCCGACTCAACCCCGGTGTGGGGAGGCGCGCATCGTCCTACGATGCGCGCCGCCGCCGTGGCAGTGTGACTCCCCTGATGTTGCACACGTCCATAGACCATGATAACCATTTCCCATCAGGTGGGCCGAGTACTTGTCTGCCGTCTAAGGGGTAAAATAATGATTATTTTTTAAGTTCATGAGAGTAAAAAAATGCTATGCTATAGCTATTCAATGGCGTTGTTGTCAGGTTTAGGTGTAAATAAACAACTCACTGCGTATTTTGGTGAATAAGTATATAATCCACAATGCACACAGTCCAAAAGCGAAGAATAGCACAGTAAGATAGAAGGCACTAAGTATAGAAGGTAATCACATAAACATCTAGTCTTATACAAGCGTAGAAAGCGAGATAATAAGTAAACAATGCGATACAAAAAGGCAACTGGTCAAGTCTCCTCTGCGCGACCGCTACTGCGTCCGCGCACATAAGGCTTATATACTTGGATGCACTAGTGCGAGGGAAAATATCGACTTCGGACATTATCGATATCGATATCGACTAACTGGCACATATGATGTGTGTAATGTTTTAGAATAAATATTTAGTATACAATATATTAATTTGTTAATAAACATATTATTTTTATTGTGTAAATATTATTTTTGTAGTTTAAATGTTATTTTTATATTAGAGATATTTTATTTATGTTAGGAATATTATTTTTATGTTTTATAAAATTAAATATAAATGTAAATAAATATTTATATGGTAATATATAAATTAGAAGTGGGAAAATAGCCCACAATGCAACCAAAAAAAATTACGTAATATTTTACACGGCGACAGGTGTGTCCACGCACTTAGTAACACTAAGGTAGTGTCTGTAAAACCTGATGCAAATAGCCTTGCGACCGATTTAGCGAACATTATCCTGTCCTTACTTAGCTCAAGCATCCTTCAATATTTTATAAAAGCCGACATGGGAGCGTCGGCCGCGGTCAGCACTTTGTTCTTGCTGAAATCTTAATCTGATCTAACGTTACCTAGAGTTAGGTAACGTTAGGTAACTTTATAACCGTGAAGTTATCTCTTAAAGTGACGTCATTTTGATTGTATTATGTGTATTTTATTACACACTGTTAGATTAGATTGTGCACTATTACTGCACGGGTCTTTCTATATATCCATTTTAATAAAATAAAACATTATTTGAATGCAATTTAATAGATTTTCATTACTGCCCAATTAGTTCTGTATAGAATTTTATCAAGCTATTGAAAATTAAAGGTTAATATCTGCCAAAACGTAACACATACTGAACTTTAACTTTTTAACTTTCTTCCTTATGGTTTCAGATAGTACCGGGTTCGAACCTGGTCTTCTGACACTTTTTGTGATTATTTTTACTTTTTGTAATTTATTACTTTTGTGATTATTTTTTCTTTTTGTAATTCATTAATTTCTTATGACAGAATAGGTATGGTATGGTATGGTAGGTATGTTCTTTTTATCTTTTTCTCTGTATATAACGAAGAAAGAAAGAAAGAAAAAGTTTTCACTTCTGCCGGCACTCCCGGCGTGCAACCCATCTTTTTTTATATCACTTAGGTGGTAGACAAGCTCACAGCCCACCTGATGGAAAGTGGTTACCGTGGCCTATGGACGTGTGCAACACCAGGGGTGTCACACTCGCACTGCCGAACCTGTTAGAACGGAGAGTTTCTGTGCCGTCAGTGTAGAAGATAAAGCAGGACAAGCCTTAGGTCTACCCACTGACAGCACAAACACTCTCCAGTGAGCTCTGGCTACCCTACTCACCGCCGGGAACACAACGTAACACAACATAAAGTATGTACTAAAACGACGTCAGTGACTGATTTTGTCACTTATATTGAAGAAAGATGGATAATATGTTGTGTGAATTACGTCTATCAAGCTTAAATGATACCGTTGAAGCATCTTGATTTATATTCCGCCGACGTGTACCTTCAGTACAGTAATATTTACGCTAATATGCAATTCCGAATCAAAAACATGATCAACGCTGTATTTTCTGTACCCATTAAATTATACAAAGCAAACGAATACAAAAAAGCCGGAACATTTTCAACAGGCTCATTCGTAATCCGATATTCTAACGAGCGACCACGCTTGACGGAATTTCATTTATTAGGTGCAACGTTTTGCTGTTAGTATCTTAAAATGTTTACAGTTAGAAAAAGATTTATAAATTTAAACAGATCTTTCAGGTAAACTAGTATTGTGAGAAATCAACTTTTAGCTCTGATTTGCTTTATATATTACTAGCGATCTGCCCCGGCTTCGCATAACGTGGAAATCCAATATAGCCTATGTTACTCAGGGTGAATGCAGCTTTCCAATAGTAAAATATTTTTTTAAATCGGCACAGTAGTTTTTAAGTTTAATCGTTGCAAACATACAAAATTCAAATCTTTCCTCTTTATAATAGTGATTAATGTAGATGTAGATATAGACTACTAGCTTATTTAGAAATCTGATCCCGAACAAGGATACAAATTATAATCTTTCCCTGTACCCTTGCTGATCGTTATCGTTACCCTATTGCATTTAACTACTGGACACAGATCTTTCGTAATATGCACGATATAACCCAGTCCTCTTTCGCAGTATAATAAATATAATTAAATAACCAGAACACATAATGCACAACTTATTAATGTGTCATATCCAGATTATAAAAGCCAAAATGTAATAAATGAACATTCGCAAAGAGGTATTCTTTTATGTACTGCAATTAGGTAATTTTGGCAAAAAAAAATATATTTCGCAAATCCTAGTAGGTACTAACACCGGCAAATTGGATGATTGCGATAACTTACGAAGCGTATTGTGTTTCTAAAACAAAAAAACAGTAATAAAAAACACAGCCAGTTTTTCCTGGGGTAAAAATAATGCACTGTGACTGCAGAACTTCCTTGTTTACACACTTAAGAGCGAGCTAGGGAGTTTGGATTGTAACAAAACGGTTTCCAACTTACTATACTTACTGTGTTAGGTGTACATGTGGTTATTCTAAGGTAAAAATGGCTTCTAATCAAACTTAAAGCTTCCGTGGTGAAAAGAAATATGGTCTTATGGTGTAGGACTAAAAACTGCTGGATTGGTTGGAATTGCATCTCACGCGCGCCTAAGGAAGAAAGGATTTCTAATGTAGTAGTCCGCAACGTAAGTTAAGGTTAACGCAAGTATACCGGGGCTGGTAGCCAATTTGTCCTCCGGCATGTCGCATCTCCCGGTAGCAGTTGTGATAACGAAGAATCGTGGGGTTTTTTCGGATATACACGGAGAAAAAATTCTAGTTACGTTAACCTGAATATAGTTAATTTAAACAGAAAACATTGTACTATATGTGAAAGCTATCTTTATTGTTCAGTTTACATAAACAATCTAGTGAAATCTTTACAATATATCTGGTATTGTCAAACATATTTTTATTTCTCTTAACACACTTTTATATGGTGTGTACACGCAACTTTTTGTACACATTACTTGTTTTTATTTTAATTATAACAGAAAGGTATTGCTTGTTTAAATATATTTTTTGTGAAGTTTACCAGATTATTTGTAGCTACTAAAATAATTGCAGTGGACATTACATAACTGAATGTAAGCGTCACTAGTTCTTTTTTAGTAGTACTAAAACATTTTTTACTTATAAACATAAGTAATTTACCCAATTCAATATAATACCGTAAAGTTCAATATAATATATTGTTGTCTAAGTAATATTTTATTTTGAAATTTACTATAAATATCGTAAAGTTTAATATGATATATTGTTTTCTGAGTCATATTTTGTTTTTTAAGTTACTATAAATATCGTAAAGATTAATATAAGATATTGTTGGCTAAGTAATTTTTTTTTTTAAAGCTACTTTATTTACAAGGTTATTTTTGAATATTCCACCAAATTTTTTCACAAGATTATTGCCATACATCTGATTTTCCTACTCGAAGAGTTAGTTTTACATGAAAAAAGACTTTTCATACAAAATCAACGAACTATGAATTTTTTATGAAAAATCGATTTTTTCTTTATTTAAAAAACTAACTGTTCAAGTAGGTAAATCACATGTTTGGCAATAAAAAATCTTGTGAAAAAATTTGGTGGAGCATCCAAAAAAGACCTTATATACCTAGTGTACATTTTTATTATCTTATGGAAAAGGATTACTGAAATGCAGGTTTGTATGTCATTAAAACAACAGTATAATGATTATGTTTTATTTCAATCTGACATCTGAAATAACAAATTAAAAACAACCAAATTAAACAACAACAAAATTAAAAACCTATAGTAGTTTGGTTATAACAAATTAAAAACTTAGATCGCTAGAGACTTCCGGGACTTTCCCCATTAAATCAAAGTATTTAACTAAGACCTATCTTTAAAATGAAAAAAAGAAAGATTCAAAAGTTATTAAGCCTCATTGGCAATCTTAATGTTATTGAAATTATACAGATTTACTGGTAATCAATGTAATCTTTCAAATGGAGTGCCTGAAACTTACAACTTTTGCAAAAAAGTAGTGTGTAGTACAATTCGTCTCATCGCATAATGTCCTTTTCTCGAAATGTCCTTTTTCATAATGTCCTTTCCCAAAATGTCCTTTTCTCAAAATGTCCTTTTCGCGAAATGTCCCTCCAAAAAACTACAGGATTACAGTCTTTATACTAAACATTACTCGCCTAGCCATTTAATTAAACAGTTAGAAAAATGTCTTATTTCTGCATGGTTATAAAAAAAATATCCACGAAGGCTTAATGCGGGAGCTACGCTCCGCTCCGCTCCCGCATTAGCCTTCTAACCTAACCTAACCAAGTCGGATTGCGCAGCTATCACAATAGAAAGACTGTAATCCTGTAGTGCACATATTTTGAGAAAGGAACATTTTGAGAAAGGGACATTTTGAGAAAAGGACATGTCCGGAAAAGGACATTTTGAGAAAAGGACATTATACGATGAGACCGTACAATTATACCAAGTATAAATAAAATCAAAAAATCTCTTAGTCATAATCAAATCTCTTGAAAAAAAAACAATTCAAAAATTATTAAGCCACATTGGCAATCTTAATGTTATTGAACTTATACAGATTTACTGGTAATCAATGTAATCTTTCAAATGGAGTGCCTGAAACTTACAACTTTTGCAAAAAAAACATAGGTCACAAAACATACAAAAGTCGATTAACTGTTCTGTTATCTAGTATGGAAAGTTAATTTTAAAAAAGTTTTAGTTTTTTTAATTTTCTTTCTTTGGAAAAGTTGTTCAGTTTCACTTGCGCTTTCACCTCCTAAAAGGATTCCCTTGGATTACCAGTCACTCTGTATTATCCAACATGTTAGTGAAAGTATGACAAGCATAAATTTAATCAATATTTTAATCTCTTAGAAATAACAAAAAAAAACAATTCTAATATTATTCAGTCACATTGGCAATCTTAAAGTTGTATTAGTAGCAGTATAATTCGGGGACGGCGTGGTCCCCACCTCCCGAGGAGGGCCAGACCGAAAGGGATGGCCCTGGGTCAGCCGGGGTGCGAGGGATATGTCGCAAGACAACCTCACCTTCGGCCTAGCACCACGACCCACAGACGGCGTGCGGTTTAGTCGGTTCGAGTCCGACATAACCCTCCCCTCCGGCTCCGGAGGGGCGGGTATCCGTGGGGATTTCCCGCACGTAAAAAAAAAAAAAAAAAAAAAAAAAAAAAAAAAAAGTAGCAGTATAATATTGTTGTTGATTATTAATATTTTTAACTTTTTTACTGTTTATCTTAAAGTTTTATATAATATTCAATTACAACCAAACGCTTGTTATATCTAAAATATTATATCAGTTTGATGTACTTGTCTTATTTTTTACTAATATTTATTGTACGCCTAGTTTTACCACCTAAGGATTGAGTAAATGTAGATTTAGCCGATAGAAGAGTAGACCTTAATTTAGCCGATGATAAACCGGCTACACCTAGGTTTAACCAACTGATGTCGGCGTACTACCCCTAGTTCTAGCCGGCTGAAACTAAGTTTTGCTACACTTTGGCTATTGACATAAAATATTTATTTATTTAACACTTTATTGTACAGTGAAATAATTAAATATGTTTTCTGGTAATAAAAAAACACGAGCAGATAAATCACAGATAAACTATATTAAATTGGGTGAATAAATATATAATGTATACATTGCTATAAAAAAGATAAAATTTCCTATATAATAAAACTTACAATTTTATAAAAAATCTTGATGTGGAAGTTAGTTAGTTTTCTTGTTTTATGCACTAAAAATATAAATTAATCATACATATACATATTTTTTTTAAAAACAAGATATTTTCTTTGAAATAATTGTTTTTATTGTAATTTTATTAAGATCTTTTATAAAGTAAGGCTTTATAATTGAATTTTTTGGCAAGATTTTGGGTTTTTTTGTGTCCTAGTAGTATTAGCTGATCAGAAAAACATTTGAATTCATCCTCAGTCCCCTAAGTTGTCTGCCAGATGGGTCCATACTTCCTTGAAAATTTTAAACAAGCTCAACTTCATCTTCACACTCATCTTTGAACAGAGAATTAGTTAAGGATAAACTTTCGGAATGGTTCAACAACTTGTATTTATGTACTTACAGTGTATTTGAAGTTGTGAGATATTTTATTTGGTAGCTCAACATTTGTACTTGTAGGTGATGATTGACTTGTGGATGGTAGTACTATGAAGTTTGTTACATCCGATAAATTACCAACTGTTTTGTCACTATTGACACTACTGCAAGAAGTGGAAATTTGGGTTTTGTCCTGCAATAAAGTAAAATATGTTTATAATCCATGTAAAATTGTCACAGTTGGTTGCGTTGCGCACAGGGATACAGGAAAATATGCATAATAATTTGAATATTAGATTCGGTAAAAGTTTAACCTGAATTCGGTGATATGTTCAACCAAACTTAGCATTATATTAGAGGCAACTTGAGCCAAACCATTTGACTAACTCTAAAAGGTGGCCACATTCTAACAATAAGACCACATCGAAGACTTGAGTCCCTACCTACCTATAAACCAAAAAACAGTCACAAAAACGCTTTCATAGTTTCCATAAACTCAGTACCTATACACTCAGACCAAATAAAAAGTCAAGTCAACACTTTCAGCGCTGTCAGCACTTTGTAAGGCGTAGTTTCGTTATATGTGTGTGTGTGTGTACACATATAACGAAACTATGCCTTACCAAGTGCACACATGTTTACGAATCCGACCTCAAGTCATTGTTGACAGCGCTATGTCTTGACTTTTTATTTGGTCTGACCCTATATACATAAAATACATACCAAACTTATGTCTGATCCATATATTAGTTTGTATTCTTCTCCAGTAGGATGTCTTAAGTCTGCTACTGCATCTTGACAATGAAAATTATTTGTATTCGTTTCTTCTTCCTGTTGAATAAAATTATGAAATATGTATATTTATGAAACTGCAAAAACAAAGATAGGATATCAACCACTATCACTTACATTATTAACCGTATCCAACAACTCATTCCACGCTGCCAACTTTTTAGAGAAACGGACCCTATCTCCAATTGGTCCAATTAATTCTTTTATTAAATTTGCATCCAGGCAACTTAATGTTTCTAAAGTGATTTTGTTATCTTAAAAAAAAAAACAAATGTTATTTGGTCGGTGGGTCCTCTTCGGGGTACTAATCAAACTTTGGTTTGTAGTAGTAAGTAGGAGCCCGTGGAGTGCACTTGAGACCTGGCTTAGAGTGCACTTTTTTTAGCCCCCATAAGTGCACCCCAACCTGAGACCTGCTTTTTTATTTTGGTTGTAGTTGCAGGGCTTTTTTTACGCCACATTTACTCTCAAGTACACTCAAATCTCAGCTCAAACTCATACACAAATGGGTTTGATTTGATAGCCCATGTCCTACAAACTTGCCTGCAAAGGTGGATTTGTACTGGGACAGTTCCCATGACTCCAGTAGGTCTTCCACGGTTGTTTCAATAATATCATTGTCATGTTCCATTTTCAAAATTTTGGTAAGAAAAGAACACAGTAACACACACCACAGGTTATGCTAGTGTTAACAATATTTTTAGTAGCGTTTAAAATATTATTTCGTTACAATAAATATATTTTTTTGTTGCGCACACGTTTAAGATTTTGTTAGCAATACGCAAAGATTTTTTATTGTAACAATGTTTATAGTTCTGTATAAGTGAATCTGGTAAACAGTACTATATGATTCTAGTATCTTTAACAAATCTAAATAATGTTGTGTCTACTTTCTTTTTTTGTACTGTACCATATTTATTGTAGGGATTAATAACGAATTATGTGCAGCTAACAATCACGAAAGTATTATGTACTATTTTTAGATTTATATATTACCAAAAATGTATAGCTGTAATTACATTATTAAAATGCATCAATAACTAGTTTTAGGTACTTGTAACTATAATATAATAACCAGAAAATTTTAGTAATAATAAAAAAACAGCTTTGTGGCTTTTGCGATAATTCTAGTAAACATTACTTAAATCTGGTATAAGTAACCAGGATATTTTTTACAATACATTCTGGTAATATAGTTATAATTTTTTCTTTCCGTGTAGGTGCTTCGTCGTGCCTGCCGTGAGCATTACTGAATAACGTCCAACTTTTTAAGCATACATAATATTAGTACGGTAGGACCTTCTTGGGATAGACAAAAACAATTGCTCTTAGCTAGCTTTCATCCCCTAGACACCTCATAAGGTTTTCAACCGTCATCAAACGTTTTATTTAGCCCTATTATTATCAGTTTCCCCTGATCTGCCAAATTTTCGCCACTTCACTAATTTAGCCAATTTCTTCTTTTCGAGGTCAACTCTGAATTTCTTGCCCTTGCTTCACCATAAGAAAAACTACGAAAAACTATCCTAAGCCGGACATTGATCTATTAATTCGTCTGCATAGCACTGAGATGGCACAGTTGGGATATGCCGAGTTCCGCAAGATCTCGACCAACGTTACGAAATAGACGTTGATAAATGGAACTTTTATCAGATAGCTTGTGGTTTTTATGAAATACAAGTGGACACAAATAAATGATCTATCGTTCTTTATAAAATAGGGTTGATTAGTTTCACGATATTGTTAGGAGTATATGCATATACTCTATTCTTAATTCGAGTGTGAGAAGAAGATGAGATAAACTATAATTGTAATCGCATTCAATGCTTATCCGTTCTGTATTGTTTCTTTATAGTTGGCACCTTACGCGTATCCAAATGCCGCGTTATAAGCACCTTCATAATCCATCAAGCCCGCAAATATCCGATGACTCCCTACAGATGCCACAGACTTCGACAGAGCTATTAAAATGCATTACAACTGAATATGAATTAATGCTTCTAGCTGAATAATATAAAAGCATTTATTAAGATGGATGAAGGTGTGTACGGAGCCCTATAAAGATCATTGAGGCCCGAGCCAATCTTACTTGCACTATGCTTATGGATAAAATAGGCTCTGAATAGACTTTCATTTCGGGGTTAGGGTACAGTACAGTACAGGTTAGTTGCGCCCGCAAATGCGACGTAAAAAAATGGATGCAGGAATTTCGGGCCCCAAAAATGTTATCGGGATCATCAATAAGATGATAATGATGACGATTTAGCGTCAAGGCTAACGCTTTCGCACATAATACGAACTAATTTAGTACATTAGTACAACATACTATCCCCATCTGTACATGAAGTCCTATCCATCGTTTGATTGATGTACCACTTGACATTCTATTTTCAAAACTGTCGGGCCCAAACTTTCGTCAAGAAGGTATCAATGAAATTAAAAAAAAAACACCGCAAGCTCCGACCCGTCGCGACCCTAATCAAATTCAGATCCAAAGAACATTTTACGAATTAATTACTAATTAATTCTGCTGAAACGATTTAATTTCGGATTAACCTCTTAATTGTCAAGTAATACGATTGTAGATCGACCTGAATTATTTCTTGGTTGAATTGTGCCACGTAATTTTTTCTTGGTTAGCGTAATATGAAATTTTCAGGTGGATGATTATTTTTAATTTGTTATAGCTTGAAAACAATTTTTATCGGATTCTATCCCAATTTATAGATGTTATTTTATAATGTACACCGATCCTGAATGAGACTGCTGAAAAGCAATCATAACGTCGGGATCAGTGTAGATTGGCAACAACAAAAACATTCAAAATGTGTTGTTAAATACGATGACAAAGAAATTCAACTTTGAAACTCGTCAGGTTGCCAAATGGCAATAACTTCCACATTCTTATCAAAACCAACCGAAAAGTACAACATTATCAAAGTATTACACTTTCGGGTGAAAGTTGAACATAAGTAAACTATTTATAGAGCCATAAATCTCTGAAAGTTTGAATTACAGAGATGAGAGGGGTTGTGTGTATGAAGCCGACAAGTTTCAATGCTAGTCCCTATATAAAGGACACAGAATAAATACTTTTATTACCTTTTAATGTCGGTGGCGGAAAGTTATTTTACTGTATCTATTTAGATGGGATGTGTGGGCTTATAAACTAGGAACCTACTTTAAATGTTTGTGATTGTGTAAGGTAAAAGGGCATCTTGATTGCAATCAATTCTTATATATAGGACCCAAGAATTCCGGTATCTTATAGTTATGTATTTAGTTATAATATTTGCTTGATACGGAGGGAAAGAACTGTAAGATATTTTATTTTTCATTCTGTCGGTGTACTTATTACTAATCGACGTTATTTCAAAGTTAGTTATTATTTTATTTTACTTATAAGATTTACATCTAACATAATATTTTCAATGTCTTTAGTTTGGCTTACTTAAATTACTCGTATACAGATTAGTGAAAAAGAGCTTAGACAAAGCTTTTTATAGCTCCTGTAATAAATGCGACTACTGTGCAGAGACTCCTGTTCAATTTTCGAGCAAATTATAACTGAGTTCATCAGTTAGATAATTCGAATTCTCCGAGACACATTTTTCAATCTAATCCAAGTATATCTTAAATACACACACCGGCAAAATTAGCGGAACACAAAATGGAGAGTATAAAATAGTTACCTTTATTTTGAAACAAATAATAATAAAACATGAAACAACAACAACATGTTTAATAACGAGTGTACCCCCCTCGTGCCCTGATTAAGGTTGCCATCCGTCTGGGCATGCTGCGAATGATGTTGTCAATGATTTCTTCGGGCAACCTCTCAACAATCCTCTGCCATTCTTCAACTAATGTGTTTCGCAGCTCGCCCAGATTGTTAGGAGGTGGCATTCTTGATTTGACACTCCGCTTTAGCAAGTCCCAAACGTGTTCAATCGGATTCATATCCGAGGCCGTGCTGGCCACTCTATCACCGTAACACCAACATGGTTTAAGTATGCCTGTACTGAGCGAGCACTGTGAGCCCGAGCGAAATCCTGCATTAAAATGAAGTCGTTACTAATAAATGGGGCAAATGGCACAAAATGTTTTTCTAAAATCTCCCTGATATACCGATCAGATTTCCGCAGTCGACTACCACTAACTTCGTGCGAGCTCCTAAACATATCTCACCCCAGATCATAATTTTGTGTTCCGCTAATTCTGCCGGTGTGTGTAATTTACCTTTTTAACAGAAAATGTACGCTCCATGCTCCATGCTAGACTCCTAAACGCTGTACATTCCTCATTTTATTTATCCAATTAGGTCGCGACACTAAACCCAAGTCTACATTATCCCTTCCGAATAAAGTGTACGCAATAAACTTGTTATTAACCACTCACACAGACGTCCACTAAGGGAAACCTAATTCTCACAAGAACAAACGACATTTCCAATCTGAATTCCGCATCTCGTGTGTGAACGATTAGAACACCAACGGTTTCAAATTCATCCAATAACGCTAAGATTAGTGGCAATAAATCTCTATGGTGCTTATCTCGTCAGTAGTAATCGTAGTATTAAATCGCTCATGTGTAACTGGGTTTAAGGCAAAAAACACTCTTTGATATGTGTTATTTATTATTTGCCTTATACGGCCGCACTGGACGAGTTGAGGAGAGATCATGTCTATATTGCTTTATTCGCACGCATAACGCGCGAATAGCAAATACTCGTATCCATGCACTTGGATCTCTCCAACTCTTTTTTGACTCGTATCAAACAACACAAATACGCCGCTAGTACAGTCCGCAAAAGAAAATAATTATACACCCTTTCATACACCTTTTTATCAAAAGGTGTATACTTATCACCTTTGCCGACTGTCCCAGAGTTATATTAGGGGTTAAAGTATGAAATTGCCGATTTGTACTGACAAATTGAAATTCGTTTTTTTTTTTAATTTAACGTATTTATTTAATCAAAATAATTACCATTATTATCTATACATTGCTGCCATCTAGTAGGAAGGTCATTTATGCCTTTGCGATAGAACTCTGGTGATCTAGATTCGACAAACTGTGTGAAAGCATTTTGTACTGCCTCCTGAGAAGAAAACTTTTTATCACATAGAAAATTGTCCAAATCACGAAAAAAATGGTAGTCTGTTGGAGCAAGGTCTGGCGAATACGGAGGGTGACGGATAGTTTCTAATTGCAGTTCCTGTAGAGTTAAAACGGTTTCTCGTGCTGTATGAGGTCTCGCGTTATCATGGAGCAATAATGGTGAAGATCGATTCATGAGTCGGGGCTGTTTCACTGCTAGTTTTGCTATCATTGTTCGGAGTTCGGCACAGTAGACATCTGCCGTTATTGCTTGACCAGATCGTAGAAAGCTATAGTGAATAACACCATGCTGAGACCACCAAACAGTTACCATTACCTTTTTATTGGTAAGCTTTGCTTTAGGACACTGTTGTGGCGTTTCACCTGGGGTCAGCCATTGCATTTTTCGCTTACGGTTATCGTAAAGAATCCACTTTTCATCACATGTCACAATTCGATCCAATATTCCTTCATTTCTGTATCGATTCAACAAGGCAACACAAGTTTCAACACGCATTTCTTTCTGCAGATCAGTCAAATCATGAGGTACCCATTTTTCACATTTTTTATTTTATTGATTTGACGCAAATGAGTCAATATTGTTGGTAAGGTAACGTTAAACCATGCAGCTAATTCCTGGGTAGTTTGGCTCGGATCGTCTTCCACCATGTCTTTCAATTCATTGTTATTCACCTGTGTGGACGGCCTTCCTCGTGGTTCGTTCTTCAAATCAAAGTTTCCATCACGAAAGCGTTTAAACCAAAATCGCACGGTGCGTTCATTAGCAGTCCCCTCTCCAAACGCAACATTGATATTGCGAGCTGTTTCTGCCGCGTTAGTTCCGCGTCGGAACTCGTATTCAAAAATCACTCGAATTTTCGAAGTATCCATCTTTCTTGTCTAAGCTGAATAAAAAAAACAACTGAAAGTCGATAATCGAATGTTGCACATTTTTAAATGAAGAACTACATAGGTACCATGTGGAAAAAGTTTCACTCAAAAATCTCAAACCATGAAGGTTCTATGTCAATTCGAAGTACCTATTACAATAAAACGGCAATTTCATACTTTAACCCCTATTATTAAAAGATTTATATTTAAATATTGACTGTCCCACTGAATTTCGAAGTTCAAAGTTGCGATGAACTGTAGTTTGAAATTTCGGAAATGCGACTCACGTTAGTGCGAAAGTACGCCACATCAATACACGCATTGTTACTGCGATGCACGTTACCGTGAAAGTGCGCTACATCGATACACGTAGTTTCAAATTTTTTTTACTGCGATGCACGTTATCGTTACCGGGAAATATTTGGGTGAATGCTTATAATTAACTCTCTACTAAGTGTGGTTTCGCCCTTAGGTTAAAGGTGAAAACGGCGCATTACGCGTTTATCTTCGCTTGACTCGCTGAGGTTTATCGTTGGTCACAGAATGCGTGTTCCTTTTAGCTAGAAATAGTTTTATTTTAAGCTTTATGGTCGGTGCGTCATTTGCTGAAATGAGTGAAACGTCGGGAAGTTTTTGTTCGTTTTATGGTAATCTGTTCAGTTTGTTGTGTGACTTTTTTCGAGTATTTTGAAACTGAAAAAAAAATGCAACTATATATTATAGACCAATGTCTGCGTTTTTTTTTTTGTAAAACTTGTATGTACCTATCTACTCTAATATTATTAAACGTACGTGATATTTTCATATTACTGCTACTACCCTAGTTCGACAGTCATAAACTACAAATAAGTATAGACCTTTGGTCCATATTTGATATAAAGTGACAAGGCACTTGCAGCTATCTATATAAACATATATAAAAATGAATCCCTATTTCCCTTGGTCACGGCATCACGCGACTGTACCGATTACGATAATTCTTTTTATAGAATATTCCTTGTATGGGGATGGTTCTTACGCAAATAAATTTAAAAAAGGGTTATGCCGTCACGGAACCGTGAACAGAATTTCACGTGGGCGAAGCCGCGGGCATCAGCTAGTTGAAAATAAAAGTAAACACAAAAGTTTTCCCACAAAAGTTCCAAACAAAACCATTATTATAAAATCCTTCTCATGTATACTTAAAAACGTTTTACGAACTCCTACAGCTGTCAACGGCCCATAAAAAATTAACTGCAAAAATGCATGAACAAAAATAAAAACAGTAAGTAAGCTCTCAACATGATTCTAGAACGTACACCAACTTAAACCAACTCGACAAAGTTTTGAACGTGAACTGCAATGTTTGTAAATATACCCTTCCCATATTACACATACAAAACTCCTACTAGAGTAAGTACTAGGTACTTAAAGTTACAGCCTCCGTGGCGTAGCGGCAGTGAACGCGGCCGCTACGCAGGCGGCGCGGGTTCGATTTCCGCTCAGTGCAAATATTTTTATGCATGAATATGGGTATTTGCATTGGTCTGGTCGTGCCTCGGAGAGTTAGTTAGAGGCAGTTAGACTGGTAAAAAGCGGATCCCAGACTCCAAGTTGAAAAGCTTCGGATGCGACTGGGATTAACGCTAGGATGAAGAGAAGAGAAGAGAAGACCTAAAGTTATTAAACCTATTCAAGTTTACTTGAAAAGTGTTGTTAACTTGTAAGATTAAGAGATTTCCATGATTAAAACAAACTTACTTATTGTTATTAAATATCTTACTGTTTTTATATATAAATACAAAGTTTTAATGGATGTTTATTACTAATCACATCCAGAACCCCTGAACGGGACTAGATGAAATTCGGCACAGAGATAAATCATACTCTGGAATAGCAACATAGGTCCAAAATAGGCAACCTCCTCTGGTAACTTCTAATTCCTGATTTATTTAATAGAGCTAACGGCTAAAAGTAGTAACACATCGCCTAAGTTCACTACTCAAACTTTGCCAGTCTCTAGTTACATGAAACAGCGAAGCTTAGGTACATTTTATATTATGTTGCATATTTCCAGTGCAGGGCAGCGAAGTTGTCATCTATTAGGAATACATAATACGAATTTGACGTTGGGATGCGCACGATCGAACGATACGAGAATATAGGTGGACTCAACGTTCTATTTTTAAATGATCAATCAAATCAAAATTATTTATCACCGTAAGTAAATTATGGTCTTAGGCCCGTATTCCAGAATGCCACTCGGCTGAACCTCGATTTACGTGGGAAAAGATTGTATACACATTAACAAATTTGACAGGTTGTCTGTCAGATCTATACAATTTCTCTTCAGATAAATCGTGATTCAGCTGAGTGACATTATAGAAAATGGGCCTCAGACTATAATAGTATATGGACTATATATGATCGGAGGTCACAGAACAGAAAAAACTATTAGAAGTGTGATAGGACAGATTCAATAGCGGAACCGATGTCGCCAAACTCACACATACAACCAGATAATAATACGTTGCACTACTAGTAAACAATTGTTTTGATTGGTCGTATATCTTTAACACCAAACTAGCCTAAAATATGCACACTGCAAAACGAAAACATACCTTATGCAATGGTTTTAGTGATTACTTTTATATTGATAAAAAAAGGAATTTACGACGTTTTGTATCTGGATCAAACTTGCTTCTCACTCTAACTCTATTCCGAAAAAGTTCAACTACTCCCCAACAGATGTCCGTTTATTTCAAGAATGTTATTTAAAACCTTAAGCGTTAGAAATACGGTTGATATTACTTTGAAGTATTATCTCTCTCACTCTAACTCCTTAACATTAACGCTAGACCGGTGACATAAAATTTTGGCAATATCGATAGATTTGAAATTTGTTTTCGTAATGTCAAAGGATTCCAAACGCTGTTAGTAGTAGTTAGTCTAAAGAGTACTAAAAAAGAGGGATTTTATAGCTTGTTGAACTGTTTTTTATTAACGATTAAAAATGTATGAAGACGTCAAACTACGTATGTACCTATTTAATTGAAATAAAACAAGTGTCCATTTATAGTAGATATTTTATGTAACTGTTGCAAAATAAAAACGTTTTCACACTATCCGGCGCATCCGATATCCGATATTAGTGTCGGCTCCGATATCGAAGGAAATAAAATAAAGTAGAAAAAGAACTTGATACTATGTTGAAAATAATTGCTAGGATATTTTTTATTTTTTTCATCCAGTCTGTGCGATCGAGCAAATGGCCGAGTCGGACCGATTTTATTGAATATATGTGGAAACAGCACATGGTGACGGCTATCGGCGTCAGACACCCAATATCAGAAAATGTGAAATCGGGATACTTAAAATACAAGTGCGAGTATTTTACAGTATCAGACGGGTGTTTTAAGACCATATTACGAGCAGTTTCATACACTACTTTGAAATAATTAATTTAATTTGCATAAAATGAGAAAACGTAGAGCACCAAAATCTATTTGCTGATCGCGTATGCATGTTGCGCCGCGTTCACAAACTAGAAAATATCCAGCTGGAGTTGTTCAATTCGGAAGTTTATATTTTTGTATGTTTGTACGCGCATAGCTTCGTCATGTGTAGACAAATTTGCAAAATTCCTTCTTTGTTCGAAAGAAGACTATTCCGGAATGATACCATTTATTTTTTGTAAAGATCCGATAAAGGGTTTCAGAGAGAGACCACGAAACACTTCAATATTAGATGCTCTCGACAGGTTGCAGCGACGTACGGTCCGCATTAGCGAAATCCTGAGGTCACGAGTACCCTCGAGCCTTTGCAGCTGCGTAGAGATGTTGCTTCCTTGGCAGTATTTTACCGTCTCTACCATGGCGAATGTTCTGAAGAGCTATTCCAATTAGTCCCACCCTCTCCTTTCCTATACAGGACGACACGTGCAGGACTTAGATGTCACCCGCATACGGTGCAGAACATTCCTTCAAGAACCAAGCGGTTCGGTGACTCTTTCCTTTGTCGCACAATTAAGACCTGGAATTCCTTGCCAGCTCACGTGTTTCCCTCTTCCTACAGTCCCGGGTCCTTTAAGCGGGGCGTGAAAAAGCATCTGATGAGGCCGTCAAGCTGAGTGCCACCATTGTTAACATGGCACGTGTGTATAATGGTGGCCCTCTCTCCTGAGACTTTGCCTTCAGCTTACCATCAGGCAAGGTAAAGTCAAATTGACGTGCCCTATATAAAAAAAAAACTAACTTTTAAACTCTCGCGTTCCATGATATATAATTTAGAAAACGGGAATTAACGCGATCATGGTATAGGTACTTACATACCTTTGATTGCCTGACGTTTCGACCAGGTTACACCGGCCGTGGTCACAGGCTGACTGAGGTATGTAAGTACCTATACCATGATTGCGTTAATTCCCGTTTTCTAAATTATAAAAAAAAATAAACCAGGAAATCAGCAGTAATTGCTACAAACGCATATTATTGCTATGTCTATGCCACTACACATCATAACATCACCCCCGTATCCTTTGAATGGGTATGCAGAAGTGTTCAGAATGTTCCGTGATATAAAAAAAAACAATAAAACCATTTGACAAAAGTTTATAAATATTTCTAAAAAAAGTAGATATCGATAAAGTGTCAAACTTTGTCAAACAAGTCTGCAAAAATGCATGAACAAAAATAAAAACAGTAAGTAAGCTCTCAACATGATTCTAGAACGTACACCAACTTAAACCAACTCGACAAAGTTTTGAACGTGAACTGCAATGTTTGTAAATATACCCTTCCCATATTACACATACAAAACTCCTACTAGAGTAAGTACTAGGTACTTAAAGTTACAGCCTCCGTGGCGTAGCGGCAGTGAACGCGGCCGCTACGCAGGCGGCGCGGGTTCGATTTCCGCTCAGTGCAAATATTTTTATGCATGAATATGGGTATTTGCATTGGTCTGGTCGTGCCTCGGAGAGTTAGTTAGAGGCAGTTAGACTGGTAAAAAGCGGATCCCAGACTCCAAGTTGAAAAGCTTCGGATGCGACTGGGATTAACGCTAGGATGAAGAGAAGAGAAGAGAAGACCTAAAGTTATTAAACCTATTCAAGTTTACTTGAAAAGTGTTGTTAACTTGTAAGATTAAGAGATTTCCATGATTAAAACAAACTTACTTATTGTTATTAAATATCTTACTGTTTTTATATATAAATACAAAGTTTTAATGGATGTTTATTACTAATCACATCCAGAACCCCTGAACGGGACTAGATGAAATTCGGCACAGAGATAAATCATACTCTGGAATAGCAACATAGGTCCAAAATAGGCAACCTCCTCTGGTAACTTCTAATTCCTGATTTATTTAATAGAGCTAACGGCTAAAAGTAGTAACACATCGCCTAAGTTCACTACTCAAACTTTGCCAGTCTCTAGTTACATGAAACAGCGAAGCTTAGGTACATTTTATATTATGTTGCATATTTCCAGTGCAGGGCAGCGAAGTTGTCATCTATTAGGAATACATAATACGAATTTGACGTTGGGATGCGCACGATCGAACGATACGAGAATATAGGTGGACTCAACGTTCTATTTTTAAATGATCAATCAAATCAAAATTATTTATCACCGTAAGTAAATTATGGTCTTAGGCCCGTATTCCAGAATGCCACTCGGCTGAACCTCGATTTACGTGGGAAAAGATTGTATACACATTAACAAATTTGACAGGTTGTCTGTCAGATCTATACAATTTCTCTTCAGATAAATCGTGATTCAGCTGAGTGACATTATAGAAAATGGGCCTCAGACTATAATAGTATATGGACTATATATGATCGGAGGTCACAGAACAGAAAAAACTATTAGAAGTGTGATAGGACAGATTCAATAGCGGAACCGATGTCGCCAAACTCACACATACAACCAGATAATAATACGTTGCACTACTAGTAAACAATTGTTTTGATTGGTCGTATATCTTTAACACCAAACTAGCCTAAAATATGCACACTGCAAAACGAAAACATACCTTATGCAATGGTTTTAGTGATTACTTTTATATTGATAAAAAAAGGAATTTACGACGTTTTGTATCTGGATCAAACTTGCTTCTCACTCTAACTCTATTCCGAAAAAGTTCAACTACTCCCCAACAGATGTCCGTTTATTTCAAGAATGTTATTTAAAACCTTAAGCGTTAGAAATACGGTTGATATTACTTTGAAGTATTATCTCTCTCACTCTAACTCCTTAACATTAACGCTAGACCGGTGACATAAAATTTTGGCAATATCGATAGATTTGAAATTTGTTTTCGTAATGTCAAAGGATTCCAAACGCTGTTAGTAGTAGTTAGTCTAAAGAGTACTAAAAAAGAGGGATTTTATAGCTTGTTGAACTGTTTTTTATTAACGATTAAAAATGTATGAAGACGTCAAACTACGTATGTACCTATTTAATTGAAATAAAACAAGTGTCCATTTATAGTAGATATTTTATGTAACTGTTGCAAAATAAAAACGTTTTCACACTATCCGGCGCATCCGATATCCGATATTAGTGTCGGCTCCGATATCGAAGGAAATAAAATAAAGTAGAAAAAGAACTTGATACTATGTTGAAAATAATTGCTAGGATATTTTTTATTTTTTTCATCCAGTCTGTGCGATCGAGCAAATGGCCGAGTCGGACCGATTTTATTGAATATATGTGGAAACAGCACATGGTGACGGCTATCGGCGTCAGACACCCAATATCAGAAAATGTGAAATCGGGATACTTAAAATACAAGTGCGAGTATTTTACAGTATCAGACGGGTGTTTTAATACCATATTACGAGCAGTTTCATACACTACTTTGAAATAATTAATTTAATTTGCATAAAATGAGAAAACGTAGAGCACCAAAATCTATTTGCTGATCGCGTATGCATGTTGCGCCGCGTTCACAAACTAGAAAATATCCAGCTGGAGTTGTTCAATTCGGAAGTTTATATTTTTGTATGTTTGTACGCGCATAGCTTCGTCATGTGTAGACAAATTTGCAAAATTCCTTCTTTGTTCGAAAGAAGACTATTCCGGAATGATACCATTTATTTTTTGTAAAGATCCGATAAAGGGTTTCAGAGAGAGACCACGAAACACTTCAATATTAGATGCTCTCGACAGGTTGCAGCGACGTACGGTCCGCATTAGCGAAATCCTGAGGTCACGAGTACCCTCGAGCCTTTGCAGCTGCGTAGAGATGTTGCTTCCTTGGCAGTATTTTACCGTCTCTACCATGGCGAATGTTCTGAAGAGCTATTCCAATTAGTCCCACCCTCTCCTTTCCTATACAGGACGACACGTGCAGGACTTAGATGTCACCCGCATACGGTGCAGAACATTCCTTCAAGAACCAAGCGGTTCGGTGACTCTTTCCTTTGTCGCACAATTAAGACCTGGAATTCCTTGCCAGCTCACGTGTTTCCCTCTTCCTACAGTCCCGGGTCCTTTAAGCGGGGCGTGAAAAAGCATCTGATGAGGCCGTCAAGCTGAGTGCCACCATTGTTAACATGGCACGTGTGTATAATGGTGGCCCTCTCTCCTGAGACTTTGCCTTCAGCTTACCATCAGGCAAGGTAAAGTCAAATTGACGTGCCCTATATAAAAAAAAAACTAACTTTTAAACTCTCGCGTTCCATGATATATAATTTAGAAAACGGGAATTAACGCGATCATGGTATAGGTACTTACATACCTTTGATTGCCTGACGTTTCGACCAGGTTACACCGGCCGTGGTCACAGGCTGACTGAGGTATGTAAGTACCTATACCATGATTGCGTTAATTCCCGTTTTCTAAATTATAAAAAAAAATAAACCAGGAAATCAGCAGTAATTGCTACAAACGCATATTATTGCTATGTCTATGCCACTACACATCATAACATCACCCCCGTATCCTTTGAATGGGTATGCAGAAGTGTTCAGAATGTTCCGTGATATAAAAAAAAACAATAAAACCATTTGACAAAAGTTTATAAATATTTCTAAAAAAAGTAGATATCGATAAAGTTTGACTACATCACTAAATGAATAGCGAAGAAAGTTCTAGAATAAATAAGTATGACATGTCTATTCTGTGTAATCAAAAACAAGCTTTATTGATATGTGGTAAGGTTGATTTTTTATTTTATTTTATTTCTTTGCATTTCAATAAGATTAGTTATAAATTCTGCTATATCCTGACTTATCGATGGTATAAAACGCCTCCATTTCGAATATTTATGCTCCTACTATCATCGGTGTACTACAAAATGACCCAGTAAGGCATATTTCTATTAAATAGTATTAAATAACACACGGTCCAAAACTGTCAAATACACGTGATGACAGATACGACTGAAGGTTGAAATTGTAAGGTCTTGCAAATCTCCGCATATCAATGACACGCGTGCCACACCTACTTCACACTTCCATGTCGGAGGTAATTTATAGTATGAACCAAAGCGCCATAAACATTGTTTAGAATTTAAATTTAAAATTTGAGAGATATTGCGAACATTTTATTGATCTTGATCGCGTATGGCTGGTACTTGTACGTATTTATGGAACCGAATTTTGGGTATGCTTTGCTCTAGAAGTTGGGAGGTCTCTCCACATCAACTAAAATTATGTTTAACGGATACTGTCCATCTTTACTTCGGATCTTTAGTCTCCTCGTGACCATGACTGTTGAAAAGCAATCAAAACGTTCGTTAAAAATAATTTTATTTCAATATACGTAAACTTGCCACAAAACCTTGATCCTACTATTCTACCTCATAATATGCTTCTAATATTATAAAAGTCTAACTTTGTCAAGAGCTTTCGAATGGATCAATGAATTTTTCTTAATACCCAGAGGTAGCAGACAAGCACACGGTCCACCAGATAGAAAATAGTTCTCGTGGCCTATGCACGTGTGCAACGCCAGTGGAGTCACACTCGTGCTGCCGACCCTGTAAACACAGAGAGTTTCTGTGCCATCAGTGTAGAAGACAAAGCAGGAATGGCCTAGGAAGTTCTACGCGGATGGAGATAGTTAATAATACTTACCGTACATTTGCTACACCCCGAGTATAAAATCACATCCACATTCCCATCTCATTCAGCCGCACCAACACAAATGTGTGTAGATCACAATTCACAATGGCTACTACAGAATAATAGACAACACTAACTATGAACACATTCATCAAATAGTATTACTACGCTTTTACCTCAGACATTGTTTGCCATTGGCACGCTTGCGGTCTGTTTTATTAGATTGCATGCTATTGTGCAGTGTTTGTTCGTGGAAGCAAAATGTGAGCTATTGGAAAAAAGGAGTTACCAAAATTACTTGTTTAATAGTGGCACTCCACATGGTTATTTGCATTTGCGTATTTGACAAAGAATTACCATGTGTGGAAAGTTTTGTAGGAGAAGGCGTAGGACACGACGCGACTGTACGGGCCACCTTTAAGAATAGGTTTCGGGCCTGGGGGTGACAGGTGGAGTCGCCTGTCACCCTATCAAAAGCCGGTCGGAGCGACAATGTGACACGCGCTATTTAGGGGCAATGTAGAGACACTGTGGTTCCCACACCCAATGGAGGTATCTCTCAACCGTGGATGGCCCAGGATTGGCTGGAGGCGAGTGATATGGCTATCTCACATCCGGCAACTGTAAACCCAAAATGGCGTGCGGTTTTACTGGTGATAGAAATTTGATGGCACAAATTTGAATCAAATTTCGGCCGGGTGGGTACCACTGTGCATGATTGGGAAAAGCCCTCCATAGTAATTCAATCTCAGTTGGATTACGTTAGGGGTCAAGACGTGCATAGCCGGGCAGGGGGATTGTGATTGCAGCACTAGTGGGACCGGTGGGTGTCACGCGGCGCTGCGACGACAATCCTCTTTTGATGAGGCCGTCAAGCTGAGTGCCACCATTGTTAACATGGTACGTGTATATAATGGTGACTCTTTTCTGAAACTTGCCTTCAGCTTACCATCAGGCAAGGTGAAGTCAAATTTGACATGTCCATTATATATAATTTAAAACAAAACTCGGTTCGTGTCCGAAATAACCACCCCTGTTATGTTATGTTAGCTCCGGTGGGGAGAGGGTATCAAAGGAAATTGCCGCACTATGAAAAAAAGAGTGAGTTCAAGTCAATAGTGCAATGGCCAGGTAGATTATACTGTAGGTCTGTAGTTAAAGTTATAGTAACACATTAGAATGGTGATTAATTAATTCATAGATGGTTATTACAGCGATACCTACAACCTATAATAAGATGCAGGTACTTAATTCACAGTTATCAGTTTAAATATAACACAATTAATAGACTTTAGACTTCTCAAACGATACTTAGACTTCACTAGCTTTGATAACTTGGGAAAAATTCCATAAATATTAAACACTCGTAATATATATCATAAAAACTTTTTTATAAATTCATTCAGGCTTCTGAAACGGGAACAAGCAAGCTTAAAGATATCACACTCAATGCATTTAAATATAGATTCATCAAAGAACTCTGCAATCTCATGAATTTGGATGGTTTTCTTCGTTTCCCCTCTGCTTGCTTTTGATTCTTTCGCAATAAATTCGTGAGTGAAAAATAACATGGGGAATGAAGCTGTGTCATTTTTTAATTTGATGTCCTCTCCTTTTTTACATTTTTCTCTACCCTTGTGGCTAAGGTATATTGGTAAGTATATTGGTTTTCTACAACTTATGGACTTGAATATAAAATAAACATTTTTCCTTTTAAAGTGGTACACTAATACAATTTCATTCAACTATCATTTCATTACAGAAGTGATGCCCGCGGATCCACGTGGAATTTTGATACTGTTCCTGGAGCCCAAGGGAACCTAGCCTATGTGATATTCCAGGCTACAATCAATCCCTGTGTCAAATTTCAGGCAAATTCTAACATCTTCAGAAAATTTCATAAACATAAGATTATAGTAGAAGAGGATAAAATTGAAGGAAAATATCGTTTGTCGTAATTTCACATACTTTGTTACAATTTATATCCTGTTCCAAGAGTCCACAGGCTGCGGTGACGGCTTGACTAATGGCGAGCGGGTAAATCATAATTATATTTGTTGATTGCCTTACAATATGCAAGGCCAATGACAGTAGCGAATACAGAATTTATATAAGGATATTGTCTAACGAGGTAATTATGTCACTTGCTGGAGAATAGTGTACCTAAGATCTCTGCCACTATGGGTAGCGTCCAAAGGTATCTTTTAGTTGTTCAAAGTACTTAAAATTACCTGTATACTTAGATATTTTCAGTAAATACATACATCTTAACACAGAACCACCCAGTACAATGCAAATGTATGATATTCAGGCATACAGATATTTAAACTGAGGGAGAATCGAACCCGCGATCTCTGCCAACTCATTCGAACGGTCTACCGCTACGCCACAGAGGTAATTCGTGTCAATTAATTTGCATGTTCTTAAGTTCATTTCGCCTGCAGGAATCTTTGGCGAGACTTGTAATTTGAATAATGATCACAATTTTCGATCCGGGAATTTCGTTTTCTGTAGAATTTCTGTGGAATATTATTGTTGTATCTCAGCACTTACATCAATGGCTTTAAAACGTTGACTATGCAAACAATTGACGATAGTAGACGTCAAAGGAATTTGATAAAAGCCGTTCATTCCTTAACAATATCTATAACAACTTGGAATACCGTTTTGCGTTATTTTGAGATAAGAATAATTGTTTATTGTTACAGCTTTTAGTGAAAATGGACTTACTTTCTGAAGGAAAGACTATGGTTGTATTATATTGGGTAAGGCGTTATTTTAATTGAGACATTAGTTTTGATCTTTTCGATGTAAAAAGTAAAATATCGGAGTTCAGCCAAATTCGCATTTAGACTGGTAAAGCGGACCCTAGACTACAGATTACCTAATATTTGGACCCAGACTCCAAGTTGAAAGCTTCGGATACGACTGTGATTAATGCAAGGAGGAAGAAGAAGAAGAAAACTGGTTTTGGTCTTTTACTGCTGCCACAACTACAATTTTATGAACAACATAACATAACATAACATAAACTCACGCCTTTATCCCCGAAGGGGTAGGCAGAGGTGCTAGCACCCACATTTCGCCGGTATATGTTTAGGTCCCAATGTAATAGGTGGCGAGCCTATTGCCATTGACTGGGCACTTATAAACCTGCGATAAATACACACATAACTTCGAAAAGCATCGAAAAGTCATTGGTGTGTGCCATGGAAAACTTGGGAATCGAACCCGAGACCTCGTCTCAGCAGTCCATTACCCATACCACAAGGCTACCGCGGTTATTTATGAACAAGGACAGAACCAATAGGTTTCCACCTTGAAATTGGCAACCCTTACTATCAATGACATTTAGCTGAGTGAAAAGTAGTGTAGGCGCATACAGATACAGATACCAAAACCTGAAAAAGTAAACTTCAATAACTTCGTGGCGTGGCGGTAGTGAACGCGGCCGCTACGCAGGAGGCGCGGTTCGATCCCCGCTCAGTGCAAATATTTGTATGCGTGAATATGGGTATTTACATTGGTCTGGCTGTTTCTATGTATAATTATGTATGTATTTACAAAAAAAAATATATCTAAGTATGTTTATCCGCATTCTAGATTCCATAACACAAGCTAGTTAGACTATGCTTACCGTGGATCTAGATAGCGTTGTGTGAAATGTTGTGGAATACTATAAATAACTCTAAGTTATTACTTGACATGCCAAAGAAACTCACCTGTTAGAAACGACAGTCTCCTCATCGCAGGAAAAGGATGATTCCCTGACGTATCCAAGAGATCCAACTGATAGACCTCCCCCCGGATTCTATACAATTTGCGGTGGAAATCTTCGATCGTAGGAGTGTAGCTGTCTTCAAACTTTGTTCCCAGGAACCTCGAGACTAGCGACGTTTTGCCAACGCGTGCTGACCTGGAGGACAAGTAAAAAGAATATCAAGCAAGACCGTTTACATACATCACAAGTAAGTACAAGATTGAAACCATTTAGGTAATCATGATATCGAGAACTTCACTTGCTCGCTTATCATAAAAGAGCTCTGAGTGCTCTAAATGGAATACACTGTGTACTTGATGCAACAATAGTTACGTTAAACAATCCCTGTTCGATTGTCCGTCACGTTCTTGTATATTCATTGTGTATTTGGGTGTATACGAAAAAGAGTGATAGCAAATTTTAGTAACACAACAATTTACTCAAATATTCTCAGAAAAGCAATAAAGCATTAGGCGTATTTAGATCAAAGGATCCAAAGCCCTCAAAAGAATCTTCAGAGTCAAAATGGCTATTTCTCACAAATCTATCTTTGGTGTCCGTTATTAGTGTTGTTTCGTACTCAAGCGATCAAAGCCATTTGCTGAAAGCCGGAAGCAAGAGCTCAACGTGTTCTCAGAGTCAAGGAACGTAAACTGACTACCGTTAGTCGGGGATCTCTATAATCCTTAATAAATAAATGGTTTATCTTCAAAGAAACAGAACTATTTCATTATTGTGTTTGAAACGTCTCTTAGTCTTCTTCATCCCAGCGGTCTCATCCGTAGCTTAAGCCTCAGAGTCCTAGGTCTGCTTTCTTTCTGTCTTTGACAGTCTCTAATATCAGTTGTAACATCATTTATTTCTGTAAAAAAAGACGGGTTGCACTCCGGGAGTGCCGGCAGAAGTGAATGCTTTTTCTTTATTTCTTTCTTCGTGATATACATAGAAAAGGATAAAAAGAACATATTATACCATACTATACCATACTATACCATACTATACCATACTATACCATACTATACCATACCATACCTATATTATAGCGCCAATTATAAAACTGATCGCTAATTTTCTGTCAGAAGAAATAAATAAATTACAAAAAGAAAAATTAATCACAAGAAGTAATAAATTACAAAAAGGAAAAATAATCACAAAAAGTGTCAGAAGCCCATTTTATAAGATTATAGAAACCGGTACTATCTAAAACCATAAGGACTTACAGTCGAAGCACTTACCGCTAAGCTACGACGCTTCTTAGCGTACCTAGCAAAATAAACACTCTGTAGCTAGGAATGTTGTATGACGTCATGTCGTCCCACAAAGTCGTCGGTTACGGGTCAAAGGTCACGTGATCCTGACGCGAGCTTAGCACTTTTTGCCCATCCAACGCCGCTTAAGAAGTTTTCACTTCAAAAACTAGCGAAAGAGTTAGCCCTCTTTAAATATCATTAAAACAGAATACGGTATACAAAATATCTTAATTTATGTTACATTCAATGAAGCAAGCCATTTTCTCTTACAGAATGAAAGCTTTTATCTTTGCAGACCACCAACCGATAAGCCAAACAATTAATTTTCAATCAACGTTTTTATGACGTCACAGCTTCAAAATCTGGCTGCGACATTCGGTATTGGTGGCTGAAAATTCAGTAACTAAATTACTTTCAACGATAAAAGAAAACTGGTTAACGAGATTCAACGTTTGAAGATTGTTCCATCCATGTACAGCTTGATTATAGAGAGCTCTATCAGAGACTAAATTCACATCACATCACATCCCCAGCGCCTCCAATATCACCCCACCATCACGTTCCTATCGGTTAGGTACCTGACAAGGATACGTTTTTATAAATGAATTTCCATCCCAAACCATTTATACCCCTCCGGAGGAATTTAAAGGCGATGAATCAGAGGTTGCTTCCTTACTTTTTTCTCAGAGGAATCTTAAAAGTAGATCACTTCAATATCGTGGGCCAAAGGTAAATAAGGAAATCTTTACTATCTCTTTCTTTTCAAGCTGCAGCACAAGGTTTTCCAGTCCAATCTATCCCAGCGCTCAAAGTTGTTACTGGTAAAGGCGGACCCCAGACTCCAAGTTGATAGCTTCGGATGCGACTGGGATTAACGCTAGGATCAAGAAGAAGAATCAATACATACCCTCTTTAAGAATAGTACGTTAGGCGTCTGCTATTCATAGAACTATATCTGGTTATAGATATAGTTCTATGACTAGCAGACGCCTGTTTGATAGTCAGATGATGCTTCTGATTTGTTTTGTTAGCCTCAGTGGTATGCATAAATTCTGGATTTAATTCTAGATTGCATTTAGCATTGAATTTTCAGAATATTTATTCAATTTTATGTTGAGTGTACTCGTAATTCCCAGGCTTGAAAATGGCGGTTGAAATTGCTAACGGCCACAAGCTTTCAACGTTTCATGAACATTGCATTCGGTATTCGTAGGAAATATAAAATTCATATTTCATTACTGAATGTTATTCGATGTTTCTTTCGTTGAACTACTATTAAAACAATACCTTCATGGTGGATTCCTTGAGGCTTTAACTTTATTTTAACTTAAGTACGTGGACGGACGTCGGCGGCTTGGGCACCGCCGACGTGTCTTTACCGAAGACCATCGGCCTACATGACCGGGGTCCTGAGGAGGGTGAGTGGGCTGCTCACCGTCCTTACCACCCTTAAGTACGTGGACGACTTACAACGTTAGAAAAAAAAACAGTACGCAAAGCATTTCTTAAACCACGCACAAAAAATTAAATTTAAAATTTCGATATACTCACTACCTAATGAACCACGGCCGAGTGTCAGCACTGCGAGGACCGCAGCGACGACACAGCGCTCCACACGCTAGTGGAGTGCAGAGCGTGGGCGGAACAGCGCCAGGGCCTCGTGGTGGGTCTGGACGTGGACACTCTCTTGCTCGAGACCATGGTGCGAGCCATAGTCTCCAACGGGAATAAGTGGGACTGCGCCCTCTCTTTCTCCGAGCAGGTCATGCTCGTGATAGAGGCGGCGGGGCGGAGAGAACTCTCCAACTCGAGTTCCCCCGTCGGCGGCTTGGTCATCGCCGACGTGTCTTTACCGAAGACCATCGGCCTCCATGAGCGGGGTCCTAAGGAGGGTGAGTGGGCTGGTCACCGTCCTTAACCACCTCCTAGGCGAGGCCGCAACCGTAGGTCTGTTATTAGTCCTGGGACATCCTTCCGAGGGCTTACCCGGAGCTACCAACCGCAGGCTATTAGGCGGTACGTGAAGGTTTATAGCGTCCATTAAGAGTTTTCCCTCGCGGTAAAAAAAACTCACTACTTAAAAATAAATAACCCTAATTATCTATAACAAACTGATAGTCCCCGAACCACGTTTCAATTTGATCAATGGATTCCTCCCGGGCGATAATTCATGCAATGGTTATGGAAGTTGAATTATTAATTTTCATGTTTGTCAGCAGTGACTTTGTTGGTGGGTTAAGCAGGGGTCGGCTGAAAATTGGTTAAATTACAGTTAAGTCAATGTCTTGGAGGAAAAAAATTGTCAACTGCCCATACCGCGGTGGAAAATGCATTAGCTATTGGACCCGAAGTTGTAAAAAAATTAAATACCTGTCGCAGACAGCTGACAACATTTTTCTTTCAAGACATTGGCTTAACGGTAATTTAGCCAATTTTGAGCCGAGAGCAAATGACTGATTTTTTTCATTTTTTTACAAATTCGAGCGGCCACAGCTACTTAACCCACCAACTAAGTCGCAACTGATAAACACGAAGATTCATAATTCAACTTGCTTGATCTATGTACGAAGTATAGCCCAGGAGGCGATGGGTCTTGCGCACCTGTCGCTGGCTTGGGAACCATAACTATAGAAAGCAAGAGATAAGATTTGAGTCTCTAGTGGGACAGTGTAATGAGAGGATCCATTTACGCAAGTAATGCAACGCGAGTTTATCATCAGAGGAAATGGCTGCTTAATTATTCAGAGCGAGGAGAGCGGAGGAGAATTCTGCTTAGACCTAAACAAACAAACCCGCGCCGTTGAATCACTAGCAGATTCATTGTATGCAGTGAAAGTAGGTAGATATTCTACTCGGTACATGTTATAAATGTGAAAGATTGTGAAGATATGTGGATGTGTATAGATTATACACTTGTACTATAATTGTAGTTTGGCGAGTGAGGTAAAGAGAAGAAACACAACTTGATACTTAAAGCGTTGTATTGAAAACTTGTTACAAGAAATAAATCTCTATTCTCTCGTATATAGTTAGCTGCCGTTAGAAGCTAATGCTACACTGGCCCGTGCCAGCTATTTCAATTAGTTTTATTGCGTAAATGACGTGCTTCAAGTGGAGATCACGGTGTCAGCCAAGTCGTATGTACAGTCTGTAGTGTGACTGTATAGGATGTTTGTTATTCTATCACGCTCCAGTGATAGGACGGAACTACCTGTTTTTAAAAGATCGATTATTATTATAGTCTGGAATAATTCTCCCTGAAAATGATTCCCATGGGTTGTGGGAGCGGGACGAGAATTACCTTTAGGCCGCCATCGTAACCGTGTTTAGTGACCTTGTCCCGTAACTAGGTTACAAAGGACAATGTGTAAGTCTGTCTTCGTAACTTTATAGAATCCACAGAATTTTCTTACCGGTTACCTAAGAGGAAATAGTCATCTCAACAGCAGCAGCATTATAAATCAATTAAATAAGAAACAGCACAAACCATAAAATATGACTTGAACAAGCTTTAATACTTTATTGCTATTAAATGATGTATTGTCATTGTAGCAGACTGAATTCAATTCTAGCTCATACGAGAGAATCGACACCATTGTTGTGTAAAGTGGTGCGAAGTTACATTCCTTTGTCTTTGTGAAGATAACGAGCGACGGTTACCAGTTGTTGTTCAAGTGTCTTTAGGCAGGAGAAACTTTCTAGTGCTATAAGGTATTTCGTTGTGTAATGGTTGCGACCGTTTCAGGAGATTTAGAAGAAAAAATATTACTGTATAATCTTTTTGGTTCAATGTAGGTTTTGGTGGGACTGTACTCTAAATCTCCTATAATTTCATAGTCTACTTTATGATGAATAATCAAAAATATCACCAGGCCCCCGTTTGACCACTAACACACCTGCCGAAAATGTATGAATTGCATCCCAAGCCGACAATAATGGCATAATGGTACAAAGAGCGTAATGTGTCTTGATTGAAAATGATTATTTTTATTGTCAACTGGTATCTTTAACGAATCTGTTTAACGTTTCAATTTAGTTAAACATTATTAATAAACCTTTACCTTTTTTTGAAGTGCGCAAGGCCTAACAGGAACTACCTAACTTCGAAATAAATGGACTAAAACCACATGCTGTTCCGTTACGGGAAACAGTTTCCGGTGACCCGGATTTAACCTTTTTGGATTTTGAATTACGCTACTTGGAAATTACTATGAGTGTTTAGGATAACTGAGGTGACCGGAGAGAACATTTAATTTTGTTGAAAGTATTTAAAACTGGTTGAAGCCTAAGCCTCGGCTTGCTTAGATTGGTTATAGTTTTTGATCATATCTTCGATTCTACTCGACTATTTACAATTAAATCACACGGTGGATTTTAAGCCTGATCGAGACCTTTCATGTAAAATAAAAAAACGCATCAAAATGCATTCAGTTTCTTTTACATGCATCGCGAACAAACCAACGAGAATGAAAATGAAAGGGTTCCGAATAGTGCACAAAATATTTTACTATATTACCTTAGAATCAAACAGAATTTTATTTTGTTTTAACGTTACATTGCTTACTTATAGTGTTTCGATGATTTCTGTAATGTTATATACTACTACCTGACCCGGCGAACTTCGTACCGCCAATATTTTTCCACCTGCGTGGCGTCAGATCCCGTTCTCGCTGCACCCTCTACTATATTAAACATGTATTATACATATAAACCTTCCTCTTGAATCACTCTATCTATTTAAAAAAACCGCATCGAAATCCCTTGCGTAGTTTAAAGATTTAAGCATACAAATTGATATAGGGACAGAGAAAGCGACTTTGTTTTATACTACATACATATATGTAGTGATAAATATACCTATCATTCATAGGTAAATTCGTTACTTCTGTACTTATTTCTTTTTATAAATACAGGAAGAAAAAGTACGAATACTCATTAACAAAATTCTAATAAAATACCTTTAATAACACAATTTAAATTCTTACAACACTAGAGGCGTTATTTAAGGTGGCTATTTGAGTAGCCTCCTTTAAAAATTTATGAGTAATGAAAATGAGTGGTTCCTTTGTAATTACTCGGGCCGATTACCCCTCATTTTAGAATTATAGCAAAAGTAAACGATTACGTTTACGAGACGGAAGTCTCCAAATTCAAATTCAAGTCATTAATTGCTTGGATTTTTGACTTAACAAGTTTACATAGATCTTTATAAAAATTATATAACAAATAACAACAAAATAACTATTTATTACTTATACACTCAAAAGAATGTCATATACAAAAAGGTTGCAATCAATTGTCAAATTTGAACATTAATTAATATAGAAATCATTTAATGACAAATTCAAACAAAATAAATGAATAAATACAGAAATAATCAAATGTCAAATTCAAATAAACAAAGAAACATTAAACTATAATAATGCTATATAGAAATCAGAATGTCAATTTGTACTTATTCAATAACAATCAATCAATAAATTAGCCCACTGAAGTCCACTGCTGGACATAGGCCTCTCCTAATGTGCGCCATTTCCGCCGATCGTACGCCTTCAATATATTAATGCCTAAGGGTTTCGTACATAATACCGAAAGTTAAATAATCGAATAACAATGGGTCGACAACGATTGGTCGGACGGTCTAATTGTCGCTGGTAGGTTAGGTCGAAACGTTAATACGTCGAAGTATTATTACGTGGAAAATGCAATAGGTCGAAAATGATTGGTCGATAGATCAAATTGTCGCTGGTATATTAGGTCGAAATATGAATACGTCGACGTATTACTGCGTAAAAATACAAACGGTCTCCTCATAAAATTGAAATTTTCAAAAAGCCTGTCTAATAGACCGTTTGCATTTTAACGTAGTAATACCAGCGACAATTTGATCTTTCGGCCAATCATTGTCGACCCATTGCATTTTCCACGTAATAATACATCGACGTATTGACGTTTCTCCCTAACGTACCAGCGACAATTAGATCGTCCCACCAATCATTGTCGACCCATTGTTATTCGATTATTTAACTTTCGGTATTATGTACGAAACCCAATGCCTAATGCCATTATTTTATTTTATTATCTTTTAAATAATCTCTGGAATAGTGGCATTTTCTATTAAATATATTCTAATATTTTTTGTAATGAGTATCATTTATTCCCGAAGTTTGATACGATTTGGGAGTTTATTAAATGTGCTAACTGCCATATAATGGTGTCGATTCGGGTTGGCAAAATTCCGACTAAACTAAACTATAATTAGTTTAGTCACGTCAAATTGCAGTTTCTTATTCGGGAAAACACCAACTAACTTAATTTGACAGGACTAAACTATTTTTAGTTTAGTCGAATTCAATTTAGTGAAATCCTACGTTTTGCTATTCGGTAAGGCAAAATTTTATTCCTGTCAAACTAAAATCCGACTTATTTTAGTGGCCATATTTTTGGTCGCGATTAAACTAAACTAAACCTTGTTCTGCTGATTGTTTGTGCTGGTTGAAATTTTTAAATTACAGAAAACTGAACGTATGCGTTATGGCTGCTTTTTTCGAGGAGCAAGAAAGGTAAATAAGAAAATTTATCAACTAAATATGTGTTTATTTGTTCAAAACTGACCTAGCAGTAAAAATTACTCATCAATGTCATTGTGGAGAAGCAGTTGACCGACTCGGACACCATGGCCTGTCATGCTGCAGGATCGCGGGGCGAATTCCACGGCACGCCAGCTTCAACGACATAATCCGCCGTGCTCTTGTCATTGCTGGTATGCCAGCTGTCCTTGAAGCAAACGGTTTGGCGCGCGACGATGGCAAGAGACTGGATGGTATGCCAATAATGCCTTGGAAAATGGGTAGGACTCTGGTGTGGGACGCAACATGCGTCGACACCATTGCCCCTACCCATATAACTGGCACTGCTAGCTGTGCCGGTGCCGCTGCAGCTTCTGCAGTGGCTGTTAAGCGGCGCAAATACTCCAATCTTATTGGAGATTATGAATGTGTGCCGTTTGGAGTCGAAACGTTTGGGCCTTGGGGTCCGAGCGCCCGCAATCTCTTCAGGGAGATTGCGAAATGTATGGCTGACGCTTCTCGTGACCAGAAGGCTGGCCTCATTTCAGGTCAGAGATTAAGTATTGCCATACAACGTGGCAATGCTGCTAGTCTTCTGGGAACGCTACCAAAAGAGGCATGCGATGCGGATGAATTCCACGACGCGAAAGTAGTAAGTAGTAACTTTAATAATTTAATTTAATATTTGCCAATACATCTGTAATATATGTAAAAATTGTGTAACAATAAAAATAATTGAAAAATTAACTATTATCATAAAGGTTGGGTTTGAAATTTATTTTAAGGTTAGAAATTTATTTGTTTTACAGAAATCGGGAAGAACGGGCCAGGTTGCTTCGGTCGAAGGATGCATCAAATCCGTTTGAGATGGCCGACCGTAAGTTTAGAAAATTCTTTAGGGTCATCAGCGGCCAAGTTCCTGTTGGAGATACTTGAAAATCACCTTAAATTAAGCGTAGAGGATTCTTTTGTGATTGTGACATACACACACATACACATACATTGTTTATTTTTCCTCTTTTCACGTAATATTCCCATTACCATGCCGCCAAGTTTGTTGTTTTGGTTTGTTTACTTTTTCAGAGGTTTAATGTACGGTCACGTTTGAACACATGTTTTTTGACAAGAAGTTAAGTTGTCTCTCTCACACTTCAACAACTTCTTATTGTGATTGTACTAATTTACCATAATTTACAGCTTAGACGGCCTACTTTCTTTCTATAAGGACGTTGTCATTTGTTCATTGAATTCACAGATTAAAAAGGGTTTATTCAATTTAGTCGTGTGACCTTGACTAAAAATGCATGCACTATTTTTAGTTCGGTGGCCAAACTGAATAGACATAACGTTGAACTAAACTAAAATAAGATAATTTTTAGTTTAGTTTAGTTTAGTCGGGTGGACATGCCGAATTGACACCAATATGGACTTTTATTCAGCATTTTTGTTCCTGCACACGGTAGGTATAATCGCTTATTGTGCCGGGTGTTTATGTTGTGAATGTCTTCTTTTGTTTCAAAACTCCTCATATTTTTGTAGGCAAATGTGTATATATCAAATATACATATATATTTTATATTTAATGAAGTAGGGTCTACAGCTTTCTATGTTTTTTATTTGTGCTATTATCC
Organism: Eilema caniola; assembly: GCA_949126895.1. NCBI lineage: Eukaryota > Metazoa > Arthropoda > Insecta > Lepidoptera > Erebidae > Eilema > Eilema caniola. The sequence goes on from OX421476.1 coordinate 6,887,421, forward strand.
AGAGATACTTTTATGAACAACTCGTTAATATGAACACTATTTCCCCAAAGCATGATCCCATACCTCAGCCACGAGTATGCATATATGGGTAGTAGTGTGATAAAGCAGTTCGTATGTTAGTGTTTTTGTTAATTTCGAAAAAGGCGTATGTGTATTGTAGTAGTTTGAGCTTTGACGTGCTCTATGTACCTTCCAGTTCATGTGTCTGTCGAACTTTATTAGTAATTTGAATGTATTGACTTCTTTTAAAGGTGTGTGTTCGTGAGTTATGTTTAAAGTTAAGGCAGGCTTTTCATACGATCTGAACTGTATATCATCCCCATACTGTGTATCATTCCCACGATATTACATGCTAGTTTCGATCAACAAGTGGACTTTTGCAGTCCACTGCAGACATATGCCTCTAGTTCTGCGCGTCATAGCACCCAAGCCTCAAGATCGACAGACGACCTGAGAAAGGTAGCTGGCATAAATGGAGAGACAAAACTAGTTTGCAGCTCGGTGCAAACATCATCTTGTTGTTATACATTTCCTGCTCCATCCACAATCGCACAAGCACTTACCAAATGGACGCAATGTATAACGACACTACAAACAATACAAACAGATTATCTGTGTATCACAAACATTCCCATTAAATGATTACTAGTGCAGAACTTGCATTATAAGGAGCTTATCGATAGAGCTGCCGCCTAGGTAGTGTTCAACAAAACTGCTTTATACCGTACAAGTATTGTTGATAGTTTGTGTCAATGTATTAGATAATTTATTCGTTATCTAGAATACAAAGTTTAGGTGTGGGGGACTCTACTTATTTGTGAAGTCTAAGGCAATCGTAGTTGCAAGTCGGTACACTTGCTGAACAACGAGGGCGAGGCTATAGTGCAGGCTTTTATCACAGGAGGTCAGACGGCAGTTGCTCCTGGAAAAGATGACATACGAATCAAAAACAATAAGTGGACGTTGAGCTCCCAAGTGCAAACTATAAATGGAATTGGGACATCACTATGTGGATGATTATATAATGCAAAAAGAGGAGATGTATTAGGGCATCAAGAGACTCTAGCGTAACCTTGTCTAAATGGAATAAAGTTTAGATTTCTGAACATGAACATGATCAGAGATCGTAAACGACTTTCTCAATACTTAAACATTTAATCTCTTTATAGTAAACTGACCCTTGTATTCCTACCATATTTCGATATCGAGATCCATCAATGCATAAAGTCTAGTCATTTAATCAACACTTAAAAGTGCTGGAGTGTTTTTATACCTGACTTGAATTGACTCTGACAGAAAGACATGAAACAATTTGAAATAGTCGACAAAAGGTTTATATAAAGCCTCACATTACAAGCGAATGCTGACATAAAATTCCTGAAAGAAAAGGATCGTCTAATCAATATATCAAACTCGAGCAGTTCGTGACCGCAATGAAAAAAACCACACACTGGATCGTCGCGACCCCTTTGATTAATCATTATACTTATTCACTAAATACGACGCTCAAGGGAGAGAGTGACTTTTGTTCTCCAAGTTAAGTTTATATAAAATTAGCCAAGATAATTTATCTCACGAACTTACGGTGGAAGATTTACACCAGTTTGTAAGTCCTGCTATGACTATCTACGGGTAGTGCAAATGGGACGTTTTTCAATCGTTCAGACAATAGTTCAATGAATCCTGGGATTCGCTCTCCTACAACTCTAACATTTGGCTTTTCTATACTTAAAATTATAAAAAGGAAAGATTTGCTTATTTGTAATCAAGAAACTGGACCTATTCCTATAATTTCACAATTGAAATACTATAAAATCCTTGACAAACATAGCCTACTTTTTGTCCCGGGATTCCGATTGGATCAAGACTTATGCGTATGTCACCGCGGGGTAATGCCAGTTTTAACTATAACTCTTTGCCCTCTAAATCTGAGAAAATGGCCTACGTCGGCCAGTGTCATTAACCTTTTATGTATGCATTAAACCAAGAATACTTTACAATCAAACCCTAACGTCTGCAATATTACAGTTCCCTTCATCTTGACCGCAATAAAACCTACTTCAATAGACAAATAAGAACCTAAATCTTTCGACGTCAGCATATCGTAAGGTAAGGTAAGTAAGGTAAGCAGCAATGGTAGACACTTCAAGGACAAATCAAACTTCACTCTATAAAATTACATATATTTTTTAAAGAATGGTCGTTACGTCCTTTTTTAACTGTTAAAGCAAAATTTAGACATTAACTTTAGGAGATGAAATCTTTAAAACGTAACATATTTTTACTTTAAATACAATTATTATACACATGGTCGTGAACACCAATAGTGGACAATCACTTAAAACTGATAGAAAATCTAGCCATAAAAATACGGCAAAGGTCTACGTAGGTCAATAACTTACACATTTATAACATCCATACTAAATAATAATGATAATCATTAATAACAACTAAAAAATCACGCCTATTAAAAATCACTACCCTTAACAAAAACCTTAAGAAACAACTGGCGCCAATTCAAAATTTACCTACTTATGACATTGTTGCGAATTGCAATATTAAAACTAGTGGAAATATTGAGATTACTTTTAACCTGAAATAGCTAGGGCACGCCGTCATTGCGGCGGTAAGGCCCATCATGGGGGAGTGGCTAGAGAGGCCACACGGGAGCCTCTCATACCGTCAGACGCAGATGATAACCGGGCACGGTTACTTCGGGCGGTATCTGCATCTGATGGGTATTGAGCCAACGCCCGAGTGCCATCACTGCGACGCGAGCGTGGACTCGGGGCTGCACACGCTCACCGAGTGTCCGGCGTTCGAGACGCCGAGGCGGGAGCTTGTGCAGGCCCTGGGGGTGAGAGTGCTCACGCTCTCCACCCTGCTCGCGGCGATGGTCCGCTGCGCGGATGCGTGGGCGGCCAGCGCCTCTTTCTGCGAGCAGGTCATGCTCGCGAAGGAGACAGCAGAGCGGGCGCGGCGCGGTGAGCGAGAAAGACTCGCTGACATCGCTGCTCGCGCCCGAAGGCGGCTCGGGCGTCGGAGGGCGCTTACAGACCTCCGCCCCCCATGAGCGCGGGCCTGAGGGTGACGGGTGGAGCCACCCGTCACCCTAGCAGAAGCAGGCCACGGCGGCGGCGCGCATCGTAGGACGATGCGCGCCTCCCCACACCGGGGTTGAGTCGGGGACGGCGTGGTCCCCACCTCCCGAGGAGGGCCAGACCGAAAGGGATGGCCCTGGGTCAGCCGGGGTGCGAGGGATATGCCGCAAGGCAACCTCACCTTCGGCCTAGCACCACGACCCACAGACGGCGTGCGGTTTAGTCGGTTCGAGTCCGACATAACCCACCCCTCCGGCTCCGGAGGGGCGGGTATCCGTGGGGATTTCCCGCACGTAAAAAAAAAAAAAAAACCTGAAATAGCTTTTTAAAAGAACAATCAGGGTCAAACTAAATCAAACTAAGTACGCTCTGATATAACGTGTTATTCTGTTTTCTCTGATTTGGCCCGTCGTCGCCCATTGGATGGTAAGTGGTTACCGTGAACATGGGCACCTTTTTCTTTGGATATTAATTTGTTTTTAAACAATAAATGTTTCTGTAACTTTTAAAGAATTGAATAGTGTAGATGTGTTGGTCCAGACCATTGCTGGACTGTATTAACTACCTGAATATACTGACTGTGGACTGAAATAATCTGAACCAGGCATAACTAGGCATAAAATTCAAGTGTGATTCTGAAGTAAATAAAACCAAATATACCGATATAGAATCTGTTAAAAAGTAGTTCTATTTCAAGTCTTTATGAAGCCAAAAAATCAGACCAAACGTACAAAAGAATTGAAGACAAAGTACCCAACCTTTTAAGTACTCCAATAAAAGGCAATAACATCACGGTATTACGAAAACTGTTCGCATCTGTTGAATGCCATTAGTATATTTCAGGTGTTGTATAAAAAAGACGTTTAATATACCCTTAGCCAGACGGAGCTGCTAAATATTTGACGAGACAAAAACGCCCCAGGGTATCTTCACTGGCGTGCATGGAATTCGGACCAATTTTAAATTCATAAGCGTTTGAATTTTAAAGAGTATTCGTTGTCCACTGAATAATGGCGCGTTGTCGACAACACCACGGCCCATATTCTAAAATGTCTCTCAGCTGAATTGAGATTTATCTGAGGAAAAATTGTATAGACAATCTGCCAGACAACCTGTCAAAATGGTCTATGTGTTTACAATCTTCTTCTACGTGAGTCGAAATTGCCACTCTGAACGGATCTGTTGAAAGGTGTGGGCATTCGTGATACAAGGTTCACCTAGTACGAATGCCTGAGCACTCCTTGTAATTTAATTTGAATCCTACAACTATAACTTTTACCTGTAATGTAACACTCTTATAAGGAGAAATCTGTAATCAGCTTATGGAAATAAATTATTATCTTATCTTATCTTATCTAAATTCAGCTGAGTGGCATTCTAGAACACGGGCCTACGAGTTATTTCTTTTTAGTTATTTTTTTTTATTGGAAGTGACATTTAACTTACTACAAAAAAGACGGTAATTTCGTAGCGAGTCAAATTATTTTGATTTAACTTAGTACGAAAATAAAGGAGGCATTTATCTGCTGCCGTTAGAGTTTTAATTATACAGGCACGAAACTTCAAAGCAAGGCAAGTTTTCGAAGCGCAGGCGTCTTTGTCTCGCCCTAGCTTGCTTTAAGCGTTTACCCTTTAAGTGCAGTTCAGGCCTAAGGCAGTAGAAGACCGTTCCTTTATTCAACACGAATTACTTACATGTATTTGTCTTATAATAAAAAAAGACATTTTTTTTACTCATTGAAAATTTAAAAAAGGTTTTTTTAAAACTGACTTTATAACGTAAGCATTTCAGTATAAAGAGATTTTTATTTTACTGACGAATGTAACGTTACTAAAACAAAGTACAACATAATAAGTGTCTCAAAATGTATGGTTTGCCACAAATGTTAAGTGTACACAACTATCCATTTATCTTTCTTCATATGAAATATTTGTGTGATGGCAACTACTTAGAATACGTAATGCCCATTTTAAATTAATTTTATGATAAATATGTACAATTGTCTCCGTTATTCCAGTAGTATGATTTAGTGATCGTGACGTGCTGGGTACGATTCCCAAGTCAGACAAAGTAAATTCTAATACTACCTGTATTTCCACTACTGTAACTTATGAACACTATCAGGATCAACAATAGTGATCTAAAACACATCGAGCAATGACAGGTACTCGAAAAGGCCCAAAGTTCAACTGTCTTGGAACCCGCGTCAAAATTGAATTAGGAATCAATCAAAGGTGAATTCAAATTCAATTTATTTTATTCAATCTAAAACAATATGGTTGTTTTCATAAATTCTACTTAACCTAAGTTTACCACCACTTCCAAGGCACTGGTGGAGAAGAAACGGCATACCGAACTTCACTGCGGATTTCAGATTGAGATATCAGAGTCAGTAGGTACTAATAAGTTGTATATACATACATATACTCATGCGTGTAAATCCCCGAAGGGATAGGCAGAGGTGTATTAACACCCATTTTTCACCAAATATGATTTTCGATCCCATGTAATAGGGGTGAGCCTAATTGCCGTCTAAAGGGCACTGTCTTGGGCTGTATTGCTTATTGTCGGATGAAGAACAGCCCTATCCCTTGGTTTCTGGAGCTGGAGAGGTACTATTCTGCTCCACCTTGAATCAACACGGCAGAACTAATTCGGCCTGTGGGTGAGCTACACGCAGCAATCTTATAACACCATGCGTGTTCAGTACAACAATACTTTCAGAATGTTGTTGGGGCTGCCGCGGCGCTCTAGTGTCTCCGGAATGTTTGCTGAAATGCAAACAGACGGGTTTAAGGCGATAATCCGCAAAAAAGTTGCTTCCCTGCAGCAGCGCTTGCGTAATACGAACAACAGCATTCTGAAAGCCATTGCTCACAAATTTGACTGCCATATCCAAAGACATTGGGTAAATGTAGTAAACGGCAATATATAAATGTTAATGTAGATGGTACTAACAATAGTAAAATAATTTTAAGCACATTCTTACTAATATTTTACTAACACTATGGACTAAAACTATGGTCTGAAATAAATGATTATTTAATTTAATTTACTGAGTTTTGTGTAAGGAAATGCGTATTAGCACCACTAAAGCAATATTTCTGCCTACAATACAATAGGCAGATAATTACACACATACATACACAAACTCACGCCTATATCCCCGAAGGGGTAGGCATAGGTGCTAGCACCCACATATCGCCAGTTTATGTTTAGGTCCCAATGTAATAGGTGGCGAGCCTATTGCTATTAACCGGGCACTTATAACGTCGAAAAGCATCGAAAGGTCATTGGTGTGTGCCATGGTAAAACCTGGGATCGAACCCGAGACCTCGTCTCAGCAGTCCATACCCATACCACTAAGTACCGCGGATATATTACTTTAGTAAAATTTATATCAATGCCACGAAGTCTATAAACGTGCTTCAATAGACGTCAAAAGACTCATCAAACCCCTTCGCGAATGTACAGATATGAACATATTTTATGAACTGTATAAAATTTGTGTACATAATACGACTTATGAACACTAACTTCTTACTCCATGAATTTAACATCACCACATAGTATAAAACAAAGTCGCTTTGTCAGTCCCTATATCCCTTTGTATACTTAAATCTTTAAAAGTACGCAACGGATTTTGATGCGATTTATTTTAATAGATAGAGTGATTCAAGAGGAAGGTTTATATGTATAATACATGTTTAATATAGTAGAGGGTGCAGTGGAAACGGGATCTGGCGCTACGCGGGCGGAAAAATATTGGCAGTACGAAGTTCGCCGGGTCAACTAATAAACCATATAAATACGATCAAAAGAAAAATCATTTATATTATCGCATTCCACTGCTGATATACCTCTACTAAAATGTGAAATTGCAATAAATTCGAATAGTTATATATTTTTGGAGTGAAAACTTCTTTAGCATTGAGCATATTTTGGGTGAACATCATGGAACTCACGTTATCGTCACCTATCGCTTGTGCCGTCACCGGACGCGTCACACGTCACGTCAGAATGACGGACCCTACGTTCCACCTATTCTATTGTCACGACGTCATAATTTACAAGTTACTACATTTACAGGTTACTTCAAACGACAGTTTCATAAACTTACCCACGTTTTTTTATTTCATTCGCAGTAAAACAATCTAAGCCTAGTATATGACGTCACATTAATTAACAAACGAGATGTGAACATTCAGGGAGCAGCCTGATATAATGTAATACAAAATCTACTGGTAGATAATCCATCAATTTACTGGGCGAATGATCAAAGGTACGTGGCGAACTGCAGTAATCTCACAATATAGTGATTTAATAATATGCGGATATATCTCTACTGTTTGTCCATTGCTAAATATTTGTATGTATGAATATTTGCATAATATCCTACATATTATAATGCATAGATATAGATGGACTAGCTGTTTGTCTATTATCGTGACCAAACATAGTACATGTCCTTTAATAAGCTCTAGTTTAGAGACATCGGTTTTGTGGTTCAGGCGTTCAGTGTTACGCTTTAACCGACAGAGTTACTTTCATCGTTGAAATAATTGAATAGTAGCATTTTATGTATTGATGTATAAGTCATTGAAGGTAATTTGGCCCATTTGGATTAAAATATGAAACTGTTATAAACTTTCAATAATTGGTAAATACGTAATTACTATATAACTACAACCGTCATAATGCAGCTATTAGATTATTTCAACTATAGTAATGTTTTCCACAGATAGATGAACAGTACCTTATCAATATCCTTGAGGCCCAAACCAACTTTATCTGCAAGACGGTGAACCTGTCAACTGACGAAGTTCTAGCGCAGGCTTCCTTCTCAAGATGGGAGGTCGGAAAAACCATCAACCATCAAGTGTGTTTGCCATTTAATCTGTTCAAAAATGGTTTTATTTCAATGAGTGATATACGTGTAAACTTCATAAAGATTAAACTAACTTTTAAACTCTCGCATTCCATGATATATAATTTAGAAAATCAGGTTACACCGGCCGTGGTCACAGGCTGACTTTTTTTTAAGTCAGCCTGTGACCACGGCCGGTGTAACCTGGTCGAAACGTCAGGCAATCAAAGGTATGTAAGTACCTATACCATGATCGCGTTAATTCCCGTTTTCTAAATTATATATTCATAAAGATTAATTTAAGAATGCTGTTCAAATCGACATTAAACATCATCATCATCCTCTAATCCTTTTCCCCTCTTATCATAGTAATAAATTTATGAAATGAGTACCTACTGACACGAAATATCTACTGCTTCATTATTATGTATATAACGCCGCCAACTAGCTTAATCAGCCGTTTAATTAACTGCCTAGGCAGTTAATTAAACGCCGCCATTCATTAACGGCCTGAATGGTGTTCAGCCAAATGGCTAGGCAAATAGCTTGGATCGATGACGTTTAAGTACTTGCCTAGCCATTTAATTAAACAGTTAGAAAAATGACTTATATCTGCATGGATGTAAAAAAAATAACCACGAAGGCTTAATGCGGGAGCAACGCTCCACTCCGCTCCCGCATTAGCCTTCTAACCTAACCTAACCAAGTCGGATTGTGCAGCTATCACATGGCTATCATAATATAAACCTATCACTAATTTTCTGTAAATACACCTCTGTCTATCCCCTCGGGGATTTACAGGTGTAAGTAGATATATGTTTGTATGTATATATTTTCTATCTTATTTCGTGGTAGTGCCCCATCTTACGATTGGCCTAACCATTAGCCAGCCACGTTGTTAAATGATTAATAAACAAGACGAACGACGAACGACTGAATATCATTCAGGCCGTTAATTGAATGGCGCCGTTTAGTTAACTGCCTAGGCAGTTAATTAGACGGCTGATTACGCTAGTTGGCGGCGACATAAAGATAGATAATAAATAATAATTCCATATAAAAAATTATACCTACATTTTCATTTACCGAAAAAAAATTTTTTTAATTGATCGATTTTAACTATTTAAGTTTTTATGGAATCATTAGGTCTAAAATACAATAATATAATGGTCAGGGTATAAGAGGGGAAAAGGCTTAGAGGATTGATTTGAACAGCATTCTTATTTCAATGAGTGATATTCACGGCATCAGGTCACGTCAATTTGACTTCACCTCGAAGGTTAGCTGAAGGCAACGTATCAGGAAAGAGGCTCACCATTACATACACGTTCCATGCTAACAATAGTGTCACTCAGCTTGACGGCCTCATCAAAAGAGAATTGTCGTTGCACCCACCAGCCCCACTAGTATAGGTACCACCTACTTTACTACTTGATATAAGGCCGGTCTTATTGAACTACTCTGGCTCTAAGAACAGTGATATGTGTGATAATATCAGTAGTAGTAACAATCATACAATCTAAATATATCTACGCTGGTGATAAGGGGTAACGGTAATTACTTGCGCCAACGGATCGACACGACGGTATTTGCAATTTGTACCGTTGTGGATTGTTGACTCCTGATTTATTGATACAGCCTTCGTTACATGTAGTATTATGCGGAAAGAATGACATGATTTCGACATAATTTGGTCTTGTGTGATACTATAAAAGACTCGCCTACGGCTCGTTTTTTTAACTAACAGTCGCATTTTAAGAACTCTTAAGATGCCCACTCACTAACAGTCCGCCTGCAGTCCGCCCGCAGTTCCTGATCTGTCCGGCGGCCTGCAGTCCTAAGCCGATAGCGCCCACACACTAAAGCGATTTTGGCCTGCCGGCAATTCCCTGTTGTCAGTTTTGCAACCGGTAATGGTCTGATATCAGTTACATAGAGACTACAAAACAGTACAAGCGATTTTCGACCTTACTGACATTTTCTTAATTACATGTTTTTTCGCATAAATAAATGCTGCTGATCACGAATATAAGAAAAGAAACTAGATTTGTTGTGATGTCAATAAGGTTGAAAATAGCTTGCACTACGTTATTCTTATATAAGTACGTGCTAATCATTGTGAGAAATAGGTGTTAGCTATTTTGAATCTTATGGACTATGTGCATAAGAAATATAGACGATTATGTACAAAAAATGAATAAAATTTTATAAAAAAAATAGTGATATAGGTACATGTCATCATAATGTTATTAGTTATTACTTCAGACAAAAGAATAAAATTAATTCACTGTTTTATTCTAAGTTTATTACGTAAAAAAGCTGACACGAAACGTCGATCGACAGGCCGCCGGCCGACGTGTGCTCGTTCGCCCTGACGGCCTAGGACTGTCCGGCTTAGAACTGTCCGGAATCGTTTGGCGGCCACACACTATCGGATCGTAGTAGTCGTCAGTCCAAAATCGTTAACGAAACTGTTGGTGTGTGGGTTATTGCGATTAACTGACAGATTTATATCGTCCGGTAAACTGTCAGTGAGTGGGCGCCTTTACGCAACAGTTTTATCGATAGTGATAAAAGCACCTCTGAGAGATTTACTTCGTTGTGCAACAGCTAGAATGCATAGTAGGTACTTCTTCCCAAGGGTATCATACAAAGTGAATTAAAGTAAATTACAAGCCGTAACGGCCTTGAAATTTAATTACTTTCCAAAAAAATATAGGTCTAACAGGCTTTTAACACGTTCCAAATTACCGCTAAACGGGATCTTAAAACTCACAAGTTAATGAACACATTACTATAATAATGATAAAGAAAAGTGAAATTGGGTGCTTGCCCCTAACGGGGACAGTTTCCTTATACCAAACTTATAAATCTATGAGTATGACTCTTGTAATGTATATAATTAAGGTAGCAGCATGCTCGACAAACAAAATATAGCTATGGCGTCATCAACACGAAGAAGAATTCATACTGTATAATGCTCATAGTACATATAATACAATTCTCTTTATTCAACGAGTCGTAATATTTAGCCAAAAAAGCCCTAGTTACGGAGAGAAAATTAAGACTGGATCTAGTGCGAACCATCCCTTTTTACCCACATTCATACATGTTGTGCAAATCAGTGTCACATTAGAAAAAATACAACATCCATAAAACTCTTACTGTCTTAGAAGAAAGCAATTTCGAATCGGTGCGTCAAACGGAGTCTATTTTTGTGGCATGTAGATGTTTTACGAGGCTCTTGCCAGTCGTAAAATGTAATTTGTATTGTACTGTTTAAGCGGTTCATAAACTTTCTTATTATATGTTCAATACTAGATATATTTTGGGCACCTTACCAATTACTTGAATGGTAACCAATGATATTTAGTAACAATATAAATCAATGGCGTTAACTATATTTAGAGAGGCATATGTCTAGCAGTGGATTAAAATAGGACAATTGATTGATTGAGTAGCTATTTCTATTTTAAAAGCGAATGGCACAAAATATAGTAACCAAGATAAAATAAAAATAAACTGCAATGCGCAATGACTTTTTTTGAAGTGAAAACTTCTTTAGCGGCGTTGGATGGGTAAAAAGTGTTAAATTCGCGTCAGGATCGTTTGACCTTTGAACCGTAACCGACGACTGACGTCATACAACATTAGGTACAGACTGTCTATTTTGCAAGATACGTTAAATAGCGTCCTAGCTTAACGGTAAGCGCTTCGACTGTAAGTCCTTATGGTTTCAGATAGTACCGGGTTCAAACCTGGCCATCTGAAGCTTTTTGTGATTATTTTTTCTTTTTGTAATTTATTACTTTTTGTGATTATTTTTTATTTTTGTAGTTTCTTACTTTTTGTGATTATTTTTTATTTTTGTAATTTATTACTTTTTATGATTTTTTTTTTTTGTAATTTATTAATTTCTTCTGACAAAAAATTAGCAGAAAATTAGTGATAGGTTCTATGATTGGCGCTATATTATAGGTATGGTATGGTATGGTGTGGTATGTTCTTTTTATCTTTTTCTATGTATATAACGAAGAAAGAAAGAAAGAAAAAGTTTTCACTTCTGCCGGCACTGCCAGAGTGCAACCCGTCTTTTTTTCTTTAAGATTTAACAAACGGTAAGGGCTTCATCATGTAATGACCATGAAACTCGGTTTCATTGGTAATTCATTGATGGTCATTGGTCTAGTGGTGAAATCGAAATCTGTATTATAATTCGGTAGCGTCAGTAGCTAAGTGGTTAGGAAGTCGGCCTTACGATCAAGAGGTCTCGGGTTCGAATCCTGGCCGTTACACTACCGACGTGAACCCACTTCTAGCACAAGCAATTTATGTTAGTTGGAGGGGTTAGAGGGAATATTAATTATTACGAAAATTTCTGTTGCTAATATTCTTCATTAAAAAGTAATACTTCAACTTCAACCACTATTTATGTTAATGATATCTCGGTATTTTAATCCCCAAGATAGAAACTAAGGGCTAACTAACGCTTAAAGGATTTCGATGGACAGGCATCAGACACACTAAAATAAATCTCTTAAAGCAAGTACTCAAATCTTTTTCCTACCAAAGTTAGTAACTTACTACTTTAGACTTTTTGTTAGCCATTCAACTTAAAATGGAAAATCTGGACTAATCTCTAGGCCATTGTCTGTGGATACGCTAAACTTCAACCAAAATCTTACTGTTTATACGTAATTAAGTTCTAAATTTTCTATCACACATTTGAAGCTCTCGTTCATAAAATGAAAGGAATGTTAACAGCGAGAATTCGTTATAGATATGCCCATCACGTAAGCCCTACATCTTTTTAAGCTGCGAAGCCTCATCCACACGACAATTGAACGATACATACCTTTTAAATAACACTCTGAAGGCGCTCAAAGACCTGCAATCCAATAATCACAACGATATGGGATCCTCGAGGTTACGCGCTCAAACAAATGGGCTGATTATTCTGAATGTTTGTCGAAGTTTATTTTATCAATACAACAAACATTTTAAATAACTAATAATGCCAAATTCTTCACGTGGACTTATATCCGAGTGTAATATTTTTGTATGGAACTCTAATAAATACTATTTCTAAAATAAAGTGCCTTATAACATCAGCTATCTATCAGTGAAAATGAGCCCAGTCACTTCGAAGATTAGTCGGAACAATCGGATATAAAGACAGAGAGACAGATTAAAAAAAAGTGTTATATTTGTCTTTCTCTTATAAGTATCGTACTTCACATAATGAGGTTTTGTACATGTAATAGAAACTTTGTTCGATTAAAATAGGAAAAGTTTAAATTGTTCTGGGCGGGGTTTGAACCCGCGATCTTTGCCTTACAGGGGCAATGCTTTTACCACTAAGCTACCAGACCTCGCCGGAACCAATCCAAATTTCTCCTTTATATCTGTATTTGAGGTACTTTGTTGTATAAAGTCTGTGACTTAAGTCCCTATTAAGTTTACTTTCGCGTTTAGAAATATTAAAATACGATTACTGGGTTGTACGTGACGGCACAAAATTAAACTGGTTTATTAAAATTGTGCGCGCGGATGAAAAATAAAAATGAGAGCGATGGATGGTGGACATCACTGATCCAGCCAGCCTATGACCACGGTCCGTTTATTATAGTCAAAACTTCCGGTAAATCCATACTATCATAAATGCGAAAGTAACTCTGTCCGTCTCTTACGCTTTCACGCCTAAACCACTTAATCGATCTTGATGAAATCGGGTTCAGAGATGGACTAGAGCTCAGGAAAGGACAAAGGCTACCTTTTATTGTAAAAAAAAGTGTTAAAGGGATTCAAATAGGGGATAAAAGTTGTTTAAAGTTCGTAATTTTTAAAAAACCGTGATGTCATTTGGTACGCATAGATTAGAGCTTCGAAAAGGACATAATGCCAGTAATATGGTATGTAAACACTTACCCCAACATAACTAGCCTGTAGCAATTCTTCGGAGGCGGCGCAGACTCCTCACAAGAAGACACCGGGGCGCTCGGTCCTGGAGACCTCTCAGGATCTGATTCTTCACCAATCCCCGCACCACGGCGACACAACCAAGAAGATCCACACTTATCTCTTGCATCTTCTATAGGAGCGGCAAACTGGCATCTTCTAGGAGACCTTCTACCACTTGCTAAAGAAGATTTTAAAGGGGATGTTGGTGCCCTGACAGGGCTGGGAGAAGCCCTTACTGGCGATGTAGATACTTTCACAGGAGATGACTGCAAAGACAGTCCACCACGTTCAGTTGTTCCGTTCAACATTATGTTCACGTTTGGCACTTTGTTTGGATGGTCATCGCGTTATTTAGGAATTTTAGTTTTGAACATTATGTATATAGTTTTGTAACTGGAGTTTGAGACACTTAAATAGAAGTCACACTATTTTATTATGTTTAAAGGTAATAACAGGCTATAAGAATAACGTACTAAGTAAACTAAGTAAGTGGAACTAAATAAAGAGAAAAATAAGTATTTTTATTCGTAAACATGTTAAAGTAACTGGAAATAATTAAATATAAGAAAAAAAAATATAAGATAAGAAAAAATGAATTTAGTCAAAAAAGTATCAGGAATGGATGATTTGTTTATGGTTCCAAATTCATTTTTATTTGTTTTGTTATTAGATAGGCACAACTGTTTTTCATTTTGGCGCGGAGTTTGAGTTGCATCTGTTAAATAACAAACCTTTTTTATTTAACCTTAATAACCAACTTCTTAAAGTAATGAACCTATATCTATGTATATATTTTTGTAAATAGTTGAGTTTTTATTAACCTTAATAACTAAGTTCTTAAACTAATGTAGGTATAGTTAAGTAATTTTGAATCAGCGCCAAACAAGCTATGTAATAATGCGCGCCCCTTCACCCGAAAATGTCGACCATTCAGGAAGTTATTGTCAGTAAGACAACAACCCGAGAGCGTATTTTTTGGAATTTTAATGTTTATCGCTATAGATTTCATTTTGCATTTTTAATTAGATTTGATTATTTTTTTTATATTTATGGTAATTTAGTGATATTTGTTCATTGATTGTTTAGCACGGACTCAAGATTACTTAGCTATAGGTACTTACATTTCTTTAAGAACTTAGTTGTTACGGTTAGTTAAAAACTCAAATATTTACAAAAATATATACTTAGATATAGTTTCATTACTTTAAGAAGTTAGTTATTAAGTTTAAATAAAAAAAGTTTAAAATTTTTTGCTTTTCAGTTTTTTCGGCCGTTTAATTTTTTGTTAAAAGTTTTTATTGCATATTTTTTGTGGCTATAATACTCTAATTACTACATGCTAAAAAATGTACTACTCAACTCAGCAATAAAATCTGTGAGTAAACAATAAATCACCCCTGTTTTCCTACCCTTAGGTTTGGATTTTTATTTTCAAATTTATATGAGACCCATTCGGGGTATCCATACTCTTTCCAATATTTTTTTTTTATCAAAATGGGACTACTCTGTAAAAAGTTATGCGTTGCCATACATAAAAAAATCTACACGTCGACTTGAGAACCACCGCCGTTTCATCGTCAGTTATAAATTTGAGATGGACTTAGAATGTTTACTGAGACCGGAGACATCTTGGATGGCGAGGGTGCCTGACTAAGCATCTATTAGCATCGGCTTACCGTAATGTACGGTATCCTATGAGGCCGGTATGATTCGAGACTGCAGACGCAGCGCTTGTGGATGGCGGCGATATTTTTCTCATCACACCTAGGTAGTAGTGGCGTGGACATGAGGGTCCATGCATCCAGCGTCTGCACGCGAGCATCTGGCGCGCCTGATTCTACATATCGGTAGTAATTTTGACGTGAGTGATTTCAAAGTACCCAAAGTGCCAAAGTTTTTTTTCGTATCCCGTCGTCACGAGTGATATGGAACTATGCTAAATTTAACTCTAAGATATATATAATATGTTTTGATAAATACCCATTTTTTGTATAAACTTCGCTTCATATCACTTCGACGTGTAATTTACTGTTTATATATTTGACTTTGTGTACATAACTTAAATTCAGTACCTAATGGCGTTTCAGGCTAGTGCAACTTCTATGTAATAGGTTGTATAACTTCAATATAATGCATGTACTTATGTTAAATTGATACTGCGTTATTTCTTTATACATCCCCAAGACATGCCATGGATGGCTAACTAAGAGATTCTTGATCCAAAAGGCCTATTGCATACTACCTAGAGCATATTCGAACTATTTCTTACTTAAAACAAATACTGTATCCATCTCCTAAAATACATAACCCCGTTTGTTGGGTGAGACTGTCACTGACCTGCCGACCCCAACAGACACTTTTTTTTATTAATTTGGGTGGATATAGAATCAAGTACTCATTAAATATCAATCAAGTACATGTATGAATACCAGTGCTGGTGGATGAATAAACCAGTCTACCTGTAACCAGTGCCTTATTTCTCCTCCCTCGTCACTATACTTTACATGGCGCAGCCGGTAGGATAACAATAAGAGAAAATAAATAATACAAAGCTCAGGAAGTATAAAAAAAAACAGAACATGGAATCGTTATGGAAGCCGCCACCGTCACTTACTTTCGAAAAAGATTTACTTAGTATAACGTCGGGTAATTCAAACGAGCAATGGTTGAAATGGAAAAAATTGTTTCTATTGTACTTCAAAGCATATCAACTAAACACAAAGACAAGGAAGTGCAGGTGAGCATTCTTTTGCATATTATCGGCGAGCAATGTCGTGACGTATATGAAACATTTGAATTGGACAAGAGCGTAACAGTTGAACAGGCGTTAGAAATATTTGAAAAATATTTTACACTGAAGAAAAATCTGACAGTAGTACGGCATAGATTTTTTTAAAGAAATCAACAAGAACAAGAGTCCGTCGAACAGTACGCATTTGAACTAGGCGACGATATGTGAGTTCAAGGAATTCAAAGACGACACACTAAAAATATAATTAGTTATAATTACAAAAAATGTTATCCATGCTATTATAAATGCGAAATTCTCTCTGGATGTCTGTTACGATTTTACACCTAAACCTCAGAACCAATTTTGATGAAATTTAGTAGGTATAGGAGTAAAATAGATCTTGAAAGAAGAAAGGATGTTTGGTCGATAACCGACATCTACGCGGGCGGAACTGCGGGCAACAGCTAGTTCAGTTATATTCAAAAAGACAAATTCTTTTTCAAAATTACAACTCGTCCCATTGCCTCCTACTACCTGCAATTAGTTCAATTACCCCTTATGTGATATTTACAACCAATTTTCCGCACACCACAAATGAGGGGCAAAATTTGGGGTAATTTCGACCTTAATTTGAATAGTCATTACATTGATAGTCGTCAACCGTTGTCAATTTCGAAATGTTCTCATTATTTATTAAGTGATCGAACCTAGGAAGAGGTGGGATAAATTGGAAAAACTTGAGTGTTTATCGTCAGAAATATATGTTGCGCTGAATAGCTACAGTTACCTCTTTTAGATCATCAGGCTGGAGGTATCCTCTCCCATCTTGTGTTTGCCGATCCGAATTCTCTATTCTAGGTCTTACTTAGTCCTTCAGCTGATATAGAAATATTGGCTGCACCCAAGTGGCGAAGGATGGAAATTTTCAAAAGGGAAGCCGTTGAAAATTAGGTTACATCGATCTAGTTTGTCAAACACCATAGGCCCCATTAAGACGCCGGCAGGAATCAGATAATAGGGTCCTCTCTACACTATTTGAATGAAATTTATTAAAGCATTTCGCATGCTAAATTAAAGTTAAAATGATTACAAAGTCATTCATTCATTGGTTTCGATAGTTCATGAGAATATCGGTAGACGCCTCCACTGTCACCTCAGATATGCAGGAGACATTTGGATTGGTTCGGGCGAGGTCTGGTAGCTAAGTGGTCAAAGCATTGTCCCCGTAACGCAAAGATGGCGGGTTCAAACCCCGCCTAGACCGATTCAATATTTTTCCTATCTCAATCGACCCCTCTCAACTGCTGTGCATTATATTGCAAACATAAAGCAGTGGTAAAACCCCCTGTGGTTTTACCACTGCTTTATGTTTGCAATAAAAAGCACATAAATGAATTATATGAAGGAAAGGAAAAAGAAAAATTATTTATTTAAGAGACGCACAATGCAAAAAAGTACCAAACAAATAGATATATCTCCCTGAAAAACTTTAGAACTACTAGTCCACATTTTTAAATAATTGACTAAGCAGTTACATAAGTTACGGGATTTTATCAATCTGAAAGATACAGATAGATACATATAATATACCTAGGTAGAAATAGAGGTACGAAAATCAACGCTTTAGGTAAACAACTTAAACCTTTCAGTGCTAAGTAAAATACACCGCTCGCTAAGCGGTCGTTTGGGACCGCTTATTTACGATACTCAACTCGATTATGCATAACAGTAAGCGGTCTGCAGTAGACAGTGTAAGCAGGCTTTTTTCGGGATTTGTGAACTATGTATGTCAAAAGTATCAGTTACTGTATAGTCTTTTGATTATAATTTAGAAGCTTCCGCCCGCGTTGAAGTCGGTTTTCGCGACCATGTTCTTTCTCAAGGTCTAATATACCCCTATACCAAATTACTTCAAAATCGGTTCAGTGGCTTAGGCGTGAAAGACGGGTAAACAGATACAGGCACACAATTGTCCATTAATAATATAGTAGTATGGATTAAATTACTGTAAGAATAAAATATCATGCATTTTTATACAAAACCACCTTCTGAGTCCCGGCTTCGCGCGGCAAACATACGTAAAACGTGTTTGACTATTGTACTATATATTATTACTTATATTGGATACCTAAACATCTTTCCCAAACTCTCGTCTAACTTAGCACAGAATTTCATGAAAATTGGTTAAAAGCCTTACCTAATAAAACCAAAAAGCATTTAAAATTACAACTGTCCATAAAACATCAACTGACATCAATTTAATTACGTCACACTTAACGAGGAAGTTCATCGGCTCTTTCTACATGGCCAGGCTCCCACAATAGCGCACAATTGGGACAAGCTCGTGTTGAGCTATTCACTGAACTGTACGGACAGCGCAATAGTTTCAGCGGACATCGCGATAGGAGACTGAATACTGTTCATTCAGAGGCTCGTACTTAATTTTTACTGTAGTTCGATAATGCTCAGATACTATAGTACCAGAATCTTCAAAGAGAACCTACTACAGTGTTTTACTGATTTCACGTCAAGGCAACGCGTTTACCGTTCCAGAAATAAAACTTTTTTGCACACATGGGATCGATGAGGTCACTTCCATTAGAATTATCTCTAACGTTCAAACAAAAATTACCCCGTTATTTTTGACCATAACCACTATAAAATTATGGTTTATAAAAGTTTCTCATTCCCTGAATTAATAAAGTAAAAACTTCCCTCCTATCTCTTGCCTGTATCCTATCAATCATATTTATTAATACATCTCTGCTTACCCTTCAGGGATATACAGGCGTCAATATATAAAAAATAAATACATAAAAAAATATTTGATACTTCTACTCATAATTTGATCAACTTGAGATAAATAAAAATGTAAACCAAAAGTGTTGCTACACTACATAAGGCGCAATAGTTGTCTGCTAACTCAAAGAGATACATTATTAATGTATAACTTGTCAGATATTCTCGTCGCCTTATCTTTTATTTCTTCGTCAAGTTTTCAGACGCGAATAACACTGAACAACAAAATAAAACACAATTTTGCAGTCACATTAGTGTGTCAATTCGATCTCATATTCCCTCTAAAAGTTACATTTGAGGTCACAAAAGTCAGTAAATGCAATTTTGTATTTCGAAGGTTTAGAGAGGGTAAGTTAAATCCATTTAGGGAGCCCATCCCTTGTCCCGCGGTCACCATCACCAGGAAGGGGTGCGAATGGTTATTACGTTATATCCGGCAAACTATGCGATGCACATAAAATGGTATAAGGTCCTATTCCAAATTCAATTCTCCACAACTTACTTATTGTTTTTTTTTTACTTTTCTTTATAGATAAAAAGATAAAAAATCCTTTAATAATTTAGGAACTAATTTTCATTCGACCAGATCAATTAAATATGGTACACTCCCGTTAAAACTTAAATAAACTAAATAATAAAATCTATCATACAAACAACGAAGCAGCAATACTTTAAATTAACAAATATAAATTAACAACATAACACAGAAATGAATTTAATGAAACAAATGCTTTGCTTAATATTTATGTTTATTCAATTATCACACAGGATTAGTCTAAAATGTTCAATTAATTAGTACGCAAAACCGCATCAACGTGTTGTAATTTAATAACCAAATATACATTTATATTCAATATCCGTCAGGAACAGATCCTATTTAGCACCAAAACACGAAATGAGAATGTAAGCCGCTACCCGCCACAACATCGAGTATATCGAAAACCATTTATTCCAGTGGTCAGTTCAGGCTTACCGACTACCAAAAGCTAAGCTAATACTCTAGAAATTTTGCTTCATATATACCAGCGTATTGTGATTAGGTAAATCTATTATTACACGTTGAACAAAAACGAAAGTAAAACGATTTTAACTTATACCCGACAACGGTACGATTGCTACAATTCATTGCCCTCGAAAGTAAGTGACAAGTGACACTTCATTGGCCGGTAGATTGTAGAATATAATGATGATTGAATGATGATTGGGATTTGACATATATGACAGTATAGTTTAAATGAGATACAAATTAACACCAAACAAATTTCCACGAACCACAAGAACTACCCCCTCTAAAAGCAACCTCTATTCCCTCCTGAGATTTTAAACCCCTTAATATACTAACTTTTCCGATCTTAATCTATGAGTAACATGCACCCATATAAACCAAACTGACATATTTTTGTAAGAACACTAAGATGTAAGTTTATCAAGATTCCTTCACATCGCCATATGTGTAATAAATACTGACTAATAAACTAGTTTTATACATATGGCATCGCTTAGCTTTTGTTACGTCGTGGACTCTTAACTGTACAAACAGTAGTTCATTCGCTCTCACACAAGTTTTAATTGGGCCATTTGGTATAGATCGCTACCAAACAGTGATATCGATGCCACCAACTTCGCGTTGCTTCCGAATGGTTTTGGAGTTCATTAAATGTTGGCATCAACTATTGATCTAAGGGACTATCGCAATGTTCAATGACCTTTTGTGACGAAAGAGTACCTTTTGTATTGGGAAATAATTGGTATATATTTTGATGTTATTATGTGGTACAGAATTATAATGATATCATTATGGAATGTTAGACGGGTTTACTGATACTGCCTGGTTCGTATGAAGAAAACTTCATAAGTAATAGTAGTATATTAATTAAAGGGTTGTCGTGTTGGGGGACTTTAGATCGTTCCGATAACATGTCGGAGCACTTTACCAGTTAGGAGTTTCCCACATCAACGTTTTTTTCGTCAATGCCCCGAGCCAGAAATCATTCAAATTCATAACGTAAACGTAACGAAAGAACGTAACATTGCGATTGGTATGAATCCAATCGGTCTTTCGATACGTTTACGTTACGAATTTGAATATTACTCGTGCTCGGAGCAATGAACTCAAAGCAAACCTTATACGGCATAATGGTAGTATATAATATATAATACACACACCGGCAGAATTAGCGGAACACAATAAAGGAGGGTATAAATTAGTTAGCTTTATTTTTAAACAAATAATAATTAAACATGAAACAACAGTTAAATTACAATGTTCTGACATTAATTTGCAACACTATACTTAAAGTTTAATTTTAAAAAACTTAACTAAACAAAATGCACTTTTCATTCATAATTCGCAGCATGCCCAGACGGATGGAAACCTCAAAACATTTATTTAATTAATTTTAAACCGTCATAAAATCTAAAAATTTCAACTGTTTCTCTGTCACTACGAAATCTAAGAAAAATGCATTTTGTTTAGTTAAGTTTTTTTTTAAATTAAACTTTAAGTATAGTGTTGCAAATTAATGTCAGAACATGGTAATTTAAATGTTCTTTCATGTTTAATTATTATTTGTTTAAAAAGTTTGTCTTACTATTTTATACTCTCCTTTTTTGTGTTCTGTTAATTCTGCCGGTTTGTGTATTTTCGTTCCGTAAGATACCACTAACTAAAAAATATTGTTGTACGTTACACACAGCCAACACAGTTAATGATGATGCATGGTGAAGTGTCGTTCACGAGCCCCACAAAGGCTTAAATGGTAACTCATTATTTTTATTTTGTGTGTAAAGAGACTGAAATACATATTTCATTTTAAAGAGTACACCCTACACCTGTATAGAGATCTTATAGGTAGGTAGGAACTTCTCTTTTGGCAATAAAATCGCATGTTAATCAATTAAATTATCATACTTTTAAAGAGCTAAATAAATATATCGTCATTCTCTGAACCTTTTTCTAACTTCGATATCTGTGAAGCGACTGCGTTCTAACCTGCACATGCGCATAGCATATTGTTGCGCATGCACTTTTGCCAGATACCGTGCTCGGTGCTACTGCGGCAAATATCGGTACAAATAAATTCAATTACACTTTTTCCTACTGGTAATCGAACTTGAAACAGCAGTCACTGGAGCAAACACAGAAGAGTCTATCTAAAAATACTAACACCTTATAAATTACTACATATGTGTATACCTTTAATTTTTCTTTTCTCTAGATCCTACAAAGAGAAATTGCTGTTTGGCTATCATGTGTAGGTATCAAATTAGCTGAAGTGGAAAATTAAGGAGTTCAACGACCCGGTAAAACAGCTTCAAAGGACGTATCCATCTCACGTAAGTAGGTGCTACTTACGTGAGAAGGATATTATTTATGTTTGTTTTAATAATGGTAGAACTACACACACGGTGAGGATACTTTGAGAAAATGAGCTATCTGTGGCCTTATCTTGGTTGTAGACACAAGCTATGATTTAACATTTTAGACCAAGACAGCCATGCCAAAACTCATTTCCTTTAGAATAAATCATAGCCTCACTCGACATAATCGAAATTTAAAATGATTATTTGTGAGAAGAACTAGGTTTTGAGCGTGAAATAATTATACTAATTTGTTTATATTGAGAAAATTTACAATTTAGTATGCTGTATCGAGAAATACTGAAACAAGTTTCGATTAAACATAAAAGGAATTAATTTCTAAACAAAAGTTTTAAAACCTTTGTAACCCTTAGGGTGAAATTTTCTAGAATCGTTACCTAGTTGTGTTTTAAAAGGGTTGGATTAAAAATGTAAGTTCCTAATGTTTTTAAAGAAAGAAACACCAGAATAAAGTCACGAGTTTAAAGGCGGCCAATCACTAACAGATCACCGGAAGATGGCCGGACGATATATATCAGACTATTGCCGGCAGGCGATCGTACGGCGGAAAACTGACGACTCACAACTGCTAGTGTGTGGTCGCAAAACTGACAACAGGGAATTGCCGGCAGGCAAAAATCGCTTTAGTGTGTGGGCGCTATCGGCTTAGGACTGCAGGCCGCCGGATACGATTAAAAACTACAGGCGGACTGTTAGTGAAGGGGCGCCTTTATAATTGTCGTATGACGTAGTGTTCCGATACAATTGTAGGCTCTGAATTAATAAATTCTAATTGACACTAAAATGAATGAAAAACTACAATAAATATTAAATGGAATAATTTCGTCTAGTAAAGCCCGAGGGTAATTGTTTTTCTAATTAAAT
Organism: Eilema caniola; assembly: GCA_949126895.1. Lineage (NCBI taxonomy): Eukaryota > Metazoa > Arthropoda > Insecta > Lepidoptera > Erebidae > Eilema > Eilema caniola. The sequence continues at coordinate 6,911,126 of OX421476.1, forward strand.
TAGAACTTTTACAGGACATTTATACTTTATGTAGCCTTAGGATACGTCCCAAATGTCTTACTTTTTTAGGTCACATGAATTCGAGTTGCATTCAAGAATTGAATTTTGGAACCTAGTGTCCCCTCTCCTAAGCTTCCTTTCCAGAATTTGGTCCATTTTGGTTTTTACGGGAGTGTCTTCAGAGAAAGAAGAACCTTAAAATTAATAAAATTCAAAGCAACTAATTACCTACATTTTGATAGAATAAAAATGTTTACTTGTTTACGTGTTACAAAAAAGACTGCTCTTTTAATGATAAGGTAAGGTGGAAAAATAAGATTACCCCATTAACAATACTAAGTACCGTTTTCCCCCATAAAAATTCGAAAGTGCTGTCTTCACAAAACTCCTTATTTGATTAAATTTCGTCAGGTTGTCAAGTCACGAAGGAGATTTAATATCGCCACAGTCTATGTTATTGCAGTTGAGAAATATGTATTTGTATCTATTTCCTATTTCTTTGATGTAAAGAGTAATCTATGTAAAGAGTACTCTAGCCTCTCTTTATATTTACTTACGTATACTCAACAATTCTTACACCATGCTCACAAAAACTACACCATGTGTCTTTTGTTTATGTTTTGTGTGCAATTATTATGGAGAAATCTGAAATAAAGAATTATTATTATTATTTAAAAAAATATATACACCTAGCAATAGTCTCATTTAACATAACAGTACATATAATTCAAATAGTTTGATTACCACAGCTTCATAATGACAAACATAAATTCACCCAACCTTTACCAGAACAATATATTATATCGCTCTATAAACGCAAGAGTGCAGTTACTCTATTGCAAGTTTTTAATCTGTGGTCAATGACAATTTAGGCGGGATATCAAAAGCACCAAACATATTGCCACATTTCGCTCTGTAGGCACAGTGGCGCACAGTTGTTGGCAATGAAAGCCACGAGGGAAATCTAACAGTTTAGGAACAGGTGAATGTTGGTAATAATTTGATTTTCTTCAAGGCAATGTTTTGGTTTAAGAATTTGAGTTATTAAAATTCTTGGGCAATAGATATAAATACTTTGGTGTTTGATCGAATGGTTTTTGATCTTATGTGGAGGGTTAAGTAATAATTAAATTTCTGAACGAATATTTTATTCAGTATTTCAGTGATAAGTATTTAAACGATGGAACAGGATGGTACCTACGTATCTATTTCAATATAGGTTATGTAGTTTTGTATTCTACTATGCATATACGGTGCTACAACGCTCCATTCGTAAGCCGCTCACATACAGGATCGTTTCGCATTATGACACATTACAACGATTTAACATTTAGGTGTATATAACATCATGTCTTTTAACTCACTTTACGTAAAGTAAGAGAATCGTAAAATAAATTGTATTCTCTTTCGTTAATGTACTTACTTTGATTTAGATCACTGGCTTGTTTTGATTTAGAGTAAATAATAATTTTATTTAATGAAATGTTGAAGCAATAAGTATGCAATTCAAAGAGTGATATACAGGGTATTTGACACTGGCACTCTACCTGGGTGAATGAGGCCCCACCTAAATTATTTGCTATCAAATATAATCACCATAAAATGTTCTAATTTCACAAATCACCATCGCTTATACAATAGACGTGAAAGCAATAAAATCCGTACGCCACACAAAATAATGGTGTCATTAACTGTTATGGCGACTATAAACTCAGCGATGAACGTTCGACGGAATTGAGATTTTAATCAGAGTCATACAATAGGCATAACGTTTGTCACAAACTTTTAAATGTTCGCATTACAAGTTTACAACTATCAAGCATAAACCCTACCCGGATCTGTGTCAGCCAGGGTGTGAACGGAATGCCTGATGGGGCTTCCTTAAACTCCATCTGAAGACCTGCTTTTGCCGGTTTTGTCGGTTCGAATCCGATATGAAACCACGCCCGCCGGCCCTTCATCGGCCGATTTAAGCATTTCAGCCCCTTGAGAGTTTCTTAACTCTAATTATATAACTTTTTTTTGAGTAGTTGAAAAATTAAAGTGAGTACTATCTGAATATACATTTTCTGCTTCGCGTATAATGAATTCATTAAACATATATTTCAATAAACAATATATCATTCAATCAATCAACCCACTGCAGTCTACTGCTGGAGATAGGCCTCTCCCAATTAAGTATCTAAATCTACGTGGTTTCACTATTGAAAGTTATTTTTGTCAAAATTTTGTTGTTAAAAGAAACAATTCGCATCTAAGTACAAAATCGGATCTAAGTCCAAAAAATCGTCTGTCCGCAGAAATCATTTCATCTCTGACACAAAGAAAACACAGACACAACAAATATATGGGGATCATTTCGGCCTGGGTATTTCCGGCCGAAGCTATTATCGTACGATGCCTATCAATAATATTCCATCACGAGAAACTAATTTTGATAACACCTATAAATATTTATGACTTCATTGAATGAAACAGAAATGTCATTATCTTTATGATAGTAGTAACGATTAATTTCAAAAATGCTATATAAATACCTACTATTAAAATACTATTTCTGTTCTTTAAGCAAATAAATCTTTAGACCGAAAATTTGTTAAGTGTAGTGGTAAAAAATACATATTTATTTTTATCTTTAGCAGGTAGGTTTTTATTAATAAAAAGAATCTTTGCACTTATTTTTTTTTAAGCTATAAATATGTAGAGAAAAGTTATGATGTTGGAGTCTTTTTTTTTTAATTTTGGGGCACTTTCGCAATAAAGACGCACGCATAGACGCAAAATAGAATCAGCTGTTGAGCAGTTCTGCAATTTAGTCGTGGTACAATCTATCTTTACCAACATCATAAACCAGAAGACTTTGTTTGTTTGGTTGAACACGCCGACCTTAGGACTACTCATTCTAATTGAAAAATTATTTTTGTATTGAAAAGCCCGTTTATGTAGGAAGTTTATAGGCTATAAATCATCACGCGACTACTTAAAGAAGCAGAGCAATAATGAAAAATGTCAACATATACGCCAGATTCCCATAAATTGTTTGAAAATTTAAAAATTGTGGGCATATGGCTATAGTGTTTCGAAATATATATAATTACCCCTTTTTTTCGATTATCCACATTTACGTTAAACAAATATACATACAACCAGTACCGACAAATTACTCACTAAAGTAGACCAAAAATTTCCACCATTATAATTCCGTATACGATCCTACAGTACTATCACTGAGTTTCAAATAATTTATTCAGAAGGCATACAATACCACGCACGGTTCGTCGTTCCCGCCTAAATGTCTGTCTCTATTCTATGTTTAGGTATGATTAAGAAGCATCTCGAATCTTCTATTCGATTTCGGGTACCAGGATATCGTATTACTTATATAAGAACTCATTTACGGCTAAACTATCTGAATTAGGCGTAGTTAAACTAATTCAGTGTTGCAATAAATGTTTGATATTCAATAATTTCAGGTAGCTTTTATTACATGCACGAAAACAGAATGGATAGTAAAGTTCTAATGTAGCCTTAAAGGTAAAGGTAACTCATAACATATTTTTTACAGTCAGTCCATGACCACCTCGATATACTTATGCTTTATCATGCCCCGCTCAAAGAACCCCGGACTGTTAGAAGAAGGAAACACGTGCTTATGCGGGCAGAGCATTCCAGTTTATTATCTAGCGACATAGAAAAGAAGTCCCAAACTGCTTAAGTTCATAACGGCAGTCACCATACTGTACCATAACACACACACCCTGCAGTCTAGCACATGTTATTTAGGATAGAAACTGTGACATTTGTTGAAGCAGAAAGCATTTTGAGCACCAGACCTCGTCTCCAGAACACAACCGGTTTATAAAGGTACTAAATTATCAATTCGTTGCGCGATACAGAAAAAAGTCGTCTTTTGGAGGAGGGATGTGTCAAATCAAAAGTTGGATATGCGCGAGGGTACGAAACTTGTAGTTGTTTTTTTTAATACTACTATGGTGGCAGACAAGCTCACGGTCTACCTGATGGAATGTGGTAACCGTGGCCTAAGGACGTGTGCACCACCTGGGAAGTTACACTCGTGCTGCCGAACCTGTAAACACAGAGAGTTTCTGGGCCGTCAGTGTAAAAGACAAAGCGGGAATAGCCTTTGGTCTTCTCACTGACAGCACAAAAACTCTCCAGTGAGCTCTGGCTACCCTACTCACCGCCGGGTACACAACACGAGGTATTATTATTCTGTAGGGCTGAGGTACTTCCCCAGTCGGACTGCTCACTTCGACGGGAATACCGTCGTGTCCTAGCTCTTCTAGGACTTCAAGTCCTTTGTATTTCAAGTAAAACAAAAGTAGCAAATCCGTCAAAAGTGTTATGTTAATATTTATTAATAAACATTTGTAATTGTCTAAATAAATACAATGAACCTATATAAGACGCCTTGGCTAAACATCGTCTGGTTTGTCAATCATCATACTATTTAGTTACTTCGTTCAAAAGAGCCAGTGGACTGGATATTGGATATTATAGTGCGATCGAACGTCGCTGACATCACTCTACGTATTATAAATCTAAAGGTGATATCACTTGAATGAATACGTCAGTTTTCTTTCATTTTATGTTCGCGTGACTTTTAAACAAAATGAGGTAAGAAAGAACATTCATTGTTATTTTCCTTTAATATATTATTGAGTGAAATCTGAAATGAAATATTAAACGTGACCGGACAATCGTTGGCTACAGTACTCAAGACAAAATGAACGAACCCAAATGTGAATTCACTTAATGACTAAACCATTCATTTCTAGTTCACTCGGAGTGAGAGTGAAAGATACCAGATACGTTTCATTTTACTTGCCCTATCACAACTTACTGGTGATATCGAAGCTCTGTAGTTCTTAATTTAGGATGAATAAGAACATAACAGTAGTATTAGTAACTTCATAATAGTTTATTTCTGTTCTCCCCTCTCAACATAGGACTGAAATAGTAAAGTTATATAAGTCTAAAACGCTATATTAAGGTGGAAATATTGAGGGTGTTCAAAAGAACTAGACAAAAGGCACCCCTAATAAATATTGTAAGCAATCTCGCTTGAATGTAGGGATTGCTTCACTTTGGGCAAAATATAGGAGTCCGTGGCGCGAGTTTTTTGTCCAAACTACAACTTTATAGAGTTGGCCTTTAATATGCAAGATTTGCTATTTATAAATTGTATGTGCCCGACAAAAATCTACCAGGCGCACTTCATTTATTAACTGGCCCTCAAGTTTAATTTCTTTTTCACGGAACACTAATACGTTTTGAGATTCCAGTTCCAGTTGACATCTATTATCTACAGTAAAAACCACCTTTGTAACATTTCTTATGCATATGCGAATTCCGATATCTGTGACAACTATCCTTCGGGAGCAACTCATCTTTGACTTCCAACTGAACCATTCCGATTTCGCACAGGAAAATCATATAATATATGTACATATATATATACATATATATATATATATAACGAGCTGTTGCCAGCGGCTTCGCCCGCGTGGATGTCGGTTATTACTTAGTGTTAAGTCAACACTATTGATTAAATTTTTATGAAATAAAAGTAGCCCTAGTTACTCCTTATAACATCAGCCACCTGACAATGAAAGTCCCGTCAAAATTGGTCCAGCCATATCACAGATTAGCCGGAACAAACAGACAGACAAAAATGTTATTTTGGTGTATGTACCGTATTATATTCATATGCATGTAGTAAAAACGGTTATTTCAATATTACAAACAGACACTCCAATTTTATTTATATGTATAGAAGATGATTGTAGCACCAAACTATGCCCAGTGGCGAAGGGTGAACATTTTTAAATGGGGAGCCGGCGGGAAGGTTTTAACTAAGTAGATCTAATTGGCTAGACAAGTAGTTAAACGTCATCGATCCAAGCTATTTGCCTAGCCGTTTAATTAAATGGCTGAACACCATTCAGGCCGTTAATTGAATGGCGCCGTATTATTATATTCGGAAGTATTTCTGCAAAGGGAAGACGGCAGGTATCAGGTTACTGTTATGTACTCTTCGAGACTTGTGCATACAATATGTCAACAAAGTTTTATCGCAATCGGATGAACGGTACAGCAACGCAAAATGTACAAACAAACATTGATTTTTATATATTAGATAGCGTTGAACAAAATCCTTGACAAAGCCTAATTGCAGCTGCAATTATCAGTTACCTAGCCTTTGTTGTACTGATAAAGGTATCGATACTTATCAATTTTACGCTTCTTAATTATTAATATGGATGATAAGCAATTTATAAATCGGTTCAGTACATTTTTTCACTAGAGTTACTGCTCCCATAAATCTACTACATAGCTTTTATACACCAGGAAAGACTGTCTAAAATGCCAGATAGATTTTTTGCACTGACATAGCCCACATCTACAGCAACTACATTTTGGTCGCGGTAAGAGGACCAGTGCTCCATGCAAGTGGTGCCGCAAGCAACAGCTAATAGAATAAAGAAGCTAATAGAAAAGTATTAGGAAATCATATTCGCAATTCGATATAAACGAATTCTACCACATTAATAATTTCGTTAATCATGTGGAAAAGTCATGGCTTCAAATGACTTGTCACCGATGGATGAAGGGGAATTCAAACTTTTATGTTAAAACTAAGCGACTATATTATAAGCATGCTTTTCTTTTCTTATAGAACCCTAATTAATATACGTAAGTCCGGCTTCGGTCAGGATTATCCATATTTTGTCATCGGTAATGTTATTGGTACTTTTGCTTTAGCAGCGAATGAAAACTGATTTCGTAGTAAACCTAATCTACGGATTAGGTACCAAAGACGGAATTAAGATTCTTGACTGTTATTGGAATAACGTAGTTTAATCTCAAGATATGAAGCCTGTATAGTTCAGTAGAGCCTAGTTTTGCATTACCTCAGTAAAGTAAAACGTTTCTTCAAAGACAGAAGCAGGAGGCTTTTGTGGTATGTATGACAATGACTAGATTTTACCCGTGGCTCCACGCGCGTGGATATCGGTTATCGCGACCAAACATAGCCTATGTCCTTTTTCAATATCTAAGATACCCTATACCAAATTTCATTAAAATCGAATCAATGGTTAAGGCTTGAAAGCGTAAACAGACAGAGTTACTTTCGCATTATTAGTATGGATATGAAATAAGGAATGTACGAGAGTTTAATATTTGCATTTATGTGTGATTTGAGTAAAATGAAAATATATTTTGATAGGAAATTATATTGTCTCATCTAAAATAAAATATAAACGTTTCAAACAAAGTATGATTCTTAAAGAGCGTAAAATAGTGCTTAAAATCATAAACAGCCCTAAAGCTGGTAGTAAATGAAGAAAGTACTTTAGAAAGGGCTGTTTGGATGATACAGCCCTATTTTGAAGAAAAATTAGAGCAATCATTGGACAGATTAAATAAATTGCTACTCCAGACGTATTTCTTGGAACAATACTAACAAGTGTATTTTAAGGTAACTAAGTATTTCTTTACAAACACAATAAACAAATACAAAGCAAGTATATTCTGCATAAAAACAATATTAAAAGTATTAAGTAAACGACCATTTAAACATGACTTTTCTTCCTATTGTATCATAATAATAAATCATAATCCATTATAATTTTTTATCATTTTTTATGGCTTGATTTTTATTATATTATCCTAGTATGTATTTTCATATTTAATAGTCCTTTTACTTGGTTTTGAGCCTAAATAGAAACATTTTTGAGTAACAACTGGCATGTCACTTAAGTTTTCATAAATTATCTTTGAAAAGTAGGTTTTATGATTTTTCGCAATAAAGCTGGTATATTTTGTACCTTTTCGTACCTACATTTTGAATTTTAAGATTATTACTTTTAATTCTTAGAATCGTACCACCAGAGCTGTTATTAATAATGTAATTCCTTCGTCTGTCATTCTTATCTCAGCTTCCAAACCGACTAATACAACTCTCAGCCAACAAGACTAGTTGAAGTCTGCTCAAGTGGAAGAGTTTGTTCCTCTCTGTCCAAAGAGAGGCTTCATCACTCGTAAGAAGCTATTTGAGATCCTTATTACCTCTTTAGCTTCACAGTTTCCTGCTACAGAAGCTTTATCCGCTTGCTCCGGATTCTACAATAATTGAAGCCTGTTCAAGTGTAAGAGCTTGTTCTCTCCTTGGACGGGAAGGCTTTACCACTTGTAAGAAGCTATTTGTGATCCTTATTACCTCTTTGGCTTCACAGTTTCCTGTTGCAGAAGCCTTCTCCGCTCGTTCCGGATCCTTCCTCTACTTCCTAGGGACCTGTGAACCTTTGTGCTGCCAGCTTCAATACTCTTTCTTATTTCGCTTCATTTCGTTTTAACTAATTTGTTTTAGTTTAATTTTCTAAAGATTAAATGTTCTAAAAATTTCGTACGATCCTCCGCCTTCTGCATCCAGTCCGTCCCATCCCATCTAAAAAATATTAATTTTCTTTCTCCTTTACGAATGGCAACGTGTAGATGACTCCGTGGATGTTGCACAATCATATTGTTCTTTGCTACTCAAGAACAAAACACTAACTTCTAATACAATCAGCGATCAACAAGCCAATAAACACAAAATATCAATTAACATCTTTAGAGCCAAAACTTATCCCATTCATCAGTGTCAGTCTCAATGAAATGGTACGTAAAATAAAATGAAAAGTTAGAACGAGGGCCTCGGACTCCAAAGGAAGGCCTATAATAAAACCGAGAGCATTCTAAGAAATTATGTACAAAGAGTGAAAACAATCCCCAAACAGCCTTAATAGGTACTGTCACATGCAAACATTTAATATCTACTTTTCATTTCGTAAGATACAATTATTCACCCGACTCCTGGGACGAACCATGCAAAACACTCCGCCTTATAATACCTATAGTGTGTGTATAAATAAAATTATTCTACCTCTAGGCATATAGAAACAATAAGTAAATTGCTCCAAATTGCCTCGGCAGTATTCACGTAAAGTTGCTTACAATAAATATGTGTTTGACATGCACTCAAACAATTACTCTAGTTCGAAAACATTTTTCGAAACTTGCTCGAACTTTGAACGAATTCATTTAACTAATACGACGTAATCATCGTGACGCCGGCAATTTATGAAGTTACTTTTTTACTTTATTGTGACGTCAATACCCCTGATGGTATGCTGAAAATGAAGTCTCGGGAAAATAATATTATATAAAATATAAAAAAAATATAAAATTAAATGAGAATTTCAATATCAAATCTGCAATACAATCCGGGTTTCCACGGTGTGAGCTTTCACGGATGCGGACGCAGACACGGACTCATTGTCATGTGAAATATGTCCGTGGTATCACGGATGCGGACGCAGATACGGTGCGTAGTCCGCGAAATCGCGGGTCGTGGAAAGCGGTCGTTGAATATACAGCTCAAGTTGGCTGAGGATTCAGACGTAAGACTCAAACCAGAAATACCACATTATCAATGTGTCTGGCAAATTAGTTTTAATCAATCATTTCAATATTAGCTACTTTTCAGAAAATGACAATAGGTACTACAAAAGGGCCCCTAAATAAAGAAAACTTTCTGCACAGATTTCCAAATTGAATATTACCAAAAGTATTGAATTTCATCCAAAAAATATTCTATTTAATTAAACACAACTCAGATGAATGATGGGCGATCGAGAATAATGATTGTAAGATGATAGCGGTATCGGAAACCTTGCTTTTAAATACGAAAACTTTTTACCCATTGTTGGATTCTTTACCTCCCGAAAATAGCGTGTAAGGAGTGATAAAATAAAAATATTATTTTACGTTAGAACAAGTAAAGCGGGCCACTCCACTTGAGGCCAGTTTTCAGGAACAAGCCAACTTCACCTGCAAGCTGCAAGCTGGTACTTAGTCGGACTGTTTGACCGACAACACTCTGGTGCGGATTTTCCTGTCAGGGTTTGGAGGTCAGAGAATCTGTCGTAGAAGTCAAACCAGAGAAGGAGAAGGAGTAAACGCACTCTGCAACAGGGAACAACGTTACGACAACGATGATGCTATTGAATACAGTAGAACAGAAACATAACAACACATTTACAAACAAACAGTTCCCTGATTCTGATAATTTTATGACATAACAAAACCACTATCATACCATTTATATTGCATTTAATGTCATTAAATTTTAGACTATATGGCCGAGTTTTGTAGTTTAAAAAAATTAAAAAATGAAAAAAAAAAAACTATAACAATTTTCTTTCACTTTACAAGATTCTCATTTAATTTTAGACTTTTATTGTATAAAAGTAAAGTCTATTGTTAAATGGCATTGGTTACAGTGTCAGTGGCATCGCAGTGATTTTACCATGTTTTTTTTTATCAGAATCAGGACCCAGAACATTTACATTGGTCTGGTTTTGCGTGCCACCCGTCGCGGATGCCATACGAATATTAATAGCTGATCTCAATAATCCGACTAGTCTAACTGCAGAACTTCGATATAGCCAATAGGGTACAGTACGGTATAGCTTAAAATAAATTATTTAGCTGAACTTATTGAATAAAGTAATATTAGTCAAAGAGTGAAAACAGTTGCGTCGGTTCTTATTTTATCGCTCTTAATTATTTTTAATCATCCACTCAACCTTTAACAGTACATGATTTAACTATTAAATATTATGAAGTCGCAAATAATTTTTTCAAACTATTTTCCTTGTAACTTACCGTTTTGATGTACTTCACCTTCGGCCTAGCACAACGACCATCAGACTGCGTGCGGTTTAGTCGTGTCCGACGTAACGTCCCCCTCCGGCTCCGAAGGGGGGGAGGGGTATCCGTGGGAATATACCCGCACGTAAAATAAAAAAAAACCGTTTTGATGTTTAGTGAAAAGTGACTAATTTGACTGATCACTCAAATACCCAAATGGTTGTGGAGGTCAGTGGTAGTCGCTTCAGGGAAAATATCGAAGTTCAACCGCATCACACTTAGACTGGGAAGGCGACCCCAACTGAGTTGGGATAATACTAATAGAATGATGATAAAAAATCCATGCTAATATTATAAATGTGAGTGTGTGTGTGTTTGTGTGTGTGTTTGTGTGTGTGTTTGTGTGTGTGTGTGTGTGTGTGTGTGTGTGTGTGTGTGTGTGTGTTTTTGTGTGTGTGTGTGTGTGTGTGTGTGTGTGTGTGTGTTTGTGTGTGTGTGTGTGTGTGTGTGTTTGTGTTTGTGTGTGTGTGCGTTTGTCCGTCTTTCACGACTAAGCCACTGAACCGATTTTGATGAAATTTGGTATAAAGGTAGATTAGACCTTGAGAAAGAATCCATGCGTTCGGAGCCGCGAGTAAAAGCTAATAATAATATGAAATAGTCTGAAACGTTTTACAGCTACGTATAAGTACTACAAAAAGAGGATGAAAGCCACTCCATAGCAAATGAACAGATATGCAAACACAAAGATCTTGGTATTCAACATACAGAGATCCAGCGTTGTCTCTGTGAAGGTCGACACTATTCATCGCGCCGGCAGTTCTTATCTGCTATTGCCTGAACAAAAGAGAAGGGGAACAGTCGGCGTCACGTGACGTTACAATATTTACTATCACTATTGAAATTGCAACTAGCTGCTAACCGCGACTTTGTCTGCGAGGAACCTATTTTTTTCACGATATCACGACTTCAATTGTTTTTGCGCAGAACTCGAACAAGTTTTGCAATAGAAACGTAGACTTAGACCCGTATTCTAGAATGGTGCTCATTTCTGAATCTCGATCGCATACAGACTATCAGTCAAATCTGTCAATCTATCCTCTGTCAATTTCTCAGAGTAATTACAGTTGCGTCGATTCTTATTTATTTTTAATCATCCACTCCACCTTTATGACGTCACTCATAAATTTTACATACAACTTTTCTTTATAAGTTACCATTTTAACGTTTAGTAAAAAGTAATTAATTTGACTAGTCAGTCAAATACCCAGTTAAGGTAGTTTCTGCGCCGAAGGTCTTGGTGGGGCCCTACCAATATATATTATTTTCAGGTATCGTGGTAAAAAAAAATTGCAACGGTTCATCTTGTCCATTTGGATGTACCGTGTGAACTATTAAATTTCCCCAGTACACCTCTGTTTGGTAGGGCTGAGTATCTGTAATCTGTAATATGCCTTTGAATCAGGAACTCCAAGAATATCAATATTTAGATATTTATATACCCCATGTTTACAATTATAATGTAAAACTAGCTTTGCTCCGCCCGCGTAGATGTCGATTATCGCTATAATATGGTTATCGTTATAAATTGTAGCCTATGTGTCATTCAGATGTTTAAGCTATATTATTGTAAAGTTTCATTAAAATCTATTCAGTAGTTTTTACGTGAAAGAGTAAAAAACATTCATTCATCCATACTTACAAACTTTTGCGTTTATAATATTTGCGTTTATCTAGATATATATTGAGTTAAGAGTTTCTATGTAGAGACATGTATATTGAGTCATTAATCTACGTATCACAATTTCAGCCTATTCCCTTCAGCAAAAGAATCACATACTATTTTACTTATTCATAAGGCACGACACCTGCTACGACGAGGGATCTGCCGAATCAACTATAACGCATACATCCAAATATACCTTTACTTGTTACGTATCTAGCCTCGGAGCGTTGATACCTGCTTTTTGGGGGTTCCATAGGTAACAAGGACCCTTACAGTTTCTGTGTGTCTGGCTATCCGCACTTTAATACATTTTTATACATTTAATACATTTTTTTATTAAAGCATCCTTTTTTTTTATTTTAAGCCATCATCTTCCTTTTTTTTACTATCTATATAAAAGTTCATATATTTAAATTCAAATATTCATATAAAAATGAATCACTGAATATAAAATAATACTTAGCGCAAATTTCGATAACAGCTGAACAGATCTCGCTATTTTTTTTTACAATATTACTTGCAGTATGAAGATGGTTCTTACACATTTAAAGTAAAATCTAAAAAAAATCCTGACTAAATCGAAAATCAACACTTTTTTATAATTTGAACTTTAATACCATACCATAAAGTGTTAGAGGAGATGTTCCAGGAAGGCAAAACGATTAAGTGAATCATAATGGCTTTCGGGTGCTACGGGCAAAGCCGAGGCGGGTCAGCTTGTGAGTGATAATTTTTGATAGGGGTAAATGTGAATGGTCCTGTAAAAACAAATTCAAAGCAGCTTAGGTAGGCTTTCTAGTTCATCCAACATATGACACTTATGTGGCACTTATTTGAAGCATTATTATACAGTATTTTTGTTATTAACCATGCAGAAATAAAAAAAATATAGTAAAATATTCTTAATATATCAATTGCTCCTAAATTTTACGAAATAACAAAAAGTCTCAGTCCGCATTATTATGATGGACAACGGAACCCTACACTATGTGTCGCCCGACACGCTCTTGGCCGGTTTTCTGAAGAAGGCTTTTATATTGTATTCTACCTGATATGTATATGTTGGATTATAGCTCAGTAGTATAAGTATATTATATCTCCGAGAATACGGGCCTAAATTCCTTTCTTGCCAGTTGGTTTTATATTACCACTAGATGGCCTACCCCGATTTTTTCCATGAAATACATTAAACACACTTTCCACCATTTACACCCTTTCAAAATAATTTCAAATTAAATAAGCAACTCCTGAGATTAACGCATTCAACCAAATAATAATCATGATCATATCGTCAAGCACTAAGCCTATGTATTGTTACCAACGCCTTTGGACATTGTAAAAATAGAAGCACCATCTTATGATCACTTTCATATGAATCCATTCCGTTCTAGAAATTTCGGTTGACAATTAATTACTTTTTATTAATATCTAAAAATTATTCTGAAGTTTGTCCCGAGTAAAATGTAACGATTGAACACGACTGTAATTTAATATTCAGCGAGGGTCAATTATGATTTAACTATTTCACAGTAAAGTTCTTTATAGTGGGAAACTTATTGAGAATCCATTACCGTAAACATTAACCTAAGAAAGTGTGGACACTCCGAGTTCACCATCTCAAGTAAGTTATTTTTCAACAAAACATGTGTTTTTTTGTATGAGAGAGGAATACTTCGTATATTCTACAATTTAGACAAATTGATGGCGTTAATTGTGGAAATATCACAATTGTATTAAAATTAATACTTGTTTTAATATTTACTTAAAGTAGGAAATGGTAAAAAGCGGACCCCAGAATCTAAGTTGAAAAGCTATGGATGCGACTGGGATTAACGCTATGATGAAGGACTTAAGTAAGTAAGTAAATTGAATACTATAAAATAAAAGTACTTTAAATTTTAAAGTATTATAAAATCTTGAGGTTGTCATTTAACGTACTTTATTTTTGTAGGTTACTAAGACAGCAAACAAACATGTATTTTAACTAAAGGCTTATAATTTTATTTTATTTATTTCAGTCGCAAATGAAGCAAGCCATCTTACCTAAAAAACAATAAAAGTCCAACTCCTCGTTAACTATGAAGCAATTACTTTTATCCTCAAAACTATTTCTAGCCATTAAATTACCCGTCCAAAACTTCAACCCCTGTTCAAATAATCCCCAGATCAAACTAACTACAACTAAACATTATTTCCCATACTCGTGTTTCAATTACTCATATGAACTTCAGTAGGGTTGTGGATATTTAACACCCGGGAGACGTGAGTTGAGCACTTATTGGGGACTCATAATGGGGCTTTAGTTTGGAGTTATTAGTTTTATATAATTATTACAAGGTCTTCGCTGACGTCAATCAATACCTAGTATGCCCAAGGATTTTTCAAAACTGTTTATTTAGTAACAACAATTATCTAGTATGTACTGTCCTACTAATATAACCTACAATTATGAAAGTTTGTGAAGATGTTCGTTACTCAATCACGATATGAGAACTTAAACGATCTGGGTGAAATCTGCCATTTAGATTAATTTTCATCCCTGGAAATAGTTATCATGGGTTGCGGGAACATGATGATAATTTTACGCAGGCAGAGCCAAGTATAATACTTTTATCTAGTTACTAGTTTGTCTTCTTTTTTTATACCTCTGAGGTGGCAGACAAGCATGTGGCCCACCTGATGGAAAGTGGTTACCGTGGCCTATGGACGTGTGCAACACGAGGGGAGTCACACGCGTGCTGCCGATCCTGTAAACACAGAGAGTTTCTGTGCCGTCAGTGTAGGAGACAAAGCAGGAATAGCCTTTGGTCTTGCCACTGACAGCACAAAAACTCTCCAGTGAGCTCCAGTGAACCTTTTGTATGTATGTACAGACCAACTAACAAAGGAAGGAAGTTGCTCCTATAATCGTAAGTTATTTTCTGACTGAATCTAGGATTTCTGATCATAAGAAAATCATATTATATATACCGCATATAAGTCGTAAACTAAGTAATCCACGCATCATAATAAATACGCATTCCGGAACAGTAGGAGGTCTTAATAAGCATCTATGAGCATCCATAAATATCCTTAAATCAAAGTCTCGAAGCTCATAAAAGTAGGGTAGGGTTGGACATCCAATGGGTAGCCTGTTGGCCTACCTGTTTGCTATTCTATATAGCGGTAAAAGGGATGAAGTATCTGAGAGTCCGTACTCTGGGTAATGACACTCTCAAGAAATATGTGTGTCTCTTTTATGAAAAGATCTTTACAATAATTAGGTATGACTTGAAATTGACATGCGTGTAACACTCAGTGTAACGACACAAAAAGCATGGTTAATATCCTGGTGAGTTTCACACTATTAATAATTAGGTAGTAATAGAATTTGTTGGGTCTATAATACAGGGAGTATAGGACTCACAGAGTGTATAGTATCCCACAAATGTGTTAGGGAGTCCAGCCAACCTCGTCTGCAAATTGATTGCCGGATGAGGCTATGATGCAGGATTTTCTATCAAGGCTGGAAGGCCAGATGGCAGTCACTCCCATAAAATGCATCGGTATCAAGGAGGCGAAAAAAGGAAGGAAACTGCTATAAAATAAATAACAAAACTTTTGTTTAAACTTTCAAATACTGGAAAAAAAAATCAAACTTTCGAGATCTAGCTTTCCACTAGATACAGATTTCGAGACGTTTTGATCAGCTTAAACCACTTTCATCTTGACTCCACACGAGTAATACCCAATCATACCAAAAGCTATCTTCATTCCTAAATACTAAATGTAAAATAAAATGCAACTTCAAAATATTAATACGAAATATACAAAAAGTTTACAAAAACTAGTACAATAAATATAGCCTGTTATTAATCTTCACTCAAAATCTTACGTGACAAAAACAAATATGTATCTCCACTAAGCGGCCTGCAAGCCTTTCACTGCACTTTAAAAAAATGTGTCAGAGCAAAACGCGAACATTCACTGCATTCAACACGTATACAAAACCACATAGAATAATATCCGATCGCGTAGCGCGCTACGGCGTAGGCCGCGGACAGCTCGTAGAGCTACGCGAGTGTAGACGCACGCGTCTCGGCAGACACTGGCTGTGAACCGACAGGGATACCAAATACAAATCGAATTACCCGACAACTTTGAACTATGTGGTGACAACTTTTTGTTAATGATTTCAAAATGTTTAAATAAACCATTTTTAACGGATTCTATCTAAATTGCCGACAACTTCATGACTTCAAAATGTGTGAAAAATTTGAACTTTCTTGAATCGTCTTCCGTGAGATGAGTGATTTTTAATATAGATGGCATATGCACTAAATTAAATTTTAATCAATTAATGATGTAAATAATAATAATAATAATAATTTAATAAAATATGGCTTATTCTCTGAAAAAGTAACGCTTATAATAATAACATTAATGGTTTATTTTTTTAAATATAAGACCTTTCCCAGGACATAAATATAGGCACTTCTAGTTTTAACTATGTATATTATAAAAATAAATAAAACACAAACATACATCTTGTGGATTTGGTCATTCATTTCATACATTATAATACGCCTCCTATGAATATGGGAAAATTTGATTGTTGGCCACACTACCAGCAACAGTTATCTGTTGCGCTCACCATCGACCAACCATACAATTAATATCACAGACTATGGTTTACGATCCCATTTGTCACAAATACTGGCACAAAAGAAACTATTTCATAAAACTTGCCAAGAACGTTGTCGTGACGTCATCGCAGGATATAAAACTCTGATATTAGAAATGCCTTTTTTAGATTGTGTGGGTATTTCACTTAAAGCTGAACTTAAATGTAAAAAAATGGAATTAAGGATGGGATGATTTGTTGTTATTGTCGGTTTTAAATTGAAATTGGACTGTTATCAAATCAAATGGAGAGAAATTCAAATATCATAGAATATTTTTGTTAACATTTTTATTTTTGACTGCACTTACTGCCCATTATTAGTCTCTTAATTTGTTCTTTATTATTATTATTACGTGATGTAAGCAATGACGCACATAGGGAGAAGCCTATATCCAGCAGTGGACTACAGTGGGCTAATTGATTGATTAATTGATAGACACGTGAGGTTTTTAAACGTCGAAAATATTTTTGGCGCGAGTTCTCTGCCGCCACCAATCTTCCCATAGTCAAATAAGATGTATAATTAAATATTAGGTATTGTGTAACGTTCCTCGAAATAATAACATTATTGGGTGTGTTTTCAAATTATGAATCCCTAACAGCACCTAACAACACGTCACTTGTGTCATTAAATATTCGCAACTCATTGGCAACGACACGCTACATCTCAGTAGTGTCGTTAAGCACGTTAGTTGTTTGAAACAAATGTATGTGTTCATTAAAGTATCATGGGATTAGTACATGTTTCTTTTTTTATATAGGACACATCAATTTGACTTTACCTCGCCTTACGGTAAGCTGAAGGCAAAGTCTCAGGAAAGAGGGCCACCATTACATACATGTGCCATGTTAACAATGGTGGCATTCAGCTTAATGGCCTCATCAGATGCTTTTTCACGCCCCGTTTAAAGGACCCGGGACTGTAGGGTATAATATGGGCCAGTAGCAAAGAGTAAACCTTTTTAAAAGAGAAGTCTGTGAAAAGAATACCCTAACCTTGATCTAATGTATCATGCACTATACTATAAAGCACGGACGCCCTCAGATACAATAACACTAGGCAATCACCCATCTGGCAACTGGCAACTGTACGTTTATCGAACAGAGAACGTATTTGACCTATATATAAATCAGAAAGAAGTGTGACTGTGGGATACCTAAGCGATTTATCTAGATTATTCTAGATGAGCTTGAGCCAGATGTTTTGCAATGAAATTACTTTCTCAGCTCTTTGTCCCGTGGTAAACCTACACAGGTTTATTAAATAGCGGAGAAGACTAGTTTTAAATTGCTTTGTTAATTCGCTAGGAAAGGTATTGGAAATTCATTTGTGTGTGTACGTGGATAGAATGGAAAAAATAGTATTGCTGATGGTATTCTGCGGTGAGATGGCAATTCTGAATAACTTAAGTCTAAGATTTTTTCGTAAACTTATAATTATATTATACCAAGTAAGCATACTTTGATAAGAAAGAAATATCAATTTATTGCTGCATATACAAACATGCCGCAAGATATAGTGATAACGAGACAGAGAATAAAAAAATAGGCATGGAACCATTTATTTTTTAAATAATAATAACATAACAATGAAAAGAAAGCGAAAATAAAATGAATTATTAAAAATATAAAGCTCGACTGATTCTGAAAAGATCGAAACAAGCTTTATAGCAGGCGGTAACCATTAATTTTCATCTGGTTTGAGATTTGCAAATGGGTACCGCCTGCTATAAAGCGTGTTTCGATCTTTTCAGAATCAGTTGTTTTTTTTTTATATTTTAATAATTTATTTTATTTATGCTTTTTAGTTCAAACGCTGGCCAACGACTTGCCACTTGTCTAGAGGGGCCAGACAACAAAGTCTCTAAATAATCTTAAAACAAAAGAATACAACGTATTAAGATTTTACTATCTGAATTAAAGATGTGTACCAAAAATATTAGAACAATCAGACAACAGGAAGAGGGGAATACCAAGATTATTTTGAGTACTTTGTTCGTCAAAATCTATCTACTTTTCAGTAACTCTCCACTTATCATTAATCAATCGTTTGTGAAACGACATTCTTTTCGGGTACATTTTAGGTTTTTGTACCTCACCATTTTCCGGTATTGAGTAAAAATATGGGACCGCTTGTGCGGATTAAATTTCAAATAACTTTGGCTGATTACTTGAAACCTTGGAGAAGATTTTGCATAACAAAATGGTCCTATTTTAGTAATATTTTTTATTTGTTAAGGAATATTTCTGGAGTTTTCTCTTTTACCCTGAGGAATCCTCTCTATACATCGCAAAGAAAATCAACTATTATCGTAGCTTAGCTCACGAAAATAAAAAAGCAAACAAATTTAGATTTATGCGAAAATGATAATGCAAACAAATTTGATAACTATAAACCTTAAACCCTTTCCCGAAAAAACTTCATTTAGCCATTTAATACATACCACATCTTTATTTAATGCGATCCACTAAAAAATAAAACGGCTACCCTGCCTGGTCACTAAGCTACCAAACCCATCGGACACTACTACCTCTACCTGTTGCATTGAACACCTTGCAATATTTTTTTAACTGTTGAAGTAACCTAGATGAGTCATCTGCGAGCGCACGGACCAGGTTAAGTACCTGGGATCTGTACTTCACGTGACTGGTGACGTCGACTACGACGTCAAGGCACGTATTGCCGCCGCTTGGGCCAAGTGGCGGGAAAGAATCAGGTTGAAGGGGCTCTATAAGACGATCATTAGGCCTGTCCTTTGACACGGCTGTGAGACGTGGCCGCCGTTGAAGCCATAGAAGTAGGAGCTGCGTGTCACGGAGATGAAAATGCTGCGGAGTCACGCGTAAAAATCGCGTGAGGAGCTCTTGCAGCCGTGGCAGCCTTCATGTCCGGGACATCGCAGAAAAAATGCAAGAGAGTCGCCTTCGGTGCAGCTACGTCCTGCAGCAACAGCCAGGCTACGTGGGCAACAAATGCCTGACAATAGCACCCTCTCCCCCCCCCCCATGAAGTCCTGGCTTGAAGTAGTGGAGAGGGAAGTTATCTGCCACCTAAGTGGAATAAAAAAAGGAAGATCCGAATGGCGGACCCTAAGCTCCGTGGGCGTCTTGACCTCGGATGCTATCAGGATAACATCTAAATGTCGATAATGAGATGAGTCAACCATTTGACTGATTTCACTATAAAAACGCAACAGAAAACAAAGTTATTGAATTAGGGGTTATTGTAGGGTAGCGGCACTCCCCCATCGGGTGGTTCCAAATTCGAACGGGAAATCCCTTTATATGGGAATTCCACGTGACAAACGCAATATCGAGAAGCGATAGCTAATGTCCGATATAGAAAGAACATGGTCTTAAAAAAAAGAACCGATAAAGTATCTAATTATGTTTCTATTGTATTGTATCAGTAATAGTCACTTACGTATATACGCTGGCTTGAACATGGCTGATTAACTTTTATGTAAAATACCATCTGTTTACCTATCATGTTGCACAATAAAGAATTCTAATTTAAAAAGGAACGTCAATAGCATCGCAACCGGTGAGCCCAATTTGTAACTGACTTCAAAAATTGAGAACCTTTTCAATTCGTTGGAATACTATTTAATTTATGCATATTATCTTAACATTGTTCCTGAGATACCCCAGGCCTTATTTGCCAAGTAGTCTAGGGTCCACTTCTCCTTAGCGTACTTTTGAGATGACTTATACGGTTTTAATGAAAGCAACTACCGCCTGAGCTAAAAGTTATAAATTTATCATAGACTGCTGTCTATTCTAGTTCAGTCATGAATGGCGTATTTTGTCCAATAAAGCACTATAACTGTAGAGAGATATGAGAAGTGGATTACTACTACATAGGTATTTTGCGTTGCAGGTATTTACAACCGGATCCCTATTGAAACTTTATCAGATAGTTCTAGATAGATTTTACATGAAATATCTCCCTACACAGAACTGGTATACTGTGCATGATTGGAATGCAATATACGCTCTGTTATTGCGCGAGTACAACAAATACATCGGATCAAAGACATCGACTGACGTTAGATATCAGTTTACATTTTCAACACAATGTAGGTAGGTATTTGACGTTGTACTTCGCACAAACGGAAGACTGCAATTTGATGTAATGGGAGTATATTCGGGCGCGGCGCGATGAGCGAGAAAGGCTCGCTGACATCGCTGCACGCGCCCGAAGGCGGCTCGGGCGTCGGAGGGCGCAAACTGACCTCCGCCCCCCATGAGCGCGGGCCAGAGGGTGACGGGTGGAGCCGCCCGTCACCCTAGCAGAAGCAGGCCACGGCGGCGGGATGGCCCTGGGTCAGCCGGGGTGCGAGGGATATATCGCATGACAACCTCACCTTCGGCCTAGCACTACGACCCAGAGACGGCGTGCGGTTTAGTCGGTTCGAGTCCGACATAACCTACCCCTCCGGCTCCGGAGGGGTGGGTATCCGTGGGGATTTCCCGCAAGTAAAAAGAAAATGGGAGTATATTCCACCATATTTCATAATTCTGTAACTTGAAAGAAAAAGGAACCTATTTTGATTCGCTGTTCGCCTATCCAAAACCTATATCTCAGTAACGTGTTGAGGTATCAAATTAAAATTAGTATCAAGCACTCAGGTTTTCACAGCTTCAAAAGGTTGCAACCTCTTGAAGCTGTGATAATGTTTCACGCCTCAACCATTGAACCGATTTTGATGAAATTTGGCATAGGGGTAGATAATACCTCAAGAAAGGACATAGGCTTTGTTTGGTCGCGATAACCGACATCCACGCGGGTGGAGCCGCGGGCAAACGCTAGTATTGAATAAAAGTAATTCGCAACAATTAAGTCAACGTTTTAAAAAGATCCGTTTGTGCATCATGTTTTGACAGTCGTATGGAAAGCAAACCTATAGAAGAAGACAATATACAAAAGGATGTGTGCATGTTTCCGTTTTCCGATGCACATTCTCAAGTCTTACTGTGGCATAAGGGGCCTGCCCATTTTGGGTGTATCCCATCTGCCCCGGTGACTTGGCCCGGTGCCGGGCCACATGGGAAAAAAGTTTTAACTGGCCCGTTGATATGTTTAGCGGGCCAGATGACACAAATCATCATCCATCGTTCCCGGTAAGGGGAAAATAGAGAATACGCCACGTGATTTGTGAAATACTAACAACTTGCATCTATGAAAGGAATTGAACTTATAAATCAAACTGCTTAGTATACAAAAATCTGTTGTCAGAGGTTAGTAGATAAGTTGTATGTTATATTAATATTTTTTATTTATTTGGCTTCGTTAATTAATAATACAAAAATATTGTTATTATGTTTATCTACTCTGATACTATAATACAAAGATTATAAAATTGAAATCAAAACTCTTATGACAAACATTACGCACAGGCCAAAAAAAAAGTTTTATTACGATACAGGTCTTATATGGACACCTATATCATAAAATAACTTTTTAATCATAACGATACACCTATACAACCTCCATCTGGATTGAACCTCTACTTTAAAAAAAAGACGGGTTGCACTCTGGGAGTGCCGGCAGAAGTGAAAACATTTTCTTTTCTTCTTTCTTCGTTATATACATAGAAAAAGATAAAAAAAGAACATACCATACCATACCTATAATATAGCGCTAATCATAGAACCTATCATTTATTTTCTGCTAATTTTCTGTCAGAAGAAATTAATAAATTATAAAAAGAAAAAATAATCACAAAAAATAATAAATTACAAAAAGAAAAAAATATCATAAAAAGTGATAAATTACAAAAAGAAAAAATAATCACCAAAAGTAATAAATTATAATAAGAAAAAACTATCACAAAAAATCCCTGAAGGGCAGGTGGTTTGAACCCGATACTATCTGAAACTATAAGGACTTACAGTGGACGTGCTTACCGTTTAAGCTACGACGATATCTATTGTAACTTTCAAAATACATAGTCTGTACCTAATCTTGTATGACGTCAGTCGTCGGTTACGGTTCAAAGGTCAACTAATCCTGACGCTTCCTTAACATTTTACACCCATCCAACGCCGCTAAAGAAGTTTTCACTTCAAAAACGGCCGATTCGGAAGAAAAAAAAAGAAACGCCCATGCGCAATCGATGTTTGTGCCTTGGCTTTGGCGTCAATTTTTTTTTTACATTTATATTAAACAAAGTTTGGTTTTGTTTGTAAAATAAATAAGTTTATGTATTATAGTATGAGAGTAGATAAAGTAGTGTATGACACTGTACATAACTTGGTCTTATAACACTCGTGTGATACAATAAAAAACTCGCCTACGGCTCGTTTTTTTAAAATACACTCGTGTTATAAGAACCCTTATTATGCAACAGTATCATAAACTACTATAAGGATCTACTTATAATAAGTATATTTCATGTTGAGATTTATGACACAAGTTGAAATCGCGTCATGTATTTCATTGTATAGTGTTACACTATACGTAACTTAATATCACAATATTATTTATACAGGTATATGTAAACTGTCTCTAGTCCACACCCAAATGCACTACAGCGTGCTTTCGAAATTACGGTTCAGTAAACATTGTTATCTCACCTCGCGACGGAAAGAGGCGCATAATTATCCTTGCTCTGTGATCCACAAAACACGACTTGGATTTCAGGAAGAAATTTGACCCACAATTATTGAGGAAAATCTTATTGCAGAGGATGGCCAGGTCAGGCGGTACACATGTTTATAAGTGTCGATTGCCAAACAACTTCATAACATAACTAACATAATATATTAAATTGGTTTTATAATGAAAATCAGCCTGCACCCCTTTTGCTGATAAAAAATTTAAGGTTCAAAATAGCGTTTTTACAAGGTCAATGAGATAAGTGTTATTTATGTTTTCATGTTATTCTTTTAAAAAGCAGATATCTTAATATAAATTTAGATTTAGCATTGAAAATATCTCAGCAGCTCGTCATCGATTAGACTAACTGTAAGAGCGTTTTCACACTCATCCGATATCCGATATCCGACATCCGATATCGGAGGAAGTCAAATGAATGAGATATGTATCTCTCTTTCACATTGTCCGACCCGATATCGGTTATCGGACCCAAAACCACTGTTTTGGCCCTTTTTTCTTTTTTTTTTACTCCTAGCATCCCTAACTAGTCTGTGCTATCGAGCAAATGGCCGTATCGGGCCGATTTTATCGGATAAATGTGAAAACAGCACAAGGTGTCGGCTATCGGATGTCGGCTATCGGCGACCGACACCGATATGGGATATCGGATATCGGATCAGTGTGAAAACGCTCTTATAGTCATCAAAAGATACCTATTTTATATTTTTAAAAGCAATGTCAAACTTTTAATTCTTATAAACACACTTAGTAGTTTTTGTGTAGCAACTTCTTAGGTAAACATTAGGCTCCGTATTTGATAACTATTTTAATTGCTATTTACACTTGAAAGTTGTTTAAAAGTATACCAGTAAACTCAGATTACGTTTAATATTCAGTGATATCGTTTGCCACTTAGTAAAATAACATTAAAAACATTTACGACCATAAATTGTGTTGGGTGTTCGAAAGAAGATATACGGAAGATTTCATTTGAGTATCAGTGTTTGGCTTATTGAATGAACATTTTAAGACGCAAGTAATTAATTTATAATCGTATTAGTGCACTGTGACTCAGAAACATTAATAGTTACGAATTTGAAACTTTGTAAGTACATCGTATCGTGAACTCGATCGATATTTGAAGACATCAATATTATAGATACCCACATGATTATTTGAATTTGAACCTTTGAACTGTGTTTCCATATCACAGACAGTTCTGCCAACCTGATGTTATTTATCTCGAGCGCGTTCCAGCTACCTTACATTGCTTAAGTAAGTAACTCAACATATATTTAATACGAGCGCGTTCCAGTGCTTCGAAAAGCTATTACGCTATACGTTATTGCTATAAGATAACGTTAACGGCTTTTGCTATTTCTATGAGATAGTGTTAGCGATTATCAAAAGCATTATTTTTTGTTAACCAAGAGAAGGGTTGCATTATGGATTCTTCACAGAACAATATAACGATCCGGCGCGTGCGAAATTGCACTTTTTCGGCCACGGACGACGCAAATTGTTCGAATGACACTTTGTATGAAGAAACTATAGATGATATGACTGATTTACCTGACCTCACACAACAACAACAACATGAGCTAATAATATCATTAAGAGAACGAGTCATTAAACTAGAAAATGAGTTGTGTAGTGCCCATCTTATAATAGAAACTTTATCTCTTGAACATACAAATTTAAAGAAATCAAATGAAGAATTAATTGCGGATATTGATCTTTGCAAAACCATTTCTAATAGTCCTATCAAATCTATGATACCCAGCAAGGAGATTCAAAAAATACAGACACAAACTAGAGTCTATCAACCACAGATCTGCAAGGAAGAAACTACCAAAAGTAAAATCTGTATATTAAGCAGTAATATCTACAATAAAAAAATCACTCCAATTGCGCTGGATGTCTTTGAAGGAACTCGTGACACGTTTTGCCATTACTTGTTGAAAAATCGTAATACAGAACAACTACTGCATAACATTGCAGTCAAGCTATGCAATTTCACGATGAATGACTATTGTGTTGTTTTTGTTGGCGAAGAAGATTTTTATACCACCCGTAATTACTTCGACCTGGTTGTTTACATCCGAGATACTCTAAAAAGCATTAACCATACCAATATTATAATTTGTACTCCAACCTATAGATATGGAACTCACTATAACTTGTATAATTCTAGAATAGATCATTTTAATAATTTATTGTATTTAGACATATTAACTCATGAACACGCTTATTTCCTTGACTCAAATAAGAATCTGTCCTGTGATTTTAAAATGTTTAATAAACGCACAGGAAGAATTAACAACTATGGCATGCGTAATATTTTTGAAGATATTTATAATTTAATAACTGACATAAAAAAATTTGAATTGCACGATAACGACATGTTTAATAATGAGAAATTTACAGATGACATAGTATTTGTGGAGTCAAATGAGCTTTTTCGTTAATGCATATATTAATGTAATGCATCAAAACATTGCTGGATTGATCACAAAATCCAGTACACTTACATTGAAATTATGTGAATTTTCCGAGAACAATCTGGAAATTGATATTATCTGTATTACAGAACATTTTATATCGGCGGGTCATGAGCACTATCTTTCAATACTGAATTACACACTAGCAACAAGTTTCTGTCGGAATGACCAAAAACGAGGTGGAGCTTGCATCTTAATTAAAAACAAACACCGATGGAGAGAATTAATGCAAATTCGAAATTTATCCATAAGCCATTCCATAGAATGTTGTGCAATTGAACTTGTGGATTGTAAGGTTTCTGTAGTTTGTATGTATAGGGTGCCATCGCAATCAAATTTATTAAATTTTTTCAAGTGTCTGAACCAAATCTTGAAAATTTTAAATGGTAAGAATGTATTAATTTGCGGTGATTTCAATATAAATACTTTGGAAAATAGCTCCGAATCAGTTCAATTTCGGGAAATTATTACAAGTAACAATTTGAATATAGCTATCCATGAACCTACAAGAATAGCGAGTGGAAGGTGCATTGACAATGTACTGTATAACATTGATGGTTGTATAGGAAAAAATGTAGAATTAGAAATGTCTGACCATACAGCACAGATATTACAGTGTCCAGTAGATCGAGTTTATGGTATTGACTGGTGGTATGAGTTAAAACCTGACTACTGTGAAGATAATGTAGAAACATTTACTAAATATCTCAAACAACTTAGTTTTAGTGAAATATATGGTACTGATGATGTTGATGTGGCATTTGATGCCTTTCATGACAACTTTACTTTAATATACAACTTATGTTTTCCTATAATGAAAATAAAGAGATCCAGTAAAAGGCGACCTAATTGGATTTCAAAAGGAATCAAATTGTGCAGCAAACGAAAAAGGTCTCTCTTGTGGCAATATAGAAAGAAACAGACGTTAGCCAATAAGATATTGTTTAAAAACTATGCTAGAAAATTAAAATTAATTATAAGGTTGACACAAAAAGCAAAGAACATACATGCCATTAAAATGTCTAATAACAAGTCTAGGACAACATGGAGAATAATCAATGAACATAAATACAATAAACCAATACAGCATATAGCTAATATTAAATATAAAGGTAAAACAGTAACTGAGTCGCACCATATAGCGAAACACTTTAACGATTTTTTTGTCGATCAGGTTGGATCATCGATAAATTGTGATCTACCAAAATGTAAAAGTCCGCCATATAACAGTAGCTCTTTATTTATGCAACCTACTACTCCTGATGATATTTATAAAATAATAATGTCGCTTAAAATGACCCGTAGTGTAGGATATGATGGTGTTGACACGAATGTCGTAAAGAGGGTGAGTCATATAGTTGTACCCTTACTATCGCATATAATCAATCTATGCATAGAAAAAGGAACCTTCCCAAAATCCCTCAAGTTGTCAATTATTAAACCGCTTCATAAAAGAGGTGATAAGGACGACATAAATAACTACCGACCAATAGCATTACTCTCCATTTTCTCCAAGATTTTTGAGAAAGTTATTTATAATAACCTGTACAATTTTTTTGAAAATAAAGAACTCTTTGCTAATGAACAAATGGGATTTAGGAAAAATAAATCAATAAATATGGCATTATACAATTTTTGCAATAAAGTCTTAACGAACATGGACAAGAGGGGTCCTACCGTTGCTCTATTTATGGATTTGACTAAAGCATTTGACCACGTAAAATTAGACATTCTGTTAGACAAATTAAATAGATATGGTGTTAGAGGTAACATTCTTCAATTAATCGAATCATATTTAACGGACAGACAACAAAGGACTGATATAAGTAAGATATGTCATAAAACAAACACTTTGACGAATTACTCATCGGACATAAGACATATTCAATGCGGGGTGCCCCAAGGAAGTGTTTTGGGGCCATTACTGTTTTTAATATATATTAATGACTTTCCAACAGTAACAACTAATTCTATGACTCTTTTTGCTGATGACAGTACTATTCTTTTTGACAAATGTAACATTAATGACATTCATGACAATATTAATCTGACATTAGAAAATACAATTAATTGGTTAAATGGTAATGATTTAAAATTAAACATTGGCAAGACAAAAGCTATTCAATTTAGGCAGAAACAATCACCCCTAAACTTGAATATAAACTATAAAGATGAAGTTATAGAAGAAGTGCAATGTACAAAGTTTTTAGGTATTTACATTGACAATAAAATGTCATGGAAACAACACACGGATCATGTATGTAAAAAATTAAACAGTTATTCCTTTGCTCTTAGGAATCTTATTAGAGTTGTCAATATTGATACAGCGTTAACATCGTACCATGGATACGTATCGTCGACTCTTCGCTACGGTATTATATTCTGGGGTAACTCCACCAATGTGGACTGTGTGTTTAGAGCACAAAAACGGTGCGTTAGAGCTATTTCCTGCCTAAAGCAAAAAGAGTCGTGCAAACCACTTTTAAAAAAATTAAATCTTCTAACTTTACCATCTATATATATTTACGAAACAGCTCTTTTTGTAAAATGCAATCTACATTTGTTTGAGCATTGCACAAGACAGCGTCACATAGGCAAATTATGCATTAGACCCTCTAAAACTGCTTTACTTCATAAAAGTGTCTTCTGCATGGGTCCTAAAATATACAATAAGCTTCCACTGAGCTTAAGAAATGAAACTCACTTAAATTTATTTAAAAAGAAATTACGTGCCATCCTGGTTGAAAGGACGTACTATTCGGTGAAGGAATACTTGGAGGAATCTGAAAGCATAGTATATAGAATGGAATAATTAATTAATTACATGTGTGACATAAGCTGTATTATTATTTAAAATTATTTGACATTAGATATTATTATTGTATAACTTAATATTTCTACACCTATTATGGTAGAATATGTATGAACAATGTAATAACATTAAGACCTCGATGTACCATATTCGGAGAAATAAATTCATTCATTCATTCATTCATTCATTCATTCACTTAAAGAAAGTATTTAGTATTTTAGGACGCACATTCGACATGAAGTGTCTTGTTAGAAGTTCTCATAAGATTTATTTTTGTGCTTAACCAATTTAAAGGTACCTATAGAGATCTGAGAAAACTTTAAGTTAGAAGTTAGACTATCAAATGTATATTTGTTGGTGTATCCTTCTGCCTCATATTTTGTGCTTGGTGAAATGATTATTATTAAAAATCCAAGGATGGTAGGTTCTATATTTTCGATAAACAGGAAAACATAAAACTTTATTTTAAGTGTACTATAAAACCTGTGAAAGCATATCGATACGTCTCTGAATATTGCTGAGCGCTCTCGACATTTGGCCATGGGCAATAAGAATATGTGTTGGGCTTCTTCGTATACCGCTGTGGCATCACTGTGTCAAAGCATATCGGTCACTGAAAACACTAATTATGCCTCTAACCCCTCCAATTAAACTAGATTACTTGAGCTAGGAGTGAGTTCACTTCGGTAGTGGCAAGGATTCGAACCCGGGTCTCTCAATCGAGAAACTGACTGCTTCCCCATAAACTATCTACCGTCTTTTGTGGTATGGTATTGGATAAGGGTTTGGTGACTTTTGCCCACAAAAACAAAATATAAAAAGGTTGGTAACAAGTGACCTTTTATACTTCGTATAGTCTTTAAGTAATCAAAATATAAAATAAAGTCTGTTGAACAGAAACAATCAATCATTTTATCTACTCTGATACCATAATACACAGATTATAAAATTCGAAATCAAAACTCTTATGACAAACATTACGCACAGGCCAAAAAATAGTTTTATTACGATACAGGTGTTGTATGGACACTGATATCATTAAATAACTTTTTAATCATAACGATACACCTATACAACCTCCATCTGGACTGAACCTCTACTTTAAAAAAGAATCCGCAGATTCGAAGAAAAAAAAAAAGAAACACGCATGCGCAATCGATGTTTCCGCCTTGGCACCAACATCTTACATTTAAATTTTGTTTGTAAAATAAATTAGTTTATGTATTATAGTATCAGAGTAGATAAAGTAGCGTATGACATTGTACATAACTTGGTCTTATAACACTCGTGTGATATTATAAAAAAACTCGCATACGGCTCGTTTTTTTAAAACACGCTCGTTTTATAAGAACCCTTATTATGCAACAGTATCATAAACTACTATAACATAATCGATCAGCCACATTATTGGATGATTAGGTGGTATAGTTATATATCAGAGCACATTAAAAGGACTTACTGTTACAAATCCGTCTAACTCAATTTCGAGCCAGAAGTAGGGTGGCAACGAGTTGTGGATTGTTTTAAATACGAAATTGTCTCAACAGCTTTTGAAGTAGGCATAAACTTGTCTTTATTTCAAACGAGCATTGTGATCGAGTCGATTCAGACTAAGTGCAAATATGTTTATGCATTTATATGTCTATTTGAAATGGTCTGGACATTTCCGTGCCTCGGAGAGGACGATAAACTTATGGGTCCCGGTTGCTATCCAACAATCTATGGCAGTCGTTACGGGCAGTTGGAGCCATTAAAAGTCCAACTAGTCTAATTACTGAACTCTGATAGTGACAATTGGTTATGGAGGTCAGATGGCTGTCGCTTCACGAAAAATTCAAAGCTCAGCCGCATTACAGTTAAAGAAAAATCCTTTCACATTATTTGATGAATAATAGACAGTAGAGAGGTAGAGTACAGAAGTAAAATGTATAAAATATGTATGTCTTTCATATTGTCTAGCCCGATACCGGATCGGATAAATTAAAACTCTTAAATTGTGAAGAGCCGACCCCAACTGAGTTGGAAAAAACTCTCAGAATGATAATCGTGATATGTGATGGAGACTACTACTCACTGTAAATTCGATGCGCGACAATATTGGCCGTATTCTCATTTTTCTAAAATTTTCTGGAACAAATTCTACTAATATACCTACATTGGTAGATATACTTTGAGAATAATCAAGTAAGACGATTTATCGTTTCCACCGTAATGACAAAATGTAAAATTACTTTCCTCCTAATCCAAATATCATGGTGCACTTAATGATCGCCTGTCGCCGTCGACCGCCCGTCGCCTCTAATGGACAAAACGGAGAGCCTTTTTAGATTAACACTTTTCACACTCAGTGGGTCAATGTACCTACTTATGTTCTTAAAACTATTGCTTTTTTAATAAGTTTGTTCTATCCTACATAGTGTACATAGCCTGCTAATCAACTCCCGACGAATCCTATTTTCGAATGCTCCGAGAAACTTAATATTACTGGTATTACCGATAACTAAAAGAAATTGCAATCGGCTGACAAAAAATAAACTTCTTGCACCTCTATACCGATCCTCAGGATGTTCATCGTTTATTTCCTACAAACGGTTCAATTCAAATCCATACATACCTAAACATAACCCTTACCCGTACCTATATCAGCAGCAAAAATGTCAATACACGAAATGAAAAAGGCCACTACTTCCTACCTACCGTAAGACATTTGTCAACCTTTTTGTATCAATTGAATCAACGAATAAATAATTCTGTATTTCAATAAAGGAAACTGAAAGATCATTCCGAATTGGTCTACAAATAGCAATACAAGCTTAGGTTTCACCGCAAGTATCAATAAAAGCATTTATACAAAGCAGAAAGGCTCCCCAAGAGCTCCAAATAGACAAAATATAACCCAAATATACCTACACTTAAAAGGGTAAACGTAACTAGTAACCTGTTAACAAAGAAAATTGCACCGAATCCTTTTTTCTACTTCATCGACGAATGTTGAGTTCAACACAGCCCGTGCCGTGTTTAAGATGGGGGTGTCTTAAAGCCAAAAAAAATGTTTATAAGTAATTGTAATTACTCAAGTGCGAGTGACGAACTAGCGTACGTATACATTCGCGTACAGAAAATGTTTACCACCTTAAGGATCACAATTGCGTGCACACATTTAAATTAGGTACAAGTTCTAAATGTCTTCTTCAAGCATATTTAAAGATTTCATAACAATTTGATTGACACATAGATTATCTTTTTCTAATGATATGACTTAATTGACTACTATCAAGGTTTGATATATAGAAAACGTTTAATGGGGTGCAGTCAACATGCAACTGACTGCACCCCGCTAGGTTGTATAAAGCTAGCGTGCAGACCAGAAAATACGGACCACCATTCCAGGTGCTAAAGCAGCAAAATAATGAGTTAGTTTGAAACCGTTCTGTTCGTACCGACGAATCATTTCTGTTATTTGCGCTGTGGTTAGTTTTGGTCTTCGTCCTGAATTATTTCAGTGATCTAACAGCCCTTCTTCGACGTGACGCCGAATCCGAAACCTAACCGTGGATCGCGATACATTGAGTTCCCGAGATATGGCTCTAATGTTATGTCCATTTTCATATTTGAGTCCTTGGCTCCATGGTTAAACTTGTCATTAATTTGTTCTTTTTTTTACTTCCTAATGGAATCTTCTACAGCAGAATTATTTTAATATCAATTTAAAATCAATTTTCATAAATGTCATTTAAACAAATTAAGAAATGTGTTTCATTATCAAAAGGTGATTAATATTTCTCTCGATGCGTTATTTTGCAAAATGACGTTTGAAAGATAATGAGTAACTTGATATGGCATTTGAGACTTTAGTGAAAAAAATGTGAAAAGGAATCTAATTTGAAAACTGGTAAACATTTTCTGTCCGCGACTGTACCTACATAACGAATTAATTGGCAAGAATTGTTCCTTAAACCGGGAACAATTTTACATAATTCCTAGTCCAAACGTCCAAAGTCATGATTGTTAGTCAAACGACTAAAACCCTACGGTATCTTTCACATCAATCTCTAAGGTCGTTTTTATCTTACTCACGATTTTGCGCAACACTCGCATTGAACAGTCAGCTACTCTACCAGTTACTCGGACAATTTAGTCAATGTATCTCGAGTCGTTCAAATGATGCTTGAAACAGGTAACCGGGCCGACGCTTGGATCCTTGGATTGGAAATGTACAAACAAAGTATTAGCCACGAAGCGCAAGTAATCCTCTCACATCACCTCATCTAAAGTCACCTTTTAATTCAATACTTATTCTTATTTTTAATGAAATATTTAAGTATTTATTGGGATTTTTTTACAACGCATGGGAGCTATTCCCTAGATAAAATGCCTATTTGTTATTCCAGACTATAATCTATCCCTGTAAAACAGTGGCGTAGCTTGCCTTGTCGGGGCCCCGTATAAAAATCTTTTTGGAGGCCCTTATATGGAGGTAAAGATTTTTCACAAAAGAAAAAAAATATTGTGAGAAGAAATATTTATTTATCACATAATTTACCCATTTTACAAATAAAAATCGAATTTTAAATATTCACTCTCCTTGCCTTTTTTTCGGCAAACTGATTAATTAAATCATTTATGGCAGATGATGATTTTAGTTTTTCTAAAGTTTCTGCCTCTATGGACAATAGTGAGATGTCTGACAGTCGTTCTTGTCCCATCGAAGTTCTTAAGTAATTTTTTATTAGTTTTAATTTTGAAAAACTTCTTTCTGCCGTTGCAGTTGTAACTGGAAGGGTCAAGAATAAAAAGCATGCTGTGATTACCTCGGGAAAACTGGATGCAAGACTATTGAATTTTACTAGTAATAATTCAATGAGTTCTTTAATGGAATAATTTTTTTTAATTTCAGAATTTAAGCATGTTTTTAGAGCCTTCAATTGGTCACAAAGATTAAGTGAGATGTCTTTACTGTATTTAGCAGACAGTTTTTCGGAAGCGTTTAATATCTCTTCGCTTGAAGAAGATAGGAGTTTCTCCGGTTGTAATATTTCGAATATACTACTCAGGTTGCAAAGGCTCTGAAATCTTTCTTTAGTTTGAGAAATTAATATATCTAAGCAGCAATAGTATACATTGACTTTGAAATAGGATTCCGGGTCGGAAATTCTCTCATCTTGTGATAACTCATCAAAAAAACGCTTCGTTATCTTTCGCCTACTGTTTTTAAAAACAGTTGTTACCCCCCACTCTTTTGCTAAATCTTTGGATTCATTTAGCAAACTATTAAATGAATTCTGATTTCTTAATTGGCACAGTCTATTTAAAAGATTACTTAATAAAATACTAGATTTCTGTAAGTCATTATTTTCATGCTGTAGAGCTTTAGAAACAGGATTAATAATTTCAAATAGTGAAGAAAAAAATGTAACGAGCACTAAGAAATCAAAACTCTCTAAAATATTAATTATACTTTTACATTCTTCACGTTCATCTTTTTTATTTGAAATTAAATTTAGTTGGTACAAAGTTTTCATGATTAGTAAAAAAAATTTCTTTACTGCTAATAAAGCGTCGTTCCTAGAAGACCATCTGGTAGGACATACCTTTTTAAGGGTAATCAAATATTTTTCAGATGAATCGTCACTTAGCATAGCCCAGCGTTTTATACTATTGCCAAAAGAAGTATATATTTTTTCTAAATTATCGAAAAAAAGTCGATACTTCACGAACATGTCTCGCAGCATCGTTCAAAACCAAGTTTAAAGCGTGCGCAGCACAATGAACATAATCGGCATTTGGAGCATGCTCTTTTATTAGGGTTTGTAATCCTCCATACACACCCGATATAACATTTGCTCCGTCGTATCCCTGTCCTCTACATTTAGTCAAATCAATTTCATATTCTTTAGTCAAATTTAAAATGACAGTTTTCAGACCTGCAGCACTGCAATCGGTTACTGCTATAAATCCTAAAAAGGACTCACAGATTTTTATTTCTTTAGGCACATTATCATCATTTTCTGTAACCGAGATATATCGAAAAACTACAGATAGTTGGTCAATTTTTGACAAGTCTTGTGTTGTATCCAGAATTATTGTCAGAAATGGAGCTTTTTTAATTTCTGAGATAATATTGTTCCTAACGGTGGTACCAAGCAAACTAATAATTTCGTTTTGAATCGTAGGGCTTAAATAATTTATTTCACCTTTCGGTTTTAGAAGAAGTTCTTTTAAAGTTGCATCATAGTTAGATAGCCGACGTGAAATTGCCATGAAATTGCCAGAATCAGAATCATGCCCCCTCAAAGGTAGATTACAAGATACTAAAGTAATTATAACATTAATTATACGATGCAGTACATCTCTCCAGAATGTAATTTTACTATCGATTTCACTTTTCAATAGAGTATCGATGGTATTTCCTTGCAACCAATTATTATAAGAGAGTGAGGCACTAATATGCTGCTGTGACTTTTCATGGTCAAGAATAGTTTGTGTGAAATTGCTTCTAACCGAAACACCGTTAACCCAAGCAGAGGAGTACGATTTGTTTTGACGATCTGCTAATAACCAACAGAAGTGACAGTACGGTTTGTTCAAAACGTTAGAATAACATAACCATGGTCTTATCATTTTTATGCCTGCCTGATTGATAATAATAAGCCGAAAAAGGTCGGTTATTTTCTGAAACTTTTGGAAATGGTCCTTGTGGTTTAAATGGACCCAATTTACAAATTATTTTTCGTTCGCATTCAGTTAAATTGTCACCAAAATTTCCTCTATCTGATGAAATTATATTACAATCTGCAGATATATCAGAATCGTTGACTTGGGGTTCCTCGATTTCTGGATGGACATCTGATAAAGTATGTGCTTGGCTTTTTTCTATTTCCGGACGGATATGTGACGAAGAACATGCGTCAGAAGAATCTAAAAATAAACGAGTAATTGTTAAAAAATAAATACGAATGCTTTGATACTAAACTAAAAAGAGTTATATATAAATAAATAACGTTACTAAGGGTCACAGTTAGAGAGTGTTCAGTTCAGACCCACACAGACTCTACGCGGATTGTGCTCGTACCTATAAATCACCTGCAGCCCGTCCGTGCATTACTATACACCTGCGTGCTATTTAAACGCAGCGCGTAGTGGCCATACAAAACGAGAACCCGAAAGCGAGTCTGCACATCTGAAGTTCTCAACACGCAATTAACGATACGATACGGATTGATAGACAAACAACAAAACAAATCGATCCTATAGATAAGTTAGAATTTTGTTTTTTTTTAATCAAGGCACGGAACCCTAAAAACAGTATAATTGTGAAAATCGAGGGGGGAGACAACTTTTTGTGACGGACAGATGGACAGACCGAAATTAAAAGATTTCCTTGTTTATCACTACAGGCCCCTAATAAATGGGTTGGGTAGTACTTACCTTTCCAATCTAAATCACTCACAGTATCTTGTCTCTGAAAAAATGAAGAAATTTAGGGGACTTTTTTTATAACCTCGTCCCTTTTCTGTTTAATTTTTCTTTTCTCAGCGCCGCTGGGATAATCTCTTTTCCTTTCACTCATTTCTTTTACAAATCACTACTAATACTGCTAAACCAGAAGAACAATATTGTTTGTACTGAATTACAATGTAATGCACATTTATATAAAGCGCGTAAATAAACAGTGCACTGTACTCCGTGGTTTAACATCCAATGCAAAAAGTACAACAACGTACACGTACATCGCGATATCGATGAAGGATTCCCGGGAATTCCCCGCTGAGTTGAAGATGAAGTAAGTAAAACGGGAAAGCCCCGCAGCCCGCCATAACGATGTAGAGTGTTGCCAACTTTTAAACGCACGCTTAAGGCGGGAAAAAAAGGAATTGCTTTATAGAATTTTGTCATTTGTAAAATAAAATAAATTAGAAAGTTTTTATTCTTTTGCCTTACACACTTTGGGGGCCCCTGTGACCCGGGGGCCCCGTATAATTGATACGGCAAATACGGCGGTAGCTACGCCCCTGACTGTAATATATTTCATCTGTTCAGCCGTTAAAACCTGATTAAATAGCGAAAATTCAAACATCTCCACAAACTTTTCCATTTCGCGTGATTGCAAATGACTCCATAGTTATTCTATTATGTCCAATATATACCGCTTGCACCCAAAGCTTGCACATAGGCGCCCGTTCCGCTTACCCACTGTTTCACACCATCACACCAATTTGGTTTTCCATAATTTTTACGGGAGCAACAGGCGTCTGACCCCTCAACTATGTAAGGATAGCCAATTGTCAAATATATTATCATTAGCCGCGATTGAGAGAACATAAAATAAGATTAGTCTTTATTGTACACCAATAAATTAAAGTACCTACACGTACGTACACCATTATGAAAAATGTACAAATGGGCCCTATCACTATAAGCGATGTCTAAGAGGTAACGCTCTAGGAGACCCAAGCAACTGCTCTTCTCTTACCCGGACTTCCCGACGTAGCAAGTCAAAAGCAGTGTTTACAGTACAGTAGTATGTAGGAAGTATAAGTATACATCGGGACACATATCTTAGACCTAAGTCACTAGACAAACGAGGCCATAACGCGCGCGGATTGTTTTGTAATAAGTTAATTTGAGCTAGTCCTCCGCCGTAGCACCTTGCGCACACTCAAAAGATACCCATGAAACGTGTAGGTACGACGAGTTTATAGCACATTTTGAGCATATTTTAGGCCCAAGATTTATATGTCCCGTGTTATACCAACAATAACAATATTGTATCCAATTATCAAACGACCCACACAAGGGTCAACTATAAAAAATATTTGTCTTCATTGTAGGCGTCACTGTGATGAGGGTTGATTTCTATCAATATTAGTTTTAATATAACTTGCTAAGATTTCTCCCAAGAGTTCGTGTAGGTTTGCAATCTCCGGCTTAACAAGGGTCAAGTTACACACTTACTTGCGTTATTAGCGGCGAAATTTCATGAGAGACCCATACCCCCGGCTGTATATCTATGAAAGGTTAGGCAGAATGTGCTAAGTTGAGCTAGTAGAAAGTTAGGACATCTTGATCACGTGAGGAGATAGTCATTCGTCATCAACAGTTATGCAAGTTTATATTACACTCTTAAAACTTCGATAGCTCAATGCTTAAGTTGTGGGCCTTGTGATACAGAGGTCTCACCAGCCCCTCTAGACGTTTGATATAATAGAATGACGAATGTATGTCGACAGTTGTTGACGCATGTCATTAACGTCAAATTCCAAACATTCGTCATTCTATCAAACGCCGGCTAATGAATTGCCATTTGTCTAGAGGGGCAGTACTACTGACGTGAACCCAGTCGTAACACATGCAATTTAGCATAGCTAAAGGGGTTTATGGGAATAATAATAATATTAATACAGAAAAAGTGTTATCTGCTTTTAACCTTCATTTAAACGTGATAAAGATTAGTTTGAAATGATCGCGCTTACTAGTTTGGTGAAATCCAGTAAGGAATAAAAAAATAACATATAAGTAGGTATAACAGTAAATCGCTGTTTACCACCCATGAGACCAAAGCTTTTTTATGTCAGTAATTGATTTCGACAAACGTGGAATTTTGCAATGAACAGATTCCATTGCACATTTGTTTTTATTGGACTCCAATTTATTAGATTACGTCTTGTTACCATGTTTTTGAGGGTTCCGTAGCCAATGGCAAAAAACGGATCCCTTATGGATTCATCATGTCTGTCTGTCTGTCTGTTTGTCCTCCGTATGCCACAGCCGATTTTCGCACAAAATTAAAAAGAAAAACAACAATAAATTTTGGGGGTTTCACCATATTTAGAACTGGAACTCAATTTTTTTTTCATCAAACCCTTACCTATGGGCCCTAAGCGGACCCGGGGGGGGCTCGGCTCACACGTGCGTACTCTCTATCTCTCTCTCCCACCCACGCCACTAGCTAACCCTGTCTCACATCTATAGATAACAATGCTGCCAATTTTGGATAAAGTGGTGGAACGGTATGTAAGTGGTGAAATCCACAAATTTTATCGTGACAATGACGTACATCTCACAACCAGTTCGGATTTCAGGCTGGAAAGAGTACAGGTATGCTTTTGTCACGATTTACTGATGAAATTAATCAGCATCTTAATGCCAAAAAGCATGTACTCATTATACTGATCGACTACAGCAAAGCGTTTGACACTTTACGGCACAAAACGTTAGTTGAAAAACTGGACGATTGCGGTGTGAGGGGTCAGATGCTTAAATGGTGTAGTAACTATCTGCAGAACAGGTCTTTTCAGGTAATGGTTGGGGACTCACATAGTGAGGAGGTGAGCGTTACAGAAGGAACTGCTCAAGGATCCGTGTTAGGGCCCCTCCACTATCTGTCATACGTGAATGACATGAATCACTGTGTCAAAAGTTATTGGTATCCGTTCTAGGCAAGAAATTACAATTAAAAAAATCATTAAACATGTTGCATATATCCTCCCCTTCACTAGATGAACACTGCTTATATTTCATGGTGGATGGATAAGTGTTGGACGACATTTGTTTACTTTTTATGAAAGACCAAAAGGCTTTCGGTGATCGGGTAATGTTATTTTCGATAGTTGCAATGTAATCGTTGTACATCTCCCTCTCTAATTCCTTGGCACGATCACGCAATATTAAAAAAGACTCACGGTCCGATAAATTGCCGTACTTTTTATACTTCGTATGGTGTTTAAATTTTTCTTTTAAAATTCTTATTAAGGGGGTTTTATACCAAGGGGGATATTTAGTAGTGGATTTCGCAATTTTAGAAGGTATGAAATTTTCTCGCAAATTTTCCAGTCTAGCATATAATAATGATAACGCACTATCCACTGTTCCTATGCTGAGATCCTTATGCCAGTCGAAAACATCAAGACCTTGTGATATCGATGTAAAATCAGCTAAGTGATACATGTATTTTTTTCTCTTCTGAATCGGTAATGCCTGTTGGTCCACAAAATCCACGACTATGCTAAGAGATACGTGATGGGTATCCTCAGCGACCAAGGGGTCTAAGCACTTATCAACAGTCAAATGATTATTACTCAAAATCAAGTCTAATATTCTATTATTTGAGTTTTGATGATTGTTGTACTGAAGCATATTGCATGTATTTAATATATCAAAAAATTCAAACTGAGCTGGACCCTCAATGTTTTGAGGATAGTATGAAAACCCATCGTCTGATAAGTGCCATGATAAGTTAGGTAAATTAAAATCACCCAAAATGATAAAAGTGTCGCTTATATTGTTTAATACAATATCTAATAATTTATTGTAAAAAACAGTTAGCTGGGCCGAAAGTGAATTTCCTTGATGCTGATTACAGAGATACATTGTACAGATGTGTAGTTTACATTTACCCTTAGGTCTAGAACGGTTGAGAGAAATCGTTACCCATATATCCTCCGCAGAGGAACACCAACTATCGCGCTCCTCCGAAGCATATTCGCGTCGAACAGCAATGATAACCCCACCACCCAGCTTCTGATTCCTTCTCAAATAATCCCTGTCCCGTCTCCAAACAATATAACGATCATCAAACAATTCATTACTGTTAAAGTTATCGTTAAACCATGTTTCACTTATGCATATCACGTCGTACTGGTTCAATAACACGTTTCTTAAAAAGTTTGTAGTTTTAGTACGCAGACCCCGAACATTCTGATAAAATATTTTAAAAGCCATTTTTAAAAATCGGGTACATAGCTATAAGATTAGTACAAAATGTAAAGGAAAGAATATGAATGGCGAAAATATAAGCTTTCGGCATCAAACATAGCTTAATGTGGCCTATTATAAATTGTGTGTGATTTGTATAAAACGCAATACATAATACAGTTAAATTAATGTCTACGAGAGTTATTAGCAGATATTTAGAGTAATAGGAGCAAATTACAATAGCCCGTCTAAAGTAAAACCTACATTCATACAGAAAAAAGCAATCGGTTACAAATAGAATATTAAAATAAAATGAGGGTGGCACAGATGCCTCAAACATACACAAAAGAAAGCCAAAAGCGACCCTATGGATTACCATATAAAACACTAGGTAGAAATAATTATTAGCGCAGGTAGGCGGACCGGTTCTTTGCGATAAGCGAACAAAAGGATTATGTGAATAGAAATACATAATAAACATACCAGCAATGGTTCTCAAACCTTTTATGAACATCACAATATTATCTCTAACTATGTAATTTTTTTTAAATCTATTTCTGTTTTGATCACGTAGGTGGGAGAAGTTGAATTTCGATCTCTTAATGAAGGCGTAATACCGCAAGTCTGGAAGACAGCGTTCATTACCCCCCTACACAAGAAGGGCTCTAGAGACCTTGTAGAAAATTACAGGCCTATATCGAAACTTTGCCTCTTCGCCAAGATTCTAGAAAAACTTGTTTATCCCTCAATCTACCATGGTATTAAACAGTCTTTAAGCGAAGCTCAACATGGTTTTTTGAAGAATAGGTCCACTGTTTCTAACTTGCTCATTTGTTCTGACTATCTGACAAGGAATATGTCTGAACCTTCACAAGTTGACGTGGTCTATACGGATTATAGTAAGGCATTCGACAGAATAGATCATGACACCCTTTTGCAAAAGCTACAGCGCATAGGCATTAGAGGGAATTTATTCAGATGGTTCAAATCATACATTGAAAACCGCTGTCAGACAGTAGTTTTGAACGGATATACTTCTGTAGCTTCTCAGATACCATCTGGAATTCCGCAGGGATCCCTTTTAGGTCCGTTGCTGTTCACTATATTTATCAACGACATCCACTCATGTTTTAGCTACTCTAAAATCATTCTTTATGCTGACGACATGAAAATACTTTGCCCGATATCAAAGATTGATGACTGCCTTGGTCTACAGCAAGATTTAGACGAACTTCAAAAGTATTGTTACCTTAACAAGCTAGAACTTAATGTCTCAAAGTGTTTCGTCAGCACATACACACGTAAACCTTTACCCGTCACCTTTCAATATGAGCTGCAAAATATTCCTTTAAAAAGAATAACCGTTGTTAAGGACCTGGGTGTAACTTTTGACTCCAAG
Source organism: Eilema caniola (assembly GCA_949126895.1). Taxonomy (NCBI): domain Eukaryota; kingdom Metazoa; phylum Arthropoda; class Insecta; order Lepidoptera; family Erebidae; genus Eilema; species Eilema caniola. The sequence goes on from OX421476.1 coordinate 6,953,241, forward strand.
TTAATCTTTGATGAGCATATTGAAAACGTAGTTAAGAAGGCTTCGCGAGCCCTCGGTTTCATACTAAGGTTCGCGACCGATTTCAAGGATGTAAAAACGTTCAAAATTTTATATTGCGCTTTCGTTCGCAGTCACTTGGAGTATGCATCCCAGGTATGGAACCCGGTGTACAATACATACATTGATAGGATTGAGCGTATTCAGAAACGGTTTCTTCGTTTCCTTCAGTACAAAACGCGAAGGTATACCTCTAACTACACTGTGCGATGTAGGAGATTTCACATACTGCCTCTGTATGAGCGGAGACGCATCGCAGATGTTGTGTATCTACACAAGATTGTGACTGGAGCTGTGGACTGTCCCGATTTGTTAGGAGAGCTAGGCTTTATAGCACGATCCAAACTGCTGCGTAATCCTAGCCTACTCCATGTTCCCGTCGTCAAGTGCACCTACAGGCAAAACTCATTTTTAATACGCGTGAGCAGATGTTTCAATTCCTTATGTCGTGATTTAGACTTAGACCTCTTTAATACCAATGTTTCACGTTTAAGGCATGTTCTGGCGGACAGGTTCTTTGGCGAGAGTTAATTATTTCTGTAGTGGTTTTAGGTTTTAACCGATGTATAGACAGGTACTTAATTTTGTCTACCTACTGTTTCTTTTAGACCTTATGCAAAGAAATATGTTTAGCTGTGAAAACTTGTTGATGGCCTTCAGCTATTTATTATTTAAGATTGCACACTGTACACTAGCTGTAAGTTTTCCAAATAAAATAAAATAAAAATAAAATAAAATAAAAACTGCACCATATATCAGTATGCTGATGACACGTGTATTATCGCAGCGGACAGAGACCCTCAAATCGCTGAGCAAATATTACAATCGGACTTTGACCTCATATGTCGATGGTCTCATGATGCTGGGCTTGTACTCAATTCAAATAAAACAAAGCTAATGCATATCCACTCAAATCACTCAAGAACTGCTAAGCCGATTAGAATTCTTAGTCATAATCACCATTGCTTACACTCTAAAATACATAGTACACACAACTGTAGCTGCGAACCGCTACAACAAGTAGATACACAAAAATACCTTGGCTTAGTTCTCGATCATCATTTCAATTGGGAAGCTCACATAAACACAGTTTGTGATAAACTTCGCGCCCTTCTGGCAAAGTTTTATATTCTACGCAATAGAATACCCTACAAAATTAGACTGAATTTGTATATGGCCTTAGCCGAAAGCTTAATAACATATGGCTTAAGCAGCTACGGCCGAACCTTTAAAACATATCTGGACCCACATTTACAGACTTCAAGTTCGTTTATTAAAATTAGTAGTACCATACAATGTTAAAATTAAGTTAATTAATGAATATGACCTTTTTCAGTATTGCAAAGTTTTATCTATCAACCTACTATTTAGTTTACAGATCTTAAAAGGAGTGTACTACGTGAGTTCGACAAATGGAAGTGCGATTAACGTTTGTGTGACAAAACTGTACTGCGACTCACCTTAGTTCGAATGCACGCTAGTGCGACACACTGTAGGTCGACATTACTCTAGTGCGACAAACGTTTGTGTATGTTGTTACTTTTTGTCAAGCCTAGCATCCTTATTAGCAGGAAGATTTATTAATAAATCAACAAGTACCTAGGTATAAGTTAATAATAAAAATATCAAAAATTCAATTAAACTACCTACTTGAATTAAACTAATAAATATTGTGCTAACGGAATTCCATCTTATGTCATAATAGTTTTTGTCCTAATTGGTTATTTAGCATACTATATGTGTTATTAAGCATAAATTGTATATCCTAATGTTTTTATTCATAACATTGATATGCATAAAGTTGTAAAGCATATTGTTTATTTGTCTAATAGTTATTTGCTAGAATGATAAACGCCTGCTAACACGGTGCTAGCAAGCTGGCAAGGATCTGGATGCAATCTGGACTTTAGGGCACCCCGACTCGGATAGGTTAGGTTAGAAGGCTAATGCGGGAGCGGAGCGTAGCGAAGCTCTCGCGTTAGGCCTTCGTGGTTATTTTTTTATAAACCACCCAGAAGTAGGAGCCCCGCGTATCGGGGCTCCGTCGACCAATTAGGTCAAAAGAACATTAGGTTAAATGAACTTTGATGCGCCTACAAGTTTGACGAGAGCAATGTATAAAATATTGTAATATTGTTAATAAAATTTTGTAGTGTTTTTTTCGGAATAGTTATGGTTATGCGTCGTTATGCTTAAGTAAACTTATGCTTTGGCATATTATGCTCATAGTAAATCAATCAATCAATCAATCAATTAGCCCACTGGTTATAGCCCACTGTCGACAGTATAGTAAATGGGAGTAAAAAAATTATGCTTAAAAAGTTATGGCAAATGAGTATTATGCGTGAATAATGTTATGACAAGTAACATTATGCAATGTTAAATTATGACATAAAATTTTAAGAATAAAAATAGAGAACCAAAGCAGGATTCCATCTTTTGTCATAATAGTTTTCTTTTTTTGTCTTTTTTTTAGTTATGGACACAATAGAAAAGATTTTAGGTCAAGCAGTGAGTGAACCAAAAAGAACAAAAAACAACAAGATAAAGAAGAACTAATTAAAAATAATTTTAAAAAAAGATACCATGGATTTGTAAGCATTCTTACGTGGTCTGTCCTATATTTGTTATTTAAAAAAGAACTAACAAGTAACTCAGTTATGTTAAATCAAACCATTGTTGTTAAGTAATATCTTTTGTTTACTACGGTAATATCAAATGTAAAAAAAAACCTCGTCACATTAAATTCATATTAAATCAAATTAAACCATTGTTGTTACTCCTACGGTAATGCGACAATGATTTGTCGCACTACCGTAGTGTCGAACTACCATGATGTCGAACTAGTGTCGCACAAACGTTTGTCGCACTAGAGTAATGTCGACCTACAGTGTGTGTCGCACTAGCGTGCATTCGAACTAAGGTGAGTCGCAGTACAGTTTTGTCACACAAACGTTAATCGCACTTCCATTTGTCGAACTCACGTAGTACACTCTCTTAAAAGAGCAATTTTTTAGAACCGATATTCAACATCCAGTTATACATAATATATACACACGGAAAGTAGCTAACAAACACCTCAAAAAACCGATTTTTAATAACTATTACGGTACGCGTACATCTGAATACATTATTCCCAACCTTATTAACCGACTGTCGAGTGAACTACGAAACAAAATGACTCCTAACAATATAGGTTACTTACTTAAAAAAGAATTTCTTAGTAAATTGGAGCATCCTGTATAGCACGGCAACCGACGACGTCAACTCGAAACCGGTCCTGTGTGTGTGGTGCGTACGCGCACGCTCGCTTATCGCCTCGAGTCATACTTATGCCTACTGAGTACTGACTGCGTATAGTAGAATATAACTTTTTATTATGTATACCCACCAATATTGTTAAATTAGTTAAATCTTATTATAAATCATACCTATATACCTACATATATTTCTTCTTAAGATGATTGTTAAAGGTGCAGAACTGGCATCTGGACAAACCTATTACAGGTTTATTGATGTCACTTTAATGTTATTTAAGTATCGTAATTATGTATAAATAAATAAAAAAAATAATAAAAAAGATAGCTCTTAAAAAATCATATTCAGGTGTCTAATTTTTTTTTTTTCTAAACTGAATAAATGAATAGTATGCGCGAGAGACATATTCTAAGTGGTAAAATATGTTTTCCCGCCCCCTTGTAACTTCTAAAATAAGAGAATAATAAAAGAAAAAAATTTGATGTAATTACCATGTAAACTTCAACCGAAAATTGGTTTGAACGAGATCTAGTACGTAGTGTCATTAATCGTAAACCGTAATCGTAAACTTGATCAAAGTTCAACGCATCACAAGTAGGTACTTTTATATAATGTCCTTGCTGCTACCCTTCATGGGCGAGTCCGACTCGAACTTGGCCGCTTTTTTTCTTTTCAAATAAGCTCATTGATTGCAAATAGCATTGGTATTAGTACCTATCTTGTTACTTTATTTTTCCTACAAAGGTTCGCTAGGTACGTGGTTATTGCCGCTTTTAATAATACAACCAATAACTTCTTTGGATTTTACTAGGTAGGTACACACTGACTACAAAATTATTGTTGATGTCATACAAAAAACACCGATGAAAAACACGCTATGCCACATAGATTAATTAGGTAATTGTTGTTTGTGTTTACATACAAGCAGATATATATTCACGCCTGTAAATCCCCTAAGGTAGACACAGGTGTTTATGTAATAGGCTGCCTTTCCACTAGAGGTGTGCTATGCTACGTTGCTATGGATGCGTTTGATATCCACCAATCATATTCATTGGTCATTAGTATTGCACTGGGGGAAACGGATACAGCTAAGCTATGTTTTTATATAGAAAGATTCGTGCTGTAGATATGTGCTGTGGGTGCGTGCTGCGCATCGTCATAGCACATCAGATGTGTAGCGTAGCACAGTGGAAACGGTCACATCGTTTTATAGCTTAGGTTTTACATCCTCGTAGCATAGCTGCATAGCACGGCTATGACCGCGTGGTCCGACAGTTTCATCCGACCGATCGGACGATGCGGCCTCTTTTTTCATCTAGCTCCGATCAAACGGACGACGCGAAATTTTGCTTCCTATTGATCCGACTAATCGTACGATGCGGAAACACTTTCCTATTAAAAAACATGCTATGGAAATTGTGTTTTGCCACATCTCTAGTGGAAAGGCAGTCACAATGTCTTTCTACATTAAAAAGCACATTTCTTTGTTTTGATCTTAACATTATTTAATAAATAAATACTTATTATAACTTCTGACAGATACGAAATGGCGCAATATCATGAGTATGGTAATAGATGGCCTCATCCTTCTTACGGGAACTGCAGATTATGGATTGTATGCCCTGAATATAGATCACGTATTAAAATAATCCTTTCTTGCGGTCCATTGTAGAAGAACCACAAATAACGAACTCATCTCAATCGATCAAAGATGTCTTATTTGTGTATTTATAGCCGTATACCTACCTACGAGTAATAATAAGCGTATTGTTATCGCAACTGTTTAAAATATCTGTGTCGTGATTCAAACCCTCATCACATTATACATACATACGGTAGGATACGACGATATTTCCGCCCAATTGAGCAGTCCGACAGGGGAAGTACTTTCGCCCTACAGAATACCGCGGTCATAATAACCTCGTGTTGTGTTCCCGGCGGTGAGTAGGGTAGCCAAAGCTCACTGGAGATTTTTTGTGCTGTCAGTGGAAAGACCAAAGGCTATTCCTGCTTTGTCTTCTACACTGACGGCACAGAAACTTTGTGTTTACAGGGTCGACAGCTCAAGTGTGAATGCCCTGATGTTGCACACGTCCATAGACCACGGTAACCACTTTCCATCAGGTGGACCGTATGCTTGTCTGCCATTTCAGTGGTATAAAAAATACATACCTACGGTCACGTCTTTTTCCCAATGGGGTAATCAGAGACCACATGTTTCCACTTGCTACGATCCCAGCATATCTATATCTGTCGTTTTATCCCGTTATCATCCTCATTGAAATTTCCTAGCTACGTCCAAAGTATGCGCTTCCTTCAAAATTGATTGATTTATTATTATATTGATTTATCAGCTTTCCCGGTGTGCTTTGGAGAGTACGCTAAGCCGTCGGTCCCGGTTGCCATACAAACCTCTATATCAGAGTAGTCAACAACTAGTCTAACTGCAATGCTCCGATATCGCCTTTGGGTTGTGGAGGTCATATGGCAGTCGCTTCACAGAAAATGTCGACTGGTAGAACTGAGACTGGTAAAAGCGGAACCCAGATTCCAAGTTGATAGCTTCGGATGCGACTGGGATTAACGCTAGGATGAAGAAGATCGGCTTTCCCGAAGCGACTACTGTCTGACCTCCCAACCGGAAGTCCAAGTCACCGGAACCTCATCCCGCGGCTTAGACTTCAAGGGTACGGCCCTCTTCCGTACTTACTTTGAATACCTACTAATACTATAACACTAACTGAACAGGCCTTCTACCTATTTACTTAGGTAGGACCTACTTATAAAGAAGAGAAAAAAAGATACTGTATAAAAGATGGAAAGACATATTCACCCAAAAAATATGGCTTCAGATGGATGCAAATAGCTCGCGACAGAAAAGTGTGGAAAGGGTTAGGGAAGGGCTATGTCATGCCCTACAATACCTAAAATGAAATGAGAGCTTAACGCTATAAACTTTACGTAACTTGCGTCTCTAGTGAACACGATTATTCAGCTATAATATCTAATCTTAATATCCTTCCATATAAAATATATTGTAAAGCAAACAATCCCCGGCATGTAGTTTATAACAAACGTGACTGGTTTAATGCCGACATAAAATAGCTTTGGAGTGATATGAATTCAGTGCATGTACCACAGAGCGCAATATGTCGGTCATTTTGACTTGACGGCATAACGCAACGCTTAAGTAGGTAGAATTGGGATCGATGAAAAATTACGTATTCAGAAAAATATATTGCGTCTAGCACAATTTATTAAGATAAGATAAGATAAGATAATTTTATTTGCGGAAACATGTGTAGGTACACAATATAAAATATACACAATATATATGCTGGCTAGGCTCTTAATGAACGGCGCCGTTCAATTAACGGCCTGAATGGTGTTCATCCATTTAATTAAACGGCTAGGTAAATAGTTTGGATCGATGACGTTTAACTACTTACCTAACCATTTAATTAAACAGTTAGAAAAATGACTTATTTATGCTTATTTATTATAAAAAATGTATGTTTGTAATTTTCTATCTTATTTCGAGGTAATGCCCCATCTTACGATTGGCCTCAGCATTAGCCAGCCAGGTTATTAAATGATGTAATAAACGAGACGGCTGAATGTCATTCAGGCTGTGCCATTAATTAACTGCCTAGGCCGTTAATTGGACGGCTGATTAAGCTAGTTGGCGGCGATATATACACTTATAAGTAGGATACTTGTTGATACCTTGGGCTGCGGGTGCATGGATGTCCTTTATCTTTCGAAACTTTTGGTCACATCTCCACTTCAACCAATTGCAATCAATAGATATGGACAGAGGGCAGATTCAAGTGACCAAGATCTTTCCAATAAAAAATAGCATCAAAATCCGTTCCGTAGTTTTTACGAATATCGTTAACAAACAGACAAGAAAGATTTAGGAATATTTTACATGATGATTGGCAACATTTTTAGTCGTTCGTCGGAGTAGACAAAATCGGGGTGTAAGGTGACCGAATAAAACAATGGGTAGATATTTGACTGATTATAGCCAAATTAGTAGTGTCCAACCGAAGCGTCGGGTTCGGCCCCCTCTGGCCAAACCTTGGCAGAAGTGGAAGGTTTGCAAGTTCTCAAAATTTGAAATTACACAGTTAGTTAACAAACCTGTTATCTGTTATGGAGCGTTCATTCCTGCTTTACATTTTACTTTACATTATTTTATTTTATTTATAAGTTACTGTGAGTAATATCTTTTTTTTTATACATAGGACACGTCAATTTGACTTCGCCTCGCCTGATGGTAAGATGAAGGCAAAATCTCAGGAAAGAGGGCCACCATTTAGACAAGTATCTATCATGTTTACAATGGTGGCACTCAGCTTGACGGCCTCATCAGATGCTGTCTGTAATGTTACTGAGGGCATGTCCTCTTCTTAAGAATGCGCCCCAGGAACACGGAGGGGCGCATTCCATTAGCATAGTGGGTCCCCCGACCCGTCGCCCGTGGCCACTTTCATTCGGGGACGCGGGCGAATTGTGCTCGCTGGCGTCCCCTCGCCCCTGGTATGCAGCCATCGACATTGTCAAATAGTGACCACACAATGCCTGATATGGATATCTTATGCATCACCATGTCCGTGCAGTACTGCAATCAATCGATGTCTGGACAGCCAGTGGTTCGGATGGTATTCCACCGGTGGTTCTACAAAAATGTGCGGCGGTGTCGTCTCTAATGCTTACAGTACCATAGGCTTGGAAAGAGGCGCATGTACAGCTGATTACCAGTATGGCGGATTGCTCAGACTCAGGCTACTATCTATCCATAGCCGTGACCTCAGTGCTGTGCAAGGTTTTCTAGTCATTAACACACAGTTCATACGTCCCCTAGAGGATCACTCCTTGATTAATGACCGGTAATATGGTTTCATTCAATTCAGTATTCCAAGCAGAATGCGTGGGGATAACCCTGGCAGCTTCATCAGTAATGCCAAGGAGAGTAGAAGACCACTCTATACGTATATTGTCGGATAGCATGGTCATGCTGCAAGCCTTAAACAGCCACACCATAAACTCGGGACTGATACTGGAGTGCCATCTTAAATTAAACCAAATAGGCAACACCAACAACATAATCCTGCAATGGATAAAGGGCCACAGCGGCTCGCGCGGCAATGACCTTGCTAGGAGAGGATCTGATATGGTCGCAATGGGACCTGAGCCCATAATACCGATTCCCTTGGCATACCTAGGAACCATCGTAAACAAACGAACGATAGATCAACACAACAGATACTGGACAAACCTGGAAGGATGCAGGCAGGCTAGGGAAGCACCCCCTGTGCTTGAACATAGACTGACTTGAATGACTTCGACAACAACTACATACGGCTACAGCTGCCATCACGGGGCACGGCTCCTTCAATAAGCACCTTTTTATTTAGGAATCACCGACAGCCCTCTCTGCAGAGCCTGCATGAGAGAGGAAGAAACAGCAGCATATGTGCTCCTACACTGTCCTGCAACCGCCACATACAGGGCTAAGTACTTCGATAATACAGGTACGCTCCGGGAGATCACCAGCAGTGTAAAGAGCCTGCTAGCGTTCTTCAATGAGTTGGGGTGCAAAACCCTCACGCAAAAACCACGCCATAACGTGGAGTTGCGGATACCAGCCCGTGATACTATACCATATGGTTTCGGGCCGAAACGGTCAACGGGTGATCTACAGGCGTACGTTACCCTACCCATCCTTGGGGTGTGACTATGGACAAACATGACGAGTCACTGGCAATTTATCTTCACATTCACATCACCAAAGCTTTCGATAGAGTCTGGCACAAATCGCTTCTTTCCAACTTTTGCTCAGAACATTCATTTATTTATTTATTGTTCATTCATTATCGGCAATATAAGCTTACAGTTTGCACCAAAGCGCTTATTTGCAGTCAGTTACATAAATATACATTATATTGACACTCAAAAATGAAATTTATTAACTAAAAATTATGTACATTAACAGCATTACCATATCTTAAATAAATTTTAATGTGAAAATGTTACTATATAAACAATACACAATACTAAAAAAAAACAAAAATTATATGGTGCATTTCTTGAAATTAGAAAATTATTAAAAATACGATGAAATACGTTACATGTTAGGCATACAAATACTATAAGTTACACAAATATTTTGTCACAGTTGAACCAAAAACGCCTGGCTTATCATAAAACATGTCCGCATCTGGATTTTTTTTTCTAAAAGTCATTCAGTTATTGCACAGCTCTGTAAGTGGGCTACTACATGCCAAAAAGCGCCCAGCTGGTGGGCAAGTCAACAGCTCATGCTGTCGCCGTCCAGCGCCACGCATGTACCTGTCCGGCACATAGAAGTGGATACATGCACGCACCGAAGGGTTGTCCACTTTAAAATTTATATGTAAATAATAGTGTACGACGTGCGCTAACTCCCACCTAAATCACAATGTACCTATCAAGACCGATCATACCTGACACGAAGATGGACGGATAACGAAATGGATCGTACTCGTATCCATAGGCGACCTTGTACAATTATCGAACAAATTTATGCTAAGCGCTAATATATAAACTATAGGATATATATCTAATATATAAACTATAGGACTATATATAAACTATAGGACTACCTACTTCAGGCATAAATCTATGTAAAACATCTAGCCGCGCATTTATATTTTACATACTTAAGATTAATATACATGCACGATGTAACAACGCACGATAGATTAAGAACACATGTTAAATACTGTATTAAATAAATAAATTGAAATAAGTATATCTATATATCTTAGACTTAAAATGTGATCTTGGATGTTTTCGTATTTCTTAGGATCATCACACCTTCGGCATCGGCTTGGGCATGAGCCGAAGGTTTTGGTGAAAACCGATTAATCAGCTACGGCATCGGCCAAAATTACATCTTCGGTCGGCACTACAAATTAATTATTTTTACTAATAAACAGTAAGTTGGATAGAAAGTTGTATGAAAAATTTGTGGACTCATAATAGAGCTGTTTTACATAAAATAAAACAGTTATTATATGCCGAAAGAAAGACAGTATTTAATTGAAGAAGCTGTCTGTGATTTTTAGCATTTTTAGCGTAAATATGGTTCAAATCTTACCTGAATATCTAACTTTCGACTATGGTCATGTAAATAAACCTCACCAACTGACAACTGCGTGCCTGTGTTTACCATAGATCATAGGGTCTTCTCGCCAGCAAGGACCTTGCTCGAATACTGTCTTTCTTTCGGCATATAATAACTGTTTTATTTTATGTAAAACAGCTCTATTATTTGCCTTCCAGAAAGACAGTATTTAATTGAAGACCTGTTTGGTTTCTGCTGGTGATGGTAACTGTAACGCTATGTGATAATACTTAAAACGGTATTATTAAGGGTATGAATGAAAAAGGATGCCTTATTATAATTATAACCATAATGAAATGTTTAGACAAAAAAGCCACGGAGATGCAGCATGCTATATCATAGTTATAACATTAAACTTAATTACCTAAACGAGACTTTTGATTTTCTCAATTTAAAATCTATGCTATGGGCATGTTTACAAACCAACCTCTGAAGGTCACTGCGGATCGAAACCTTTCTGAAGCCGCATCCATGTGTACTGCATCTAGGAATAGACACTAAATTGTGTCCCGGTAGTTGCTCTTACAGCACCTCTAATTGAGATAAAACGACTAGTTACATTAGTATTTGAAACTGCAGAGTTGAGTATATTGAAGCACAAACAGGCGTTTTGGTGTTCTAACATTAGCACCTGACCTGCCTATGCTATCTACAATCAGTTTTAGAATGTATTACATAATAAATTCTGTTCTTTACATCTTTTTCTCTTCTTCTGTGAAGATACTGCAAGATGTATCTAGTAAATGAACTTACGCGCTAACCTGTTTGCAGCTAGAAGCATAATAATTGCAACTCTTCTAGAATTCTTAAAAGAGAGCTGTTATATTGTACTGAAACTGGAAATTAAAGTGTGATTTGGGTATGGGTTACTAAGGGATACGGCTGTTTACCAACCAATAGTAGAAATCAGCCAATGATTCTCCATTTGAGCGCAACAGACTCGCTCCATGTTATATGGAACTGAAAAATGTACATAGTATGGGTGTCAAATAATACACCTCTGTCTCCCCTTTGGAGATCCACATGCATGAATATATTAACATATGCCATCTAGGGGAGTTAATGGCCTAAGGTTTGACTAAAGCAGTAGCTTTTAGGACTTGTTGAATGAATAAGTCCTTAGAACAATTGTCTACATTTGTAGCACAATATGCTGAGACTGCAGATTCCACTATAAAGAACTGCAGATCTTAATTGTTAAATTAATCGAATTGTAAGCAAAAGGTAAATAAATATATTTATGTTTAAACCAAGATATCTGGGATACCAAGCACCACCCTGGCCCTATAACATGAAAGAATGTCAGTGAAAATGCAATATATAACCCATAGTTTCAGGGTTACCCTGTATGCTCAGACTATACATCAAAGTCTATAGAGAAAGAAATGGCCCTTACAACTTGGCATAAAAATAGGTATTACTTGGTTGATATTTCTATAGACTAACCGCGGTAGCCCAGCGGTACGGGCAATGGACCGCCGAGACGAGGTCTCGGGCTCGATCCCAGGCTTTCCCTGGCACACACCGACGACTCCTCGATGCTTCTCGAAGTTATGTGTGTATTTATCGCAGGTTCACAAGTGCCCAGTTAATGGCAATAGGCTCGCCACCCACTACATTGGGACCCAAACATAAACCGGCGAAATGCGGGTGCCAGCACCCCTGCCCACCCCTTCGGGGATAAAGGCGTGAGTTTACGTTATGTTATGTTATTTCTGTGGATTTCATAACATACATTGACAGTTTAGACTCATATATAAAGCATATTTCGAGTCTCTACAGAATATCAACCACGTAAAAGCCAAAGTGTTAAAACATGTATGTATGTATTGAGAGTGGTCGTCCGCCAACTACAACTCAATAACTCCTTTTCTTGTTTATTCCAGTACTTTATTTGTTCCCCCCCCCCCCCCCCCCTTTAAGCAGGATAACCTCCCAGTCCCTGATGAGGGCCTGTTAGAATCTTCCGCAGATTCTTTATTGGTAAGGGTCCATTCAGGCTGTCAATCTGAGATTGACCAGCCCAGTACTCATCCCACAGTAGGGCTATTTAGAAAGTGTTGTCTCTTGTCATTGTGTAAGGATCTTCCGCAAATCCTTTATTGACAAGACTTAGTGGTAAGCTCTCAATCTAAGATCGACCAGCCTAGAGTACTGTTTAGATGGCCCAGCCACTGAGGTATTAACTGGGTGGAGGAAACGTCAATCTCAACGGATAGTTCCAGTCTGACTGAAAGCTTTGCAAGTCCTCGAGTTCCACATCCTATAGGACAATGGGTGAGTCCCTTGATCTGAAAGGGTTGGAGGTGACATGCCGTCAGTAATGAACTGCTCGATAAATTGGAAAGTTTTCTGGACACCTCTACGGGTTAAGGAGCAAGTGCTCCTTTTTGGTCCAGTTCGATGCTGTCTGATTTGACCAGTAGCACTTTTTGCCCATAAGTAAAGCTGCTTACAATTGCATCATATTGGAGTGCCACTTTTTGTTGGTCTAACTCCATTTGCTTGACAACATAAAGTTGTTCAATAGCATTTCCTAGTCCGCGACCATCACATTTGTAGTGAGTGGTCACCTTTTTGACTGAGTGTCCCTTGAGCGCTGTGGTCCCCACTCCTGAGCTACCACTGTAAATTGCACCGCACTAGGGGATACAGAGCCCTTTTTTTCTCTCAGTTTACCCTGTTTGAAGCAATTGCATCCTGAGACAATAAAGTTGTACATAGACCTCAGGTTAACTTTAGAGTACCTTGCAACTATAGTAGAGTCAACAGCAAAAGTGGTTAATTAGAAGTTTCATTTATTATTCATTTTTTCTCTTCCTAAAGTAATCACCATTATGAAATACATTAACTTTGTTCTCTAAACATTATACAATTACTTATACATCAACTACATTGATACATTACTAGGTAATTCAATGTAGATTTTGTACATATATTTATTCTCCTTTTGCTGTTGACCTTTGCTTGGAGTCAAGTCATATTTGGTAAAATTTTGATAAATAAATCACTTATCTAAAGTAGACTGGAAATTAATGTTCCAAGTGATTCAAGGTGGATTGATCTTTGGAATTTACCTAATTCACCTATCAGTTTGACTTTCCTAAAATGTGTATATGGTATATTTTAGATATATTCAAGAACCAAAATATTATTATGGGACCATTAAGATGGCATTAAGGAGATCAAAATAAAAGAATATTGTTGATTTATTTAGCAAAAAAGGACCATGGCTGTGACTTGTTTCCAAAGGATTTCCGCAATCCAATTAGTTGTCGTTGCAATGGTGATGATGAGAGGCCCAAAGGGAGGGCTCTTAAATAGGAAATTTCTTTCCTTATAGGTATTATGCACAGGAGCCTTCTGTGAGATCATTTTTTTTTTTTTTTTTTTTGCATAGATGAAGAACTGCCTGGTACAATTCTTGTCATTCAATCTTCCTGTTGTAGGAATTGAACCCCATCTATTTGGGTGATCAACTGTTATGTTAAGTTCAAATTTTATTAAAATTGTGAGTGAGAAAGAGCTGTTTCTCAAAATCTAATTTGATTCCTGTTTGAATTATTTATTCAGGTGCCTATTACTTAAAATACTTGGAGTCGCTAGATTTCTTACGAGTGACACCTGTAAATCTCTTAACTTTGCTGTCCTAGGCATGGTGATCATGCTTGGCAGGTTGCAGTCCAATGTAATTTAAATGTTAAAATCTTGGTCAGATAACATGCATTTATGGTTACTACCTACTCTTCCTTTCAGATTTAGAGTGTGAACTAGAACTCTCTTTTTTAGTTTTACGGTATAACTTATAATATAATATTTATAGTTAGTCTTGGTTACAACTTATAACTTGTGACATCCTGAAAAATTCTACTGATGGCATAAGGATGTAAGAATCCAGTCACTAGACACTCTAGTCTTCTTCTCTATTAACCTACCAGGCCTTGGAATGTTATAGATTGCTATAACATTTTGTAAGATAGTTTCATGTTAATGCTATGTTAACAAGCCTGCTATCAACTGATCAGTGCCTGCCATAATCATTACTTTTATTACGGTAACATTTCGCTGATTAAATGCCAAAGGGCCACATGACGGAAATGGTAAATTTTATAGGAGAGCCCATCAAAGTTTTCATCGCGCTATTTTTACTTTTTTTACGAATCCATAAGTGCTACATCTATGTGTTATATACCATTCGATGCGTATTTTAGAGCTTTATTAATGTAATAGTAACTAATTTCAGCAGCTTCTATCTACGAAAGTATAATATCACATGAGTCCGTTTTGCTTATAACAATGGCTGTTGAATCTGTCAATATGTATTTAATAAAATGCCACATAACGAAAATTAAGTAATGTTTTATGAACTTAATTTTTAAAAAACTATGTCAATCAATCTTAACTATACTTAAAAAGAATAAGGATAACACAATACAGATAATACGTAATTTCCTGAAATATTCAGTAGTTATTTTATTAATAAGAAAATGTTATAATTAAATATCTGTCTTACAGATATGGCAATATTACAATTTAAATGGCATTTAAGCCTTAAACATACAAGGAACAACTTTCATCGACTTAGCAATAATCAGAGTGAATAAAAAACCCGTTAAAACGCGCTTAGAATTCAAAACCCTCTCACTTAAGTATTTAGTTATACTACCAGTAGTATTAAATATTCACACTTACGCAGAAATATCACAACTTAAGTACAGTCATTTTACTGGTGGATCAATTATTTTTGATCATCACCATAATCTTCATAAGCGAACTCACATAGAGAGGTACCCATATTCTAAAATTAAACAATAACTGTTTTAATTCAGTCTTAATAATTCAGTCTCTAATTGAACATCTATAAAATTGTATATTATAAAATACTGTTTTATTATTATGTAATACAATATAACGGTAAAAAATGTAGATATCAATTAGGACACTATAGGTCTATGCTTAGTCTAAACATTTAGAACTTGATAGGTTGGCGTAAATTGGCGTTTCACATAATTTTATCCTTTTACAACATAGTCCTTCAGCTACCGATTCTCCAAGGCTCTTAAGGCCGCTAAACGCGAAAAATCTGTAGATTGCGGAAGTCCACGTCCTCTGCCAGAGTCAAACGAATACTTTCCACAAAAAAATTGGAATGATTAAAACATGGAAAACCCATATCTCCCAAGAGTCGTCTCGTGAACCTATCTCTAGCTATTAACAAGGATTGTTTGATGTTTTTGAAAGGACGCATAGACCGCCGCCGAGAACGTGCAGGACCAAGCCAAGCACCCAATCATACTGGACGGTAAAGACCCAGCCGTACGCCTACTAATTTACTATTTTCATTATAAATTTGCGCATGCCAACACAGAAACGGTGATTAGAACGGTGGCAACAATATTGGACCCTGAGCCTAAGAAACACAGTTCGTTCGATTGTCTATAATTGCCAACTACGCAAATTGCTGCGCGGAAGGCCCGTACAACCTTTGCCGCGTGATCTCCCAGAAGCTCGGATGTCGCATCATAAACGCCCCTTTACATTCGTGGGAGTTGATTACTTCGGACCTCTACAGGTCATGGTACATCGCAGCCGGGAAAATCGATGGGTCGCGCTCATTACTTGTTTAACAGCCAGAGCCATTCATCTCGAAGTGGTACACAGCTTGTCAGCTGACGCAGCAATTATGTGCCTTCACCGTTTCATCGCTAGAAGAGGTACACCAAGTAAAATCTATTCCGATAATGGAACGGCCTTCGTCGGCGCCAACCGACAGCTGAGAGCGCTCTACGACCAAGCTGTAGCTGACTTTACCGTTAATGAAAAAATAGAATGGGTTTTCATACCGCCTTCAGCTCCATTCATGGGCGGAGTTTGGAAGCGGCTAGTCAGCGCGTTAAATCACCCTAAGAGAGCGTACGCTGACGGATGAAATCTTCACAAAACTTTTATCTAAAGCGGAGGCTTTGGTCAACGCGCGACCTCTTACACACGTCTACCCTGACCCCAAAGACTCCGAGTCGTTAACGCCGACACATTTCTTGCTCGGCTCGTCGTCAGGTCGCCCAGTACCATGTCAACTGTCGGATTCGGATTTGTCCAGCAGAATTGAGTGGCGCAAGGCTTTGCGTCTGGCCGATCGTTATTGGCGACGGTGGGTTACGGAGTATCTACCGACGTTGGCTCCAAGAAGAGTGCAAGGAGTTGATGTAAATATTAACGTCGGGGATCCCGTGCTCGTGGCCGATGGAGACTTGCCGCGTGATACATGGCCACGAGGCGTCATTCAAGCAGCATATCCAGGCCGTGTCGGAATAACTAGGGTAGTAGACGTTAAAACTCGGGCGGGGACGTTGAGGCGTCCAGCTAAAAAAAATGTTTTCTTATAAAAAAAAGGGGAGGATGTGGCCGACTGTGGCCTCTTTTATAGTTCTCTATGGTTTTATATATTGGTTTTTTTATTTAAAAAAATGTATTAGGTAGAATAATTTCTTTACTTGTCATTGGAAGTGTAAATATCAAAAAATAAAATATTATTGAAAAATTCATATATTTTCTTCACAACTAGTATTTCATCAAGTAACACTAGGTGCATGGAGTACCCTGGTTCGCTAGCGTACTTATTTCCAGCAATTATTACTCAAAAACATAGTTTTAGATATAAGGTATTTACCTACAAGCGAACCATTACACACATCAATACAGCCACAAAAGAAAAATGTCCAATTTTTGTTGAGAAATAGTGTCATATTTATTGCCTTCTTATTTACAAAACAGACGCATAACAAGTACTGCACTTTCATCTACAAAAATAAATAATAAGCTCATAGAATTAAAATGCAAAGCGGACGCATTCTATAATATGGCCCTCTGGCATATAAAATAATGTTGAACTCACTTGATATTTATATTCCATATGGACACCATCTAAAATATGGCACTTTGTTTTATAAAATTTAATTTAAACTCAAACTTATTTCGCAATGTGGCTCTTTGTCATATAAAATACGTGCGCTCACTCCGACTATGAGGATTCAATTGACAAGATGGCCGTTTCGCTCTGAAGTTGGTCACCAAAGTCACGGAATGCGAAAGAGGCGGTTGTCTGATTGGTCCATTTTTGATGCTAGAATCGTGGGTGTCTTTTTAGAATTTAAAACTTATAATGATTTAGATACCATTTTTGGAAAAAAACGAGAATCAGTTTTTTTTGCATTGTGGCCCTTTGGCATTTAATCAGCGATTTGTTGATTAATCACACATTAAATAGGTGACGAAAGTGGCCAGTAAACTTATATATATGTAAATAGTCTATATATCAAGTGTCTGCCGAGCTAGTATTGTCTAAATGACTTAAATTGCTGGGGAGTTACAATCTTTTTGAATGTTGAGGGGTCAGCCAAGCAACGATTTAAGCTTTATGTATATCAGTAACTAATGAGTGTCTTGGATTTTATTACCAATTCCAACAGGTTAATTCTTTGGTGTAAACCTTAGCTTATTGTGAAATTTAAGTCTAAGTTACGTTCATCTCTCGAACACGTTTCGACGTGATTCGACCGGTTGAACCGCTTATTCGGGGATGGCGAGGTAAAGCTATCCTGATCTTCCGAAGATGAGGAACTGCCTTCGGATTTATAAGTACTTCGTTCTCCCTCCGGAGCAACGATCTGGAGCACTCTCGCTTGCCTCTGCGGTATTCATTAGTATGGTACAATATCTACTTACCGAAGTTCTCAGCAAAGAAACTTCACTAAAATAATATACCTTGCAATTATTTATGTAGCACTGTACACATACAAACGGTAAAAACAACATAATTACTATGTAATTCACTTTTTAAGAACTTATTTCTTGACTTGAAAATTTTTACACCTTACGCGGTAAAAATCACAAAACGCTATGATCTATGGTAAACACAGGCACGCAGTTGTCAGTTGGTGAGGTTTATTTACATGACCATAGTCGAAAGTTAGATATTCAGGTAAGATTTGAACCATATTTACGCTAAAAATGCTAAAAATCACAGACAGCTTCTTCAATTAAATACTGTCTTTCTGGAAGGCAAATAATATTAAATACCTAGTCAAATAATTTTCCTTATACATTGGGTGGATGATTAAACATAAATAAAGACCATAAAATAAGAACCGACGCCACTGTTATCACACTTATCACTCTTTTACCATTCTTAATTTAATAAGTTCCGCTATTTTTTTTTACAACACGAGTACACCCAACTCCTTCGCTCCCGTCTGAGAGCGAGACAGAGTATTTGGTTGGTACCACGGAGGACAGAATATGATTAAGTAGGTTGGTACCTATCTAAGTGACTACAACTGGTTGTGCCACAGGTCCATCGTTATAGAAATATGAAATGATCGCACAACTAGTTGTGCTATCAAGTTGGTCTATAGGTATGGGACTTAATCATATTCTGTCCTCTGTGGTCCGGGGTGACTAGAAAAAATTCAAAATGACAGCATTTCTTTAACTATTGTACTTATTGTAAAGAATTCTTATGACCCTACGTGTCTAAGAACCGGCTTCCCCTTTAGACACGTAAGCAGAACTATTTTATACTTAATAGGTATACGTATGATAATTGATGGTATGTTGCAGATCATATACTGTGCCTTAGTGGGCCATATCTGCTCACCTCTTTAATATAATAATATTTTTCATGCTACTTAGCAGGCAAATAAACACATGGCCCGTCTGATAGGCAGCGCTTACCGCAGACATGTGCAAAAAATGAGACATCACACTCACGTCGCCGACCTTGTGTGAAAACCTTCTAATTATAAACTATGACTATGGTAAGAATGCCAGTTTGAGAGCAATAGGTGAACCCCCATTACGGGGTACTGAAAAGAAATGTTGTCGAAATGAGGGTGTTAATACACGTCAGCCTGCCCTTTAGGGGATTTACAGGCTTGAGTATATGTATGTACCATGTATGAAGGTATTCTATTAATTAGGTACGTATGAAAGTGAAAGTCTGTAAAAATTAAAACCACAAAATTTTCAATAATCATTTTATTTGTTTACAATTTGATTACTGCCTGTATCTACTGTCATCTAATTCATGTTAACTCATCATTGATACTAGTGCAACAGAAATAATAGTTATATATACTACACGCCACCATATCGTTACAAATTTACATACAATACATATGATAGACTTAAAAGGAATACAAGACAAAGGTAATACAAATACTACCAAGAATCTTCTCTCAGATGATCTTAAGATATTTTTTTTATCAAGCATCATAGTGAAGAAAATATTAATGATAGTCAACAATTCTAGTACAATACAGTTTCAGAATATCCAAATACCTTTTATCCATACCTAATATTATAAATGCGAAACTGTCAGTTGAAACCAATGACGTCACTGTTTCGTATGACGTCATTGGTTAAATGTCATTGATTGGCGACACTAGTATAATTACTAACGAGGTTAGAGGTTAGAATTCCGCGGTATTCGACCGGAATGTAAACAACTCTCACTGACCAATTTGTAAGGTAAGACAAACAGTAATACATTTCAACACATATTATGGTATCCAATCATTTAACAAAAAAACGAATAAAAAATCTTCATTTGACAAACAACGTTTGACAAAATTATAGTTGATAAACTTATAATTTTACAAACTATTGTTTTATAAAGTACTCATTAGACAAAATATTCATTTGGCAAATTTTCATTATGCCTTAACATCATTTCACAAATTGATTATCTTTCAAACATGTTAGTTGGCAAAACAATTACCCTTACCCTTCAATTATTGTCTTGATTACTTAAAAGTTAGTGTCAGAAATGAATCTCTGCAAATCCGATTTCACGTGGTCTTGTATGCCCTACCCCTAGTGTTATTTAAGTCTGCGCAAGCGCGGAGGGGTGAGCTGGCCCACGAGCTGAGGAGCAGGTGGTTATAAAGCCCACCGGCCAGCAAGCCGAAGCTGCGGTGGTGGGCGTTACAACCATCTGCTACGACAAACTCGTGTGGGGCCGCCGGAGCCCCGCAGCGCCGGAGCTGTGACAGAAACGATGTTTGCTACATGCTACTTGCCTACTGTATGCTACATGCCAGCATAAACCTTGCTTGTTTGACTGTTTGTTAACTGACTTTATTTGGACAAATGAACATTTTTAAAATAAAATTTTAAGAATTGAAATATTTTCTAAGTGATACATTTGCAAAACCTTTAAGTTATCAAATGATCATTTTTGAAGTAATATGTTTGGGAAATAAGTTTGTCAAATGACTAGTTTTTCAAATGTTGTTTGTAAAATGATCATTTGTCATACGTTTTTTGTCAAACAATAGTAAACCACATATTATCGTATACGTATCTTATAGCAAACTGTTAGTTGAATATTCTCAAACTTATTTATACACATATACAATCAAGCCTCTTTCTGATTGGGGTCGACAAAAATCATTTATTTAGAATCTTCAAATAATGTTCTGAGAATAGTCTCGGTGCAATAAAATTAAAATGATCATATGAAAAAGAAACAAAAAAACATCAAGATTGAGCAGTGTACAATAAATAACATTAATATAAAACTACTTAACACTAATGAAGTTAAAATAAAGAAATAAAATTTTACTATCTTTACCACCCCCATATCTTCTCGTAACTACAGAATTTATTTTACGTGAGACAGTCACCCTGTATAGTGGCTGAAATAGTTTAAATTAAAACATCATCAAAAACCATTATTGTTATGTATATTAGGTTTTCTAATGAACTTATTACTTTTACAATTCTTTGTACCCACTTTTGACTCCTTTTATGGTTCTAATAATAAAACGAAAAATCAAATATGGTGTGTTATATGTTTTTAATAAAAAGGTACTTTATTGCTGGCGGTTACACCGTCCTTCCTGGCCAAAAACCTAGTAAATAATAGGGGTTAAAGTATGAAATTGCCGTTTCATTGTAATAGGTACTTCGAATTGACATAGAACCTTCATGGTTTGAGATTTTTGAGTGAAACTTTTTCCACATGGTACCTATGTAGTTCTTCATTTAAAAATGTGCAACATTCGATTATCGACTTTCAGTTGTTTTTTTTATTCAGCTTAGACAAGAAAGATGGATACTTCGAAAATTCGAGTGATTTTTGAATACGAGTTCCGACGCGGAACTAACGCGGCAGAAACAGCTCGCAATATCAATGTTGCGTTTGGAGAGGGGACTGCTAATGAATGCACCGTGCGATTTTGGTTTAAACGCTTTCGTGATGGAAACTTTGATTTGAAGAACGAACCACGAGGAAGGCCGTCCACACAGGTGAATAACAATGAATTGAAAGACATGGTGGAAGCCGATCCGAGCCAAACTACCCAGGAATTAGCTGCATGGTTTAACGTTACCTTACCAACAATATTGACTCATTTGCGTCAAATCAATAAAATAAAAAAATGTGAAAAATGGGTACCTCGTGATTTGACTGATCTGCAGAAAGAAATGCGTGTTGAAACTTGTGTTGCCTTGTTGAATCGATACAGAAATGAAGGAATATTGGATCGAATTGTGACATGTGATGAAAAGTGGATTCTTTACGATAACCGTAAGCGAAAAATGCAATGGCTGACCCCAGGTGAAACGCCACAACAG
Organism: Eilema caniola; assembly: GCA_949126895.1. Lineage (NCBI taxonomy): Eukaryota > Metazoa > Arthropoda > Insecta > Lepidoptera > Erebidae > Eilema > Eilema caniola. Next base: position 6,975,370 of record OX421476.1, read on the forward strand.
TGTCCTAAAGCAAAGCTTACCAATAAAAAGGTAATGGTAACTGTTTGGTGGTCTCAGCATGGTGTTATTCACTATAGCTTTCTACGATCTGGTCAAGCAATAACGGCAGATGTCTACTGTGCCGAACTCCGAACAATGATAGCAAAACTAGCAGTGAAACAGCCCCGACTCATGAATCGATCTTCACCATTATTGCGCCATGATAACGCGAGACCTCATACAGCACAAGAAACCGTTTTAACTCTACAGGAACTGCAATTAGAAACTATCCGTCACCCTCCGTATTCGCCAGACCTTGCTCCAACAGACTACCATTTTTTTCGTGATTTGGACAATTTTCTATGTGATAAAAAGTTTTCTTCTCAGGAGACAGTACAAAATGCTTTCACACAGTTTGTCGAATCTAGATCACCAGAGTTCTATCGCAAAGGCATAAATGACCTTCCTACTAGATGGCAGCAATGTATAGATAATAATGGTAATTATTTTGATTAAATAAATACGTTAAATTAAAAAAAAAAACGAATTTCAATTTGTCAGTACAAATCGGCAATTTCATACTTTAACCCCTAATATATTAATGTAACACAATTTGGGTAGACTTCGTTCATCATCGTAGGCTTATAATGGTTCACAGACGGTTTCATATAGGTAAGTGCAATTTTTTCAGACCACATAAAATGTGTAACAGTCAATTTGCAATCAAAATACTTAGTTGAGTGGTGGCAATTTTACATACGCATTAGGGCAGTTAGCTACTGGGAGTGTACCAGTTTTATTGTTTTTACGTTTAAATACTCGTACCATTTGACATACATAGAAACTTTTCGAAACATGTTTAATATTTTCGTTTCATATTAAACCGTTAATATTAATGTAAGTTGAAGTTGAATAAAACAATTAACAATTGTTTTCAATATGAAGATGCCATTCTCGTTTCGCTTAAGTTTATTAAGCCAATAGTTTTAGTAGTATTACCAAGTAAAATATCTTTAGATTCTCGTAACTAATGGCTTATGTTTTGGTAAGCGAAGACGAAATGAACGGTGTAATCTCCGAGAAAAAATATACATAGCGTAAGCATAAAGTACTCTAAATTATATAGGATATTTACAACTGCTATAACAAAATTTTGTATAGATATTTTGAGAAAACAGCTGTATTTATCCTGTGTATTTTTTATTATTGACCCGACCGCAAGTGCTGTACCGCTCGCATTATATAGCAGAGTGGCGGGGGACGAGGTTAAGAAAGAGTATTAGACGAGAGTGACCGAGAGTGCCAGCGCTTTCTAGGGCGGGATACAGCGGTCGCAATCATACTATAGTAAAACAGTAAAAGGATTAAACTGTTAAGATAAAAATGTGACGTCTAGCTCAAACTAACTTATTATAAGAATCGCTAGATTTTATACGTTCGTTGAAGAACATTCGTATTTCTACATTTTGTGATCACTCTTAGGCAAATACCTTTCCAACTTTAAAAGTTGAGTGGCCAAAGTTGAGTTAGTAATGAGTCTAAAAATGAGTGATGATCAAAACAGCTATAAATTTGAATATTAAAAAAGCAATTTAAGTAGTTTTCAGATAGTAATCTAACACCATGCTGTCTATCATCTAATTACACTGAATGGGTTTGATCAAGTCCAAAGAATTGTATTTCGATCCTTGCCTTGAGTATAAGTGTCTAATTCACGCCCACATATGGTCAGTTCTTCTTGATATCGTCGTCGATAGGCAGTATGGTGCATGACCACCTTTAGACTTGGGCAGGTCGATTCGTATTTCTTGCCATATATTTCTCACTACGCCTGTGATATTCATACAGCAGGCGAATCTCACTTTCATTTCTGAATACTAATTATTTACTGAATTTCATGTGGGTGTGTGAGTGAATGAATAGCTTTGAAGTCTGAACTGTTCTTAAAGACTTATTGTATTGTGCAAGTAATATACATTTCTTATTTTTTTAATGGGATGTGGCCATGCAAAAATAAAACAGATACGGATCAAATTATTTTAATTTAAATACTTATTACGAAATAACTAACACAGGAATGGGAAAACTCGAGTTCATAAACAACTGATCATTCTATTTTAATAAAATTAGGTACAATATACTTGCACAATCAAAAAGCGATTACAAGAACAAAATGCGGCATTACAAGAACAAAATGCGACTATAGGAGCATCCTAAGTCGTCAAAGCGATTCTCGACATAGAAGTAAAAATATAATTACTGAAATTTTTTAATCTTTAATCTACTTTTTAATCGTTAAAACTTCATAAAACAGTCCTACAATGCCTAGTAACCGTACAAGCTAATTTTAAGCATACACTTTCATTACGGCATCAACGATACCATGGTAATCAAGAAAACAGTAAATCTATAAATACGATTTCAAAATGACGGTTAACATTTTCGTTTAAATGTTTTGTGTTTCTGAAACATTGCTTTTTTTGGTTTTGTGGGGTGTTCTCCGTATCACAGCGTCCGCAGCTTGATATATGTTTAGAGTAGTTAAAACCATAGTTATAACAACTCTATAAAGGTATCAAACTGTCAGTGCTATGTACGATAGAGAGAACGCTCTATAAAACCGAAGCAAGCCTATCTTAGCTGGTTTATTAACAAAGAAAATTTTAAACGCCATTTATTTCGAAAATGCCTTGAAAAACTGCTCGCTTTATTCCCACGCCAGAACGTATATTCGAACTTTGAATTATTACATTTAGATATCCATCAATACAAGGTGTGATATTAAGAAGGGATAACATCGAGAAAGGACCTCTGAAACTATAAAGGATAGAGAAATACAATTTAAGGAACTGTGTCGTTGTTTTTAGAGATAAGAAACACTGTATTCATAGATTTCCAGGAAAGCTTATACACGACTTGGGAGTCATACTCAATCACATTCTTCAAAGGAAGTTATGTATACAAAGGGGTGCAAAAGTTGTCTCATTTTATTTGCGTAATTCATATCACATATAATTTGTGACCTTTGTTAAAATGCATTTTTTGCAATTTTGAAACCATGACAAAGGTAAATTTGCCAATTAGCTATGGCGTAATAAGTTTTTAATGAGAGAAGCATTGCGCTAGTTAGTATAAGATATGGTTATTTATTATTATAATTATTACTATTGTGTACAGTATCCGGCTTATTATTTGGCATATCAGTAAGAAGTTATCGGTCCATCGTTGTAAACTATAATACTGGTATAACTACTCTATGATACTCTAAGATATTGAGCTGTATTATGTTTTGAGAGAACGCTTTATAAATATAAAAAACCGGGTTCTTAAAATTGTAATTAATGGTATTGCTTGTCCGTTGATATCTCATACTAACCAGTCTAGATGCAGCATCGTATTTCGTGTATAAGCTTCCCGTTAACAACCGCCTTGAATGATAAATTTATATTCATACACCACCCTCTTACAATTGTACTTAATAAATTCCATGTGGTATTTTTTTTTCGAATTGCTTGAACCCTGATTGTCACTTTCGTGTCTTTAAAAATAATTTAATTCTATTCTCACATAAATATATTTTTCGTGCCGATAGATTTGTGAATATACAATGCGTAATGTGCAGCGTTATACTCATATCAGCGTCAAAAGTTGTTGAACACTATCAAATTTACTGAACATCTTGACTAAGTTCATCAATAAATAAATTATCGTACAAATATTTCTTTAATCCTTTTAAGGACAAGGTAATAGTGTTTTATTTATTATTATGAAATGTTTTAGAGCTAAGATGTTCTATAAATTAGGTATGTGATTAGCTGACTTGTATCGCTGGCTGAACATAAACTGCACTACCGTTATTCAACAAAATTTTAATCAAATTAAAATTAAGTTTCAATAGATCATACATTACTCAAATTGAATAGGGTACTTTGTGTCTTTAAACAATTTTTGGTAAATGTTCCACATGTTTTAAAAACAGTTAAAATGAAATTAATCAATCGAAAAAAATCATTCCAATCCGTGACAGTGGCTGTGTGACAGGACAATCCATATGCTACTGGTTTTCAACTTCCGAAATCACAGTGAATACTAAAAACTACTGTTTCTATACAAGGAATGCCAATTACGAGGTTAAAAGTTTAATGACTAAAAACGTTTTATTTACAAGAATAGATGATATCACTAATTCAAACTCCAGATATAACTTTGTACCAAGAATTGAGAACCACATAACAAGCAAGATAATGATAATAGATTTAAATGAAAAACCATTTAAATGATTTATCACGTAGAACATAGTTTGTAATCATTAAAATGCTTGCTTTTTTCACAGTACTTTCTATTTACTGTAGAAAATATAAACGTGGATGATTACTTATGGCCGCCATACACGTTCAGATAATTTGACCAAACTGGCAGTTTGAAACTGTTTGATCCAATTTTTATGTGTGTGTGGCAAAATTTAAACAAATTTAATGAGTATCAAAGGGTTTGAAGAAATATAAATTTGATCAAACTGTTTGAAACTGCCAGTGCGATCAAATTATCTGAAGGTGTATGGCGGTCATTAGTGAGGTAGTTACCGATACGCTCCCCAAATTAAAGTTTCGCTTACTTAGAAGAGATCGTTTGTTGTCTCTCTCACACGGCTTGTCACGAGTGACGCGGCGGTGACGTCACTGCTCAGTTGGCGGGCACGGCATTCTGCTGCTGTTGTTTGTGCCGCCGGTGGTCGTAGTTGACAAGCCGCTGGCCAACTAAGTATTTGTCGTTCTTTATGTGTTCGTATAACTTGCGGAATTGGCGAATCTGTTCACAAAATTGTTGTGTGAGTTATGAAATGTATTCGGTTGACATTGATATTAAAACAACTCAGAGGCAAAAGTAAATGGGATATGGCGTTGATCTCGGGACACTACTAGGCTGCGACTGCGATACACGTTCAGATAATTTGACCAAAATGTTTGAGCCTCCCTGTTTGATCAAATTATTTGAATGTATATTACGGGCCTAAGGTTCTAAAAGGTCTTTCGGATTTCATCTCACCGTCGTCGCTAACGTTCAAGTGGGAATGACATGTGGTGGGAGCCTGACCGGCCTTAGACGCCAAAATTAACAAACCCGACGTGTTGCTCGGCATTAAAATTCTCCTCTCCGATTGAGACGCGAGAACACAACGCACAGCGCGGGGTACACGCGGCGCGCCAGCAGGTTGCACTGCGCGTGCGACGCCAGCAGCAACACACTAGGTACCGTACTGTGCCGTACCTGGAACACGGTGAGCGCGGCGAGCACGCACACGAGCAGCAGCGCGGGGTACACGCGGCGCGCCAGCAGGTTGCACTGCGCGTGCGACGCCAGCAGCAACACACTAGGTACCGTACTGTGCCGTACCTGGAACACGGTGAGCGCGGCGAGCACGCACACGAGCAGCAGCGCGGGGTACACGCGGCGCGCCAGCAGGTTGCACTGCGCGTGCGACGCCAGCAGCAACACACTAGGTACCGTACTGTGCCGTACCTGGAACACGGTGAGCGCGGCGAGCACGCACACGAGCAGCAGCGCGGGGTACACGCGGCGCGCCAGCAGGTTGCACTGCGCGTGCGACGCCAGCAGCAACACACTAGGTACCGTACTGTGCCGTACCTGGAACACGGTGAGCGCGGCGAGCACGCACACGAGCAGCAGCGCGGGGTACACGCGGCGCGCCAGCAGGTTGCACTGCGCGTGCGACGCCAGCAGCAACACACTAGGTACCGTACTGTGCCGTACCTGGAACACGGTGAGCGCGGCGAGCACGCACACGAGCAGCAGCGCGGGGTACACGCGGCGCGCCAGCAGGTTGCACTGCGCGTGCGACGCCAGCAGCAACACACTAGGTACCGTACTGTGCCGTACCTGGAACACGGTGAGCGCGGCGAGCACGCACACGAGCAGCAGCGCGGGGTACACGCGGCGCGCCAGCAGGTTGCACTGCGCGTGCGACGCCAGCAGCAACACACTAGGTACCGTACTGTGCCGTACCTGGAACACGGTGAGCGCGGCGAGCACGCACACGAGCAGCAGCGCGGGGTACACGCGGCGCGCCAGCAGGTTGCACTGCGCGTGCGACGCCAGCAGCAACACACTAGGTACCGTACTGTGCCGTACCTGGAACACGGTGAGCGCGGCGAGCACGCACACGAGCAGCAGCGCGGGGTACACGCGGCGCGCCAGCAGGTTGCACTGCGCGTGCGACGCCAGCAGCAACACACTAGGTACCGTACTGTGCCGTACCTGGAACACGGTGAGCGCGGCGAGCACGCACACGAGCAGCAGCGCGGGGTACACGCGGCGCGCCAGCAGGTTGCACTGCGCGTGCGACGCCAGCAGCAACACACTAGGTACCGTACTGTGCCGTACCTGGAACACGGTGAGCGCGGCGAGCACGCACACGAGCAGCAGCGCGGGGTACACGCGGCGCGCCAGCAGGTTGCACTGCGCGTGCGACGCCAGCAGCAACACACTAGGTACCGTACTGTGCCGTACCTGGAACACGGTGAGCGCGGCGAGCACGCACACGAGCAGCAGCGCGGGGTACACGCGGCGCGCCAGCAGGTTGCACTGCGCGTGCGACGCCAGCAGCAACACACTAGGTACCGTACTGTGCCGTACCTGGAACACGGTGAGCGCGGCGAGCACGCACACGAGCAGCAGCGCGGGGTACACGCGGCGCGCCAGCAGGTTGCACTGCGCGTGCGACGCCAGCAGCAACACACTAGGTACCGTACTGTGCCGTACCTGGAACACGGTGAGCGCGGCGAGCACGCACACGAGCAGCAGCGCGGGGTACACGCGGCGCGCCAGCAGGTTGCACTGCGCGTGCGACGCCAGCAGCAACACACTAGGTACCGTACTGTGCCGTACCTGGAACACGGTGAGCGCGGCGAGCACGCACACGAGCAGCAGCGCGGGGTACACGCGGCGCGCCAGCAGGTTGCACTGCGCGTGCGACGCCAGCAGCAACACACTAGGTACCGTACTGTGCCGTACCTGGAACACGGTGAGCGCGGCGAGCACGCACACGAGCAGCAGCGCGGGGTACACGCGGCGCGCCAGCAGGTTGCACTGCGCGTGCGACGCCAGCAGCAACACACTAGGTACCGTACTGTGCCGTACCTGGAACACGGTGAGCGCGGCGAGCACGCACACGAGCAGCAGCGCGGGGTACACGCGGCGCGCCAGCAGGTTGCACTGCGCGTGCGACGCCAGCAGCAACGGCGCCACACTGTGCGCGAACGCGTACGGCACCGCCAGCGCCAGGCCTAGCCAGCACACGCACGGCGCTGCCACCGAGCGCAAGATGAACCTGGGGGCACACCAGCAGCGGTCAGGTACGATCACGCATGGACGTGTATTGCAAAGAGGCGGCGAGACACTGTGAGCACCTTATGCTTGCCGCGGTCTGGTTTTATGTCAGGCCGCGCCGCGCCAGGTCAAGCCAACGCGCCGTGACAACGGTCGCACCTGTCGCGGCCTTGTGTGGCGCGTCCGCTCCGTCGCAAGTCGGTAACTCAAAAGGCGCGGCGCGAAAGTAAACACGAGGCCTATCCTTGCATTCACGCCACGTGCCGAGCTGTGCTCACAGCGTGGCGTGGCCCGGCGTAACATGGCCTGTGCTTTCGACAGGCCGAAGGACCTCACGCGGCGTAGGCTTTAGACTACTTTCATGTTGCTGCGTGTCGCTGAACGCGGGTGCGTGCGACCTGCAACGCGCTGTAGTGTGGAAGGAGTATTATTATGTACGTAGAACCGACTTTTGTTCACGTTAGCAACCAAATGTAGTGGTCTTTCATTTGAGTAGCCACTACTTACTTTAAGTCCATTTCTCTGATGCCATCGCGGTACGCTCGTTCTATGGCCCGGCGCATGACCCAGTCGGGGCCCATCATAGTGAGTGCACACACTATCTTGGTGTACAGTACACCGAGCGCCCAGTCTTGCCACACGAACAGTACGGGCGACTGCTCAAGGGGCACGCGTAGAGGAATAACTAGAACCTGAAATTTTAAAGTTATGGTTAAGACTTTAAGAGTATGAACGTAGTCAGAGCTCACTGAAGAGATTTTGTGCTGTCAATGGGAAGACCAAAGGTGATTCCTGGTTTGTCTTCTACATTGATGGCACAGAAAATGTGTTTACAGGGTCGATAGTACTAGTATGACTCCCCTGGCCAGTCTACCCACTTTCCATCAGTTGGACCGTGTACCTCTCTACCAACTCAGTGGTAAAATAAAATAAAACATATTTTTTCGCGCGTGGAAGCCCTTCAGGCTTAATCTTAGCAGTAATGATGAAGTGGGTATCTCTCATACCGACTAAAACCGCATAGTGTCTCGTTACATCAGTCTGTCAGGTCGGGTAATCTGGTATACCCTCTACCGGACATGGCCACCAAAATTGACGACCTAACGTATTGTTAACGATGAGGTGGGATGGTGATTTTGGACTTGAACCGATGAAACACACGACGAACTTTCGCCACATCGGCCTATGTGACACGGGAATCTGGTATCCCCTCGACCAATATTATCCCTGCCCTGGCTATATCTATAGAATTAAACGTACTTACCAACTCAAGTAGCAGTCCAAACATGAGCGGCACCAGGCCGAGGAGCGCGATAGCCGCGAGCGCCGCCCGGGCCGCCACCTTGGCCCACAGCGCGGCGCGGGCCGCCAGCACGGCCCGGCCGCCGCGCGCCCAGCCCAGCGCCAGCGTGCCGCCGCGCCCCACCGCCCAGCACACGTACATACCTGCCGCGGGAACATACACCAATCACTTTCTGTGTGTGACTGAACGGAACATCGTTTGATATCGCGAAAGCTATTACTTGACTAGTATAAAAATGTACGTAACACTGTGAAATCTACAATCATTTCAGAAGAATAGACAAAAAAAAGTTTACTTTAACTATTATCATAGAATAACTTATATGTACTTGTCGGAGAGCATGATATCTGAATATTGCGAATGTCAAGTAATTATTGTTTTAGTTTAGCTATTTTTTGTATGTGGCAACATTGAGTGTTCAATTGTGACAGGTTGTCAGTTGACAACGACATTTGATGTAAATGACACTTCGTTGATGGTCTGAACCGAGAGGGGCGACAGCATGGTCTAAGAAAAGAAGGTCTAGCACTCCGGGAGCAACACCTGCTTACGTCACTAACCAATTGCCATTTTATTGTAACAAAACACGAATTCATGGAAACATTTTCAGCCACCAATCTGTTCAATAACATATATCGCTGGGCTAGTTCAATAGTGAGATATATTGAAAAGGTATGTTTTTGAGTTATGCTCGATTCAAGTTTTTGGTAGGTTTTTACATACTATTACGCGAAATCTTGTTTATGTACACACATACAACACTACGGAAGTATTGTTTAATGCGTTTAAGATATCTGTAAATTGTATTTATATATTATATTTTTAATTTTAAGGCTTTTAACCCTTTGACCGCCAAGGACGCATTAAAGCGTCATTCAATAACTTGATCGAGACGCCAACGACGTCTTTAAGCGTCCATCGCACTAGATCGCACAAATTACAAAAAAAACTTGGCTAATGTTAATTTTCTGAATCAGGAACATTTAAAACTCTTCATCTTGACTTCGACTACTATAATTATGCATTAAAACATTGTGATATAGTATGGTTGGACACGTAATATTAAAAATTAACTCATCAAAAAATTTACTTATAAAGTTACATTCACAGCGCCATTGACGCCTTAAAGCGTCGACTAGTGTTGTGACTACCCCCGAATGGAAAATAAAAAATATAATAGGTAGGTAGTTTCAAATATGGTGACTATATACTCTTTGATGGTGACAGTCAAGTTGTAATAACGTTCTAGATTACTCTACACTAACCGTCGAAAGCGAGACGTGTATTTTTGATTCCGAACAAACTTAATACTTAATGACAAGCATATTATTGTTTCGCATAATTTTGATGTTGCGCTTGGACCGTAATGGAGAAGACTGGTAAGTTTACGTTCGTTTTCTTTGACTTACATTGATTTAATAAAATATTATTAGCATACACATTATGTTCCGCCTTTGCTTGAAAAATTATTATTCCTTGAGTAAAAATATTTTCAAATTTTGAGATAGGCAGAGGCCAACCATTCGAATGTCAATAGATCAAATGATATAATGATTAACTATAAAACTATTTAAGTGCAGCCAACATGTGTAACGTATTAAGTATACGTGATTTTACGTAAAAATATTATATTGTTCGATAAAATATTAAATAAAAATGATAAAAATATTATATTTATATTGCCTATTGCATTTTACACAGATTTGAAACGCCCAAGAGAGCTATCGCCAAGCATCCTACCCCAAGTTGCACTCAAACCTAAACCTACACCAGCAGCAACTTCTCAACATATTAATGTTAAAAAAAATATCACAACACCATGTTTGGAATGTAATAAACATCAAAGTGATGATAAAAGGAACTACTATTTTTGTCAATTACTAAATGAAGAATTCATGTACATTAAACTTTGTTTTCGTTCACGTTGTTATAAGAAAATGTTAAATTTTTAAAAACTTTTACGAAATAGATTTATCAAATACAGAGAAACAATAGGTAAACATTATAATAGGTATCGATATGTTTAAATAATTAAAAAATAAATAATATTCATAATACAGTAAGTTTTTCTACATATTCATCATTTACTAACTAATACCTAGGTATTATCTTTGTGTGCAGTACCGACTGTTGATCTATAAATAAAATTGAATTGCCTAATTATTTTCCTTGTCACATTATATTTTTCCATTTACTTAAATAAACATCGACAACTTTATTCGAACATTACTACTCATCACACGCTTTCCTATGTCGTGAACGCCGTTGACGACTTAAAGCGTCCGCCTATGACGTCACAAGCGAGAACATTGGTAGTTATAGTGTTGGGATTTGACGGTAGAAAAAGATAATATTTTATGAATATACCTTCGGGACATAAATTATTATAATAACTGCAATACGTGTTTTACTAGCACATAATTTTGGGTTACGCGTCTTTAATAAATTGATAAATACAAAATATGGATCACGATGACCTACTTCGTATTTTAGAAGGTGTCGATGATGTTGGAATCACAATTGAATCTGCACGCCACATGCCAGCGTATTTACCGGATACAAAAAAAATACGTTGTAAATTATGTAGTAATTCAAAACGCAAAAGGCGAGATACGAGATTTTGGTGCGAAATTTGTAAAGTGCCTCTTTGTGTTACATGTTTCCGTGAGTATCATGAAAAAAATATCTGCGCTAGCGCAAACATATTGTCATAATTTTAAATAATAAATATCGCCAATTATTAATAAATCTAATCACATCACTATCTATGTTACGTTTTAATCACAAAATTTCCCCTCTCCTACGCCATTGACGCTTTAAAGCGTCGACTAGTTACGGGATAATAAGGTAATCAGTTATTTTTTTATTCTTACAAAATCAATATTTATAGAGGCATATATACTTAATAATGATATAGTAAAGTTTATTAGTTGATTATAGCTAAATCTTCAGTGGTACAAGCATAACTTTATTTGTAAACCACGCACAAGCAAAATGTATCGATGTTTTATCGATTTACTTTTTTCCATCACTATTTTTTTGTAGGTTAATATAAGGAATTTATTGCTCGGCGTAGGGAACATAGTTTTGCGTAATTAGCGTGGCGGTCAAAGGGTTAATGGCAAGATAACCTTTTATTGTCTTCAAAATTTTATATGAATTAAATTATATTTTGATGTTGTCTCTAAATTGGTTAAGTATAATTTCTATCTCTACTGTAACCCTTATAGTGAAACAAAATACTGTTTTGTACAACAAAACTATAGATAATACTAAACAAACCTTCAAATTTGGGAAAATTAGACAGATTAAGACAAGATTGTGTGATGTCTTAGTGTTGCACAGGATACAATTAGTAAATTGTAAATTGTGCCACTAATCCACAGCAATGGTTAGTATAGGATGATGGAAAATACTGAAATATTTATTTATAATTAATAACATTTATTACCAAATACTACCAATGCCTCAAATCAGTCTTTTAAAAATTATAATCAGTCGTTAATCAGTCAAAAGCAAGCTTGAGCAAATGAGTTAAACTTTCTAACGTTCGTTTCTAACTTATTCACAGTCGCTATCGTATTCATATTCCTCGTTGCTGGTGGAGGATATTATTAGCGACTCGTAAAAAGTGACAGTAAATCTGTTTTTTTACGATTTGCTATGGCTGGTGGTCCAGAATAAGCTTTTATCAAAGTTAACGAAGTATTTTCTTGTACGAGTATATGGCTCCTTTGTTTCCTTCTTGTGTTAACAACTGTAAAACCATCATCCGCAAATGAAGTTTTATAAGCAAATGTATACGGATTATCTTTTTTTATTTGAACACTTTTTATCTCACCCCATTCAATTTTTTGTCCATTTTCGTCTATGTTGAAGTTTTTCCCTATATCTATAGAGACAGTTTCTTCAGGTCATAATACTGAGATATTTGAAATTGTCCTACTATTGAAATCAGTTATTATTTTCATCTTTAGGACATCTTCAGATATCTCTGTAGAGCACTAAAAAAACTAAACCTTTGATCCTACGCATTAGATATCTTCAGATGTCTGAATCTTGCCCATTGCTGGATAAAAGATTGCTTAAAATGTCATGCTATGACATTAAATTATTTAGGACTAGGTTGCGTTTTCAAGATGACCGCTTATTTTACAGGGTTAAGTTCCTTTTTTTATACATGACTCAATATTTATCTCACTTTGATTTTTTTTTAAGATGTCCTACTATTGAACTAGGGCAGCGATATTTAGCATTTAAATTATCATTTTGCTTGTTTAATCACACTAAAAATTAATGTATTAATTTAATTGTTTATTAAAAGCACCTTGTTTAATCGGATTCTCCCAAGTAATAAAGGTGGTTGGGGAGTTATTATTTTATAATACTGGTTACGCAACAAAAGCTGTCTCATTGATATTTCGCCATTTTGACATGTATTGCTATTCTTGTTGAACTCATAAGCCGGTCTCGCTCAGTCCTACGGCATACAGTGATTTTCAAAGATTTATTTCAAAATTTATCGCTTTGTTCGACTAAAACGGTTGGTTGTTCTATTCGGAACTGTAGGAGTAAAAGTGTAAAAGGTGGCACTTTAAGATATTTTTCATCTTCAATCTGTAGCCAATGAATGGCTGCGCTATTGTGGACCTAAAACAACCATTAAATATGGTAAGTGTCTATGTAAAATTACTAGTTCATTTGACACGTAGTGTATTCATTCTGTAATGCTAAATGGCGGTAGGTAAGCTTTATTCGTATTATATCTAGCATTAAACCTCAAGAGACGTAGCCAGTTTACATCTACTTATAAAACGTTCTTATTTGTTAAGCGAAATTCGCGCGCTTTTTCTCTATGGTGTAGTGACGGGATAGGTAGAATAGCTTATATGTTTATAAGAATACTGCTTAGAAGTAGTTTTAAATCGTTAGCCGTGAAATAAACATAAACTAAATAATAAAAATTAAGTAGATAAGTGGGTTATAAAATTTCCCCAAACTATAAAGTTTGAGAAACATTGATAGTAGTGATGACGTAGGCGTGTGTTCGCTGTGTTTCGGAGTGCCATACCTGGCGAAGCTTATTATTATACCATGGGCGACAGTCTTGTACCAGACGCGGAGCGAAGGGGTCGGTTGAGACACAACCAACCTCACTGCGTTTTACTGAATTACTAGCTGTCGCCCGCGGCTCCGCCCGCGTGGATGTCGGTTATCACGAATCGGGGTATGAAAAATAGATGTTGGCCGATTCTCAGACCTACCCGATATGCCCAAGTCTAGTTTAAATTAGGATGATGTCGCTGCGACATAATATAACTATACTGACTACTCAGAACAAAAAATATAATACCATTTAAGCTCACAACTTGGCCAACAACAAATGCAACAACTTGCCTACATTCTACATTGAGATGTGATGGAATATCACTTTTATTCTACCTCACCCAGAACCAAAATGAAAACCAACTTACCACACGCTGCAGTGTACAGCTCATGGACACCATCGGAGGCTTTCGGGAGCCATAACGACATGACTTTCCTTCCCATACCGACAGGAATGACCTACGAAATATTAGAACTTTCAATTATAATTCGTCAATTATATAGCGGGTGGACTTTTGTGATGGCACAGTAAGGGCTTTAACTTAGATACTTTAAAAATTGTTATCTTCCAGATCCATAATCTATTATATTATAATTGCGAAGGTAACTCTGTCTGTTACGCTTAAACCACTGAACCGATTTTGATAAAATTTGGTAAAGAGATAGATCAGACCTTGAGAAAGGACAAAGGCTTTGTTTGGTCGCAATAATCGGCGTCCACGCGGGGTTTTTATAAATAATTTCCTGGTAACGGTTTCTTGTAAATATAGTGGTTGAAGTATCCTTACTGTCCCATCTCAATCCATCATCAAAATCCATTCAGAATATAGTGAATAATAATAAATAATAATAATATAATAATAATAATAATAATTTATTTATTTATCAAAAATGGCTGTACATTGGGTTATTACTAGTTTTACAAATAAGGTCGAATATAACTAATTTAAGTATAATAATATCTACATTATGAAAAAGTGTAACACTGTATATGGTAAGAATTTAAAATATAATACCTAATTACATTAACAATTTGGGACCTACCTGACCTAGGTATATACCTGAATAAATCATATTTAGTGAAAGAGTAATAATTATAGTCCTACTTACAAGTGTAAGAGCGCTAGCAAGGACCAGAGAAATTGATACAAGGACTAGCAGTGCTCCAAGTCGCAGTGGGAACCACGACACTCGCACGTAGGGCTCAAATCCAGCGGGGCCGTCGCGGCGCATTAGTGCCTGGAATAAAAGTTTTATTCAATTAACTAATTGCTTGCTTGCTTTGCTTTTGTGTAAAAGGAAGAAAGTGTGCCAATATTTGTATGCAGTAATGACTATTTGCATTGATATTGACATTTCCGTGCCTCAGAGAGCACATTAAGCCGTTGATTCTGGTTGCCATGTAATCATCTATGGAAGTCGTTACGGGTAGTTGCTCATCAATTAGTTGTAGAGGTCACATGGCAGTAGCTTCCCGGAAAATATCGAAGTTCAGCCGTATCACAGTTAGACTGGAAAACTGTGTTGGCTAAAATTTCGAGAATGATTATCACGATAATTTGGTCTAGTAATTCCGAATATTCTGTACTTAACTACTGGTTGCTCTAAAAGGTAAGGACTTATAACAACCAAATGAAAAATGAATATTAAAATATATATATATATATCCTAGCGATTGTGTGAAAGTAGTTTTAATTACAATATTATTGTGACATAGAGCTGATCTGATGATAGAACTGGAAGCTGGCCATAGGAACTGGCCATAAACGACGCAACCCCATCGAGTTTGGGCTCATTTGATTCGTCTGGACGAGAGAAAAAGGTTTTTTTTTTTTAAGTAAGGGACTTGTTATTGCAATTTTCTTTCGTCTCGCACCTAACGTAAAGTGCGGATCCGTGGTGGTGAGCCACGGGGATCATGACCCAACTCTCTCTTGTGCTGTTTGTTTACTTAGATGCATTATAATTAATCAAATAGGAGTAGGTACATCCCTACCAGACCTCGACTTTAGGACCCCTGATTTGAATCCTAGATTCCACCACTACCTGGCTGATCCTGTTAAAACTAAATCCGAAGAAGACGAATTGCTCACCAGTTTATAATTCAATTGTTTCACATCATCTCCTTGCACCTACCGCTAGATGGGTAGGTTACCGTCAGTTCGTACCTGGTGAGCTGCGCCTAACTGGCGGGGCGTGTGCGGCATAGGCTGGTCATGGCGGGCTTCCCCAGTAAGTAGGACCGCAGGTACGATATCGCTAGATGAATGGGTTACCGTCAGTTTGTACCTGGTGAGCTGCGCTTAACTAGTGAGGCGGGCGTGGCGAGTCTGGCATAAACTGGAGGTGGCAGGCCGCCCCCAGTATGTAAGACCGCAGGTACGATACCGCTAGACGAGAAAGTTACCGTCAATTTGCACCTGGTGAGCTGTGCCTAACTAGTGAGGTGGACGTGCCGGGTGCGGCATAGGCTGGTCGTGACGGGCTTCCCCCAGTAAGTAGAACCGCAAGTACGATACCGCTAGATGAATGGGTTACCGTCAGTTCGTACCTGGTGAACTGCGCCTAACTAGTGAGGCGGGCGTGGCGAGTCTGGCATAAACTGGAGGTGGCAGGCCGCCCCCAGTAGGTAGGACCGCAGATACGATTCCGCTAGATGGGTAGGTTACCGTCAGTTCGCACCTGGTGAGCTGCACCTAACTGGTGAGGTGGTCGAGGCGGGTGTGGCATAGGCTGGTCGTGGCGGGCCTCTCCCAGTAGGTAGGACCGCAGGCCTAGGATACCCGCCGCGCATAGGCACCACGTACGCACGCCTGCTTTTAGCCATGTACGCGTGTGTGATTGTTCTAGCAGAGCTGGCAGAATTACCTGGAGAAGAAAGTAAGGTATTTTTGATTTATTTTTATTGTAAAGAGTAATCATCAAGCCTCAAGAGTAATCATCATGACAGCCTCTGTGGCGTGGCCGTAGTGAACGCGGCCGTTATGCGGGAGGCGTGGGTTCAATCCCAGCTCAGTACAAATATTTTTATATGCGTGTATTTGTATTGCTCTGGTCGTGCCTCGGAGAGCATATTAAGCCGTGAATCCCGGTTGCCATACGATCATATATGAAAAAACTTAGAAAGGTTAGGACGAGACGGAGCGATATGAAAGAATGATCAACAAATCATTATCAATGGTGAAAATTTAATGGGATATACATTATATACACCCCTGTTAAACCCCGAATGATTAGGCAAAGGTGTACTTCAGGTCCCACCTAATAAAGCGAAGTAATTCCATGAATCATTTGAGGGTACTCAGATTATAACAAAACGTACTTAAGCGGGTCAGAATTGTAACTAACCAAAACTTCAACACAACATGCAGCCATTTGATACTTCTGTGCCCCGAGCACGAATAAAATTCGAATCGTAACGTAAACCTTTCGAAAGAATGGAGCATTGCGCTTATTAAAACTCGCCTATCTTCATACACAATATGTTATTCTCTGGATGTCATTACCTTTTTGGAAAGCTCAACAAACGCACAAGATATTTCCGTAATTTGTACGCTTACTGCCATAATATTTTTTGGGATAAATAACAATTACTGAAAAGCAAGGTAAAAACCCTTTTTTTTTAAATTTGCACTTGAAGGTTTAAGGAATTTGAATCTAGTTAATTTAAAACTCTGGGTTAATACGGCAAAAACTCAAAAGGTAATTATTTTAAAACTATTGATTTTGGCCATAACTACATAACTCTAACACCTCCTAGCAGGAATACGTCGAATTACCAGTAACCCTATAATCTTCATTTTATGAGCTAGAATAGTGTAGCACCAATCACACCTACCATTGTTTTAGGTTGAGTCTTGAAGATCGCCGTATTCTGTTAATTGTTTCGGTCCAAAAAAATGTAATTAATACAACTTCTAAGTAACTAGCACTTACGAAAATGATGACTATTTGAAAAAAAAGTTTATAATTATTAGGTAAAGCCTTATGCCTCATGGTTACTTGTGAAAAATCTTCGGAAATAAAATGTGCCAAGGGAATCAACTCCTTGACCTCACCCCCGGCCTTGCACTGCGACCCACAGACGGCGTGCGGTTTAGTCGGTTCGAGTCCGACATAACCTCCCCCTCCAGCACCGGCGGGGATGGTATCCGTGGGGATATCCCGCACGATAAAAAAGACAATCAAATGAATACGTCGACCTTGATCGTCCTTCAAGATTCACCCATTATCAGGTGTCATCATTAATTACTTAACCACATCAATATAAATGACTTGCGAAATTCATAACTAAACAACAAACAATATTAATTCACATACATTACAGTCTCGTTTTATTCATGTCATGCAACATTTAGAGTTACCAATGTGGATTTCTTTGCCACTTGTTCATTTAACATTCACATAAATAAACATATTTGTGAAATATTTATAAAAGCATGAGAACTGATAAAAATGTCAGTCTGTTTTGTACTGTACTTACAAAGTGAATTTGTAAAGCATGAGAACTGATAAAAATGTCAGTCTGTTTTGTACTGTACTTACAAAATGAATTTGTATGGGTCAACGTTAACATAACAATATGAAAGTGATACATGCATAACATAAATTGATTTATTAATTAACTCCATTATTGATATCAATGTACTACAGGTTATTGACACTTGTCGAAGTACTGATTAATTTATGTAGTTATGTATATATGTAAGTATGTTATGTATGTATGTATGTCAATCAATTAATCCATCAATTAGCTTATCGCTGTCTGCTGCTGGACATAGGCCTCTCCCAATGTTGGGAGATTTAAGCCTACTGCTTCCATGCTGGCCAGGCAGGTTGGTACAGAGATTTTTTCTAGTTTTCTTTCTCTCACCGTGGTATCATCTGCATATTTTCCCACCATTTAGTCACCTATTAGGACACCTTTAGGATGAGAGGGGTGGTGATACTTGTATTTCCTCTTAATCACACATGGTGATCTATTTTTGAAATGTATGTATGTATGTTTAGAAAATGTAAGTATTTAAATATGGCTATCCCCATTCAAGAAAGAACCAACAACAAAAAATATATATTCATAACTAACCTATGATCCATAGAATAAATATTATGATTATGATTATGAAGAGCAAAAAAAAACATAAAATTGCCGATTATTTCTGCTAGAGAGATTTGTGGTAAATAGATTGCACGTAGGTACTGTAAACATCTAGAAGTTACTTGCACAAAAATTGCAGAATTCGCTTGTTTTAAGACTAGTAGGCACTTCCTGCAAGTAATTATGCCAGTACGTTGAAATCCGTTTACAGTAGCGGCAGGATTTCTATAACAACTCTCTTGCGTAAGTAATGGTGAAATTATCGCATGCAAGCTTTAACAAATGGTAATGTCATTGTGATTATCCGTTATAGACAATAAAAAACGGTAATTAATATATATTTTTAACACGCTACCCGTCCCGGTATTGCGCGAATTCAATAACCCGTTCAGCAAGTTTATTTAATACTAGATATGCTTGCGAATTCGTCTGCGTACATTAGGTCCCTATTCTAGAACTATACTTAGTTCGGCATCTCGATTTATCTGAGGATACATTATATAGACAGATTTGACAGATGGTGTACTCTATACAATCCTTTCTCAGATTAATCAAATTCAGAACTGAGTACCATTCTAGAATTCAATTTATTTGCTTCCGTGAAAAGTTTTCTAAAATAAAAGCAGCATAACTAATACTAATAGCTGATGTTAGCCAGTAAAGGTCCCGCCAAAATCGACTTAGCCGTAACTGAGAATACCTAAACCAAACATTACAATAGCCATACAAACCTGAAGTAATAGTAATTCGAGGCTAAGTTCATTGACCGGGGCTTCCGTGTGTACTGCTACGGCGTAAGGCAGGAATCCAGGCATGACGTATTTGATGACCCTGATGGGTAACCACAGCATGAAGAGAACCGCCGTACCGAATATCATCGCTGATACCACCAAACGGCGAATATGCGACCACACTGACAGGTGGATCATTTCCTGGTAAAAAAAATAAAGAATGTAAGTACTGCAGAAATAGGATTTCACAAGGTCCCTTTTTTAATGTAGATCCCGTTATTTACGGGAGAGATCATTAGTAAGTATTTTTTTTATATAGGACACATCAATTTGACTGTACCTCGCCTGATGGTAACTTGAAGGCAAAGTCTTAGGAAAGAGGGCCACCATTATATACCTGTGCCATGTTAACAATGGTGGCACTCAGCTCGACGGCCTCATCAGATGCTTTTTCACGCCCCGCTTAAAGGACCCGGGACTGTAGGAAGAGGGAAACACTTAAGCTAGCAAGGAATTCCAGGTCTTAATGGTGCGACAAAGGAAAGAGTCACCGAACCGCTTGGTTCTTGAAGGAATGTTCTGCACCGTATGCGGGTGACATCTAAGTCCTGCAAGTGTTTTCCTGTATAGGAAAGGAGAGGGTAGGGACTAATTGGAATAGCTCATCATAACATTCACCATGGTAAAAACGGTAAAATACTACCAAGGAAGCAACATCTCTACGCATCTGCAGAGGCTCGAGGGTACTCGTGACCTCAAGATTTCCGATAATGCGGACCGCATGTCGCTGCAACCTGTCGAGAGCATCTAATAAGTACTTTGCGGATCCATCCCAGAGATGCGCGCAGTATTCCACGCAGGAACGAATTTGTGTCTTGTATAGAAGACACCGTTGCTCCGGCGTGAAATACCGTCTCACTCTGTTCAGGACTCCGAGTATACGCGAGGCTGTTTTGATGATACTCTCGATGTAGTTTTTGTTATTCAGTTTGCAGCGAACATACATACCGAGGATATTGAGTTGTCCTGCAGTGGCAGTGGCGTGCTATGAAGAGTGGGAAGGGGAAGGAAAAAAGATACCTTTGCTGTACCTGCGTCTTCTTGGCATTGAACTCGACCAAGTTCTCAGAGCCTCATTGGGAAATGTGTTTCAGGATCCGGTCAAGCTCAGTGACAAGAAGCTGCCTTTTTTCCGCGATATGCGTCTGCTTATCCGCAGGACGTCCATGCAAACTCCCGTGCAAGGTGCTATCATCCGCATAGCAATGAATGCCGGCATTTACCTGCAAGAACTCCGAAGCTCGTCCATCACAAAGGACGCGAATACGGCGCTCCTGCAAGAAGCCGGCAACCCAGTCGCACAGTCTAGGGCAGACCAAAGGCTGGTAGCTTGGAAAGAAGCGATTTGTGCCAAACTCTATCGAAAGCTTTGGCGATGGCAAGACTAATTGCTAATGAGTCGCCGTGTTTGTCCATAGCCTCACCCCAAATATGGGTAACATACGACAGAAGATCACCCGCTGAACGTTTTGGCCTGAAGCCATATTGCCGGTCATTAATTAGGGAGTGATCCTCAAGACTCATCGCGTGATACCAGAATTGCAAAACACCAGATTCGCTATATGCCAGATATGCACAATACCAGATTCGCAAAATAACAGATTTTGTACAGTCAAAATGCAATTTAATAATAATAGAAATACCTCCGTAATAGTTGCTTTTACCTTATTAGTGATTCCTCATTAATAAATCTAATCTTTGTAGACAAACTTCCACCGTGATTTTATTATTGACGCAAGCTGTTACAATTTTATTAATTTCGTCATCTCGCTCTATAATTTTAAATTTCTTTTCTGGCCAGGACAAAAAAAAGCATTCTTCCTAATTTTTTCATCTTTTAAAAGTGCTTCTTCATACATACAGTATAGTATGAATTCAATTGATTACGACTGTATTTGTGTTGTTTTGCGTTTCTGTTGTATTGCATACCCGTTATATAGCGAATCTGGTGTTTTGCGATTCTGGTATTACGCGATTAAGCCATCCTCAAGGTGACGCATGAGCTGTATATTGATTATGTGCACAAACACCTCGCTCAGCACTGAGGTGACGGCTATGGGTCGATAGTTGTTTGGGTCTGAGCGATCCCCCTTTTTGGGGATCGGCTGTACATTCGCCTCTTTCCAAGTCGAAGGCACTAAGGCACTGTACCAGAGCTTTAGGACAGCCGGTACAGCCGCGCAAGCATTGGAGACAACTCCGCTGCACATTTTTGCAGAACCACCGCTGGAATACCGTCCGGACCACTGGCTTTCCGGACATCGAGTGACTGCAGTACTGCTCGGACAACGCGTTGCCTGATACGAATATTAGGCATTGCATGGTCGTTACTGATGGGCAGTGTCGGCGGCTCCATACAACAACCATCGACTCGGGAGTTGGACGCAAAGAGATTAACCAGCAAATTTGCTTTCGAAAGCTGGCAAAGTTGGCTTGCATGGCCAGTTTAGCCAGTCGCCAGTAGCCACGGTTGCCCGCGGGATGCGCCACTAGCTCCTGACCAAACCGCGCTATGCGCTGGGCATCCGCTCTGACGTAAGCCCTCTTGCAGAACTTGGTCTCTAGCCGCCGGCAGTCGCTGCGAGCCGATGCTCTTTCAGTGGAGATTGACCCTTAACCACTAAGTTACCGAACAAGTAATTCTTCATGATAAATACTAACCTGCACAGGACTGAAGTCAGGATCATTCAAATTCTTCAAAAACCATAAAACACCAGGTCTTAGCACTTCTCTTAATAACAAAATGAATGACGCGAAGTAGTACACATAGACCATGCCCACGAGCCAGTGAATGAACATGAGGGTCCATGGCGCTGCGTGTAGACTTGCCTCGCGGTCTTTAAGGGTCGCATCGAACATTGATAGGGAGCATAGGTCTAGCCACCATCCACATACTAATGGTATTACGCCAATCTGTAAAATTAAGATAAAATAATTAAAAATAAATCGATTCAAATAGGAAAAGTTTTTGAATCAGCCTAGGCGGGGTTTGAATCCGCTAAACTAGCAGAGCTCGCCCAAACCAATTCAAATTTCTCCTTCTATATCTGTCTTTGAGGCAACAGTGAAGTGTCTACCAATACTCTTACGAACTATCGGAACCAATGAATGATTTTTCAATAATTTTTAAACATTGATTTTTGACTACACCGCCCATACCTACAATTTCAATTTTTTATATTTAGATTGACGCCCAGAGGTTGGCATAGAAACTTTCAAATGTCCAAGATGCATATGCTTATAAGGGAATATTTGCGGCTTTAAGTTCCATCTTAGACGTTGACTTTTTGAGGTTATAAATAAGGTATGAATTAAAAAATCCCGGTTCAATCTTCAAAAATTATAACCCCTAATAACCAAATAGATTGTGTTACTTAATAGATACCTTTATATCATTATTAATTCGTTTATGTACAGCAAGTACCAAATAAAAATATAATTATGTAAGTGTACCTAACTCAATTATCAAGTAGTATTTACTATCTTGTAAAATGCACATGTACTTAATCTTTTAATAAATATTATTGTAAACATTGATACAAAAGAATCTTAATAAGTATTATAAAGTAATAGATAACGATTTTTTTAAAGAATACTCGTAACCGAAATTACTATTGGGAATAATTCGCAATTAACCCCCCACAAGGTAAGCTAAATTGCCGGTGTTAAGGTTGGTTCACGTCAGGAGTGGTCAGGAATCGAACCCACGACCTCTCTGCCATAAGGCCGAGGAATGACCTCCTTATCTAACTACGTACCTACGATGTTTGTTATTGTTATCGGCCACGTGTACTAACTGGCCAATCAAAAGACCAATAAAAGGACAAATTCACCAATGACACTAAGCGCTTTGAGCCTGTGAATAATTTAATCGAATCTATGATTGGTTAATTGGCGCGTCTTCGCCACCGTCGCGCCCCCCGTTTTCCGCCAAACAGCTCCAAAAACGAGCCTAAGTACATTGTCACTTGTCACCGCTGTTCACTATTAGTACTCAATCCAATCCCTTCAGGATAGCTGAACGGACCTAGATGAAAATGCAGCTGCTCTGGCGTGATTGAGTAACCAATATCCATCGATCCAAACTTACGCATAATAAATAGTAGGTGTGTACTGTATGAAGGCATGCTAGATTTACGAGACAGATGAACTTTAAACTCAATAAAAAATAAAGAACCGACTTGTAAACGACGATAAAAGAATCTTATTTGGTTTTTGACGTCAATGTTTGTAAATTAAAAACCACTGTTCATTAGTATAAGTAAGTATAAGTATACTTATAAGTTATACCTACTTATAGTATTGTGATGCATAAGTAAACGATAATGTGTGCTAGTGGCGAGGGGTCCCCTCAGCACGATTTCTGCCGGTTTGCTCTGCAAAGTGAAGTCATGGTAAAGTTCACACTTATATTCCACATTTCCACCGTATAGACTTTTGAAAAAACTCACCCTTCGCCACTAATTGGGTGCAATACTTTATCATACTCTGATTAAAACCTATAACTTTCTAGAAAATGAACTAATGTCCAGGACGACCAGGTACGGAGATGTATAAAAATGTTAACCGGCCCGAAAACTTTCACTACCCAATGAAGGATCGGCACTTGTTACCGCTAAATGTTTACAAGTTAAATACCTAATTACTGTTACATGACGAAATAGAGCTGCTACTTTATTTTTTATCCTTTTCGATAACTCAACGTTCCATTAATCATACATTTAGTTGATCCTACTTTTTGCTGGCACGTATTTTTAACCTTCGGTACCTAGATGTGGATGTAACACCGTAATCTAATAATTTAATTAACTCACATCAATTTAGTAGTAATCCGTGTGGGAACGAAGCACGATCAAAGTATACAAGTATCACAAGGGTGTAACCCCATCAAGGGTGTAAGAGGCGCGACTAATAGAAAAAATGCAGACGATGTCACTGCGAGGGACGGAAAAATTCGAAATAAAACCCTGTACCAACCCGTTTGGCCAGCGCAGCGTGGAAACAGTAGGCTAGGAAAAGCTTCCCAACATTAGGAGAAGCCTATATACTGAAAACTTTATTGGGTATCGGAACCGCACGTTTAATTTTTAGATTTTACCCTAAATTTCGTTGAACCTACGTTCCGTTAACCTTAGGTTTAGTTAATCCTAATTATAGCCGACTTCTTTTAAATTAGCCAAAATCAATTTACATTAACACAATAGCGACCTAGTGATCGAATACTGAAAACTTTAAACATTTAACCTATGGACTAAGTAAGGGAGAAGAAGACCAGCTTATTATTCCTAATATTGTGGTAGGTATATATGTATATTGTATAGTACATGTAGCACTAAAAAAAAACATTTATAAGGTCAAGAACCGGTAAGGATCGACCAAAGCGTATATTATGTCAATCAGATTCTAAGATCTATCCTAGCTTGGCCTAGTCAACCGTAGAGCATGCATAAAAATAAAACAATTAGGCACAAATAGAAGAAATGAATGCCAGGCTCGTAGCAATTAAAAACACGTGGTTTCTCCCTACACTGTAAACAATTCGTTTAACTACTCCGTTTTGTCACGTTTTACTCAGTGAAACTCATGTTGCAATATTTATTTATAATATAATAGCTGAAATCTAAGCTTAATTTAGTCAAATATTATCTTAACCAACTTGCCTAATTATTATCTATTCTTTGCGTTAACCACGGAACAGAATTATCCAATTATTAATTATCTTATTTACTAGCTGATAGCCGGCAAACTTCGTACCGCCAATATTTTTCCGCACGCGGGGCGACAGATCCCGTTCCCGCTGTACCCTCTACTATATTAAACATGTATTATACATTTATACCTTCCTCTTGAATCACTCTATCTATTAAAAAAACCGCATCAAAATCCGTTGCGTACTTTTAAAGATTTTAGCATACAAAGGGATGTAGGGACAGAGAGAGCGACTTTGTTTTATACTATGTAGTGATTCTGAACCTGAACTCAATTATGCGTACCTAGTACTGCGTACATATAATAGTAGTTTATGATACTGTTGCATAATAAGGGTTCTTATAACACGAGTGTGTTTTAAAAAAACGAGCTGTAGGCGAGTTTTTTTATATTATCACACGAGTGTTATAAGACCAAGTTATGTACAGTGTCATACACTACTTTATCTACTCTCATACTATAATACATAAACTAATTTATTTTACAAACCAAACCAAACTTTGTTTAATTTAAATGTATAGAACAAAAAAAAAAAATGTTCGCGCCAAGGCGCAAACGTCGATTGCGCATGCGTGTTTCTTTTTTTTTCCCGAATCTTCGGATTCTTTTTTTAAAGTAGAGGTTTAGTCCAGATGGAGGTTGTATAGGTGTATCGTTATGATTAAAAAGTTATTTTATGATATAGGTGTCCATACAAGACCTGTATCGTAATAAAACTTTTTTTTTGGCCTGTGCGTAATGTGTGTCATAAGAGTTTTGATTTCAATTTTATAATCTTTGTATTATAGTATCAGAGTAGATAAAATAATTAACGATGTTAGAGTACCGTGCGTGGTCCAAAAAACAATGTGCTTCTTCAATGAACAGAATTCATAAAAATATACCTACATAACAATTGTGTTTGTGTTTAATGCGACCAATAGAATTTTTCTTTGCCTTTTCTTATCGTAATTCAGGGCACTGGCAAGTATTTTCCACAATTTCTTGCAGAGGAACTGTATCCACTGACTGCAATTACTCTATATGCACGTTAAGAAAGACTATATTTTCTTGTTTAACGTCATTATATTACGAAGCAAGGTGAATAGGTATCACAGCAAAGTATGTTTAAAAAGAGTTATTAATATTAATAAATTGTAATAATGTAAACATACGCTGAAACCTTCCGCATCGGTATCAGTAGTGCCTAATAAAAATTACTTTGTTCCAACCAAACACAGGCATTGACTTTTAACATTGTTAACATTGTATTGAGGTTGATACTCTTAACTTAACCATATGAGTCGATGAGAAAGTGTATTAATTGTACATTTTATAATGAAACAGGGACACTAGTATTCTTTTTCGAAAGAATTTTAGTTTCTTTTTATACACAGGCAACTTCGCCACCCCCTCCCTAACCCCTTCAGCTTAGCAAGCTCAATTGCTTGCATTCGGAGTGGGTTTCACTTCGGTGGTATAATGGCCAGGATTCGAACTCGGGACCTTCGATTGTAAGGTCGACATCTTAACCATAAAGCTACCGAGGCTACGCTATTCTATTTTACAAACGAATTCTCAACATTTCATGGCAGATCTGGATGCCTTCTGATTTTTTATTATTTATCGGATACTACTCGTTGTATAGTAATAGTAGTAAATAGTAGTAAATAGTAATAGGTACTTATGAACATCTTATAGCCTTGGAAATATTAATAGAGTGCATTTATTAACGTATGGGATAGTGGCATCTGGCCTTTATCTTTGGACTTCACAGTTTGTCATCAGTGGAATGATGTCAAGTTGACGATACAAAACTAAAAGACGAAACCAGACCGAGTTGAGATGAAAAAGTAACAAGTACCTTAAATATGTTATGCGCACTGTGCGGTATAAAATGAACTTCATCCCACGCACGCTCAAGCTGTGGGAATGAACTCCCTGCTGTGGTTTTTCCAAGCTAATACAATATAGGGTTCTTCAAGAAGGGCATTAGGTTTTTACAAGGTCGGCAATACGAGAGTGACTCCCCTGGTGTTGCACACGCCTGCACTGAACTTTGTACACTGCACACTGAACGCTATTCACTGATGGTTTTAAAACTGGTTTTAGTTTAGGTGCAGCTTTTTATGACCCAGAGAGAAACATAAGAAAATGCTTTAAAATTAATCACCATGTTTGCATCATGACATTGGAGCTCATTGCAATTTCGGAAGCATTTTCATATATCGATCAAGTTGAGTTTTCAAAAGCGGTAATGTTAACCGACAATCAAAGTGCTTTATTTCATTTTGTTAAATGTTCGAAGGGCAAAAGGGGTTTGCCAATCGCTTACACATTGCTACAAAAATCCATATAATATCACTAGAAAAATATCCAAATAAAATTGCAATGGGTGCACTCTCATGTCGGATTGGAGGGTAATGATGAGGCTGATAAATTAGCAAAGGTTTGGTCTCTTCAGGGGAAGTTTTTTTAAATTTGACCTTACTATAAGCAAATTATAAATTTTATATTTCCATAAAGTAATAGTAACGAGTTTATTATAGCTTTTTTGGAAAGAATATTTCGATGAACGATCAAAGGAAAAAGCAATTTGGTACAAAACTATCCAGAGTAAGCCTCTTAGTTGCCCTTGGTTTGGCCAGTCTAGCCTAAATAGAAATTTAGTTGTTACAGCTTCGAGACTGCGTGTTGTTTAACATGTGGCACAATAGACGATGCCTACCATTTGCTCTTGGAGTGTGAACAGAATCGTAGTGCTAGGGAACGACTGTTTTTAGATTTCAATGTGAAGATAGAAAGTATAGGCTCATTCAACAGTATTTTGTCCGCACCTCATTCGGATGCTGTAAAGTGTGTTTATGAGATGTGTAGAAATAATTGGTTAGTAGTTGTATTTAAGTTAAGATTAGTTGTCAATCAATAATGTTATTCTGTTATAATCACTGACATAAAAGTCCTGTAAATACAGAATGATAAATGCCATCGAAGGGGCGACGCTCGAAGTTGTCCAAAAATATGTATTCCTGGGCCAGGTTATCCAGCTCGGTAAAAACTACTTCGAGAAAGAACTAGCCAGAAGGATTCAGCTGGGCTGTGAACCATTTCGCAAACTACGTCGAGTCTTCTCTTCCCCCCTACCGCAATGCCTGAAAACAAAGGTCTTTGACCAGTGCGTCCTACCTGTTATGACTTACGGTGCCGAAACGTGGACACTAACGGTAAGGCTAGTTCATAAACTAAAAGTCGCGCAGCGGGCTATGGAGCGAGCTATGCTTGGAGTTTCTCTGAAGGATAGAATTCGAAACGAGGTGATCCGACAAAGAACCAAAGTTACCGACATAGCTCGCAGAATAAGCAAGCTGAAGTGGCAATGGGCTGGCCACGTCTGTCGAAAGACCGATAGCCGTTGGAGCAGACGAGTCCTAGAGTGGAGACCGCGAGAAGGCAAACGAAGGGTAGGACGCCCCCTAGCCAGATGGACCGATGACCTGAAAAAGGTGGCTGGGACGGACTGGATGCGGAAGGCGGAGGATCGTACGAAATGGTGCACATTGGGGGAGGCCTATGTCCAGCAGTCGACTGCAGTGGGCTAATTGATTGATTGATTGAAAAAGACGCCCATAGTCCAAGGTGACCACTTTCCATCGAATGGGTCGTGTACTAGTCTGCTACCTTAGTGGCATAAAGATGGCACCAGTGCTAGGCCACGCAGCATGATCACGATTTCCTACGACAATAGTTTGAAATTATGCATTTCAAACGCGATTTGGAGCCATTCAGTAATGGCCGGTCTGTACTTTACTAGTCAAGATCGATCTAATGCTGACTATACCATACCAAGTTTAAAAGGAAGACTGCCAATTGATTACGCAATGCATGGCATTTATTAGATACTGTTTACCAGACCAGATTTTAGATCGAAGTTGAAAAAAAACAGTCAGTTTTGGACATAACTAGGATGTATAGTGTACATACATTTGTATGACAAAAAGAACATAGATTCCGTCGATTACGAAACAACCTGCCTTAAGAAAATACGAGGCTGGCAGCGCCCCCTTCATCTCCTAACTATTTCATCCGTCAGTGATTGTTTGACTGATATATAGAAATGGAACGAGTTGCACGCTCTATACTCGAGCTATTTAGGTCATAAGTATGTTTATCGGATTTTAATATGGCGGTTAAAGCTGAATTATCGATAATGGCGTGTTCATGATTACCAAAACATTCAGACTATTCGCAATGTGTACCTACGCTATATAACGTTATCGTGCGAAAATACATGTTGTAGGATAATATCAGACAAATCAGCCAATCGCAATAGTCCTAGGATGGTTGCAAAACTCGGACGATAATAAATGCTTGATAGCACATAAAGTAGATTTCTACAATAATTGTTCGAACTATTTTTAGGATAATTGCGAAAATTGGATAGGCTGCGGGAGCGACTTTGGAATCACCGCAGATAGTTTAGGTTAGAAGGGTATAGCGGAAGCCAGCCAGGGCTCCGCAGCAGCCCCTCCGCCCTTAAAAATAGAAACGAAACAAAATATGAAATGTGTTATAGTTATCTCAGTCAATCAATGCTCATGATAGATGGTCATTCGCAACCTACTTAATGAGTTAAATTGTTGCAGTGCTCTTAAAAATTGCTGGGATGTATGCAAAAATCTGCCATGGTTTAAACATTTCAAACTTATTTGGTCTATTTTTCTAATGATCTGGCTTGTCTACTTGTTCCATAAAACAATCAACTTATGGTAAAGTCCAAATATATATTAACTATGTTGTATTGTACCATACTTATTTAAATATAATAAAAAAACTATGTTTAAAGAAACCAACTTCAAAAACTGAAAAGTATAAAATAACTTAGAGAATAATAACTTAGAGAATAATAACTGAATTTACAGATTAACTGATTTGTAAAATAAGGGCATGGAATAAGTAATCAAAAACAATGTTGAAAAAATACTGTAACATGCCAAAGACTAAAAGTTGGTTTTAAATCAATCTTTGCCTGTGCGAAGTCATTTATTATGAGCTCTGGCTTCTATTAAGTTGACAGATGATCAGTGTTTATTTATAAATATCAAAACACTGATCATCTTATCAATCACTTCACCAGAGAATTCATTTTGCCAATGATGTAATCTTGATTATGTGTATTGACTATTTTATGATGATTGATGATTTCTAATTAGATTTTGATTTAAATTTTTCATTGCTACTTTGTAGTGCTACTATTAACACTATTTGATTATTTGACTCACAATAAGAATTGAGTTAGTTCCTCAAAGAACCATTTCGAAATGTCACATACAATACATACATATCCGTAAACAGATTATGTTCTTGTTTCAATCAATCACTACATCAAATAACGATAAAAAGAATAAAGCAAAGTTTAAGCTTACCTCAACCACTGAAAGCAGCGCCACTTTTACAACCACATAGCAGAATCCAAGTGCCTTCTTGGCACTCCTTAGACGTAGCAGTGACGCCACTCCATGTAGCACTGCCAATATTGCTCCAACAAGTACATATCCTGCCAGTGCAGTTAATGGTCCGCCAAATGGACCTTCAGCATTCAAACCAGCTAGTGCAGCTCCCAATCTTCCAATGTGATACGGACAAAATGCAAACACCACTATGAACAATGTATTCAATGACACCACCCAAAACACATGCTCTAGGAAAACCATAGAACCATCTAACCCCAACAGTCTTGCCCAAGTCAGTTCTTCAGCTGCGGCACGATCCCATTCCATAGGATTCCAATTAACTTCATCACCTACTAGAGGATCTTCGGCCACCTCTGCATTCACCTCATCTCTCACCCCACCCTCATCTGCAGCCCCATCATTGACCCTATCATTATTATTATCTTGTAAAGGTATATCTTCAGGGGCTGGAACTGGCAAATTTTCCCTTTCCATCCAATCAGGGCCTCCACCATGCATAATTTGCTCTCTCAACCAAACAAGGCCAATAAATGCAAACAGTGTACAAGTAACAACAAAACATCCAGAGAAAACATCTTTAGCAAGGTTCTCTGCTGACACAATATCAAACGGCAGTGATATTACAGGGTCTAGCGAACCGGAGAATAGACAGCGGTATGTTCTACAGGCAGTTAGAGGCACAATACCGAGCCAGGCAAGTGCCACCAGAGTATAGTGAAGCCAATCCTTTACAGCTGATGCGACAGACGTCACGAGCCCGCCTACAACGTCACGGATCGGCAGTCTGCGTGGCATGTCAGGAGAATATATTGGCATGAAGGAAAATCGGTGGCCACATAACTCGCATATCTCCTTTCTGGAGTATCGCATCCACTGTACTAAGCACTCCTGGTGGATCCATTTTATTGAGCCGGTGCATATGCAAGGGTGAAACAGCGGCCGGTCCGAGGAAGCTTCTGAGCGGCAGAACCGGCAGAAGTCTGCGCCGGCCGGATCCGGATCCATCATTATCCTCAATCCAGTTTGTCTGGTTGATTATGCGATCTGCGAAAGTTGTTACGGATTATATGTTGAAATGAAAGCACACAACACTGTTAACACACCTCAATTATTAAAATCACACACCTTGACAAGTAAAATTATTAGACAATACTAAAAACTATAGATTTTAGGAAAAAATACGTATTTTCTTTGTTTGACAACCAGACTTTACCACTGCACAAGACAGGTCACAGCAAAAGCAATATTGCCATTACAAACAACTTATTTTATACCTCTCTGGCCTAGTAAATAATACCAAATCAAAATCTTATCATGCTTATTACAGGGAAACATAACTGTGCATTGACAAATAGCCAGTAGCCAGTAGCTTAGAAAATTTACACTAATCTAAGGCCAGTAGGCGGTGCCTGTGTCAGCCCGCGAGTTAGAAATAAATGACTTTTTTATTTCCTTATATCACTTATGTGGCAGACAAGGACACGGTCCACTTGATGAAAAGTGCTTACATACCGTGGCCTTTGAACGTATGCAATAAGTGCAACACCAGGGGAGTGAAACACACCAACACCAACCCTGTAGAACAGACTAACCTGGACTAACCCAAGCCAGCTGAGATAAACTGTTTAAATTACAGACCTATGCTTAATGCACTCCCCTGCTCTGTATCAGCTAGTCCACTATCCTTAACCGGCTAGGCTTCTTCCTACCAAACGCAACCCAATGTAACAGGGGAATGAAGAAGTAAAACACTCAATATTGCTGCAGTACGTTTAAAAACCTTTGTCTGTTCTGTGGTTGTACCATACCCGTAATGTGCCATTGACGTTCATAACATAAAAGCGATTTTTTTTACTTGCCATATAATATAAAAATAAAGACATTTGATAAAGTTGATCAGAATACTATAATCTATGGTTTGAACAGTGAAATGGGTTTTTTGGTTGGGTGACATTGTGCTTGCTACAAGTGCTCGTCTATTCCAAAAGAGATTTAACTGAAAATACTGTGTTGTTGAGGTATTTTATTGCTTTTGTATTGTTTGTGTGTGCTTAGATTACTTATACATTCTAGGTAAGTCCTTAATTTAACATTTAACAAAAATATTATTAAGTAAATATGGATAACGATCCTCCCGACCCTGGAGGGGACGAGGACCGATTGAGGTTGCTCCTCAATCGAAGTACCAGCTCTGCCACCAAGAAGCGTCCGAATGATGCACAGGGAGGTTCGGGTGCTGCTAAAAAAACTATAATAGATCCAAATGAATCCACTCCTTCGATCCAAACCACATATGTACATCCGGATCACGCAAATAAGCCTTCAACTTATTCAGACGCAGACTCAGGCCCCTTTTTAGTCCATGTTACTAGGGATGTCGGAGATTCCTCTTCAGGTACTGTTTTCCAGTCAATTAAATTCGGCCACTTTTTATCAAATAACAAAATTAAGAACATTGTTCCCGGAGGTGTAAAGCGAGTTGGCCGAAACAGAGTTTCGGTGGAATTCAAGTCTGCTAGTGACGCAAATTGTTTTTTAACTCATCCAGCTTTAGCACGTGCTAAATATGAGACCCTAATCCCCTCATTTGCATGTTCCCGTATGGGTATTATAAGGCAGGTGCCTGTGGAATGGACCTTGGAGGAGGTGGTGCAGTCCATAGAGGTTCCCCCGGGCTACGGCTCTGTAATGAAGGCTAGGCGATTGAATAGGAGAGTCACTAATGACAATAATACTCCTACATATGTTCCTACGCAAACCATCGTTGTCACTTTTACTGGTCAGAAATTGCCCCCTCATGTTTATTGTTTTTTTAATTCTTTGCCAGTAGAAATCTATGTCCTCCCAACTATTCAGTGTTTTAAGTGTTGCAGATTTGGTCATGTCACCTCACAATGTAGATCATCTCCCAGATGCTTCTTGTGCAGCCAAGCCCATGAGGGTGCAAGTTGCTCTACTCCAACACCCACATGTTTGTTTTGTTCAGGACCTCATTCTGCTAAAGACCCTTCCTGCCCTGAACATTCTCGCCAGAAGACAATCAAACTTACAATGTCCCAAGAGAACATTTCTTACATGGAGGCATCAGCTAGATTCCCTCATGTGAGAAAGTCTTTTGCTGACACGGCAAGATCTACAATTTTATCAAACTCCCAGCTGGTTTCCCAACAACTCTCTCTTAACTCTCAACAAGTTTCCTCTCACCTCTCTCAGGGTAAATCTCAAAGGACATACAGGAAAACAGTGTATTCCCCTGAAAGAGTTTACAACCCGGCCTCGAGTCCTGGCTATGATAGACAGGCTCATAACTTTTTAACCCAACCTCCCCCTTCTTCCATGCCTAATGGCTCCGCTCTCTTAGTCGATTCTACAAAATCTTCGTCTAATGACAATCTTCTTGATTTGTTACTCTCCACCCTCATTAATATGCTCACTAGATTTAGTGATACTGAGCTTCCTGATAAATTTAAAAACAAACTTTCTCAGCTTCTACTTCTGACCAGTAAAATTCCCTCCCCTTCTGCAATGGAACTGTAGGAGTATTCATAATAAAAAAAATGACCTAATATATTTAATTAATAAATATAAGCCGCTCGTTGTTGCCATCCAGGAAGCTTGGCTTAGGCCCAACTCCCGTTTCAGGATGTCTGGGTTTGCCTGCTTTCGGGATGACAGAAATGACGGTCATGCTGGATCCACTTTGTTGGTGTCCAGAAGTATTGTATTTTCCCAAATTCCCATCCCCCCTCACAGTGACTCTTTTCATATTGTTGCTGTTAGAGCAATGAACATTTCTTTTCTCTCTGTGTACATTCCATACCCTGATTCTACTATACTTTCTGACCTTATTAACATTATTTCTTCTATTTCTCCTCCTATAGTCATCCTTGGTGACTTCAACATTCACCACACTTCTTGGGGATCATATCAATGTGATGACTTGTCTTCTTTATTTCTTGATTATTTGGATTCTTTAAACCTTTGTATACTGAATAATGGCAGTGCTACGCGCAGGCCAACTTTGTTACATCCTGGCCCTTCTGCCGTAGATTTGTCTCTGTGTTCTCCTTCTCTTTCTTCATGTCTTATGTGGCAGGTCGTAGGTAACTCCCACGGGAGTGATCATTTCCCCATTGCCATTTTACCACTTAACAGCCATATACAGAATCCTACATTCAATCCTCTTCAAAAATACAACCTCTCAAGAGTTGATTGGGAGGTTTATTCTAATTGTCTTGATCGAGAAATCGAATTATTGCCTACTCCTGATTCTAATAACTTCCATTCTGTGTATGCCCGTTTCAAGAATGCTCTCCTGATTGCCGCCGACAAATCATTCCCAGTTAAGAAGCCTCCCAGGAATGGGCTTCCTTCTCTACCTTGGTGGGATCAATCCTGTTCAGCCGCTTGCAAAAGGAGAAAAGATGCAGAAAAAGCTTATATGAGAGAAATGTCCCGGTCAAATTATATAAACTATCAAAGGGTGGCGGCTGAAACAGTCAGACTCCTCTCTCAGAAGAAACATGATGGTTGGCGCAGGTTTTGTGAGAATCTATCCCCACGTACACGTGCATCTCTGGTATGGAAAAGTATTCGAAAGTTTAAATACTCTATGTCATCTAACCACATTACTTCCAATGACTCTTCTGTCTGGCTCCAGGAGTTTGCGCGGAAATTGGCTCCCCCATCTGTCCCCACTTCTTCTGAATGTTCTATCCACCATTCATCTCCCCATCTTAGACATCACTTTGATGCTCCTTTCACTCTTAATGAGCTCTTAATTGCCTTAGAACCTCTTAAGGATTCTTCACCTGGGGTAGATGGCATTCCATACTCCTTCATCGTTAAAAGTAGTCTATTTTCAAAAAAATTTTTCTTAAGTATTCTAAATTTAATTTTTGAATCTGGTATCCCACCAGAAGAATGGAAATCCCAAATTGTCCTTCCAATTTTGAAACCTGGCAAACCAAGCGATGATGCCTCAAGCTATCGTCCCATTGCTCTGTCTTGCACAATGGCTAAAATATTAGAACATCTTATTAAGAACCGATTGGAATGGTTCGTAGAGAGTCAGGGGCTACTTTCTAAAACCCAGTTTGGGTTTCGTAGGGGTTTGGGCACTACTGATAGTCTTTCCATCTTTACTACTGATGTCCGGATAGCTATGTCCAAAAATAATTTCTTTGTGGGTTTATTTTTGGACATATCGTCCGCATATGATAATGTTCTTCTTCCTGTGCTCAGGCAAAAGTTGCTTAAGCTGAGTGTTCCAGAGAAGATTGTGAACTTCATATCAAATTTCCTCTCTGAGAGGAAAATTCTAATCAAGTATCAAAATTCTACCCTCCCCCCTAGAATCATTTGGAAAGGTCTTCCTCAGGGTTCTGTCCTAAGCCCCCTTCTCTACAGCATATACACAGCAGACTTAGATCTTTCTGTAACTTCCTTCTGCAATATCCTGCAATATGCAGATGATCTAACTTTGTATGTTTCCATGGAGCAAATGTCGGATGCGGTGACAAAACTAAATTCTGCAGTTTACTATCTTCACATTTGGCTTGCAGATCACGGACTATCTCTATCAATCTCGAAAAGCACGGTTGTTGTCTTCAGCCGTCGCCGATCCATTCCCGATTGTGTGATCTCTTGTGAAGACCAAATCTTTCCTGTTAAAGACAATGTAAAATTTTTAGGTATGATTTTAGACTCCAAGTTATCAGGGACAGAGCATATTAATTACACCATTGAGAAGTGTGAAAAAAAATTAAATATCATACGGTCTGTGGGCGGTGTCTGGTGGGGAGCCCATCCCTATTGCCAGAAACTGTTGTATAATGCTCTAATTCGCAGCCATCTGGATTATGGATCATTTCTTCTTGAACCCTGTAACAAAGCATCCCTTAGATTACTAGACAGAATGCAGACAAAATGCCTCCGTATAATTCTGGGCGCCATGAAGTCCTCCCCAATTAATGCTCTACAATTAGAGTGTGTAGATCCCCCTTTGTTCTTGAGGAGGCAATACCTCTCTGATAGATACTTGTATAAGACTTCACAACTTGCCTTCCACCCTTTGATCCCCAAGCTACATTCCCTGTCTGAATATGTTTCATCTGGTGGATATTGGTCCCATAAAGATCATCCCCCTCTATTCAACTCATTTGTTAATTATGTTCGTCTCCCTTTCCCCTGTTTCCAATCCAAATTTAACCCCTTATTTGAAATTCCATTCGAATCAATAATTTTCTCACCTGATATTACTGTAGACTCGGGCATTAGTAAACATTCAGTGGATGCTGAAAGGATTCTACAACGCCTAATCAACCGAAAATGGCAGGATTCTATAGTCATATACACAGACTCCTCAAAGTTGTCAGATAGCTCCTGTGTTGGATCTGCTGTTTGGATTCCTCACTATAGCATTATATTATCATTTAAATCTCCCAATATAAATACCATTTTTACTGGAGAAGCTATTGCCATTCTGGAGGCATTGCTATACATAGAGTCTCACAGTATCAACAAATCAGTTATTTTTACAGATTCCAAGAGTTGCTTATTAGCCGTTATAGCTAACCAATTCTCCAGTAAATCCAGATCTCCCTTAGTGCTTCAAATTAAACATTTACTTTTTAGATGCTACAATAAGGGTCTTATAGTCTCATTAGTTTGGATACCTGGACACAGCGGAATCTTGGGTAACACAGTGGTTGACTCTCTAGCCAGGACTGCTTCCACTAGTGGATCTCGTGACCAATTCAGATCCTTCTCTCAGGACTTACTTGCTCTCGCTAAAACATGTTTAACATCTCAGTGGAATGTGCATTGGTCCCAGTCCAGCTCAACTAAGGGAAGACATTATGCTTCCATCCAGAATGGCATTCCTAGTAAACCGTGGTTCTTTAAATTCCGCAAAGCTTCCAAGCGAGCTACCTCTGTTGTTTGCCGTCTCCGTTTAGGCCACGCTTGTACAAATGTTTTTCTATCCAAGATACGGATAAGGGATAGTTCTTTGTGTGAATGTGGTTTGGACGAAGGAACTCCTGATCACATCTTCTTCTCATGTTCTAGATTGAATGGTTCCCTGTATGATTTCCTACCTTCAAACGATATTCCTCTTCCTGCCAACTTTAACTCCCTCCTGACTTATGTCAATTCCCCACTAATATATATGCTATGCCACTTTATAGATTTTAACAATATTAACCTGTAAAACTGTACTCGTCTGCTCTACCACATAACTCTGTGTTTGCTTTAATGTTGTGTCCTCTTTTCAGGTACTTCAACACACTATAAACCTTTTGGCCTCTTTTCAAAATCGACTGTTTGTATGGGAAATTTTGTTACACTTGTACTTTCACAGGTTATTTCGATCAGTATAAAGACTGAGTCATTGGCGGAATCGTTGGGATCGCCATAACACAAGAAAAAAAAAAAAAAAAAAAACAGTGAAATGACGTTTTGTTTTGACGTTTATTGATATTTGTCAAATTATTGTTGTGTTGTGTTTGTGAATTGAATAGCACAGTGCCCCCTAAAATCCAACTACAGTCCACCTGAATCTCGTGGGGGGCGGACACACGGAAACAAATTTACTGGTGTGGCTAACGTGGCTCTGGTACACCTGAGATTGGCATTTCGCCATTAATAATTTTTGAAAACATTTTACTTGGCATTTACCTACTCTACACCTTGAGGTTGGCAGAGTCATCGGTACATAAATAACTGATGCAAAGCGCCATTTGATTAAAATAAGAAGAAGAATAGCAGTGAATCGTGGTGGACTTCGTGGAATAGGAGGATTGGTTATTTATCGTGCAATTTTCAATTTACCTGCAAGAAGGTGCGTATAGTATACTCTTGATAATACAAGGTACAACCGGGTCCTTACAGCATAACACTATTGTGATGATGTAAATAATCTAGAATCTAGTTAATTTTGATGTTCCTATGCAAGCCACTTTTGTACAGCAATGGTTCACATATAGCTCATGTATGAATGTAATGAAATGTTCTTACATTTCATTACATTCTTGTATTATTTAATATTTTGTTTGAAAACTATAGCTTGTACCTACTTAGGCAAATGAAATGAATTCTCCATTTCATTCGCCTAAGTACAAGCTATGGTTAGTTTTTTTAATATTCTACTAATGTGGCATACAAGCTCACGGCCCACTAGATGGAAATTTGCTACTGTGGCCTACTTCTGGTTCTGACTAAAAATGCAACTAGTTTTTTTTTTAAAGAATATTAGCAACCGAAATTATCGAAATTACTAATATTCTCTATAACCCCTCCAACTAAGCTAAATTGCTTGTGCTAGGAGTGGGTTCACGTCGGTAGTGTAATGGCCAGGATTCGAACGGGGACCTCTTGATCGTAAGGCCGACTCCTTAACCACTAAGCTACTGACGCTTCCAATTATTTATCAGCTACATCAAATACTGAGTATCAGACATGTATTTATTTAGTAATAAATAAATAAGTAAGAGCTGCAGCCATACATTATCAATATACAGACTGATACAGTACTATGTTTTTACCTATCAGTTTTATCAAAAAAGTTCTATTTAAGTTCAACTGATTTTTATTACCTTTATCTTCATTCTATTTAACAAGTTTTTCCTTTTACAATCATTTTAAAGTGCTGATAAGATATATACTGGGAAATTATACAGGAAACTTAAAATAAAATGTATATTTAATTAATATTACACAAAAGTAATATGTACTAGATAAATTATTAAGTTCAAAAGCCTAACATTCTTTAGGCTTTAATAAATTATTGGTATTTATTACAAAATCAAATGGCTTGTATGAAAGATTTAATGACAGTTGAGAAAGCTTGTGAAGTATATAAGAATAGAAGCAAGTGGTGGGCTGTTGTCTCTGCTAGAGGTAAATAGGCGTGAACATATGTATGTATGTATTTATCTACATATTTTCTATTAAAGCTATTCCTAGATTCCACATTCTGTCAATCACTAACAATTGCAGACTGCAGATGTTTGGAGCACCACAAAGACCCTCATGGCCCAACATCACCTGCAAGCTTTTAAACCTGCTGATTGGTGAACAAAACATTGGCACAGGCCTTTCGGGGTTGACTGTCGAGACAGTGCACCTAATCTTCTTCCTCCTAGTGTTAATCCCAATGGCATCCATAGCTTTTAGCTCGGCAGACTCCACCTTACAAGTCTAATGCAAATGTTTTCCGTGAAGCGACTGCCATCTGATGTAGCATTGCAGCTAGACCAATGGTTGGATTTTTGAGGGCTCCAACTACCCGTAACAGACAGCTTAAGCCGTCGGTCTCGGTCTGGTCATCTAGACAAATGCAAAAACATTGAGCGGAGATTGAACCCGCGCCTTCTATGTAGCTGCTGCGTTCACTACCGCTATGCCACAGAGGCTGTCTAGTGCACCTAATCTCAAAATATTCAAATCGAATTAAAGAGAAAATATTGAATCGGTCTAGGCGAGGTTTGAAGATAGATAGATAGATTTATTTATTTGTCAGAATATTGTATAAAGTTTTTACAAAATAGAGTTCCATAATATTCTGCTGTCTCCAGCGTACAAATATTGAAAGCTTTTGTTCTACATTAATTTAAATTATGTCAGCAAATAATAATAGTTTCTCCAATATAGTCTTAGAATTTATATAATGATAAGATGTCAAACTATATGTTTATACAAGTCAAAGTGTAGAAATTATGTCAATTTTGGAATCAAAGCGTTCACTTAAGAAGTCTTTCGTGGAATAGTAACATTTATTCACAAGGAATTGGAATAATTTACATTTAAATGTTTTAAACTTTAGAGTCTTAAATTGAACAGGTAGTTTATTATAAATTCGAATTGCCATACAGTATACATTATTAGAAAATATTTGAAGATTTTCCTTAGGCATATGTAACTTGTGACTTCTCCTACTACTTGGTCTGGTCACCATGTCATTATGGAGATCAAACAGACCAATGTGGCCGTGGACAAATACACACATCTCGAATATGTATAAGGCGGGTAGTGGTAATATTTTGATACGCTTAAACAGCGGAACACAACTTTCAAGGGGCTGTGCTTTACAAATTGCCCGTATACATTTTTTTTGGGCCCGAAAAGCCAAAATTAGATCCACAGAATTACCCCATATTATTAAGCCATAACGCAACACGGATGAGACATACCCATGATATGCACATAGTGTAGCCTCCAAACCAGCTACACGTGTCAATTTGTACAGAACAAATACAAATCTATTTATTTTAATGCATAATGTGTCAATGTGTGCCTTCCAATTACAGTTTTTATCGATGGTTATGCCAAGAAATTTAATATTGTCAACCTCTTCAATAGGTTCATTCGCATGCTTTATTTGAAGTTGCGGACGTTTACTATTGTAAGTTTGGAATTGAACTAGTTTGGTTTTTTGTGCATTAATGTGTAGATTATTACTTTTTAACCATGTTGTTATATTGTTCAATGTGCAATTGATTTCTTTTTGGTACTCAGAATGATTTTTGTTCGTAGATTGAATACTAATGGTTGTGTCGTCAGCGTATAATATACAGTTGTGTGAAGTGATACTAGGTAAATCATTTATGTACAGTAGAAACAGCAAAGGTCCTAATATGCTGCCTTGAGGTACACCACAGTTATTTGAGCGGTACGAGGATCTATACGTATTTCTGTAGTATCCAGACAGACTAGTTACCTCCACACATTGTTGTCTGTTGGTTAAGTAACTCTCTATCCATCCATAAGCATTCCCTCTGATGCCACATTGGCGTAACTTGGTCAGGAGCAGCTCATGATTCACAAAGTCGAATGCCTTAGACATATCCAGAAATAAAGATGATATAGGTATTCTATCATTAAGACTCATTGAAATAAATTTTAGAAAGGTGAAGCATGCTAAGGTCGTCGACCTCTTTTTTCTAAAACCAAACTGCTCATCTCTCAAAATCCTGAATTGGGTAGCAAATGAATAGAGTCTGTCATGCATAGCCTTTTCAAAAATTTTTGATATAACAGGTATCAAGGTTATTGGACGATAATTATTCATGTCGTTTCTATCACCTTTTTTGTGAAGAGGCTTAACTATAGAAAATTTCAGTCTTGATGGAAAAAGACCCTGGTCGAATGAAAGATTTATAAGATGACTCAGAGGGAGCGCCAGTGGTTTTGAACAACGTTTGAGAACTTTGGTGTTTATGTCATCAAACCCAGTAGAGTTGGTGGCATTAAGAGATTTTATAATTTTTTCGATATCTATGTCATGAGTAGGTGTCAAATAAATACTATTAGGTACATTAGGTAAAATTGGTGTATATACACTACTTGGTTTTGTATTGTAGTCAGGTATATTTGTCATGTCGATAAAAAAGTTATTAAAATTGTCAGCTATCATGTCAGGTTGGTTATAAATTCGATTATTGAAATGTATACTCGTGATGTCATTTAGATCTCTCTGGTCAATGCAGTTATCCTTAATTACTCTCCATGCCGCCCTACATTTGTTCTTTGACTGTGTTAGGAAACGAGTGTTGTCAATTTTTTGTGCTTGTGAGATGCATCGTTTTAAAATTCGAGTATAATTGTTATATTTATTCAAAGCATGTTTTTTATTTGTGGATGTGAGCCGATACTTAAGATATAAGCGTCGTTTATTGATACAACATCTTTTAATCCCTTTTGTGATCCATTTGTTCTTCAAAGGTTTATTGTTTATCTTTACCTTTAATATGGGAAAACATAGATTATAAAATAGGGTGAGTAGGTCGTGAAAATATTCAAATGCAGTATCAACGTTACTTATCTCAAATATTTCCGAAAACGACAACGCTGAGATGCACGAAACGAATTTGTTTATGTTTTCCAGACTCATATCTCTCCTTGATTCAAACCAGAATGACTTTTTGTAATTATTTATTTGCTTTATTGTTTCAAACATTATTGTCTGACCTGTCTCGTGGTCAGACAGCCTTAGGTTATGTATCCGAGATTGTACATTAGGCAAGTTGCTTGCAATTAGGTCGAGGCATGAATATTTTCTGGTTGGTTCAGTAATGTGATTGTTGATGTTATAATTGGATAGGATAAATTCCAATTCTTTAAAATCCTTTTTAGCTTTTATTGGATCTATGTTCCAATCCCCACATACTACAACATCTTTATTGGTATTTTTTGTAATTTTTTTTAATAGTAATCCTAGGTTCTCCAGAAATATAGCAACGTTTGAGTCT
Organism: Eilema caniola; assembly: GCA_949126895.1. NCBI lineage: Eukaryota > Metazoa > Arthropoda > Insecta > Lepidoptera > Erebidae > Eilema > Eilema caniola. The sequence continues at coordinate 7,018,404 of OX421476.1, forward strand.
GGTGTCCGATAAAGACAAACGACATACAATCTCAGAGTAGTAATTTCAATAGCGCAATATTCAAAATGGAAAAGTATGGGTATAGGCAAATTTGTATTTAAATGTTTACAATCTAAGTCTCGTTTAACCAATATGCAAGTTCCACCCCTACTTTTCTGGGGTCTAGAAAAGGCTGACACCAGCTTGTAATTTTTGAGTAGCAAATTGTTCTCGCATCCACGTCGTATGAATGTTTCGGTAAGACATATGATATCTATGTTCAAATTATTGCTTTTCAATTCAAGCAACGCGACCTCTAAGAATTCTATTTTATTAAGTACCCCAGCTATATTTTGGTGGAAAAGCGCACATTCATATTTAGTCTCGAAAAAATGTTGACTTGTTTGTGTTAGGACTGTTTAGAGGCTCCACCGGGCGGTCATTTGATTTAGAGCGTACGTCAAAGTAAGTGATTTTAGAACTACAAAAATTATGTATAGTCTCTAGAATATCTCTGTACATCTGTTTAATTCCACTTCTATTCAGTTTTCCAGTTTTATATGAAAACATATCAAAAGATAAATTACGATTTGTATCCATGAAGTGTGCATGGTTATTATTTTGTAGATCCAAATTTAGTAAATTATTAAATAGATCAATTTTATAATTATAAATCGGTGTCCCACACACATACGTGGGAGCACATATTATTATATTTGTATGCATTATATGTTCTAAATAATCTCTAATATTTTTTACTAATTTAGCGTAGTCATGCATATTATATTTAAAATCCTTTTGTCCAATTATAATTACACAGTAGTCATTTTCGTCAAAATCTAGTAATTTAGAATCAATGTTTTTGAGCATATGTTCCAAGTCAGAATTAGTCAAGACATACCTACAGTAATCGAATTCGTGGCTAAAGGTATCTTCGACAACTTGCAAGGTACCACAAGTGTTACTGTTAGTCAAGATACACAATTTGCCACGTTTATGTGTTCTTTGACCTACAGTAGTTGTGTTAATAATACGTTGAGCAAACGAAAACTCTTTACTTTTTGTATTTTGTAGTGCACGTTGCAGGTCCTCTATTTGCTTATTTAGATTATTTATTTCAGATTTAGCCTGCTCAAGTTGGTGTTCTATATTGTCAAGATGTTTTTGTTGCTGCACGATCTGCTTGTTGAGTTGCAAGTTCTTCGTCATGCTCGTGAGAGATGAACTACGTTGTACCGGAGTAGAAGTTGCACTCAAGCTTATCTTTCTAGATTTAAATTTGATTCTTTGTACAGGCGTTACACATGTTCCGTCTAAACCTATTTTTTTGCATAGATCGATCTTTCTATTTGATTTCTCCAATTCCAGTTTAAGTCGATTATTTTCGCAGTTAAGGTTGTCAATTTCCAGATTAGCGCTTTGTAGACTAGCTGTTAGTTCATCAATTTGTTCTCGTAACTCTGTAATTGTTTCGTGGTGTTCACCCAATAGTGACGCATTAGGTAAACTTACTGCTGTCGATTCAAACAGGGAAGTTGTACTCGTAGAATCGTTCCACGACAGTGATCTTACTGCCGGTCGTCTTATTGTTATATTATCGTTATCCATTGTATTGTAAATATCTATTTGATTACTTGTCTAAATACCTTCGACAACGGAATTGTGTTGACGCGGTTGTGGCGCCACCTAAATTTGTACTCTCAAAGCGTTCTCGGTTCGCATAAATGTTTACAAACTGATACAAATTTCAAAAAGTTTTGCGCGCATAGGGCACAGTATCGAACTCAAGGCACATGCGCGCCTATCCGACAGTTGGACCTCACGGTCAAACTTTATTCAACTTGTCTTGGCAAAATAGGAGTCCTGTTCTTAAAAGCTAGATAATATGTAGATCAGTGTGAGTTATTAGACCAGTTTGTTATCAATATGCAAGTCACTGAATTTGAATGTGAACTTTTTCGTAACGGTCGGGTATTTATCACTATCACTGTTTATCAAAATTAAATTTGCTTTTTATCACACTTTTTGATACTCTGTATTGAAAGGTTTATTGTTTAGGAAACTGTTACTTCGCATATTTAGCTATTTTAACTATTTATTAGGTAGATTATTCACACTTTCCATTTATTTCACTCGGTTATTGGAATTGTATTTATTTGGTAATCTTGTCAGGTCGCTCAAAGATAACGATTGTACGTGTTTCTTATATAGTTTTATACTGGGTTTGTTGTTTTGTTGTTAGAAATTTACACTTTTACTATTTTTTAAAGCAAATATATACGGAGCCGATGTTGACGTTACGGCACACTAGCGCCATCTCCCGCGATCTTTGCCTTACAAGGGCAATGCTTTGACCACTAAGCTACTAGACCTTGCCCTAACCAATTAAAATTTCTCCTTCTATATCTGTCTTTGAGGCGACAGTGGAGCATCTACCGTCATTCTTACGAACTATCGGAACCAATGAATGATTTTTCTATCATTTTTAAACATTGATTTTTGACTACTCCGCCTAATAATTTGAGTTAAAATTTTTCATGATAAATATTCAAATCGAATTAGAGAAAAAAAAATCTTTTAATTCGATTTGATAGAAAGTAGTTACCATGGCCTATGGACTTGTGTAATACCATGGGCGACTATAAGAACCTTAATGCAAAGGCTTGAAGAACCCTATTTGTGTCACCTGACCAGTAGGTACTCGTTCACGGCCACAACCTTAAATTAGGTAAAAACCCAACCCAGACGATTGTTGTTGATTTTTAAAATTACGTAAAAGATCGAGGACCGTTGTTTGTGTATTGTGATCTTTGGTATGACATCAATGTTGTGTACTTTCATTGTTCTACTGCCTAAACGATGTTTTTTGAATAACCCGCACAGTTAATGCTATTTATTTGAAGAAACCAAATCCAAAGAGGTTGTCCAAAAATATGTATACCTGCCCAGGTGATCCAGCTCGCTAAAAACAACTTCAAGAAAGAACTAGCCAGAAGGATTCAGCTGGGCTGGGCAGCATTTCGCAAACTACATCGAGTCTTCTCTTCTCCCCTACCGATTCTCCCCATCTGACAAAGAACCAAAGTTACCGACATAGCTCGCAGAATAAGCAAGCTGAAGTGGCAATGGGCTTGCCCCGTCTGTCGAAGGAGAGACGACGTTGGAGCAGACGAGTCCTAGAGTGGAGACCGCGAGAAGGCAAACGAAGGGATAAAGCCAAGCTCTAAAGACTGCATGCTCTAAACCTACCAGCTCTACTAACACTACACCTTAGGTTTAGAGCGTGCACTCTTTAGAGCTTGGCTTTATATAGATCTGATAACTTTTTCACAGGATACCTAAGCTACGTAAACTCGTCTTGGCAACATTTTTACATGAAAATGTTTTTGGTGGGATTTACTTTTCAGTCAATCGTACCCACTTGTTACCCAAAAAACAAAAATAGTTTGACCATTGTAGAAATTTGATTCTCTTGCTGAAGTGCATGGGAAACGTTTCTGGCGATTTTTGTCTTTTCTAGTTCTTAAAGCTAAAATGGTCTCTCAGAGTCTTTTGTTCCCCACATGAAATAGGATCGGTTGGCACGAAAACTTCGACTTTTAGCATTTTTCTTGCTGCCTGTATGAAGCTAAATTGTTTGTGTTTGGCGTGGGTTCACGTCGCTAGTATAATGGCCAGGATTCGAACCTCTCGATCGTAAGGCTATTTACCCACTAGCTACCGACGCTTAGGTTTAGGTTAATTACATTATTTTTAATTGATTGACGATTGCATAATATTTAAGAGTTTACCGATGTTCTCATGGTATTTATCAGATGTCATCAGATCTTGAATCTACACGCTTCCGATAAAATAAATCATTAATATTGGAGCCACGTTCGCCGATATGAAACCTAACATAAAAATTATAACCCGGAGAATAGTAAACGTCGTTTTCTGAAGTCGGCTTATGTTGCAAGAGCGCCTTGTGTGAGCTAAGCGTTCGATAACAGTACTTACTTGTTTCGCAATGGAAAAACTCATAGTAGGTGTACTGGGCACTGTAAGTAGTAATACATTTAAAAAAAATCCTCACGACAGTTTAAGGAAAGCGTCGGTAACATAGTGAACAAGGAGTCGGCTTTACGATCGAGAAGTCCTGAATTCGAATTCTAGCCATTACACTGACGACGTGTGAAGTAATTTAGCTTACTTAGAGGGGTTAGGAGAATACTGATAATTTTGGTTTTTCTAATATTCTTTATTTTTTCTAGTAAATTGGACTGTGGCATCTCTGTTACATAATCATATTCTGTCCTCTATGGTTATTCATTTAGTAAATTACATCTAAATTATTAAGTTTTTTTTTTCAATTGCAGGTGTAACTTCACCGTGCTACAAATCATCATGAGTTTTAAATGAATCATAACAGATCTGTGATAATGATGAATCAGCCACAAGATACCGTTATCCGTATTGACGTTCCTGGCAGTAAAACCGCTCTGAGGGCAGAAACCGCAGAGATAAACATACTATGTCTCAACATAACCCCATATAGCCAGTTCAAACAATTCGTGTTATGTTCAATTTTTGTCTGCGTATGCTATTTGGCTTACGGATATTTCTTAGAATTGATATTCTCGAACACTGCAGTAAACCCAGTCAGTTTTTACATAACACTAGTTCAATTTATAATTACTACATCGCTGAGTTATGGAGAATCTCTGATAAGGGAGCCTATAAAACGGAAGTGAGTTTATTTAAGTGCTTTTTCTGCTTAGTACTTTGTTTATGCAGCTGTAAAACATGCATGAATGAATGAATTTAAATTGGTTGGTATAGTTGGCACTAGGCTAATAATATGTGCCCATGAAGGCAGTCTCTGGTATGAGATGGTTATGGGAAAGGTTATTCTCCATGATATAGTAAACATCCTCCCTCCCGTCCTTTTTAATTGTAATGTAAGTGACTCTCTGGTGCAATGGTGCAAACAAACACGCAGTCCGCCTGATGATAGGTGGCTAACCGCTTTATTCATCACCATATGAAGGGATAATAAGACGAATAAAATGAGAATCGGAAAAAGGAAGGGAATTAAAACCTTTGGCACTACACAAACTCTCCAGGTTGCCTTATGGTTGAGCTTCCTCTGCATTTTTTTGGCATTTCGTAAAATATTTCGACTTCTGAAAAATGCAATGTCTAGTAGGTACTTCAACTATGTACAAAAAAATAATTGAAAAATGTTCTGACTATTTATCATTTAAGTTCCTTACACACCCACGATGTTCTATAAGTATTGGGCAGCGCGTACGCGATCCAAAGAAAGAGAGGGAGAGAGAGAGAGATGAAGCTATATACCATACTATATAATATAGGACCTATATTGCCTATTGGATAGCTCCATCCATCTCATTCTGGATTGCGGGTCTAAACAAGATTGCTTATGATATGACTATAAGTACGTCAATGGCGATGCCGATCAAAATTAAATACGACTGATGCTTGCAGTTTCATTTTCAAAGCCTTAAGTTCTAAAGCAAACATTACACGTAGTATAATATCTTTTCAGAGTGCCAATATGGACGTACGCAATAATAGCCGCCCTCACAATTGGCACGATGTCGTTCTCCAACTTAGCCCTGAGCTACTTAAATTACCCAACACAGCTGATCTTCAAGAGCTGCAAACTCTTACCTGTAATGATAGGTAGTATCATTATCATGGGCAAGTCGTACGGCTTTCTGGACTATGTAGCGGCTGTTATCATGTGTGTGGGACTTACTATGTTCACGTTGGGTAAGATTTTTTATGATGATTGCGAGCTAAATTAGCTTCGTTCGCATTAGTTCCATTGCTCAAGTCCATGATGGTACTACTGCCAATTTTTTTTCACATTAGTACTATTTAAACATTCGCAAAAAAATCGTAGTAGTACCATCATGGAACTGAGCAATGGAACTAATGCGAACGAAACGTAAATTAATGGAAAGGCTGACCATAGAAGACTATACTCCAACTATATTCGCAATATAGAATGTTCCTAGTAAATAAGTTTGACTATCCTTAACGGCTCCGGATATCTCAGTTGGTAGAGTATATTGCTTCTATCTCAAAGAAGGCCGAATCGCAGCATCGAGACCCGTAAAACAAGAACAAGTAATTATTACAAACTAAAAAAACCCGTCCGTGGTACTTATTGAAAATACATTTAGCACCAAATATGCGCCTTTTGATTGTAGTTGTCTAATATTGCGGGTGTACAGCCGACAAAGGAGAAACCCCTGCACCTTTACGTGCAACTTTACATGAAAAAGTGCAACCGTATCTGCTACCCCCGAGGAGGGCCAGACCGAGAAAGAAATGGACGTTATAGGAATGTGAAAATACACTGGACGTAACAGGAACTGGACCTAAGAGACCGAAGGGGGTCCTGGGTCAGCCGGGGTGCGAGGGATATGTCGCGAGACAAACTCAGCCTAGCACGACCCACAGACGGCTTGCGGTTTAGTCGGTTCGAGTCCGACATAACCTCCCGGGGGTATCCGTGGGGATTTCCGGCACGTAAAAAAAACATATCTCCTTTGTCGACTGTACATAGGGACGTACAAATCGCCTGTAAAACATAAAAGGTAGGTATTAGTAGCCGGCCGCAAACAGCAGCAGACGATGGCCACGACACTGGTTCTTTGTGGTTCGATGCCACATCATTTGCTGCTGCTGCTATATGCGTTTGACTCGGGTTTACCTTAAACCATCTCTCGCTGTATGCCGGCTAATTCAATATTTTAAACATTCACATCAAGATTTATGTGGTCTACCATAAGTCGTTACAAAGACTTACTTAATCATAACTTTCCATTCCAGCGGACTCTAAAACCTCTACAAACTTCAATTTCATAGGAGTGATAGTGATATCTCTAGCGTTACTCTGTGACGCGGTGATAGGCAATGTGCAAGAGAAAGCCATGAAACAGCACCAGGCCAGCAATAACGAAGTGGTGTTCTATTCGTACGCCATCGGCAGTGCGTACCTAGTGGTCATTACTGCTTTAAGTGGGATACTGTTCGATGGTTTCGTTTATTGTTCTGAGGTAAGGATTTAAGAACGTATACCTCAGGACACGTATGTTGTACCTTAATCGCGAGACAACAAGGGTCTAGCGCGGCCGGATAGTATTGTAATAAACTGTGCTTGGAGAATTTGTGCTCATCTATCGTCCAAGAAACGCGTACTGCGCGTATAAAGGATATTTTGAGCACATTTTTGGTCCAATACATTTATGTCCAAAGCAATATTCGCAGCGGCTATTGTTTCGTTTTTTTTATAGGTGGTACATACATCCATATAATCACGCCTTTATCCCCGAAGGGTTAAGCAGAGGTTAATTAAAACCCACATTTCACCAATCTGTATTCGGTCCCACGTAATAGGGGGTGAGCCTATTACCGTATTCCGGGCACTATTGTTGACTCGAGCCATGCATCTGAGGCAGAGTCTGGGTTGTACATATCTGTCTGATGTTAAAGCTAGTCAGTTTTTTTTAATGGCTAGTATTCCCCATATGGGGTAGGCAGAGGTATAGTAGCACACATTTCGGAATTTAAATAGTACGTAAAGAAGTATGGAGTACCAACAAGATTTTCAGTGCAAGCCAGCAGGGTTGATGGATGTGCCTCTGGCGATTTCCTCTCAGGGATCAGGGATCATATGGCAGTTTCTTCCCTAAAAGTTATCCAAATTATGGAAATAATAAGAAGAGCGCACCCCGGGCTAATAAATTCAAGCTTAAGATGCAATGCAACTGGTATTACCGCTGAAATTAAGAAAAAGAAGTGAGTTCACGATATTGGTATACTTGGTGGGTTTAAAGTCGCAACCTTTAGTTGCAAGTATAACACCTGACCATTCCGTCATCGCTGCTACTCTAGTATCTAGCAATTCTACTAATGGTTGTCTATTGTTTACCTGAAAATTATATGCCATAATCATCATATTCCCGAATTTCATTTGCTCGAATGTTTTGTTTGCCCGAAAAGACATATGACATACTTTCGATTGCCCGAAACTTGATACCATAATATACGAATGCCATAAGTATTGTTTGTCATATTTTTGATTGCCATAATAATTATAAGACATAATATTTAAACGCCATAATTATTATTAGACATAACAATAATAATTCGAGTAAACAATAGACAACTTGCTAACCTAACTCAAATGGCACCTAACCAAATTACATCTGGGTGCCCTAAAGTCCCGATTGCATCCAGTTTCTCCTGATATAACAACCTTTACACACCCAATGTCGATGGCAAATGATGTTATGTCATGTGATAATTCGGGCTTACAATGATTAAGACAAATGATGTTATGGTAAGTGACTTTATGGGAAACAAAGCTTCTAGCATGTGAATATTATGGCAAATAAAATTCGGGCAAATGAATATTCCGTCATATAATATTGTGCTGTTGACTATTATGGCCATGGCAAATGGTATTCGGTCAAATAAAATTCGGGCAAATGAATATTCCGTCATATAATATTGTGCTGTTGACTATTATGGCAAATGGTATTCGGTCAAATAAAATTCGGGCAAATGAATATTCCGTCATATAATATTGTGCTGTTGACTATTATGGCAAATGGTATTCGGTCAAATAAAATTCGGGCAAACGGCAGTATACCTCTACTAATATCTCACAATGAAATATAACAACAACTATTTATTTTTTCAGGATGCTCTAAAAAAATACGCGACCATTTTTCTCCTGAGCCTGAGCGGGTACATGGGTCTGCAGGCGGTCTTGACTCTTGTGCGAATATGCGGCGCCACTGTCGCGGTCACAGTCACAACCTTCAGAAAAGTTCTCTCTATTATAATATCATTTATGCTGTTCAGCAAGCCTTTTGTCTTCCAGTAAGTACTATAGCTTACTTATATAACAAAGCTAGCCTCCCTTAATCTCCCTTTCTGGGGTAAAATGGGGTCATCTCAAAACCGTAGATGCGCCAGGGTGAGATGGGGTGCGAGGGTAATGCCTATCTGGTAATTACCATGGTAATTGAGACCTAAAATGGAGTATAGAATAATACAATCTCCGTTTATTCTTTATCTTAGTGTAATGCCTTCAGTAATTTAACATCGTAGCTTTATTTGTTTTTTTATTTTATTTTATATTGGACACGTCAATTTGACTTCACCTCACCTGATGGTAAGCTGAAGGCAGTCTCATGAAAGAGGGTCACCATTACATACACACATTCTTCAGACACATTCGATTTAGTATTCGAAAACTTTGTAGACGATTTTCTCCCCTGATTGTCGGTTGTTTTTTTTTTTTGAAAACAGTTTCCCCACATTGTATCATGATTCCATCAAATTTTTACTCAAGACAATCGGATTTCGATCAGTGTACGAATACCAGTAGTTATTAATAATACGTTTTCTGTTACAGATACGTCTGGTCAGGAATGTTGGTTGTGTTAGCGATATATCTGAACCACTACAGCAAGAAACATCCGAATTACGTGCCGGGTGTTATATTGAAATGTTGGCATTACCTCGGCTCTATGTACGAGTCCGAGTATAGGTATCTAAGGATAAAAAGTAATAAGGTGTACTCTGATACTGTATAGAGATTCAAGAGATTTTATGTATTTAGCTTTATTTTATGCTAGGTAGTATAGTTATTAGAAAATTGTATGTTCATGTAGCTTAAACAAATACTGCTATTTTTCCTAGCTACAGGAATAAAAATCAATAATATAATTTATATAATAAAAAAGGTCGAGTACGAGTCGGACTCGCGTACGAAGGGTTCCGTACCATTATCTATTTATACAACATTAGTCCGCATTAATTTATTTTATGTCAATTACTTATTTATGAAATGCATATGGAACTAAATACTCTATGAATTTTTCAAGTTCTACCTATTGCTTTTATTATTTTATACTTATTTTATACTTATTTTATCATGTGTCTAGTATATATTTGCGGAAATTTTAAACGGCGAACTATTACAGTTAATTTTCGTGAGATATAGCCTAATGACAGAGAGACGGCTAATGGAGTCAGTGATAGGAACTCGTTTTTATCATAACGGTACGGAGCTACATCTGAGGTGGCAAACAAGCACATGGCCCACCTGATGGAAAGTGGTTACCGTGGCCTATAGGGGTGTGTAACAAAGCTTTGGATAAGTCGGTACCCTGGTGACGCCAGGTGCGAGCAGCTAGTTTGGTAACGATTGAAAAATTTAATGAAGTTATGTTGATGGAAACTTTCAAAGCTTCAGTCGATCATAAGTGCTAATAAGAAGTATACCATAGACTATAAAAGTGGAATTTTAACTATTTTAATGTTCCTGCTATGATAAATACGAACGTTTGGATAGATATGCATATTTGTCAAAGTTGTCTGGTGATGTATGGTATACCAATTCTTTTGAGTTTTTTTTAAATATCAGTGGTGGACAAACTTTCTTAATGAAGGACCAGAAAGTCACAGAAATCTCAGAGGAACGCCACAATTATAGGAAAAATACATATAATAAACGCGCCATTATATCGAGATTATATAGTGCGAGGTAGAGATGCCTCTCAAGCCTGCAGCTTCTGTGATATCAGAATCTGTTTGTCAATAAAAATATAATAGGGTATTTTCCACTTTTTTTAAAACTATTTTATTTTGAAGACTGTGAAGGAATATTTAACAGAAAAATAAAATTTCTGTGATTAATGTCCATTTTCCGCGTTAAAAGTAAAAAAAATCTAATTTATTTTTAATGGTTTTGAATTTACCGCCAAAACGCCCCGTGCGCTGACGTTTAACGTGTGACGTCATCTTTGTGTAAACAAGTTGTAAACAGTCGATCAAGTATTTTTATCTCAAATGGATAGAAAATGGTATTACTGGTGTGTGGTGCGTCTGTGTACAAACACTTCTAAAACTGCGCCACATAAACTATTTATACCGGTGCACTCACGTCACAATTCTTTGTTTACTCAAAGATGACGTCATACGGTAAACGTCAGCGCACGGCGCGTTTTGGCGGTAAATTCAAAACCATTAAAAATAAATTAGATTTTTTTCACTTTTAACGCGGAAAATGGACGTTAATTAGAGAAATTTTATTTTTCTGTTGAATATTTCTTCTCGGTCTTTAAAATGAAGCAGTTTTTAAAAAAACGGAAAATACCCTATTATGGCGAGCCCATCACTCTTTAATTGACCTCAGCACAAGCGATATCTTGTTCGGAATGCAAGTTAAGTATATATGAAGTGTGAGATTAAAAAAGTTTAATTGTAGTTAGATATTTTATAAGACATATCTTCCAATTTATTATGTATATTATACTAAATGTATAAAGTGGGGTTTGAAATTCTTGATTTTATTTTCTTCTCAATTCGAGCAATAATATGCTATTGTGCTTTTAAGTACTAAAATTAGAAAAAATAAGACGTACGTACGAAACGTATTGATTTTTTGCAGTATTGAAGGTCAGTTTGTAATATTTTACAATTTAAAATGGACTTATAGTATTTAGATATTAATATATTGTCCACGAGATATGGAAGTAAAAACATTTTAATGTTCATATTCCATTTTCCAAAATAATGCCTTGTTTTAAATTTACATCATAGGTATTTTGTCTCAAAACATAATTATAAAGTAGTCTAAAATCTATTTACTTTATTGCAGTTCAACTGTAATTACCCTAATTTAAATATTTATTATAAGTTTAATCTTTATGGTTTTAGTTAGTTAATGTTTAATTAAATTTTACAAATATTTATTATTTCACTATAAATTAATATTCTTTTTTTTATAGAATCTACCAAATGGAATATTAAAATGTGTCTTGTGTTAAACCGGAAATATATTTTTGATTTTACGAAACGCACTATGTGCTTCCATAAAAATAACATCAGTGGAGGAGATGGAGGAATTCCGCTAGTTTTGTATAATTAAGTAGTGAATTATGGAAATTTAACTATTATGATAAATATAAATGAAAAGTAGTGTTAGCGCTGGTTAGAAGAAGCGAACGACATATGTCAGGATGGTAGCAAGTCCCTTGCTCCCATTGGAAAGCGGATTTTATATGAATATTATGTAAAAACGAAAGCGCACATAAACTGAATAAGTATTAAATAAACGAGGGAAATTTTTGACTAACCTGTTATACTATAATTGTGAAATAACTTATGAATAGGATACTATCCTACTAATAATAAAAACGCGAAATTTTGTAAGTATGGATGGATGGATGTTTGTTTGTTTGTTTGTTTGTTACTCTTTCACCTAAAAACTTCTGAATGGATTTTAGTAAAACTTTACAATAATCTAGCCTATATATTAGAATAACACATAGGCTACAGTTTATAACGATAACCGATATTATAGCGATAACCGACATCCACGCGGGCGGAGCCGCAGACATAAGCTAGTATCAACATATTTGTTTAATATGTGACAATAAAGTCGCAGTTTAACATTTAGCACACACATCTTGATATTTCAGTATTTTCATTTATATTTATTGTTTGGATGTAGTTTTTTTTTTATAGTTCAATATCACAATGTGAGAAATTATTCAGTGATAGTTATACATTATGTTATCGTTCATAAACATAGTATTTGTAAACATGATGTGTAAATAAAATGCATTATTTATATCAATGACATTTATTTCATTGTATGTACAAAATCTTACAAATCTAAACATTTTCATACAAAAGTGTCCAAATTTAACGTGGTTGAATATTTGGAATGTTATTTTAAGACACTATTTTCATTGGCTTTATACAATTACTAGGACGACAAAACGATTAATTGGTTAAAGCATCTTTATACTTCTGAGGCGAAGAAAAATAAATAGGAGGTTAAATTTTGTTACATTAGGTTAAATTTTGTTATAGAGAACAATCGATAATCAGTCGACGTTAACCCAAAATGTTATTAACAATTGTAGGTTTATAATACACGTGTCAAAAATGCGAATATTGGTCAAATTAATTAACATTATACAGGTCACAAGGTCTAACTACACTATAAATTAAATACGTATCTCTCTACATCATTCGTTCTTAATGTACAATTAACTCTTTGGTATATGGTCCTAAAGCTAGTGTTATTTGTCTTTTTACATGAGGGATGTTGGCTCCTTTGCAAATCTGTGGAGAAATATTGAGCACAGTTATCACAATTCAATTAAATCTAATAAACTTTGAACGACGGCTACGCGATGAAATCAAAATGTTACAGTTTATTTCTAAGTATGATATCAAATTGCAAAGGAGCCTATTTGAGTTCTGTCACATCGAAGGCAGGAATTTGTACGCAAAACAAGATTAACAAGATAATTATCGGAATTGTGCTTCTACTATCGAAGTTTCAGCTCATAGCGAATGAAACGCACTCAGATCTCAAGCTTATATAGTGTCGGGCCTTAAGTGATAAAAAAAATATCACATATCATTTTAGAATACGAAAGTATCGTGTTACGTTTCGTTATAAACCTTATTGATTAAGTCATATTGAACGATAGTTTGTACAAAATGCAAAACAACACTACCAGTGCTCATAAAGCTACATAAATAACAATAAAGTGAATAATTGCAATCCTATATATACTTAATATTTTAGTGGACTTACTTCATAGTTCAGTTTCTGTGTTCGTATTTACTTATGATAAGATATTTCCGTAACAATTTTATACTCACAAAAGAAAGGAAAGCCGTCGACGAATAAAAAAGAAGCTCACACATTCCTGTATTGTTTTAGTTAAATAATGCTTTTTGAGTATAAAAATACTAAAAGTGGCTTTATAACGGTGTGTGTGTGCTCGGGCCATGGTTGTCCTAAAGTCACACACAAGTTATAAGTCCAAACATTTGCTAAGAGGACCCTACACATCGTCTCTCACGCATACAAACTATTTCACTATATCACAGCACTAGTCTTGCACTTCTCTATACGGTATCTCACTGGTCACTGTGAATGATTCGAAATAGTGGTTTAGGAAGTCAAACGTTGGCCGTTTCTCTGGTATTGCGTCCCAGCATTGGAGCATTAACCTGTAGATATCATCGGGCAGGCAATGCCCGACTGGTTTCGGCATTCGGTAACCTCTCTCGACTTGTTCGATAACGTCTTTACCGTGAAGTCCTGGATAGGGTATCTGCCCATATGTGAACAACTCCATTAGCAATATACCGTAAGACCACACATCACTCTTTATAGAGAATTTCCCGTATATGATCGCCTCAGGCGCCGTCCATTTCACTGGGAACCGGGAGCCTTGCTTTGGACAGTATTCGTTGTCCTCAATGACCCTCGCGAGTCCAAAATCACATATTTTCGCTACGTTGTTTTCACCTATTAAAACGTTTCTAGCTGCTAAGTCTCTGTGTATCAACATTTTAGATTCTAAGTACTCCATGCCGGATGCAACTTGGGCTGCGATGTATACGAGATCTTCGAATTGTAAGAATTTCCCTTCTCCGTTTCTGAGGAATTCTAGCAAGGACCCTTTGCTCATGTATTCTTGGACGATGTATACGGGTTCTTGTGTTGAGCAAACGGCGTATAGTGCCACGAGTCGTTTGTGTCGGAACTTTTTCATGATGGCCGCCTCTTGAAGGAACGCTTGTGTCGACATCGTGCCCTCTCTAAGAGTTTTTACAGCGACCTGTAATTTAAAGGTTGTTGATTTAATTTTAAGTTGGCATTTAATTTTGGGCTGTTGGTCTGATAGATCATTCTTTAAATCAACTAGAACACAAATCCATAGCGAAACATATACGGGCTTTTCAATGAGTACCCACAAAATTACAAAAAATGAATCGAACCTTTGACCACAATGTATCATAGTCGGTAAAAATACAAAGGTTCTTAACTTACGTACGAATCAGTAAATCCCGTGATGGATATTCTATAATTGTAATATTTAATTATTTTGATTTTAAGTGTAAAACTCGAAATAATTAACCTGGAAACTCCCTCCTAATGGAGATCTCATCCTATCTATATCTAGTTTCAAAAGTGTTAAATTTCTATATATTTTACAAAACAAAATATTTACCTCAATATTGTTCCGCCATTTTCCATAATAAACTTCTCCGAAGTTCCCCTGGCCAAGTTTCCGTATCAGCTGTATTTCCGACCGCGGGATCTCCCACTTGTCCCTGAGCTCGGGCCCTAGGTCCCACATCTGTGGCTCGGGCTTAGGGCAGGGCCGCGCTAGCACGTGGCACAGACCTAATGCGTTTTCTGAAAATCATCAGTATCTTTTATTTAGATAACGCTAGGAATGAGTTGGATGAGTGAACTTGCGGGAATCATATAAGCATGGAATGTCAATGGATTTTTGAATTTATAGTATTTTATATTTACTAATGTGGTTAATGTAGGATCAGTTTTTTTTCTATGATAGAGAGAAGAAGCGATTCTTCGATGTATGAGTCTCGACTGAAAACTAGTTTTAAGTACAAATTGTTTTCTAGGTCAATTTGAGTTTAGAGTTTATGAAAGCTCCGGTGATTTAAATTCATCAAATCAGTAATAAAGTTTAGAATATCATCTGTACTAGTTTCAACTCGAGTTCATGAATGAGTTTCGTCCTATATTTATTCTTATCAAATATTTACATGCAATGGGAATTTTACAAATCTTAATATAGATAATGAGAAATATGTAGTCGGTAATAATTGGCGGTATTTCCCCATACGACCTTGTCTTCAAATTTAGATTTCTTAGTTTTTCCTTGGACGAAAAAACCAAGTATGATCAGAAAAAGCATCAATTAAACCTAAAGTTTTCCAAGATTGGTTCTTTAACTGGTCATTAAACGCTGATTCGGTAGATATATTACCGCTTACTGCTACATGCCGAGAAGATAATATAAGTACATAAACGCCTCTTGAGTACGGGTGCCAATTTTGTAGCAAAAATATGAACTCTCGGTCTCGAGTTTGTTTAAAAAAACTACCAACATTAACAGCAGGTAGTGGTATTTTAAATTGAAATGACTACTGTTTAACTACTATTTAAAATATCAGGTTTGTATCCAGTTTTGTAAACAAACTAATTATTAACAGATAGGTGGAATAAAACTTGTTTACAGTTTTACTCTCTAGAATCGCTAGGGTCACAATTTAACCACTTCTTCCCAAGATTTGGTATGTATCTGTCATTTACTGGTTGGACTAAATATTCTGGATAGCCCTTTCAACTATGCTGATTATAAAATTTAAAAGATAATGCTATCTCTTCTGGTTGTATAGTATAAATATCAAAGCAACGATTAGGTACGCATTTCCACAGTGAAAATATGTCCGATTTGAGGATGCGCTTCTAGATTTTATCTACTATACTACAAAGTCTGGAATATTAAACCGAAGTCCAAACCAGATAGCAATTTTTCCTCTAATAATAACCACCCACAAAGCACATACTTTTATCACTAATCAACAAATCTATTGAGTACTTTTCTGTAAAAACACATCCATGAATAATAAAACTAGCTAAACAAAATACGTAATCAAATGACAACTTACTCGTATACGACATCACAAGCGCTGGCAAACTGGGGAATGTCTGATTGGTCGCGATATAGAAACCTCCATTGTCCAGTGGTTTAATTTTGTAATGTTTCACATGGTAGCCCCTCCCCTCCTCCCAGTCTTTCACACTGAGGCTGAAGCCATGTGGGTTGTGTTCCGCAGGCCTCACTAAGAACGTCCCTCGAGGGTTACTATCAGCTAGTAATAGTTTATCCGCTTCTTTTCTCGAGACGTGTGGGAAGAACCAACTGCAACAGGATGGTGGCCTTTAGGCAAGTCTTTGATTAATATACCTATAGTTGGGACCGTATCCCGTCACCATATTTGTGCAGGCAGAGCTGTTAGATTAGTTAGCCGATTGTTAGTATTGCGCATTCCATAGGTCTTGGCCCTAAAAGGTGCTCATGATGTGCTCTATACGCGCAGTAAACGTTTCTAGGATGTATTTTAAAGATAGGCAAGGGGTGCTATTGCCGCGGACAAGCTCAAATTCACAAAGTATAGATTACTAGCTTTTGCCCGCGGCTCCGCCCGCGTGGATGTCGGTTATCGAGTGTTGAGCCAACGCTACTGAGCATTAAATTCGCATCTCTACTTAACTTTGTCCTAGACTATTAACTCGCCTCTCTCATTGACTTCCTACTCGCCTCTATATTCGACTTTCTACTCGCCTCTATACTTGAATTTATACTCGACTCTATTCTGACTTCTCTGCTCTCCTCGCTACTTGACTCTATACTCGCCTTTCCATTGGCCTCTCTACTCGCATCTCTACTCGCTCATCCACTCGATTCTCTGTTCGTCTCTCGATACTTGACTCTCCCCACTCGCCTATCTACTCGCCTTATATATCGAGATTTAGGTCCAAGATATACGGAACGAGCAACATTCCTTTGGCCGCTGATTGTTTACAGCTTGCTTTTTTTCAATAACTACAGTTCTGTTGTACGACACTGTAGTATTTATAATATTTATAGTAACAGGAAGATTATTTCAGAAAACTCGGTTGAGTAATTAGCTACAAGGAAAGTTAAATTCATGCACCTATACAATATTGGCAGTAAATTGGTCCTTTTAGGATATTAATGCGAGTAGTTACGGTATTACAAGGAAACAACATTGGTTAATGATTATGGAAAACGTTAAATTTTATATTAGGACAGTATAAAATAAATTAGTGGTCACAGTGTTCCAACACTTAATGCAGGTAAATGCATGGCTTGTCGCAAGCCAACGAGTATTTTTTCTTGACTTTTGAATTATGACAACTAGACGTTAAAGCAATTTCATTAAATTTACTAGGTAATATTATATAATTGAACGATGAGGGAAAGCATGCAATACGTCAGAATTATAAATAATGTTCTCTTAAGTGTGTGAAGTCTACAAATCGTACTAAGCGAGTGACGTGGACTATTAGTCTAACCCCAATTACTGACAGTAATTAAGCTGTAACCACTAATGGGACAGAATAGTAATTGTATTGCATGCCATCGACACGTTATTTATTATGTAAATTTCTAATTTAAATAATTGCCCATGGCTAATGGTACCAAAATGCGGATCTAGTTGGCAGGATTAAAAACAGTGATAAATGAAGCTTAAATCTGTTCCAAAAGTGGGTCTGACGGTATTCTTGCCCGTGTATTGGGCCTAGCACTCGAAGATATGGGGATATTTAAGAAGCGGTCTAGCAGCTGGACTAGATTGCTAACGGTGAGCTAATACTCTTGCTGAAGTCGGAAAGGCCTGAGATTACAGTCATGGCCTGCAGGCCCATCACGTTAGCACGAGATGGGTAAATTGACTTATAGAGAATTATCGATGCTTGCAAGGTCTGGTACGGTTACGGTGGACCTTGACTTGTGGACAGCTATGGTGTCTCTCTATCTAAGAGAGGTAGTCTAGTACCAGATTAATTATTTTTTAGACTATCGGCATTTCAATAAACAAATTGCATAAAAATCCTATAGAAAGTTCTCGTCAGTGTACAAGCTGCCTCAGTGGATGTGGTGCGGTATTCTCCTATGACTGCCAAACTAATCAGTGTGTATATCGAGGCGAATGCAGTCTTCCCTAGTAGATTCATCATCATTACGTCACGTTCAACAGCTTTGCAGCATAGGTCAACCTACATTTCAATTGACTTGCAATTGTCAGGATGTAAGCAGCATTAAAATTAGTTGGTTAGTTAGTTGCAATCGTTAATCTGATACTTATACTCACTCTTCACACTCCACCGAGCTTTCTTCGGCCACAAAGTTGACGGGCACCAATCCCTCTCGCCTTGTCGTAAGATGTAGGACTCGCCACCAGTCGGGTTCTGCGTCGCTGAGCACCTCCATGCGGTCGCCTTTGCGGAACGAAATGTCTGAGTCCGCTCTCGCTGTGTAAGCACATAGTGCTTTTACTACTCGCCGACCACCGTTCGTTATACCTGGAATTATTTGAAATGCAATTAGTGCCGCCTCTTATTTTTTTATTCTACATTTTTTTTCCTTTGTATGTATAAGAGTTTTTTTACTGTTTTGATATTATACTTTGGAAAAATAGTTTAATGGTTTTTTTCCCGAAAATAATCACAAGACACGGTCTATACTCTTGATGCAGTGTTCCACATACCCAACCGGTTTATTAACGTTATATCTTGACAGTACAAATAGACGAATAATAAGCAAATGATGCGAACCTTCTGAGGTAACCGAACCGATGCGAACCTTCTGAGGAACCTTCTGAGGTATCATACCATCACGTTGTTTCCTACATATTCTACATAGCAAGCAGCATTCATCAGTATCCAGTTTTTGATTTTGCCGTATCCCGTAACTCAAAGTACCCCTCTATTTCTTATCATAAGGTATATATACCTCGGGACATATCTTAGACCTTAGATCTAAAATGTGCTCTATACGCGCAGTACGCCTTTCTTGGTTGTATTTTGAGGGTGGCACGGAGTGCTACAGCGATGGACTAGCTTAAATTCACCAAGCGTAGATTATAACAAAACAACCGCGCACGCCATTGTCTCTAACTTTAGCCCAAGACAAATGTCCAAAGGTATATAGACGTGAAAAGGCTTACATTTTCCTGGGTTGCGCATGCGCACGATGTCTGCGGCCTGTCGGGACAACACCCGCGTGTTCGGCTCGCCCGTGTAGCGCGTCTCCAGCGAAGTGGGGCACGCCGTGAATCCCGCCTCGTTCTTGTACGTGCTGGGGTACACTGGAACTTGACACGTTTAATTTTAGCATTTTGTTTGTTGAAATGAATAAGGCGAAGAAAAAATTGGCCGTCAATGTCTTAAGAATGTGGATTAATTATTCTATAGTTCCTCATTGTTTTCCATCAATTTGTAGACCTACGGTAGGATATAGCGCACTTAACTGTAACTTAGAATAAGACTGTACAATATTATGGGAATAGGCTTCGACCACGTCAGAGGTGCAACAAAAAAAAAAACAAGAGGATAGCCTACGCCAGAAACATGTCCGTCAATCAGAAGGGAGGTCAGGTTGACTTCTGGAGCTAAAAGCCTTGGTCTAGAAGCTCTGATCTGATCAGACCTATAAGTCCCTGGGAACAGAGATCACTCGGTTACCATTTAGTACAAATGGTGGCTCATTATTCTTCTTTTTATATAGGACACGTCAATTTGACTTCACCTCGCCTGATGGTAAGCAGAAGGCAAAGACTCAGGAAAGAGGGCCACCATTATACACATTCTTGTTTGCTTACTGGTATAAAACGGAGAAAATGAATAATTCAAGCACAATCTCACCAAAAATCTTGCTATAGATAGCTCGTTTATTGGAGAGAGTTGGCTATAATAATATCATGCCACTACCGACAAGTATCTATAAATGTCACCGAAATTTACCGCGGGGCACAACTACTTATAGATAATATACGACGGCCAAATCGTGGGTCACGAACTTACTATTCGCTTACTTTGCTCTATTCTTTTATCTATGGCATGATATCTTTGCTGTTTCATGTTTGCAAAACTTTATATGAGAATAGGAAGACCTGTTTATATTCATATGTTTGCAGGTCTGTGTGGTGACAGAGAAAGAATACAAGTACCATCACTCACCACCCCATCTCATTTGAAGGGTGTCGCAGGAGGCGATTAACGGAAAAATAAGTAAAACTGGAAATAATACCCTATAACAACCCGCCTGGTCAGCGTGGAAGCAGTAAGCCAAAGCTTTCTAAAATTGGTAGAGGCCTATGTCCAACATAGGGCTGCGATAGGTTATCAATTGATTGGTTGATGGCAGGTTTCAGCTACAGGCTAGAGGTCCATGAAGATCAAGGACTTCTAACTACCCTATCTCTATGGAAAAGTTGGTGACGCGTGCGGAAATATCAGAATTTGCAAGTTTTAACAACAACGGTGAGCGTTGTGTGCACTGGTTAAATAGTGCGTACGTAACCCATTGTTCTCACAACCTAAAATGTTAGGAGCGGTCTTGACGAACATAACATTAACGAAATGGTTAACATCATAATTGCTATACAATTGAATTGAACAGTGCTCCAGATGGCTCAATATCAACTATTGTAATCACAATTTATTATAACAGTCGTTTCGCCTTGACCTTTGACCAGTTTAATTAATTACATCGAATCTGTAATTGATGTTGGATTCATAAGTCCATTTAGTCTCAATTAATATTGTTACCAAACGCTCGCTATATGTTTCTTGACCTCAAAATCGTAAACTAGTAACGAATGAATGCAAATTGTGTCTAATAGCCAGTGGTTGGATCGTGCGAAAGATCTCCTAGCATTGTTATTTTCAAGGAAATAGGCAGGTTTGTTTGGCTGTGTGAAACCAGTGAAACTTGGTTTGTTAAATACAAAAACTTAGACTAAGATTTTAATACATGTATAGCGTGCTACTTGCGGTGAGTCGGTGACATAGAGTAATCGATTTTGACTGTAAGTTTAAAATAAGAATGGGCAAAAATATTAGTCTGGTCGGCGTCGGAGTATTCTTTGGGTGGACCTGGATGTGGACTCTTGAATTTAAATTTAAAAGATAAATGTGCACACTTATTATTTTACACTTTCTTTCGCTCATCTCAATCAGCTTAGAAATTTCGAATATACCCAGAAAAAATCTTTTAGTTTTAGGTACCTACCTATTTGGTTCGCTAAGCTAATTACGCTTAGCTAAACATAGTTAGGTTCACTTGTAGCCTACATTCAAATTTCATAACATCCTAAAACTTATTAATAATCTGTAGACGTAACTCACCCAAAGGTCTATCTGGGGCATTACGGCGGCTGCAGCATTTGTTACCCATGGCGCGGCCCGCCTTACGCCGCGCCAAGCCGCTCCTGCAATAGAAAAGACTTTTATTAACATCGTACAAAACGAACAAAGGGCCGAGAAGTATGAAAACGTTCTTTCAACATAATGAACGAAAAACGAGGGAAATGTCGCCTTTTCAGACTTGACAATTGATTTAGGAGAGGTTGTTAAACATTTGAGAATGAAAACCTGTTTAATCTCGTAGAAGTAGAAAGGGACGTAATAAATCTACTCATTTCCGGAATTCACTCCCCATAACCGTCTGTAGTAAGATATTAACTACCTACATATAGGACGTGTTCCTAATCTAGAATCTCATCAAGTAAGTAGTCTTCAATATTTATTTCATAACGGCGCCATTACACGTACTTACAAAGCTTACAACTATCAGAGGGTATGTAGGTTATATGCACAATGCTATCGTCGAGATAACGATGAAAACAGTTTTGTATCACACAGTTAATGTAATACTTTACAGACTGAACTTAGAGAATTTCATAATGTTGGTCTTATCTCAGTACTATTATTTATTATAGGCAAATGTTTAATCATTAAATATGTTCAACATTTAATCATGGTGGCGTTTCGATAGGTAAAAAATATTCACGAGCTATGTATTATGTATTTATATTTAGTTCTAATTCTACTAATATTAGGGGTTAAAGTATGAAATTGCCGATTTGTACTGACAAATTGAAATTCGTTTTTTTTTTAATTTAACTTATTTATTTAATCAAAATAATTACCATTATTATCTATACATTGCTGCCATCTAGTAGGAAGGTCATTTATGCCTTTGCGATAGAACTCTGGTGATCTAGATTCGACAAACTGTGTGAAAGCATTTTGTACTGCCTCCTGAGAAGAAAACTTTTTATCACATAGAAAATTGTCCAAATCACGAAAAAAATGGTAGTCTGTTGGAGCAAGGTCTGGCGAATACGGAGGGTGACGGATATTTTCTAATTGCAGTTCCTGTAGAGTTAAAACGGTTTCTCGTGCTGTATGAGGTCTCGCGTTATCATGGAGCAATAATGGTGAAGATCGATTCATGAGTCGGGGCTGTTTCACTGCTAGTTTTGCTATCATTGTTCGGAGTTCGGCACAGTAGACATCTGCCGTTATTGCTTGACCAGATCGTAGAAAGCTATAGTGAATAACACCATGCTGAGACCACCAAACCGTTACCATTACCTTTTTATTGGTAAGCTTTGCTTTAGGACACTGTTGTGGCGTTTCACCTGGGGTCAGCCATTGCATTTTTCGCTTACGGCTATCGTAAAGAATCCACTTTTCATCACATGTCACAATTCGATCCAATATTCCTTCATTTCTGTATCGATTCAACAAGGCAACACAAGTTTCAACACGCATTTCTTTCTGCAGATCAGTCAAATCATGAGGTACCCATTTTTCACATTTTTTTATTTTATTGATTTGACGCAAATGAGTCAATATTGTTGGTAAGGTAACGTTAAACCATGCAGCTAATTCCTGGGTAGTTTGGCCTGGATCGGCTTCCACCATGTCTTTCAATTCATTGTTATTCACCTGTGTGGACGGCCTTCCTCGTGGTTCGTTCTTCAAATCAAAGTTTCCATCACGAAAGCGTTTAAACCAAAATCGCACGGTGCGTTCATTAGCAGTCCCCTCTCCAAACGCAACATTGATATTGCGAGCTGTTTCTGCCGCGTTAGTTCCGCGTCGGAACTCGTATTCAAAAATCACTCGAATTTTCGAAGTATCCATCTTTCTTGTCTAAGCTGAATAAAAAAAACAACTGAAAGTCGAAAATCGAATGTTGCACATTTTTAAATGAAGAACTACATAGGTACCATGTGGAAAAAGTTTCACTCAAAAATCTCAAACCATGAAGGTTCTATGTCAATTCGAAGTACTTATTACAATGAAACGGCAATGTCATACTTTAACCCCTATTATTATAAACTAGCTGACCCGGCGAACTTCGTACCGCAAATATTTTTCCACTCGCGTGGCGTGAGATCCCGTTCCCGCTGCACCCTCTACTGTATAAAACATGTATTATACATATAAACCTTTCTCTTTAATCATTCTATCTATTAAAAAAAAACCGCATCAAAATCCGTTGCGTAGTTTTAAAGATTTAAGCATACAAAGGGATATAGGGACAGAGAAAACGACTTTGTTTTATACTATGTACTTAGTGATAGTGATAGTGAAGTGAAAATTTGTTATTCCATTAGTTACGCTCAAACAACTCAGAAGAAGAAGACTAGCTGTAGTTATGACGACGAATGAATATGTCTACGAATGAAAATCTGTTCAATAAACTGTCTTCTCTTTATTCATAGAGTAAAAAGGTAACACAGTTTAGATCGCCTTGAAAGCAGTTCTCATTGGTGAAATTCACTCTAAAGAGTTAACGAGAGTACAGAACCCACTTCAATAACGCAATAATAACTCTTTATCATGTATCTTCTCAAGAGCAACTCCAACCTTTAACAATAAACGAAACATTCCGTTGCAATGATTAAGCAAAACTTCAATGGTGAGTTGCAGACATCTTAGGATTTCATGCATGCTTAAGGAATAAACTTCTAAACGAACGACGAAACTTGCACATAAACTACGGAAAGCAACTGGCAAACTGAAGACGAACTAATATCATTCTATGACATTGCGACTGACGCGTGAAAGGAAATATGGTAAGGCAAGGGGTAACTGGGGAGATTACATTTGATAGGAGAGTATGGAAGAGAATGACATATAGCGCCGTCCCATATAATTACGATGTTTATCCAATATACAATTGGACTATTACATACACGAATGGGAGGGGGGGTATAATTTTATTGTATCTTCTGTAGTCTGTCGTTTTTAACGCTTAAATTCGAGGTTGTAGCTTGGTAGCAAGAACTTCGGACTTGCAATTGGGTTTTGAATTCGGCTCCCAATAGTAGATAGACGTGAGCCATTTTGATTGCTTTAAAAAAAAAACATTTAACTTATAATCTATTGATAGCATATTGTCTAAATTTCAAAGTATTTCGGAGTTCAATTTGACAGTCAATTACTTAACAACGGTAGAACTTATAACTAGGTATGTACTTACTTAATCTATTTATCCCAACAGTGCCCTTCCCAGTTATATAATTACCTAGTCAGTCTCTATAATAAATCTGTTCTAAGGCACCACACGACACTGGTGCCTTTACCTCATTTATAAATATATCATCTCTTCTAATACCGGTATGATTTAGTACCGGCCGTTTACGCTTGTAAGGAGAAATAGGTCAGTGAAATATATAGGCAAGTAACTAACATCTGTTGGCGAATGTTCGGTGGTATGGTAATCACATTAATATAAAAGAATTCTTGAAGGCTCCTCTATTTGAATTTACATTATAATTAAATTATCACAGACTAGACACACCTTCCGATTGTGCTAGGTTGGGACCACATGTTTCCACGATCCTGATATACACTTTTCGCTTTTTCTACTATCATAAATTCTCGCTGATTGTAGATAGTCTTAACCTGGTCTTTCTTCAACAAATTGTCGATCTAATCGAACCCTAGGTGGATTCTGGCCAGGTTGTCCTTTCCCCCTAACTTAATGAATCTGTTTCGTCAATCAATTAATAATAAAGTATAAGCTTTTTGCGGTTTTGACTATTGTTTACGGTACGACAAATCTATTTCTCCTTATATATAAATGTTACAGACATTATTTTATCATTACAGTTAACTAATAAAACAACTGACATAGCCAATGTTCCCACTAAATTCTTTCGCTAAGGTAAATTGCCTGGATATTCGGAGCGGGTTCATGTCCCAATATGTATTCTAATCTATTCGAGTTTTTTGAAATGAAAGCTTTGGCCACTGAAGCGCGATGTGAAACAGATTTTCATTATGAATTCGCTAGCAGCACCCGCCGAACGCAATATTGATTCCATGTTTAAAAGTGAGTAAAAATATCCAAACTGCACTTTGTCGCTTGAAACAGGTCACTGTATCCAAGTTGCAAACATAGAGGGATATTAATAGTAGCTGGTTGCGAACAGAGAATGAGAAGACAAAGGTATTAGATGAACTAGCGTTTCCGTGAAATGGCTAAAATTGGAACTAAGATTGTCACTGACAAATACATACAATTTTATTACACGCTTTTTATCAGCTTAACCTGTATGTTTGTTTGTAACCGACTCCTTTGGGCGGGATTTTGACCCACTTTAAACAGTCAGATTTCGTTCAAACTTTGTAGATTTATGAAAGAAAGAAGAAAGAAACATATTTATTCAAGCAGGGCACTTAAGATACACAGTACAGAACACAAAAGCATTAAATAGGGCAATCATACAGTCGAGGACCAATGGCAATACACTAATTTGATAAAATTATTCCATTTTTCAATTTGTAAAATAAGATTGTTATTAATTTATATAATGTTTATCTATAGTCGATAAGGCAGAAATTTCAATTTCCAACTATTATCTTTAGCCGATTTGTCTAATAATAACAACATAACAATAAATAATAGTATGAAATAAAAAAAAAGCTATTATAAATAAACCAAACTAAAAAATAATAGTTAAAAAACCTAAAAAAGTCGCTTTTGATAGAGAAGCGAACTAAAAAAATAGAAAATAAGTTTTAATAAATTAAAATTAAGAAGTGTCAAAATTTTCAATAAATATTAAGTGTAAGTAAAAAAAAGCAATTAAAAAAGCGTGGGTTGCTTTTTTAAGTATTTTCAAAATGATAATCACTCTTCTCATATCTGTCAGTAAAATATTTATATTATTTTATTAACTATTGACACCAAGCACCCCACGCTTCTTTTAAAATTAAAATATATTTTTTTATTTATACTATTATTAATTTATATTTATTGAAAATTGTAGCTTAATTTAAACTTAATAAAACTTATTACAAATCAAATACAATTTGGCAATATTGAAGGTAATTCTTCAGTTAACAAAATTATTGGTTTGACTTCATTGTTATTGATTATTTCATGTATGTATATGAATATTAAAACCTCATTATTGTGGAAACCAATGACCTCATTCCAACTCAACGTGATTGGTCATTGTATTCTAGAACACATGTTACACGCTATACTTCCTTTAGAAATACATAGATAGCACCTAATCATTTACATAGGCTTCGTAGAGCCTCAAATAGACTTGCCTTATTCCCATGTACATCATTTTCCTACTAATTTCAACAGGAACAAAGCCTATAATTCTCCGGCAGTAAAAATGATCTACGCTGCGCTTTGTCATAATATTATGTGTGTCGGCCCTAAGGGGTCAAAGTGTCCACGTCATCTTTATTACTCTGGTGCTAATGAACTTCAAGCAAGTCGTCCGTACTGATAAGGGGATAGTGATAACGTTTACGACAGCAACAGTATATTTTGTTATGAATAATGACAGAAAGGGGGCAATTAATTTCTTTTTAAAATATTACCCTATATTAATTAAAAAAATTATGTCTTTGCGTGTCAATGTGACGGAATGTGAACAACATTTCGTATGCAAATAAGTGGTTAATGGTTAAAGCCAAATATGGTTAATTTGTCCAAGTTGATTTATTAAACTCGCTTGGTATTCTAATCGCGTAACTCATGGGAACCTATTGCAGTGATGAAAAGTAGCCTATGTGTTTGAAATAATCATTAACCATTTAATTAACCATTATTTAATATATATTATAACCTTATTTTCTATCAAATTTCAGAGAAAACCGTTCAGCCAATATTTTGACAAAATTGAACATCAACACAGGCTGAGGAGTCGGGATCAAAATTCCACGCGGGCGGAGTCGCGGGCATCTACGAAAGTTATATAGATATAACTGCAAACTGTCGTCGATCAAACGACTACATGATTAGGTAAATATAGGTAGGCACCTCGTGTTCGTTATTAGTATAACCTATTTATAAATAAAATAAGACACGTTTCAAAGAAAGTTCTCGCTCTAGTTAGGTACATTTAAATAAAATAATAAATTGATGATAATATTCTACGATATACTATTCTACATAACACAGCACTAACTATAGACGCATTATGCTCAACTACAACCTAGATTTGATTATGTAGCCACCTAAGTTAGTGCGAACTTTCGACGTTTACTCATCACGTATGCCGTCACTTTTAGTAGTCAACCTTCAAAAACTGTTTTAAATCATAACTTCAGAACAATGAGCAGATGTGTCGTATCATACATAACTTAACAAACTGTCCCTCCCACAGACCATATAGGCCGTCCCTTTATTATCATATTAACATTATGTTATGGCAGAAGGGAGCTTGCAACACCCTTCTG
This sequence comes from Eilema caniola, assembly GCA_949126895.1. Classification (NCBI taxonomy): domain Eukaryota; kingdom Metazoa; phylum Arthropoda; class Insecta; order Lepidoptera; family Erebidae; genus Eilema; species Eilema caniola. The sequence continues at coordinate 7,046,581 of OX421476.1, forward strand.
ACACGTGTTAAGTAGTTCCCAACTTGTATATTTCATGTCTAACTACATTACGTTAGGAAGATTTCACCGATGAATATAAACGCGTTTAATTCGATGTAAACTGTGTTGGCGATTTCTTTTGTTATTTTATCTGGTTTCGGTTCTATTCTGTCAATATAGTTAAGATAAGAGTGGTTACCGTGAGAAGGCAAATGGAAGGTAAGTTGCCCCCTAGCCAGATGGACTGCCAACATGAAAAACGTGGCTGGGACAGACTGGATGCGAAAGGCGGGAGGCGGAAGATCAGTTTGCGCACATTGCGAGAGGCCTATGGCCAGCAGTGGGCTGTAATAGGCTAATTGATTGCTTGATCCTATCTTTCAAGCAAAAATCAATCAAGTATTAAATTTATTTGGAATTGCTTGAGCGGTTCGGAGATGAACGCGTATATACGCACACAGTGACTCGTGTTTTCTTTACATTAGATTACTTTACCGTACAACCATTTGTTTGATACATTTCTACAAACAATAGGTTAATTATGTACATAGGTAAAAGTCCAATCATGCTGCTATCGATATTGAGAGATAGTGTCACATTATCGCTGCCCTAGTAGAGTAGTTCCCACGACTTAAAGTTCACGATAACAGGTGATGTATCGGTACTATAGTTGTTGTTGCTGATAACGAAGTAATTTATGGAAGCGGACGTTTATCCGTCGAGCGTGTATACCAAATTTGAAAAATTCTTAAATACTTTAATTTGGTAACCTTCTGTGGCCCGAACACCGTATTTCTCGACAAGTTTACGTTACGAATATTTTTCGTGCTTGGGGCACTGACCCCGCGACCTACATCTAGAGGTGAACGATACAGCATATATGTCACCTTTATCTTATATTTGATTCACCTTTTCTATACTACAAAACCGTCCGAGTATCGGGGGTGTCATACACGTCATTTACCCCATTGTATTGTACAGGAAGCTCGGATCGCCTGACGTACTCACAAGCCGGACATAATATTTTGTCCTTTGTGCTTGGTGATATCTTTTTTACATTTTATTCTTCACATAGCACCTATGTCTTTATTATCTTGACGGGTTCAATAACACCGTGCCAAAGCACTGTAGATCATATTATATTAGGAGTAGGACTCCTTATAACTCAACAATAGGTAATAGGGTAGTAGGTATATGACTAAGAAAAATCTGAGTGAATTTAAAGTCGGATTACTGTTATACTCGTAAACACAGCAATTTGATCTGACGTACTGATATCATTGTAGTCTATTTTTATACAAGACCGCATTCATTCTTAATAGAAAAGATAAGACGGAAATTAATACCAACATAAGTATGTGTGCTTCTATACATCGCCTGTCTTAAGGTTCCGGTTTTTTATGATGTTCTGAATAGGCAGTCGTTACGGTTAACAGCTGACGAAGTGACATGTGCGTCCTCAAGTAACGGTTTCAAACTACAGGTGTATATAACCACTTCCAAGTAACCTATAGCCTATAGGAATGCAATATACCTAGGTACTGTAACTTTAAAACATGCTATCGACGAAAGATGAGCAGAACACTCGATTAATCAAAATAGCACAAATGATAAGGAGGCATTGGACATCGAAAAACTATACTTTGTTAGAGTCATTGGAAGAGTTGCCCTCTGAGCGATTGTTCAACGATAAAATTAGATAAGAGAGAAAAGAAACAACTAGCACAAAGACACTAGTGTAATTAAATACTAGATAGAAGCAATATTTATTAAATCCCCATTTAATTTAACTGTTGTCGAATTGAGACGATTAATACTCTTGATTTCTATCCAGTTCGAAAAGAATTTATTTAACTTAAGGCTGAATATTCAGCAGTATGGAGGCTGAATATTCAGCAGTTCGTTCACCACTTATTTGAACAAGACGAACTTAAGCTTAAGTAGATTATGTTTAAAGATTATTTTGCTAAATTAGAATTGGTAATATTGGAATCAATGCCCGCAGTAGGCACACCTGCAAAATCTTATTCGAAGATTCAGATGAGATATGGATTATAAACTACATCATTAATTATATTTATAGCTTTTAGTTTAGACCTAAAACGAAATTACAATTCTCATCTTTTGGAAATTTATGTCGGATAGCTCTTTTGTAAAAACGTTATCTGACTGTTTTCTGTTTAGCCCCTTTGACATCACTAACCAAAATGTACTTCTATTTGCAGGCCAAATTTACTTCAAGCACAGTAATAACAAAACCCTTTATCCCTGACAGGTGTCCCTTGAAGTTTAAACACTCTTGTCATGATAGCTTAAGAGTTTCTGAAATTAATTTCAGCTCTAGCAATATTTCTCCATTCATATCCAGAACATAAATCGTGCAGTAATTGCAAATGAGAAAATAAATTGGTTTCGTAGCTAGATGTATCAAAAGTGTTTCTACGTTTTCTTTGACTTTAAGGTTATAATTTTATAGCTGTCACATTATTTAATTCGAATCACAGTAGGTAAAATAAATGACAAAAATATCAATATAGTAGATAAAGATACCTAGGTGCAATGCGGTACCGTGTTACCTACAGCACGAAGAATTGAACAATATTGTTATACCATACTAGCTTTTGCCCGCGGCTCCGCCCGCGTGGATGTCGGCTGTTGACATTTTTCCTGAATTTTCTTTGCTATAAACCTCACGGAGCCCGAGACCTTTCCAACGAATGCAAAACCGTGGAAATCGGTGCGTGCGTTCTGGAGTTATAGCGTCAGGAAGGAAAACCCGACTTATTTTTATATAGAAGATTATATTTATCAGTGTCATGCAAAGGGAGAACTCGTTCGACTAGCCTATACTATTTTTTGTTTAAATTTCATGAATTTGTTTCAAATAGTTTTTTGAATGCCTTGTATCGTATGTGTTGACAAATTTTTACCTTTTCAGAGGTTTATATTGTATTTCTACATTTACTTCCACGAAGTCAATATACCTACAGTTCATCACCAAGGAACTAATTCATAACCACACGATTGCACACACACAAATACTCGTTTTGTTCAGAAACAGCATTAAAACAGTTGATGTCGTCGTTCGCCGTTTTGTCAACAGTCACTTGTCTGCACAGAATACACAATAACATCCGCCTAAACATTTGATACAATGAATAGAGCATTAATATCCTGGTAATCTTTACTATTCGAAATAAAATTCCGATGTGTAATGTATGACCATTTTTAACTTTTTATTCTTGTTTTATTAATACAGACGTACAGACCTCTGTGTGTGGCATAGTGTCATAGGACTTTTTATGTTGCCTTTCACATGGCAACATACAATAATATCTTTAGTATCAAATAGGTATTTAGGATACCTGTAGGTAGTAATAATAGTATGTACCTACACGTAGACGTCAGATGATGGATCTGTCATTGAGATGAATCATCATAGCAAACAAAAATGGATGAAGTATGAAACCACCACGGGTGAAACTCATAAAGTTGTTCACTGATTTGTTTCATTTTAAATGTACATATTTGGAATGTAACGCAGGTATAAATGTAACTAAAGTAAATACGGGTCCAAAGTTGTTATGTATGATAAATACGGAAGAAGATAACGTGCTCAAGGTGATAGAACCATTAACAGTGTGCTTAAGATACGTAAAATGTTCTGTCCATTTAAAAACGGAAATTATGACACAGTTAATCACTTCTCTACTTAATAGTAATGTTAAAATAGTATACGCAAACAAAACTAAAATGTTCGGTTGGGTAATTTGCGCGTATCATATCCTCAAAGTACAAATAGCTACTATTGAACAATCTATTTTTCTATGTCATCACCACAGCAAGCAGTTTAGCAACAAAATTATAACATCTACCAATGTATTGGTGGCTACTGGCTTTGTAACTACGAACGTGAGCTACAACCGATGTTTTGCGCACCGCCAAATAAATTGCTACAAGAGATTAATTGGATAAGCATGTTGGTTTTCCAACTAGATACGGCAATAAAGATAATAAAACTAGAATCGAGTAAGAATTCAAACACGGTTGCTACAGCTAAAAGCAAATTGTATTCCTAATTGTAGCGAAGTTCAATGAGTAGTTTGTAAAGATACTTAAAAATATCTAGTTATCACCACGGATGCCCAAGATCATACAAAGTGTAGGACCCTGGATTCTGAGGTGAGCCTTGGATACAACCTGGACTAACTAATGATGATGAGTTATTTTATATGTCGTTTTTAATTTGAGCTTACTGTTCGATCCATTTCTGTATCAGAATTTTTCTATATTTAAATATTGAACTTTTGAATTGGATAAATTTGAATTGAATAGAATTGGATTACAATTTTAAAGCTCATCTAAAATAAAGACATGTTGAATGTTGTTTATAATAAAGTTCGCAGGAAGTTTATGAGTAGCTTAAGATTATGGGTCTTCAAGAAGACGAAGGTGAAGGTGGCATGGAGTAGGACGCGGGGGACGAGACGCCCTAACCACCTGTTGCCGCCAATCAATAACATCACCAACGCACCATTGTTCTCTTGAACCGGCTAGTTGCCACCATAGCCAACCAATTCAAACTGCCAACAATTGCAAATACTAACAATAATGACAAAGAAGTAGTTGGATTAAAAGGCCGTTATTCTACCCAATTACACTTAACAAATTCTAGTTCTATCGATAGAAATTAACTAAATCCATACAACTAAATAAACACAAACCTATTAGCGATTAATTTCCTCTAAATCAGTGCCCCTAATCAAATGTAGTTAAGCGTAAGCCCCAATGAGTAACACAACCGCTTCAGATATGAGGATAATCAATAATGTGAAATATAGAACGGCACTATAATAATATTATGTCAGATTACGTTGAAATCATTTAGCAAAAAAATGTAGAGCAAGGAAAAGTTAATTCGCTTGTCGCGCATGCACCGGTCAATAACCTAGGCGGGCGGTATCTTGAACTTGAACTACAAAGCGAATACTGAATCGCCTTTATTTTTTATCCAATCTCTAAAGACTATAGCGAAGTCTGCAGGGCTAACATGCGCGCCACGAGATAGCTATCTCGAGGCATTTTGCCGTTTTATGTTGATATGTCGACTGTTGGTAGCATGAAGGGCTAACATGCGCGCCACGAGATAGCTACCTCGAGGCATTTTGCCGTTTTATGTCGATATCAACTGTTGGTAACTTGGCAAATTTCATGGCGATCTGTCAGATGTCGACATAACTCGACTTCGAGAAATCATCTCTACTTAGTGTCTGCAAATTGTAACATACGTGCCCTTATTTACTCGAATTTTGACATTTAAAATGTTTTGTCTCTCGTCCTTCATTTGGTCGACGAGAAGTTATCTCGTGTAAACTTTTCTTGTGCTCGGTGCATTTTGGATCAAAATTTAGTACCTTTGTGCGACTGCAAGCCATTTTCGACCTTAATGACATTTCCTTTGTTACGTGTCTTTTCGCGTTAATTGATGACGCTGATCACGAATATAAGAAAAAAAATTCGATAGCATGTCATGTCAATAAGGTCGAAAATTGTTTGCACTATTTTTTCTCTTTTTTAAATTAAAATGTTTTGTCTCCCGTCTTTCATTTGGTCGACGAGAAGTTATCTCGTGTAAACTTTTCTTGTGCTCGGTGCATTTTGGATCAAAATTTAGTACCTTTGTGCGACTGCAAGCCATTTTCGACCTTAATGACATTTCCTTTGTTACGTGTCTTTTCGCATTAATTGATAACGCTGATCACGAATATAAGAAAAAAAAATCGATAGCATGTCATGTCAATAAGGTCGAAAATTGTTTGCACTATTTTTTCTCTTTTTCATACCTAGCATCCCAAACTAGTCTGTGCTTTCGAGCAAATGGCCGTATCGGGCCGATTTTATCGGATAAATGTTTAAAAAATGTGTATGCCATAGACAACAATTGAAAAAGTTTGACGCGACAAAATATGTCGGCGTTACTTCGCTTGAGAAGACTCGAGATGATATCTCATCTCGATTCGAGATATTTGACGACGCGCGCATGTTAGCCCTGCTGGTCACAATTGGATTGGTACGAGATGGTAGTTAAAATTGTCTGTAAATCCCAGACGTGCAATCTCTTGATGACGTCAAAGGTATATTAAAGAAAAAAGGCAGGGGAAAATCCAAGACAAAGAGGTAATGTGTAGAACGTTTTACAGTTTCACATTATAATTTGATGTGAGTTTGTTTATTTCACTCACAAACACATGACGGTCAAGTTTGAATAATACCTATCACGATATACGCCGAGTTCTAGAATATTTAGTCACGAACGCAAAATACCTAATAGTTTTTTTTTACTTTTTTGTATGAATAATAATTATTTGAATTATTCATTAACGAGGCTTCACAATGAGCCCGAGATGTGTGTCATTTAAGTTCTCACACTTTTTTGAAAGATTTGATTAAATTGAACGAGTTTTACAGATATAAAGCTGTGAATCTCAGAACGGTAACAAATGCCATGTAAACTTGTGTGAGAAACTCTTGGAATAAATTCCACATACGATGCTATTATGTCGGTTTGCGTGAAGCCGCAAGTGCAGGAAGTAACTTGAGACTTAATAGTCGTTAGTCACAAATTAGCTTAGTAGCATGTCATTCTTGCAAATAAACTTGCAAAATAATCATTATATAACATAAATGCTTTGTGGGCTAATAGCTCAGTATAAGTAAGTTATATTTTAACTCAGTAGCTTCCCTGAAATCAATACCTACCTACTGACAATTAAAAAAAACTTTTGCGTTGAATTACTTAGTACCTTTCGCGTTTAGTCCCCTTCATCTTAGAGTTACTCCCATTCGCACCCGAAGCTTTCAACTTGGGAGTGTGGGGCTCTGGGTCAGGTTCTGCTTTACCAGTGTAACTGCGGATTTGGCTGAGCTTCAATATTTTGTGGAGCGACTGCCAGATGACCTGCACAACCCAACGGTGATATCGATATATTGCAGCTAGACCAGTTGTTGGACTTTCTAGGGCTCCAACTACCATAGGTATTTGTATAGTAACCGGGACCGACGGCTTAACGTGCTCACCGAGGCACGACCAGACCAATGCAAATACCCATATTCATGCATATAAAGATTTGCACTGAGCGGGGATCAAACCCGCGCCTCCTACGTAGCTGCCGCGTTTACTACCAATACGCCACAGACGCTGTCGTGTTTAGTATTTGTTACAAATTTTGTAAGCGTACTTTGTGTCTTTAGCTTAGCATAATGAATCAAATTGTAAGAGACTACTAGATGCTTTTCATACAACAGGATTATTTTAAATAAAATAAAAACAGAACACATCCCTATTGTTTTCACATAAGCTCGCTATAGATACATTAATGATATTGGTGGGTTTGATATAGATAAATTTAAATATTTAATAACCTTGACTTGAGTCTTGGGACTAAGACATACCCATCAGTGGTTAAGCTTATCTCCTCGATGGCTATACATACCAATCCATAATATTCTTTGAAAGTCGAAAATGTAACGTTATTTTATACTTAACTTTACTTATTTTAAGTATACGTGGTACAGATTACTAAACAGTTACTGCAGTTACAGCAAATTGTTTCAAAATAATACGAAATCATTTAAATATTATGGATTCTGGTGTCACATTTTGAAATGATAATATATAACAATATTCAGGTAACTCAATTTTGTCATACAACATACTTACCTCTTTCATATGTTTCTATTACATCTAAAAGCTTTACGTAAACTATTCATAGCCCGCGTTGTACAACCATTCTGTAAGTGTATTTCAATGAATTTGTAATGTGTTTGGAGTGTGGTTGTAAGCTATTGACATTTGTGAGTCTTTGCTTATCACTTCTGTTGAACTTGACAATAGTTTGTAGTAAGAGGACGTATCATTGTCAGGGGCAGATGTGCCCAATTTCTCAAACAACAATTGTCTCACACAATGGTCAGTTTACCTTCACAAAACGGTGTTATGACTGACGTTGGCATTTGTAACGTGTAATACATAGACTAATAACGAATGCGGTATTAGTCTAAGGTGTAATAATATAGTAAACAACATGTAAATTTGGTTAAGAATATTTTGTAACTATTGCATTAGAATATGATGTCAGGTATATTCGCATAGAACACATACACATAATTTATAACCTATATAAAATCCGAAATATTGACTAGCGAAGTGTGGATAGGTATGATATAATTTGTATATAAACATGAATCAATCAATTAGCTATTGAAAATGTGCTAAGTACCCTATCTTCCGTCTTCCGCATCCAGTCTAGATCATATCTAATAAACAAGACTGCATTAAAAAAAGTCCAATAAAAAGCAAAATGTAAAGAACATACTTAATATTAAATCCTCTATGTGATAACACATACTTATATAATTAAAATGTAAATTTAATCAAAATAACGTTAACGCTGTACTTAGGTAACACTAATCGGAAAATTAATTCTGTTGCACAATGTAAATTCATGGCGTAGGTAAGGAATAAGCGCATACATTTACATTATCGTATGAATGGTGTGGTTAGATTAGGAAGTTAAGTGTGAGTTCAGCGCAGTTGTTGGGAATTTCTTGCACGAAAATGGAAACCGAAGTACGAAAAGCAATAATTTGCAAAATTTTATTTCTCTTGAAAAAAATCTTGGCCAAGTTCGTTCTTAGTGTCAACTTTTAACACACATTCATATTCGCGCCGGCTAAATGAAGGTTCCAATAAATTGCCAAGCAATTTGCATTGGACGAAATGGTACCTATATCACATTTGCATGATCGTTCATATATAACCAAGTTCGCTCCTTTATACTGGCTATGTGACAACGGAGCGTGTAAACCCATACTATGGAATAGAAACTTCGCGAAGACATTAATTATGCAGGAAATGGTATTGACGTATCACGACGAGTTCGTAATAAGCAGATATGATGAGCAAGAGTCTTCCTGGCTGTAAGTTTTCAAGAGTCATTATACTTTTACATTCATTGACTGTAACTTTTTAGCATGTGGCGATAGGGCGGAAATTAGATATTTATAATCTAACTAGCTGACCCGGCGAACTTCGTACCGCCAATATTTTTCCACCCGCGTGGCGTCAGATCCCGTTCCCGCTGCACTCTTTACTATATTAAACATGTATTATACATATAAACCTTCCTCTTGAATCACTCTATCTATTAAAAAAATCGCATCAAAATCCGTTGCGTAGTTTTAAAGATTTAAGCATACAAAAGGATATAGGGACAGAAAAAGCGACTTTGTTTTATACTATGTAGTGATTTCCGCATTTTACCCGGGTGTATTATAGGGGCATACCACAGGGGTCAGAATATAATTAATTGATTTTCTTCCCCATGAGCCATAGCCATATCTTAGGTCCCAAGCGAATCATACCTGTGAACCGGTAGGGTACAACCAGTGCGGAAAAATAATAAAATTATGGAAAAGAGACGTAGGAGAGCGGTCTACGTGCTTCAAACTGCAAGCTATGAATATAATCGAGATTGGTGCTTGGATGAAGAAGATAGCTGGCGACACTGGACAGTCGGTCTAATATTTGCCAAGCTTTATTGCTGTGTGAAAGAACACCGGGACTATCAGAATAGTAAGCGGTTACCGAGCCTGTGACTTACACATACCGCTTATGACACCTGACTATTAATCCAGTGTAGGACCAAAGGATACCTGGCAATTCTACGCGGGTTGCGAGAGCCCCTTTTACTGCAGCACTACAGTATTTTGATTATCTGTATTTTTTTCCTTAATTTTTTCAATCGTATTAATATTATAATTATAAGGTTCTGTTTATCAGTAATACAAAAAATATATATTTATTTGATTATATTTATTTAATTTGTATATACAAAACGAACTTCTGCAAACATGTAACTTAATTAAATTTATTAAGTATTATTTTAATTAGTTTTTTTAAACTGCAATTAATACGCAAATATATATTTGCGTTATAGATATTATGATAAGTTTAAGCTTATTAATTGTTAAAATTATAGATTTAGTGGTTACCTACGTATATTCCGGAAATGGCCACTCAGAAAAATTACCTAAGCATTCCGAAAAAGGCTAATCCTATAATTAGGTACAGACCAAGAAAATTCGGTGCACACTCATGTTTAATAACATTACAGTAATTAAGTATTATCATTTTAAAACTAAACGTAAAACACTAACTTACACAGTATAAATAGTCTACTAACCAAGTCATTGTAGTGGTTAACATTACTCCCTCGCGACCACTGGCAGAAAAGTGCTGTTACTAATGTAACTATGGGAAATAAACTAGAAACGCATCTGTAAAACTAGTTTTATTTCAGTACGTATTTACTTCACTTACGTAACGCGGTTTTAGGTTTATGTTTTACTGTCAATAACTTCTCTGCTATTTATAATTAATACTGTGTCAATATTTCTATCATTTAACTCCAGTATCTCTCTCCCTGCCTGGGGATACTGGAATTAAATGATAGAAATATGTAAATATATATCATATGAGTACGTAAATATCATAAAATAAGTATGACTACTTCTACGTAACATATATACCCAATCTAAAAATACAGGACCTGTAACTTTACTGTGTGCGGTTATTCGCGAATGGTTTTTGGGCTATATTTATTTCGTTCTTTTCGTAGAATACATCTATCACAGACTCACTGCGGCGAAACGGCCAACCGATTTGCCTTGTAATAGGTTTTTAATTAAAGATTTCATCAAAAGTCATCATTATCACAGCAATCTCGGTTCTCCGAATTCGGGGTACGGTTTCCGATTATTAAAATATGATTTCATTCAAAAGACAATTGTGATAACTTAGTCAGGTGTATGAATTGAACTTTTAAAAAGTATGTCGACAACATTAGTTTTATATCGATTAAAACTTATTTTTAAGTTGTCGGCACATTCTTGTTCACAATTTCGTGTTCTACGCTACAGTCGCTCTTAGGACACAGAATAGCTTTAATTATTAAAATGTTCAACAAAACTGAATACGAGTGCCAAATTAATTGTATTTCCCATGCCTATTATGGAAATCTTATGGAATGTGTATAAAACATGCAAATGCCTAGACAGTTAAGAATCCCTGAGTGTTTAACGACTTTTTAATATACAGAGCACGTTTGGATGACATTGAAGGAGTAGGAGAAATCCGACGGAAAACGTTGATACATATACCTGTGCGTTATCGGCCATCGATCACAGGTAACCTTTTGCGTAAGTATATTACTTGCTTTCGTTTAAAGTAGACGTATAGATTGAACAGTAAACGGTTGTGAAAAACTAGGAAACTAATTCTAAACAAATGAATAACAATTAAGAAACAAAATAGTAAGGTACTTCAAGGTGATTGAAGTGACATTCACAGAAACGTTCCACAAACCATAATGTACAATGGATTTTCAACTTCAGTGCACAGTGTACCGACTAATTACAGTTCTCACGGCTAAGTAAAGTTTACACAAAGTACTTATAAGAGTAATGTTACAAGTTCTATTCTGTTAAGCGTTGTGTACGTAGTACGTACAGCACACAGTACAATATCGTCTGTGACAATAGTTCTTCAAACAAAAGAGTAGATTACCGAGACGAATAGGTAATTATGTTTTGGAACATATGGACTTCCTTGCTAAAAGTTTAGTTTGTTTATGACTACTGTATGAAATAAATTACGGTTTCACTGAAAAAAATGACACCACTAGCAATTAATACTGCTACACGAGAGCTAATGAAATTTTGCACCCACACCGACAAATGCCCCCGATGTAGATCCAATATATCAACAAGCTCCCAACGAAGATAAACATGGGAGTGCTTACTATCTCACGCCCTAAATCTTCGTGTCCCTACAAGAAAATATCTTGGCTATTTCCCCTCTGCCATAACCCTCTCGACTTGGACAATTTCCGCGGACCGTCCGCAGATACCGGACTTTCGCTGGCTTGTAGATACAAGTAGGTGTTAAACTGACAGTTAATCTTCTTTATCGGTTCGTGGAACAACCGGCCGGTACAATAGGGTATAAACGAGAGGATGGCGACAACAATGCACCCGCATACTAGCTCGTTGGATAAACAAAGATGAATTCCATTCCGGTATCATCAACATACGTAGTTCCGTAACACTTTTGACTGCTAGTAATATGATAAGGGTGAAGCAATTCGTGTACTCTGAGTAAATTGAAACAACCTACGGTGCAATTTAATCGTAAAGATTGAATTATATTTAGTTAACCCACTTCCTTCGCTCACACGGGATGTTTACGTCCCGAGCGACGACGCAACGTTTGTATTCAAAACATTGGACCAACAAACTGGGGCAAATCTCCGATTTCGGTAGTGGCCGCTGCTTCAACAGAAACAACTTTCCATTAGAGAGATTAAACTAGGGATGGACAGATAAAAGTGAAAATGGTACATAACATTCGCATCAAAGAAATCATTAACTAGCTCCTTATATACAGTACGATTTAATTATTCAGTAGTATCTACTAGATTTAGTTACTGACTACGATATTGCCACACTGTATTCGCTAGTACAAAGTAAGGTAAATCTACAGAAGCGTGAGTTATCATTGATAAAGAATAAATCAGAACGTTTATGAGTATTTTCAAGTAGTTGCAGATAACGGTTAAAATGTCGTATGGAATGAATCACATTATTAGATGTTACGAATGTTACGATTCGATGTGATTAGACAATAATCGGATCGCTTGAGTTGATGCGACAAAACCTCACTGTCGACTATAAAAACACCTCAGCATATAAGTAAACTAACAGGCGCAAATAAATTATTATAAGATCGAACAGCTATTTGTGTCAATTGATTGTACTACACACTTGACAAATTTCTATGAAATTGTGTTCGGCAATTCGGTGCGTTGTTCATAGGACAATAAACTTTCAGCGCTCATGGCTCAGGGTCGACGAATAGGCGCAGGACCATTAGTACAAAGACCTTAGAGTTCGGGTCACGGAGGTCGTTACTCAGACGGACGCCCTACAGACAGGATTATAATAAATTAAAGTAGATAAATTAATTGTGTGCTATAAATATTATTGAGATGAGACCAATTACAGTATATTCGGTTCATTTACTGGTATTGTATTGCAAAAACGGTGGCAATTAGCTACTTACGCGGAATATTTTTTCTATTACACATGTTGAAGCCCATCGGTGTTTACGGGAAGCCGGGAGCGCCCTCCTGTCGCCGATGGTCATAACGCGTGGGGCGCGAGCGATCAATACAACAGGGCTTCCTTACTGGCATGCCGCCTGCCGATTGCGTAGCAGACTTCCAAAAGCCTCTCACGCAATTTTATACACACCAATTACTCGTTTAATACTTTGTGAAACATTAAACGTTCAGTCGGGCTTTCAAATTGAAATTTTGACATGCTCCCGCGAAGTCTTCAAGATGGTAATAGACAACTGAGTAATCAAAGTCCACCAACAAGTATAATTAAACGTGCCAAGACTTTAATTGGGGATGTAAGGCAATATGAAAATAAGGAAAAATAGATATGAGCGTAACAAGGTATTTATTACACTTGAAGAGATATTTGATACGTACTTGTAGAATTATCTTGAAACGAAACACATAAACGTGCTATGAAGATAATGATACAAGTAACCCTACGCGCATGTGATATTTATCTTTAGTTTTGTGGTAAGGTGCGGTCCGTCCGTACGCATACGTGACTCGATAAGTTCAGCAGTGGATATGAGGTAGTTTATTCCTGGTGTTGGCGGCGATATGAGGGTTCATAAAGGGGTAGTGACACGAAAAACACAAATTGATCAAATTCTGAGTAGTTTATTAAATAGCATGAATCAACATCAAGCAACTGTGACAAACTTTGCAAGAAAACTCGTGCACCTCTACGAGTGTACAGCAGCTTAATATAATTTAGGTAATAAATTCACGCACCAGCAATTCTGTTGAACAAAGTTCATAAACATTATAAGGCGGTTTGCAGCGTTAAAAAGAATAAAAAGAAAAATAACTTGGCGTTAGTGTCTGGCGCCGCAGCATGTGCATGTTCGGTGCGGTGGTACATTCAAGTGCCTCCAAAAGACAGAAAGTTACAAAAAACGATCTAGTATCTATTAAATCGTACAATACGGAATGTATAGAGCAGTTAAAGGAATTCTAAAAATTGCTCTTTAGTGCTCCACAACTACAGGCAGCTGTTTTGTAACTGTATCTTAACGAACCACATGAGGGAATGTGGGGTGCCGGCGTGGGTTGCCGCGGGAGTCGCCACTCATATTTGTTATTCATATATGTATTTTTTGTTTCAACATAAATACGGCGACATAGCTTATTCATTTAAATTAGATAAAACGAATTAGAAGTATATTCTCTAGGTTGATTTCATTCATAAAAAATCAAACAACCAACAAAGTTACCAAATCATTCAAATTATTAACATTTCTTGATTGTTTGATCAAGTCTTTGTTGGCTACCATTTTTAATATTAATGAGAAAAAAGTTTGTTTAACTTTGAAAGCTTTTTTCTAATCTCGAAGTTTCCACCTAGTACAAGTTCTTAGTACTTTTGTGAAGATAAGAGCTATTTATAGGCCCATTCTGGAGAAAATTACCGTCTGCATCATGTAAATTCTGCTTAGAAGTAACTAGAAGCTTGCACTATATGATATGCAAGTTACATGAAGACGTGCACTTATAATACTCGGGTTAATAAGTATATTTGTTATTAATCTCAATGTTTAGATCTCTTGAAATAAAATTGAATCGTGACAAAATTGCCAAAGTTCATTAAACCGGTAGAAATAGGGTTCCAAATTGGATTCCTGTAATCAACCAACTTTGAAGACGGTCTGTAACTTTAATATACAATTTGAGAAAGAAGAAAATATAAAATACTTTGATCTGCAATTAACGAAGCGTATTCTGAAATTGAAGAGTATTGAACCCATCCCAGTGGATTTAATACGGTAAGCATATTTTTCTAGATTCCCAACAAGTAGGTAAGTTTGGGTTGTAAAATCATACTTTTGCTAGGAAGAATAGGCCGATTCAAAAACCGAAGCCGAAGTGGTAATCGCCACCCTCTCATTTAATACTGATTTGAAGAAGTAGCTATGTATGCTGCTTTTGTACTACGACCGTGAGTTCCGAAAGTGTTACCTCCCTTCATTTGCTTTTTCTTAGTCTCCTATTAACTAATTCAATAAGGATGGTAGAGGATGGACGTAGGACCCGCATCATCTCAATTGCAAATTCAACACTTTATTATTACGCCAATGCCGCCACTTCCTAATTATTGTGTATTAAGTATGTTATGTCCTAAATTAATGAAATATTAGAAGTAGTACCTACATACACTATTCAAATATTCACAAAATAATTATTTCACTTTCAATAAGTGGATTCAATTAACCTATCTTTTTTCATATAAAGTATTTAATTAGAATCATATTATAGGCCCATTGTAGCGTTTTTTTTTCAAATATGGAATACCCGAATCGTGTTCTAATAGGCAAGAGATTTTGTATATCGAAAAAAGAATGATATTTTTGGAAATAATAATATTTTAGTGTAGTATTTTGCTCATATTGTGTATGGCGCTTGGGTGCCCTTGAAAGGTTAGGCAGTAGACATACACTTCACCAGCTGTTTTCAATTCCACGTAAAGAGGGGGAGGAGGTTATTGCCATCAACTGAGTCCCTGGTCGAAACATGATCGCGTTAATTTCCATGAACATATTTGACTGTGAAAGTTAAAAATGAAGTTCGATATATCTATGGGTACCCATATCTATGGGTACTAACATCTTTCTTCTCCCGGGTTATGCAGATACAAAAACCTGTCATTTAATTATATTCTTACATATTTTACGAACTTTCTGTATTTTCCTTTAATTGCATGCAAGCTCGCAAGCTTCAGATGCTTCAGAGTTGTATGTATGCTTTGAGGGGTCAACCCTGACTATCCAGTCCCAGGTAAAAAGTAATCATTCGAGATAAGGATTGTTTGGCATTAGATGAAAAAAGGTTAACGCGTGATATACACGTTATTGCTACGATTAGAGAATTAGGGCGATAGCACGAGGCTCCAGTTCCGATAAACTGGGGTAGCTAACAACATCATGTGTTGCATACTTGTAAGTTAAGGTACCCATAAGTTCGTGGGCTTACTCATCGAAGGAAACATTCTAAATTTAAACTAAATCTCACCACGTAGAGCAGTACCGCAGAGGCGTACTCTACGTTTACATTTGCTATTGTAATGTAAAATAATCGTGTGGTGAATCAGAATCGCCTAGCAAACGAATATGGTTACCATAGTAATAGAGTATATATAAGTAGACGGTTATGTTGATAAGCCAATATATCTGATATCTGAAATATCCTTTCGTTATGATTATATGAAAGTTTTAAACTAATGGTCTAAAGTTAACGACGAGTCATCTTTGCTCCACTTAGACAGATCACACTTCACATTTATTCACTTCTCTAATTAAGTCAACTATAGCTTACGGACTGTTTTATAAATTTATTGTTTCCGACTCCACCCAAAACCGCCCCTGGTCGTTTCGCATCCGTTTGGAAAACACCTGCATCAACTGTCAATTTAAAACAAGTATTATTCGATCAAAGCATCATATAATATACGATTTGTATGTTAAAGCATGCCTCAATGAAGCCTAATACAACTAGTAGTCGTTGATATACAAAAAATACCTATGCTAGAAGACGCTGAATTTATGATAGTAGTACGTAAATATATATGTAGGTAACATAATAAGTATATCAAAATAATATGCAGTAATAATTCATCAGCATCACACAATTGAAAATCACGAAAATTTACCCATTGTGTACAATTTCGTTATTCTCACCCTAATAGGTGTAAGTACTGTTGTATTCTCGACTTTATGGTAAGCAATTTCTATTTTCACCTACCCTTGATCCCCTCGGTATTCAAACGACTGTGTGTTCGAAAACATTCCCCTTCTCCATTTAGCTGTATATAAATACAATTTATACCAAAAGTGTACTTGTCAAAATAAAACAGCGCAGCAATATAATTCGCACTTGTATGTAGTTTTGAATATAAAACATTCTATTGTTGAGCCCTTGAGAGCTTTTGAGAGCATTTTCTATGATCCAGTTGGGCCCACCTTTGGCATGAGAAACTACCTAAGCAGAAAAATATATGTATAAACAAAAGTTGCGCAAGTTTACGACTTTCACTTGTTGTGTATTTGCGAACGTAAAATATAACCTCGACTGATAAAAAATATATTTCGTAGCTATATTTACATGAGATTGAGATTTTAATATTACGAACAATATGTCGCCTAGCTAAAAAGTCCCAGCAAAAGGTTTTTGACCTAAATAAAGTTCAATGTGTGGGCGACACTGAAGGTCGTGAGTATATCGTAGCGTCGTAAATGGAACTTATTACTATTATAACGATACCAAATGTAAAGTCAACAGATTCCTCAGTATCAGATTTAATTTCGCCATTTTCAGTTATTTGCGAAACCATAAAATGCGCCATAAAGCTGAAACGCTCTTAGTTTAATTAATTTTGCTTTATTGGGACATCTTTCGATAGTAAAAACACACAATTTCAATCTATCTTACGACAGCTTGTAATTGAAAAAAGTGACACTATAGGCAGCGGTAAACACGGTGGTATCGATCATATCGGTTCTTCAATCAAACTCAACATCTAACGGGAATTCGTGACATGAAATAAAAGTGCAAGAAAGAGAGCCGTTGAAGCACGGTGAAGGGTCTAGTGACAACAAACATTATAGCTGAAACGCTCTTAGTTTAATTAATTGTTTCATGTTTTAAATGTTCAAACAGAAAGTACACAAGCCAAAATTTTTGATTAGAAATTAAATTGACGTCGTATTGAAAGGGTATTGAAACAATATACATGGTGTATTTTTTAAACGGGGCAGTAAGGGGAGGTATCTTAACCGTTGTTGTTTAAACAAAATGTTCTTAGGAGATCTTCCCTAACTTTTTGAGATATTTTGAACTGCATTCACAGATTTTGGAAAAATCATACACTCAGCAAGAAAAATGCTAAAAGTCGAATTCAAAATGTGTACGTAAAAATTCTTTTTTTTTACTTTCAGTCAATCCTACCCACTTCCTACCCAAAACAAAAGTTTACTATTGCAGAAATTTGAATCTCTTGCTGAAATGTATGGGAAACGTTTTTGCCAATTCTGTCTTTCCCGGTACTCAAAGCTAAAATGGTCTCTTGGAGTCTTTTGATCCCCAGAAGGAATTGGAGCGACAGCATGAATTTTTTTTTACTTTTAATAGGTATAAAAATTTTAAAGTATATGATTAAAAGTACTCATAAGAAAAAAAAAAACATTAAAAAAATACAAGACTTCACCTCAGATTCAGAAAGAATGTTATACAAGTAAGACGTAACTAATCCTCTCACAATGAATGTGCGTAACAATGGAGAATTGAAAGAAACCGTAACGAAATGTTTTAATTATATTATTTTTAATAACGATAGACTCGCTGCCATAACCGAACACGAGTTGGACAATGATCAATTGATCGTTTATTATATAATGATATGACTCTAAATTCATTTGAATAGTCAATGGGTTCCTTGAATAACAAATAAATCAGGCAATGACATAATATATCGTGTTGAGATTTTAGTTAGGACTAAAACATCAACAGGATACGATACGGGGACTACTGATATAAAACTGTCAAATCATAGCTTTCAAAAGTATAAAAAATTACTTTGTTCTGAAGCTGCAAAGAAATATTGATTTTTGTCAATATTTTTTGCAATTTCTCTGAAAATTTGAGCCACTTCCGAAACTTTGGCCAAGTTATCCTCTCGGACTTGCGGAGGTGAAAAACCAGGCGTTACCGTAAGGGCCCATATAAGCCACATGAAGAGAAAATATCGTTAGAGGACCTGGGTTGCAACTAGGATAGCCACTGGAATGGCAACGGTAGCAAAGTTGCTATTGTACTTAGTTAATGTAAAAGATTTATTAAAACTAGCCAACACAAAATTATGTCAAGAATACGGTTTAAATACTTAGCTAAATAAACATATACCATGAAATCTGTTGGCGCCGACTAGCTAACAATAAATTGGGCTTCAATAATACACAACAAGCACAGACCCATTACCTGCAGGAACGAATTGTAGTTATGTTCCTTCACTAGCTTTAAGTACACTAACTACACAACAGTAATGATTAATTTCGACTGAAAGGAACCTGTGTATATAAAAAGAACCTTTTAAAAATTCACAGCAACGGATTTTCTGAGATTTTAGCAGTTTACGAGTAACTGTATAACAAGGCGGAGTTAGATTGGTTTTAATTTGTTTGTGCTGGCAACTCTGTCTCAACTATTCCCAACTACTGTTTTCAAAATGTAAATATTTTAATCTTTTATGATTGTATTTCATGTCCAATGCCCATCAGTCTTATGACTAGGGTAAAGGTACTTAGCTGAAAATAAACCATATTGATTTGGTATCTTTTGTAATTTCTGATTCTACGTATCAGTATTTTTAAAATAACGAAATTTTACTATTATGGAAGCCTATCTCAAACGTTGTACAAACCTGAACTACCGGTACTTATCGTATCTGGCCGTAGCTCGTGTTACTAACAGTTACAGTATCTCAAAATGTTGTAGCTTAACTCAAAAGTCATTGTGATAAGAGTGGTTATAAAACGTAGGCTTCATAAAGTTCAATGCATCTAAGGAATTGATTTATTGGAATACCACCTCGCTGATAATAAGGATACAGCAGTATCTTTCCGGTGAACTTGTTGCTCAAACACTACGTAGTAACAGCGGCGGAATGCATACAAAAATAATAATAGCACTCTTGATAATTACAGGTATGACAGGTGTAAAACTATAACAAAAGAAAGAAAGAAATAAAATCGATGTGCATTATATTCTTGTTATACACCTCAGTGATACAGGTACGAAAACATTACTAAAATATGACTTGCTCTTAAATATAACATTAAAAGGATTAACAACGTCTTATCAAGTAACAAGTTAAAAGTAAGAAGTGTTTTTTCATGAAAAAGTATTTATATTTACACCAACGGATCTTTAGATAAGGTATCAGCTACAAGCGATAAGTGGTACTTACTAGTTATGTAAACTATTTGTTCATGTCGAAGGTCGGCCTCAAGGGATTTCACTTACATTTCTTCATGTTTCTCAAGCGACTCTATGATAACAAAGCCACTTGTACTTATATGTTTTTGTTTGTGTACGTTTTTATAGTAACAGAGATTGCTACGTGACTATCCTGCTTTACGTTAAGCTTGTGAAACAGACTGAAGAGGTAAGAACGTGATAGTCGCACGTGTTTAGGTATGTTAGATGAAGGTTAGGTGCATTTGTTTTAAGTACAGTCAGCGTCAGAAAATATCTTGACTACAAAGTTTCAAAATGATCTTATAACTAAGCTATTAACAGCAAATGAAACTGTTTTCAAGCGACGAAAAAACAAAACACGGAGGAGGCTCTCAAGTCGACCCGTATATTTCTTATGTTTGACCACGCATAACTTTTTACAGAGTAGTTGGATTTTGATGATTCTTTTTTTTATTGGAAAGAGTATACCCCGAAGTTGGTCCCATATACATTTTAAAATAAAAATTCAACCCTAAGGGTAGGAAAACTGGGAATCATTGATTATTCACTCAGATTGCAATGCAAATGCAAAAAATGATTATTGGAATTATTGGATTAAATTGTATTATTGTCCAAACTAAAAGTGTCTACCAAATACTAGAACAATCCGTCAACAGGAAGGGAGGAAAACTAAGGAAATAAGATCATTTTGAGCACTTTGTTCATCAAGATTACTATTATGCTGACTGTACCTTGCGACACACAGCACAGCTGCAGATTGACCACACGCCGGCTCGTCTGATATGTGGTCACGTACTGAACTTGTTTACCTCTATGTATACTAGGGCTCCCGCCTTCACAGGGTGACAAGATTAATGACTACTATTGATAAAATCAATATAAAGTAATACATTCTGTCATGTATTGAAGCTATTTAGGACGTGTAGTTAATGGTGGTGTAGTAATTGAGTACTAGATATGGCCGTTATCTTGACACATCACTAGCGATAATAACAAACTCACAGCACAATTACATTTCTCTTGATTTAATAAACAAATAAGTACTACTTTTAGACTCGAATGCAATGGAGATCATCCCTAAGATGATAATGATGATGACTATTAATAACGTGGATCATATATTGCTAAGATAACCCCTCGAAATATGCTTGTGTTAAAATAAATGTTATAAAAATGAAGTGGGTTCACGTCGGTAGTACTTTAGGTGGGTTTTGATCTCGTAACCTCAAGATCGACTCAACTCCGACGACTTAACCATTAGTTCTTAACTATTTACTCAATCATTAA
Organism: Eilema caniola; assembly: GCA_949126895.1. NCBI lineage: Eukaryota > Metazoa > Arthropoda > Insecta > Lepidoptera > Erebidae > Eilema > Eilema caniola. Next base: position 7,068,054 of record OX421476.1, read on the forward strand.
TATACTAATCTTGTCACTACCAGTCGTTTTCCATCTCTCTGATCCAGCTATGAAAACTTCAATTTCATTATTTGTTGAAACACCAATAATAAAAGGTACCTACTGGATCAACGGCCCTCGTGTTTATAGAAAATGATGGCTTAACCAGCTCGGTTCATTCAATTTTAAAGCTTTTAGTCAGATACAAGAGACATTAATCTGTAAAAGGCCACATAAATTTGCCCAATATTCCAGTATTGAGTTACTGATGCAGCCCTGTGGTGTTCGTTCCCAGAGAATGGACACAGCCGGCCAGCGCTACGTATCATATACTCAATTAGGTACACCGCTCTGCGAAGCTACGCCAGTTCCCAACCAACCTTACATTACGGTACATTTTCTATATAAAATCATATTTTGAACAAAATTTGGCGACGACATTTATTTAGGTACACTACAGTTGGTTGAATTAAGATGGATTGTTTCAAGTACTTATTAATAAATTATGTTCCTTGTGTTCCTTATGTTCCTGGATTTGTCTCTTAAATCGAAAAATCAATACCAATACCAATGCCATTTATGAATTCTGCTATTCTAGTATCAAATATATAGTTCAATACCTATAGACTCTAAGCAAAATATATAATAACGTTTTCTTATGAAAGAAGCAAGTTGGAATCACTGCGAAGAACTAAGAATACCGTTCATAGCCTGGCAGTCCTGCACATTCTTGAGATCAGTTTACGAGGAATGTTTGATATGAGTAGTAAACCGATGCGAAGACAATATGAGCTATCTTCGGATATTGCCTTTATAGTCTCGTCACAGGGATTGCTTTTCTATTTTTAAAATTGTTTTCCAGTTAGCGCAGCTTTAAATTGAAGATGGGGAAAATGAAAATAGCAATTTAAATATTTCAAATTATCATTGTGGAAATGACGTGTTTTAATGTTGGTGAAAATTGTAATTTCAGACTGAGAGCATAGACTGAGGGTAAGTGAGCGTAGGGGAAGCGATCTTTATGAAAGGATGGTGCGGACAACATTTCAGTTTCAGTTATTGTTGTCAAAGTTTTCGAGTAGCTCGAGGCGAGTTGTTTACTCGTGATTATGACATTAATTTCACGCACACCCCACAATGTTTTCACACTTCTATGTATAAGGCAGATGGAATTAATGTCGCTATGCAGCAAGTGAGAGTTGATCGCAACGAAAGTGTACACCACATGTCATACATATTCGATAGTGTGCAGAAAGATGTGTGAGAACATGAATGAGCTGCAGATGTACAACTTACGATTATTTTGAATTTTTAAGTGTAGAACTGAAAAACTGAAGAAAAGAATATTTTTTACTGATTACTCGTAGTAATTAGCTATAGACTTCTGGGCTAGGGCCATAGAATATTATCTTGCCTTTAAGTTATAGTCTAAAACGATTGCATTGAATACCGTTAGGATAGAAGTGACCTTGATAAAGTTGAAAATAACTAGTTTAGACTAGGTTAGAAAAAATAAACAGGAAAAAAAATTCAACAACATGAATGAAAACTGGCGCAGTTAAAACTATAGTTTTTTTACAACGTATGATCGTAAACTCAGAGATAAGTAACAACTACTAACTATGAATAGCCGTAGGCACCGGTGCGCTTTTTCTTACATAACTTTTTAACTCCTAACATCGAAAGTCCGAAAATATGTTTCATACAATTTTATTTCATAATGATCACTCTTCATAATTTTTATTTCAATAAATATTAAAACGCCAAATGAATCGACTTCATAATTTTATTGTTCATACATTTATTTGTACTCATTTTTGTGATTATTATGAACTCCAATTCGTAGTAAAATCGTAAATATGAATACAAATTTTATGAGAGCCGATATGGACCCCGTAGGCACACTACACGCATCAGGTTAAAGTGATAGTTCCAATCGTAAGTGATGTGCGGTAGAGAGACGAAAATAAAATACCCATCAGATATTTATCTCGGTCATTATACGGTAGCTTTTGAATCCTCATTTATCTAATAATAAATAGGTGAAGAAGTCATGGTTAATTTATTACTCTCCAGAACAACTCACGTTCTTAATTGCTGACAGTAAAATACTCATTTCCTCCTAAAGAAACCACTATAGATCTTTCCAGAAACTTCAAAAGTCGACCTTAAACACATTTTGCCCATCATTTACGAAACTAACAATCATCTAAGCAAAACTAGAAGTAAACAAAAACTAACAATCTAATCTTTGTTCACAACAACGAAGAAAAAAACCTTGTTGATTCTGTTGTCTGACGGTGTGTAACCCCCGTGGCAGACGAAGCGTCACATTAATACATTACTAGGTCCCTGAACTTGAGTCTCTATTGCATACTATATTTTTAGCTCAGCGCCTAACACTCAGGTAGCCTATGTATAGCACAGTATAGCTAGATTACAGTTAGAATTCGTTAAAATATTGTAATTATGCCTATATTGAGAACGGTTATTCAAAATAAAAACCGGATTTGGATAACAGATGATAGCAAACATTTTTATATACATAGGTATCTACTCTTGCGCAAATTTTGGATGACTAAAATTTAAGACAGGACAGAGTACTTGATGAGCTCTATCATTTTGTGATACATTATCTGAGGAAATCAGATAAGTATAGTATAAGTAATTACAACAATTTAAGTGTCCTTAAAATACTGTGATTACCAATTAGCATGCCTGTCTGAAGTGACAGGCATGCTAATTGGTAATCACAGTATCATTACTTTGTTAGTTAAATTGAGAGCATCAAGCAGGGAAACCTTATCATGAAACTCATAAGTCATAATAGAATAATAGATAATATGCTACACTAAAAACACATGTAACGAAACGGTTATGGATCAAGATATGGTATAGAATATTATTAAAATGCTTTTTACAGTTCGTAGCTAATATCGTAGATCAAACCCAGCAGTGTTGCCAGATCACTGTTTCAAATTCACCCCAAAATGGATACGAAATCCCCCCAAAACTTAGGATTTTTTTCAAAATCCCCCCAAAGTTAGTATTATTTAAATAGTACCTAAAAAAGTGTAGCATTAACAGCATTCGAATATGATTTTCGGCTAAAACATCAAGGACATAATTCCTCATAGGTTTTCGTGAAAATAAAAGGGAGCCTCGAGCTTTACTCTTCGCCTAGATTTCCACAGGAACCTATTTTCGGATGATATTTTCCAAAGTTTACGCGATTATCACTCATTGAGACATAACCAATTTTAACGGACTCAATCGCGATTTATTTACTTTTAAACCGACGTTTCAGCTACTTTTCAGAACACATGTTCCTGGTTTGACTAAGGATGGCAGTTGTCATCTAGTTGAAAGTGTAAGTTATCTCAAAGTACCCGAATACCTATAATACCTAATCGAATGGAGTATAGATTCTCATCTCAGTTTAATGCTATTTGTTACATATGCTTAGTATTATGAAAAATTGTGAGATATTTTTGAAAATAATGGAATTAAATAAGATTCTGATTATATTTTTAAACATCACAGATATCTTCAAATCACTAGTTTGCAAGTTAAAATCCCCCGATTACCTCCAAATGTATTATTTTCCCTCCGACAATCCCCCCAAAAAAATTGTCCCCCCAAAAAATCCCCCGTAACTCAAAAAACCCCCCAAATTTGGGGGGATTCCCCCCAATCTGGCATCACTGAAACCCAGTTGGGTTATTAGGTAACTTAGTAATAAAAAGGTGTTGAATAAAGCAATGGTTCAATATAAAACGCTGCACTGTAGTTTTAATTACAGTTTTTGGTAAATAAATGACCAATTGTATCTAAAAATACCGTAATACCAGTTGGAAAATCCCAAAGTAGACATAAACTTAAGCCGTTTGGAATTTCTCGTTGTGATGTGACGCAGAACGTATAATATAATAACTATCTCATACCTAACACATTGTTGGTCGGAGTCCATTCTCAGCTGAATTAGCTTTAGGTGTCGAGTAAAGTTTCACAATCATATAGAATTATATAAGGTATTTCCTCATGTCTAGTTGAAATGAGAGTAGTTTAGTATCCTGAAACAGGACAGATCATAAGCACCCGAAATCGGCTTGCTTGTACAGAAATTCGTTAAATATGTAAGGACAGAAGCAATGGCACGCTGTTGTCGAAAAGGAAAAGGCGTGTAAATATAAATTTTCATACTTAAAGGCTGAAAGTGACCAAGTCCTTAATTATTCAGTCAGCGTGTTTATGCCCGGATCGTAAAACTTACTGGTAGTTTTTTAATTCAACTTCGCAGTAAATCAGAGTTTATTTTATATACTTCAGTAAGTATATCATTATTTATTAACTGACGTCACGCAACGATGCGTGGCAAAAAAATTATCTAATTTAAACAGGTAGAGCAAATACATCTGCAAATGTTAATGTAATGTAATTCTTTAAATTAAAATATTTGCATTTATGAAGGAAGTCATCAGCTGACTGCATATAAACAAAGTGTCGTAACAATAGGCAATACCTACTTCGCTACACAATGAGGTTATACTACGATAGTACAGGTTGTAAATAAACATTTTAACAATGCATTATCGAGACGCTTACGTGCTCTTCTGCATAACTTTCATAATGCTTTCATAATGCAAATAATCTTAAATATTTCAAATAGAAGATTTCCTATAAAAAAATAAAAATAAAAGAACTGCTTCAGTAAATCTGAATTCAAACAACAATATGAATCTTAAGTCAAACAAGCGTGTCTAATCGTATTGTTCTGTAAATTTAATAATATGTAATATACTCTAATATGCGCAAAATAAAGACGTATTGACGCCTAAACACCTAGTATTAACTAGTTTGGGCCTTGATGTAATTAGTTTGAAATAAAGAAAAGTGCCTGGTTTAACGAAAGACAAATTACAGAAGGCGTGAAATTAAAAAACATAGCGAAATGTGATGCAGATGTAAGTGTACGTATGTACTATGTATATATAGCAGACTATGTATGTAAACTTAGATTTCATGAATATACGGTAATGTACCACATATGTGATCCAAAAAGTTCCATCCGAAACTCAATCATAAAGGAGTCGATGTGCCGTATACGTCTCGTTTTTCCTCAAACGAGCCCCATCGGGCTTTCAGAGACCGTAATGGTAGTCGCTACTCAACCCGGGCTGCTCGTTTCTATATAAATTGAACGAGTCCCAAATATAAAGGAACAAATTCGGCAGTCTGGAAGCAATAATCTTTGTAATGTTGCGGCAGGTTGCTGTAATAAGGATCTTCAATTTTAAAAGGTTATTATTAGCTTCACCTCTGTATCTAGGAAGACAAAAGTCATCTACCTACCTACTTACTTTCAATTTGCCGTATCGATTTTTAAGTATGATTAGATTGCGATTATAATAATTTGATATTATCTGACTGATGTGGAGTAAAGATTTGGAATTCTTCAATTGTCTCCTAAACCAGAAGTCCTTCAAATTTAAGTGTACTTAGTTCGTTTCAACAAGCCCAGATATAACACGAAGCATGGTAAAATAACGCTCGCATATAGCACAACGCCGATATAGTTAGCTGTGTCTCGAAGCACAATAAGCAGCTAGGAGAACAGGCAGTAAGCCATGCCGTGATCTTGTTTCCATGTACTAAGTTTACTGATTGGTAGAATTATTTAACAACTTCGACACTAGTTCCATGCTACTTATTGGCTGCTATAAATACAAAGCTTCATTTAACTTGGTTTAAATGTGCACAAAAACAGCTAGTGCTAGCGAACAAATATTATGATGGTACTGTATTTTGTGGATTGCCACAAAATACACTACCATAGGGTTACAGTAGGTTAGGGTACATTAGGAAACAAACTGTGCTGCGTATTTAAACAGACTTTTTGAAGTGAAATCTTCTTAAGCGGCGTTGGATGGGTGTAAAATGTTAAGGAAGCGTCAGGATTAGTTGACCTTTGAACCGTAACCGACGACTGACGTCATACAAGATTGGTACAGACTATCTATTTTGCAATTTAGAATAGATAGCGTCGTAGCTTAAACGGTAAGCACTTCGACTGTAAGTCCTTATAGTTTCAGATAGTATCGGGTTCAAACCACCTGGTCTTCAGGATTTTTTGTGATTGTTTTTTCTTATTATAATTTATTACTTTTGGTGATTATTTTTTCTTTTTGTAATTCATTACTTTTTATGATTATTTTTTCTTTCTGTAATTTATTATTTTTTGTGATTATTTTTTCTTTTCATAATTTATTAATTTCTTCTGACAGAAAATTAGCAGAAAATAAGTGATAGGTTCTATGATTAGCGCTATATTATAGGTATGGTATGGTATGTTCTTTTTTATCTTTTTCTATTTAATAACGAAGAAAGAAAAAAAGAAAATGTTTTCACTTCTGCCGGCACTCCCAGAGTGCAACCCGCCTTTTTTTTTTACTAAAGAGGTGTATAGGTACTTGATGTAATAATGACTCTTTAAAGTAATCACCGGTATGATCGCAAAGAAAGCAAACTGGCATATACCTTTACCAGTTTTCCGTAATCACGTTATTATCCAGCTAGGCGAAGTGTGGCAGACGTGAGAATCTTACTGCGGTGCGTTTCGCGGGCAGCCGCTCACTTCTTTGACGACCTAATGGCCATGGTTGCATAATAACAGCAATTAAATGGAAACAGATCCCTGCGGGGTGCCGGCTATTGTCAATCTTGACAGCGTTTCATTACACACCCAAGGACAAAATCAGTTTTGCGTCTATTATTACTACCAAGCCCTATTTTACTGACGCATTTACTACTCAACATTCTCATTCACATACGAATAATAACAGTTAATTAATTGCCATATTAAAAAGTCCACCGCAGAGAATTCACTGCGAACTCATAACTGGTAGCTGCCTAAGTGAAAAGAATTGGTGCTCCATGGAATATTCACAGTGCATGTTTGAATAAAGCCCAACAATGCTATAAAACAATGAAACGATTGCACGAAGCAACAAATTTTATATACTGGCAAGTAAATGATTTTGTCTTTGTTTTAATATTTAGCCTGTTAATTGACTACATCCTACTGGGTAGTAAGAAGTTGGGCTTGCTACAATAGATGAAGAAAGAAGATGAGAAGAGTACTAAACATTAACATCAGTCATTTGAAACTACTTCACGCTGACAGAAGGCCCAGTAATTAATAGGCACAAAACAAATAATTGGTAATTATAACTTTCTTTTTTTAAACTCATGCTAATTAGTCTAATTTTATTTAGATACAATGACCGCAGGGACTTATAAGTCCCTTACACCAAATCTAACCTTCATTAACAATGAAACATTAGTACGATATCCTACAAGTATCGGTCAATAACACGGACAGGGTAGTGAAACCCGCTCAACCTATAGTTTGTGAGGGCCAACGACCCGATCACGCAGGTTAACACACTGTAAATGAAATGTGATAATCTTTTCAGAAGCCATAAAAATTCTAAGTATAAAATAGTTCTAAATATTATAAAAATGATAGTAATACCTAAGTCGGCCTAGTTTCTATCTGTAGTGACGCGTTCAAGAGAATACTAAGTACCCACATTATCTTTATTATGGAAAAAGTTAAATATTCTACAAGTTTATTTGCAAGAAAGTAATTACTAGGGCTCCATGATTGGAATGTTTCTTGTTTATCTGTGTATTATTTTGCCACTGCGACGTGAAAAGCGAAACTAGACCCAAGAAAAGACTGCTGAAATAACAATTTTATTTTACAGCATATTTCAGCAACACAAAAGCTTACTTAATTTAGACCAGTTCTCCCGTATACTTTTTTCATATTTGAAAAACTAGTCTCAAGAACATACTGCTGAAATAACACGGTTATTTTTAAAAAAAATAACTTCTCTGACTCATAATGTTAACGAAACATTTTATTTAAAATTTCGAATTTCAGAGACAGTTGTTACTTTTTTCTTTCAAGTAAAAGAAAAAAGTAACAACTGTCTCTGAAATTGTGTCTGGATAATAACTGTAATGGCTAAGAAAAAACGCTCAACCTGCTATATTTTAAACGGGAATCCGCAAAGTATTAGTGGCGATATGTTACACGAATAATTACCATGAATTTTCTACATTCATAACGATCACAATCTTGCGCGAACATATCGAGAATCTCGTTTGAGAAAGCGATAATATTTATGTACTGGAACACTGCAACTCATTCGATTCCGGAAAATCAGAACGCTATTTATTGAAACAAAGTGGTTTTGATATGAGTTTTGACATATTTAGACTGCTAGCGATTAAATAAGCAGATATAGAGCCTGCTAATATAAATGTTAGACCGTTATAAAATGTTATTTTAGATTTTTAGATTTCTTCAAATGTTGTGTTTTTAATATCCCTTATTAATTGGTTTACTACTGTTTAACAAAAAACATATGACAAACGATCATTTTACAAATAACGTTTGTAAAATTAATCATTTTTTGACAAACTTTCATTCCGCAAACTTATTACTTAAAAAGAATCATTTGACATAATACACGTTTGGCAAGTGTATTACTTAGGATATATTTCAATTGTAAAAAAATTATTTTAACAAATTTTGATTTGACCAAATAAAGTCAGTTAACAAACAGTCAAAGAAGCAAGCATAAACCACGCGGATTACGGCAAGTAGCATGCAGTAGGCAAGTAGCAAACGGCATGCAGCAAGCATCGTTTTCGTCATAGTTCCGGGGCTGCGGGGCCCCAGCGGCCCCACACGAGCTTATCGTCGCATAAGGTTGTAATGCCCACCGCCGCTGCTGAGGCTGACCAGCTACGCCGGCAAGCGTGGCGGGCTTTATAACCACCTGCTTCTCAGCTCGTGCGTCGCTTCGCCCCTCCGCGCCTGCACTGGCTTAAATAACACTCTAGGGGTCGGGCACAGAAGACTACATGAAGTCGGATTTGCACCGATTCACTTCTTTCACTAGCTTTTGTGTCACACGTTTTGACTGTTCAAGACAATTTAAAGGTAAAACTGGTTTTGTCAACTAACATGCTTCATAAATAATCAATTTGTGAAATGATGTTAAGGCATAATGATTTTTTTCTCAGTAAATATTTTGCCTAATGAATAGTTTATTGAATAATAGTTTGTAAAATTTAGAGAACGGGAATTAACGCGATCATGGTATAGGTGTAAGTACCTTTACCATGATCTTGTTAATCCCGTTCTCTTAATTATATATCATGGAACGCGAGAGTTTAAAAGTTAGTAATAGTTTGTAAAATAATTACTCTCTAGTCTACTGCTTTTACAGATGTGTTTTGAAAAGGTGAGGTTTCTCAATTATCGTATACCTGTGTAAAATTTCGAATTAGGTATTACAGAATTACACAGTTATAAAATTTTATTACAGAATTGCACAGTTTTAAATTAATTATTATAAAGTATAAATAAAAGCTACCGAAATTACCGATTACAAAATAATACTCATTACCGATAGAAAAAAGTCCTGGTTATAACCAGGCGGTCTGTATTTTCCATAAAGGAAACACTTTCTTATAAAGGTATATACAGTACGTAATAAAAGAAAATAATGACGTTTAATTATTTAGATTAATACAATGTAACTCAACTTCGTCAGAGTTTTGAGGATGAAAGTCTTGCATATCTATGCATCATATAACTTGTATAATGATGCCCAATACCTGTACTTACTATGTTTAATTACTATACTACGCTATGAAATTTACAACGTTAGCAAACTTTCACATTTATGAAATGAGAAATTATGAACAATACAAGAATACGTCATAGGTACATGGAGCCAAGAAGTAAAAGTGGTCGGAAATAATTTGAAAACAGAATAGGTGGCAGATTTCAAAATGGCGCTATTTAGAACTACCCACTTATTAGTTTGTCAAGTTAAAATAGTCGCTTTCTCAGATAAAAATAGTACGCATTTGTATATATTTTGTGTCTGTAAACACACAAAATAACATCAATAAATACACTGTGAAGCTACACGGTAATAGACCGCGATCGTAACTCACCGCTTTCAAACAGGCTTTACATTTCTCGTACCTGAAACAATAACAGAAATAATTATTGTGAATTCAGTATAATGTGAAAAATATATTACATATTAATAATTTATACTGTTTACACTGGAGATTGCTAGCACTTGGTGGATTCTGCTACACATATTGAATAATAACTTCACTTGTACTTTTCCGCAGTTTGTTTAAAAAAGTTAAAAATAAAAATAAACTGTAAAAAAGTACAAGTAAATGTATTATTCAATATAATAATGTAGTGTACTAACATAGTTTTTAAGTCTTACTAACATTTTGAGTCAATGGTCACTTGAATAAAAACAATTTATAATTATATTATAATGCATAGTTTTCAATATTTCATGAACTTTTAACAGTAAATATCATCATGGGTTACATATTATATGGTCGATATTTAAGTATAAAAGCATCCATCACCGACAGACTTTACTTATAAAAGTACACTTGCCAAATTTCAAGTTGATGATTCAAAAGTATTGAACTATAAATCTACTAAAATGAAACACAACAACCGTGACCACTATTATCACGGTTTCCATAAAAGAATAAGATGTGCTAAATCATAGAACTCTTAATTATTATACGAGTTCTATGTCTAAAATACTTTAAGGAATGTAAATTACAGAGAACTCTGTGCTTGATGAGACATATAAAACTTTGCACAACCTCTCTAATCTTGGAGAGCTTATAATAAATAACTAAAAACTTATATTAAGGATAGAGATATTTTACTCGTCATTAACTACTCAAGAAGAATAATGACAGAGATGCTTTTAGCAGACAGAATATAAGAGACGAATGAAATGATAGATGAAGCAAAAGTAAATGTTCGCTCTCAAAATACAAAACACGGTACATACAAAAGCGTATTTGTTGGTGCATACTTAGTACTACAGCTGTACATAGATTCACATACGTGATCAGTGCTCAGACACGTAGTTACTTTAATCACACTTAATGCGGAGGTAGCCACTGATTGGTTTGAATTTACTGCATAGTATGGATAAAGAAGTTTGTCATTATCATGGTTATGTTGGTGGACGTTTCTGTGTATAGGTCGGGTCACGTATTTGGACCTAAATCGCGATACCAACGAGGCCCTCGCGCGCACGAATTGTTTTATAATAATCTATGCTAGGTGAATTTGAGTTCGTCCATCGCCGTATCATCCCGTGCTACCCTCAAAAGACACCCAAGAAATGTACGCATTTTGAGCCATGATATATGTCTCGAGCAATATCCTCTTACATTTTGATTTGATACAAGTAGTATTAGTTTCGAAGGTTAGGTATCAGGACAGGAAGTGCTGAAGGTTGTGCAATGTTTGTAGATTCCTCTATAGGCAGATACAATCTTGACAGCTGTAAACTTAATATAGGCATAGGTTGTCCAATCATATATTTACTTTGGGTGTCCCGGCGCAAAAAGCTTACTTTCTAAGTACTTTCATTCGCTCCATCGTCAACCAGAGTGTTTTAATCGTTTCTACGAAGGTAGAAGTAACACAACCATCATTTTGCGATTGATAGATAATAATTTAGTGCCTATCACATTTATTACTTTAATGTATTGGCTATTCTGTGTCAATATCTAGAAAATGCACTCTCTCGCAGCAACGACATTACTAAACTATTTAGAATATTCTCTTATAAAAATAAATCTCCACTGGTATGTTCCTCATAGCTCCAATTTCGTAAAAAGCACTATAGTTTATAAATTATATGCAGCGTAAGCTTTATTATGGCATGCCTATCAAATATTGCATTGCATACTTTTATTTCTCGTAATGGTCTAAACAATACATTAGGCATAATATAACGTTTAATTTACCGACCATTTCACATAAATAACTCAATCACAACGTTTACGTTTATCGTCACTGGCTACACAGAAACTGCACTGTGTAATGGTAGTTTGTTTTTCACTCCAGCAAATAAACCGTTAATCAACAACACGCCTGTGTTGCGCAACGTTTCGACGTTAAACAGTTAAAATCAATCGCACAGTGTCACTATATCTACGCTGGCCGACACAAAAGATTGAGCAAGTTACATTTAATAGCTTTGAAGGGCCGGCTATTGTTTGGGTGAGAAACGAACGGCTCAGCCGATTCCTATTCAGGCTATTCCATTTTTGTATGGGCGAAGCATTCTACTGAAAGGTTTTTGATGAAGTTGGGTACAAAATATTCAATTCTATTTCAGTTAACAGCCAACTGCGAAGTAACCACACCAGTTATATAGGGACGCATTGCCATTTCGAGTTTTATGGTGTTTCATCAAGGTACCGTTGAGGCAACTTCAGCTTTATTACCTGCTACAACTTTGCTCCCACTTTGTAGCATAAATCTACAACCATAGCGTATTACACATATGCTACTACTGAACAAATATATCCAGTAAGTTAACTTGTAATACGACTAAGTTCAGTGTTCCCCTAAAATATATTTTAAACTTAACTATGCTTGTTTTCAAAAGATGTGTTCACATTTCAATCAACATAACAGTGAACATCAATTAATAACTACTCTATCGTGTGTGCGGGTTCCTCCTTCAAATGGTTCAGACTGAACCCTTTGATGTTCTGCTCACGGGTATGATATATGATTCGAAGAGCCCTTCACAACATGCTCTAGGACTTTAATTTATCATAGGACAGTGGGATGTTGACTTGCGAGTAGGTGAAAATGCTATAATTTTTTTAAGACCTTTGTTAGTCGATCTTTCCAGTAATGGGTAAAGAAGTTATCGATACAATAATTCCAACCGTCTAGGCGTTGAAAAGACTCTTTTATTCAAGACTTGTATTTCGGCATACCTAAGCAAAGAACATATGTAATCGGGTGTTATTATGTTAAAAATTTCAAGTCTGTAACTGGCATTTAATAACATTAAAAATTTCGTGGTCCATGATACAAATCACCTACATATATTAGGGCGATAAAATCTCCCATTCTGCCGAGAAATGTCAACAACGTTTCTGGATACATCTATGCGCATGTTTTACCCATCCATAATAATACGAGTGGTAGATAACGCACTTGTCAATTCTTAAGAACATACATAATCACACTTACTTATCGTGAAGTATATGTCGCAGCTTGTCGCTTGATCAGCCGTTCAATTAACCGCCTAGGCTCTTTACTGAACGGCGCCTTTTAATTAGCAGCCTGAATGGTGTTCAGCCATTGGATTAAACGGCTAGGCAAGTGGCATGGATCGAGGACGTTTAATTACTTGCCTAGTCGTTTAATCAAACAGCTAGAAAAATGTCTTATTTCTGCATAGTTATAAAAAAATAACTAATGCTAATGCAGATCCAACCTAACCTATCCAAGTCACATTGCGTAACTTTCTCAATAAACCTATCACTAATTTGTAGCCATCCAGGTTATTAAATATTTTAATAAACGTTACGGCTGAAAATCATTCAGGCCGTTCATTGAATGGCGCATTTTAGTTAAAAGCCTAAGCAGTTAATTGAACGGCTGATAAGCTAGTTGGTGGCGACATTTACACAACAGGAGAGAATATATCACTGCTTTTAGTTCGGTCATGGTCATGGACTGTTAGTTAAAATTCCTTGGAGACAACTTTCACGGAGAGGCGCTTTGAAGGACAAATACCTATATCATCGTATTAATAAATATTTCATGTAGATTTAGTCATATAATGACGCAGCTTCTTTCGATTCGTTTTGGAATGAGTTAAGATCAAGACTCAAACGAGACGGAAAGAAACAAAGTAATTCAGTAGCTTCGACGAGGAAGAGTTATTTTTACATAAGATAATTATAGAAAACTTCTAATGGTTGTCTCATTTCGACAAGATGAAGATGTATTTCTCTCCACATGGGCCGGCTTAATAAGGATACTAGGAAGGCTAGCAATAACTTAGGTGGTGCCTGCGTTATTAGGTCATGCTGTATAAGTATATCCACTTAGGGAATACGGTAGGGTAGCTACTTTTGTGGATATAATGACCATTCAGTTAAAAAGTAAATGTTTTCAACAGCCGACAAATTAGGTAAGGTACTAATAATACTAAAACTTGGAACAACCCGTGACGTTTTCATTGATACTGTCAGTATAAACAACACGATTTACGTTCATCCACAGGACAATGTCTAAATGTAGATGATGATGAAGATAAATAGAGGTACTTGGAACCTTGATTCTATATAAAGTCCTCGTTCCCTAAACGGATAAATTAGAGCAAATTTAGAGAGCAACAAACTTGCGGAAAATATGGAACTATTCAAACGAATAATCCGATAATTAAGATACCTAGTGAAAGTGCTTATTCGTGCGATTCACTTGATGTGTTAGTGTCAAATTTTATTGATGCTGTTTACGTTCGAGGGCCATGAGTACTTGAAGATCTTCCAGTAAGTTTCATCAATATTTTCTTAATCATAAATGTATTTTAGCGATTTGTTGCATGTATGTATTTAATGTATCTTACTGGTTTGTTGTTTATTTACACAAACAGCACTGGGTTTGTTGTAAACACTGATTGGAAAATTACCAAATACCGCAGTCATAACGGATACAACGGTACTGAGCTGAGCAACGGTGTTAGACATTCAGCAGTACATGAAGAAGCGATAATTTAAAGTTGGATTTTTCTAATATTTATAATTATCAATTTTTAATTTATTTATTGTATATTTATATTGTAAATTGTATCATATTGAATTTATATTTATAATGTGTAAATTGTATATTATTATAAAAAATATTAATAATAAAGAAAGATATCGCTAGTATTTACCTACATTCGGAAGATCAGTGTTGGAATTAGAAAAGAAACTCAGCCCAATAAAACAAGGAATAACTCTATTCATTTATTTTAGTTAAGATCAAGACTCAAACGAGACGGAAAGAAACAAAGTAATTCAGTAGCTTCGACGAGGAAGAGTTATTTTTACATAAGATAATTATAGAAAACTTCTAATGGTTGTCTCATTTCGACAAGATGAAGATGTATTTCTCTCCACATGGGCCGGCTTAATAAGGATACTAGGAAGGCTAGCAATAACTTAGGTGGTGCCTGCGTTATTAGGTCATGCTGTATAAGTATATCCACTTAGGGAATACGGTAGGGTAGCTACTTTTGTGGATATAATGACCATTCAGTTAAAAAGTAAATGTTTTCAACAGCCGACAAATTAGGTAAGGTACTAATAATACTAAAACTTGGAACAACCCGTGACGTTTTCATTGATACTGTCAGTATAAACAACACGATTTACGTTCATCCATATTTAAATAATATTTACCCATCAGTTTCCTCTTTCCATTGAATGTGTGGTCATTTTAATAAATTGTAAATAAATACGCACAAATTCAGTTTACATATTTACAAATTAAGAACGATCTGATGCTCTTCTTGAAGAACCTCATATTGTAGTCGCTTGAATAAACCACAGCAGTCCGTAGTATTGAGCAGAAAAACCACCTCATAATAACAGTTATATTTAAAGATTCTGTCGCCATGGGCAAGTACTTTGATATATGAGTAATACATGCACAATTTTGTTATGTAAACCTATAGAGAGTCCACATTTAATGCTCCTACGTTAGAGATAATATTAGATTATATTATAGAGATAATATTATTAGATTTTGCTGTACTAAATCATTTATGTCCATTATATTTGACATATGTTTATTATTATCGACGCAATATAAACAGGACAATCACTAGGATTAAAACCAAATCCAGTTGCATCATATTATATGTTCTCGTGGCAAGTAAGCAAGATAAACAAATGTGGAAAAACAAAATATGGACAAGAACGGTTCTAACGTTCTATTCAAGGTTCACCCACCCATCACTCTAATCCCTCATAAGTCACAATTTAATTACTAACTAAGAAAATAAACAAATGCCACAGTTAATTTACTTTTATGAGTTTTATGCCACGTCTATTAAAATCGCTGCTGCTGGTATCAATAATAGTAACGATATTTATATCAAGATAAATGCATCTAAACTGAATGTGATTTTTATTAGCCATTTGAGCACTTATGTTAATTTGGTGATTAAAAAAATTGAGTGTGGGAACAAAGTACGTGAGCATAATTTTACGTGTCAACTGCTGAATAGTTCATTACAGTAAATTAATGAACTGCTGCTATAAAATACATTGATTGCATAGCAGTAAGTGCTAGCAATTGATGAAAAATAAATTAAAATGGATAGCCAAAAAGTTCGCACTGTGAATTAATTATTATTACAAGTACAATAGGTTTATTTTATGTCTGTCACGCATAAATAGTTAGCTTATGACTCTAGAGTTCTTATTTAAAACACATTTGGCGAGGCTGAAGTGTGCCAAAGATGAGAGAGGCATAAAAGTTGCCAAGACCTCAAAATTTGATATTATGCTCTGCTAATTGAAGGGATATCAGGTTATATGTCACATCATGATATGGAACACTTAACAAAGTTTTTATGTCCAAGCGACGATTAACCTTTAAATGCTATAACATTAAAGTTTCCTTTTAAAAGGGCACTTGTCTAACTAATTGTTACTGATAATATTTCAGATACGCAAGCATACAAGCAATATTTTATTTAATGAAAAATGTTTTAAGTACTTTGAATTAGGATTGTGGTAATGTTTTGTGGGCAGCTTGCATTATGGCAGTTTAAAGAGATATGGTTCATATGCCACTGAACCAATCTAGTAGATAAATGGTATGCATTATGGATTTCAATATGTGAAGAAATACGTAAGTAAATAGTTATTCAGTTTCTGTTGTTAATATCTAATATATAAAATTCTCGTGTCACAGTTTTCGTTGCCATACTCCTCCGAAACGGCTCGACCGATTTTGATGAACTTTTTTGTGCTTATCCGGTATCTATAAGAATCGGCCAACATCTATTTTTCATACCCCGATTCGCGATAACCAACATCCACGCGGGCGGAGCCGCGGGCGACAGCTAGTTTTAGTTATAATTTTCGACAAGGCACTAGTTTTACTTGTATGTCCCTTCCACGTGGACTAGCTCCTTAGAGTTACAGTAGGAAGATGACGATATCAGAATTGAACCAAAAACTCAAAAAGAAGTTCTATCATGGGGATCTATAGCCAGAAATTTAAAGAGTACCCAGGGAAAGCGTTCAGAGAACTACCCCTGTCCGTCTGTCCATGAGCAAGTTATCTTGCTGTAACTATAAGCTAATAACATAATAACCCGTCTAAATTTGCTAAAAATAATAAGACAATAGAATATCAAAATAACTTTTTTTAAAGTCTGAGCATCACATATTAGCATGAATATCAACAAAAGCAATAAAACAGTGAGTCAATTTATCCTTGAAGACGTAATGACAGCTAGTACTGTTGACTTCGACCTCCGTAGCTCCATACTTAAGCACGAAGATTACCGGCTAGTAATCACATCGAGTTCCGAAAGTCATCACTAAGCTGCAATCAACAAGTGTTTTAATGTTAGTAATCTCCCAAGGCACTTACAACCTATGAACAACGATGCGACGCGGCGCTTCCGTTCATATTAGAGTAAAGAAAAACTTTTCCTGTGCCATGTTATATGGTCACGATTTCAATTAAGTACAGTCATTACGATATAGCATTGTAATACTATAAACAATAGCTGATCTAATCTTTTGTTTGACAGATGATTTCATGGATTTGTAATCTTAGTAAAACATTAAAGTAAACATCTTTCAAATATTACAATAGGCGTACTCAATATCATTAATATGGTGGATACTACCACTATTACACCTATGGAATATTCATATGACTAATGGAATCCCATAAATCCAGACTAAGATAACTGTTTTAAAAGAGGTGTCAAAATATGAAAATGAAACCAAATAGCTAGGCACAAGGTCATTGCTTTATTAAGTAACTATGTAATTTCTACTTTATACACAATCCATCATTTAAATAATTATTGATTGGTATCTGACATCAATGCAGCCACAATAAATCAGATACTCTTCAAACACGAGCTGACTATGGATTACATGTTACAAGGAAATAATCATTCGGCTGGATGCCGACAAACAATTGTCATATTCTATCTTGTCATCTCCATCTGGTTACTTGACTTTAACTATTAGTATAAATCAAAGATTATTTATTACACGGTAACCTTAACATGGTTTAATGCCGAATGATAGAGGCACCCACCAAAATCTTCGGGACCCAAGCCAACATCACCTGCAAGCCGGTCGGGTGCACCTGCTGAAAAACACGAGGCTCTGGCGTTTCGTTTTGGAATTGGGGGTCAGACGGTAGTCGCCCCTGGAAAGGTCAAAACAACCAAATCAATATGAAGCTGAGTTCCGAGGGCATCATGGCCTCGGATGCAAACAGGACAATGTCTAAATGTAGATGATGATGAAGATAAATAGAGGTACTTGGAACCTTGATTCTATATAAAGTCCTCGTTCCCTAAACGGATAAATTAGAGCAAATTTAGAGAGCAACAAACTTGCGGAAAATATGGAACTATTCAAACGAATAATCCGATAATTAAGATACCTAGTGAAAGTGCTTATTCGTGCGATTCACTTGATGTGTTAGTGTCAAATTTTATTGATGCTGTTTACGTTCGAGGGCCATGAGTACTTGAAGATCTTCCAGTAAGTTTCATCAATATTTTCTTAATCATAAATGTATTTTAGCGATTTGTTGCATGTATGTATTTAATGTATCTTACTGGTTTGTTGTTTATTTACACAAACAGCACTGGGTTTGTTGTAAACACTGATTGGAAAATTACCAAATACCGCAGTCATAACGGATACAACGGTACTGAGCTGAGCAACGGTGTTAGACATTCAGCAGTACATGAAGAAGCGATAATTTAAAGTTGGATTTTTCTAATATTTATAATTATCAATTTTTAATTTATTTATTGTATATTTATATTGTAAATTGTATCATATTGAATTTATATTTATAATGTGTAAATTGTATATTATTATAAAAAATATTAATAATAAAGAAAGATATCGCTAGTATTTACCTACATTCGGAAGATCAGTGTTGGAATTAGAAAAGAAACTCAGCCCAATAAAACAAGGAATAACTCTATTCATTTATTTCCATACAAAATTGATGCGAGTCACTGGCAGGAAATGGTGACTGCGATACGATACCAGACACTATCTCGTCGTGAGGTGCATTCGTCAGGCCTCGGGCACATTATATCAGACGATACGGCATTAAACACAAAAGAATACAGAACTTAATACAGCAATAAAGAAATAAGGAATAAAGTATACTTGGTTTACGTGATTCAATTATAGAGATAAGCAAGAGTACCTAAGTAATAATTGGAACAAATAGGAAAAAACATACATAGACTAACAGGTAGTCAAACAAGTATATGGATTGTGTAATGGAAATACACACTCAGGTGTCTACTTCCCCGAAGCGCTGGGTGGAAGAGTGTACAAGCCATAAATATTAATGACAAACACCGATTCAATAGTCGAGCGGTAGACAGGTCAGCGGCCTTTGATCCGATTGTTAGATGCTCATTCCCAGATGTAATTAGAAATGCCTCGTACAGCTAATGTACTCGAGAAGACAAGGAATTTGTAATATGAATAAAACATGACCTCACAGAAGTTGGGGAAAAGCAAAACCGACGCCGAGAAAACTATTGAATTAAGTTATCTAATACAAAATGTCTACAATAAACTGTTATTAATTTTCTTTTTAAATTTATAATAGAAATCGTTATACTAAATTGTATTAAGTATAGCTTAACTATCGAAGCTTGTTAGACGAGATGTAAATAAATTTCTTAGAACCTAGTACATACATGGGTAAAACAGTAATATTGAGATATGTGGGTCAGATAAAGAGTAGTTAAATGCAAATGTTTATGATGCAATTAAAACATATGTAAAATTAGCGACCAGGCGGGTGATCAAACCAGATTTGCGAGCCACTATGGTGAAAGATTCTCTTTACCCAGAAAACCGTCATGAATAACGGCTACATCCCAATCAGAGGTGATTCATCTATATAGCATTTGAGTATAAATTTGAATTTTAAATGAAACCCAGTTCTATGTTGACGATCAACTGAATTAGAATATCAACAACCTTGCAAACAAAGGCTCAGGGAAAAATCAAACACAATATTCATAAGAAAAGCACAAAATTGTAAGATGAATACCCATAGATAAGCGACGTCAGCAACATTCATAAATCGGTTCTAAGTGATCGAATGGGTCAGTGTCCTCTTATTGAAACAGAACGTTGCAGACAATAAAGCAAATTGTGCCAGTAGATACTACAGATGGGTTTCATCATATCAGTAACTCGTTTAACGAACTTGATTTTATCAATCAAATTATTAACCAACAGAAATATCAGAGTGATAGATAATAATAACATGAATTTCTATGTAGGTGCATACTGAGTTAAAACTGTATGTATAAGAATGCATGAATTAAGCGATACCAAGTTATATGAAACAGACAAAGAGCTGGTTGTAGTTAAATTGAGAGCTAGTGACCCTTGTTAGGTGACCGGACGTTTACGTCTCGTTAAACGTATATATGTTAACGTCCGAGCAATGTCGCAATGAACACACAGCAGTTCAGAAGCTTTTTACGAATTTAGTGTAACATCTAAATAACAAACAAGAATATTCTCAGAAGGTCTGCGATGAAATCTTATGGCAAAATATTTTGCATAAACGTTTTGTAACAGGTAACGTACCAAAACAAAAATAAATCGACCCTGATTTCGTGGTACTTAATAAGTCATATCACTTACAAAATCTCTGATTAGTTACATATGTGAACATTGATATCTACAGGCATATAATATGTTCTGTAAATGTTATCTGTGTTGTAATTTGATAAATAATAAATAAAAATAAAATTAGTCAGTCTCCACCTTTAATTAAGTTTTAGTATTTGTGTAAGAAAAAAGTATTTACTGAAGTAAGAATGTATACCTAATTGTAAATGATTCATGAAAAATCTTATTCCAACTACGTTAGACACTGAACAGGCAAGGCGAATACTAAAAACTTCCCTGATAAACACGCTTAAGAAACTTAGATTATAAAAATATAGTCAATAGTCAAAGGGCCTAGCAGACATGTTGAAACTTGTCAATAGATACTTTTTTTTCAAAGGAGTCATTCTTTGTTTGGTGGTTAGGCCTATTTGAATTTTGACGTCTTCGTGACAGACCTAATAATCATGTTTCAACTTGTTCCTAATTTTGGTAGCAGACATACTCGATTGGGCAGGCCTTAAAATAATGATTCTATACGTGAAACTAATGAATCCAAATCGAGTCGAAGAGAAAACGATGTTTAAATAATCCCTTGAAATTGAGTGACTGGAAATATTCACACGGAAATCCCTATCATGTGGCTGTGTGAAGTTGGCAACCCCTCTCCATGCGAGGTATAATACTATCTCGCTCATTCACGACAAACTTACCCTCCGGCATAGGATCGTGGGATAATTAAATATTTATGACATCACAGAAACCAATAGCAAGTTACATTCCTTTAAGTATTTTAATTAATTACAAAAACCTAGCTATATTGCGAGGTCAGTTTTTGTTATACGTAAACAGTCTGAAAGATTAAATTCATCTTCAACGAAAAGCTCCATACAATGGTTTGAAAATTCATATTCATAATATACAAACCTTTATATTTCTCAAATTTCAATTCACCAGAAACATCCCGTTCCTGTAACCACCACTGTCACGAATTTAGTAAAATGAATTACGTTGTCACTACAAAAACCGTTAGTACACTTTGGATAGAATATAAACTACATTAATAATGGGCACAAAATCCACAAACAGCTTACTAAACAATCGAAACTAATGCCATATGTCAAAACAGATGACACATAAATTTAAAAGCTCGAACTCGTGAGCTTTCGTAAAGAACACGACGTGCAACTCCTTCCGCAGTTCGATAGAGACTGCATCACTCACAGCGGAGACGACTGCGGTTCGCGGGGTGAGGGGAACGCAGCAGGGGGCGCGCGCCTCGAGCGCTGACTGCCTAGTAGAATCGTCGAACTAGCCTGTGTGCCTGTCGCTGATATGATAACGAATGTATACAAAGGTAACGATATCCTAGTTTACGTCTGTGACACAGCAGAGCAATATTTGCAAACGTAATATTACAACAATAGCGGTATAGATCCAATGATTTTGAAATATGTTAACAAAACAAACCTAAGGGACGACCAAAACAGATGTTTATTGACAAAACGGGTAACAAAAATAAACAATGACAGAAGGATGCCCATAGGGGGTTTTTTTATAGTTAGTGTTTTGGGTGCAAGCAACGGTACAGGTACGAGATAGAAATTTAATATCAAATTCAAACAGACATTAAATTAACCACAGGAAGAAATTAAATAATTTAGAGAATACATTAATGAGGCCACATTTAAAACCAATTTAAAATTTAGTATGCTTTATCAATTTATCTACATGTGCTTTTAGAACTCAGTGAATCTGTCATATACAGCATACAGTAAGGGTCATATATAACCAACAACCTTAAAATGAGTCAAATGAAATACATGCAATGACTTAACTTGCAATTCTGAAACTTAGATCCACACCCCATAACACCATTAAATGCTTTAATACCATTTAAAATCTTCAAGGAAAATACACTC
Organism: Eilema caniola; assembly: GCA_949126895.1. NCBI lineage: Eukaryota > Metazoa > Arthropoda > Insecta > Lepidoptera > Erebidae > Eilema > Eilema caniola. Next base: position 7,090,769 of record OX421476.1, read on the forward strand.
GTATCTGGGTTTCTTAATTTAATAATTTTCAGGTTTTTTTAAGAGCTCGTCAGAGCAATTCTTGTCCCTTCATCCACAGCCACCACCACTGATACCGAGTCTACAACTAATTAACGAATTACAATATTACTTTGCGGCTCAACTAAACTCATAGCAAAGTATGCATGGTGATGTGATCAGTTTACAGGAATATAATATTTAATCACCTTTGTCCTCATCACTTCAATTGCCATTTCATTTTGTCTGAAAAAGGTCATATAATCGAGATAAAATGATAAATATATTATTAGTTAATATAATCCTCGATACCTACATTATGGTTTTATCCGATGGGTTAGTGTAGCACAAAGTACAACCATAATATGGCATCTGTAGTTAAATTTGAACATCAAATAGTAAAAAGAATATTTAAACAGCGTCGTACAATACCTTAGTCATGATAAATAAACGAAAGGTTCTGTTACACACGTCCACATCCCGTTTTAATGAATGCACTGTCGCTGATTCATACACATCGTAAAATCAGAGTGCAGTCAACCGCTCAACAACGATGGGTTATTTAAAAAGAACCCTTTAATGGGTCGAAAATTTAACTCTATTTACAGATGGTGTAAGATGTTTAATTGCCAAACGTGTAGACTGTTAATTTGAATAAATTAGCAAAACAAGACACGTTGGACAATATAAATCGTTCAGCGATATTGACTCATCATACATTGGCGAGTAGAAAATCAGTGCAGATGGTACGAACATAAGTAATAAATCACTTAAGTCACGGTGTGTCGCACACAGGAACTTTTGTTGTTCTTCGATGATCGTATTATTGAAAGTTGGTGTAAATGTTACTGCTGCACTGAAAAAAACTCGACATGTCGCTTCATTTTGCCTTTTCAAAACAATAAACACGACCCTTTACAATTTGATAAGAACAAATGGTACACCACGCTGTGCCAAAGTTAAGTGTTCCTTAGCCGGCAAAGTGAGGCAATAAAAATATACGAGGGCCACGCCCGAACGCCGCAAGCGTGTCGATCGACGTCGTCCGAATTTGCTTGTTGTACTTCGTATTTTCAGACATTTGGTAAGCAAATATAAACATAATTTATTGCTTAGCGGCGTGTGTGGCAAGTCTCTTTAACTGCACCCGACGCTCCATCATCTGCATTGATTTCTTTTGTAGATTCGGCATCCTCTAATCTTCCAAGTTTCTTCAAAAGTAAGAACTTAGGAGCTGTTGCGTCAAGTTTTGTATTATATGTATTTAGTTGTTTTCCAAAACCGGAATAACTTCTATTTAGTAATTTTGTAACAATTATGTACATACTCGAAGGTACATAATTATACTAGATAATTATGTGTTTTAACTCTATAACCAAGTTCCGAAATCACTTTCGCCTATGAATAATGTGTCGGGTAGGTGGCGTCACTCATAACATTCTTTCAACATTACTAAACTATCAGAGTCTATGCAACTTACAATATTGAATCGTTTTACATATTTCCGTAGCACACATATTTTGAACACTGATCATGGTAAACATTCAAATTGCATTTCGACATAGACAGTTCGGATCATCATCATCATCAGTGATTATAAAATTGCGATAATACGCAACACTTGTTGATTGCATGATAAAATAATAAGTATTATGTAATTGGGGTATCATGTATATTTAGGTTAGGTAGTCAAGTAACATAAAAACATGGATCGACTTTCGTAAGAACACACATTAACGAAATGAAATAATTTCATTATTAATGACACGTACATACGGGACAAGTTTGAGCGCCATCAGCTGCCTGCTTACAACCTCTCTCTTAAAACCTCGACTAATGATTATTTGAAATAGTATAAAACTTTTTAACAAAAAATTAGAACGCCGAGAAAACTGAAAAGCATAAAATAATTATCATGATATAAATAATTTTGAAAATCAGACTACCCTGTAAAAAGCTATAGGTGGTCATACTGTACAATGAGAGAGTGAACAATCAATCATTCCCTGTTCTTCTACCCTTAAGGTTGGGTTTTTATTTTCAAAGTTATATGGGTCCAACTTCGGGGTATATTCTTTCCAATAAAAAAATGCTGCTCCAATTATACTAGTATTGTAGACAATTAAATCTTTTAAATTTTACAAATGAATGTGAACAAAAGGAGTTTTCTTGGTTTGCAAAATGAGCCAGTTTGTTTAGTTTTATAATAAAACGAATACAAAAAAGTCAATTTAATATAAAAATATATTTTTCGTGACTTTGGTGTTTTCATTTGATGTTAGTAACGAAATAGATCTTTTCTTTTTAACCGCAACAACATCAGAAAGGCGTGTTTGAAGTATACTCTACTTATTTCCTACTTTCTGACTATTAAGCTGCAAAATTATAATATAACATACTTCAGACCGTGATAAAACTCCAACAAGTATAATTTGATAAGACCTTGGCAGCTACTTTAACTTACATATTATCTTTTCATGAGCACGAAACATTTGAGACATATTATCACATCACTAAAAACTTTTTAATTGAAATCATTTGAAACATTTCCCAATAAAAAACTTATTTTAAGTAATTGAGATTCTAATAGAAGAATTTATAATTGCTACAGAAAGGAGCACAATAGACTTGAGACACAACTCCTTGAGACGACTTGACTATATAAATTCGCGAATATAAATAAAATATATTTATACTATAGATGCTTCTAACATTGGACGTGTTTACCAGAAATTTCTCTATGGCAAATGCCCATAGCTGCATTGTAGAGTAAAGCAGATTTGGGTGGAGGCAGTCTTTTATGTAACAATCTTGAAATGCCAAGGGCATTGAACAAAACTTTACTAACTTTAAGCTCGCAGCCTGCTACAACAAACCTGCCACCGCAGTGGTATAAAAAACCCTTTTGAATCCTTCCTCTCATACTCGTATAACTGTGAATTTTGGGAAATATAATTTACAAAATGAAATTAACAACTACTTACACTTACATTAATTCATGACTCAGGTTAATGTGGACTTTTAGTTAATAATGAGTAATAATGACATCATGTTCATTCACGGCGTATCTAAAAAGTACCAAACCGTATATTCAATACGTTAATGTTGCGTGACGGTGGAGGTATTGTTAAGGCGTTTGCATTATTATTGATTCCACGCCAAGTTGAAAAGAATTTCGATAATCTTGATTTCATTGTCTATTAAATAATGACATTTTGATTATCGCAAAGCTCTTATACAATAGTTCAAATGGTGTACTCGAGAGCTAGTTAAATAATAGATATCGTTATTCACCGTTTATTCTATTAATTGATTATATCGTTATACAGAATCCTTTTAAATGTAAAGCCAAAGAGATTAAAGTATACTAAGTAGTTTACTACTATGAATTGAAAGGCACCCGCATTAATATTAAATTTATGATGAACGAACGCCTTTCAGAATAGTAATTTTGAATATCAATAAAATTATACAGTCACTAGCTTTCGTCCGTGGCTTCACTTGATAGAAGTTAAATAACATTAACTTCTGTTTATTAAATAAACAAATAAGAAATTAGGTTTTTAGGCAGTTGTAGCCTGACATTGAGAACAATTTAGCGATATCTAATGTATATCTTGCAGACATCTGATTAAAGTAGTGAATGAATTGGACATCTAGGTAGTTCATTAAAGGACGTTATCCAATCTAATGGCTAGGCAATAGGTAATTGAACTAGAATAAATTAACGTTTAAAATTTAGTCGAAAATCAGCACGTTAAAGATTACTGACCAAGACTCAGCAAAGTCGAATTAATTTGTCCAATGAAACTATATGATTACATGACGTTCAGATTTTTGATTAACAGTTTTAGTCAACGGCTAGGCTAGTTTTTCTTCAGCCATTTACAGCCGGCTTTAGTGAGCGGCATAGGCATCCAATCACCTGGCTTTTCTAGCCAGATGGCTGCGATATAAACAGTTGTATGTGTTTGTAAAAAGTTGTGTGTAAAATAATGGGTCACCAAAAAGTCAGCTCATCGGGTGACTTAAATGAAATTAACTTTTAATAGACCTTTGATAGAGCCCTACGGGTAACAATATGAATAATTTCATTTGAATTTACAGGGAATTTACACCAATAAATGAATATCGAGACGGGTCTGACGGCTCATCGCGACGCAGTCTGAGGTGAAGGGCAGACGGGCCACTGAACTGGCAAATCTTCAAAAGGACGAACATATTTATTATAGTTGTCTAGACGATTTAGTATTAATCATATATTGAGATGAAGTTTGAATGGCTACTTAGTTACCATGATAACCTAGTTTGAACAGAGTTCCCAAGCTACAAGTAAGCATGTATGGCAAGTAAACTTTTAAACAAGTCAGTGTATGAAGTTAATTCTTTTTGGCGCACGAGTGATTTTTTATGACAATTCTAATTTTATATGTTTACGTTGCTAGCTAAGTATATTTTTTCGTCATCAAATAAAAATAACTATAGAATATAATGTTGAAGTTACCTACACACTGAGAAGGAATTGATGTACTACACGGATATTCTCATAAAGTCAAGTGTAGCTTGTTGGGGAAGGATGAGGCCAACCAGTGGTAATTGAATGAAATTTTGAAGCATTTACTATGCTAACTTTTCAAATCGATTAAGATAGGAAATGTTTAAAAATGATTGCAACATTATTCATTGTTTCCGATATTTCGTATGAATGTCGGTAGATGGCTCCCACCGTCGCCCTAAGACGGTAGTATAGAAGAATTTGAATAGCTTCAGGTGTGGCTTGGTGGCTCAGTGGTCAGAGCATTCCCCCTGTAATGGAAAGATCGCTGGTTCGAGTCCCACCTGAGCATTCACTTTTTCCTATCTTAATCAACCAGTGGTAATTCATAAAGCTCATAGAAGATGCCAACCGACGAACGTTAAACTGTTGTCACAACTCCTGCAATAGCTTCGGGCGAATATAAAAGAATAAAGATTAATATATAAACAACACCTAAGCAGACACTGGCTACAGTAAAGAACAAAGTAAAGGATTTTTCATAAGGGTAACTGCTCTTTTCCGAAGGGAATGACAAAAGAAGATTCATAAAGCGTAAAAGAATAACGACTGACCTAAAATGATTCGAAGTACAAAAGACAGGCAGAAAGTAACTACCTATTAATAAACTGTTTGCTCTTTTAGAACGAAATAGAATATATGGAATAATATTAGTAAATATTATTCCATATATTCTTAGATAACATAGGATGGATGAAATGATGGCAGGTCAGAGCCACAATATGTGATTCCCAATTTCCCCTTGAACTTAAGGGGAAAATCTATAAATCCATGATCAGACATGCTTGGCCTTGAAAACGACGAATGAAAGACAACTGCATGTGGAGATGCAAATGTTAGGTGGATGTGTGGTGTGACGAGAATGGACAGAAAAGGAATGACTATATTAGAGGAAGTTTGAAAGTGGCACCAGTGAATAAAAAATTGAGAAGCGAGCGACTATCGCGGTATGCACATATTATGAGAAGAGAGGAAAGTAATGTTTTAAGGAAGGTTCAAAGTATTAATTTAGAGGGCTTGGATTGATTGCTTAGAAGATGATATGGCAAAGAAGAGAGTAACTGAGGAAATGACATCTGACAGGAATTTATGAAGGAGAATGACATGTTGCACCGACCCCAAATAATTGGGACCAGGCCAAGTACCTAGATGATGATGACTTACATATAATAATGTTTATTAAATATTTTTTTCAATTAAGATAGCAATCAAGTCTACTTGAAAATGGTTATGAACAGACAGAAGTGAAGGAGATTAAGCAGGTTTATGTCAAAGTAACATGTACTAGACAGTTAGTAGATAACAGAAGCATGGTACTTACAGGATTTGTCTCTTTTTATGTTGACGATTTTGTTAATTTGCATAGATGTGATAATTCATTGTCTTCAAAAGTTCAAGATAAACGATTAGAATTTGAGTGAGCACAAGGTTTAACAGCAGTACCCAGGAGAAAAAGTCAACTATTTAAAAAAAAACGCTCTACTTTTTCAGATTATCAGTTTTATTTTCATCGAATTTATTATGCCTGTAAGTTAAAAACAATATGGCTGACTACACAGCAATATACATCGTTGATGTACGTGGCGAAATCCTTGATATACTTTGACCAAACAGGTTTTTGCTAGCCTCTCAGTCATTTAGGCGTCATAACAAAACGAAACCTTTTGCGTGAACACGCTATAAACCTTGACGAATTTTGTGATTGGTGTGATTTTTTAATAATTTGCTAAGCCGACGAGGATAAGGTCATTGAACTTTATGTAAACTTTATGGCGCTGAAGAAAACATAGGAAGATAATGCGTAAACGTAAACAGAATTTGCAAAACTGTTTGCTATGAATTTTCATATAATATGATCATGCAGATATGACTTATTTTACGGCAAACAACACGCATATCTCCCTTAGAATAATAATATACAAATAAGAAATCATGACATCGATTGAGAAAATGATAGAACGAAAAAAGTGGGTCACACATGTTTTCGAACTTTCACAAAACGGCTATCTCGTGTTGATGATTACTTAATAAAAATAAAAACCTATCAATCTTAATCGAAAACTTAAGTTTCCATGCGTGTTATTTTCTTACATTGTGAGCTTAGATTTCCAATCAAATCATTTAAGAAACTTAGGAAGCAACGGATTGAACGCATTAAAACGTCAATTTATACTGTTACTCAGATTTATAGTTAACTGTTAGTTTATCATTTCCACTATAGAGCAAAATGTTATCCAAAATCTATAGAGTCCAGACGCTTTCTGCTTATTGAGTTCCAATTGTGATTTACGAGTATAGTTTCAATTTCATCAATCATTAAGCAGTAAGACTTTGATATTAATGGTTTTAAATTTTGCAATTTCTTCTTGATTAGTATCATGGTATATAAAAATCTGGAGACCGCGAGAAGGCAAACGAAGGGTAGGACGCCCCCTAGCCAGATGGACCGATGACCTGAAAAAGGTGGCTGGGACGGACTGGGTGCGGAAGGCGGAGGATCGTACGAAATGGCACACATTGGGAGAGGCTTATGTCCAGCAGTGGACTGCAGTGGGCTAACTGATTGATATAAAAATCTAGATAGAGAGTATTAAGTTATATTTTAGTTAGAAATATGTTTAGAACTTCATCAAATCAGTGGGCAGCAAACATTTTGACGTTTTAATAGTTTCAAGTAAAACTTGATGCCGTTCTACTTTAGATACATATATACGTTAGATCATCTACACTTCCACACTTAATGGTTACTTAATTAATTGTTAATTACTTAACCATCTTAGCATAACCTTTACTATCGAATTCACCAACCTTAAGAAGTTAATAAAAACCATTAACGTCACCTAACACTAAATCTAGAACTTTCAATTATGACATTTGCTATCTCCATTTTACAAATAATTAACTGACACTCGACCGATTGTAAATCTTTAGATACAAATTAAATAGCTTTCAATTTTCCTCGTAAAGCAAAGTTCAAGTCCACCTAATCATGTTTTCAACTAATTTATATTCTAATACTGTATGAGATAGACTGCCCTATACCTACGATTAAAAGAAAGTAAAATGACGGAGATGCCACACAGAGAGTAAGCTGCGAACAGGGTGATCGATACCTTCCGCCCTTTAAATTACCCAGTTATCTCGGTCGGTAATTACTCAATTTACTCAAGACAGGAGCTGATATCTTCAAAGTGCCGCGAGATTAACACGACTCACCTGAGCTCTATTTTAATTACTAATCTAAACACCTCATCGACTACGATTATCATTGCTTGCTATTAGGGATACTATATTTTAGAGACTTTAACTATTTTAAGAGACATTTTGCTATAGCATAATGGTTCTGTTTTTTCTTAAATCCCAGCCAAGCTTGTAAGTTGCAGCTCATCATTACGTTTTGCGTGCATCTTTTCTCTTGTACAATCCCTACACCTTAGTCAAAATGTGTGGTTTAATTAAGAACCAATTTGCCCAATAAAACGCCTAGTTGATTTTATTCTGTTCATAAGTCCGTAGCTGTTACAAAAATAACGTAAGATATTTAATATGACCTGCAAAGATTTTTTGACTCAATGACATGCCCACGACAATTAGAAGAGAAACTTAGATTAAAAAAAATTCAAGAACGGACCGTACAACTGGTGTAGAATAACAAGTATTTCAGTGGCCTAGTTTCTGACTATCAATAAATCCGGCTAAAAATTAAATGGATTTTCAAACAGATTAAAATAGCGAGCCGTAAATAAAGACCGACTGCCTCTCTTCCATATTCCGTCGTTAATTAAACTTGGTTCGCAGCTTTCGTTTTACATTTTAGTTACTACGGAATTAGATTCTACAGTTACCTCCCTATTTATTTATTGATATAGTATTGCACTGGATGTGCTGCCTATAGTGTTTATCTTTGGTATATTGCAAAATGAATTTGCGTTATGTTATAATATCTATGCATTTACGATTTGGAACTTGCGGTACAAGGTTCGGATTAGTCGATTTCGATTTTGAAGTGATATCTACTAACATCGTCTTTGTTTATGTATTCCTAAATTGTCTAGCAATGTACTTTATTTTTCTCTTCTATTTTTAATTGTGATATGGTCTCGGCATGGTCTGCATAATTATAAAATTCTTCCGAATGAAAGCTCGGGGTAAGTCGTCAGAGTCTTGCACTTAAAATGCCAAATAACCATAAGTAATGATCATTCTTGTCGTAGAAATGAGCCCAATTATTGTTATAGGCCATTATTACTTTGGTATAACAAAAGTTAAATCCATAATAACAAATAATGCCTCCCTTAGCAATCTGTATTTGCAATCTCTAAAAATCGCAATTGATTATGAGTTAGGCACACACATAACAAGGTTGCGTATTTGGGGTACAAACATGATGATTTTGATCGGATATAAATAAATTTTGTAAACCAAATAGGAAGATAAAATATTTCATTTTAACTTTTGATTTGATTTACAAAATTAAATCGAAAGATATAAATTGATATGGCAGCTGCCTACAATTTCTCAAACAATCCAAATTTGCTTTTAAGGAAAATAAATCTAAATAAACATAACTGTACAGATAGAGAATTAAAACCGTGATATCCAACCGCCATTGCGGAGCAACTTCTAATCGTGTAATGTCAATTTGTGGGTGATGAAGCGACGCATCAGCAAAGATATATAAATATATGTGCGGATGCGACCCAAATACTAAGACACGTGGACTATTTACAGAATACGGGTAAGCAAAGCAGGTACCTTTATTGCATAATGTAGTTCAACTATAGAAAAGCATTCTGAATTTATTATGCATTAAACGTAGGTAGTTTTAAAGAGAAGTTATATGACGTCCTTCATTTTCTTATCTCAAGCTTACCCAAACCATGACGAAGACTTAAGTGTTTAAATGCTGTCTGTGAACACTGTGGTAATTACACTAATTACTTTTCAAAGTGATAACGTCAATCGATAATATATATAGTTTCAGCAGCTTTTTATTTCATCGATCATAATGTTACATTAAGTTAAAAAAATCTAAGGAAGCTTGCTGAATGCTTGTGATAAAGTCTCGGTGGCATACGTTATTTCAATGACTAACACAAATGAACCTGCGCTCTGAAATGATGTTCATTCTGATGAAGGAATACTATAAATAGATTTAAATGTATACAGAATAAACTGCAACGTCAATAATAACAATTGGCAATAGACACATTTAGTTACTACTTACTATAAACAACAGTACCTACAATAGGTATACGGTATTTTTATAGGTATTTCCGAAAATGGCTGCTTATTAAAAGAAACCAAATGACTATTCGTCCAACAATAGCCGCAGATGAACAAGGGAGCAGACGGGATGCAAATAACAAAAATCAATACGCTGAGCGGGCGAACGCAGCATAACCAACTAGCATAAAATTACCTCCATGATTTTAGCACAATCCGTAATGAACGATCGCACTATTTGCGGTGTCACAACCTATTTTAAATACACCTGAAACAAAGAGATTGCATAATAACAAAGTAGCAATACATAACGAGGTCCAGACAGAATTCTCAGACAGTGTCACAGACGCAACTAAACAAACAATAGTGCATCCGTTTGAAGACGTCGACTGCCTAAGAAGTAGAGTGCAGTACTTAGAAATCAAAAGTACCTACATATAAATTCAAGCGGCTTCTAACACTCGTACAAAGCTCAATTCAATATCTCTGTAATGTGTGTAGCATTATATATGATACCTCCTCTAAGTAAGTAGTTGAGAGACTTTGCGTCTCTGAGCTGGTACTCGAGCGAACCTGTTGACCCAGTGCGCAACGCTAGCGGCATAAACTTCGCCTACACCTGCTATGGTCTTATAAGCTCCTAGTACAATGTACCCGTGGCTATTCAGACGAAAACCATTGTTTGTGACCTAAAAACACGATATATCATTGTCTTTTGATATCTGTATGGGGGTGTTTATTTGTCTGCTACGAGCTGTTGGCCCCGGAGTCACCCAAGTGTCGACAGTCCCGCGGATTGGATTATCCAAAATTTTCTTTCATATTAACCTCTTGCCAATTATAAATAAAGACATCCAAATCGATCATGCCATTCTCTAGATTCATAGAAATGAGTATTCATTCTAGTATCAGTTCATGTAACATTGTGTCAACACAAACTTTAATAAAATAAATAAACACGATACTTGACCGACAATTCCGACATAGCGTGAAGAAAATTGGTTCGAAAACAAACAATAGAAACAAAGTTTTGATTGTAATCAATACCCCACATTCGATCATTAGCTCCTTTCTAATACTAGTTTGAGTAGGAGGATCTATAAGTAGAACAATGTTGTCACGCAGGTAGCTTCTAATAATCTAGATTAGAAACCAGATTTTAATGACGACGATGATTATAACGACATAATGTTTCAATTGAATTTTATTAGTCTATGTTTAAGTAGCGCTCTAGTCAGCTGTCAAGTTTACGGGGAAACAGCCTGTACCAATTATAGGGAGGCAAGCCTGATTTCTCAAGTTACTGCTATTCCTATAATTTAGATACTCAGTGTTTTAACTGAATATAGAGTGAGAAGGTCATTAGAACTCCTAAACAAAACAAGGTGAACCTTTTCATAGAAACGTTTTGTTGATTTCATAAGCAAATAGGAAATAGAGAAAGACTTTGCGCAATCAAGCTTTTGAAAGACAATCCTTGCATAAAACTTTTAATTCCGTTTTCGAACAATTGAGTTCTTGAATAAAATCTTGTTTTAAGTTGTTTTTTTTTACCATCAGATTTTATCTTTTTAATTTCAGTCATCGTAAGTCTTTACCTGCAGAAACTTTACCATAAAAATGAAACATTCACTAGTTACTAGTGTATGAATCAATGCACATTTATATGATTACACAGATCGCCATTAATCTAAAAAAATAACAAACTGTTTCTGTCACTGGGTCATTATGTAGTACAGTCAGCATCAAGTCGATCTTGATGAACAAAGTACTCAAAATTATCTTAATGATTGATTTTCCCCCATTCTGTTGACTGATTGTTTTGATATTTGGTGCATACCTTTATTTTGGACAATAATACAATTTAAATCAATAAAACAGTTTTAATACCTTAGTTTTAACATCATTTTGAGACTACGTAATCAATTTATCTCTTTCGCTGACTGTACCTGCCGCGAATGCTGTGCCTTATCTTTGTTCCCGTCGACCTGTGTCAAACTTGTTGACCCCGGAGTCACTTCGACGAGCACCGATTACGATGCTCTCAAGCGTTCAATACGCTGACGAAAGAGGTGAAGCAGGTATTAGAACTTATACTTAGAAATGTTATCACCGAGTACTATGTTTACTTCCTAATCTATACTAAGTAATATTATAAAGCTGACCAGTTTGTTTGATTGAGCGTGCCTAATTTTAGGAACAACTAGTTCGAATCGAAAATATATAGTGTTCAATTGTCCGTTTATCGAGGAAAGCTATGTACTACAGGCTATATATCATCACGTGCTACCCAACGGAGCGGAACAGTAATCATAAATGTCACCAAATTCGGCAGATTCCCATATAGGTAACATGTATGCTAACATCTTGAAAAAATAAATACCTTTAAGGTACGCTTGCTCCCGTAAACGTAATCTTTTAAAATACCCACGCAACATTAAAATAATGCTATCATCTTTCTTTGTTCAACATGCAAAAGGTAAGCGTTTGATACAGCGACTTTGATATCGGACACAGGTTTCGCTCACGTAACTCAATTATATGGGGTTCGTGCTCCTTAAAAGTTTTGTTTATTCGGGGTATCTGACGGATTATATTAGGGTAAATGGAATATTTTTGTACAAGAATAGAATAGCTTTGTTGCTTATACCTAAAGGAGCCTGGAAGCAATTTTTAACAGTTTGACATATCACTAAATAGAATATTTACTTCATCATTATCTTAGCCTAATTCCGATTGCACCCAACGCTTCCACTTTAATGCCCTAAGTCCGGTCTCCCACTCTTTCTCCTTGCCATAATTTCATAGTTAAATTAAAAAGTTTAAATTCTCATCAGTAGTTATCTATTTATGCTGGTATAGGCACGAAGCGATTACCCAGTACCCAAATATTTGGATATGCAAACACCACATCAATTTCTATTGTTATACCGTTTCATTTAAACTGGTGTTAGGAAAGTCACGGAAATGTATTACCATATATATAACCATGATATGCCCGTGCCTTAGAAGGCTTTTGCCAATTATCTATCCGTTTTAGTTTTAATTGGGTGACTAGGCGCAAGTTAGGTATACTATTATGTATCTCGATATGATATGGACTATATAAGATATAAATCACCATATTCAACATTTATACTTTTTGTTCAACTCAGCTCAGTTTGAGCTTAAGATTTTCTCAATTGTGCCACGGTGACCAATGTACAATAATAAAACAAATAGACAAATGCTTCTGAAATAACTCAAAGTTACAAAAACAAAAGTACGTAGAAAATAAACCATTAAGAAATGATGAATGAAGATAAAATGCTGCATACAAAGGAATAAACAACAAATTAAGGTACAAATAGAACGTAAATAGCAATCCTCGAATTCATCTTTCAGAAAGTTAATCTTTGGGAAACAATAGTTAGGTTAGGTAAGGTACAAATGAAAGGAGTGTTCTGAATACTTCAGCTACAGGCACCCTCGTCATAAACTTTCTAGATAACGATACGGAATTAACCAGAATCAGTCCGTTGGGTTTGCGAAGCTCTTTGGAATGTTTCCTGTTTGATACTTTACGCCCACCTATGACGTTACGTTTAAAGGACTAAAATTGTTTGTTAGCATATAAGAAAACTAACAGGCACTGATCAAAAAGATTATGTGTTGAAGCAATAGCAGGTCAGAAGAACTTTAAACGTTTATTTGCAGTTTAAGAGGCAGCTCTAGAAGTGTGTATTAAACATAGTAGCAGAGGATGGGCATACCTCGGAAGGAAGAAGGCGGGCGAAACCAGAAGTTATATTTTAAACATTGGTACAACAAGTACATACACAATAATGGCAGGTTAGGAAAACAACACTGTTAAGCGACACACACGTGCAACGAAGCAAAAAAGAGAAAAACAGGAAAATGTACAACACAACAGTTTCTTCAATTTCACGCTCCACAATACAATTCTTACGGATGGATAAAATGTCATGTTCTTAATTCAATATATTGCATTTCACTATATACAACAGAATTTATTCTTAGGACAGCGACTCGTTCATACATTGCACTCACTGCACTCACTGTAAAATGAACTCTGTATGATGATCTCTGAATGAATTCAGATATAAATAATTTATTTTCTTATGTATACTAAATCTATTCAGATTATCTGATTAGCATTATGTAAAGCTTAGACTTAAAAAAACAGTGGAAATATATCTACGCCCATTTTATAACAGCTACATTAAATTAATTAATTGCGGGTTACTTGGATAGCGATATTACTTATATTGGGTGCGCCCAAATCAAAGACATCGTGAATTTCGTTAAATAAAATTAAATGACGTATACTACAGCAAACAAATACGTGAATTATCAACGCCTTGATGAGCTCTAACTAGCTCTACATTTTCTCTCCAAGCTTGAAATTTCAAAAGTCGATAAAAGTAAAAGAATAATTAGATTCGCATATCATTCTTCAGTCTTCGATACATGGTATGGGGCTTAAGACGTTCTTACATTCCTGTACTGCAGCGATCCGAATGTCCGAATGTTAATATAGCAAATCCAAAATCCACAGCAATTATAGTGGCAATTGGTGCGGGAACAAAATCAGCATAGAATTTAAGCGTAAATGGAAATACATTTTCATCGCTCGACTATGTAAATTCAGTACCGAAACGTAACGATGTTACTGGCACTATGGTTAATGGATTATGCTATCTGCAGTCGCAATCGGGTCCTGTGCAAGCGTGCATATAGAACGCCATAACCCCCCCACCCCAGTCTTATGCGTTTTTAATATGCCCAGGAATTTAGAACAATTTCGCGGTGCTTCCATTTCTGGAAATGATGTGGAGCATAGTCTTTTTTAGAAGTATTGTTGATAGGTTTATTTAGTACTAGAACATTTGGGTAAGATTGAGAAAATGTGCACTTATTTTCTCAAACTGTGGTATGGATCGATCGCAAATTCGGACCCTGCCCCGATAGATTTCTATCAGACTTTATGCCTCCTATTAGAGGCAGTCACAATACAGTGTCTATGTTTTATACAACCGTTTATTGAGTATCCGCTAGTTTCGTTTGGCTACAGTTACCGCGAACAATGATTGTTAACATTCGGAGTCGGTCACCCTTAAAAGAGTCCATTTCTCCACGGTAGGTACGTCCGATAGCCTCAATTCCGTGTTACATTCACTGTACATGTTCCGGTAAAAACCTTTGATAATCATGATAGTACAAAGTACGTAAAACTTTACTAAATGCAATTATTTCTTTTTATCGAAATTACTAATATTCCCTCTAACCTCTCCAGCTAAGCTTAATTGCTTGTGTTAGGAGTGGGTTCATGTCGGTAGTGTAATGGCCAGAATTCGAACCCGGAAGCTTTCGATCGTAAGGCCCACTCCTTAACCACCAAGCAACCGAATTACAATACTATACTTTTATATGATATATTTAATTGTATCTGTGAGTAATTTAATCTGTATCCAATCATAACGTATCCAGTAGGTACCTATTAGCAGTAAAATCAGTGAACTAGATTGGTTTTACGTAAGTATTATTGCGTGCTTAATAAAGCAACTAAGTACCTATATATTTGCATCTTACTTCACCGATTCAACGACTTTGAATTCATTAAACTCGAAAAGGTAGTACGGCGACATTCGTTCGCCCATATTCGGCAAGAACATTGCCCTATAATCTTATATCTCTTGTCATGGAATATTTTTTTACATATAAACTTGGCGAAGAGGTGATTTCCAAATAAGAATAATAATAGTCACCGTTTTAGAGCG
Organism: Eilema caniola; assembly: GCA_949126895.1. Lineage (NCBI taxonomy): Eukaryota > Metazoa > Arthropoda > Insecta > Lepidoptera > Erebidae > Eilema > Eilema caniola. Next base: position 7,106,327 of record OX421476.1, read on the forward strand.
TGTTCATTTTTAGCTGGCATTTTGAATACTCAGTTTCATGGTAGAAATCATGTAGAGCTCAATTGGTCCCCATCATCAATCGTTTGGGCTGTTTTTGTTTTGATATAATGATGTTTTAGTGAAGTAGACTGTAGCACAGAACAAGCAATAGCACTAGCACCTATTTGATTTTGTACTCAGGAAGCAGTCAGTATTACGTTGGCTCTATCAAGGCTTTTTGCCGGAGCACCTGCATACCAGCTTGACTTCTTGGAATCGGTAGAAAGACGGGCGTCGAGGCTCGTCGACAATTCTATACTAGCAAGCGATGTGGAACCTCTCATCCTCATTAGGGACTTTGCCTCGCTGTGTGTATTCTACCGTCTATACAATGGTTTGTGCTCAGATGAATTATTTGACATGATGCCCACAGCTACATTCTATCATCGCACCGCTCGCCATAGACAGGGGATTAATTCTCAGACGATGCGACCACAAATGGTGCGAACCGTGCGGTACACAGAGGACAGAATATGATTAAGGTGCGGTATGATAGGGACTTCATCCCACGCGCGCTCAAGCTGCGGAATGAACTCCCTGCTGTGGTTTTCCCAAGCGACTACAATATGGAGTTTTACAAGAAGGGCTTTAGAAGGTTTCTTCAGGGCAGCATCGCGAGTGTGTCGCCCTTGGTGTTGCATACGTCCATAGGCCACGGTAACCACATTTCATCCGGTGGGCCGTGTGCTTGTTTGCCACCTAAGTGGTATAGAAAAACTCAGCTTAGCCTTGTGGGCAAGTAAAAGTCATTGAATTATAACCCTGATTAAATGTTTACAAACAATGAGGTAAACAACATGTGCAAATGTCAAAGGAATTCCATAACTAAAAAATTCTCTAATAAAAACAAATAGTCTGAGTTGAGGACTTCAGTCCGGGAACGCTAAACTTTAAATGGCAAAGTCCGTTATGGCCATTTGTCTATAGTTATTAATTAAAACATCTAGATGCTTTGTGATTGCGTTCGATCATTCTGTAGAAGTCGACTTTTTCTTCAAATTATTTGATTTTAACTCAATAGTCTTTATTTTATGTACTGGTCGATAAAATAAAAAAACTGCAACAAGCAATTACATATTATTACATGTACCTACTATTTGTGATAATTAAAAGCCCGGGAAAGGCGTTCATGCAATGGAACAATACATTTTACTCAACAAAAAAAAAATGGAACATTACATTCAATATTAATTCATGAAGGCAACTCCTTTCGCGTAGGACGACTGCCATTATAATATATAATGACAAGCTGTGCTTCTTTCGTAACCCACACTCCTTTCTCTGAAAGCTTTAGAATAAATTATAAGTAATAAGCAGTGTGTACAGCACAGTCTGCAAAACATTACGATTCAAAATATCGTATTAAATTAGATGGTAACTTGATAAAATTCCGGTCGCACCGCCTACGCAGTCGTAAACAGTCAAGTGAGGCTATCGCTTGCTTTTCTTTTTATTAAACCGGCCTCTGATGGTAAGTGAAAAGCGTAGATACTGTATTATTTAAGATGACGCATAACCAATGACGTCAGAGTTCATAATGAGAACGGTAGTAGCGGCAGATTTCGGCTTCGAAATAAAGGTGACGACGTACAAAGACAAACGCAAGATTTTTGGAATGGAAGTCTTTTGAAAGATTTATTTGCCTCAATTTGGATTTAAAAAAAATACAATGGGGTTCCTGTCGGATGTAGTACCCTTAGTTTTAGGTTTCACTTTACACTCACGTGACCTCACATCTATCTACATTGGTTTCTATTCAGCAACGATTTTCGCTTACTGACTCGATCTCTGATTGGAGTCTTCTAAATGCATAATAGATGAGGTCTATAATAAAACCTTTCCAGCTGCCCGGCCGTTGCTCTAAAATGATATTTTTGGAACTCTGCAGTTGCTAACTGAATGAATGACTCGAATCGGGGTTCTCTGCCCTGTGCAATATTTATCACAAGTCTATTTAAGGTTCGGGAACAGCTTCGACGTTAAAATTATATTTTGGAGCGATAAATCTGGTTAATTACTGGAAACAGTTACACCTTTTAGATACTACAATACGACATAAGTGCGTACACATTGCTCAACGGATGTTTTAACCATAAATTGTGTGAGTATAATGTTCTAAAAACTTTCTCACATATATCGATGTTAGATAACGGAAAAGTAGAAGCTAGCAGTATTACAACATATAGCATCTTACGTCCTCGTTTGGGTACGGTTCAATAAGTAAACATGGAAGTTAAATTTAGAGCTTTTAGCTATTAAACACAATGAATTTCACTTGTTTATCTACTTCAAATATAATTACTTGAAAGTAACAAGAACGTTTCGTAAGGAGTTTTAAATTCAGGACGATGGAGATCATTCGTGCGTTCGCAGTCATTTATTTGCAGATATTAAAACTGAAATTATACCCCGCGCTTTTATAAATAGGTTACCGTATTATGGGGTTGTGCAAGATAGCAACCCCCTACGCCACGTCGTGAATATTATGTAAAAGCGGTATACCTGATATAGCAATTCGTATTTGACCATTGTAAATCAAATTGTTCTCATCCATTAATAATAAAATCGTATTACGATATCTTTAGTTCCATAACATTTATTAAATCAGGCTCCCGCAGTTAAGAACCTTCAAGAGCTTTCTACAACGCACTCCGTTAGATAGGTATAATGAGAATTTTAGGCAATGTGGCGAACAGAATACTTGGCGTTGAACTCAACAGATCCCACACCATAGGCGATGACTTGGTCGAGCGCACGGAACAGAATAAGTACCTGGGATCTATACTTTACGTGACTGGTGACGTCAAGGCGCGTATAGCCGCCGCGTAGGCCAACTGGCGGGAAATGACTGGCGTCACATGCGATCCTAAAATGCCAGTCAGGTCGAAGGGGCAGGTCTATAAGACGATTATTGGGCCTGGTCTTTTACACGGCTGGGAGGCGTGGACGCCGTTGGAGCGGCACAAGCAGGAGCTGTGTGTCACGGAGATTAAAATGCTGCAGTAGATATGCGGAGTCACGCGTAAAGATCGCGTGAGAAACTATCGCATCCGTGGCAGCCTTCATGTCCGTGACATCGCAGATAAAATGCAAGACAGCCGCCTTCGCTGGTGTGGCCACGTTTTGCAGAAACAGCCAGGCTACGTGGGTAACAAATGCCTGGCAATGGCGCCCCCGCCGGGTCCCGGTCGAAGTTGTAGACCCAAGAAATCCTGTCTTGACGTTGTGGAGTTGCCTCACTACCATGGACGCCCAAGATCGAGCAAAGTGGAGGGAAAAGAGGGCATTTTGGCCTCGGATGCAATCAGGACAGCGTATAACGGTAGATGATGATGAATGTGAATTTTAGACAAATTAGCATTGAACAGACCCGTTGAGTCACTATGCTTTAATTAGAACCGGAATTTTGATACCGTTTGTACACTTCTGATGAACTCATGTAGATGTAACAGTCAGTATGCGTTCCACGAATGCAACATTTGAACGCGAGGTGTGAATCAATGACTGGTAATCCAGCGAGAGCTGGCACTCGTCGAGATTTGTTCCACTCAATCAAAAGTCGGCAGCTCACGACTCACCTGATGCTTAGCAATTAACATCTTCCGTAGTCGATGCAATTTTTATCGCAGATTGTCACGCATCGAGTCGGTTACGCTGCAGATATACTTTATTTGTTAGGTACACTACAGCAAGTAAGAAAAAACTGCTTTTCAACTAAAACGTTTTCAATAGAAAATATGAGTAACGATATTACTCACCCATTAATAGCCAGTCCAAAATTATTGTAACTTTGGAAAAATGCGAAGTTGTGCATATGCCGCCGCCAACTCAAGCGCCAGTAACTTAGTGGTTAAGGAAGCGGCCTTACGATCGAGAGATCCCAGGTTCGAATCCTGGCTATTGAACTACCGACGTGAACCCACACCTAGCACAAGCAATTTAGCTTAGTTGGAGGGGTTAGAGGGAATATTAGTAATTTCGATAATTTCGGTTATTTGTGTTATTGGACGATTGTGTTCTTTAAAAAAAAAACTAGCTTAATCAGCCGTCCAATTAACTGCCTAGGCAGTTAACTAAACGCCGCCATTCAATTAACGAATGGTGTTCTAGCCATTTAATTAAACAAATTAAGTTAAAAAAATGACTTATTTCTGCATGATTATAAAAAAAGACGGGTTGCACTTTAGGAGTGCCGGCAGAAGTGAAAACATTTTCTTTTTTTCTTTCTTCGTTATATACATAGAAAAAGATAAAAAAGAACATACCATACCATACCTATAATATAGCGCTAATCATAGAACCTATCACTTATTTTCTGCTAATTTTCTGTCAGAAGAAATTAATAAATTATGAAAAGAAAAAATAATCACAAAAATAATAAATTACAGATAGAAAAAATAATCATAAAAAGTAATAAATCAATTAAATGGCGCCGTTTAGGTAACTGCCTAGGCAGTAAATTGAACGGCGCCATTTAATTAACGGCCTGAATAATATTCAACGGTCTCGTTAATTACATCATTTAACAACCTGGCCGGCTAATGCTTAGACCAATCGTAAGATGGGGCACTACCTCGAAATAAGATAGAAAATTACATACATACATATTCTTACACCTGTAAATCGGCAGCTCACGATTCACCTGAGGGGGTAGACAGAGGTGTATTCACAGAAAATTAGTGATAGGTTTATTGTGATGGCTGCGCAATCCGACTTGGTTAGGTTAGGTTAGAAGGCTAATGCGGGAGAGGAGCGTGGTTATTTTTGAAGTGAAAACTTCTTTAGCGGCGTTGGATGGGTGTAAAATGTTAAGGAAGCGTCAGGATTAGTTGACCTTTGAACCGTAACCGACGACTGACGTCATACAAGATTGGTACAGACTATATATTTTGCAATTTACAATAGATAGCGTCGTAGCTTAAACGGTAAGCACTTCGACTGTAAGTCCTTATAGTTTCAGATAGTATCGGGTTCAAACCACCTGGCCTTCAGGGATTTTTTGTGATTGTTTTTCTTATTATAATTTATTACTTTTGGTGATTATTTTTTCTTTTTGTAATTTATTACTTTTTATGATTATTTTTTCTATCTGTAATTTATTATTTTTGTGATTATTTTTTCTTTTCATAATTTATTAATTTCTTCTGACAGAAAATTAGCAGAAAATAAGTGATAGGTTCTATGATTAGCGCTATATTATAGGTATGGTATGGTATGTTCTTTTTTATCTTTTTCTATGTATATAACGAAGAAAGAAAAAAAGAAAATGTTTTCACTTCTGCCGGCACTCCTAAAGTGCAACCCGTCTTTTTTTATAATCATGCAGAAATAAGTCATTTTTTTAACTTAATTTGTTTAATTAAATGGCTAGAACACCATTCGTTAATTGAATGGCGGCGTTTAGTTAACTGCCTAGGCAGTTAATTGGACGGCTGATTAAGCTAGTTTTTTTTTTAAAGAACACAATCGTCCAATAACACAAATAACCGAAATTATCGAAATTACTAATATTCCCTCTAACCCCTCCAACTAAGCTAAATTGCTTGTGCTAGGTGTGGGTTCACGTCGGTAGTTCAATAGCCAGGATTCGAACCTGGGATCTCTCGATCGTAAGGCCGCTTCCTTAACCACTAAGTTACTGGCGCTTGAGTTGGCGGCGGCATATGCACAACTTCGCATTTTTCCAAAGTTACAATAATTTTGGACTGGCTATTAATGGGTGAGTAATATCGTTACTCATATTTTCTATTGAAAACGTTTTAGTTGAAAAGCAGTTTTTTCTTACTTGCTGTAGTTTACCTAACAAATAAAGTATATCTGCAGCGTAACCGACTCGATGCGTGACAATCTGCGATAAAAATTGCATCGACTACGGAAGATGTTAATTGCTAAGCATCAGGTGAGTCGTGAGCTGCCGACTTTTGATTGAGTGGAACAAATCTCGACGAGTGCCAGCTCTCGCTGGATTACCAGTCATTGATTCACACCTCGCGTTCAAATGTTGCATTCGTGGAACGCATACTGACTGTTACATCTACATGAGTTCATCAGAAGTGTACAAACGGTATCAAAATTCCGGTTCTAATTAAAGCATAGTGACTCAACGGGTCTGTTCAATGCTAATTTGTCTAAAATTCACATTCATCATCATCTACCGTTATACGCTGTCCTGATTGCATCCGAGGCCAAAATGCCCTCTTTTCCCTCCACTTTGCTCGATCTTGGGCGTCCATGGTAGTGAGGCAACTCCACAACGTCAAGACAGGATTTCTTGGGTCTACAACTTCGACCGGGACCCGGCGGGGGCGCCATTGCCAGGCATTTGTTACCCACGTAGCCTGGCTGTTTCTGCAAAACGTGGCCACACCAGCGAAGGCGGCTGTCTTGCATTTTATCTGCGATGTCACGGACATGAAGGCTGCCACGGATGCGATAGTTTCTCACGCGATCTTTACGCGTGACTCCGCATATCTACTGCAGCATTTTAATCTCCGTGACACACAGCTCCTGCTTGTGCCGCTCCAACGGCGTCCACGCCTCACAGCCGTGTAAAAGACCAGGCCCAATAATAGTCTTATAGACCTGCCCCTTCGACCTGACTGGCATTTTAGGATCGCATGTGACGCCAGTCATTTCCCGCCAGTTGGCCTACGCGGCGGCTATACGCGCCTTGACGTCACCAGTCACGTAAAGTATAGATCCCAGGTACTTATTCTGTTCCGTGCGCTCGACCAAGTCATCGCCTATGGTGTGGGATCTGTTGAGTTCAACGCCAAGTATTCTGTTCGCCACATTGCCTAAAATTCTCATTATACCTATCTAACGGAGTGCGTTGTAGAAAGCTCTTGAAGGTTCTTAACTGCGGGAGCCTGATTTAATAAATGTTATGGAACTAAAGATATCGTAATACGATTTTATTATTAATGGATGAGAACAATTTGATTTACAATGGTCAAATACGAATTGCTATATCAGGTATACCGCTTTTTTCAATCAAAAAATAATCACCAAAAGTAATAAATTATAATAAGAAAAACAATCACAAAAAATCCCTGAAGGCCAGGTGGTTTGAACCCGATACTATCTGAAACTATAAGGACTTACAGTCGAAGTGCTTACCGTTTAAGCTACGACGCTATCTATTGTAAATTGCAAAATATATAGTCTGTACCAATCTTGTATGACGTCAGTCGTCGGTTACGGTTCAAAGGTCAACTAATCCTGACGCTTCCTTAACATTTTACACCCATCCAACGCCGCTAAAGAAGTTTTCACTTCAAAAATAACCACGCTCCTCTCCCGCATTAGCCTTCTAACCTAACCTAACCAAGTCGGATTGCGCAGCCATCACAATAAACCTATCACTAATTTTCTGTGAATACACCTCTGTCTACCCCCTCAGGTGAATCGTGAGCTGCCGATTTACAGGTGTAAGAATATGTATGTATGTAATTTTCTATCTTATTTCGAGGTAGTGCCCCATCTTACGATTGGTCTAAGCATTAGCCGGCCAGGTTGTTAAATGATGTAATTAACGAGACCGTTGAATATTATTCAGGCCGTTAATTAAATGGCGCCGTTTAGGTAACTGCCTAGGCAGTAAATTGAACGGCTGATTAAGCTAGTTGGCGGCAACACATACATCAAAGTATTGCCTACGTACCTATCATACCTCGAGGTACCTATAAAATATTGAAAGAGGTATGAAAGATATATGACGCGAAATATCTAGGCGAAAATGTTCAGGAAATATGCTTTCTTGGCCCAGATTTGCTGGTTCGTCGACCGATTTCGTGTTTGGAACGCGCGGCTTGCATATCACCTGGCAATGCTTCGCCTTAAGCTCACATTTCCGATGCGGGAATGGGGTATATTTTTAGAGAAACTGAAATTCTATTTCTGCAACAAGCCGTGTGCCGTCAAATATTGTTAGAAAATTGTTTATGGCACAGTAAATAGCATTTCTTCTAAGTTAATCTCTTAACGTAATGATGTTGAGTAGCTTGGTTTAGTTTCTAAAGCATTAATTATTTGAATGCATCCGCTAAACTTACAGTTTAAGTTTGAGAAATCTATTGGGCTTTTAAGACTTTAGAGATTGCTTAAGAGAGTGGTCGTAGTCCATATTCAGTTTGTTTTGAACCTAACCCAAAGCCTTTTAAGACTCAGTTTTGTGTTGATTAAAATAGAAGGAAATGTTGATTGACTTATGGTTTAACAAATCTAACATCACAAAAAAAGACAAAAATATAAAATGAAAAGAATTTTTTAATATTCGTAACAAGGATTTATGAAGGAAGTAAGAAAAGTTTCATACTCTCTATTGACAATGTCATATTTTCATATCGTTATAGTCATATTTTTTATTGACAACGTTAATTAACAAGCACTTCTGCATACAGTTCGTAATTAGTAGAATTATTGAAGAAATTTAAATGCAGCAAATTAAGATGAACGTGCTAAAAGGATTGCAAATGCTTAATTATTTGCAAAAAAAAACAATAAGGTTTAGAAAGATAATTCTTCCGGAATTTCAATGTAAAAGACCCGGCAAAGGTGAGTTATTTGAAAACTTTAGTTGAGGATTCATTAAAGTGCTTTTTTCACAATGTTATTGTTAAGTAATTGCCTCCAAGCATTAATACGGTAAATGGCGACAAAGTGGTATAACTCAATGGTTTTAAATAAGTAATGCACGATATTTTACTTGTTCAGCCTGAATTTGAATACCCACAATGCATAGATCGGAACAATTCTTGTTGTTGTTGTTGTTGAGGGGAACACGCTAGAAACGTTATTGTTTATAATAAATACGATGGTAATTATTGATTTTTCTAACCATTGTTATAATTTCTATTACTCTAAGTACTACGTAATTGATTGCATGTTTTGAAAGATTCGCACAGACCTACACCCACAAGTGGATTATAAGCAGGACGATTGATTTATTGTTCTAAACTAAATACTTACACTTCTTCGAACCAAAGTTATCCAAAATCAGGATAGAATTAGATATGAAATCTATAGCTAAAACGGTTTGAGATGTTATGAATGAGCATGTTATTAGATCGTTCATATGTCTACATTAAGACTACTGTTATAAATCTAGTTATAACTAAATAGTTGCTGCCAGCAGCTCTTCAGACTATGATCTACATCTATGCCAAATTTCATTTAGATTCATCGAGCCGTTTTGCGTGAGTGACTATACATCATACTCACAAAATACTAAATACTAATTATCTTTTCTATTTTTAGTATTACGATAGGAAAAGTAGAATTCCACTAATCCTACTTACGTAAGGAAGTAGAACAGGATATTATATTAACAGGATATAACGTTATATAAATTCAAAGAGTCTTTTTCTATAACAGATATATTTATTCTGACCTAATTATCATATTGATATCTTGTGATGGGTTTTCTGCCAACAATAGCATGAATGTATGGAAAAGACGGCCGGCGCCCGCTCAAGCGTCGCCGCCGTCCTGACGCCCCCCTCAGTAGCAATTTTGATATCTTAATATATATAAATCTCGTTTCACAATGTTTCTATCAATGGACTCCTAAACCACTTAACCGATTATAATAAAATTCGCACACCATGTGCAGTTCGATCCAACTTGAGAGATAGGATAGTTTAAATCTCAAATTATAGTCCGATTCGCGATAACCGACATCCACGCGGGCGGAGCCGCGGGCGACAGCTAGTAGGTATATAGGTCCTATTACAATGTTATGAAATACCTAGTGTCAGTACTTTTACAAACCTTAGATATTGGATGAAATTTAGACTATGAGGATATTTGTAACTTCCAGTAATTTCATCGATTCAAGTTTGTATACTAATGGCCGATGGGAGATCGGCCATAGAGGGTGGTTATGTCGGACTCGGGCCAAGTATAACTGCACGTCGCCGTCTTGGATCTTAATTACCAGGAAGTATGGTTACCCATCCAGGTTGGGCCATCTACAGCAGCGTTTCCCAATTGCCGGGGTCGCGGTACCGGGCCAACAAAATAAAATACCGGGACGCACCATTCCTGCCTTTTTTAAATAATACCTGCTATCGATCGACGCATCGTATATTAATTTAAATGAAGCTTGGCTTTCAACACTAGTTTACCTTGAAAAAATATTAGGAACTGACTAAAGTGAAACCAGGCCTTAGGATAAAACGTTCGTCATTTTCCGGAAACTTGGATTACTTCACAAAAAATAAGCAACAGCTTCATACTTTGCACTAAAATTGTGGTGCGCCACGTGGATGCTCTGGACTGGATTGGACTGGACCAAGCATACCCGGTCAAATATAACTAACAAAATAGGTACCTATGACAGATTAGCTATCCACCCGCGTGTGATGGTATGGAGGAACCTTTTATGGCGAATTTGATATATAAAAAAGCAGTCTTCGATTATGTGATATACTTACCTACTTACAGGATATAATAATATTTTTGTGTCAAAATTCGTAATCGAGGAACAAACATCGATTTATTCATCCAACATATATGTACCCAAATTAAATAAATAATCCAAATGTAAGTACCCCTGTAATGTGTAATGCTCACTCCTATTTATTTTTATATACCTAGGTACTTATTAGGGGCGAGCCTATTACCCAGTAGTTTCGTTTCTATGAATTTTCTAACAAAGGTCCACCCCTTACTAATGCAGGTACCTACTCTAATAATGAACAAGAAAGAAAATATATGGCAAAATCTATTTAATTATTTTCGCCGCTTTTAGTAAGAAATTAAACTTTGTAGGTTGAAAAATTTCTATAACACGTCTGACTGTGCGTTTCTCAATTAACTTACCTATTGCGTAGACCATTCGTTGTTTATTGTTATTGAAGCTACTTACTTACTTTCTGTAAGATTTAATCTTTTAAACAACTTTTCTGGGATTATAAGTTAAGATGAAGCTAATTGAAATCTGAATGTTGTTAAAGTATCACTTAGTACTGATAAATAGATTAAGTGAAAAATTAACTTACCAGCCAGTTTGATATTGACGCCAGCGGTAGCACAAAAGCTCGTATCACAAAGCTTATCAGTATTTAAATGTAAAAATTAAAAATAAGAATTGAGCACTGTATTTCAAATAGGATTTCAGTCAAGAAAACCGAGAAAAATGAAATTATTTTGTACACAAAAGTTAAAATAATTGCCGATCGTTCACTGACCCCAACCGAGCGAGACCAAAGATAACTTTTTTGCCGTTCTGACACTTCGAAATGTTTGCTAGCTCAAAAAAACTCATAACTTACTACAAAATGGCTTATAAAATTCACAGACACTAACTTAGCCTCAATGTGATAAAATTGAACTTTGAATAAATCAAGAAACCCTTTTTTCAATAATTCTTGTGTTCCAACGATAATATCGTTAGGGTGCTTCTACACGATGCAACTAGCTGGAGCAAGTAAAGGTACGAATTACATGCTTGAGTATTATTCTGTATTATATACAAGCTACTTGCACAAGTTACTCACTTGTGTTATTGTTATTACATAGTACAATTACCTGGAGCAAGTTAACTCGCGCAACGCCACAAAATGCGCGGATTAGTTGCGCGGGTGGTTTGCTCTAGTGCATGCTTGAGTCGCTAGACCCGCACATGTTTTTTCAATGTAGTTTTCACGTGCACAACCACCTGGCACCATGCGGTAGCACCCTTAAGGGCAGTTATAGCAAAACTTTAAATTAATATGACATCTGCTACATAGTACCTATTAAATATTAATAAAAATGACTTAAAAATGATTTTACAAATATCTTAATTTATCCTATATTTTTGTGGCTCTCTAATTCCACATTAGTTAGTCTGTTGACTAGTTTGATATTTAGATTAAGCCTAGTCTATTCGATTCGAGTAGACTGGTATAATATTATATTACCTGAATATTTTTCCAAGTCCCCCTAAAAACCTGTAGTAAAGGCCCCCCAACTTAACTGAGGCAGCAATCGTTATTCATCGTCATCATCACAGTCAAAATCGTCAACTCATGTTCATCATCAACACCATATAAAAATTTATCAATCACACAAACTAAGACATGGATTAAAGGCCTTGTAACCTATCCAAAAATATTCATTAAAAAATGTAGGCAAGTAGTCATTTTTGTCATATGTCATCAGTCATATAAGACGTATTGGCGTACCGCCAGACACATTTCCTATTTATTTATCTTTACATTTCTTTCGGCGCCTAAATTTTACATATTGAAATTACCGAATAAATGTAAATATTTCGACTATGTTTGAATAATTACTACAAGATAATGGACGAAGAAAGTAAGTCTCTCACTAATAGATCAGAGTTGTTTCAGTGTAAGGCTCGGTGTTAGTGATTATGATGGTTTAAATTAAATGTTTCAGAACTCATCCGAAGGAAGAAAAAAGCTTTAAATGGGAGTAACAGGCGTACATTGGCTGAGGCCTGCAATGATTTGGCTACATTTTATTATAAACACAATCGTTATAGTGATGCCTTGGACGAGTACAAAAACGAAGCTGCTATTGTCAAGGAATTGGGGCTACGCATGGAATGGGGCACATGTAACAGGATGATTGGAGAAATGTACATGCTGATGGCTGAATTCGACAAGGCTCTGAAGTACGAGGAGCGTCATTTAGGTAATACAGTTTGTAATAGATCCTGGCAAAGTTTTAAACATCATGAGATGGTTGGTAATGCTACTAATATTGTGAATCTGGAAGTTCGACAAGATGTTTGTGATTCAATTGCGCTCTAACAGCTGAACGGATTTGGTGGAAATATTGTACAGGAATAGATTATAGTTGGGAATAAACAGTATACCACTCAGGCTAAGCTGCGGGTCCAGCAAGTCATAAGTAATCCTGCGTTATAGTTTAAATAATATAGTTTCCTGTTAGCAGACCGCAAAGTGACAGTCTTGGATGCATAATTTAGAAAACGGGAATTAACGCGATCATGGTATAGGCACTTACATACCTACACTTACATATCATGGAACGCGAGAGTTTAAGAGTTAGTCTTGGATGCAACCAGGATTAACATGGAGATGATGATTATAGTGTGATTTGAAACATAAGTTTATTGTTCCATATTTATATTTCAAACAATATTATATGCTTTCCAGCTGTGGCTAAAGAGCTCAAAAATTTGGTGGAAGAACAGAGAGCAATGGCAACTCTGGGGAGAATATACTTATTACAAGGCCAAAGTACCACTGAAGATACTGAAGCTAGGACCTCTTTGAAGGCAGCTGAAAAAGCATTTATGAAAAGTCTAGTATTATGTGAGAAGTAAGTGAATTACGACTTTATATGAGGGTATACATTTCTGACAAAATAATAACAGTTTTGTGATCGTGTTGGATGCTTGTTACCGCTTAGGTGGCAGACAAGCACACAGTCTACCAGATGGAAAGTGGTTACTGTGGTCCATGGATGTGTGCAACTTCACTGGGGTCACACTTATGCTGGTGACCCTGTAAGCACAGATAGTTTCTGTGATAGCAGTGTAGAAGACAAAACAGGATAAGTGTTCTTCCCACTGACAGCACAAAAACTCTCCAGTGAGCTCTGGCTACCCTACTTACTGCTGGGAACACAAGACAAGGTTATTATGACTGGGGTATTGTGTAGCACGGAGGTACTCTTCCCCAGTCAGACTGCTCAATTGGGCAGAAATACTGTTGTGTCCTCGTACTTCTTAGTCTTCATAGGTGGATGGTCCTACTTAAGCTGTTGCTAGACTACAATAAGAGTAGGAAATTGTATTTGAAGTTAATTCCATGTCACATATTCCGAAACCATGCATGCCTAATGTATTCGACATTTCTTTGTTGACACTATGCTCCTAAAAATTTCATATACTCATATTTATAACCAATTACACGATTATCTTTCAGCTTAAATGGAAAAATCAACAAACATGAACTGATGGACATGAGAGCTAGACTCCTCCTCAACATTGGAGTTGTTCAAGAACATCTCGGAAATCTAGATAAAGCATTAGACTGCATCAACAAAGCTATTTCTATATGCTCCAGTCAGGACTTGTGTGAAGTCCTTCATAACTGTTATACCACTCAGGCGTTGCTGCATAGTAATAAAAAGAAAGATTATACAAAAGCTTTGAGTTGTCTGAATAAAGCTCTTGAAGTGGCTAAGCGGTTGGAAGATAAGGTAAGTTCTACCATTTTAAGCTTTAATCCCTGTAATGTGGTTAGAAGTGAACACTTTCAATAGGTACCATAAAGTAGATGTCAAGTCTATTGCTGTTCATCATGAACTTATATTTAACTCGCTGAGTAGAAATTATAAACAGGAAAATAACATAGTGATTATGACACACCATTGCTTATTATTGGCATCTCCTTAATATCTCTGTCCGTGTGACGGAGAAAGAATACAAATGTTGCCACCCCATCATCCGAGGGTGTCGTAAGAGGCGACAAATCGGACAAATACACAGACGAGATCGCTGTGAGAGAAGGAAAACTTGAAATAAAACCCTTCGCCAACCTGTCTGGTCAGCGTGGCAAAAGTAGGCTAAAACCCCTCACAATGTAAAGACGCCACAACAAAAGGCCCCCAGTTCCCGGTGGTCCCGCTATTCCCAGCCATGGTGGCGGTTCAGGTAACGGCGGGGCTAATAATCTTCGGGTGACGGGAGGCAACCGCAAAAAACTATTACTGGCAGCGCACAACTGTAGTACACTCACTATCACCTCGCAGAACTCGAGGTAGAACTAGGTCGCGTGAACTGGCATATATTGGGGTTGTTCGAGATCCGAAGACAGGGGAGGACACTATAACCCTTGAGTCAGGCGACCTGTTCTACTTCAGAGAAGGTGATCTGCTCTCTCAGGGAGGTTGTCTGGTAAAAAAGGACCTCTTTTTTTATATACAACTGGAGTGGCAGACAAGCACACAGTCCACCTCATTGGCAGCGTTGTTGAAGTCGGCAGTGTGTCGAACCGGGTAGCGTACCTGATTCTAAAAATCACGAACAGTTGTTCGCTGAAGGTGATACAGGTATATGCGCCCACCTCGCGCTACGCCCACGTAACCACCGAGGCTGTTGCCAAGGCAATAAATCACACAGCCAAGGCCACTTACAACGTTGTTATGGGGGACTTCAATGCTAAAGTGGGAGTACAAGAACGTGGTGAGGCGAGGATTGGGCCTTATGGAGTAGTGAAGAAATCAAAGAGGACAGTACATCGGGGTGCTGAGATGCCTATATGACACTGCCGCAATGTCCGGCCAGCTCTAAGACCACAAGGCGATAACCGATTAGCCTCCAGCGTGGAGTCAGGTAGGGAGATGTTATATCCCCCAAACTATTCACCAATGCATTGGAGGACGTCTTCAAGACTCTGGATTGGACTAAGCGGGGTATCAACATTAACACCTTCGGTTTGCCGATGACATCGTCATGTTTGCGGAGTCGCTGGAACAGCTGGGCGAGATGCTGCACAGCCTAGATAGGGCTTCTCGACGCGTCGGCTTCGGTGTAAACTTGGATAAAACCAAGATCATGTTCAACGAACATGTTGCACCGAGAGACCGAGACCGATTGCCATCGAAGGGGCAACGCTCGAAGTTGTCCAAAAATATGTATACCTGGGCCAGGTTATCCAGCTTGGTAAAAACAATTTCGAGAAAGAACTAGCCAGAAGGATTCAGCTGGGCTGGGCAGCATTTCGCAAACTACATCGAGTCTTCTCTTCTCCCCTACCGTAATGTCTTTGACCAGTGCGTCCTACCTGTTATGACTTACGGTGCCGAAACGTGGACATTGACGGTAGGGCTAGTCCATAAACCAAAAGTCGCGCAGCGGGCTATGGAGCGAGCTATGCTTGGAGTTTCTCTGAAGGATAGAATTCGAAACGAGGTGATCCGACAAAGAACCAAAGTAACTGACATATCTCGCAGAACAAGCATGCTGAAGTGGCAATGGGCTGGCCACGTCTGTCGCAGGACCGACGGCCGTTAGAGCCGACGAGTCCTAGAGTGAAGACCGCGAGAAGGTAAACGAAGGGTAGGACGCCCCCTAGCCAGATGGACCGATGACCTGAAAAAGGTGGCTGGAACGGTCTGGACGCGGAAGGCGGAGAATCGTACGAAAAGGCGCACATTGGGAGAGGCATATGTCCAGCAGTGGACTGCAGTGGGCTAATTGATAATATCTAATATTATTATAGATTTCAATAAAATTCTGTCTGCAAAGATCTCTTTTGGTAACAATAATTCGGTACAAAATAATCAGTTGTAACATTAAAGCATACTGAGATATTCGGAAAGTTCTGTAAGTCGGACATAAAACAACTACCGCCCCACATAATCATGGAAGTCCTTCACCATTATTCCAGTCCAACAATCCAGTCCAGTGTTGGACTGTACTGTATCGCATTATTTCAGTGTTTTAAATGTGTTTTTTCAATCCAGTGGACTGGAATCGCTCACTGCAATGGGCACATTCCAATGATGGTGCACATTATTCCAGTAGCGTACCAGCACTGGATCACTTGCTAGGCTGGAATACTACTGGAATAATGTGAACCAGGCCTTAATATTACTT
Organism: Eilema caniola; assembly: GCA_949126895.1. Taxonomy (NCBI): domain Eukaryota; kingdom Metazoa; phylum Arthropoda; class Insecta; order Lepidoptera; family Erebidae; genus Eilema; species Eilema caniola. The sequence goes on from OX421476.1 coordinate 7,122,951, forward strand.
GTGAATATTGTCGACTTGTTGTGTTATCAGGCTCTGAAAATATGCGAAACACTATCCTCAAAAGCAGATATCTTGTGCAAAATGTCAGATTATCAAAGTGCTAAGCAGGTGTTGCTAAAAGCTTGGAAGCTGAAGACCCCAGATGAGGAAGAAAGCGAAAATATTGAGTCTAATCTTAGAGTTGGTAAGTCTGTTATAACATTCAATCAAAAGAGTGAATTGGCTTTAAAAAAATTAAAAGAACTGTAGCCTGCAGAGAATTTTCGAGGCAAAATATTACAAACTACTTTGAATCTATATGGGAGAAAAAGTTTATAGTCATTTGAAGGTAAACTGTACCTTCTTGCAACTACTTTTAGGAACAAATTTCAGCCAGTCACTGATGTTTCATTTGGAATTGACCCTTACTTACTGCCTGCAGGGATGCCGCAGACCAGATGAGTGATTGGCTCTTCTGTGTTGGTCATTTCATTCAATGTCTCTTTTCCTAAGCGAATTAACCTTTAATGATCAATCAACATTTTCAATCTGTGATTATTTCAGGTTTTCGGCTCAGGATGAACTGGTTATCACTGTTATTTTATTGATATTTCTTTTCCAAACAGTGGCAGCAATGTGTTATACAGAAGATTTATTAATATCTACTGACCCTGGGGACCATGCCAGCTTCAAGAAGCTCTATGAGAAATTAGGGGATGGTGCGTGTCATTTGCGTAACTACACAGGGGCCATAGAATATTATCTTAAGATGTTGGACCATGCTGAGTTAGCAGGAGATTGTGGGAAGACACTCATACCAATATATGTCAGGTATGTTGTTAAAAATATATTTTCAGCTTGTTGAACAAAAATAGCTATATAGCTTTTTATTCAACAATGAAAAAAATAGGATATTGATTTTTAATAGTATAATTTTTATATTCAAATAATAATCATTCCTTTTCCTTAAATAATTTCATTCCATGAAAGTATTCATATACTTTTTTTAACGGAACTCTATATTACAGCTTATATCAAACATACAAAGACATGGGCTCATATAATGAGGCTCTTATCTACTACGAAAAAGAATATGAACTAATAAAAGATGTGCCGAAAGAAGCTTATACAACAATGTACAATATTGCAGAAACATTATTCTTAGCCAAAAAACCTTACGACCAGATTGAAAAAGCGTGCTTGGAAGCTAAAAGAGCGGTAAAACTTCCGATATTATTTTTATCACCATAAGCTTTGCATGGTATACATAACCAGTAATACTATTTGCTTTTGCGAGTGTATATTCCTCAAAAGCTGCCTATTATCATACAGTTTTCATCATTCATCATCACTCCCATTGCATCTAAAGTTAGATTTCTTCGCCTCAAAGGTCTCGGTGGGGCCATATAAACCTATATTTGATTACTTACCATTATGTAATTGCATTATTTATTATTATTTTCAGGCTAAAGAATGGAACAAAAGGAAATACGAAATCAGGGTCCTGAAAAGTCTCCTCAAATACCAAGAAGAGTATGCAGAAATAGATAAAATGGAACAGACCAAGGAAACCCTAAGAGAATTGGGATATGATAATTTGGATAACCTGGAGAACTCTGAAGATGAACAGAGTTCTGCAGGCGGTGGAGACGAAGATATGACACATATTGGTGACGATATTTGTTTGGATGATCTTACAGGTAATGAGCGCTATACTAAAACCTGTCATTAACTTAATCGATCAATGCGAGGGCCTCACCTGTCACCTCTGAGTTCGAGGTCCGTCTGGTGAAGATCTGTCCTTTTCCCAATTATTTGGGGATGCCGCAATATGTCGTTCTCCCCCATACATTCTTATCACCTGTGTCGCCTGATGATGATGGAGAAATTTAATAATATTACATTATTGCAAAGGCAGTGAAATAGGCAATTGCAGGTCAAGTATAAGTTTGAACGCCGAGCCGCAGGCGAGGACTTCAATGATACGAGACAGGCAATTGCCATTTCGGCCGAGGCATATATAGTGCTTTTCTTATAAAAATGCAAGGAAATAAAAAGGGCCTTTTACATAATAAATTTTTCTTTTGATTTTGCTGTAAGCAGGTTTTCCATCGCTAATTTAGCTTCCGATCTTAAATCTGGTGGAGTGCAGTCAATGTTCATTTCATTTTCACTTATGAATCATCGGAACTAATTTTATAATTATTTTATTTCCAAAATAACAACGAACTCCGCTTTACCGCCAGTCTTTTATTTTTATTTTACAGTTTGCGGTGAAAGGTAAACGCATTATGGCTATACAGCCACGAGAACGCAATGTGTACGATAGATAAAAGAGTTCTAAATTCAAACAGCACACCGTTTCATACAACATTGCCGGCGCGCTCTTTATTCTAAATTCAAAGAACGCGCCGGGTAGTGATTTTGGTTTTTCAGTCTACGTAAATATGATACTTCGCGTGTTCTTTATTCTAAAGTAATGACAATATTTCCGCGCATGTTTAAGAAAATATTTGATTTTATAGATTTATCAGATACAAACGAAGAAGAAATATCAGAGGCCAAACGTGAGACACGTAAACGTGGGAAAGGGTACAGCATCAAGAAGAATATGAAAGGTGAAACACAGTTGCATGTTGTAAGTATGTGAATACACTATTTTACAGTGTTTTAAATACCTACATTCATGATCTGCTGATGTTATAAAAATATATTCAAATTGTATTTTTTTATCTGCCATACGAAAACATTCATTGCTTTTAAGCGTCACACGATCGGCCTCAAGATCTGCATTGCAGCACACTGACGACTAAATGTCTTAAAGAAAATTAAAAACCTCTGAACATTGACAGTGTAACACTAAATACCACAAATTCTTACACATAGTACTTCTGGTTTTGTGCAAACTTGTATTAAAAAAAATTAAGAACAAGAAGTTATAACAAAAAGTTGTTTGCGACTAAGTGATGTCATTAATATTTACAGGCGTGTATATCAGGCAACAAACTTCTTGTAGAGAGACTAATTGCAAAAGGCCATCCGGTCAACATTCGAGACAATGCTGGCTGGCTACCATTACACGAAGCTTGTATACATGGACACATTGAAATAGTTAATATATTGATTAATCATGGCGCTAACTTAAATGATCGAGGGGGCTCTAACTGCGACGGTAAATGCTTATTTTTTTAGTGCTAGAGATGTTTCTGAGATAAATTCCACTACAAATAATTCTCATGAAGCCACTTCTAATACCACATGACCCCACTTCTTATACGTCAAGATCCCACTTCTAATACGTCATGATCCCACTTCTAATACCGCATGCTCCCATTTCTAATACCTCTTGATCCCGCTGATAATACCTCTTGATCCCGCTGATAATACCTCTTGATCCCACCTGTAAAACCACATGATCCCACTTCTTATACCACATGACCCCACTTCTAATACGTCAAGATCCCACTTCTAATACGTCATGATCCCACTTCTAATACCGCATGCTCCCATTTCTAATACCCCTTGATCCCGCTTCTAATACCTCTTGATCCCACTTGTGAAACCTCATGATCCCACTTCTTATACGTCACGATCCCACTTCTAATACGTCATTGTTCACTTCTAATACCTCTTGAGCCCTCTTCTACCTCAAGTAGCTGACAAGCTTTTACTACTCCTCCAAGTATTGGCGGGGTTAACAAGGTTTATAAGAATGTGCGATGTTAATTACTTACTATACCCATTATTCGTTTCTTTTACTATTAGGGGAATATGCCTCTTCTATTACACTGACATGTGCTAACAATACTTACAGGTATAACACCTTTATACGATGCAGCGAGCAATGGCCACTTAGAGGTAGTACAGTTATTGTTAGAAAAAGGCGCGATACCTTCATTAAAAACAGACTTTAGTGAGACACCATTACATGTACTTCAAAAATGGCGCACTGGCAACATACTTACTAAAAATCAAGACACGCTATACAACAATATATGTAATAAAATCCATAGTTTAATTGATAAGACGAATACAGTTGATATTTTAAATAGATCTAAATCTAAAACACCAGTGAAACCAATCAAAGATGTCACTCCTCCTAGCACGTCTAAAACCAACTCTAGAATTAGAGAATTAGCATCTCCAGTTTTCAAAAAAAGAAATATCATTGAAGACGACAGTGACGATGATATAGATTTATCACAAAATATTAGGGAGCAAATCTCATTTCCATCAGATGACTCGTCATCTGAGGATGATAAATCTAAGAAGAGAAATAAAACAAATTCCTCAGGTGTTAATGAATACAGGAATGCTATAGAAGCTCTAAGAAATAGAAGCATGAATGACTTGCCAGAAGTGAATGTAAAGAAAACTAAAGCTAAATCTGCTTTGTTAGATCCTGAAGAAGTTGACGATGACTGGCTGGATGATGATTTAGGGATAAATAGAAATAATAAAAAGCGAAAACTAAGTGATCCTCTCACTACAGTCGCTAAAAAACCTTCATATGAATGTATTAAAGAATCGGTAGCTAATATAAATAAGATCACAGAACCTCTTGTAGAGAGTAACAGATTTGATGCTAAAAGGAGGAGATTAAGCGATGTTGTTGATGTAAGCGAGAATAGTTCAGATTCAGACAAAACAAATGAAAACATTCGTCCTAAGATATCACCGAGGGAATCAATGAGAAAAATTGCGCTAGAGTTAAACAATTCTAAATCTAAAGATAGTAGAGACAATATGAAAAGACGCTGGAAACGACAGAGTACTTTACTCAAAGCTGGTTTTCAAAGACAAAGAGATGAAGACAACTCAAGTAACAGCGGTAGCGATACAGATATAAATACGCGACGAGAAAACAACAAACAGTTGCCTACTACCGGGATGTTTTCTAGGAAACCTTCCGGCGAAAACTTTCATTCAAACAAATCCAATGACGGTTTCAATATAGTTCAGAATATAAACCCTAATATCGTGCAGCCAATGAACGTGATACAGCCAATAAATATTGTTCAGTCGACGAAAAATGGCCGACCGGTGCAAACGCAAATACTACCCCCTGCCGCTGTTAAAGTCCAAGTCGAAGACAAAGTATTATTGATTTCCTTAAAGTTAGATACTATAAATAAGTTAACAATCAGCTGGTTGGTTGAAGAAGTCAAAAACAGATATTACAAGTGAGTATATTCATTCTACGTTTTGCTGTTACTACTTAATGCGTTTACATACGCTTGTGAGGTATGGAGGACACCAATTCAGGCGTAAGAAGTCGCTCAACGAACTCCATCCTCCATGAGCGCAGGCCTGGGGATGACAGTTGGAACCGCCTGTCACCTCCTCATATCCGGGGGCAAGATGGGGACGCTATGGTTTGAAAAGGGCCATCTCGAAACCAAAGATGGCCCTGGGTTAGCCGGGAGTTGGCGAGAGATATATTTCTTGGTATCTCATTTCCGGAAACTGAAGACCCAAAGACGGCGTGCGGTTTTAGTCGGTTCGAGCCCAATATAACCACACCCGCCGACTCCGGCAGGGTGTGGGTGTGTAATCCATGGGTATTTCCGCACTATAAAAGAGGTGTGAAGGACAGACACATACTTCAGTTTTCACAAAAGTCAATGTTTTACAAGAGTTTATTTCCACAGATTAACAGGTGTACGGCCAATATTCAGTCTGATGACGTCAGACGGTGCGATACTTTCAGAAGATGACCCTCTTAGCTTAGTACTGTCGTCGCCTGAACTCAAGACGTGTATCACAAACTGGAAGGCATCACCTGCTGAAGAGAGGTACCTTGAGTGCTGCGAAGCTTTGGGGATACGTAAGTATTTAATTGTTTGAAGTAATTACAATATTAAATCACGGATACTATCTTTTAGTTGTATGGGGCCCTGAAACGTTTGTTATCCAAGCCAGTTGCAGCTGCTAGCCAATACACCTCCTGATTAACGAACGAGGCTTAGCCTCAGGCCTTCTCATAGGCGCAATATCATATGATAACTTTAATCCTTTATTTTCTATTTATAGTCCTTTTACTGCTTTTTCTTAGTATACCAAATTTCCAAAACCATAAAAGATTTACAAAATTGTATATTGACCCTGTACTTTTATTCCAGCACCATCGGAAGAAATCCAACAAGCAGTTGGCAGGAGTCATACAACCCACCGTCTCGCATTAGGAGCCAAAACATTATCTACATCACAAATGCGGCCCTTATTCCGAGCCCTTACACATCAGACTCATATCACAGCCATCATGATATCAGATAATAACATCAATGACGCAGGCGTCAAATACCTTACAGAATGCATGTGCACTATGAGGCATTTGACTCATCTAGACATAAGTAGAAATAAAATCACTAGTGAAGGAACTAAAATACTTCTTAGCCTTTTTGAAAAATCAAACCGAGTTCCTTGCCAAGCTTTAGAAGAATTAGACATCAGTTCAAATCCAATATCAGACGAGGGTTTCAAGAATATTGTTAAAATATGCCAATACGTGCGATTAAAAGTGCTGAAGTTGAATTATTGTAATATAACGGAATACGCTATTACCGAATCGAATAAATTGAATTTGAATATGGAATGTTTGGAGTCGATTGATCTGAGTAATAATGCTGTGAAACAACCGTTTGTCAGTTGTTTGATGACGTCATTGAATCCGAATATCTTGGTAGATTTAGAATTGGACAATATTGCCGTGGAAGGAAGCGTGGTGGGGTGCCTAGCTAGCTTCATGGACACGGCTAAAGACTTGAAGATTAGGAGACTTGGGCTATCAAATTGTAAATTAGTTGATGGACAATTTATGAGAATATTTAGGTAAGTGTTATTTATACATTTCATTAAATCTCTTATGTATGACCTACACGGAATGTTTTCGTAGTTTCTGAAACTTTTCTCAAGTTAACGATTCTATCGATCAGACGATAGAACTTGATTTTAAAATAACTATGTTTATATAAATGCATAGATCGTATCATAAACTTTTTAGCTGCTGGTTATATGAGACGGTTTTTTAATTGCATACATGTTTTTTTTCCGTTTTCAGGAGTATCGGCCGCGCTAAAAATCTTCAAACAATAACACTCAAGAACAACAATTTGACGTTTATCACACTAAAAAAACTATTACAACGGCAACCCCCAGTTCCACAAATTAATCTTCAAGGTTGCCAGGACATATTCAAATATTCTCCTGATTCTGATTTCGTTGTTTGGTTGCCTGCTATAGACTTTGGGAGATGTATTCCTGAAATAAATGTTACTCCAGTATCAAAGACGGATGAGGAAAGGGAGAGTTTTAAAGCGTTTTCGAAAACTTGGTTGAATTGTTTTAAAGGTAGAGGCATGATAGAGCATTGCGATGGAGGAGTTATTAGGTTCACAGCCAGATGATTATAGTTTTTGATCATGTGATTCGTTTTGTAAATGTATTTATAAGATAAGATTACAATCGCAATGTTCTGACCAATTTCACACAGTACAAATTTTTCTTACTACATTTCTCGTCAGTGATGAAACATGTAGATTCATTAGTATTATATTATAATTTTGTAAATAGTTACGGTAGTTGATGGGAAACGTAATTTATTTGAGATACTTCAACAACAGTATGTAATTGATAACTGAATAAAAATTTCTAGCGAAGAAATGATTTGTTATATTTAGGTAGGTATAACTTTTGTAAATATATGCCTTAGTGGAATAAAAAAGTTGAATTACATGTTCTGGTATTACTGGATTATTACATAATTATATCCAAAAACCGTATCGATATTAACGGAATGAACAAAAGACCGAAACGGTTTTATATAATACCTAATAGCTAGGTGGACGTCACGGCGGTATATCCATGATCGTAGCTCAGTATCCCGATGAACGTTATACTATTGAAATAAAATATCATTTAGTACTTCAGATAAACCCGGTCGTCTTTCATTCAACAATTCAAGATTCAAATCACGGGCTGTTTGCCATGGAGAAACTCGAACCATTAATCAATGACAGTCAACGCCACAAAATAAGTACCGTGATAAAACGCGGAACTAAAATTGACATTGCCACCAAGGCCACCTTACTGTTTGTTAATTGGTTGGAGCCAGGTCAGAGATGTCATCATGTTTTCTTATGTTGTACTAGTGGGAAATATATATATATATATCCCTTTGTATGCTTAAATCTTTAAAACTACGAAATGGATTTGGATGCGTTTTTTTGATAGATAGAGTGATTCAAGAGGAAGGTATATATGTATAGTAGAGGGTGCAGCGGGAACGGGATCTGACGCCACACGGCCGGTAAAATATTGGCGGTACGAAGTTCGCCGGGTCAGCTAGTAGTAATATATAGGACGACAGTCACGCCGCGGCCAAGGGTTCTTATTTCATGGCACTTACTTTCCACATAGTCTCCTACTTAATATAGATTTTGTGTTTACTCTGTGACAAAAAAAAAATACAGATTTGGCGTGAACGAGGGATAGGGCGCACCGCGGTATTATTTTATTTTCCGAAATTGGTGTAAAATCGAGTTTTTTATGTATAAAAGTGGTGGATTTTAGACATAACGTCTTGGACAACTCACACAAGCGTAGGAAAGTGGCATATTACAGTGAACTGTGGCTTTTCGTGTACGTTCCAAACACAACAGAAAAAAATAAAGCTTTTAGAAAAGTCCGCAGTAATTATCATTCATCGTCATCGCCATCGTCGTCATCATCATCAACATGAACATTAACTCCTCAACAACGAAGATACAAACAAATGAAGACATGACTTAAAGGTCTTGTTACCTGGCCAAAAATATTCATAAAAAAATGACAGACAAATATAATACAACAGTCAAACTCAAACTAGTGTTGCAGAACTATCGATAGTTTGACTATCGATAGTTGACCTCCATAAACAGTCACAGTATCGATAGTGAAAGTCATTCATAAAACAAATCTAAATAATAAATATACTATCGACAGTATTAATTATAAAAATATAAATACCAATACCATCGATACTATCGATAGTATTGATGCCTATCAATACTACTGGATATCAAACACTATCGATAGTATTGATACAATCGATGGGTCTATCGATATTGTGTCTATTACCATTACAATCGATAGTATCGATAGTTCGATATATTGTTGCAACACTAACTCAAACAATAATATTATAACCTCAAAAGTGCTTCATGCTTCGTGTCTGATTGTTTAATAAATATTATAAATATATTCATTTATTGCGCGTAGCATAAAAAGAAGTAATCATGGCTGAACAAGTAAACCAACGTATCGAGGACACAATAAATGAGTTGGAACAAATGCGAAGAACTGAATTATATGATGATGAAGAAATAAAGTAAGTTTATAACCAAATAAACACTTTCTCTAGTGAATATTCATATATAGATCTTCAAACTTTGTAATATTTAATAGGTCAATAACTTATATTCCCAAAAAATATTTCCCTGATCGACGATTCCTCTAATGGAAAGTAATATTCTTAAAAACCCTATAACGTTTTCAAGTTAGCATTCGTATAATAATGCCTAGAGAATTTATGAAAATGTATACATATAGAAGTATATATTAATTCAATTATGCAGTTTTTATAGCCATAGATGTAATATAAATTGTTATGTTCCAGAGAAATATCCAGAAAGCGGAAAGAGTTCGAATATCACATCCAGCGTAGAGTGAAACAGAAAGAAGACTTTGTGCAATACATTGCATACGAATTGGCTTTACTGGAAGATATATCTTTAAGAAGGCGAAAGAACAAACTGGTAGAAAAGAAGAAGGATATAGAATATGCTATAGCTAAACGCTTGAATAAAGTGTTTAAACAGTTTATCTATAGGTTCCAAGATGATGTTGAAATATACTTTGAGTATATTAGATTCTGCAGAAGTGTTGGATTTGATTATGCTATATCTGGCATTATTGGACAAATGTTACAGGTAGTGTATTGACTAAGCATTGAACTTTAACTACCATAGTTTCATTCCCTGTTTAAACTACTCAAGCACTTGGATATCAACTTATTTATCTTATTGAAACTATATAGGGACATAGTACTTCTTTAATTTCTGGTTACATGCTTACAAAGCTAATTTTTGTATTATGATTTCAGGTACATGGTGATAAGCCCAAGATCTGGCAATTAGCCAGCAAGTGGGAGAGTAAAGAGCAGAACAATTTGGAAAATGCCAGAACCTTCCTGGTGAAGGGACTCCAGAGACATCCTGATTCTGATGTTCTTTACCTTGAGCTCTTTGATATTGAATTGATCACTCTTACCTTCAAGACAGAAAGTGATGAGGATAGGGTAAATGCTTACTTTCTATGATTTCTTCTCAAGATTGAAATCTCAACATAACTGTATTGAGTGTAATTGCTCTTGATGAGCTTTTGTATTTAACTTTTTCATTTAATTTATTTATATATCCATTTACTAATTTTTGCTGCACTGTCTCAGGCTTGTACTTATTTTGACACATAGACATCTAGACTTTTGACTATTCTTCAGGCATATAACAAAATCTGAATATGCATATGTATGAACAGTAATTTTACTTACATAATAAAATTATTTCAGGAAAAGCAAGTTAAACGAGCAGATATTGTATGGAGAAATGGTGCCAAAAATATAAGTAAAGTAGAATATCTGTTCAAGATTTTTGATTTATGTAGAAAGTATGAAATAAAAGAGCCATTCATTAATGATATAAAGCAGGCAATTTGGTCCAGGAAAAACGAGAAGGAAGTGTGGTCTTATGTGGCTTTAAAAGAATTAGAAGTAAGTATAGAATTTCTTGTTCGCCAGTAAGTCAGAATTAGATGGACAAAAAGGTTAAAACTTTAAAATATGTTGTTATAGACCTGGAAAAAAGATTAGTGCTGAGGAAACCATGTTAATTGTCTGCCTCTAATTACTTGTTATGTGTTGAAATATTTTTTATCTTTCAATAATCTTTCTTTACTATTTTAGGGTTGCCATTGGGAAGAGGTTGAAGAATTTGAAATTGAAGACACAGATTACACAAAGGAGTTCAGATATTTCAATTCAGTATATTTACAGGCGTTAGAAGAGGTTCCAATATACATTTTAATAGATTATTTTTTGTTATATACAGCATGATAGAAATATTGTAAATGCAACAAATATTTGTTTAGTTTCCAGATGATAAGACACTATGCACAAGATACATTCATGAGTTACTAGGTGTGAATGAGAGCGTCTGCACCAACTTCCAGAAGGTTCAAGCTGTCAAAAAGGCCTGGATGCATGGCCACAAAAGCGGGGTGTTTTCGAATGACATGTATGCCTTTGGTATTGCCATGTTTAAGCTGGAACATGGTATGACAGTTGAAAAAGTTATACAGGTAAGAGGCATCACTTAATATTCAAATTAACAATAATCTATCTTTTTAGAAAGAGTATGTCTAGGCACTTTATAATGTAAGCTGCTATGTTGCAGTTGAACCAACTATAACCAGACAGTATCGGACATTAGATCTGTTGCTCGGAGAAGCGATCTTCCCGTGTAACGTAACGGAAATCCCATCAACTCTTGATAAATTATGATCACCATTAGGCACTGGCGAGCAACCCCGCATTTTTGAAGGAGTGCAAGCCCTGCTCGCTCACGTGTAGCGCGCATTAATTTGCCGCCTTCTCTGATCTAATAATAAATTGACAGACTGTAAAATCTACAAGTTAGGTCGTGGGTTTTATTATTCCGTTTTATTAAAGGGCCACAGTTCATTTACGTAGGTTACGGCTTGGTCGAACAATGGTTCGTATAAGACCGAATCCAGGGGAGAGGGCTAGAGTAGTTTTCTATGAAGGTTTGCTTCCTCACAGCCCTAAACAGGGACTGATTCTGTCCGTTGGTGGCTGGAAAGGTCAATACCCCAGATCTCTCGCTGTCTTATCTCCTATTCCCGTATAGTCTTAACAGAAACATCTGTAAAAACCTCAATCCCCATCTAAGATAGGATATTTTTCGAACATTCTTCCCAAGAATACGTTCCCCTCGGCCAGCGGGAGTGGTTTTGGCGGACTCTAACTGACTAAGACCGCACATCGCCGTCGTCTCGAATTGAGATTAACGAGGTGTAAGGTAAGCCAACAAGTAACTCCCTCGCACCCCGGCCAGCAGACCTTAGGCCATCTGTAGTTCTAATGTCACATGCTAGTCCCAGGTCTGCGCTCGGAAAAACATAAAAAAAAGTTGGAATATGAAAAGCTTCCTAGGAACCCTTGATACGGCCGCTCCTATCTCGGTCGAAGTTGGATAGGTAGCAGTCTTTCTCGCCTTGGTAGTTCCCAACCAAACAACTCAGAAGTTAAGGTACCTTCATTCCGGATTGACGGATCCGCATTGTATTTCATCTGTGGCTATCTCTGTGTTTCAAGCAGGTGCACCTGCAGTTTAAAACACACAGATAAGATTATCAAATACCTTCTTGTTATAAGTGACGTGGCTATAAACTGATTTAAAATTTAAAGAATATTGTTATCTTGAATTATTACTTAAGTACTAAATTTCTTTAGGTATATTTCCAACAATATTTTACTTTTTATGATAACATAAATCTACCAGTAATGCAACTTTGTTTTTTGTCAATATTATTTTTGTTTAGATGCTGGAATCATCATTGAAAACTTCACCACTATGTTTATGGGAAGAAAAACTACTTATGAATAAGTTGGATGAAAAGAAAATGCTAATTACACTGCAGGAAGCTGTAAAGACCTTGAAAGGAGAGGATTTATTATATCTTTACAATTTAGCTTTAGATAATGTCAAGACTGATGTAACTGTAAGTTATATGATATCAAAAACTACTTAGGTACTTACTCAAAAACTAGATAAGTAATGTTAATCTTGAATATTCTTTTACAGTTGCAGAAATTATACAAGCAGTTTCAAAACTGTGAACATGCTTTCCTATTAGCAATAAAACCTAAACTTCTTACAAAAATGTATGAACACAATGGAATTAAAGCAGCTAGACTATTGTATGAGGATTTGATTAGAACTCCACCCACACAGATTGAGGTGCACACACATATGATTGACATAGAATTAGCACAGGAGAATCGAAGCATTAAAAATATAAGAAAATGCTATGAGTGTGCAGTCCAACATCATGGGGCAGATCATGTTGATATCTGGATGGATTATATGAAGTTCGAGACAGAGAGCAATCCTCAGGCTGCACCAGCAATCTACAGAAGAGCTGTAGGGATGCTGAAGAAAGAATTAGTAGATGAATTTATTAGGGAACAGACTTTATCTAGAATAAAATAATTCAACATAACTTGTTTTGATATTTAGAAACTATACTATGCTAACCTCATTCTCACACCTAGACTTTATTTATATATTTTTCTCTTGTTATTTTATCACCATCATTATCATGCAAAGTTGTATTACACTCACATTTCACTAGTAAGTCCAGTCCCTTGTAACAAATGCCTAAATTGCTACCTGGGCCCTTCCTTTTAACTCTGTGCTGCTATCTGTTAGTGAACCTCAGGTAAAGGAGCACCTGACGTTTGAAAGTAAAGACCTCTTATTGCTGATAAGTCTTATCATAATAATTACAGAAAATAAAAATAACAATATGATTGACAAATAAAATATATTTATTGCAATATTACCACACCTTGACTCAACAATCTAGCAAAACGAATATCCACATGGTACACCATTTATACTAAATTATTTACACATCATTGTACATATTTTAACTCTCTACAAGTTGAGACTACTTTGGTGATCATGGAATAACACTTAGCAAATAATTGTATAAATGCAGATACATTTTTAATGTGACTACCCCAGAGCTGCAATTGGAGCCACATAGTACCTAAAGATAAGTGAGGATCCTCGCCTGTGTTGTTTATTTCTCATGAGGTCCTGCCAAAAATTAAGCCAATTTGCATGTTTTGGCATGGCTGGAGGACTGCCTGCTTTCAAACTGGAACCAGCAACAGCCATGCAAGTTGACACAACAACCAAAGGATAAGTTAATGTGCTGGTCACAAATGTAAGCAGTGGCACAGTGTAGTATCGAAGATCTTTAGTTTTAACCAAATATTTGTTCACACAATATGCCAGCGCCCCTGTTACAGCTACACATGTCAAATCTCCAAGTAGCTTTGGTACTATTCCATGGAAGAAACCACGTATACCATCATCTCTATAGATAGATGCAATAGCACTTATCAATGAGCAATAATCTTCTTCTTTACCAACAAATGAGGCCATCATCCTAACAGATACAACATGGAATGGATAGGATACAATGACTGAAGCAGTGTGCATGATCATATCACGACGTGCTAGCTTGATATAATCTTCAGCAATAGGTTCTCCGTCAGTCACGATATTGGGAGGATCATTGATTTCGGGCAGGTTAATGCCCATTGCAACGATTACCTTCGATGTGAGTTGACTAGAAGCAAGCAACCCAAGCACTCTTGGTGATAGACCTTTGTAGCAGCCGAAGAATCCATCTGATGACTTGATAAACTTGATATATTGGAAAACGTTAGGTAATATCATGGCAGGCCGACCGAACAGCGTTGTAGACTGGCGCGGGGCTACCGGCTCGTATCCAAGTTGAATCAGTACTTTCGCATATTCGATGGGGTGACATAGTGTCGTTACAATTAATTGTGATGTCAATGTCTCCAATTTGTCTTTTTCAATTTCTTCCATGTTATGACAATATGAAGTTCTTCTGAAATCAAAAACGATATGCTATAGACAACATATTTTATCACGAAACGTCAAACTGTAGAGTTAGTGTTACCAAAGTAATATTATGGATATTATGTAATACCACAGAGCCATTTTGTGCACAGGATTAGGAATAGTTCGCACTTGCGCACCACAGCTCCTAAGTTAGTGAGTAATCTTATCTTAAGCTAAATTTACATTACGAAATTAGTGGCATAAAATTAATGTGTTGACACTAATTTCAACAATAATTTTACGTGTAAACGTCAAATTTTATAATGCATCCATTAATTTGATTGATGATTGATAATTTAGTGGCAATTCGGGTTATGATAGGAACGAGACGACGGGTTAGGTTAGGAAAAGAGTTACGTTCCGAATAAATATTACATTTTTTTTTCAAGTTTCTAACCTAACCCGCGACTGGTTCAGGTTTTCGGGTCAGGTTCGGAATAATCACTAATTTCACCATATAATTGCAACGCGAAACTAATGACGCGACAATAGTTGTGCAGTGTGGCCGTGTGGTTATTTGTTGCGGTGCAGCCAGATATGATATGCACCAAAAAATTCAAACCGACGTTGGACACCCGATAAAAATATGGCAATATCAGCGAAATCTTCATCGGTTAATTTAGAAGTTAAGAAACTGACTTGCACTTAGATGATTTTTTCCTACCCATCGTCGAATTCATTATCCTCTTCAGCACCAGGATTTTAACTTTAACTTTATTTTAATTTCATGTGTCTTCACGACGACGTTTAGCACCAAAACATAAACATGCTGACGGAACCGTTGTCTGGCGATACTGTTGATTTGACGACACTATTATTTTAGCGAAAATAATTTCAAAAGGACAGCAACTAATTTCCTGAAATTAATTTCATTAAGCATGTCACTATTTTTGTAATGTAAATCCGGCTTTAAGAATAAGAATATTTAGTGGGTAATTAGAATGCCCGTGTTCTGTGCTTATCAGTCCTAAACTCTGCTAAACTCCGATTAGATAATAGATAAGATATAAAATATAACGTAGAATATTCTACACTAAATATTCATGCTAGTAGTATATCAAGTTTATGATATGAATATTTTATATATAAGTATACTAGACGACCTTAAGCTACACCAAAGTCCAGCTCGGTGACTTTGGTGTAGCTTAAGGTCGTAAGGTTCGGAGTTAGCTTTTACCAGTTTTTAAAACGATTAGGAAGCCATTTGATCTCCACACAATGGCGCACATTGGGAGAGGCCTATGTCCAGCAGTGGGCTACGGTAGGCTAATTAATCGAAATCGGAAAAAAAACTGTCGAAGTTGTAAGTACTAGTTATATCAATTGTTGAACTTTTTAACGGCTCCATCTACCCGTAACCACTGCCATAGATGCCATAGATGTTCCTCTTTCCTTTTACTTGCCTATTTGTAATGGGAATACCTCCCGGTGTAAGCTGAAGGCAAAGTCTCGCGAAAGAGGGTCACCTTTACTATACACACGTACCATGTTAACAAAGGTGGCACTCAGCTTTACGGCCTCATCAGATGCTTCTTTACGCCCTGCTTAAAGGACTCGCAACTGTAGGAACAAGGAAACACGTGAGCTAGCAAGGAATTCTAGGTCAAAGGAAAGAGTAACCGAACCGCTTGGTTCTTGAAGGAATGTTCTGCACCGTATGCGGGTGACATCTAAACCCTGCACGTGTTGTCCTGTATAGGAAACAAGAGGGTGGGACTAATTGGAATAGCTCATCAGAACATTCACCATGGTAGAGACGGTAAAATACTGCTAAGGAAGCAACATCTCTACGCATCTGCAGAGGCTCGAGGGTACTCGTGACCTCAGGATTTCCAATCTCAGCATCTAATAAGTACTTTGCGGATCCATCCCAGAGATGCGAGCTGTATTCCACTTCTAGCTGTGTTCAATGGATTCCTGGATAGTTTGAAGACTACATACCGTTTGCCGTCAGTATGTGGATGTATTTTAATTTACCAGACTGGATGATATCTACCGCGTAGTATTGTTAGAAATTTTTAATCGGAATTGTTAGCATACTTGCTTTAAAATGTCACTCACTTTGGCACATGTATTAGATAAAAATAAAACAAAATATCAATTTTTGGAGAATGTTTTTAGTAATTAAGCATTAGTCGTAAGTAGTTCGTTAGAGCCGTCCTCATCTATCTTGTACGGCAGTTGCGTAGTCAATGTCGGCGGACCTCTATGATCTTTACAGCCGATCTTTGAAAGATCTTGATACGAATTCTGAAAAATAATATTTGTCTGTCAGTCTGGTCAAGACAATTATTGTTATTATTATTATTAGTAGTATTAGCGTTGTTCTTGGTTGCATGATAGGCCTCTCTAAGCCTTTTTTTTTTTTTTTTTTTTTTTTTTTACGTGGTGGAATGCGTTTAGACACTTCGCTCCCCCCCACGGGGGTAGGGGGAGAGCTTCGTGTGGGACTCCTGGCCTGTAAAGAAAGGCCAGACTACCCACTAAACCACCACGGTGTCCGTCATTACCACATTTCGACGATGGCGGGAACAACATCTTCCGCCATCGCCGTGTGGGTCGCCCACCACTCAACGGTGGCAGGCCCATCTCTGGTGCGGCAGAAGATTAGTCCTTCTGCCGCCCGCCTAGGCAAGGCACACGCGACACGACGTGCGCCTTCAACCTCGAGGCCTATGTAAGGGCAGCAGACGCCCCCGCGTCTACTGCCCCGGCCCGGTTAGGGGGGGAGGAGTTGGTGGTACCGCCTCCTCCGGGCCCCGGCTCGTTTGCGGCGCTGCGGGAGGGAAAGCGGGTCAGATTCCCTCGCCCTCTCCGCCGCCTCCTTCTGCGAGATAACCGTCTCGCAGAAGGCCTGAACCGCCGCCCACGCCTCATCGCCGCCGACCATAGACAGAACTACGGTCGGCAGCGAGAGGTCCGTCCCCACTACGGCGATGAGAGCACGGCGCTCCCCAGCCCACGCGGGGCACTCCTCTAGGGTGTGCTGCGCCGTGTCATCATCGCCTCCACAGTGGTGGCACCCTCTGGCCTCTCTAAGCCTGACCTAACCCAGAAAGGAAGTCCCGTCTGTCAATAAATAGTTGTATAATCACCAGCTCGCATAGTAAGCTGGTTTGGCCTCGAAGGTCTCATTGTGTTTTTTCAGTTATCTGATACGAAGGTGGAAGGCGTTTAAAGTTGAGACAGAAACTAAAAATGAACACTGTAAAAGAAGACAATAAAAAGGCAGAAATGCAATGTTGTTGTTGCTGTTACTGAATTTTTGTCTTTTTATTATTTATTTTTCTTTAATTGCATGAGTTGAGTAATAATGTAATGTATGTAAATAATGGTCTGCATAACTATACAAAATTGTTTTTAAAATCTTGTATGTGCATGTGCAGTAGGTTTTCAAAATAAACGCATTTTTTTTCTTTCTTCTAAATAAAACCCTGTACCAACCCGTGCTTGAAAACAGAGGCCAAAGCCTCCCAACATTAAGAGAGGCCTATATCCAGCTGTGAAGTGTGATCGAAATGATTGATTGATTGCAAAGTTGATAGAACTAACCGAATACCGATCACCATCTGATGAAGAACTAGTGACTTCTCCTGTATCGTCATTGTGGTTTTCTTCCGGACCGCTCTCTGCTTCATGCTCCTCGTTTGTGTGTTCGATATCTGTGTCACCCTCACTCTCTGTCACCTCATCTTTCTCTTCTAAAGTCTCCCATACTCTTTCTTTGTCTACCATGTCTGTATTCAAATAGAAAATTATTAATTTAATAAAAGTTTGGTTTATTTGCAGTTTGCGGAACTCAGCACTAATTCTTTTTCTTCATCTGTACGCCATGCTTGGTTGCATCTAAAGTTTGTACTTTGAAGCCGCTATTCTCTGTAGTGTATATTACATGGTTCATTTTACTTTCATGGGAGCTATTGCTGTGTGACCTCCAAGCCCAAGAGAAGTTTATCTTTTGGGATTGGGGGTCACACAGCAGTCGCTGCGCAACTTCGCAGAAAAGATTGCAGCAGCAAGTTCGACTTGAGTTCTGAAGATCTAGATAGGGATCCTTAAATTCCCGTAAATATTTAAATATTGATAAAACACTTTAATTCCAACAGGAAAATCACAATGTAGAAACTGACCTCTAAACCTCAATGATCCTTTCCTGCTCATAGCTCCCTCCGTGGGTATCTCGATTATAACATTCGGTACTGCGTCGATCGTTACACCATTTTGTTTTTCTGTAGTTGCAGTTACATCCTCGGTATCTTTATTTAACTGGAATTATGCAGTTGTTATTTTACTTAAGTCAAGTGGCTAATTATAAAATAGCGCAGAATGATATTTTTGCAAAGGAGTCTATAGGTTGACTTAACGATGAAATTAAGTAACACATTAAGCGTTTAGTAGGATTTTAAAAGCCTTTGCGAAGATTTGTGCGATACAAAACTGGATTTCCCCATTAATATTTTTGATATAGTTTTACCTATTGATACATCTACGCTTTTTATCTGCTCTAAAACTTCATAATGCGTTCTATTTTCTTTAGGTCGTACACCAATACTTACTTTTATGAATGATATTGCTGGCTCCTGCAGTTTGGTCGCGTGTTCTTTGCTTCTCATAATATTCTCATCCGTTTGTTTTTCCAAGTTCAGTTTGTAAGCTTTGTGTGTTCGCCACATCTAGAAAAGATATCTTATCATTGTATGTTTACGAACCACCTACACCCTTTCTGATGGAATGTACGTAGGTAAGTTGGCTCCTTTGTCATTTTACAATACTTTCCATCAGAGGTGTGATTAATATGGTGACCTCTTACTTGTTTAGTTACAAAGGTTTTAGATAAACACATGGTTCCCGTTATTAAGCGATTTTGTATAGTTTCCTATTCTATGTATAGTATCCTTTGTCATTTGCCTGACTCTTCAGTTTCTCCCAGAATATTGTTACTACGTGCTTATTGCTCTTAACGTTCCTTCCACTTTCAGACTAGATGTATGAACACAACCTTGAAGTAACCTTGAAGATAGATTTTGAATCCTAAGTTTTTACCTCATTCTTAAAGACGGCAAATGCTTACCATAATACTAATGCAATCCAAGCCATACTATATTTTTGGTACTCCTCCCTATCTATAAAAAGAAAAATAAGAGTACTTGCATGATATCCAGTGTAGCATAACCCCAGTATGAAAACAACTATGAGTGAAATAAAAATCTTGTCTGTATTTTCTTCTTCCGTGTCGGGTTGCGTGTATAGTGACTCATATGGGTTACGGGATGGAGGATCTTCTACCCATGTCTTGTCTACACTCTGAAAGTAAACAGGGACTTGTTTAATTACCTACATTTTACATTGAAAGCTATAAATAAATAAATATTTAGCAAAGCGCTCTTCAGACCTAAGGTAAGTATAGTTTAACTAGCTTATGTTATGCCTTTTAGAATTTAAATAAACAAAACTTATATAGTTACAATCACAACTCTAAAGTCTCCCATACTCTTTCTTTGTCTACCATGTCTGTATTCAAATAGACAATTATTAATTAAATAAAAGTTTGGTTTACAATCACAACAGAAACATCCAGCGAAATCACTAAACCAGAATCAAACACGTGACATTTGACTCGGCACTGAAACGAAAACGAAATAGGGCATTCTAAACTGAAGGTTCTTTCGAGCTCTGAAATGTTACTCAATTGCCAAAGTTATGCAAATGAGGTATACAGTAAAGTAGGTACATACAGTAGGAAAGCTACCGTTTCTAGTAGCTAGTTGTGTGTGTTCAGGCCAGGCTTCGTCAAAGTCAGTAGAACACTGCGACGAACGCACGCCGTGAGCATTAACAGCGTTCACTTCAGCTGAATTCAGTCTAGTAAACAGCATGTATTCTTCTAATGGCTTCATCTCATATTCATTTATTTCTACAAGAATGTCTGGAGCAAAAAAAGGAATTGTTAGGTACCTTTTGTAATTGTCTAAGACACAAGAGACAGATAGAGTCATAGGTTGAGATATATGTAATCTAAACATTTCTAAGACCGTGCAAAGTGGAGAAGTAAAAATAGAAAAACGGTGACTGAACCGAACGGAATGGAAACTGAACCGAGGTGAAGGACGCGGATGCAATTGGGAATCAACGCTCAAATGGATGATGACGATGAAATTAGTAATAAAGATGAATACGTTTCTGGGTAACTTAAATATGACATTTGATGAATACATCAGACGGTAGTCACCCGCAGAAGCCAAGAGACACGAAAATGTAAGAAGAGTAGGAGATAGAAAGCGATCGTTTAAAAGTTGAAAGTGCAAGCTTTAGATACACTCAAGTTTGGTGCAGTCATGATGACGATAATGGATATACAACTCCTATTAGTACTAGTTAACATGATATTCTAAGCTAAGATTGCAATCAAATCAATACTCACTCGATAGACATCCATTATATCCCTTGTAAATCTTTAACCTTGGATCCGTAGTGTTAAGTCCTCCGACTTGAACTTCATTAGATCCAACATCGAATACATCCCATACGACTTGTGGAGGGACTTTCTCAAGGGGAACTTCTATTCTGTCTATTAGAAGCTTTGCCTCCTGGTTTGTACGATAGTAGTAGATTGTATGACGAGCTCCTAAAAATAGAATATTAAATTGTCTGGGTATATCGACGGTTGAAAGACATACGGGTGAGCCATAATAACAGTTGACGATAAAATCACTGTTCAACAAAGTATCGATGGGTTCTTCGAACGATTGTTTTCTTACTCGCCTTGTCGCTTGCACCCTTTAACTTTAAAAAAGTCAATATAACAATGAAGTATCTACTTGTTACAACACCAACTCATCGTGTCACATTAACAAATTTTAATGAAGTTTTGATATAATCATAATTTCGATAGATCTCTAGTGTGTCAAGCTAAGATTTCTAAGTCGCTTAATACCTAGTCATGTTATGTTCGTTTGTTTAAGCTGATGTCACCTTTGCTGGCGATTTTACCATCTATCTATCTATCTCCCGTTAGGTAGATCTATAAAAGCTAATGATATGCCTTTATTCCGTACCTACCATTTAAAAAGTTTCTATTTTGAACTTCAGCGCCATATGCTTCCTCCTCTCGATTCTCTTCAAATTTGAAGTAGCCATCTTGTGTGATCGCCGCCAACAAATAGTAACTACGTCTGAAAATATTTTAGAGACACTGTAAGATGAACAGCAGCTATCCTAATATAATAGTTGTTAAAAATATTAGTAAATTATTACATACTTGTTTTCTGTTTGAACTAGCAGCAAGACAGTATTCTTTTGCCGTAAATCATTGCTGGAGAATGCCAGTTTTATTTTTACCTAGAATAACCAATATATTATGATTAAATCTTTGCATATCTCTCAATTTAGGAGAGTTCTCACAAAGCGATACATAATAAAAGAAGAACACTAACAGGGAAGACCAACGAAGATCAGTTAAAGCAGACCCCAGACTCCGAGATAAAAATTACATATACGACTGGGATTAACGCTAAGGTGAAGGCCAATAATTTCGTGTTAAAAGAGAAAAAAAGCCAAAAATAATGTATTATAGTAGTAGCTAATAGTAAAGTAATAAAAACATTGCTGTTGAGATCGATGAAGAGAATTTAAATCATTGATTCTACCTGGTATACTGGACCGGATAGAAGAAATTTTCTTTGCAGAATGCTCTCTCCGTTAAAGTCCGCACCTTTCTCCTCTATGCAGTTTTCACCAAAGTAGCTTGTGAGTTCGCAATCGCAGCTTGACTCTTGGTTCGTAAAGTCTTCGGTACAAACTCCACCATTCTTGCAAGGTTCTGCATCGCATTTCATATTGCATTCTGCTAGGACTCCAGTGAGGTCTACAAAGATAGATTTTGGAATGTTCTGAAATAATTCAGGTTCTTTTACAGAGCAAGGTTAATTTTGCGCCATTCGTATGTTCTACTGTTTAATTGCACATCTACCTTTTATAACCCTTTAGTCGCTGAATAAAGAGCCCAAATCGATCAATTACTGAGCCTATCGCAGACTACTGCTGGACATAGCCCTTTCCCAAAGTAGGCCTGTCCCAATGTGCTCTAAACAGCAATTGCTACAAGTGCCCATATTATTATGGTAGGTAATGGCATTTTTGGTCACTTCTCAATTCATATATGCATAGTGTTCGCGACAGATAAACTATTTTGATTATTTTTATGTGAAACACTTGTGCTCGCGACAGACAGTACCTACTTGTGACAGACGAACGGTACAATTGTAATTGTGTATAGTTGATTATTATTTACAAAACAATCAAAATAAACAGTGTATTAAACAGTGTGAATCGTATAGTGTAAAACGGCTTCTGATTGGCCACTGTATGGACCAGTCGCGCCCTCTACAATTAGAGATGGAACTTATTGGATTTTAAGATTCTGAAACCATTATTATTGATATTGTTTATTTTTATTAATTTAGATGATAAATGTTAATTAAACGTGTATAAAAACATATGTAATTAAAATAGAAAACCGTACCTTACACTCAACAACATTTTTTGTAAACCATAGTCGTATAAGAATAAAATAAATAGCAATTAAACCCCAAACTTAGACGCCAACCATTGTAATCTCTGTATTTATTTGTTAATTTCACAGTAAATAGGTAATTATTGTAATTTAATTGTTAATAAACAAATAGATGATCATGTTGCACAGTTTTATAGATAATAGACGTCACAGAATTGTTAAAAATTGTATGAAAATTTGTAATTATTTCATGTAATCGATGGTCAAAATTATTGTGCAATAAAGACAATATTCCGACCGAAACTAGAGGCCCACATCAGGGTAAAAACCATTAATATAAAAGCGCAGGCGACTTTCTCGTCAGTGCGATTGCCTTAGCCGGGTCGCCAGCACTATCTTAGAGCTCTGCTCAGATTTTGCACCTGAAATGGGTCACTAGTTTCAGAACGATTTTGTTCTAACAGAATAGAATTGTTTTATTTACTGGGTATCCCTTCAGAACTAATTCGGAACCTGGCCTTCCTGGCTGGTTCAGCTATCGTCAGAGACGTACGGGGAAACCTCCGCTTTCCTGTTCTCGCATACGATAGTTACAGTCCACCTATTCCTCAGGGCAGGAAAGTGTGCATACTGAACCACCCCATGTACATATGGGCGACAGCCGATCAAGCGGTGAACGGACTCGTGTTATATAACCGGGTTCGCTCGTCCACGTGAGGCCCGTCCAGTACACATAGATACATATATACTCACACCTGTAAATCCCCAAAGAGGTAGGATAAGATGTATTTACACTCACGTATCGCCAACTATGATTATTGGTCACACGTATTAACATATTGCCTTCTATCGGGCACTTTGTCTTGGGCTTCCCTATTGATTTTTTTTTGTTTTGCTCATTTTGTCAGGTTTTAAAGTCGTGTTGTATCTCGTAAGCTCAATATGAATAATAAAGTTACCTTGATCAGTATTCTCCAACGCTTTTCTAGATAAGTCTACCACATGGTCAGCGATCTTGAACCCTCTCACACAGCCGACGTAACCTCCCTGCGGGAGTAAATTAGCTCTTGGTGCTAGATGTAGAGAGTAGGGATCATAGCCCCCTAAGTTCATTTGGAAGTAATCAGTAGGAGGTGCCGGAGGGCGTTGTGGACGGATTACCTCTGGAGGCAAACGATTCAATTAAATAAAATTATATAAATATACAACGAATTCGTACAGTCGAAAAGGGTATACGTTTTTTTACTTTATATGAAAAGGTCTGTATATGTGTATCCTTTGTTGACCGTACATTAATTTTCAGTAGGTAAAGTAAGGGTTGCTAAATTTTTAAACTTGGGATGATTCATTTCATCATTTATTCATGGATACCCATCCATGAATAAATGGGTTAACGATGTCATGGGACACCGTGTCTTTCTTATATCATTTGACGCAGGTTTCAATTGGTAATTTTTAATGTAACTTGAACTATAATTCGAATTGGAGAAGGTTGTAATAGTAAGAATTAGGTATGTAACTTAGGTAACTTGGTTAAGTTCTTTTGTATAATATTCGTCTTTTATTTACTCGGTGTGCTGCTACCTTGATTGCGTTCTCAGAAGCGTTCATAAGTTCCTCCAGTGCACATGACCTAGTTACCTCTCAACCTAATTAACTGCAAAGTTGAGGAGTAATTAGGTTTTGATGTTAGTCATGTTTCATAATCAAATGGATCTGAAAGAGCTTTATGATATGATCAAGACGTGTAAATTGCCACAAATCTTCACTTTCAAAAATCTGTGCTGTGGCCTCCTCTATAACTATATACATTCCAAAAACAGCAGATGATGATTGGTACTTACCTAATTCAGGATTGATCCAAGGCTTATTCGTATAATCTGTTAATAGTTTTGCTGTTCTATCAATCGTGTTATTTCTTTCATTTACATGTAACGTAGTACTATTATCCGTTCTTATAATTGCAATTTGTACACTTTCACCTTTATTAATCTTTTGGTGGGTTACATTCATTTGAATAATTTCATCTTCATCATTGAAGAGATAAATTATTTCTGTTCCATTATGGATGAATAAATGAATAAAGTTATTAAGATTGTCGTTTGCGTAGAGCACTAAAGCGTCATCATCGTAAGTTCGCAAGTTCATAAGAACATTTTCAGTCATCATCTTTTTCAAACGAAGCTTCTCCGCATCCGTTGCATTGTCGACTAAATAGTTTTTCTTCAGGTATGACTCTTTCGTTTGAAATGTTAAAGCCTTCTCGTTTATGTCTGAAAGGTTAAATATATTTGGCTAATGACAAATAAAACATAGTTATTGCCTGAATTGAAATAATTATGCTTTCCTCAGTAAATACGAACGGGACCGGCTTGAACGCAGAAGTGTTATTTTTTTAATTTAATTGATAGTTCCTTTAATAGTCTCTCTTCTCTCCATTCTATCTCTGCTCCCTTTCTTTCATTAGATGTATTAAAAGAATTAAATACTCACTTTCCTCACAATGTGTCCCTAGATGCGCCCATGGGTTCTTACAAATACACTCATAACTTGACCACAGCTCCTTGCATATTGCCTTGTTCTGGCATGGATTTGGTACGCAGGAAGGTTTGCAATCTTTTATAATTTCGGATAAATGTACCGACATGTAACTGTAGATGTCTAATATTTCACCATTTACTACCAAACCTCTGAAGCAACCTATTAGTCCTTGGTTTACTGCAGACTTTTTGAGATGTTCGCTGAAAGAGGAATATTTTTCTTCTTTACTTCTAGAATATAAGCTATATTAGTTAGTTCATATTTAGACTTGCTTTCTATTAATTTTTATTCGATCTATTGTACGAAATTACAAAATTAAAATATCGCTATATTGAATTTAATATGTAGTTTTCTGCAAATATCTACTTAGTGCAAAAACATAAAAATTGGGGGTCGATCACAGGTCATTTAAGCGACGAACTCTCGATTTATACATGTTATGGTGGCTTCTAGTAACCAAACAAATTTGTGACTATACTTTCCATCAGGTGGACTATGTGCTCGTCTGCCACCTCAGTGGTATAAAAAAATACTTACGCAGTTGCACCACCAATGAACATAGATCCTTCAAATGGACCAAACTCTTCCTCAGGCAGTAAGTTGAGCATTTGGTACTCAATGTTGAGCATGAACCTAACGTGGTAGAAGTTGTAGTCGATCCAAATTTTGTGCCACTCTCCACCGTTGAGTTTGCGTTTTGAGTTGATGACTAGTTTTCTAGTAGTTCCGGTGTTGAGTGTGAAGTTGAAGGTAAGCTCGTGTTCTGATGAACGAGTAAACAATAAATAAAAAACATAAATTGCATTAACATTAAAAAAAAAGTGTCAATCAATCAACTAAACAAAAAACATAGATCAATAGATGGACCAATGTGGTGGTTAATTGCTCGTTGTGGACTATTTGGGAGAGTATTAAGTTCTTTCTAGATCTAAGAAAATGATTCATCGTTCATTATTCAGTAAGTAACGTTTTCATAAACTTTCAAAAAGAAAATACAGCGTGGTTCTGTTTTTAAGTGGGTATGGCTTCAGTCTATTCTAATTAACACGTAGGTAAGTTTGACAATTAAAAAATGATCATTTTTTTAAACAAAACAACCGCCCATATACCAGATAAAGTTATTTCTTTTAGGTTGTACTTGCAATTTGCTGCTCATACACTTAATAAGATGATTGGAAATGATAATACTCTTTAGATAGATCTGATATATTATCTAGCAAAGGGTCTAAAAATATGAATGATAGCTGAGAACGCGCGGAATGCTTGATGACCGAATGCGAACCGAATTTATTGCAAAACAACTATAACTTTGAAGTAAACGAAAATGATGATTCGTGCATTTACATGGTTTCGCAATCATATCGAGCGTAGCTCGTACATAGGTCACCATGAAAAAAGTAGTTTATGATTATGGTATACTACAAGCAAGCTTTTGAGTGTACTGAAAATAACGTAATTATAAAACTAAACTCATCTTTAGAACTTACCACTAGTTAAAGCGACCATGAACGATGGATAATTTGGTCTGATGGGTGGTTGGAACAGCAAGATAGCACTGGTACCAGTTGTCCTAAAACTGAACGCAATGTCACCTTTTCTCCAACCAGGCACTTCTATGTATGACTGGGAGGTTGTGAATGTCACTACGTAGCGTTGGGTATCTGAAAACCATTATACATCATTATTTTTACGGTACTATAAAAGCGATATCCCATCATGTAATGCTCTAGAAATAACGCAATTCAGTTAGCTGCACATTGGGAAAGTAGAATTTTGATAGATGTGCCGTTGACTCGATAGAAGAAGAAGAAATACTAGTGAATGAATTTAAACGACTACGAATATAAAATATATGATGGTAGTGCATGCCTACAACAATTTAGAACACTAAAATAGGTAACTTTTGAACGATGTTTCTTTTTTTAAAGAATGTGGCTAACAGAAATTATTAGTATTCCCTCTTAAATCATCAGCAAAGCTAAATAGTCTGTGTTAGGCATGGTTTCATGTCGGTAGTCTAATAACCAGTGTTTAAAAGTTGCCACCGACGCTTGCAAATATTACTAGTTTATTGCATACTACTTACTAGTTTCAACACATTCCAAAGATCCCAAAGTTATTCGACCCTGGGCATCTTCGGGTAAATCCTTCTGCTGTAGAAAGAACATATCAGTGATACCAAGACTGGTAGGTTCCACAAACGTTCCTTCATCTGAATGCCACTTATCTTCATTAGAGTCACAATTACATGACTTGGAAGCATTCACGCAAGTTGCGTTGACTCCACAGGGACAATAGCCCCTAAAACAGCGTATTTTTTAAGATTAATTTTAGGAATAGGATTTTTAGGCAAATAATTGGTAACAGACTTATCAGTTCCAAAATAAGTGTCGCAAGTCTTTACAACCTGCTAAGCATCAAGTAGGCCGTGTACTGGTTAGCCACTTCTGTCGTGTAAAGAATATAAATATGTATTCAGAGGTAAAAATAGTTAATGGTAACAAAACGAGTATGATAACTAAGCTTAAGTGATATTAGGCAACACAAGTTTGAAATAATACAAATGAAACAGAATAGGTAAGTTATCATCATCACAGCGTCAATCCCGTTTCCAGAAACAGAAGTTTTGGATACAGTGGTGTAGTAGGAGAGGTGTCCTTGAAATTTAGAAATCCTTAAAGCAACCTAGACTTAAAGCCAGGTGAAATTAGTTTAAGTATTCAGGAAGATACATAGAAATACACACGTACATGTTATTTAGCATGTTAAGAGGAGAACATAGCATTATTACTGAAACTCAAAATCTTGCTAACAATTTATAGACAAGAATAATAAACTTAATGACTTAAGTTTATTTTCACATTACGTTTACTATCACATTAGACGCCTACCTTTTAACACTTCCTAGAAAGTCCACAGTATTGTTCGACGACGATATGAACCAAGTAGCGCTATGTAACTCCAAGGGCGCTTTCATGCAATCATATTTAATGTACTGACGGCAGTATAACGAGTGTGAAATGAGCTCTTGCAACATTTCAGCGGTAAATTCTCTGTACTTTATATTAAAACTAAAGTCTTGACCGATAGCTGAGCGGACATCCTGTGAAGAAATTGGCATTTTAATAAATTTTTAAATTTGTGGAAGGAATTACTATCAGTTTATTCAGCTAATTTTTGTCTAAAATGCTTTATAGATGCAGATTAGGACAAAAAAATCTATTCAGATTAAAGTCAGGTAAGTAAGTTTATCAAGTTTTTTCCCGACTGCCTAGGAAGTATTATTGCAATAATCATTACCTTATCTATTTATTTATTAATTATTTATCAGACTATAGCACTTTTATTTGTCAGACTATATCAATTAGGTATATTTTCAATTGAATAATGTTACACAAAATAGTAATGTTTATTGTTAGAAAGTCCAAATTCAAAGTTTTCTTAATTCTTTATTGTACACACACAAAAAATAGTACAGAAGGGATTGAAATCCATAATTTATTTCATAATTATTATAACTTACGACTTGACTGGGTAGATTATGTTCAACAACAGTAGTGGAAGAATCAGCTTCAATCTGAAATTCACATTTCACATGTGCAGGTGGAAATTTTCCATTTCCATCGATATCTATTAGATATATTTCATTTCGAGTGTATCCAAGTAGAGCTAACTCTTCGCACGTTTTTCGGAAAGTGGCAAAGTGACAATTTTGACCTATATAGCCTAAGAAACAAAAGAAGTTAGTGTATTTATTTACAGATGAATTATTATTTATTTATTTAACTATTGTCAAGTATTCTGAGGGTCGTATTCCAGAACAACGCTTAGTTGTGAATCGACTGTCACAAAAACATTAGAACCGTCATCTAATCTAGAATAATATCTGTCCTCAGATCTAGTTATAAATCGAGATTCAAGACCGAGTATCGTTTAGGAATACGGGCCTAAATGTACGATTAAATAGAGTAAATTCACTTACCAGTATTCTCGCAATTACAAATGACTCGATCCTCTCTAACGGAACATATTCCTCCATGCTCACAGGTGTTAGGCCTCGTACAAGGATCCACATATCGACAGTCGTCTATAGCCACCTCACCTACCACTCTCTCAGTCATTATCACAAACCGGGGCTCTATTAGCAAACCGTTTATTTTTATGTTCCTCATACAACCAATTAGACCTAAGTTGGCTGATTTTAGACCGCTGCCTATAACAATCTTGTCTAGGAGTTCAAAATCCAAGCCTAGGGAAAAAAACAATTATTTTTAATTACTTTTAGTATCAATCTAAAGAGAAATTGCTCTAGAAACATTTAAAACTTTCTATAATTGGGTGCTTAAATAGCAATGGTGCTTATTTCAATTGTGGAATTAAAATCATCGAGAGCCTGTTAGCATTACTTATAGATGGAATCGGTTGATTAAAGGATTTATACTGCAATAAATATTAAGATCTTAAGTTCTTTCATTTCCTTTATTTTAAGACCGATAGTAATGCAGATTACATGTTGCTAATAATTTTATATTTTTATGATTGTGCTCTTCCTGTGAGCATGTGGCATCTTGTAAGCTTTAATGCACTTGTTTATAGCTTTATACACTTATGTTAGTTAGAATACAGCAATTAAAAACCTGTGGGTGTCAATAGTAAAAACATGTAACTAGTTTTATGATTCGTATTATGTTGTGTTACGTGTTGTCAGAGAATTTAGCATGTTACAAAATCTAGAATAATTTGGAGACAGTTTTTAAGAAATGGTGGTATCATCATAGTCTTGCGTTAATCTCGGTCGCTTTCACCTCGAAGCTCGCAGTCCGCTTAAACCGGGTTATCATCTGAATGACAATCCCGGTTGTATTCAAAGTTTACATTTTGAAACCCCGATCCTTCTCTTCTACCCCTCCATTGTTAATAAATTTTTCTACTGACACCTTCATTCCGAGAGAAAAACCTGAACCAGAAACTTTTCCGATCACCAGCCATTGTACTGGTCAGCAGGCAACTCGAAAAGAATTTGTGTGTGTGTGTGGCCAGTGGGGCAAGCTCAAGAGTTCACTTGTATGAAATGACCTCTTGAACTGAAATTAGTACCTGTCGAAAACAACGTACACAACTTGCGATAATAACAGGAAGTAGCTTACCAAAGATCTGCACATGCTTATTATGATGGTCGACCGTCAACCTGATCCGTCCCTTCCTGTAATCTAACTCCACGTTGTGCCAATCATTGCTTACGTTGAACTTTACCGATTTCAGTACAGATACGTTCTTACCAACATCTGATACCAATTCGAACCTGATCTCTTCTTTCACCATTCTTACCTAAAATGATTCATAAAATTAGTCGTTTATGCGGTTCGTCTGTAATATATACAGAGTAAGTTTCACAGGCAAATAATTAGTGGTAAATCTATTATACTGGCGGATTTTGTAGACGTTTCTCCGTTTGTTTCGTCTGGAAGTATTAATTTAGCGATAAAGCATTTTTTTAAATGCATAGGAATTTGTAAAGATGAACGGTATAATGTATTGTGTTATAAAAATTTAGTTTTTCGCCAAATTGCTACTCCTAGACGATTTTGTTATCGAAACTGTGGCCAAAACCTTTCGCTTCGAAACGACTATAAAATCAGCCGGTATAAGAATAGATACAGAATCAATTAATAAAATAATTAAGCAACAGCAACTGACATCAATGCTGCAAAATCAGG
The DNA here is from genome assembly GCA_949126895.1 of Eilema caniola. Lineage (NCBI taxonomy): Eukaryota > Metazoa > Arthropoda > Insecta > Lepidoptera > Erebidae > Eilema > Eilema caniola. The sequence continues at coordinate 7,154,480 of OX421476.1, forward strand.
CTGCGGCCTGGATAATATTATTTTTCTCCGAATGGTCATGTGTAGGTAATTCTAATATTTACATTTTCAAAGAATCATGGAGAAATCAAAACAATAGTTTATCTTACAGTACGTTGCTGTAATTGTGTCAAGATTAATTAATGGTTTCAAAGAATTAAATTCTCGATGCATGTTTCTACAAAGTTCATATAGTAGGGAATAGATGAATCTGCATATACCTATGTATACAAATTAATTCGTATCTTGTTTTTTAGCGCGCAGTAATTTTTAAATAATTAACCAAGTAATCTATCGAGAATTTTAATTTTTCTACAATCTTGCATGTTTTGTTTAGTATACTAAATTGGCGTCTTCAATATTTATAAGTTTATATTATTAGAAGTTGTATTCATGAAAGTATAATTGGAGTTGAATTTGATTTCTGTATAAGATTAAAACTGGTTTTAGATAACTTACCTCCCAATAACCTTGTGAAGAGGTCTGACTATAAGCCAATACAGCCATATTTTTGCTAGTTTTAAAGTCAAACTTCAAATTCACACTGTGACTCTGATTCAACGGCCACCATATATGAGACGTAGCAAAAGGGTACGTGATGGGTATGACCTCTATATCTATCTCATTAAATTCTGGGTCTAACACCCCTATGTAATGGACTTTAGGGTTATTTTGCTTCAACTCATATAAGATTGATACGTCGTTATAGTACACATATTTCAAATTGCCAGCGAAATTATTGAAAGATTTTAGTCCTTTCATTTTGTATAAATCTGGACCTCCGCATATGTAGATTTCTGGATCGATGCATACGTATCTGGCATTTCCTGGTATTTCGTATGTTTCAGTTATATTGTCCAAGTATACTTGAACAATTTGTTCTTGGAGTAATACAGTGAGGTTATGCCACATATTGTTGTTGACTTTTTCTCCTAAGTAATCCTCTACGGGGCCGTCACCTAGATCTATCTGTATGGCCACTTTTTCATCGTGAATGGATAGAGCGATATAGTGATGTTTATCATCGATCTGGCCGCTTGCGTAGAATAGCGCGGAATCATCGAAGCGAGTCTGTGAAGTTCATTAAAATCTTTATATGAGACAGTTATTGTTCCAAATAGATACATTTTTATAACAGTTTGGAGCATTTTAGAATAAGTCTATGGCTGATAGTTTGGCCGACCTTGAAACCGACTGCCATCTTGGGTATAAGGCATTTTTATTCCACCGTGGCTGACACTTTCGTCTTAGAAACCCCACCCCTAACTGGTAGAGCACTCTGACAAATTATCAGGACGACCCGAGGGAATATACAAACAAACACGTCAGACTAATAATACCCACCGTTTTTTGTTGGGTGTTAAAATATGGATAACCAATAAATACCTCAACATATATTCCACTATATTAAAATACTAGCTTTTGCTAGCGGCTCCGCCCGCGTGGATGTCGGTTATCGCGACCAAACATAGCCCATGTCTTATCTCAAGGTCTAATCTACGTATCAAATTTCATCAAAATCGGTTCAGTGGTTTAAGCCGTGAAAGACGGACAAACAGGCACACACATACACTTTCCCATTAATAATATTAGTATGGATGAGACATGTAAATTTGCATTTTTCGCTGTACTGTATATTTCTTGCATATCCGTAACAAGGTGATTACAGTAAATAATATCCATTTCATTCTATAACATTGATTACGAAGCTATGACATCACTCAACATATCAAGATCATTTAAGTGAAAGTATATTCGAATCAATTGATTAAACTTTAATTGTGATTTTATTGACGATTAAGGATTCACTATGATTTATAAATGGTTAGAATGTTTCAATTCGCTAGTTTTAAGTAATTAGAGTGGATTTCATTAAACATAGGAATTGAGATTTACTACTAAACTGAAGTATCACGTTTATCAGTTTACTTACAAGGATTTTTACTAGTGAAATCAGACCAAAGTGAAATTTCATTTAGATATCATTATGTAAGAGCAAACTTTTTATTATTATTACGTATTGGCGTGCATTCTTGACGTGGATATAGAAGTAGTCCCCCCGCCCGTTATAATAAAGGGCGCATTTTTTAAATTGTTTGTTATATTTAAGATTTTAACCTAACCTGGAAGGGAAATACTCTAAATACTGGAGATAGCCGATTTCACTGAAAGGAAACATTTCTTTATTTTTGAAAAGAAACAAAACGGGATTCAATTTCGAAAATTCGCTTTCCACACCCAGATACCACTGCTGGTCAGTAGGGGTAGTTACATCGGACTGAAACCACACGCAGTCACATGGCTCAACTAACAGCTTCTGTGGTGTGGCATGACGCGGCGGCTACCGAGGAGGCACGGATTCCATCACTTCTGAGTGCAATGCATTGGTCTGGCCGTGCCTCGGTCTCGGTTGCCATTCGAATATCTATCGCAGTCGTTACGTGTAGTTGGAGTCCTAAAAAGTCCAACAACTGATCTAACTGCAATGTTTCGATATCACCTTTGGGTTGTGGAGGTCAGTGGCAGTCGCTTCACGCAAATATTGAAGCTAAGTCAAACCCAAGTTAGACTAGTAGATGCGACTGGGATTAACGCTAAGATGATAAATATGAAAAAATCACCACCAATACGGTAATTCTCTCACCATCCCCGTTGCCCATGGTGCACCGCGTGGATTCTTCCAATCAAGCATCCTAAATTAAAAGCTACCCTACCTACATTCCGCTTGCAGTTACCTAATAAAGTTACATTCTAAACCGGAAAAAAAGTGGTCACTCCTTTTAATAAATATTTGGCTTCAAAGATAAGTTTATTGTTGAAAAGGTTTCTGATGACTTCTTAGGTAAAAATGCTGTCTCTGCTGGCACTGGTTTTATAATTTAAGATTTTATGGACTTCCTTTAATTTAATTTACTATGTTTCTTAAACAGATTTGATCCTTATGATTGACACTATCGATTGATGCCATAAAAATACAGTTTATTACTTTTTCCGATTTTAGTCGGTTCGAGTAACGGGTATGGCAAGTGACTTTTCAAAAATCTCTGACTGCAGCTTTGTTTCTTTTCATAAATAAAGGAATGTTACCTTTAAGTGACATTCGCTATCTCCAATTTTTTGAGTACTGCCCCTCCAGGTGAGGTTAAAATCTTCTAGCCTGTATACTAAGACTACCAATTGCCCGTGCATCGGGGTATGAAAAATAGATAGTAGCCGATTTTCAGACCTACCCAATATGTACACAAAATTTCATGAAAATAGGTCCAGTAGTTTCGGAGGAGTATGGGAACGAACATTGAGACACGAGAATTTTATATATTAGAATAACGAAGAAGTGAAGGAACGAAATAAATTACCATTAATTTTATCTAGCTTTCATACTTTAGGTGTTTGTATACGTTGCCCATTTCGTTCCTATCTCAAGGTTTACTTCTACACGTGTATAAATTTTTTAAACTGATATGAAGCTTACCTTGAAATGCATGCTGACTCTCGTGTTGGTAGAGTGCACCCGATCCTTCCAGTCGTACACCCGATACGACACGTAACTCGACCCCCTCAGCGTCAACACAGTGGCCGCTGTAAATGTCAATAAACAACTCATATATTATTACTATTATTTTAAGAATTTTGGTAACCGACATTACGTTTTTTTATAGCACTTAGGGAGCAGACAGCCACACGGCCCCCTTGGAGGAAAGTGGTAACACCAGGGGTGTCACACTCGTGCTGCCAACCCATTAAGAACACAACCCGAGGTTATAATGGTATTCTGTAGGGTGGCGGTACTTCCTCAGCCAGAATGGTCAACTGGGACGGAAATCCCGTCCTGACCTACCTCCAGTAAATTATTACTCCATCCTATCCAACTCGTAGGCCGATGATCGAACTATTTGGACAATTATTTTACAAACTGTTAGATTGACTCGAATGATCTAATTGTTTGGATAGTATTCCCTCTGATTCCTCCAGTTAAGCTTAATACCTTGTGTTATTAGTGGGTTAATATTGGTAGTCTAAAGGCTAGTATTTGAACCCGGGACCTCAATATCTTAAGGCCGACTCCGTAACCACTAAGGTACTTTTGTCTGCTGCGCTTGTCTTACCTATTTTCTACACAATGTCTTGAATTATAACTTTCATAAAGCCTTCCTAATTATGGCGTAAATCTCCGGCGCAGACCTTATTTCGTTTTTGTTTATCCAAATATTTTTTTATTTTATTTATTATTTTATACTTTGCTACATTGAGAGGTCTTTGACACAGGTAACAGTAACATGGTAGTGAAAAATGTAAAAGAAGTCACTATATTTTTCAACTATTTACTACTTATAAGTAATTTTCTTGCTTAAGATCAGTCACAAAAATTTGCCATCACAATAAATAAACTACATGTTCCAGATCAAAGTGAAATGATAAACATTTGTCTTGTCTCAAGTATAATCACGTAGGAAGATTAATAGTAGGTAACAAGATTGTACTCGACGTGGCGTAGAAAAAAACGTGTATGGTCAAAGTTCAAATGAAGGCGAACCAGTTTCATTGTTGTTACATCCTGGGTTACGACATTAATTGAATTTCTTCTCTAAATTATCAATAAACATACTTTTATTATAACGGTAATAAAACGTTTTAAATTATTTGCCATTTCCGTTTCCTGGTTGATCCAATTATTGATTAAATTAAGTTAGAACCAAGTAGAGACAGACAGAAAGACACTGAACCTCTTTAGAGTACTTGTCTGCTAAGATCTTCGGGGTGCAGGATAGCCTCGCTTGCTGTAAATCAATAAGATTCTGATGCAGACTTTCTTTTAGGGGGTACAATTACAAGGTCAGTCAGCAGTCGGGCCCATAAAATTCAGAATAAACCAATACGTCAATCGATTACAACATTTAGGGTCAGCAGCGTGAGTGTGACGCCCAGTGCCTCTGGTATTGCACACGCTCATAAGCCAGGGCAATCACTTTTCATCAGGTGGGCCGTTGCCACCCAAGTGGTATATACAGGGTTACGGGTAACTGTATTCCTGTCAGAAGACCCAAAATACTACAATTTTGATTAAGTATGGTCAAAAATCAATAATTATTAAGATATTTGACTTTTTTAGTTTTTTCTATACTGACCAAGAATAAGACCTTTAAGCGCGAATTTAAAAAGAAGTTTGTACCGAGTGGGAATTATTCTACCTAAAATAGTTATAAAAACTAAAAAACTCTTTAAATAAATAAATGCGGAGCATTTTATGAAAAATACATTTTTCCTTTTTTCACCTTGCTCTCCAGTAATTGTTATACTTCTCAAAAAAATACTATGACAGTGAGCGTACAATTTACGGAAAATATTTTTTTCATAAAATTGTTCGCAATTTTTTAAAAGAGTTGTTATAAGTTTAGGTTTTATAACTATTTTAGGTTAGTAATAATATCACACATTTAGATTTCCGGCCACACAAATGGGGGTCAAAATTTTGGAAATACGTCTAGTTACCGGTAACCCAGGTGTAAATTAAAAAAAAAAACAAGGATAACGACGACGATGCGAACTTGACAAAAGAGCCTGAGACTATGGTTGGTGCTCGGATAAAGAGGTGAATACATAATAATTAAGCAGTAATAAAATTATCCATTTGTCACTTTTATTAAACCTGTTTCATATATTTGGCGTCTTCTTACCTTTTTTTTTGCTACAAGAATAACCGGTTACTTAGTTTACTTGTTCTGACGGTATTTCTAGCTAGTTTACTACACTGACAAGTTTAACTTATTAGAATACTAATACGAATAACAAAACAAATGAATAAGAACAAGCAATCAACATAATATATCAGAACATGTTGATATACCTATGGCTCCAAGAAAGATATAATCTCACCTGCAAACCGGGACACGACGAATGCATGGGATTTGACATTTATGACACGCGTAACGACCGTCAAAAACGTCAAATCCCATACATTTTTCATTCTATTCTATTAAACGCTGGCCAACGAATTGTCACTTGTCTAGAGGGGCAGAGGCTGCGGCAACCTTGATAGATGGTCGGATTGGGTGACGTCACTGGATATCGAATAATGACAATCTGTATCGACGCTGTCGGAGCGCTGCGCTCGAGAATGAATGCTTAGAAAATTGCACAGCTGCTGATTGCTGGATGAGGTTTTGGCGCAGGCATGCGTCTCGAAGTTGGGTATGAGCCGTATCAAGTTGAGCCTATACTAAATCTAAAGGAGAAGGAGGAAGTGGAGCCCAGGGCTCCGATGAAAGCCTCGGATTCAACCAGGAATTACTTAAATATATCAGGGTTTTACCACCATCTCTTAAGTAATGTTTCAATCTTAAGTATGAATCAGACTCGCACCGTTATCGACAGTCGATATTTTTTGTACTGTATTTTGTAGGACAATTGTAAAATCCAACATAATAACCACTATGTCATACTGTTTGACCCAATTTGATCATATAACACTAATATCCTGATGGACGCTGATTCGATTCACACTATGAAAGTCACAAAGTAAGATTACAATAATACTACTAGGGAGCCCACCAGATGTTATAAGATACAAGCAAACAATAGATATTAATAGGCATTATTGGTTCTCAGTGTTAACGGTTTCACAACCGAAATCAAGTATTCAGATCGTTATGGAAATCCGTTTTTAGGTGTCGGCATGAAACACCAGTTAGTTCCCCTAGAGCAGTTATAGTTCCAAGCGATGAACAAAACTGATATGTAAGGTTAGGTACGTTTAATGTTTGATCGTTCGTTAAGATTTCACGAAAATGTAATGTTGAATTTCGATTTAGTTCTAGTCAGTATTATTTTCCTAATTCTTTTTACAGATAAGTCTATTATTTCTGTAGATTTTTAAGCTAAATTAAAATTAACAGATTGACGTGGCAAGTCACTAAAACCTACAACTACAATATCGATGAAACTCACAAAATAGTTTACTAAAAATTACTAAAAATTGTCACATAATATGGAGAAAATGAGTCCACCAAATAGATACCAACCACTTTAACTGTGGTTTCCGTATTACCTGCGTATGAGATAGTCCATGTACTCAAACCCAGCTAATGTATTACAATTAGTATTCACCTCAGTTAATATTTCTTTTCTCTCCATAAGCATAAGCGCTATATTTATCCTTGTTTCATAATATTTAAAAAAAACATGTGGGACAGTGTTTACTGCCAACAAAAGTGAAAATTAAGTAACTTGTGAAAAAGGCGAAAAGAGAAAGACGAAGTGATTTCTTAGACAAACTACCTAATGTTCTTATTAGGAGCTCCGCATATTTTGACGGTGCGACGGAGGTGAAGATGACGCGATATCCATGATTTTTACTCAACCAAAAACTGAGAAAAGCTCATAAAATACTTACTAAAAACATCACAAAGTTGTTCTTCATACAATGTCCCGAAACAATCACACCTGTACCCATTATACTCGTTAATACACCTGGACCCTTTGAAGCATAAATTCTCTATCGTCCAACACTTGTCAATACATCCCTCCTTAACATTCTCATGTTTGGTAGCGATTAGAGGAACTATCGGGAGTAGGTCGGAAGCTGCTTTTCCAGAGCTAAGGACCATATCACTAATGCAGCCCACGAATGATTCTATAATGTATTTCACGCCATGGAGTTTCTCTTCGGAGCTGAGGCCTGAAAAAGATAATGCGATTTTGTTTAAAGAATACTAGAGTAGCTAAGTAGAGAGTTAATATACCTCTGCCTACCCCCAAATGGGAATTTACACGCATGAGTATATTTATACATTTGTAACTGAAATTATGCATCTACTAGAATTCCCGTTAATCCTCTCAGATAAATTACTTGGGTTAGGAGTCAGGTTACGTCGGTAGTATATGGCTAAGATTCGACCTACGCACCTCGAAGAGAGGAAGAACGACTCCTAGATAGACCTTTATGGTCCTAGAGCTACCGTTAAAAATATTACAAGAGGAATAATGTTTTTCACCTATGCCGAAAGTTCAATTTTTGTCCCTGTGAAGCGGGATGCAAGTGACACTTTCTGTCAGGGACAAAAATTTAACATTTGGCCAAGGTAGGAGGAACGGTCAGCAACAAAAATTGAACTTTTCGGCCTACATAGGAGACAAAATAGTACTACATCCTCACCCGCATGTTTGCCTTCACACACGCGGGTCAGAATGTAGTACTTTCGTCCCTTGTGGCAAAATATACTAATACAATATTTTTTATAACTGCTAGATTATAGAAAAGGAAAGAGATGTGTGAAAACATTTGGGGAGATTTTTGCGTACTTTTTTTTTGCGACTGGTTAGCAACTCGACCATCTCTATCTAAGGGGAATTCTTTGCGTAAAAAAGTAAAAATAAAATCATGCCATTCGCGTTAATTGAGGTGGCAAATGATTAAATTGGTAGGAACCAATAACCATAGTAGGCGTCTGCGGAAAAGACGTCGAAAAACAATTCTTCGAGAACAATTCACTGAATCAAAATTCATAGAATCAAAATCCATGCGCCCCGCGGTTTCTTATTTTTATATATCCTCTCCTGTTATTATATAATGAATTATATAATAACATAATGTTATTCTCACTGCTCTTTTTCCTCTGTGAAATGTTTTTACTTAATTAATGAATTCTGATCCCCTTGTCGCAACTCATTGGTACCTTTCCAGAGATAAAAAGTAGCCTAGGTGTAATTTTAGAGTCTAGAATATAGTTTAGATTAGACCATAATCTAGAATCTGAACTGTATGGGTTTATCCCTGTACCAATTACGGTCAGATCCATTTAGCGCTTCTAGCGAACATGATTGAGTAACAAACATAACAAACATAACAAACTTAGGTTTCAATATACTAATACAAAATAGTAGGTTTATATAGTTTACAGAGGTTTAGATACGAGTACTAAATAAGATGAAATATTGTCAGATCATAAGGGTATATGAGTTACAACCTATATTTTTGGAGCCCATGTCAATCTGCTAGCTAGTATAAATGCTGTTTAGCGGAATGGCTTTAGCACTGGCTTTCATCTCGAAGTTGGGAAGTCAGGCGGTAGTTACTTCCATAAAAGCCTTAATAAACCAAATCAAGAGGGGAAGCCTACTGCCCCAGGCTTCAAAGTACAAGTTTTGAATACAACCGGGACTACCGCATAATGATGATTAAATAAAGTCCAAATAAAAACGTGCTAATTAAACCTATAGATATTAGTGAAGTGTGTAATTATACATTGCACTGATTTCAGTGAAGCAATCAGATGACTTACCTCCGATAAGAATGACGGATGTCAAGTTATCAGTGATTCCGTAATTGGTATCGAAACTTAGGCCCTGGAACAAAGCGATAATTACTTTTACAATGCTTTTGCACAACTTGTAACAAGAAACAAGAATTCAATCTTAACTTTTAATTACTTAGTTGAGCATACAGTTTAACGGATATAATTAACATTGGTCGCAGCAGTGCCACAGATAATAATAGGTATAATACTATAAGCAGTGTTTTAGGTCCGACAATCAATTCCCGTTTTTCTGTCACTAAGCTCTCAATAAGGAAGAATGGAAAAAAAATTGAAATGTAATTTTCTTCTTTGACGTTAGATATTTTGGTATGATTCTTTATTCTTTTGTTAAAAGTTATTTTCAATTTTTTTAGTTCCTTATTGACACCTAGAAGTACATTTGCTTAAAAAATAGCCTCGAATCACATTCAACTGTTCGCATGATTACTTCTACATTAAATTGGATATGACAATAAACTTGAAAACAAAACGCGAGGCTTTGGAACTGCCGGTAGAAGTTAAAATTGAGTAACCTGTATCGTGTTCGGTAACAACCCAAGAGTTCGGTGATGATGACGCGAGTTCCTCGATTTTTGTTCACCTATAAGCGCTCTTATTCATTCATAAAGTCTTACCTTCAAGTAAACCTTTTCCTTGAGCGCCCGCTCCACCGTCACTGAGGTTAAGTGCTTACGAAATACATGGACCATTGGAACAGTTCCAAAATATGCTCAACGCGCCTAAAGGACCTACCTTCAAGTACACTTCTTCCTTGAGATGGTCCACTTTGGCGATGAGTCTGGCGCCGTGCACGTCAATGGTAACCACGACACTGTGCCACTGATCTCTGTTCAGCGCCCGTCCCACCGTCACTGAGGTTAAGTGCTTACCAAATACATGGACAACTGAAACAGTTGAAAATTAAGAGTCTTCGTTATGAATAACAATCACAGGTCTACATTGGTCCTATGACTAAGGTTGGGATCGTAAGCGAAGAATAAATAATAGTACATTGTAGGCTGTAGCGCGCCATAGGTACTTTTCTCCGTAGTTTAAGCGAGTGACGGATGCCTGTCATAAGGTTCTGGTTGAGTTTTCTGACTAGAGTACATGATTCCTATCTTGAAATTCTGCGTAGTCACACGGAGTATAGAAATTATAAATGAAATTATACTTCAAGAAACAAAAATTTACAGATTTTTTGCGTAATTAAAGTTTGTGCCTAGTCCGATATATTATCAGTCAATTAAATCATAGTAGCTCAAAAAACTGTTGGGTAAAAAGGATGATCATTAATCCTGATCAAAATTTTATATAGAGGCTGGACAACTTTGCTTTGAGCAACTCTGAAAAAGGTTTATAAATTTTTAATATTTATTTAATCATCAGCAACTAATCAATTTATACTCCATACAGCGTAAAGGATTATATTTTAGTTGAATACTCCTTCAAGAATACTACCTCACTCACCGCTTTCTTTTTATCATCATAAAGAGAAACTACAAGTATATTGTATTTACAGGCGTATCTTAGCTAAACAAACAAAATGCTAAAACCATCAAGCGCGGATAGACAGATCGACAGACATGAAGCTTGATAGATCGACGTTTGAATAGGAAAGTCTTGACACGTCACAGAAAAAATCCGATATCGATCCCGGAGGTACGCGCAAGAAATGTTGTGAATGATACTTATTCATATACCTAGAAGATGTAGGAAAATGTAGGAGACTTATATGTTTAAATTAGTATATCGTAAAAAAATTAAAAAGGAGTATAATCAGCCACTCTGCTTGGCGTTTGTGGACTATGAGAAAGCCTTCGATTCGATCGAGACCTGGGCTGTGCTACAGTCTCTCCAACGGTGCCAAATTGACTATCGATATATCGAAGCGCTGAAGTGTTTGTACGAAAACGCCACCATGTCAGTCCGCCTCCAGGATCAAAGCTCAAAACCTATCCAGTTGCAGCGAGGGGTGAGACAGGGAGACGTTATATCTCCGAAACTGTTCACCGCCGGCCTGGAAGATGTTTTCAAGCTCCTGGACTGGAGAAGACTCGGCATCAATATCAACGGCGAGTACATCACTCACCTTCGATTCGCTGACGATATCGTAGTCATGGCTGAGACCTTGGAAGACCTAGGCACAATGCTCGAAGACCTCAGTAGAGCCTCCCAACAAGTGGGCCTCAAAATGAACATGGACAAGACGAAAATTATGTCAAATGTCCATGTCGCACCCACTTCTTCTTTAAAGGTTGGAGACTCTACACTCGAAGTTGTCGACGAATATGTTTACCTGGGACAGACAGTCCAGTTAGGCAGGTCCAACTTTGAGAAAGAGGTCAATCGTCGAATCCAACTCGGCTGGGCAGCGTTCGGGAAGCTTCGTAATATCTTCTCGTCCAAAATACCGCAGTGTCTCAAGACGAAAGTCTACGATCAGTGTGTGTTGCCAGCGATGACCTACGGAAGTGAGACTTGGTCCCTTACTATGGGCCTCATAAGAAGGCTCAAGGTCACCCAAAGGGCGATGGAGCGTGCTATGCTCGGAGTTTCCCTGCGTGATCGAATCAGAAATGAGGAGATCCGCAGGAGAACTAAAGTAACCGACATAGCACACAGAATCGCCAAACTTAAGTGGCAGTGGGCGGGGCACATAGCTCGTAGAACAGATGGCCGTTGGGGCAAGAGAGTTCTCGAGTGGCGACCACGCGCCGGAAGACGCAGTGTAGGCAGGCCTCCCACACGGTGGACCGACGACCTGGTGAATGTCGCGGGAAGGGCATGGATGCGGAAGGCGCAGGACCGGTCACTGTGGAAATCCTTGGGGGAGGCCTTTGTCCAGCAGTGGACGTCTTTCGGCTGAAATGATGAATGATGATGATGAAAAAAATTACATTAAAAGAGTTAAGTTTTCTGATCTAATTTAGTTACTATCAGAATATGGAAAATACCTGTTCAGAAATATGGATGTAGCGCCTACTAAATGATAGACAAGGCTCTGACGCAGGCTTTACTTTTGATGTTGAGAGTTCAGATGGTTGCTCCTATAAAAGCCTTATAAGCTAAATCAAGAGGAAGAAGGACGAACCCTCGGGTTAAGAGATGAAAGCCTCCGATGCAACCACGAGCAACGCTAAGATGATGACCTAAGTTATGAAATAAATCCGAATAAGAATTACGGAAACATACCTTTTAATTCACCTTTTTCTACAATAACGTAAAGTGCATAAGGTTGCATTTTAAAAACTGGATTCTTGACATTGTGGTACACTAGCAGCCCGTGTGGAAGTCTTGTTCGAAATTTGAATGATATTTCTCTGCATAATCTGTAATTTAGATGTTACAAATGAGATATTAAAACGTACATTTGCTAATTACATAACGGATAATTAGATAATTAGCGATAATTTTGTAATTTAAACAAGTACAAACAGATAGGAGAGAGCTTTGACTGTACATCTCGGGGCAATGAGAGTAGTTTATTTTTCAATTTCATGCGACTCTCTCATGCATCCAAAAAAGATTCTCACGTGATTAGATAAACGTTAGGGACAATTCCAGTTTATGCTAATACTTGTTTCTCACATAAAATCTGGTATTCGACCCTAACAAAAAAAAACCTAGATTATTAAAACCTACTGAATGCTGTTAGTTGAGGCTAGCAAATAAGTTTCTATTTCGATATTGCATTATTTTCTTCTTATTCTGTTATGTGTATCTCGTAGGTTTATATTATGAATAAACAATTTCCTTCTTTCTTCAATACATCTACATACGTAACATGCGTGGTACTACAATTTTATGTAGGAACCGAATTGAAATATTGTTCCGAATGTCCTATCTAGTATATTATAACACAAAGTCATTAGGCGCAATTTGAATCTGTTAACAGTATCTATTTGCTGCTCACTATAGTTCAGTTCTACCTATGAAACATATTTATGTCTGTGTTACTATCCATCTGTCAAAGTTTAATATTGATATATCTATCAAGAGAATGGTCAATTTAGCTGACCGACGTATAGTGGGGGACATTATGTATTTATGTGTCGATGTAGAGTGTGACTAGGTTGATAAGTTCAATCTATAAGATATAATATTTGTTATTTAAATTGTATCTGTCAGCTCTACTCGTAGATTTTATAATAATAAGGTTTAGAAGATGTTTATGTGACAGAAGCGGAAAGCGTTTGTTCGCGAAACGGAATCCTGTTTACCTATGAGCTCCTCGCGAATTCTGATCTTAATTCTTATTAAAAAGAACACAAAACAGAAAGCTCATCATTTGTCCTATTAATAAGATGCTAAACTGTTAATAATCATCTATTATACTTTTTATTTAACAAACAATTTTTACGCTTTCTACAAAGGAAGATCATAAACTATTAACCTTTACTACCACTCCAGATAAATAAAAAAGACGGGTTGCACTCTGGGAGTGCCGGCAGAAGTGAAAACATTTTCTTTCTTTCTGTCTTCGTTATAATACATAGAAAAAGATAAAAATAACATACCATACCATACCTATACTAATTTTCTGCTAATTTTCTGTTAGAAGAAATTAATAAATTACAAAGAGAAAAAATAATCACAAAAAGTAATAAATTACAAAAAGAAAAAATTATCACAGAAGTAATAAATTACAAAAAGATAAAATAATCACAAAAAGTAATAGATTACAAAAAGAAAAAATAATTACAAAAAGTGTTAGAAGGCCAGGTTTGAACCCGGTACTATCTGAAACCATAAGGACTTATGGTCGACTACGATGCTATTTATCGTATCTTGCAAAATAGACAGCCTATAGCTTATGTTGTATGACGTCAGTCGTCGGTCACGGTCCAAAGGTCAAGCGATCCTGACGCGCGAGTTTAACACTTTTCACCCATCCAACGCCGCTAAAGAAGTTTTCACTTCAAAAATATCTTACCTCAGCTGAAACCTCTGTATAATATCTCCATCCAGCTGTATAAAAGTGTTATCCTTAGCGAACATGAATGTCTGATGATGTCCCGACTCCGCAAACGTGAGAAACCGGTCCCTATCGCTTGGGGGGATAGGAGGTATTGCTGTGACGTAAGTAGATGTAGAAATATTAACTGTCGTGAGCATTGACGATGCAGAAGTTAGAGGTAACGATGTTGGGGGTAGCACTGTAAAATAAAAAGGAAAGAGAAATTACTATACACAATGTTTTTTTTAAAATTTAGACTGGCTGTATGAACCAAAAGTTAATACACAGCTATTTATTTATTTGTAAACTTTATGTACGGTAGATTGTACAAAGGCGGACTTAATGAGAAAGACATTATCTGATAATCAAATTCGAAATTCCTTCTAGTCTCACCCAGGAACTCTTCCTTACCCTAGCGGTTAATCCCAGTCGATTTCAATTTGGAATCCGCTTTTACCAGTCTTATTGCGGATTTGGCTGAACTTCGACATTTTCGGTGAAGCGACTGCCATCTAAACTCCACAACCCAAAGGCGATATCGGAGCATAGCAGTTAGAGCAGTTGTAAGATTTTGAGGGCTCCAACTACCTGTAACGACTGCCATAGATGTTCGAATGGCAACCGGAGCCAACTTTGCATTGAGCGGGGATCGAACCCGTGCCTCTTGCGTAACGGTCGCGTATACTACCGCTACGCCACGTAGACTGTTTCACCCAGGAACTGCGATAAATTTTTGTTCAAAACATCAAATCATCTTCTTTGGTAGTATATGTATATGGGCGTAATTCATAATGTAGCGGTAACAATAGCGTGTAGTGTAATTAAGTGTAATTGTTTCTTTGAACTTTTAATTATATTGTACAACTCTTGAAGGGAGTAGGTATCCTAACCGACAATACTGACGAGTTCTAGGCAAATAGTGACATTGAAATCCATAAGGCCATAAGCAGCTTGATAGCCTTTTTCTGTCTGATTAGCGCATGAGGTCTTTTTTTGGCCTCATGTACAACTGCGGCTTTTGATGTCGTGTAGCACGCAAATGAGGTAAACTTTTTCTACCATATTAGTACCAGATTACGCTTTTGATTGAAGGAATTACTCGTACATGGATATAAAGTGAAGAAATACGGCTCAGTTAAAAACAATAAAAAAACAGTAAAAAAACATCGAGCTGCAAACATCCGTAGTAGATGTAACAAATAACAATCAGTATTTAAGTCTACTGAAAAGTTTTATTACAAAAAAGATTGTCGAAATATGGTTCAGTAGTTTTTGTGCAAAACAGTCACTACAACTGTCAAAATTATGGAACTCCTACGGATCTACGGCGTAGGAGGTCCATCAATATGTTAACAGTTCTTTTATTATTAGTATTGGTTAATAGTTTCAGATAGATAGAGAAGTATCTAGCATGCTTAAAATATAAAGAATATTTAGTATAATATTAAATTAGACTAGAAAAAGTGGACCTAGGATGAAGGGAGAGAATATTTACTAACCTTTTTCTTCGGAAGCTAAGTCGACTGGTAAACTGCATTCAATATCAGCTGTTCCACATAAAATACATAATACGATCATACTTAGTCTTCTTCTTTGGAACGATTTTGCCATTTTGCTCTATTTGGTTCATTTATCTGAAATATCACAGAGCTTAAATAATCTTTCAGATGTAAATTCACCATTAATGTTATCCTTGTCGCAACATTATTTTGTTAACAACCATTTCTTGTGTAACGACAAAGATTTGTCTATTTTATGTATGTAAAAGGAATTGAATATTTTGGAATCAATCTTTGCTATAAATTTCATCTGTAGAATGATAATATTACTCATCATAATCATCATAAAATACAGTGATCGCTTCAAACTTCAATTTGTATTGTATATACTCTACAGGAACACAGAATCGCTGAGGTTTCCTGTAAGTCATCTCAATGTAGGATCATAATGAAATAGTATGAATCATAACAGTATGACTTTGTTTACTTTTTGAAATTAAAAACTATTCGCAGGAAAAGAATTAGAAACCTGACACTGGATTTGCGTGAAAAAGAAATAGCTGTGCAGTAATTTGTGAAATATTTACAATTTTTTAAGTGGCATCTTAATTTACAGTAAAATATATGCAATTTAAACTTTATTGCCATGATCCCAAAACATATTTTCGAGGCAGACTCAATTGTATAGGGCATTGGGCGGAAATATGGAATCAGAGTGTTAGAGTGTGGGATAGGCCATTCTAACTTGAGCTACCCTGCCGCTAACTTCTATCGTGAAGAGAGGCAGATAGGACGAGATCATCGAAGTCTAAGAGGTCAAGTAGAAGTGGTTTTAGATGTCACACTAAATTGGCTCAAGTAACCGCTGTTGTCTCGAGAAGCGGCTTTCGGTTGACACATCGGTTTTTGAGTTACATTTGGCTCTGACAGTTTGACTAGGTTAAAGTCTATTATTGATTTGTATGGGAACGTGTAAGTGATTCTTCGTTTAGAAAGTAAGCTGAATAATGATGGCACTTGTTTTTTAGAATATTAGGCTAATAATGATGTAAGTTCAAGTGTTTCCATATTATACGCATGAAAATTTTGCGGTCATTTTTAACAGTGGTTCTTGTTTACATGCAACTGAGTAGTGACTTACTGAAATATTGAATCGAAACAATTTTTAGGGACAACATTTAAATATTACGTTAGATACGTCTTTACATGAGCGCATATCAAGATTTATTGATGCCAGTTGAGCTGATGGGCAATGCATAAAATAAAAAGAAATAACCGAAAGAAAATATTACTTATTGATTTTTGATTTATAAAAACTTGATAATATGCTAAAACATAGTTAATATCTATGTTTTAACCAATTTTCTTTCATGTGATTTCATAATGACATTAATATGTGCAAATTAACAATATAAATCAATGTGTGTCTGTGTCGTGAATTCTACTTGCATCGGTTAAAATTGTCATTTTTTCAAATTTTAACGATAGTTAAAAATAAAAGCATTAGAACATGTCTCTTAGGAAGTGCTTAAACATATAGTAACGATACATACAGTGGGCAATTTTAGTATAAGCCAGGAATTTTTGGTTGCAATGTCAGTGTTACCTTAGAAATGTATGTAAGGTCCAATTTATTGCTCCACACTGTCTTGTAGACGAGATTTCGATACGACTACACGCATGTATTGAGTGTAGACAGCATAGAGCGACTTGCACATTTCTAAAATTCACATTATAATCCCAGTTCATTTGTCACTTTTAAATAACTTTAAGCTTGCACTGCACTTAGAAATTAGCTAAAATAATGAAAACATTATTACGTTTGTACAAAAACAGAACACTACTTTTTTAAAACAAAATTTGCCAAGTATTCCATATTTAAAATTTTAAAATCTTCACTAAAGGCTGGAATTTTTTTTTCACGCTTGTGGTCTAGAGCACGTCGGTAACGCGCCCCCTCTCAACCGCGGTGTACTGACGCAAACCTTAACAGCGCGTAATAATTCTGACAATTTGTCCTCGTGGGTCACAATCGTTCCCAGACGCAGGACTTAGGATGTTAGCGGAGAGATTCAATAAGCGAATTAAATGGCTTTTAGCTAAACAAGTTGTTCAAAACAAAATTTATGTCAAGGTTCCTGGGTGAGGTGGAAATTAGTTTTGAATTTGGAATGAAGCTAGAAATAAGATGACTGTTTTTTTTACAGTTTATTTTCCCCGTCTGGACTCTGGAGGCTTCTGGTTACGATACTTGACCAGCATTGCTTGAATAGCCACTTTTCGCTTATGACAATTTTTATTTTGATGAATAGTTCCAAATGTTTAGTTGTAAGATATTATTTGTTTTAAAAAATAAAATAAAACTGTGCGAAATTGACATTTTGCGACTTATAAACACTAGCCGTCCAGTTTACATACAAGTCTGACTATAACAACATTATTTCAGCATGAAAATGGAAATGTACTCTTAATTCTTTATACACACACATAAAATAGTACTGTACTAGGTATAATTACATAGAGTTTAACTCAGTATTGAGTTTTCTCCCAGCAAACCTTTGGGGGATAGAGGAGAAACAGTGACAAAAGGGTAGAAAAACAAGTGTACAATTTTGCAGAGAACATACATAAATAATTTAATATAAAAGTATTAAGAACATATGTAGGTACCATACATAGGTACATATTTATATACATTTATTACATATATACTTATCTACATAAATACATAAATATACAATAACTTATGGATATTACATAAATAAAAATCAACAGTTATCTAATTTGATCTTGAATACATTCAAAGAAGTGCTATCGCGTACAGACTGAGGCAGCGAATTCCACAACCTTACCGCGCGAACAGTGAATGAGCCATCGTAACAGCTGGAGCAGTGAAGAGGAGTTCGAAGAAGAAGCGCGAAGGAAGTGCGACAGGGCTTACCCCTGGGGACAAGAAACTCAAAACGTTCTCTTAAGTAGGAAGGCGAATCAGGATTGAAAAGAATAGAGTCCAAAAGAGAGAGAATAGGAGAGTCTCTACGCATACGAATAGGTAACCACTTCAACTTTGCCCGAAATTCAGAAACATGGTCATAATTACGGAGCCCAAAAATGAAGCGAACACCCTAATTTTGCAGTCTTTCTAGGTTATTTAAAAGTTCCTCCTTTGCCTCAAGATAATAGATATCAGCATAGTCTAAAAGTGGGAGCAGAAGAGATTGCGCAAGAGTAACTTTAGTTTGAAATGGTAGGAATTTCTGAGGGGCTGAAACGAACAGTAAGCCCTTTTGCTAACATCTACAATATGGACGTCCCAGACCAGATAAGAGTCTATATAGACACCTAGATTATGAAGAAATTTTGTGAAAAATCACAACAAGCAATAGGAGTCGCATCGTATAAAACTTTCGGAAGAGACTGGTGAACCAAAAGATTACTCATGTATCTGCTACCAACAATGAATGCTTACGATTTCGTTGGATTAACTAGAAGCCCAAAAGATCTAGCCCATTGACGAATATTAGGAAGATCATTGTTGATAGCTGCCACAGCCTCAGTCACTTCCTCGGTCTTGAAGTGTCGATACAGCTGCAGGTCGTTTGCATAAAGGTGATAATGAGAAGTAATGACTGAATAAAAACGGACAAGTGAAGAGGAGATAGTACGCTACCTTGTGGGACTCCCGCAGTCAAATTGCACCATTCAGAGGAAGCCTCTTCATAGCGCATCGACTGCGTGCGTCCCTGAAGATATGATTTAAACCACGCAGTTACAGAGAATGAAACATTTAGAGAAGCTAGAACTCCTAAAAGGACATCAAAATCAACAGAATTAAAAGTAATGCTGAAATCCAACAGCACCAAAATTGTTAGCCGTTTGTTGCCGTCTCCATAGCCAGTCGCATATCGTCAGTTATTTTGACCAGAACAATTACAGTGCTATGACCACGGCGGAAACCAGATTGGTATGGACTCAGCAGGCCATTAGAGGACAGATAAGATAGTTGATTATGAACTACGTTTTCAAGGAATTTGAATAGTAAAGGAAGGATACATAATTATGGGACGGAATTGAGATTGCATGGAAGGATTGGGTACTTTGGGTAGGAGTATTACGTACGCTTTCTTCCAAGATGAAGGAAACGTGTTACTGTACGGAGAGAAATTGTTTATGTGTGTGATTATAGGAGTAATAAAGGTTACAATGGGAAGAAGCATTTGAAGCTGTAGACCATCATAGCCTACAGCTTTTGTTGTGATGGAGTGTAAGCATTTTCCAATTTATAAAAAACTAAATTTATATAAAAGGTACGTATAAAATATCTGTAGCATGAATTCAGTAGTGTAATCGCTTTAATTGCCTACTTGTGGGTGTAATACCTAGCATATTGGGAACAATTACCGCCCGTACCTTCAATAATGCAATTGGCAGAGCCTTGAATCTCGCATGCAGCTCGTGCCGTGATTAATTAAGGGGCACTCACTCAATTACCGCGGGAACTATCCGACACGATTCCGCAATTCGAATTAACCCAAATCCCAATACTTCGTTAAGTATGGATAAGCAAGATAAAACCTCCAAATATGCATCAATGCAACCATACAATTAAGATGAAATATCTTGTTACAAATAATCCGCGATAACACAACATTCATAACATTCTTAGTTTTTAGTCACGAAGTGAAGTATGTTGAAGTAGTCTGCTGTTTAGACTAAAAAGCGGCCAAGTGCGAGTCGGACTCGCCCATGAAGGGTTCAGTAGCAGCAAGTAACGTAATATAAAAGTTGTTGTAGTTCGTTGTGACTTTGATCGATGTTTTAATAATAGTGTATTTAAAAAAAATATACTATATTATTTTTAAGAATATTTGAAAAATTGTCATTGTTGGTGAGTGGGGAAATGAATTTTGAATTTGGAACAGGACACTGAAACTAAATAAACGAGTGAATTAATCTGTTTAGTGACATCTCAAAAAGGTGCGCCAAGCGCCTTTTTCATTATGAAGTTACACATTGTTGCTGGGCAAGAAGCGATTTTAGCGATACTAAATTTTTGTTCCGTATAGCCGGTTTAGTGGAACCTATACTCGATGAGGCTCTGGCTTTCCTCACATGATGGAAAGGTCAAATGACAGTTCTTCTCGGTAAAGTCAACATATCAATCAAAATTAAACGTTAAAGCTCTAAATTGTAGCAATTGCCGTTCAACTAGGCATAAACGGAGCAGGTCACGGAACTAAACCAAACAATGATCAAAACGCATTGTCGTTGAACATAAAAAACGGTTTAATATTAAGTACTTTATCCTATTCACATCGACTTTCTTACCCGCTCTTCCATTTCATAAGCAATTTTCAACGCTTTCCTTTCAATAACCTCATATTTGTTAACAATGAATTGCGTGACAGTTATTTTTCACTTATTTGGCGTGAAACTAGACATTTTGATCGAATGATTAATTTATATTATGGATTTCTTAAAATCTGTTTCTCGTTCTAAATTTAAAAGTTCACGATTTCATATTTTCTAATAAAATTATTGTTATGTGACTAACTTATTGGGGTACGCTTTATTTTCTGTACGGACGGCATGAAACTCTCTGTTATAATAGGGTCGGCAGCGCGATTGTGACGCTCCTGGTGTTGCACACGTCCATAGGCCACGGTAACCACTTTCCATCAGATGGGCGGTGTGCTTGTCTGCCACCTAAGTGGTATAAAAAAAAAGATCGCTTCCAAATTTTCAGCCAGAAATAGGCAGTAATACATTACGTTATGGAGCTGTTCTTAGCTCTATAACTTATGCTCGCCATACACCTTCAAATACTTTGATCTTATATTGTAAATCAACTTGTAATTTTGTAACCGCGGCAGGCACTCATGGTATGTCATAATCATGATATGACTAAACATGGTAATAGCAGTGGCTCAACAGTATTCACAATTCAACTGACCTTCACAGATATCGAGCATGAACACGATACTCGTATTACGTCAAGTATATCTAACGTCCCTTTTCTTTGTATTGTCGTGATATTTTTCAAAACAATCAACTTCACACACCTAAATATAATGTTTTGTTTTTATAGATCCGCTAAAATGGAATGCTACTGACCTCAGTTGAAATGGCAGTGGTCAAGTCTACCCACTCGATGCAGTGTCACGACACCTACTTCAGTCTAGCTTAGGTATTAAATATGAATAAATTGTGATATAAGATGATTTTGGTTGGCATGTTGACTTTTATAGCTGTGCGTGGATGTCTTTGTCTACAAAGGTAGGTGATTGATTCTTTTGTATCTATATTATATTTAAGTGAAGATGGTTGAAAATTGACACTAGCTTTTGATTTTTGAATAATGTTTCCAATTTCTATGATCGTATTGATCGTAGGTAGCGAGAAAGAATGATATCTATAATTAATTAAGTATCTTATTGATAATGTATCAAGATACCGAAATTAGAAATCCTGAATTACAAAATCCCGAAAATTTGATTTGGATACGTTACCGATGGTATGCATTATGGTTTCATTTTTAATTTCTTTTTGTAAAGGAGGTGGTTTTCTTTCATGTAACTCCTATATCTTCATGCAGTAACCTAACACGACGGGTATGGAGGAGGTGCGAAAGAGGCGGAACGGAGCTTCCTCATTAACCTTTGTAGTTTTTTTTTACAACCATCCAAACAAAACCACCCAAATCTCTAATATTCAGGATTTTGAACTTGATTTTTACTTTAAGATTTTGTACTTCGGAATTTTGTACTTTCGGTATTTTGTAATTTCGGTATTTTGTAATTTCGGTATTTAAAAATTTTGAATTTCGGTCTATTGTACATCGGTATTATGAAATTCGGTGATGTAACCATTTTATCAAAATATTGCTGTATCGGGGTTGCATATTAGAAAATCAAAACTTTCTCGAGCAAATTTCAAAAGAACAACGTACAAATCAACACAGTTTAAAATAACGATGGTTATTTGATCAAAAGTTCAGCTGACCAAAGTCTGGAATATATATATGTTACACTATTGACTAAATCGTTTAAAGGTCAAAATGGATTACAATATTTATTTTTATAAAAAGCTGTACAATCCGACTTGGATAGGTTAGGTTAGAAGGCCTTCGTGGTTTTTTTATGACCATGCAGAATAAATCCATTATTATTTGATTTATGATTTGATATTTTAAAATTACATCTAGCAACTTTTGATCAATCGTTCATTTGATGTCACATACATTGGGATTTTAAATTTTTTCTAAATAAAATAATTGCTCATTTAAATTTTGTTATTTCGTTTATTGTTCTTTTGAAATTTGATCGAGAAAGTTTCGATTTTCTAATATGCAACCGCTGTATCATACAAAGTATTAATTAAATTTCAAATTTCAGTCTAATCTATATTTTAATGAAAGAGAGGATCAAAAAGCCTTTTTACTAGTGTTAGATTGTATCGAGTAAGTCGCAACATACCTATATGAAATAACTACTCGAGACTTACGTTCAACATAAATACTCTCTTATTTTACCTATTGCATCTGTGATTATTAACTATGGTTTGTTTTTGCCGCCAGAAAAAAGAATACACACAGCCACCGGCTATTGTTTTTTTCACGTTGAGTTAATATAATTATTATGAATGTTATATAATTGAATTTAATATTTAAGAGGATTAAATATTATAATGTAATAATTAATATAAGAGGATGGAATATAATATACTATAATTCATTGTCATGAGCATGTAAGTATCGATTGTTATTCGCAATATGTAGGTACTAGATGGACTAGGAAAGGGAAAGGAATAAAAGCATTACTTTGTTATACGATAAAAGGACTCTTATTGATTAAACCCTATCCTGAGGTTTGGATTATACCAGTTTCTCTAATTCTCGAATAAAGGAACATTGTTAGTTTCATAATATTCATTACGTACTTTGTTTTCAGACCATAAAAACTTAACCTTAATAATAACATCTTTACAGCTAGAACCTCACAACTGGAAATATGTTCACGAAAATGCATAAAATAATGAATAAGTACGAGAATATAAAAAGTACGTTTTAAATTTGACAATACGAGTACCTACTCAATAAAGTGAACTATGCTGAAGGGAAATAGTGAAATTTGAAAGTATGATATTGAGTAGAATAGTTTATTAAAGTACGATAATGAATGGGTACGAAAGTAAGTACAGTACAAATTAAAGAAATTAAAATTGCACGTTGGCTGTAGTGTTGATGTAATGACATTTAGAAATTAGAAATAAATTTACATTTTTGCCTGATATTTAAGAATATACATACATACATACACCTTTATCCCCAGAGGGGTAGACAGAGGTGAATTAACTCATTTCACCAATATGTATTCGGTCCCACGTAATAGGGGGTGAGCCTATTGCCGTATTCTGGGCACTATTGTTGACTCGAGCCATGCATCTGAGGCTGATTCTGGGCTGTAAATATCTGTCTGATGTTTCCTATCCCTTAGTCGCCTTGTACGACACCACATGTGAAGAGAAGGGGTGGCCCAAATTCTACTCTGCCGGGAAGAAGGATCTAATTCTTTTGTTTTACTATATGTTTCTTACTACGGATCCCTGATACATTTAACTGTATTCTATGTGCTTAATATACTTATATCTATACTGATAATTGGGTACTATCGTGCTGTTAAAAATATATATGTAGCTCAACTTACTAAATTGAGAATGGTCTAAGAGTGATAACAGTTGTGTTGGTACTTATTTTAACAAATCAACCTATAATAGTAAATGATTTGTTTATTAAATATTACAACGTCACAAATATTTTTTTCATACAATTTGCCTTGTAACTTACCGTTTTGACGTTTAGTAAAAAGTAACCAATTTGACTAGTCAGTTTAGCCAATTATGGTATACAATAAAGATACCCATCTGATAGATAATATGGGATGAAAGCAATTTAATTACTTTGTTGCGTATGTGTATATTTATTAATTTAGCCGTGACATTTGGATCTATTGAATTTCAAATGATAAAATGTCACTATTAAGCAAATATACGTGACTTTTGGCGTATAACTATTTGATGAAATACTATAAATGCTAACAAGGAGATTGTAGTGCTAGACATTGACAAAAATACGTTTGTATTGTCGTCATCATCATCCTTATGTTAATCCTAGTCGCATCGTGGCCTTACCGCGGAGTTCAGGGGCTGAACTTTGATATTTTCCGTGAAGCGACTGCCATCTAACCTCCCCAAGCTATGGCGATATCGAAGCTGTGAAGGTAATAGGTTTGTGTTACAATTGAATTAATTTCATACCATCAGTGCGCTTTTTTGCGTGCGGAACCGGCCTCACCGATGGGGTGAGTAAGTATGTCACACAAGAAACTACTAAAAACCGCGCAGGGCTTCCTACATACTATCTGCCTGGAAAGCAGTAGGAACTAATCAATCCTAGAAAGGATATTGATATTTTATGATGGTGTATCTCATTAAATAATTCATAGCAATTTCTTCAGACTCAGCTTTCTAATTTTCCTTGGCTGTTTTTATGCAAAAATAAAAATCTTGTAGAAAAGGCTGAAAATTATCTTACGAGGTCGTTAATCTGAATGCCACAATCAGGTAGAGTGAAGTTATATTGATGTACTTAATATAAAATGTAAACCAAAAAACGCAATTTGTACCAACGATGGTAAAAAAATAAACCTTTTTGTTATTATGTAACGAGAATAAACTGAGAATCCGATCGTCGGGCATAGCAAGTGAATGGTTGCGGACCATCACATACTGTAGGTTTTCGTGATACCACGATATCTTAAGTGCGACCATATCGTTAGAGTTTTCATAATCAATTAAACTGAGTACTTAAGTTCGTTAGGGTTTAACAATGATGCTAATTCTGTCGTGACACAAACTAACTAAAATGAGCTAAAAATCTCTAAAAGTTAGTTTAGTTCTGTCAAAAGTGTCGTTTCGTATTCTGAGATCACACAACTAACTTAAAATTAGCATGACACAACCAAAATTAGAGAAAGTACTCAACTGTCATTTTTGGTTAAACGGTATTCTGTTGTACGTTTTAAATGTCAAATATGCACTAAAATTAGAAATTTAAAACAAAAATTAGACGTCATATAAAATACTGCCCAATAAATTTGAACAATGTTCTATAAACTATCTTTATATATTAAAAACGGTTACGTATTATAATAACTACAGTTATTATAACTATTTTCAAGACAACTACGGTCAAAAAAACTACTGTTTAAAACACCTAAAGATCGTTTCACATATTTTTGTAATAACTACTGGTCGAAACAAATAATGGACGATTCACCTACGGTTTATTCAACTACAATTAATTGTGCTAAGGTTCATTGAACTATGTATGAAATACCTAATAGTCGATTCGCCTACGGTTTATTGATACTACTACTTTGTCACAGAAATTTACGTTGTTGCAAAACCGACTTCATGTAGTCTTGTCTGTGGGTGTGCGTTGTTTTTTAGACAATTGTTTAAAATTTCGTTTCATAGTATAATCAATATATCTACAGAATACTTACTTTAAAGAATTTTAAATCATTGAATTTTGTTTCATATAAAGTTAAACATTAGAATAATCATTTCACAGAATATCAAATCAAATATTCTTAATCATTATATTGTTTATTTAATAGAAAACTTTATAAACTAAACAATTGATGCGTCTACAAGGTCGACGGTCTACTTCTGGGTGGTTTATAAAAAAATAACCACGAAGGCCTAATGCGGGAGCTTTGCTACGCTCCGCTCCCGCATTAGCCTTCTAACCTAACCTATCCGAGTCGGGGTAATCTGAGTCGGGGTGTTAACTATAATGACGTTTTATTAATAATTTAATAACAAAATGATTATTTCTGTCACAAAGTAGTAGTATCAATAAACCGTAGGCGAATCGACCGTTAGGTATTTCAAACATAGTCAACATGTCCAATATCTTAAATGAACATTATATTAATCGTCCGTTAGTTCAAATAATTTTAGTTTATTCGAAATTATGTGTATGAACCAGTAGTCGAGTCGACCAATATGCGTTATGACCATATGTGAATCAACCGTAGTTATCTTGAACATAGTTGAAATAACTTTAGATATTATGATACGGAACCATTAAAAACTCACTTTACAAGTTCCACACAATTATATTTCGTTTTAGTTTTAGTTCCGGAATAGGAGGTAAATTAGTATTATATAGTGATAAAACTAAAACGAAATATAATTGTGTGGAACTTGTAAACTGAGTTTTTAATATATAAATATAGTAAAATGAAGTTCCATCAAGAAGTTTCAACAAATTCAATCAACTACATGTTCTATAAACGTTTAAAGCTTTATAAATCGTCGATTGATTTGGATTTTATAAATAACTAGCTGACCCCGCGAACTTACCAGGTACGTGGACCGAGAAAAACTGTATTTGCTTAGGTATGACTGAGAAATATCACAGTTTGTTTACTATTTAATCAATAATATGTACTAATTATCATTTGTCGGCATTCTAAAGACTTATAAAGATAAGTTTTTACAGATTTCATGAAAAGACCTTGCTTGTTCATTCTTAATTTTTAACAGCTGTAACACTCGTTTTAGTGATGTCATATTCAAATTTAGTGCTGTCTTAACATAACAGACACTAAATTTAGTTTGACATAACAACAGAATACGGTTATAAATGTCAATCGCTTATCTAAAATAAGAAAATTTTAGAGAAATTTAAGTTTAGAGATGGTAACAACAGAATTAGCATCAATGTCGTATTATTAATAGAAACGTCAAGCAGGAATATGGTGACTTTTAAAAATGCCACACGCACTAAGTATAAAAAAAAACATCCATCTATCAGGCACATATTTATTTTATGACACTCTAGGATTGAGAGTGTAAATGGATATTAAAATCAAATTTTATAAACTGAGATGCGTTGTCCATACTCTAAAATGGCGACAAAAAATGTAAAAGTAAGTATGTGTTTTTACTACTATATGTTAATATTAGTTCTAAGAAGACTAAGAGAAATAAGATTAATTTCAGTGCCGCAGTAGTATTTATTAATCGTATTTTTCATTAACGGAATTTAAAATGATTCAGAATCATCTAAATACGGAAGTCAGTGATTGTGACTATTGGAGTAAGTTTTTTGTAGTATATTCTAAACAGATTGATTCGGGTTTGATACCTACAACTAATTGCTGGGAATATGAAGCCTTTGACATCAATGAGGTAATTGAGTCTAGTAAGGGTGTTGAAGGATAAGCTTTCCCTATTCCGTTTTCCGAAACTTTCCGTTTTTGTTCCTCAGCAAACTCCTCATTAATTGTTAGAGGGTTTTGTTCAAATGAAATTTGACCTCTATGAGTGGAATAGATCTAAGGATAGCGAACTTGTAGATTTGTTTATGAGAATTTTATATCAGACAGTGATCATTAATCGATTTTTAAATTGAGGTAACAAATAATCAAAACCGTATCGTTAATTACAAAGTGAACACACGCAAAAGAGCCACGCTCAGCAGTGGCGGATGTGTTGACGAACCGTTCTGTTCGTGACTATCGCCTGTTACGATCGACCCACATAGGTATACGCACAATGACGCATGTGCCCACTCCAAATATTGCATACGTACCACACAAATAGACCACAGAACAGATATGATACTTGTAACGTATTGTATTTGATAACAGATTTTAATGGCATGATATTATCATGCCGTAAATGCATAATGTTGTATCACACGATGATTATAGTACATAGAACTCAATGACCATGATTTGAATTTGGAATAAGGCCCCCCTAATATTTGTATTCTGTAGTGTATCAAAGTTTGGATTTCTCGTTTTCATCTATACGTGTTTTCGTCGTAGGAGCATCGAACGAGGCATACCTACATACGTCACCCTACGTAGGTAGGTACAGTCCGTAGCAAAAGCACTAAATAAATAACAGTAAAACACAAATGGTTCAAAATTTATTGATGTTTAATTTTCCTTGAAACTTTCTAAGTATTATTATTCAATGTTTTGTGGGTTGCCACTGGTAGTTGTTGATCCAGGTGTACAAAAGCAATAGTAGTGGGAATACGGGTGGAATTAGCCCTTTAAAAAGGACAAAACATTTTTTTATGTTTCTATAAGATTAAATTGTTGTATTTTTATAGTCCTTACAAAATTGCTTTATGCGACAAACACTGATTGTACTGATATTTTGTTAACCTTTTTGTCCAACTCACCTTGGTCTACAATTGAAACTTTGTTATCTCAATTTTGTTCTACGTTTAACTTAGAGGCTTCCGAAGGATTTCAAATTACGTAATGTACTGTCGTGCAAAATCAATTCTTTATTTCTTACAGTTTCCTGAGTTACAATAATATAGCCTCAGAGTACCTAGGTCTATGAAACCTATGGCATGATATCACAGTCTAACGAACCGCAACTCCCTGGCATGGCACGGTTTTTGCGCAAGGAAGGGTATTTTATTCGATCCACCCCAACTCATCGAAAGATGCCAGCAAGCAATTCACGCTGCTGGTGATCTCTCGGTGTCTCCGAAATCTAAGTTACTAGAGCGTTTTATCGGCATCAGAATACTGGAAATCTCAAGGACCTGAATTACGAATCTTTACCATGAAAACGAAAAACGTGAAGTGAAACCTACCATCCTAACATACTCTGCCTTCATAATTGAGTAGTAATGAGATACGAGTAGTCTGTGAATGGCTTTGCGTGACTAGTGTCGGGGTTCCGTATCAGCTTGTAACCACTATGTTTATTATTTCATCACGTTCTTGTTCTAATGTCTCAATAATTGTAACTCATTTAACTATCATTTTTGTACGTAGTGTACGCCTGTTTTATGGCTATCAGATACCCTAATTTAGAGAAGCAAATGGTCAAATAAGTAGTTTTGCGTACCGAAAACAAGGTACTTAAATAAATATGTACTTTTGTAGTTGGTTTATTTTTATACTCCGCACGCCGAATGATGATCCGTATGACGTTTCAACTGACAGTTGTATTAGTTATGCGAAACAATTTCGATAAAATACTGTTTTTTCAGGCAAATGTCATGTCATTCAGCCAGGTCATTCAACATAATAAGCAATATTTATTTATTTTGAAAAAAAGACTACGCGCATTGATGGACATAAAACACTAGATAAAAAAGTAACAGCCTTATTATATTTTATTTTACTATACTTTAATTTTTTTCAAATTGCATAATTTAAAGAATTTAAAATTCTTTTTAAAACATGGTTTATGAAACTATTAGAAAATTTGAATGAGCCTCACTATATTTTAATGGACAATGCTTCATATCACTCAGTTCAAATTAACAAACCCCCCAGCAGCAATAACAAAAAAGCTGAAATTATAGAGTAGTTACCCGGCAATGGTGTGGAAACTGACAGTCAGATGTTAAAAAAAGAGTTGGTTAGACTGTTGAACTTTCACAAACAACAGACGTACCCATCATATTTTTTGGATGAATTGGCCAAGTCAAATGGACACACGGTAATTCGGTTACCGCCATATCACTGCCAATATAATGCAATCGAGTTGATATGGGCTCAGATCAAAGGTATCTATATTTTTTATTTATATAATATTATGTATATGCATATATTTCTAAAAATAATTACTAAATATACAAATATTTTTAGGTCATGCAGCTAGGCATAACACAACTCCGCCATTCACGGCAAATAAAATGATGGTTTTATTGGAAGAAGCTTGCGCTCAAGTGACAGCTGACGATTGGCGAAAAGTGGTCGAAAGAACGAAGAAAATTTGCTTACAAGACTGGGATCGAGATGTACAATACGACAATATCATTGACCAACCGTTAATAATAAACGTCACGGATAGCTGCAGTTCAGACTCAGATTTTGAAGATCCGATTGACCCTGTATCAGATTCAGATTGATATAAATAAAATACAAACTCAAAGCATTTGTTTTATATTTCCAACAAATTATCGATATTTTGTTTATCGATGTGTCCCTTCTTAGTCGATAACAGCTTGACGACGTAACTTTTGCAGCACGTACCATGTACATTTGCATTGAGTTTTTTTCTATTATTGCCGAACATTACGTAATAATTTCTTAATATTCATTTTTATAATTTACAATTGTACACAATTATGATTTTTTCGTCTTTTTAATGGACCTCTAAAGGATTTGATGTGATAGGACGTCAGTACAATGTTAAGCGCTAACGAACTGTCATAGGGATCATCATTCAGCGTGCGGATTATAATAATGATTGAACCTATATAATCTTAAGATTGCGTATTTATTATACGTGTCAAAAGGCAAGAGTCTATGCAAACCTTAGACTAACGTTTTACCACAGTAAATACTTAAGTTTAACTAAACTGAGTTCTATCCAGTTTCAAGGGTTCAATAAGCTTCATTATTTAAATTCGTTTATATTCATCTACAAAATCCAGGTCATTTTTTGTAACGATTAATTAAACAACCTACCATAATTTATTATTGAAAATTCTCATGGCGCCAATAAACACGCAAATAAGTAGAACCTATAACACAGCAACAATTGCAACCGAACCGACTATTTCACAACGGTTGCACCTGAGAGCATTTTAACCAGAAACAGCTGTCGTAATCAACTCATTTCCGTATGGAATAATTAAATTTCAGCTTATGTGTCCCTTGTACTTCATTTAATTTAATTATAAATACGTTTTTATGGCAATATTTCGCAAGGAGGCCACAGATATTGCGAGTCGAATGATCAGAAATTAGGTTTATCTCGAAGTAATGTTGAAAGCTAATGAAATGCCTGAAGCATTACCAGCAAATTGATTTTATTTCGTTTGGTGTTAAAGAAACGTTACATTATGATATAGTATTACTAAGTATTGCATATTTCAGTTCAATAAAGTACTAATTAATGATAGATTTCTATCATTTATATAAGATTTCAACAACAGAATAGGCATGTAAATAAATATTAAATAAAAATTGCGATTTACGTAATATATTTGTTGGGGCTTTTGATGACGTATTTTTTTTCTTAAGTTCTGCTAGATATTTGTACTGAAAGAAGTATCAAAGATGTATTACACATTTCCATCCGTATTGTCTAATGTTACTGCAAGACGATACAGCTACTGATGGACGAAGATTCGGTTTTCGTTTCTAGGTTTTGTGGATAAGAGTTTGTCAGTAGCTTCAGCAAAAGTCAAAATAAACCAAACAATGGAGTTGTAGGCAACGATGGAGATAGAAGCTTTGAATGCAATCGAATCAATAATTAAAATTTGTTCATCGTAGAAAAGCTACTTTTCAAATCATATTTTATTTATTACCCGACTGTGAAGCAAAATGGAGGATTATTTATTTCCTCACTGGATGGTAAATTAATACAGATATTGGGTATCTAACTTGAACAAAAATGTACCTAAAGTCAAAATACCATTAGTCTGAGTGGCGTACTTTTTCTACAATCTTCGATTGAAAAACAAAATGATCCTAAAATATCCTCTCAAGCGACGCGATCATCGCCCCGCTACCGCAAAATAACTCTAAGCACCGCTTTCCTCCAAGCCACGAGAAAATACTTATTATATAAAATAACTATATAATTCCTCGTAGACCAGGGTATAATTTTAGGTGCAAATCTGCATGACATCGGTTCTTATGATCACTATGTACATAATCTAATATTATACTCTGTTCGTTACATTATATGTATGATACAGCTCCAGTGGTGCATTTATTTACCTACATATATTAACGTGGCACGTGTATATAATGGTGGCCCTCTTTCCTGAGCCTTCAGCTTACCATCAGGCGAGTTAAATTCAAATTGATGTGTCCTATATAAAAAAAATACATATATTCAACGTCTGTAGGTCTGAAAGGGTAGGCAGAGCAGTAGTTACTAATTTTGCCTTCACGTAATAGGGAGCCTTTTACCATCTATTGGAGGAGGCGGAGGATCAGATGAAATGGCGCACATTGGGAAGGCCCATCTCCAGCAGTGGACTACGGTGGGCCAATTGACTGATTGATTGATACCATCCATCAGGTATTTTTCATGAGCCACATCATTACTGTTGGTTAGATACCAGCTCCATTAGTTATTCACCGTGTATGGAATCAAGTCGGGATTAACTTGGCAATTAACAGATATCAATGAAAAGTCTCATCCTTGATGTTGCCTTCATCGATAACAACAAGCCCCAGAATCTCCTCAGTCCCCGGAAACGGCCATAGGCTCATTACCTACCACTATTACGTAGGGGTTTATGAACGGATAGACGAAACGAGGGCGTAAGAAGCGCATCTGCTTACCCCTTTCGGAATAAAGAAGTGATGTGTGTCTTATAGTAAAAGTGGAAATATTTATTAATTCAAAAATTCTAAATTCCATTCCATGAAACAAGTAGTGTCGATGTGACGTGGAATCCGTTATTTCACAGTGATAGTTAAAAATCCTAATGGGTTTTTGGGTTACTTGGTCTCTTCGTGTTCGTATAATTAGTAGAGTGTATATTTGGCAGTGAAACAGCGATAAGGCGGGCAAAGCCCGAGCTTCGGTATTTTCTTGAAATTGTAAACATGGTCTTTTGCAAACATACTCTTAATTCATATCATTGTCTGGTAACGGAAAAATAGGACACTTCAGGGCTGCGTGGAAGAAAACCTCTGTAGAGGTCGAGCTGTGGAAGGTACGTGGGGCAGGACAAGATTCATGTCTCCTTCACCACGCGATCCTTGTACAACCACGAGGTTTGGGTTGTTTAACACAAAGGGTAAATATGTTCAACTTGCGATTTAATTCATTTGTTAACGAGAAAGTGGTACATACTTACGGTGTTATAATATTTTAAGTTTCTTTATGTTTTGCCATAAACAACAAATAATCGTATTATAACCATTATTTTGAAATAGTATTATCCTTTAATGTAATCAAAAGTTTTCTCAATAATAGGTTCAATAAATGCGATTTCAATAATATCATTCGTGGCTTTCAATAATTACAACAAGATACAGCAAAATATCCATTTATGGAAAATTTTCCAGTATTACTTTCATGTTTCATCATTCAATAAGGCTATATTAGCACCAGTCTGACGTAGTGCAACTGAGTCACAAGCTAAACCAGTCATAACTTGTCTCAGATCAATTGTTATGGATTTAGGACATCGCTTAATAAAGCAAAATTATACGCAAACTAATACAGTTAGCCTATCCCTGAGGGGCAAAAGTGTATTTATTTAAAACCATACTACTGGACAAGTATCTTGCTCAGTCCCATGTATAAGAATGAGTCTTCTTTATAGATGATTTTACTATCGAATGGAGAACAATCCTATGGATTGTACTCTATTCATAAAGATATTATTTGACACCCAAGCGAAGTGATGAACCGGACCTTTGATTTTACTTTACTAAGAAACATAGGGTCAAAATACTATAGAATATCTAAACGATACTTTAAATTTCCTACTGCTATAATTAATGCAGAAGTTTGGGTCAATGGATATATGTTATGGTATAGGGATAGATTATACCTTGAGAAAGGACATTGGTTATGTCTGGTCGCGATAACCGACATACACGCGGGCGGACCCGCGGGCAAAAGCTAGTAGACTATAATCTGGAATGACATAGCAATTTTTTATGTCGGGGTTAGGTTCCTGTGGATCGCAGAAATAGGATCGTATAGAAGGGACTCATATAACAGATGGGATTCAAATAAAATGATAACACAGGTGAAAAATAGCTGCTAACAGGTAGTCTATATGCTAGCACTATGGAATTTAGCATTCTCGGATGATAATTATTTTTCAAGGTGAAGTGTTGAGTTACACAGGATTTTCACCGCAAAATATCTGCTTATAGGCATGACGTGGTTAATGTTACCACGTCATGATTATAAGCGGATATTTGTTTGTGAGTGAGCGTCACGGTAATAAATTAAGTTATTTTCGCTCCGTTAACTATAAATACTCGTATAATTTTCGACTTAGACGTAAAAATAGTGGAGACCATATTATTATTATATATATACATTTTAGTATCGACTAGGTCAGAATGAGTAACAACTGTAACTGTTACCTAATTACACGGATCGGTACCTATAAATTTGAGCTTAGACTCAGAACTCACCAATTATTAATACGTTTCTTTCTTCCAGGAATTCCTGACCAGATCTGGTGTTTCCTTTTTCCTCCAGTCTCGGGTCGGCATGCGGCCGCAAATCTGAGTGCTGCCATTGTAACATGGTCGTGTAGTGGTGAACCTGTTTACCTGGGACTTTGTCTTCAGCTTACCATCGGGCGAGGTGTAGTAAAATAGCCGTGTCCTATGTACAAATAAATGTGGCAGATTTTTCATAAAACTAAAAGGATCTCGAATTGTTCGGATATGCCTAATGTGGCTAAATATATTTTCAGGTATTGCAGTACAATCTGTTTCTGCTAGAAGCGAAAAAAAAGTATGTAAGTATGTATATTACAGTAATCTCAACGGAGAATTTGAGACTTGCAATGCCACTGCGCTATACAAGTTTCTACGATAAATCTTTCACTATACAGGCAGTTCGCCTGTGGAATACACTGCCCTTACATATAAAAAACACAATCTCTAGAGTCGTTCAAAAAAATGTTAAAAGATCATTACCTATCTTCCCTTGAGTAACTTACTATATATAACAGCTAAGTGCGACTTGGACTCAGAGATAAGCAGTAGGATAAGTGCTGCCGCGGCAGCTTTCGGCAAACTCAACTCCAAGGTCTTCTGCTCACATGATCTGAAACTGACAACGAAAGTGTCCGTATACATGGCCATTGTGCTGCCAAATCTACTCTATTCCGCTGAGACGTGGTGCTTGTACCGACACCATATTCGTACACTAGACCGATTCCACCTGAAATGTCTGAGAAGTATCATGAAGATAAGTTGGTCTGACCGTGTACGTAACACTGAAGTGCTGCGACGAGCCAATGTTGGTGGCATTGAAGCTTACCTGATGCGGCGACAACTTCGGTGGTGTGGACACGTGTCGCGGATGGCGGAGGATCGAGTGGCGAAACGCGTCTTTTACTCAGAGCTCAAGGAGGGCAAGCGAAAGCAGGGCGGTCAACTCCTCAGATACAAAGACGTTCTGAAAAGACATTTGAAAAGATGCGAGATAGAGCCCTCGAAATGGGAGGATTTGGCAGCACAGCGACAAGAATGGAGACATATGGTCAAAACAAAAACTGACAATTTTGAGAAGCGTCGCATACTGGAACTAGACGCTAAGCGTGACGAACTTAAAGCCCGACCACCAGCGGCCATAACTTACAATTATTTCAACGGTGTTCTTTCATGTCCGCACTGTGCGCGAAAATTCACCGCAAAAATTGGCTACGTAAGCCACATAAGGGCGCATGAACGCCGAAACTTAACGTAGGAGTCGACAGCGGTCGCCATGACCGAAAACGGTCGGAGGGATTATTATTATTATGTGATTTTGTGTACTTAAAAGTGTGTTTGTGTGTGTGTTTGTGTAGTATATAATATGGATACTGAGTAGTATAAGTATATTGTAAATATGGTGTATTGTATAGGTGTACTGTGTTATTGACATACTATGTAGTATATGTATACTGACTAATATATAACTTGTTATATATCTAATCAATTTATCATTGTTCCTTCTTTAAAAAAAAGACGGGTTGCACTCCGGGAGTGCCGGTAGAAGTAAAAGCTTTTTCTTTCTTTCTCTTTCGTTATATACAGAGAAAAAGATAAAAAGAACATACTTAACCGTATCATACCTATAATATAGCCAATCATAGAACCTATCACTAATTTTCTGTCAGAAGAAATTAATAAATTACAAACAGAAAAAATAATCACAAAAAGTAAAAGATTACAAAAAGAAAACATAATTACAAAACGTGTCAGAAGCCCAGGTTCGAACCCGGTACTATCTGAAACCATAAGGACTTTCAGTCGAATGTTTACCGCTAAACTACGAAGCTCCTTAGCGTACCTAGCAAAATAAACACTCTGTAGCTAGGAATGTTGTATGACGTCATGTCGCTTGCAAAGTCGTCGGTTACGGGTCAAAGGTCACGTGATCCTGACGCGAGTTTAACACGTGATCCTGACGCGATCCACCCAACGCCGCTAAAGAAGTTTTCACTTCAAAAATATTGGTACGCTACCCTATCATCTCTTGTGTTTCTATCCATCCTAAGGTTGCCTGGAAGAAATCGCAGTTAGCGATAAGGCCGCCCATTGTGCATTATATACCTACAAAAATTGTTATCGTATAATACTTTTATGGTGTACAATAAAGAATATCTTTTCTTATCTTAAATGACCGCTTTTACTTTTTTGATTTATCTTTTTTATAATACTAAGGTAGCTAAGGAAAACAAATAAAAAAATAACGAAGCAAGGTAAGGTGTGCACTCTCAATCTATACAAGGCTACTTAAAGATGATATCAAGTGAGAGAATGGTACTTTCCCGATCAAACCACCTACTCAACTAGTGGTTATTATGAAACATATATTGTCAATTAAACTTCTAAAGCATTAATAAATATATGGATTGGGTAATTTTTAATTAGGAACACGAACACTTCGTTACAGCAACAAAAGACATCAACGCCCCATCGGTTTCCACTACATAATTGAATTTAAACTCGAATGCATCGTTGTGATATCGTAATATAGATTGTACACTACTCAATTGATTTCCTCAGCATTTCACAATATATCGATATGAGTTGTTTCATAGAATTGTAAGAATAATCGTTTTGTTATCGATAGAAAGTTCACGTTTAATCGTTCAGTCACGTCTGTTCAATTCGCTTGTAAAATTTTATCAACAATATACCATTATTATTATTAGGCACTCCAATACTAGTTTTGAAAGGCTAGTCTTTGTTGAGATCAAGAGCAATATAACCAGTTTAACTTGGTTAGCGACCTCCTATGCATCTGTTTGCAGTTCCGGGTTCGACTCCAACCACCACTATTGTATGCTTCTTTTGTTCTAAAATGAGTTATGTATTTATAACAGATTTTTGCAAACGTTTGGGGTTTGGATCGAGTCTGTGAAACTAATGTTGAAATGCTTATTGTACTGACTGACAATGTGTTGTTTACGTTAGATCCACCTTGTTTGTTTACACCGCGATGCGTGCCAAACTACGAATAACTCTTCAGCGAGCTCATAAGGAATGATTGGAACAAAAAATCGACGTAATAAAGTAAATAGGTTTGTTATTGCGGTGTCACATCGTTTTCAACAGTTGCCATGCAACAAGATATCTGCAAGGAAACCGCTGAGGTTGCGAAACAGGCGAGTCGCAGCGCGAAGGTGAAGGAGCCGCGCCAGTCGCTATCGCGAGAGAGTGGCGGGCGCACGATACCGCTGCGTTTGCGACACACGGCCCCCGCGCCGACGCCACATCGCCGACACCGCCGACACCGCGCCGCACGCCGCGCGCGCAAGTGCACACCCCTGCACCAACGACTCAACTAAATTACCCACATTACAGTGATAATTGTGAATTTAAACTTTTGTGCTAGTGTTTGTGTTCCGACTGTTCACTTTGGATTTCCAGTGAGTGAGAATTGTTGTGAGAATTTTTCTCGTTATTTGACACACATATGACGTGAATAACGGTGCGGGTATCGGACGCTCGATCGACTCGCTAAAATCGAATAAGTGTTAGTGTATCTTAAAAGCTGTGTGCCGGAATTTTAACGGACTTGCCTAAACACAGGTAAGATCGAACGTTTACAGTTATGCTTATTGTATAACTTTAACGGTGGCGGAGAAAGCTTTCTTATAAGAATCATGTTCGTTAGAAAATTAAAAATCATCTTTCGTTGATTATCAGGCATCAAGTTTATGAATAATTACAGATGATGGAAAGTTCTTATTAGAATTTAAATGTGTATCAAGTTTGATTGATCACGACGTTCCGTTAATTTAAAATTTAAAGACAATTAAGAATGGTAAATATTCTACAAACCAAAGATTCATTATATGGCGAGAACCAGTTTTTATAAGTAACATAAAACAACGCACACACGAGGTAAAAGTAAAAATTCTAAAACATTCATAATTCATAGAAGAGGCCATGAATATTCAAATGTAACATTTAGACTATTCCAAGTCGACAACAAAAAAGTGAGGGAAAACTTGGGACTAGTGTGTTTGCGTCCAGAATAAACAATGGCTCGCGGGTGAAAAGGTCCGTGACTCATCTTACGTGCGGCACTGTGTCCGGGGCTTCTGTTTAGAATATATTTACCTTCGGAACGAGCTTCAAAGTGCTCTTTAGTAAACAGTAGACGAAAACTAATTTGTTTATATTCTGTTTGATTTCATTGTATCCGCAATCTCATAGTTGTGAGGAAAAGGTTCAGAAGACATTTTCACGCAATAAAAACTGATAGGTTGGTAGCTACTTAGTTAAAATTCATTACTGTGTGTTTAGTTTAGTAATGTGGAAAAGCAGTACTTTTTTTATTTATTTATATTAAAAACTTACATGTATAGCTTAACTCTATAATTAAACGGTACAAACATAAGTTATACTAACTTTACCGTGTACCGGTGCAGCCAACATTCGTTCTTAATAAGGAATATATATATATATATATATATATATATATACACATACATATATAAAAATAATACCATGTTTATGTGTTTTAACGAGCGTGATCACGGTGTAACAGTGCCGAAATATCAGAAGCTCGCAAAAAAGCATGGTAATACCTATACCGTTTTAATTTCATGTGTTTTAATAATTATAATAATTGTGATGTGAATGGCCAAGTCAATTATAATGTATTTCGTTTTTATAGATGAAGTAGGTACCTATCTATTTGAAAGCGACTAATATTGCAGTAGACAAATATTACAGCGATGAAGATACAGCCAAACTGTCTAATGAACACAATAAAAACAAACAAATGCGTCGCTTTAAAGTAGGATAGTAAAACGAGACCATACATTACTTTAATAGACGACATTTTTATTTTTTATTGCTTTATGGCCAAAACTTACACAACTGCTCAATGCTGTTTTGAGCAGTGACGACATATCGGTGTTACGGAGAATATAAATTTCAAGGAATATCAGAAAACTAATCGTAAAAAGTATAAGGCTTTCTGTCACTAAAGTGGTAAATAAATTCATAGCTTGCATATTGAAAAATCGGATTTTATTAGTGCGGATATCCTTCAAAGCTTATGGGATATCTACGGGGCTTCTACAAAACCTTCGAGGTGTAACCAACCTCAAATGCAAGCCAGTACACCTGCCTATTGACAAACAAGGCTTTCCTCTTCATGTCGAGGGATCAGGTTGAAGATGTTCCAATAAAAGTCTTGAAAGCTATTTCCAATGGGGGAATATGAATAATCGTAATCTGTACACTAAGGTGAAAGTCTCGGAGTACCAGATGCAGATGAGAACAACGCTAAGATAATAATGAACCTTCAAAGTTTGACATTC
This sequence comes from Eilema caniola, assembly GCA_949126895.1. Lineage (NCBI taxonomy): Eukaryota > Metazoa > Arthropoda > Insecta > Lepidoptera > Erebidae > Eilema > Eilema caniola. The sequence goes on from OX421476.1 coordinate 7,194,776, forward strand.
ATTCAATGTCATTTTCTTTTAACTTTACATTGTAATATTGTTTCGCACTCAATTGTAAAACAAAGCATTTAACGATTTAAAAGTAGAACTGGCTTGCAGGAGACTATAGAAACGCATTCGTCCATTAAGACATGGTAGTGTACAACTTTCTAAACTGATATTTGCGGACGTTTAAGAACATGTAGCATTGACTGTACTGTTTTATACACTAAGCATTGTTGCTTTGCTATATGAGATTATGATAGTCCTGAGTAATGCTACTAATATTATGAATCGAATAAAGAGAAAAAAATTAATTGGTCTAGGCGGGGTTTGAACCCGTGATCTTTGCCTTATAAGGGCAATGCTTTGACCACTAAGCTACCAGACCTCGCCCTAACCAATTTAAATTTCGCCTTCTATATCTGTCTTTCCGGCGACAGTGGAGCATCTACCGTCATTCTTACGAACTATCGGAACCAATGAATGATTTTTCAATAATTTTTAAACATTGATTTTTGACTACTCCGCCCATATTATTTGAATTAAATCTTTATTAAATTTTCCTAGAGCGATTCAATTTTTTCCCTTTATTCGATTTAAATATTTAGCATGAATAACGCTTAAAGATTTAATTCAAATATTATGAATGTAAAAGTTTGTTAACATGTTTGTATGATTAGATATTGGGATGTTCAAATGTTTGGCTGATTGTTACTTAATTACGGTCAAATAGGTGGATGGATCTGGTTGGAATTTGGTACAGAGGTAGATTATAGTGTGGAATAGTATTTATTGGCCACGTTTTATCCTTGGAATAGGTTACTATGGGTAGCGGGAAAGGAATAAGAATTGCACGCGGGTGGACCAACGAGAGTACATTATAAGGAAAGTAAACCTTTTTAAAAAGAAAACAGTATCATTCAGGTAGTAAAGTAAAAAAAAAATATGGAGCTATCTCCACAAAAAATAAAACGTGAGATTGAACATCTTATCTGACTATTAACAAGCAACGTTATCATAATAATGGCTGCATGTTTATGAAAGTGCAAACATGAAGTGGTTGTAAAAGCTCCCTCAGACTGATAAGACTTTAAAAATATTTCTGAGCTTGTCACCTGACCTTGGCTTTTATTTTTTTATTTGGAATTTCTATATTTGCTTTGACATGCATGCTTTAGATATGAGTGCAGGTTATTTTTTTAGGACTGTTGACTAAGTTTATAGGTATATATTTAAGGCAACGAGACCTAAAGCAGTGAAACACATTCAAGGGTGATATAATATGCTATCGAGAAACCCATTAGACAAGTTTTACAGCCAACATATCCACCATTAATTATATCCTTTTATGTTTTATTTAAATAAATTGCCTAGTGATTTATTTCATGGAAATGAATGTAACCTTTAACTTAGAATCAGAAAAGGTCAAGAGCGTTTGTCTATAATATTTAATAAGACCACTTTGAAATGTCAAATTCTAGTTTCGTATGGCTCGAAGTATAACATTTATTTTACAAATTAAATAGCAATCAGATTAAGATGTGACAATGTAGCAAGAATTAAGGATCGCATTATAAAATTTATTAAAATGGTATACTTACCAAAACTTGTTGGAAACTGGTATAAACTAGTGTTGGTTTGAAATCATTGCTAAAATGTATTTTAAGAGGGTATTTGAAGGACATAATTTGTGACACATTAGGTAGGTATTAAAAGTAAAATAAGCATTGAAGCAGAATCAAATCTTATAAAATAAAACAACATCTTACCGGCTCGACATATTTTTAAGTTGAGTAAACATAATGTGATACGAAATTTAATGCGATCAGAAATTGAAGAAATGCACCGTCTCATTATGTTAGTACTATTTTGGGAGTTAGGCCTTCTACGTGTCGTTTTATCAAATACACTATTTTTTTGTTTATATTTTTGTTTTCGTATTCTCTAGCAAACCTGTTGAAATAGATTCCTTAAATAAAATAGCAGAGCCTTTGCACTTCTTTCTCCACTAAGGTCTCGAATCCTAGTCAATATAATTCTTACAAAATAACGAGTTTAGTTAAGGAAATACCAATAATATATGTCTATTAAAACATAAACCTTCGTTAATGAATAATTAAACTTAAAATAGATTTGATTTAAACTAATTTAAATAAAAAAGGAACTATTAGGTACAAACTTTGCAATGAAATTACGTATTATAATAAATACTTAACTATGACTGGCAAGCAATTGTTTAAGTTTATAGGGAAGTAAAATATATTCATTATAATAATAAGGCTTTGTGGAAGTATGAGAATGTAATAATGTTGTAAACTAAATTAATATCCTACTATTCCTTTCTCTCAAATTTGGATTCTTCTATGATCAAAGTCAAAGTCAAAGTCAAAAATCATTTATTCTGTATAGACCATTAAAACGGTACTTACAAAACGTCAAGTTTAAAAAAAAAATCTAGACTAGTTTAGCAAATGGACCACCGGTTCGAAACGCGGCCCCGACCTGAGAAGACTCCGGCAAGAAACTCAGCGGGCATTTTTTTTTGGTCTATTTACAAACATTTGCTTAGTCTACTTAGTCTAAATACAATAGTTTGCTTGAGTAGCATAGTTGAGCGAACAGCTCATTTCCAAGCTTGTTTATCATCTAAATATTCTTGGATTTTATAATAGCCTTTTTGGCACAGTTTAGTCTTAATTACATTTTTTTTTTTTTTTATAAATAGGACACGTCAATTTGACTTTACCTCGCCTGATGGTAAGCTGAAGGTAAAGTCTCAAGAAAGAGGGTCACCATTATATACACGTGCCATGTTAACAATGGTGGCACTCAGCTTGACGGCCTCATCAGATGCTTTTTCACGCCCCGCTTAAAGGACCCGGGACTGTAGGAAGAGGGAAACACGTGAGCTGGCAAGGAATTCCAGGTCTTAATGGTGCGACAAAGGAAAGAGTCACCGAACCGCTTGGTTCTTGAAGGAATGTTCTGCACCGTATAGGGGTGACATCTCAGTCCTGCACGTGTCGTCCTGTATAGGAAGGGGGAGGGTGGGACTAATTGGAACAGCTCTTCAGAACATTCACCATGGTAGAGACGGTAAAAAACTGCCAAAGAAGCAACATCTCTACGCATCTGCAGAGACTCGAGGGTACTCGTGACCTCAGGATTTCCGATAATGCGGATCGCACGTCGCTGCAACCTGTCGAGAGCATCTAATAAGTACTTTGCGGATTCATCCCAGAGATGTGAGCAGTACTCCACGCAGGAACGAATTTGTGTCTTGTAAAGAAGACACCGTTGCTCCGGCGTGAAAAACCGTCTCACTCTGTTCAGGACTCCGAGTTTACGCGAGGCTGCTTTGATGATACTCTCGATGTAGTTTTTGTTGTTCAGTTTGCAGCGAACATCCATACCTAGGATATTGAGGTTGTCCTGCAGTGGCAGTGGCGTGCTCTGAAGAGTGGGAAGGGGAAGGAAAGAAGATACCTTTGCTGTAAACGCACATGCCTGCGCCTTCTTGGCATTGAACTCGACCAAGTTCTCAGAGCCCCATTGGGAAATGTGATTCAGGATCCGGTCAAGCTCAGTGACAAGAAGCTGCCTTTTTTCCGCGATATGCGTCTGCTTATCCGCAGGACGTCCATGATAACTCCCGTGTAGGGTGCTATCATCCGCATAGCAATGAATGCTGCCGGTCGACAGCATGTCATTGATATGCAGAAGAAAGAGAGTTGGCGATAGGACAGATCCCTGCGGTACGCCGGCATTTACCTGCAAGAACTCCGAGGCTCGTCCTTCACAAAGGACGCGAATACGGCGCTCCTGCAAGAAGCCGGCAACCCAGTCGCACAGTCTAGGAGGCAGACCAAAGGCTGGTAACTTGGAAAGAAGCGACTTGTGCCAAACTCTATCGAAAGCTTTGGCGATGTCAAGGCTAATTGCCAATGACTCGCCGTGCTTGTCCATAGCCTCACCCCAAATATGGTTAACATACGCCAGAAGATCGCCCGCTGACCGTTTCGGCCTGAAGCCATATTGCCGGTCATTAATTAGGGAGTGATCTTCAAGGTGACGCATGAGCTGTTTGTTAATAATGTGCTCGAACACCTTGCACAGCACTGAGGTGACGGCTATGGGTCGATAGTTGTTTGGGTCTGAGCGATCCCCCTTCTTGGGGATCGGCTGTACATTCGCCTCTTTCCAAGCCGAAGGCACTGTACCAGAGCTGTAGGACAGCCGGTACAGCCGCGCAAGCATTGGAGACAACTCCGCTGCACATTTTTGCAGAACCACCGCTGGAATACCGTCCGGACCACTGGCTTTCCGGACATCGAGTGACTGCAACACCGCTCGGATATCGCGTTGCCTGATACGAATATCAGGCATTGCATGGTCACTGACGGGCAGTGTCGGCGGCTCCATACCACAATCATCGACTCGGGAGTTGGCCGCAAAGAGATTAACCAGCAAATTTGCTTTCTCTTGCGGCTCATGGGCTAGAGATCCATCGGGATTGCGCAGCGGGGGCAGCGAAGGCTGGCAGAAGTTGGCTTGCACGGCTTTGGCCAGTCGCCAGTAGCCACGGCTGCCCGTGGGATGCTCTACTAGCTGATGTACGCAGACTGTTTATGATTAACAGCCTCCGCGCACTCGCGCCCGAACCAGGGGCGTGCCCTGCGGACACCGGCGACATCAGTGTAGGGGATATAATATTCCATGCCCAGACTGATCTCACCGGCGACAGCAATTGCGGCCTCAGATGGGTTCTTACCTCCAAAGCAGCGTTCAACCCACGGGATGGACGCAAAATAATCACGCAGTCCATCCCAGTCCGCTGACGAGTAGTGCCAGAGACGCCGCTTCCCCTGCACGGGACGTGGGGGCGCTAAAATGGGCACCTCGGAACGGACCAGACAATGGTCGGATTCACCTAAAGCGGCGCTCACCGAAACACTGTACTGGTCCGGGCGACTCGTCAGCAGACATTTTTAAATTTATTTACAGGTAAATCTCTAATTTCATTAGGGAGCTTGTTGAAAAAGCGTATACAGTTGCCCCGGAAAGAATTGATGTATCAATATATCGTCATTATCTTGTGTATTTTAGTCACATCAATCTTTCAAATCAAATTCAAAATCAAATCTTATAATGCTGAGTCTTTACTTAATCTAAATATTTTTTAAATCTCGTATAATAATAATATTTTTTTAAATAAATTCGAATCGCAAATTGGGCAGTGCCATCTCTATGTTATATCAGAAAACAGCAGTATACCTTTTCTCGTGAGACCAAAAATGTACATAGCTAGTAAAATGGGAGTTAAAATACACACTTATCTACTCACTCTTAGAGCGTTTTCACACTCATCTGATATCCGATATCCGACATCCGATATCAGAGGAAGTCAAATGTATGAGATAAGTATCTCTCTTTCACATTGTCCGGTCCGATATCGGAACACAAAGAAACTAAAACAGCGATTGCAAGCAATTTTCGACCTTAATGACATTTTCTGAGTTACATGTCTTTTCGCTTTAATTGATGACGCTGATCATGAATATTATAAGAAAAAAACTCGATACCATGTCATGTCAATAAGGTCGAAAATTGCTTGCACTTTTTCTTTTTTTTTACTCCTAGCATCCCTAACTCGTCTGTGCTATCGAGCAAATGGCCGTATTGGGCCAATTTTATCGGATAAATGTGAAAACAGCACAAGGTGTCGGCTATCGCATGTCGGCTATCGGCGTCCGACACCGATATCGGAAATCGGATATCGGGTGAATGTGAAAACGCTCTTAGGAATAAACATTAAATGTTCAATTTAGTTTTCATTACTAGTAGCAATAAAAACATCGTATCGTACACATAAAAAAATTACGTATATTTATATTAATTCCATATGTTATATTTTATTTTATTCTTTATTGTACATATAGTTGACATGTATACAATATAGTAATACTTAATGTACAAAGGCGAGCCTAACTCAAGGTTTTCTTTCTGCTCACCCGGGATTGTACAGAGGAATTGCCATAAAATGAAAGGCATTTTCATTCTTTTTTATAACATATTTTGTATATAAAAATAATAGTCATATTACCGCAATATATTCTATATAGCCTGAAGTTAGTAACGTGTTCGCCGTCGTACACATCCGTATGTCAGCGTATTAATAGTTTCCGTTTCCTGCTGTTCGCTATTGTGATTTGAACGCAATTTATATAGTTAAGGAGGTAAATTATTGGTTCTCGTTTTACCTGAGTGATATATTGAACTGGGGAATGCAAACGATAGTTTCATTATAGTTCTTGTTGTGCTACTTTATTTGATTATCTGTTTAGTTTCGTGCTATTCAAATCAGTAATGTGATAGTGGAATGATATATTCAGAATTTCCTTTCTTTTGATGTCGAGCAATTATTGGTATATGTTTTGGATTTCACGATAGTGTATGGTATGTTATCAGTTAGGTAATTTATGTTTGGAAAGTGCAGTGAAATGCAGTCCAACGGAAAGGATATTTGGCTAACGCGGAAATTGTCTTTAAGTAGTAGTTGTATTTACGATTTTATACTACAAAGGTAGCAAACAAATACGATCCACCAGCCGCTTTAGACAAGTGGCAAATCATTGGCCGGAGTTTGATGGAATAGAATCACGAATGTATAGGATTGGACATTGGACATGCGTTAACGACTGTCATATACGTCATATCCCATACATTCGTCATTGCCACCACAACAAATTGCCACTTGTCTAGAGGGGCAGATAGATATCGCTTATCGTGGCGTACTTTCTGGGTTAAGCAGGTTTGTTCGTGCTGGGAAGTTGGGTGTTACCACATGGTCAATCAAAATCCTATTCATAGTAAAAAAAAACATTTACGAAGGTAATGTAACATTTATGAATTTACAAAAGTCATGAGATAAATGTACATTTAGCATCACGTTTACAGTCAGCCAAAATAGAACAAGCAATAGCATAGAATAGCATAGAATTAAGGTTTGAGGCAATTTGTTTGCTAGCCTTAGGGAAATATTAATAGCAGTATGGGTGTATTTCGAGACCTTCGGGGCCCATTAAACATCAGGTGTGTAAGCTGTTACTCAGGTCCGGTCCTCGTCCTCGGCTTTCCTCTCAGGGTTGAACGTTCAGATGGCAGTCATTCCCATAAGAGCAGTATAAACCAGACCAAAAAGAGGAGAAGGAGTTATAGCGTAACAGTCGTCTCGTCCATAGAAGGTTTCACTGCAAAGGCGTGCCAATAGAAGTTTCACATCAAAAAACGTTCAAATTTATAAGTAGGCACCAAAGAAAACGGCACTTGTAAACGGTATTTTATTTTAATATTTTATAACTGCAATGAAACAAGCTATATAAAATATCAGTAGTCAATCAGGTTGAAAGACCCGCCAAGGGAAAGTAGGCAATCTTTTGGTTGTATCGCGCAAATTACCTCTCTTCTCGCCACGCCTTACATAATATTTAATGATGACTTTTTTTAGATACTGCTCATAACAAGTTTTTTTCACACAAGTCTGACCATATTCATAATAATTTTTCTATTTGCTCAAACCCGTATGTTCTCAGATAAATGTGTATTAATAATTCAAAGGAGAAACACGATTCCCATACAAACATGGACTTGACTTGACGATGATATAGAACTACAAATTGGATAGTAATTAGAGCACTTAGAAAGATCTCTAAAGCCTTATAATATAAGCCAAATCAGTTAAATTGTGCATCGTTTGCACTTTAAAACGACTTGTTGATTGCCTAGGTTCAAATAATCATAACAAAAATATGATAACGTTGTTCAAAGCTCAAAATGGAAAAGCTACCAATTTGATGATAACAAAAAATTATGTTTTAGAATATAAAAAATCAACTTGTATCATAGTTTAGTTGGGCTGTAGCAGACGTTGCTCCGTGTTGGTATTACAGAAACTTAACCTTATCTTTTGAATTATTACTTATAAACAAAAGATAGGGGAAGAATATTTGCCTCTGCTATGTATGTAAAGTCGATAAAGAATATAAGTATACTTACACCTTTTTAGATAAACTTGTCTGAAAATGGTCCTACTTATATCCTTTGTTTTGTATTACATTGTACAGTCATCATCTGAAATATCTTGACAACGAAGTCTCAAAAAGATTTTAAAACTCTCGTATTAAGAGCAAATCAAACTGTATTATTGATTTAAATTGTATTATTGTCCGAACTAAAGGTGTGTACCAATCATTCAACAGGAAGGGGGGAAAACCAAGGTCAATCAGGATCATTTTGACCAATTTATTCATCAAGATCGAGCTGTGGCTGAATGTACAAGGACTTCTTTCTTCTTCTAGGAGGGTTTTAGGTTCGAGGGTTCTGGGAATATTCCATTTTTAAGTGTACATATCGTTGCCACACAATACGTAGATATGTAGGTACGAGTTATTTATATATCGACCATCCATCACGGTTTTCTTGAGTATTCTTCAAGCGCAGGCTTCAAGTTTGTTAGTAACCGATATTCACCTATGCATTTTAAAGAGTCTGTAGAAGAGTTTATAAGGAATTAGTCATTGTTGCACTCTTAAACATAACCTTGTATATCCGCTTTAGGTTTGCATTGAGCATATTAATAAAAGCAAAGAGGTTGTTTTGATGTTCGTATCTAGAGCGCAGGTTATGTACAAGGCGGTCCAGTCAGCCGCCCACTGTGCGTAAGGGCGGTGTAATTGGACCAAGGCGAATTTTCATTGTTTTACATTTTCTTATCACGTCGGTATGTGGACGACTTGTTCAACATTTACTGGTTATTCTGATTTTATTTTTATGGTGAATAAAGATTTAAATCTTTTGAATTCCATTTTATAATTTATTTAAAAACAACTTATAAAATATAATTCTAAAATTGAATAAAAATTGACCTAATCAGTTCATAGCGTTAGAGAATTTAGAATTGGTAAATTTAGGTAAAAGTCTAAACTAGCACTGAATCAAACAAAGATTCAAATTTGTACCACTAGAGTGCATCTAATCGGTTTTCTAGTAACCAAAAGCTTAAAAATATTTCTCTGATATTGACTCCCATTACCAGGTGCTATCTAAGTAGTCAATTTTTAGTTTCGTGCAGCTGATCTCATGTACAGTCGACGAAATCGATAGTATCCCACCTTTATATACAACTTTATATGTGAAGGTGGGATACTATCCATTTTGTCGACTGTACATAGGAATGTAGCACTTCTTGTTTATCATATAAAATCGCGTTAATAGTAATAACAGATAACCTCGTTGGTAAGTACTGCACGATGCTCATAATATGGGTGCTTACTTACTATCTCTCAAGATCATCAAGCTAACAGCGAGTGCTAACATAAATCAATCGAGACCCACTATTCAGCCTAATTAATCGAATGCTATTAATATCGAGTGAGGAATATCGATGTCTATATAGTGCAGTCAAGGTCCCGAGACAACAGGACCTGGCAAGTCGTGAGTTCTATAAAAGTTTAAAATCCGTTCAGCGCTGGCAGCGGCCGTCGTGCCGACCTCGCCACAACCTCGCCAACACCGCATTCACTGCTCCTATTGGCGTGAATGCAGCAATCGCCTCCAAATATAGATTTTTTTATATTCCGTGTCACGATAGTTTCGGCACCACTTTTTTGGATATCGTATAGGTACAACGAAACGGGTCTTAAGTAGTGCAATGCGAATTTTAAATTACTACCCGATGGAACAAATGGCTTGATTTTATCAGTTAACCTAACGTTTTATTTTTAAATTTTGAATTTAAATTCAGAACTGTGTATAAAATTGTTCTCACTATGAAATATTGTGTTACGCATAAAACGGATGATGGAAAAATGTAATGGTGGATCTATGTAGGTTATCTGTGGAGTTGCTTGCAACTGTTGAAATATTTAACCGCATTCCGTGTTATCTAAACATTGCCTAAACAATACTTTAACTTGGGTTTGCTGGCCCACGGATCATCATTATACACTCCGTTTTTCAGATGTTGGTAACTTTGCATAACTTATCATTCGAATCCATAGATAATAGCAGTGTTATAATGACAGAGCTGCCAGATTGTCATTGTATAGTAGGTATACCTCGTCGTTAAAATATACTCTCCATTGTCTCTTTTGACAAAGGTATTTAAATATGTGAATTGCCTTGAAATTTGTTGTTATCAACACAATAATATCGAATTGTTTTATTTTAAATGAATAAAATCAAGAACTTGACTTAGCGACGTGATGATATCATTTCATTTTATGCATTTTGAAACCAATGTTGTAGATCGAACGTGATCGAAAGAGACTTCATCAAGAATGTTGTAAATTGTTTATGAATTCCAAATTCAAATTGTGTTTGCAGTAGTTCTTTTTACTAACGCCCTGAAAAGATTTTGCAGTATTAAAATGGCACAAACACGTTCAATGGGTAAATACCTACTATTATATGACTAGTTCTTTGGCCATCTTTCGTGGGTCATCGAAACTGTGAAACTATCTAACTGTTAAAATTTATAGTATGTTGACTTATATGAGGGGAAAAAGGTATTCGGAAAGGTTCTCCTTAATCAAAGTCAAATAAATATATTTCTCCTAAAATATTTACCTTGCACTAAAATAAATAACAGGCTCTTGCGGTTGGGTTGGCCCGCTTTGAGGAAAACACACAAATCGTTTTATTGTTTCTGCGCTTTGAGGAAAGTCCCTTGGCCTTAATTGGTTTTGTCCTGAAGAAAAAAAAAATAGAAAATCGGATAGTAAATGATTTCATTATTTTGCAAGCATGCAAACCTATACTGCCTTAGAGCGTTTTCACACTCATCCGATATCCGATATCCGATATCCGATATCCGATATCCGATATCGGTGTCGGACGCCGATAGCCGACATCCGATAACCGACACCTTGTGCTGTTTTCACATTTATTCGATAAAATCAGCCCGATACGGCCATTTGCTCGAAAGCACAGACTAGTTAGGGATGCTAGGAGACAAAAAAAAAAGAAAACACAATATAAAAATTTTTTCGACCTTATTGACATGACATGGTATCGAGTTTTTTTTGTTATATTCGTGATCAGCGTCATTAATTAACGCGAAAAGACATGTAACTCAGAAAATGTCCTTAAGGTCGAAAATTGCTTGCAGTCGCTGTTTTAGTCTTTTTGTGTTCCGATATCGAGCCAAAACACTGGTGTTTGCTCCGATAACCGATATCGGGCCGGACAATGTGAGAGATACATATCTCATACATTTGACTTCCTCCGATATTGGATGTCAGATATCGGATATCGGATATCGAATGAGTGTGAAAACGCTCTTATGCTTGCAGACGAGAGAAAGGAAAGTTAAAACGATAACTTACAATTTTTTCTCTCTCTAAGTTATCTCTTACTAAGAAGATAACAAACATGTGTTTGGCACGACTGTTGAGCTGATGAATAACGCTCGCCTCTGAGGGTGTATGGGGCACCACCAAGGTCTTTGGCGCCCATGTCAAGTTCACCTGCAAGGCGTTACATTACTTTATGATATCATATAACATGGAGTACACTATCACTTAAGCTCAAAGTTAAAGTAACACTTACCCCGTCTCTCTTTCTAACAATTGCTTACCTATAACGTCTGTCAAATATTATCTCTAATATTCGACCTAGTTGAAGAATATGACCTTCAAAGTTCGTCCATCGGAGCTGCTTTAATTCTTACAGTCAATACTTTGTATGACGAATGATTGACAGTGTGAATTTGTTTTTCATCTACCGCGTACACAAATTGAAGCCTTTGTTGTTAGGATGTGTACCTAATGTACATTTTCTTTCAAGTTGCTATAAGATAATGAGGCAGTTATTTAATAAACAATAAGACAGTTAAACGTTTTACTTTTAGTGATTGGTTGGTCATCGTTTTATATATGTCTTTGGCGCCCATGTCAAGTTCACCTGCAAGGCGTTACATTACTTTATGATATCATATAACATGGAGTACACTATCACTTAAGCTCAAAGTTAAAGTAACACTTACCCCGTCTCTCTTTCTAACAATTGCTTAGTTGGAGGTAGGACACGAGTGACACGACGGTATTTCCGTCCAATTGAGCAGTCCGACTGGGGAAGTACCTCCGCCCTACAGAATACCGCGGCCATAATAACCTCGTGTTGTGTTCCCAGCGGTGAGTAGGGTAGCTCACTAGAGAGTTTTTGTGCTGTCAGTGGGAATACTGCTTTATCTTTTAAGCTGACGGCACAGAAACTTTTGGTCCTCACAGGGTCGGCAGCGCGGGTATGACGCACCTGGTATTGCACACGTCCATAGGCCACGGTAACCACTTTCCATCAGGTGGGCCGTGTGTTAATCCGCCACCTAAGTGGTGTCAATTTTTTTTTTTAAAAGCACCGACAGAACATCAATGAAATCTCTCATATTTTAAACGCTAGTCTCGTCTTCATGTCGTAGGCTTACGTAATAATAATATACCTGTATGATAATTATTACAAACAAAGAGAAGAAATGTTGGTATGAGAATATTTGCAAGTGAAATATATGATAATAAAGCTATTATACACCTATCATAAAGTACTATGGCTACAAACTATTACGCAAAAATACTTTATGTAATAACATTTTATGTCATTTAATCATTATTGTTATGACTTCCGGCACCATAAATGCTGATACAATAAGTGTTTACAGTAGTATTTTCAATTCTGAACCTTCCTGTAAATAATAGTTCCCTGAAGTTTACGATAATGTTGATTATAATACCGCTATTTTGATTATTTTTTTTTTTTTTTTTTCTCCGTGCTCATCTGCGATCAGTACACTACCATAAGCAGATATGTTGTGTGGATTTGTCAGGTCGAGGGTATCCTCCAGCGAGGATATCCACTCATCATTTTCGTTTAGGTAGGTTATTCTACAATGTCCTTCCTTCTAAGGCGTTTTTGGTAGCTGCGCGTAATTAGACACGCTGCAAGTAAGTTTGGGTGATTTTCCAGTCGTTTTTTATATTTTCGTGCGGAAACCTCAATTTCTTCTTTCACGGTGGCCATTCTCAAGTGCTTGTGGATTTCGGCATTTGTGATGAACCAGGGGACTTGCGCTATTGTTCTGAGTATAGTATTCTGTGCCCTTTGCAAGATAGTTATGTTGGAGTCACTTGCGCTGCCCCACAGTTGTATACCATACATCCAGGTGGGCTTTAATATTGAGCTGTATATCAATAGCTTGTTATCTATCGATAATTTACTGTTCCGACCCATCATCCAATAGAGGTTTCGATGCCGTATGTTAAGCTCCTCTCTTTTGCTTTTAATGTGCTGATTCCATGTCAGACGTCTATCCAGGTGTAAACCCAGATACCTTACTGTGTCTTGGTGTGGTAGAGTACAGTTTTCAAGGTGCACAGGAGGGCAGTTTCCGCGTCGGAGGGTGAAGGTGACCTGTACTGACTTTGTTATACTTGCTCTAATCCTCCACTTAGTAAGCCATTTTACGATGGCGTCGAGTCCTTTTTGGAGTTGCTCTGTGGCTGCTTCAGGGTGCCGGTTACTCGCCATTATTGCGGTATCGTCGGCGTAAGTGGCAATCGTGACTCCCTCTGTCTGTGGCAGGTCAGAAGTATACAGGGTGTATAAAATAGGTCCCAACACTGATCCTTGAGGTACGCCTGCTTTAATTTGGTAGAATTTGGAAGTGGTTTCAGATTCTTTGACTTGGAATATTCTCTCGGAAAGATAAGATTTCAGAAGGATGTAGTAGCTGTGGGGGAGACATGCCCTTATCTTGTAGAGAATCCCATCATACCAGACCTTGTCAAAGGCCTGCTGTATGTCTAAGAATGCGGACGAGCAGTATTCCTTTTCCTCCAAAGACTTTCTTATCTTTTCAACTACTCTATGGACTTGTTCTATAGTGGAGTGTTGCTGCCTAAAGCCAAATTAATGGTTAGGAACAATGTTGTTTTTTTCCAATATTGGCATGATGCGGCGCAGGATCAATTTTTCACAGACCTTTGACAAAATGGGTAGTAGGCTGATCGGCCTGTATGAGGTGGTTTGGGTTACTGGTTTTCCTGCCTTGTGTATCATAAGGATTTGTGACACCCTCCAAAGATCCGGAAAATGTTGGGCTCTTAGTATACCATTGTAGAGCATTGTCAGGAAGTCCAGCGCCTTTCTTGGTAGTTCTTTCAAAATTTCTTTTGTAATGAGGTCATATCCTGGTGCTTTTTTATCTTTGAGGTCTATAATAGTCCTCCAAACCTCTTGTACCGTGACCGGAGTTGGTGGCAACGACATTTGTAAGGGCTGGGTAAGAGCAGATTCTACCTCTTTCACAGCATTAGTGTCACGGACGCTGTTTGGAGTGAAGACATTCGCTAGATGCTCTGCGAATAGGTCCACCTTTTCCTGTGGCGTGCGCGTCCAGCCACTGTTAGTTCGAAGAGGAGACTTGGCAACTTGTGGTCTGTCATACGACTTCGTGAATTTCCAGAGTGAGTAGTTGGTGGCTGCAGTGGGTGTCAGCGATGCTAGTTGAGTCTCAAGAGTCCGATTATGCCACGTCCTTAGCATTTCCCGCAAATATGACGCTTGCCTGTTGAAGTTAGACCTATCAGATGCGAGTCGGCTTCGTTGCCAAACGCGGCGCAGCCTACGTCTTTCTTGGATAGCTTCTTTTATTTCTAAGGGGTAGTTATGTATCCGTTCCTTATGGTTCAATATAGGCGTACTTCTCCAGCAAGCCTCCTGGATGAGATTTGTAAGATACTTGGTGGCACTCTCAATATCCGCAGGCGTTTTAAGAGCCACTTGTAGTTTTATGTTCTCTTCAATGAAATCTCTAAATGAGTACCAGTCTGTCTTTTTGTTGTACAGCCTATCTGGGATGTCGTATTCTATAATCTTCGAGCTAAGAGTGAACAATACTGGGTTGTGATCTGACGAGCCGTCACTACAGGGCTCACATTTGACATAGTGCGAGGAGAATCCCTTTATAACGAAAAAGTCAATCAGGTCGGGCACCTTCGAGTGGTCTGACGGCCAATGTGTGGGTTCATAAGTTGAAGCAGTAGTTAAATTGTTAGTATCCAAACTGAGTTTCAGCTGTCTACCTCTAGTATTGGTTAAACGAGATCCCCAGTGCGTGTTTTTAGAGTTCCAGTCTCCTCCTGCGACGAATCGATTCCCAAGTGTATGGAAGAACTCTATAAACATTTCCTCAGATACTTTATGTCTAGGTGGACAGTACACTGAAGAAACGTTGAATATGCCATTTTTGTCTTCGACTGCTATTGTAGTAGCCTGGATGTGACAGGTTCTATATTCTGGCATTAGATAGTGCTTCACTGATTTCTTGATGATGATTGCAGTACCAGCATGTCCGGTCCCATCCG
Organism: Eilema caniola; assembly: GCA_949126895.1. Lineage (NCBI taxonomy): Eukaryota > Metazoa > Arthropoda > Insecta > Lepidoptera > Erebidae > Eilema > Eilema caniola. Next base: position 7,210,174 of record OX421476.1, read on the forward strand.
GGTGTGTAGTGACATAGCACTCATAATTCTTGTACTTAATATTTGTGTTTAAAGTACCGTGTGCTTCAGTTACCAAAAGCAAGTCCAGATTTTTTTGAATCATGAACACTTCAGCATCATGTTTGTTAGGCGTCAGTCCGTTTATGTTCCATGTTGCCATGCGAATTGAAGTCATTTTGTTAATTTGTCGACAAGTTGTGTTATGAGTATCATCAGATTGCTCATTTGTTGTAGGATACTGTCAAACATTTGAGTGTGTTTCTCTAAAATTTGCGCCATTTCCAGTGGAGGCTGGGGATTTCTTACTTCTTGGTCTGATGCAACTTTGTTCTGTGTGGCGTCCGAGTACGTTTTCTTTTTAGATTCAGATTTTTTTTCAACTATTTTAGTAGCTATGCTTGGCACTGGTCTTTCCTCTGTGTGTTTATATGATAATATAGGAGCTTGAGGATTGGGCTTAGAGCGTCTCGACAGAATTTCCCTGTATACTTCACACCCCTTGTAGTTCGCAGGGTGTGGGCCGTTGCATAGTGCACATTGGGCAGGAGTAGTGCGGTCACGTTTTTGGCAATCTGATGTCTTATGTGATTGTCCACATTTGACGCATCGGTAAGGGCGCATACAATAGTTTTTTGAGTGCCCATATTGTTGGCATCGTTGGCATTGTACTATTGAGGTACGTTTCCTCGGATCTTCAATAATAACCGACTGATGATATATATATCTCAGTTCCTTAACGGCCTTGTTATTTGGTCCTGGTGCGAGGTTAACAAAAAACGTTGAAGTCGGTTTTTTGTCAGGTCCAAACTTTGCATTTATGATTTCTCCTGAGACCGTGTTTCCCGTTGTTTCGATATCTTCTTTGATCGCGGATAATGGTGTAGTTGGGTGGAGGTTACGTATCACCACTCTGAAGCACCTCTGGTCTTTTCGATTAAAGGTATGACCAATCAATCCACTTTCTCGAGCGACTTTAATTATTTGCTTATAAGCTTCAATATTTAGGCTACTTATTCTGAGTTGACTTCGGTTCACAATTTTTAAAGTAAACTGGTCCTTTTCTACCACACTTTTGAGTAGATCAGTAAGCTCATTAACATCTTCTACACCATATAGAACTATTGGTGGTGGTTTATTGGGGTGTTTATTTTTGGATACTTGATCTGTTTCAGTGAGATCTATTGTCAGACCTGTGAAGCTATTTGATGTTTTAATTTTCTCAGAAGTAGGGCTGTTTGAAATCTTTTTTCTCTTGGAATTTCTGCTCTCAGGGACTCTTTGCCATGGTGGAGGACAGGCTGGCCTAATCTCCGGTTGTGTATCAGAGGTTGAGGGTGAACAGCTATGTGCAGGACTTGGTCCAGTATATTGAGGACTTCCAGTAGTTGAAGATCTTGTAAACAGGCCTGGATGGAGAGCCTGCTGAACGAGCTTCTTGGTCTTGTATTGGGCTGCAGGAAGAGACTCCCCATGCGCGAGCAAAATTTTGTCCCCCCCAGATACGGTGGGACTGCCTGAGTTGCCCTGTGGGCTCTTCTCAGAGAAGGATTCTCCAGCTTGACTGGTACCTTCCTGGGGTAATTTGTTTTCTAATTCTGCTTTCATTTTGTTGTCGGTACACTTATCGGGTGTACGTCCTAGCCTTTGGTGAGCCAACACCAAGGTACAAGGCAGCACGTCTGGTTTGTGTTCGGAGTACCCTCTCCTAGACCAATAGCCAGCCAAAGCTAACGAGGTTGGTCTCCCCGTATTACCATCGGAACTGCGACAATTCTTGCTTCAAATAGCCGTTTAAGCATTGTACGCATAAGTCATTTAGCTTATCAGGTCTTGCTATCATTTGTGCGCATCTTTTCCGGTTTTTATTTATTTTTATTATTATTTTTCTCTTCGGGGTTGATTTCCCCTGGCCAGGATATTCGGTTAGGTGTCATTTTGCAGGCCCGATCCGTCAAGGGACCGAGGCAAACCAGCACCACGGAGTCGTCAGTCTCCATGGAGATAACCAGACCCGGCCCCCCAACGGAGCGGGCACTGCAGATGACACAAGGCGCCGAAGACTCGCCTTTGCACGTCATACTTAGCTGTTGTGGCCACGAGGTAGGTAGAAGAGTGCGAGCTCGATATTGGCCACAACAGTGCCCGGGGAGGACGACCTACATAGTTGGAGTATGCAGGCCCATCACTAGTCTGCGTCGGCACACTAGTGATGGCGTGGACGTGTATGACGTACTTGTCGGTGCGTGCTTGATAGCCTAGCTTCGCACTACTAGGCATACACAACTGGCATAACTTAGCATTTTGTAGGGGCGAGTTCCCTGGCGAAAGAACCCGTCCCACTAAGACCTACACCGACCCCCCCCCAAATTATTTGATTATAATAATAATTAATTAGCATTTTAGTCGTCTGTTTATAACTTTTGACTTGCAAACGTTATTAATTTTGCTTACTATGGAAGTCAATTTAAAATAGTTGATACAGCCAATTTAGAATATATATATTTTTGTATTGCAGTCACTTATCTATTATTTGCATCCAATATTTGAATTGATCCTGTAGGGTCGGTTAGCTGAAGGATCAATTCTTAAAAGCAAGGATGTATCCACTACACACTCTTTCGTTGTTCTTGGATGCCCAAGAACTATGAGATAATATGATTTGCATGTAGATTTTTAGTGTCGAACGTCTTTCATGCAAACGGCCGTACTATGTTTAATCTTTCGCTAATAAACTGATAACGTATTTAAAATAAAAATAAGATAAGAATTCTAGTCATATAACTTTTAATGGAGACCGGAATTCATTCAACGAGACATTTCCTCCGTGGATGTAAATTGAATACGACGGATAATAAATAGCTGTTTATTTAGTTGACGTGTTTAAATGGTCTGCTATCCTAGTACTTGAATCGGTAATATAAATAATTCAGATATAAGAGCACGCTCTCCCTTTACTTGGACCAGTTATATTTATTACTACAAGAATTATGTACTATTATCGTGATTTACTATAATAAACGTAAATATAATTTATAATTAATATTCTCGTGTTAGTCTAATATCGTATAAGTTTTACTGTTTCATAATAGGCGTTATGGAACATGAGCAGAAAATGACTTTTCTACCGGTATGGTTCAAAGTTCATAACGACTACTGTTCTTATTAAATTCAATGCCTTCTTTTTTACTGCTTTCCAGCTACAATTTGAGCTTTAATTGGTTATAGTAAGATCTATTGTTCTTATTTTAAAAACTACGTGGTCTTCACCAATTTCGTTCTGAACTAACGGAGCTTGTGAAAGGGAACAATTGAATTATTAGTTCTCAGTCAGTGCAGTAACTCAATCAAGTTGATTTCTGCTGTTAAATAACGTAGGTGCCTTCTGAGTAGGTCTAGGTATGTAAAATTCACACGATCAATCACTTTCTTGATTTTCACTTGTCAGACTTGCGCAGTATTTTCTATTACTATTGTTCATTTATTGTATCATTAATAGATCTGAGAATGTTTAATTTGTGATTTAATGACTATGATTTAAGAGAGAACCCACGCAGAAGTTTCAATCAGTGCTTGAATTTGGTCTCACTCAAGATTTGGAAATTGGTACCAAATTTCGATACCCGATAATCCAAATTTAAAAATATATAAGTTCTCGTAATGGCTTAAGTTCAAATCATCAGTATTAAGGTATAAAACATTACAAAGGAAATCACATCATAATCGTAGAATCGTTATGGTTTAAATCTAGAATGACCTGAATTTCTTTATTAAATATTGCAAAAATTGCCGCACCTTAATCACTTTAACATTTCCAAAAGGAAGTTTCATCAAATAATATGTTGTTAATATATGGAAGTTTATAGCGTCCGTTTTTATTAACCTTGTCTTTACTTCCTGGACTAAGTTTTGACGTTTGCCACCAATTAAAATTTGCTACTACACTACAGCTTAATAACCAGTTTTTATATCTTTTAGGCATCTTTGAAATAGTTTTGATGTCATTTACCTATCGGAGTCGTGTAATTGTAGGCTCTTATGCTAGTCTATTTGTATGAAATTTGCATCGGTGGTAAATTGACATTATCCATTTCTATTTTTCAATTACGGCGTTCTAACATTTTATGTTTTTCCTGAGTTCATAAACTATCTATGTGATAAAAACATATTTTTTCTATTTGTTACAAGAAAGAAGGACTAACAAAAAAACTTTCATATTTGAATATTAATAGCATTTAAAAAAAATATTAATTACTAATATTGGATTCGAAAAAATCATAAAACTGTATACATTTCCATTCAAACTGAATCGAAAGATTTTTGTTTGATTAATTTCACTGTGCACTTTTTTATGGCTCTGGTTGTCCTTTTATTGCATGTTCAGCTTGCACAAGTGAAATAAATTTCCTGATAATAATTACTTTACATTTCAAAAACAGTACTTGGTTCTTACAGACCGAAGGTACAGATACCAGCAAATCTTAAACGATAGTTGGTAAGTTTGCACAATTGTGCACTATTCGGACCAACCAAAAAAACCAAGCCCAAACCAACCAACCATAGTCCGTTGACTCTACATACGTTTCTACATCAACTGTCACGATTTTGGTGGGTTACCCATTTTAGGCACTTAAACTGACGAATGTTTGGTATGGTCTGAGCTCAGGTCATTTACAACACCAAAATAAGTAATGCGCCTACCTTAGACTGCTAGCTTTTTATCTTAGTGATAGCATAGGTCATCTGAACCTTATAAGACCATTTGTATTCTGTCCTGTTTACATGCATTTTATACAAAAATGTTTGGCAACTCCTTTCTTAAGATTATTTATTTATGCTATAATACGCCATCATGGCGCACCAAATTGACCTTTGTCGCAGGCTTCAGTGACGTCATTAAGGTTAACGGAATCAGGCTTACTCTGTGTTCACAATGTTTAATAATAACAGTGAGTCATTTGGTTTTGAAGGAACACTTACTTTCAATATTTTAGTAGTTGTGTACGCGCTTCTTCGCGTGATCCCACTTCTGATGCTTTGAAGATCTATATTGGCTTTTGCTACAATATTTGAAAAAGTTAGTTTATTGTTCAAAAGTTAGTCTTGTTTGACCAGGCCTGTATGAAAATGCCAAAATAAGCCGTTTTCAGTCTCGTGCCACTGAAAACAAAATGATTATGTATGAGTAATGTAATTGCTGACTGCGTAATTTTAATTACATACAAATATACAACTCGAATATATTAATTTTTATATTCTTTGTAATGTTGTTCATTACGTAAGGGAATTATATTTTATGAATATTCACTTCAGTGATATTTCTATTGTCTACACATATATTTAACTATTGGTTATAGGGGTAACTTGTTAACAATAATAAACCAAAGGCTCTTGTAATTAGAATTTTTTGAATTGTAAGTGCACTAGCAGACATTATTTAATGTAGTGAAATGTATAAAAATAAAAAGGAAATAGATCGATAGATAAGTGTTATGGAATATGTAATGAAGGAAAAGATTTAGTAACCACGAATAAATTACTTTTTTTCTTTTAAAATCTACATTTTTGCATTACGAAATAATTCCGGCTTGTGTCTTATCAAAAATGTCAGTTATGGACTCAATAATATATAAGAACGTGGGTCAAACATCAATAGTTTACGTGCTATCATTGAAGCTGCTTCAGATTCTCGCTGTCAATTTCTTATCTAACACGTACTTAAGTGTAAGTATTTTTATAATCTACAGCGTACACAAATTAAAGCCTTTGTTGTTTCATATCACGTACATGTTCTCTCAAGTTGCTACAGAAAATGAGGCAGTTATTTAATAAATCAACCAAAAGAACCAAGCTCAAACCAAGCAACTATAACGTCTGTCAAATATTATCTCTAATATTCAACCTAGTTGAAGAATATGACCTTCAAAGTGCGTCCATCGGAGCTGCTTTAATTCTTACAGTCAATACTTTGAATGACGAATGATTGACAGTGTGAATTTGTTTTTCATCTACCGCGTACACAAATTGAAGCCTTTGTTGTTAGGATGTGTAATGTACATTTTCTTTCAAGTTGCCATAAGATAATGAGGCAACAATAAAACAGTAAAACGTTTTACTTTTGGTGATTGGTTGGTCATCGTTTTATATATGTTATTACGTGAATAACCTTTCACAAGAACTCCTTGTAAATTGATAATGTAGGCTAGCAGTGCGCGAGCTTCTCAAATTGCACAAAATGTTAATGTATTGCACATTTATGTTGTTGTATAATACTGATGTTTATGTTGGTAGGCACTACAATTTTACAATTTGCATATATATTTCCAAAGTTTATAATGAGGTATTTTACAATGATTTTATGTAAAGTGACAATTATTTCCTTTCCCTAAGAAATATCTTCATAGATTGTTTCAAGGTCTTAATATTTTTAATGGTTAAAATAACTTAACAAATGTATGTGCAAAACATGTTGTAATATTATATTATCTAAGTAGGTTTATTTTAGTTCATAGTATTGTCAACCTCTTTTCTCTAAACGCATTTATACTTTTAAATTTAAATTTGTACTGACAGCGCTGCGGTTCCTAACAAGCTTTGGGAAAATCGAGTGCGCCGAGATTCGAGCCCCGGTTTGGATCGTGAAAATATCTCTTAAATCTGATTACTGAAGTTCATCTTAATCTTTCAGAAGCCACTGCCTTAATCTGATTACTGAAGTTCATCTTAATCTTTCAGAAGCCACTGCCTTTTAAATGAATATTCAATCATAAGGATTGACCAAGTCTCGTGCCTCTGGTGGAGGCCACTTTGAAAATCTTCTGTTCCATCAAGCTTTTGATGGAATGCAGCTGCGCCTTGTAGTCTCGCCGTGGACGTATTTTCTCATCGAGTGCCTGTGCAAGCCTGGCCCATAACAGCACTGAATCTTATATGGAAAATTGAAGAGAAGACTCGGAAGACTATAGTGTAGTTTTATTGACTCTTAAGTGTTTTTCTTGTGAACTGTGTATCTTATTCTTGTGAACAATACAAAGTGCCATTTCCCTGTTCACGTCTTATTATTCCCTTCTTCCTCTAACAATCTGACGTACACTGGCCCTCCTCGAGGACCAGCTGTTACGTTACAATGTCCACAATAGAAGCATGTCAGGTAAGCCAATATACTTGGAATTCTTCTTTCTCTGACATAGCGTTAATACCTACTGTTTATCCCGTGGGATCTCCTACGGGATAGCGGTAGACAACGGGTCTTCTATTATGTGGAACATGAAAAACATAAGTGGAGAAGTACATACACCAGCTTAGTCCTAAACTTTATATAAAAACTATAAACAAATCGTGGAAAATTGTCATCTGTAGATTTTCTATTGATTTGTTTCAATGTAAATGTCGTTTGTTGTTTAGATAGATAGATAATTATTTATTGTACACTAATAGATTTACAGTAAGACAAGTAGGTAGAATTTATACAGTTTAATGTATAAATGGCAGCCTTATCGCTGGAAGCGTTTTTTTTTTTCAGGCAAACTTGGGATGGACACTATAGACAGTTGTTTTTTCGATTTCAGCAACTGCATACATCTGTATTGCCTTCAATTTGGGAACATTTCAGATTATTATATATGGATTGTAAATTTATTGAGTGGTTGAAAAAAAATAATTGTAAATACATATATTATATGCCGTGCAAAATATTGTATGTGTAGTAGTGTATGATTGGGAAGCTTATAATCATTTACTTAACGTCGTACGGATTGTTACATTGGAAATCCACAACATTGTATTTAATCCTTTGAGGTTCGTGCCAAAACCAGCTTGCGGTTAGTTCGTCAACATAATTCCATATTAATGCAAGTAAATGGCAACCCAGACAGCACCAAGATAGGATCGTGACTAAATGAAGGTGATGCAATAACAATATTTTATTATTTTTCTCCTGTTATTGCTCGTTTTGTAATAAAAAGTTGTGTTATGACGACAATCAAAAATATTGGGCAAGTAACAAGTTATGTTGAACGGTGTTTCGTAAGAATGGGATAAAGTGGAATTGTATGAAGAAACAATATCGGTTTTTGCAAGTACTCTTTTAACCGACTTCGGAGAGAAAAAGAAGAGAAATGTGTTTGACTTGTATGTGCTTCTATTTCGAGCTTGGATAATAAAATAAAAAAAGGTGTATGTTAACTAGTCTAAAAGTGTTTTCAAAGTGCTACGAAAGTGGGTGGCGTTTATGACAGGATTGCATAGGGTTAAGTTCAAACCGTGCAATGCACAATTTGCGTGCCAATTTCTAAAATTCAACTAGATATATTTAGGTATAAATTCTATGCCACATCAGAAGAGAGTGAGCAACAAATTATTACCCACAAATGCGTTTTAGGTCAACTGTAACTATTTGAAAATACTGACTTTCTTTGTATACGACTTAAATATTTTGACATCTGGATGGAAAAGTTCAATATAAAGTTCCATGCAATAACCATGATTAATGGAGCTCGCATTCCTCCGCCTACTAGCGGTAAACAGCCTAACAACAGCTTAAAAGAACTCGTCGTACAACCAAACAATGGTGTTTCAAGTCTGTCGTTGCCGAATTTCAATTCACAATTTCGAAAGTGACCGTAATTTGTATGGAAATTGTACTCGGCTTACGTGATGTCCCAAAGACCTTGTTACAACTATAAACATTTGTGTTCATAGTGCAGACAATCCCAAAATATCTTAGCGAAAACTTTAAAACAGGAGCTCCTTGGTTAATTGATTATTACCGGCAATTTTGTATGTAATGAATTAAACTCGCGTGTGAATATTTACCTACTTTCTCCTAATAGATTTGGCCTGTCATGCTGTGTAGTGTGAACTTTATATAGGAACAAATGAGATGCCTCAATGAACCCACCTTTTCAATCATTATCGTTTGGTTGAATGTAGGCGCTTCTACAACCGCACGTTTTGGCAATCTGATTATTTGAAAATCAGACCAACTGTTTTCTTTTTTGCACTAAACTGCTGCGGATAGCTTGAAATGCTTGAGGTAAATGTAACTGACATTTTTTATTATGTCATTATTAAATAGACTATTATGCATAGGTCTAATTTGGTTACGTAAAGTTAGTACCAATATTACCAACAATACTACAAAAGGCAAAAAATGAATGAAGTAATGAATAACCCTAGTCTCCAAGTATACCTGAATCTTGCCGAAATATTCACAAGCCCTGAGCGTTACAGCTTACTTTTTAATTAAAAGCGGTATTCGAGATAACGGTGAAAGACTCTGGTTTTAATATCACTAACAAAAATGAGATTTAAAAAGAAGGAGAGAAAGACATTCAACATCATACGATGTAAAATTTAGTTACAAATAATATAAGTTCCGTAGTACTCAAATCCTATAAAATGTTGGTCATCAAACCAACAGTGACTGCAAATGTAAGTCAAGGCAATGATCACGAATGTGCGCTTAATGTATGCAGTTGTAAGTCAAAGTAGTACATACACGTTTGTCACCACATAATGCTTTTTAAGTGCCACTTCGAAAGTAAAAGCAACAATTTGCTCACTGTCTCCATTTCAATGCATTACTGTATGATTTAGGTGATTGCTGGGTATAATGAAGAACACAATGGAATGTACATAATTTCTAATTAATACATCTTATATTAGTAGGTACTGTATGAAATACACTAGTTTAGATTATTAAAATAATATTATCAGTTTATTACCGTATGCTGTTGCACTTTAGATATTCGAGAGGCGATTTGCAAGTCTAGCATCTAGGATATTACAGATGCCTTAGATGTAAGACTTGCGATCGGTAGTTTATATAGTCATATTGGTAAAATTTTGACAACAGAATGATCTTAATCTACGTAATATATGTCTTAAAATGTGTTCAAATGATTCAATTTAATTCTGACGAACGCTTATTCAGTGCTGCACGCTTTGTCAACTTGATATACTTTTTCTTGATTCAGAATTGCATTTTTGGACATGCCCTGACCTAGTAAGGACGAAATAAGAACAACTGGTTTGTATACAAGTTAACCAAAACGGCAACTTTAAGTACACTGGTTCTAAGGAGCCGGGTCTAAATTACTTTTGCCAGAACACAACCACGAAGGTTAACTGCCATGTTAACTTTTATATCTCTTAAACCTTCTAACTTGATTTATCTGACACGGGAAGCGTAATATCTCTGAGCTCGTACCACTCGCTCCCGTGATTAGTAAAAACCCTCCTTCAGAATAATAATAAGTTCTTCAAAACTAGTTTTGACTAAAGTGTAAATAAGTTAGAGACAAAACACAACACTGTGTTTTGTCTCTAACTTATGTACACTGTAAGTTAGTAAGTGGGTTGAAATAACCTACAATAAACACCAACTAGTGCCAGAGCTTTAGAATTGAGCCTATTATTAAAGTTTTTATTACGATCACTTTCATTTTCCATAATGCCAGGTTGCTATTTAAAGTATCACTGGTAGCCTCTCATCTAAAAACAGCAATTTGACTTGATTGAACTTCAAACATTATTAAACGGTTAGCCTAGAAATAATGTCATTAATAAAATGAATTGATGACCATCTTAATTCGAAAGTATTATGGTTCTTAAATGCAAACGATAATAAGTCATCTTCAGTAATAATAGGTAGAAGTTTTCAAGTCTACTTTCAATAGTTTCGTATTTAGACCGTTAATATATGATATAAAAATGAATCGCTGAATGTGTTGCTAAGCGCAAATCTCGAGAAAAGCTGCATCTATTTCGCTAATTCTTTTTTAGAATATTCCTTGCATTACGAGGCTGGTTTAACATAGAGATAAAATAAAAAAAATGCCTGAAAATGTCTATAAACAACACTTTTCTATACTTACTCCCATACAAAAGATTCGTAATAATACTTAAAAGTCAATTTGGACATTAATACCATGTCATAAAGTTCAAGTGTAAGTGGAGAGGTCCCGGGAAGGCAAAACAATTGAGGGGCAATTGAGGGCACACAATATTGAAATAATGTCAAAAAAGTCAAGAGATTAATAATAACTGATAAACAAACAGATTACGGCAATGTTTATTAATGATTTTTCACGAGAAACCATTGTGAATATTAAGTATTACAATAAAAAAATCGTATACCAAACTAATTACCCATGCAAATATAAAAAATCAAGAGAAATTAAAAAATAACTAAATAACTAAATTTAACATCAGAGTTGTTTCATAATTGCATCAATTTAATAATGTACGTGATACCTGAGTTAAATGTTAGCTGATTAATTTTAAATATACGATTCATACAAATTCTTTAGCAAAAGAATATTTATTAAATTGTAAAATGTAATGAAATTAAAACTCAAGGTATACGGTTAATTTCCCTAACGTTTATACAATTATAATATTGAAACGTAGTAAGTACGGTAATAACTATGAATATAATAGATACATAATATACATAAATCAAACAATATTACAAAAATATGTAGTTTCAACATATTATAATGTACTTAATTTCAAATTAATATCCATAAATTTGCCGGATATTTCTGAAACACGCGACTGACGAGATAATTACATTCATAATCTGTGAAGAAAACGCATTTTTCCACATCCTTCGTTTTTATTTTGTATTCAGAAAATTGACAGAGTATCACAATAATTATGTTAATGGAGTTAATCTCCCACTCTTAATGAACTCGAAAATATTACATTAATGTTAAATTACTTTATTATAGTATATTATAATCAGTGAGATAATGATTAGATCATTCCCAACCATTGTAATGAATCATAATTATTTCCCAAGCTTTTCCATTCTTGTTATTTTAGTAACTAAATTTGAAACCATAGTGTTAATATACAGTGAATTTAAAAAAATACAATAATTTTCATCATTATGGAGCTTACGATTATTAATAAATTTACATTGGTGATGCAGCGGTAGATAGCGAGTTTTAAACATTTGCATTTAAATTTTTGACGCCAGAGCGAATTCCATAATCTATTCTGTTGACTTTCTATAATATATCTAACTATGTAATCCTACTAATATAATAAATTTTATAATTGGTGATATGGATATGTGTTACTCTTTCTGTTGGATGATTGAGGAGGTAGGACACGACTGTAGGTATTTCAGTTCAATTGAGCAGTTCGACTAGGGAAATAGCTCCGCCCTACAGAATACCGCGGCCATAATAACCTTGTGTTGTGTTCCCGGCGGTGAGTAGGGTAGAAAGAGCTCACTGGAGAGTTTTTGTGCTGTCACTGGGAAGACCAAACGCTATTCCTGCTTTGTCTTCTACGCTACAGGGTCGGCAGCTCGATTGTAACTTCCCTGATGTTGCACACGTCCATAGGTCATGGTAACCACTTTCCATTAGGTGAACAGTGTACTTGTCTGCAACCTCAATGATTTAAAAATAATAATCTGGCAGGTAGATAAATTACAGTTTGAAATAGTATTTAGGCTACTTTTTTTATCCTAAAATAGGTTACTTTAAGTTGCAGGAACGAAATCAGTAGGTACTTCCTTTTATCGAGACCTGAGTATGTCAACGATTCGGTATGAGAAAATACAACGAATTGCGATTAGCACATTAATCGCAATTTAATTAAGTAATGCATTATATTACTTGAAGCTAGTCGCAGGAGAGATATGAAACTCGCTAAAATGTTAGATTTAAGTTCAATCTATCATTATAGACAGTTTAAGACGGTTACTCCGAATTTAAATTTTCTAACAGGATTGAAAACAACGAACTTAAGGAAATTGTAAACCATTCATTTATTGATGCAGTATCAAAGTTCTGAATTACTTAACCTTGAAGCTATAAACGTCTAACCACCAGCTATCTGTCTATAAAACCAAGTCAAGTTATTCCACGACGAGTTTTACGTCTATCAAGACGTAACATAACTCTCTACGAAGGAAAGCTATCAAACTAATGTTAACGCTAGTTCCACACCCATCCATTTCACTTTGACCACAAACAGCTGTGATATATGTTTAACTAAATTACGTAAACGAATAGGTCACATACAATTTAGTTTTGAGATAGCTAAATCATATATTGCGACTTGTATATAATTGTTAGTAATCGCCAAAACATGTATCGTAGAAAGTTATAGGGTGTTCAAGTATAACTTACGCGTTTGTCTGCTTTTACTATGTCGTAACTGTCGCATAGATATCACGATATACGATTTATATTGACTCAACTTCAGTGAATGAACGTCAATGGTTGCGTAAATTCTTGGTCGCTTAGTTATTTATAGCTCTCGCTTGCTAGTGTCGATATAGGGCGAAAACGCATTGAATATAATAGATTCGCATTAAACTGGGTAGAATTGAAATTCAAAACAGGAGAAATAAAGTAGTCGAATTGGTTTATGATATTCAGTCACCAGGCAGGCTGCTGTTGAAGACACGTGTTTCCCTCTTCCTAGAGTCCCGGGTCCTTTAAGCGGGGCGTGAAAAAGCATCTGATGAGGCCGTCAAGCTGAGTGCCACCATTGTTAACATGGCACGTGTATATAATGGTGGCCCTCTTTCTTGAGACTTTACCTTCAGCTATCAGGCGAGGTAAAGTCAGATTGACGTGTCCTATTCATAAAAAAAAAAATAAAAAAAAGGGTTCTGTAGTAACAACCAGAGTCCAGAAAGGGTAAATAAAAGGGTCCCTAAGCGTCTGGCTCCACGCAATATAAAATGCGTCAATAAGTATGAAACTTGACAGTTTTGTTAGTTCAGGAGTAAACGACAACACAGTCTAAATTGTACGAAACTAATCAAACTCCGTGGCTTGTCATTCAATTCTACTTCTAGATTAATATTCCATGTGATTTAAACTGGCGTAGTAGATTGAATACATCCATTACCAGCCTTACGGGCATGTATAGAAATGGATAACAGGCACGCCAAAAGTGTATTGTCCCAACAAAACACTTGTGTAACTATTAGATTGATAGAATATGAACAGGTGGTATACAAATACTACGCTTATTGCTTTTAAAATTAGTGTTAGCATAGAATATATAAAATGTTTAACATGTCCTGTCTATCGGGCTATCATTGAGAATTTAAATATCTAAGAATTAAGTAAGAATCGACGTGTTTTACTGTACCGCGTAATATTACTCTTTTGTATATTGAAATGTGTGTGTTTATTTTATACTAGTGCACGTGCACGATGTTAACAAGACCATAAGACGCCACATCATCATTCGAATACAAAACTCAGTTACAGAGCCTTGTCAGAACAGTAAATGTAGAGTACTTTTGACTTGCTCTTTTATGTTTCAATATACGAGTATACGAGTGTAACCACAAAAACTGCATTCTATGCTGCGAAGGTAAAAATAAGTTGGATGTCTGCAGCTACCAGAGCATGTAAACTCTCATAACATTACACTTGTCAGTGGCGTGTCTATTTGTTGAAACTCGATGAAATTTATGAAATTTTCTCGATAGCGTAACGCATCGATTAGAGAATAATTATGTCGGCTCGGAAATCTTGTAGAATTTGATGTCTTTATATGCAAAAAAGGAAAAGACATATCTAATTGAGCCCGCTTGAAACGCCTGGTTGAAACGAAGAGTTATGTGATCTTAGAGAGGTAATGAAATGGTGGTGAAAATTCCAATACCAATGTAGTATATAAATATATATGTTAGAGGATACTCTACGACAATTTATATAGGCGTATACCTACTAAATAAGCAAAGAAAACATTAATCTCGATGAAGTCGTTTAGGAAGAGCGCGACCACAAACAGCCTGACATGAGAATTTCATACGTTGAATTTAATAACTCTATTTGATAAAATTAGTCTCAAACTTATGGTTGAGTAGAGAGAATGATTGGAGCAATTGAGCACCGTCCATATATCATTATATTGGTTGATAGTAAGTTCTATCATACACTATCGAATATCGGTCGTGTAGTTTTACTTCATTCGATGTTGAACTCGTTGTGGTTCAAACATGCTTAAAAGAAAGAACATTACCCAAAGACTTGACAAACTGCTTACCTAGCTGCAACTATAGAACAAACATCTATAAAGGAGAAATTCTTACGAGACGAAACACAACCAATGACAAACATTTGTCCATTTGCAAATACGCATATACACTTAACAGTATTCACCTACATACAAGAAACGCGATGTGTGCGAGAGAACATCGCGTGTGTATCACAGATTTCTTTGAACATTCAAGGAGAGACATTCGCAACCGCCGCTCCACCGATGTAGGAAACCGATGCCCATTGAATATGTTCATCTTACTTATATGGCCGTCATCAGGTGCTAGTTATTCACTTAACGGGGATCTAGTTATTTTAATGTGTTTGGGAAACACTGGACAGTGTAACTAACTCAAGCAAATGAAGTTTCCTTCTAACGCTGACAGAAAAGGTAAAATGCAATGCAAATAAAATGGTTTACTTTACTTACAAACTTGTTCTGGTAATGATTACAGGTTTCGGAAACTTAAAATGTTATTGCCTTCTCCAATCATAACTAAAAAGCTGCCATGAACACTCTTGGTGTTAGTTAATTAACTCATAATGGTCCTACCACCCATGGGAACAACGAACAGCAGAGACATTATTAACAGTCGTTGTTTGTATTGCGCAAGCGATAATCGCCATGACACAATTTCAGATTGTTATCACCATTACACCACTGTATTCTGAACTTCGCAAATGATAGTTTCGCAAACATGTGTTCTAAGTTTCAATAGCTCCAGTTATACTGGTAACCCTTTTCGTGTTGTGAGGTATACTTCACTTTTACAGCTAACTTTATGGTGTTACTTGTAATAGATGTAATTTAGTTGTGAGGAGACACTGTGTCAGAGTGAGCCGTTAAACTAGAATTTTAATTTGTTTAAATAATGGTTTTCTTACTGCTATCATAATAATATCAACATTTAACGCGAATGAGAAGTGTGATACTAATTTATTTAAAGAGGTTAATTACGAGATTTTAATATTGAGGCTGAATGGCAGATTGAGGAAATTCAGTCTATATACAATGTAAAATAGCAGAATTATAATCCACCCAAGTTAAAAGCGGTAAGCTTATAAGTACTCTGATGATGAGATTCTCAATAGGATCTACTGTTGCAAGAATGTACGCAACAAGAAATTAGCCAATATGAAGACTGGTGTTGTGTACGAGAAAATACCAATTATAGTTCAAGAAAAACCGGTACTATAGATAACATTGTTACTAAGTTAAAATTCAAGTTTTGAGAGTCTAAAATGTTTAAACATTATTTACCATACCTTAAGAAAATTAGAGTTTCTGTACAGATAGGCTTCACAAATGAGTGTGATACTTGCTCAGGAACGGTTTTTTTATTTTCATCTGGCAGTATTCTCTGACGGAGGATTCTTAATAAATCTAGAATAAAAAAAAATCTATAGATAAAATAAATAATATTGCAGAATGTATCGTAATCATTCGAAAGATATATAGCCATAGAGTTCACAGGTCGGGCAGATGTTCTTGAACTAATTAAGTAACAATAGACATGCAAATCAGATTCCGTTTTTTATCGGCAGTTGTGCAAATTTTAACAAAATCGCTCAAAAGTTTGCAACATAGATCTCAATATACCTATTGACAATAAGATGTTGCAAGTTATTACAAAATGTCCATAAGAATAAAATACAGGTTTAACACATGCCATCATACAAGGAAATATAGAAAATAGATATTGTTATTTATTAGTTATTGAGTCACGATTTGAGTTGTGATTATGACGATTCAATATAAAGTTCCTTGATAAATATCAATTTGGACTTAACGGTAACTGTTAAATGGCCAACTCTTAATATTAAAATAATTT
Source organism: Eilema caniola (assembly GCA_949126895.1). Lineage (NCBI taxonomy): Eukaryota > Metazoa > Arthropoda > Insecta > Lepidoptera > Erebidae > Eilema > Eilema caniola. Next base: position 7,227,029 of record OX421476.1, read on the forward strand.
GTGATGCTACGCGCATTGCAGTTCAGGTAAATATTTTAGCAGTAGTACCTAATGAATAGTGATTGATTGGGTGAATGGTTAAGACAAGAATTACTGAGGAAATGACATTGCTAAGAAATAAATAACTGAGATGACATGTGAAAAAGAAGTCATTGTGACAAGGGCGGGTAGTTGATGAATGCCTTGCAAACAGTAATTTCATTTTTTTGTAGTTTATTTTATAGGTCATCAATAAAAGCATTATTAATTATAAAAAAAATAGTATTTAAAATAGTACCTGCTCATTAAAATAATAAATACAGGTACAATAGTATCAACTATAAAACGAAATTATTTAGAAAAAAAAGAAAAGCGTCGCAGTCACTGACAATAAATACAAAGAAAACAAAGACACGGACGTTTTTAACGCAAACAAATTGATGCTTAATTAATAAAGCCATAAAGTCCATTAATAACGAAGCTAAAAGAGAAACTGTAGTAAAAAATATCGAGGTCTACCCGTGATGGAATCTAGACTTACTTGGCCGTTCATTCAGTTGTGACAGATTATACCGTTACCTCTTCATCTATTTATTGATTCTGTGTATTGATGGACGGACAAAATGTTGAGTGTCATAGTTAGGCGAGAAATTTCAATTGTATTGTTTTGTTGAACAGTCAAAAATAAGAAAGTGTTACAGAATTTTACAACTCGACCATTGAGGATCTAAAAGTAATATCTGAATAGATATTAATATTAGCTATTTTAGGAATTACATAAATTTATTCATTAATTTACCTAAATTATAATTTTTCATTAATCTAAAACTATTAAAACAGTTAATTTGTGATGTTCACATTCAAATCAATTCAATTATTGACCGGTTGATCAAAATTACATTTAATTAGTAAAAAATGTCAAATCGAACAATAGAGCAACAGAAAGTGTACAAATGTATTGACAATTTCGTTATACAAACGTTTTAACGAATCAGCGAACCAAAGCCAGACTTTACTGATTTAACATCAAATTCAAATAATGAAAACAAACCTTATTGCTATGACTATAAAAGTTATGATAACAGAAATATTAAGTTTTTCTCTGATTCGATGCCAGATGTTTTCGAAATGTCTCTCGAAGTGGAAAATTGTTAGATTTCGTGATGGGTCGTTGCCCGTTTGGTGTGACCGATGAGTGATTACTTTGATATTCCAGTGCAATCTTAAACTGAAACTGTAATTGCCGTTAGTTTACGTTCAAGCGAAGTCATTGTTCACCATTTATTACATTACGGTAGTTGTCAATGAAAGAAGAGTGTTAATTAAGCAGTAATTAAAATTATATTTATTGTACCTGTTGACAAGTTTTATAGAAGTGTTGAGTTGGACGTATGTATATTGAGCCATTTATGGTAATGACAACTTGAGGGCTTTTGTATCTTTTTGGTTTCATTCTGTATAGTAAGTAGTAGTTGATGAAAAAAGAACCATAGAATCATATTAACGGCTAAGATTCATATTTGAGTTAGTTGAACGATTATTTGATTATGTTCAAAAGTACCTTGGGTTGGTTGCAATGATCTCATTGCTGTCTATTATCGAAACGAAAAACTATTAATTTTGAAATATTTATACGTTACTGTTATGAGTTTTTATGGCCATTTCGAACGGACATGGAACGGTTTTCTGTTATGAATAAGATGATGGCTACGATTTACGAATGATTCACAATTTGTCATGCTTGCTATTGAACCGGTCTAGGTCTATTCGAAATGGTATAGAAAAATAAAAAAACCAGTCGGGTCCTGAGTTGTTACTAGAAGTAATAGGAAGTTCTGGATGTACAAAATCTTTATCCGATGTATGTTCCTTGATGAAGGGTCAGTTTTGAATTGAAAAAAGTCACCCCTTTTAAAATGCACTCGTCAGTAGTTCACTATGTCATATCCGATAATAAGCTTTACTCGCGGAAGTTATCATTTAGCAGCAAGATTTGTGTTGAAGAAAAAAGTAATCCATGATTTACTATTTTGATTAGATTTAGAAACTGACAGAATTCATTATCAGTATGGACCAATACGTTATGGATCGACGTCACTATGTTTAGACAATATAGAAACTGTAGAAAGCAGTTTGATTGATATCTCGCGTTAAAAACATAGCTTTCTAAGCTTAGTTGTATGGCAAGGTCTACTGATCTAAACAGAACGTGGCGACAATAAGATTGTGTGATAATAATTGACCATATAAATCCGGGTCTGAAGTGTCAATATCAGTTATTGTTTGCAAATGAAAACGTTCTAAATACAAAGTCACTATACTACAATTTCTTTAAAAAAATCGTTATGTTTATAAACTCGGTTATTTACAAAATATTTAATTCATGAGACTCTTAGCGATTCCATTTTTTTGGTCACATTTGTTTTTTTCCGAGAATATTTATAACTTTATGAATTTTTACATCATTTAATTTAATTACTAGTGTATTCATTAATTATAATTTATAATGGAAGAAAATATATGTTAAATGTGGTATTTAAAAGTATGTTCTTCAAACCGATCTTTTCAAACTTTGAAGATGTAAAATATCTCAACATTTTTAGAATTTGCTCATATTTTCTTAAGATATACCAACTTGATTTTTAAGGGCGGTAGTCTTTCATCGGCATAGCTCATTGATTCTTATAACGAGATCTTGAGCTTTACTTGGTAGAAATCGCCTCACAGACTATCGAGTCTATATGACTCCTCATTACTGCGATGTCCCTGTTTATTTGCATTCTCGTAATATGCTTGCATTTATGTCTTATGTTTATGTAATAGTCACATTGCTTTACCACATTTTCTCGTACTACAGTATGTACTATACCTATTACGTTTCTTTTGTATATGTACTATTTGATCCTTAGGAATAGTAGTAGACCACAGGAAATATAGACGAGATATATATATATATATATATATTATGGATATACACTAGGGGTCGTCTTAAGGTATCTTTAGTAATTGTTGCCGTTTTACTTACAATACCTATTAGCAATTCTAATTTCTTATCGAGATGATTAAGTTGTCAATTGAATAATCTCTCTACGAAATTACTTTTCTACCTTTTTAATACTTTATTAATTATGCGAGGCCTAGAACTATAACGTTATTTAAATTCTAGTGGGTATATTTTGTAATAACTAATGTACCAATCATGGAAAATTTGAAAATGGTCCAAATAAATTTAAAATATGTATTTCCATTTTTGACTATTAATTCAAAATAAAATTAAATAGCATGAAATTCAAATTAATGTCGTAACTAACTAATAATTTAGAAACTTGCAAAATATTGCTCTTGATATTCGGAAATACGCAAAGTACTTAATCAATTTTATCGAAATAGTCATCAAGATTTATAATGTGATCTTCTGGATTTTTTATAGAAATAATTAAAGGTATTTGTAACAATAATGATTAGATATAATTAGAGCCGATATCATTAGATATCTGATTCAAGTTTTATATCAATAACTTCGATTATACCCACGATTGTAAGGTCAACTTGACGATTATTGTCGAGATGCAACTTGAATTGCAACACAGACCTATTTTATTTTTAGAGGACTATTCTTTATGCTGATTTTTCTTTCCTTTGTTGTCTTCAAAAATAACGGAGCAATGGTAAGCTGTCAGATTTCTCTAGGTAAATAATCATATATTGGCATATATTGGCATCTAATGGGCATGTCACCCAATAACTTTTTATCCGCCCGGAAATTCAACCAGCCTTACAATGGCACGCAAGTATAAGCACAAAATTATGGCATAGTACCAACAAAGCAAATTTAGCTGTTTATATGCCTAACGTTATTTACAGAACCTCTCACCGACTAGGGTGCACCTGCTAAATTACCGATGAGGGCGTTGTGTGGTGCAGGCTTTCTTTTTAGGGTGGGGAATTCAGACGGTAATAGCTCTCGGAAAAGCCGACATGCCAAAAACAATATACGAACCTTGGTATCACCCTCGGCAATCGATGACCCAAGACGGCGAGCAGTTTTAGTCAGTTCGAGTCCGAAATAATTACCCTTGCTGGTTCCGACGCAATGGGGAAAAGGGCTTAAGTGTGAAAACTTTGAACGCAACTGAGAAATCGCTTTGAGGACGATAATCTTGTGAGTTGCGAGGTCACTGTTGTCTTTGTCCTTACACTTTTTAGGATGGATGAGATATTCTGTTGTAACTTACCGCCGTAACATAATTAGAAACCATATCAGATCGAAAACATGGCATTCTACAAATGTTAGAAACATCTTGCAACCTTGCAACGTAAATGTGGATTAAGATCAACTCGTTTGTTGTAATTTTGTCGCAACCTATTCCTTGGCGCCGCCATCGCGTTGTTTTGTGAAGGCCATTCTTGATGCATACCTTTGTTATTTTGATATATTGAGAAATGTTTACAATGTTTATCATCAGAATAGGTTAACAATTACACATCTTATGCGCATCGTTACTTCTAATACCATTAACATTATCTGCCAAAACCGTCTTGCATGAAACTATAAGATAAATGTTTTTGCATTTTACGATGTTTTCATTTGAAGACATTAACTTAATTACCATTTTATTAAATTCAGAAATATTCAAATTGTGATAATACACAACTAACATCTTCGTCCATCTTTAAGTGGACGATACAAATTGTATGAGAAAGGAGGTATAACCATTACATAATAGATATTGGCCTACTTAAAATTTCCAATTATGTTTCGGCCCGCATGTACAAATATAGTCCACATTATAGTCTCGAACAGTGCCTACATATTTTCTTTATACAATAATAGAAAATATAATGATCAGTAGCAGAGACTAATGAGGCGTACGTCGTTTATCTAACATCTAAACACTTGTTTCCTCCGATTAGACGTTGTGAGAATCGGAAGACATCACTTTCTCCTCCGTTTGTGTTCTGTTTGTCTTTTTCATGTTAAACGGTTTCTTGTCAGAATATGGTCTTTGCGTCGAAGCCTTTTATGGCGGTGAAAAGGTTTTAAACTACCTATTTGTGTTTGAGTAGAGAGCCGAGACACTAATTTACTAAAAGGTAATCAGAGCTAAAAGTCTTCGTGTAACTTTCGAATCGGTTCAAAAACAATATTGTTAAATATATAACTGTGGATCGATAACGTATACCTACCCGAATGCATAGATGACGTAGTGGTTTACGGTGGCAGGTTTTCACTTCACTAACTGCCACTACATCGTATTATTTTCATTCAATTAATTAAAATAAATTATTTTGAAATAGTCTTTATACTCCCTCATCCTCCTATTGGCACATTTTTTTTTCGATTTAGAGAAAAAAAAATTTTTCAGAAAATTTTAATTTTTTTTCAGCTATATTTATTCTCCATTCTATTGGGAAAGCTCAAAAAAACGGCAATTCCATAAAAAAACATCGCTACAAAAAAGGACGCACTTGGCATCATTTATTTTATTTATTTATTTCTAATACGATGGAGTATAATTAATGCTAAAAAAAAGAAAAAAAATGAATTTCAAAAATTTTTTTTTCCATTGAAAAAAAATTATACCGATATGTAGTATACCCGGAGTACTGCTACGGGCTTTTAGCTTCGGGAGCGTTCCCCTAACACCCGGTATAATAAAGAGGTAACGTTTGTGAGTTTGTGATGTTGTAAGGGGTAATCTCTGGATCTACTGAACCGATTTTTAAAATTATTTCACCAATAGAAAGCTACGTTATTGTGGTGTGTATAGGCTATAATACTTATTCCAAAATTAATTACGAATGTTTACTTATGCTTGAATAATGTAATCCAAGTTGTAAAAAAATAGCTTTCATCGCGTGCGCTGCGGAAGCTATTGAGGATAGAATAAAACAATGTAAAACAATATTAAAGAACGTATTAAAATCTGTATGAAAGTCCGCGATAGCATATGCCTATCTTCTACGGATAACTCACAATAACGGCTTTTACTGTTAAAATTGTCAATTAAAAATAATTATTTTTGTGAAGCTTATTTAGCACATATGGTATTAATCTGTATCTTTATAAATATGTTTTTTAGAATGAAAATTTAATGTAATTGTGCCCTTTACTCTATACAGTTTAAACAAATATCTTCAAAGATATTAGCAAAATAAAAACGTGCGGTGCGCGCTGCCCAAGCCATTGCGTGGCGATATAGGCAGTATCTATGCGATTCAGTCGCGTTTAGCGCTGTGGGGAGCATCTTAATTTTTATTCATCCCGAACTTTAAACCTGAAGTATTATTACGCGAAACAAACGGGCCGGGACAAAAATATTTCTAACGCGGAACGGAGTCCGCGGGCACTGCTAGTGTTAATATGTAAGTACTGAATTATTAAGTTTTTAAGTACAAAATGCACAATTTCCTGATAAACATCCTTATTGCACTGGTGTGTATGTAAAAAGTATGGTAGTGTAGTGTTGTTTAAGAATTTATATTATGCAAATTTTAATATGAATGTGATAGTTAAATCATTAATCAAACTCTTGTTTGTTGAGGCACATTTGTGTGTATATAAGGTTCATTTAATTAATCTCTCTTTATATTTGGCCTCTTATTTGGTCAGAGATTATGCATTGCCATACAACGTGGCAATGCTGCCAGTCTTCTGGGAACACTTCCACAAGAGGCATGCGATGTGGATGAATTCCACGACGCATTTTAACTTTTAGTTTTATTTTTTAGTATTGTGTAACAGTCATATTTGACCAATGCGACCCTTATTTGTACGTTCAATGTCAATTACTTTCAGTTTATCTGATTGCAGACTGAAAAAATGTTCTAAAGATTTAAAAATTATAAGTTTTGATAAATTTATCGTTATATACATTTTTTGTAAGTCGATAGAAAGAGTGATCTGGATTTACTATACAGGTATTTAAAATTGATTGAAATACTCGCACAATAATTTACTGACAGTGTAATACCAAATGAATAAATTAATTCTTATGTAACGATGCCTAACATTACATTACAATTAATTTCTGAAATTATTCCTTGCAGTTTCTTTGAAGGATAAAATTTGTAACGAGGTCATTCGACAAAAAAACGAAACTTACTGAAATAACTCGTTGAATAAGCAAGTTGAAGTGGCAGTGGCTGGTCACATCTGGTAAAAAACTGATAAGTGGTTTTGTAATCACAAAAGGCCACAATAAGCTTGCCTCTTAATTATGTGGTGCCAAAAATATCCTCCTCTCCTCACGAAGGTATTAATAATCCCTGAATATCTTTTCAGTGATATGCAAGCGTGAGTATGTAATCTGGATTTAAAAAATTACATCGTATACTTAAGCGGTCATACACTTCGCTCTGATTAAAACTGCAGTTAATATAATATTACGTAACCAGTAATATATTGTCTTAAAAAGTTATACAACATACTTTTAGTGATGCTGCAATATTACGTACCCTACCAATTTAATTTTCATTTTCATTTGAACTTTGACATAGAGACACTAATGCTTAGAGGTGGCACCAGAAGACCGGTTTTCTTGATTGAATTTGATGCGCCAGACTTTGAACTTCTACTTCTATATGTGTGTGATTAGGTTCACCAGAGTTCGTCGTTTAGGAATAGATAAATCTGTGAATAATAGCTACGGAAGTAGAAAGCAGAATTACACAATGTGGAAAGCCATCTTAATTTGTTTATAGGTAAATAAAAAATAAAATAGTTTAAAAAAAAAATATCTAAATCCCAACTGATTTCAATAAAATTTTGTGAATGCGAAAGCTGGAACTTCTTTTAAGATAGCCATGAACCCGAAAAGTGGCACAGTTGTCCTACATTTTCTACATAGAAGGTGGTCTGTGGCAAGACAACGTCTGCCCATAAATATAATAATTAAACGAGCACTTGTTCTTACTTCTTACAAACATAATTAGAAACTTGTCAAGTAAATTATATTCATACAGCCATTACCTTTACCGCTCACTTCCTTATACCTAATTGTGGTAGATACAACGTGAAACTTACAACCTATATACATAATGACTTGTTTGAAAGTAAAAATATGTAAGAAGCTAATGATGAGTGTAATGTTGGATGGTTTGGTAGGTTGATGAGTTCCGGGGTATCGTCAAATGTCATACTTTATAACAATATAAGTGATATAATTTAAGTTCACTCTCGTTAGTAACATGAACTTTATGTACATCAAGCATTAGTAGGTGCCCCGAGGTTTTACGTATCGTATTTGATTCTATTCGGGTAACCACCGACCGTGTTGCATGCATCTTACCACCTTCTAAGAGAATTAGGTGCTCTCTTTTTTAAATTTTATGAGTAATTGCTTCTAGCACCAATCAAACTCAAAAACTGTAAGCTTCATTATTAGTGTAGAAACGTCCGATTATAGACCCGTCCAATTACAGGCCTATTGCTATAACCTCCCTACTTTCAAAGGTTATGGAGCGCATTATTAATACGCAGCTCTTGAGATACCTGGAGGGAAACGATCTACTGAGCGACCGACAGTACGGCTCGCCACCGTCGCTCTGTCGGTGACCTTCTTGTGTATCTCACAAACCGATGGGCGCAAGCCGTCGAGAATCGGGCGGAGGCACTAGCGGTCAGCCTCGATATAGCGAAGGCCTTTGATCGGGTCTGGTACAGAGGTCTTCTTACGAAGTTGCCATACTATGGACTCCCTGAGGGACTATGCGAATGGATTGCTAGTTTTTTGTCCAACAGAAGTATCCAAGCCGTCGTCGATGGCAGTTGCTCGGACCGCATGGACATAAACGCTGTTGTCCAACAAGGCTCCGTGCTGTCTCCGACCCTGTTTCTGCTGCATATCAATGATATGCTATCTGATGACTCCATCCATTGTTATGCGGACGACAGTACCGGGGACACGTGTTACACGGGCCGTGCAAATGTCTCTCAGTCCAAGGTGAAGGAGAGTCGCGAACAACTTGTGTCCGAAATCGAGACTACTCTCTTGGGAGTATCCGATTGGGGTCGATTAAACCTAGTCCAATTCAACCCTACTAAGACATAAGTATGTGTATTCACCGCTAAGGAAACCCCATTAATTGTAGCACCGCAGTTCCTGGGTTCATCGCTTACCATTTCCTCGAGTATCGGGATCCTAGGCGTTGACATCTCAAGTGAAGTCCAGTACCGCAGCTATGTATTTGGAGGACAAGGCCAGGCTGGCATCTAAGAAACTTGGAGTGCTTAACAGAGCGAAGCAGTACTTCACTGTGGGGCAACGACTCATTCTTTATAAGGCACAAGTTCGGCCCCATATGGAGTACTGCTGCCACCTTTTTGCCGGAGCACCTGCATACCAGCTTGACCCCCTCGCATCGAAACAAAGACGGGCGTTGAGGCTCGTCGACAATCCCATACTCGCAGGCGCTGTGGAACCTCTCAGCCTCAAGAGGAACTTTGCCTCACTGTGTGTGTTCTAACGCCTATTGAATGGTTTGTGCTCAGATGAATTGTTTGACATAATGCCGACAGCTACTTTCTATCACCGCACCGCTCGCCATAGACAGGGAGTTCATCCTCATACATTGCGACCAGAAATGGTGCGAACCGTGCGGTACGAAAGGAACTTCATCCCACGCACGCTCAAGCTGTGGAACGAGCTCCCTGCTGTGGTTTTCCCAAGCGGCTACAATATGGGGTTCTTCAAGAAGGGCATTAGAAGGTTTCTTCAGTGTCGGTAGCGCGAGTGCGATGCCCTTGGTGCTGCACACGTCCATAGGCCACGGTAACCACTTTCCATCAGGTGGGCCGTGTGCTTGTCAGCCACCTAAGTGGTATATAAAAAAACATATTATTATAACAAATTGCGTATCTATACGAGTTTCACGAGTAGAATCTGACGTTTTCTTCTGTCTTAATTTATGTCTGTATTAGTTTCTTTTCGTTAAATGTCAAGGTGACGTTCATCTAAAATGGTTAGTTTAGTTTCTTGTTTTGTTTCTTGATATAAAGATTGAAATTATGTTGGTTTTAAATTTTTAATTAGTACAACTGTTAATCTTATTTCGTCCGTGATATTAATTTTATGGTAATGTCTTTTAATTTCTCTGTGTTTTTTGCTATCTTCTATTTCATCTACAAATTACGAACACAGACACATAACTTATCACGGTATGGTATACACACCTATAGCTCAAAGTCAACGGACTTATAGTATGCGCAAGCGCAACATACGCGTCGGGCGTGGTGTCACTACGAGTAGAATAGAAAGCACGTGAAAACGACAACATTGATTAAATTTGGTTAAACAACTAATGAAAGTTGAAACCGATTGATATTTTGTTAGACACTTCTATTTGATAATGTTTATAGAGTTGACAATGCAGAATATAGCATCGCATATAATTTTGATTAGAAGTTGGAAGTTTTTGAAATTTGTTCGCAATTTCTAATTCAAATTAGGTACCGACTCAGATCAATTTAACAGCAGTTGACATCAAATGTAGAAAGAGTATTCATTAAATCCAGTCATCATCATCATAACATTATTCCAGGTCAAATCCGAGGATTTAGCCTCGAAATCTAAAGACTTTTACTCCTTCTCCTTTTAATTTAGCGAAATTCGTCTGACCTTCCTTAGCCTGGATGTGCGACATCTCCTCATTGATGGACGAAGGTCTAGCGCAGTCTTTCAAGTAGCGTTTGACGTCGGGTACAAATTGCACTGGGAAACCAAATTACCGAAAAGGTAAAAGAACGAATCCCGAGCCCAAAACTACACATTGTGATGGTATTGATCGGTGATAAAAATACTTTTATGCGTGTGGAATGTAAGTACGAAGCATATCATTATTTCTAAGTATTCAGGTCTAATAATCATGCTGTATGAAAAATAAACAAATAACACTAATTAACCGGCACATTACTTTGTTGTACTGTGAAGGTGATATCTGAAGGTAAATATACCTAGATGTAACATTGTGATATTCAAGGTTTCATTTCAACATTATTTTAACTTTTTATATGTTTGTCTTTATACTGTAGTTTTTCTTTTAAGAAATTTGTCTTCTCTGAAGTTAGAAAGGGCATCATTTTGAATAATAGGCATTATTGAAGGTTATTCGATGAATCGTGCCATTTTGACGAGGTTGTTAACATGTCATGCTTTCGAGTGTGTTAGTGTGTGAGTTAACTCCTTAAAAAAATATTCCAAAATTAATGATTAAGTTATTGATCGTCGAAAGACCGCTCGTTTAAGTCGGAACATTTTAAGACTTCGTTTACTAGCAGATGTTCCGTTTCTAAGCCTTCACTAGTATTAATAGTTCAGTTTAGTCCGGTGATATCTGATATGTATTCCTCATCAATATATTATAAGTTTTATATTTAAGTTCATCTGCTTTGTGTGTTGTAGTAAGCCGAAATAAACGCATTTTTATATTGATGATAGCAGAATTGGGGCTGTGTGCTTCTTTGTTATCTTAATAATTTGGAAAATAATCCTTAAGGTATGATTCCGAAGCCTACTTAGACGGGCCGGGCTTCAGCATCACCTGAAGGCCGTTGGAATGCCTGTCCAGCGCGGAAACATATTTAAAATAGAATTAGGAAAAAACTTACCAGGGCTGCGGCGCGGGAGCACTTTATATGAAAAACACCTTACCTATTTAGCTATTTCGGAGGAAATGTGATGTTGAATACTTACGAAAACTGCAGCATATACATTACATACATTATTTGTTCAACTTGGATACGGGGACCATTGAGAATGTTGTAACGTATCTGATGCATGCTTCTGCAGTTGTCGTATGCGGACACCTTTGGCACCATACCTTTAACGGACCCTTAATTTATAGTACTGTATTACTATGTTCATCTTATCACCCCATGCTCACTGTATAATGAAGATTAATGTAAAATAGTTTTAAAGTTCTGAAGTAGAACTAACAAACGAGCAGACAGGGGATCAACTACAAACAAAATGTTGCACCGTTAACAGTACATCTAATGAGTACGAGAACAATTCAACATTATCGTATCGTACCAGGTGTGAACTAGAGAGAAGGTACCATTTTATAACTCTTTCTATTTTCTGGTCTGTCATCAGTGTATACAGTAGTAATATTTCATACTAACATTTGTATTTTGTAAAAAATATTCACTTTGTCATTTTTAAGCTACTTATATAGCATTTCTGATTTTAATTTTATTTACATAAGCACAATATCACATACGTATATTAGTTTACAAATTTCAAACTTTCTAATAATTTCTAACAGCTTGTGCATATTTATAAAATTATTCTCAAATGTATGTATTCAATAAAGTGAAATCAAAACACACCCAACTACAGGTACTGAGTAATTACAGAGACAATGACTACGCGTGTTATAACAATGGCCAATTATTATACACGCAATTTGTTTCTTCATCTCAGAATATGACTATACATCATAAAGATTCTACGAACTTTTAATTTTCTTAATTCACATAATTCTAATGCCCAATAATTGCTGTTTATTCATGCCTATCGACTCGATAATATTTTATACGTCATGTCATAATTATACAAAACAGACAAGGCTCTTTATTAGCAACAAGTTGAAAAGAAAATTGATTTCACATCGGTACCAGAAACACTTTTATACGTAACTTTCGAAATGGAGAAATACAATTATTGGTAAGTGTTAAAACGAAATAGGTAGTTGTGTAAAGCTCTGTTTTTGATCGCCAGTATTTACCAAATTAATACACCAATCGTAATGAAAATACATCATAAAAATGAATGATGTCACAACTTTAATTACAGCAAGCATTCTAACAAAAGACATAATTGAACTGCTTCGTAGTGCAAAAGTGGAGCATTAGGTCTGGTTCAAAGATCAAATTCCGTTGAATTTAAAATTCCATTCTAAAAGTTGACGATCAGCAATTTTGAAACAAAATCATACATTTATTTCTAACAAAGTATTAATTCAATTTTTAAATGTTAGTCACCGATCAATCTAAGATGGCTCCATCACTAAATATGATGAGAGATAAAAAAATGCTGAGAAAACTAACAACATAGCAAATCGATCGATGACTTCGTGCTTCAACTAAAGTATCATTATCCTGACACGTTTGATTGTGCTCATAGTTGGAAATCAATAGTCTCGCATGCCATCACGCGTATTCTCGATATGTTATTTTTAGTTATCTCCTAACAGAGATGGCGGCGGTCGTGCATAATACGTGATTGATAGCAATCGAACTTGTTTTATAATACGTGGACTAACTATGGTGGGATGCTTAAATGCAGGGCCATTAAAACTAAAATACATTAGGTCCGTAAACGAATCCTTTAAACATTACAAAATTTTATTTTTTATTTCGAATTCCATAGGATGTAGCCTGAAAGTTTTAAATTCATTTTTGGCATCAACAGTATGCCTGACAGAGGGAACTTTGGCATAGCATGCGTGCCAAAATTCCTACTGTCAGGCATACTGTTCAATCAAAATTTCTTAAATCTAAGCATCTTACCGTGGCCAGGCGGAATCGGCTTGGCTTGAATAATATGCACTAATGGCACGCTCAATTGTATACTGAAACGGAGATGCCCAATGACTAGTGCGATGCGATATTTTTTATTTGCGGTAATCTGATTGAATGGCTGAGGTCATCTTTATTGATTACCACAATATTTGTAGTCATATTACCTACAATAACATCTTTTTATGTGATGACGGGTGGTGTTTTCCCCACTTCTCAATGTCTGAAATTTTATTTCACAATAATATTCTTGATCATAAGTAATGGACATAAAATGATATCTTTTTTTTTTCTTCTTCGTTGATTATATAATAAATAAACATGAATTTATTTGTAAAGGTCGAAAGGTATAATATAATTATTGACCCTAAAAAGACCAAATGAGTTCATAGAGTTTATCAACCGATTATACATAATTCTTCCTTTCATCTAACCATCCCAAAAATATTTGTGTTTACATTGACATGGCAATGTGAATATCATTATTAAAGTTAAATTCTCTCAGGGTTAGTTTTATTTAAGCTTATATTGTTCATTTAGTTAACTTATATTCTTTTTTTTTTTTAATCAACATTTAGTTTTGAATTCTCATGACCATTTCTTGCATTACCTAAATTCAACCTTTATTTCGTTTCGTTTAAACGTTTCTATCAGTATACTATTTCATGACACTAATACTAATATTATAATTCAGGTTCAATTAGAATAAAATTTAACATCTGTATATGTACAGGTGTTCCAAATATAGTCCGACATTGTTATGAGAGACATGTTTTCGTTACACAATACAGGCTATGTGGCCTCTATGAATTTTGAATAGTGCATTTATTTGACTGGAATTTATTATTTTGGTCGGACAACAACAAGATCTTTGTGCAAGTCCTTAACAAAGGCTAACCTGCAGTAATGAACGCCGCAGATCATAATACTGAAGATTATATGAAATACATAAAAGTAGTGGAAGTAGCGTGTCATGTATATCTAGGGATTCTATCTGTAGGGACAATTTTTGTAATTATTTAAACATTTCACAGATGCTGCGGTACACTATGCTATAACATTCGTCATGAATTATTTTATGGAAATCTTTTTTTTTTTCAAATATGACACGTCAATTAGACGTCACCTGACCTTACATGTTACAGGATATTATCGAAGGTTCAGAAAAGTAATAAAATAACTTGTACCCCAAAAAATTAGCTTGTTGAATCGTGTCTATTTAAAAGAAGTTTGTTTTTTATGTTGTAAATACTTTTGATATGTAACAACCGTTTATTGCATTATAAAATCGTTTTATTTCTATTAATTATAACAACGTTTAAAATGAGAAGCTAAAATTCTGTTTCACTTTTTATTTAGTTTGTTTTGTTCTTATTTATTCATTTATTAATTGCATGTCATAACTTTATGATGATAATTATCCAATTTTGGTTTTAAAAATACACATTAAGATACTTTTTATGAGCCAGTACATGGTAAGAATAAATGTATATAACACTGGCTTCAAAGTTAGAAAAACTGAAAAACAGGCAAATCCAAAAGGCCTGTCAATAGGTACCTTCAGAATTTGTTGAACGGGGGTAAACCGTTACTATTATTTAGACTGAAAAAATCTGCATCAATGACTCTGTGATCCTGTCATAGACAAAATTGCTCGTTTTACATATTTACTTAGAAAGCTTTTGTTCCCATGTCACAATAGTTGGAGAGAACACTGTGTTCACAAGCTTACATAACGGAGGGGACGTAAGAATAGATAGTTGAATATATGCTATATAACTTCAACAATGTTATGAAAGTTATTACATACCTGAAAATACGTTTTGATGAGTCTATAATGTTTTGGTTGGCGTGAGATATGTTCATTGAGAACGGAGTTCTTGTTAAGTAATTGAGAGTTCTTTGACATGTCGATTTTTGAAAGTGTAATTCATTCAAACAATAGGTACCTATGTAATTAAAAATCAGACGGGAATGAATGCAGTTATGTCATATAAAATTTCAATTTATTTTTTATTTTTATTATATATTTCAATCAATTCAAACTTATAAAAATGAAAAGTAAAACTATTATTATATTAATATAAAAATAATGTTGTACTTCTCTTTATACCAGTTATTCAAACTCAAGTTTAAAATAGAAGCGCTTACCCAAAACAATACGTAAACAGTCGACCATAGGTTAAAAATATGCATTCAAGAGACAACACTAATGAATGAGACGGATTATAAATACGTCTATGCTACGCCTTTTACAGGTTTTAAAACTTTTCTTCCAATTGAAATATATGGTGACATTCAAACGTGTTCCACCGCTTTGTAAAGTTATAGATGACACTTGTGTAAATCGCAGGTTGTTTTTTGAGGTAGAAGCATTTTTATTTGCATATTTTAGAGTAGTCTGAGACAGAAACTATTGGCTTTTATAGAAATATCTGTGAATCTGTATATGTAATAATCATTGGTACGGCTGATACCTAACCTAGTGTACCTACCTAAGGTTTAGTATACCTAACTTTTAAAAGACTATACCGATTCATCATATTTCCATACTTAGTAGACTATTAAAAGTTTTAATAATTAAGGTGATAAGGTCTTTCTTTTCATGAAAATTTCTCACTTAGTATACAGTTTAAGTAGGAGTATAATGCATTTAATATCGTTTATACCTTGCTTTCCCATTTTAGGTATTCTTATCTTATCCCTTTTGGTACGCCCAAATGTGACTGGAAGGTATCCAATGGGATTTCCGTAAGAAAAAAAGTACTTTTGTAGTTTTCATTCATATCTGATAAGACCTTGATTTATCTGAAGAATAAAGTAAGGTTAACCGAATCAAATTCCTGAAAGTCATCAATAAAGTAACCACGTTATAATCCGTTCTAAAATCATAAAGCGTTATGTCCAAATCGCAGCTCATAACTAATTATAGCGAAATAACTGGTGGAGCATAATTAATTTAACATGGCAATAACCTGTTGCGTTCATAACGTTAATACCTCCATAAACTTTAAGTTTAAATGCCAAGAAGTTATGAACATTCATCATGCGATTGGTGTTTGTTAAGAGAATGACTACTAACTAGTAAACACCTTTACTGGGTATTTGTATTTTTGATATATTCCTCATTAACTGTCAGTTACGCTTTGATTTCTTCGAACTAAACTAACTTTATTGCTCATGGTATCACAGAAAGCCTCAACGAATTCTCTGAATACTATTATATTATTACCACAATTTTTTTTTGCATAAAATTGATTGACATATTTAGACTTTTAAGTAGCAATTTATTTTCTATTATTTTATTTATATACTTTTAAATACCTGAGAAACACATTTTTTTCAAAATTTGATTGGCCATTTAATTTATTGCAAGCAACAAGTTTCATTAATCATTTATTTATCAATATTTACAACTTTGTAGACACTTTTTAATGCATTAAGTTTTTTAATGATCTAATTAAGTGTATTATTGCGTTATTAGCAATTGTATTAAAGTATCAATCAGAATAACTTATTAGCTCTCAAATAACATTAATAAACCCAATATCAACGATCTAGTGCACTCGACAGTTCATTACGGTCTACGGTGCTTATTAGCATTCAATGAAGGCGCTGAGTTCATTGCCGCCATACGTGTCGATCAGCGCCGTCTATCCATCTTTGGCAGAAAACATTTACCTCTGCTTATTTATCAACATACATATTTGAAAATAGAATACTTTATAGAGTGATCGATCATTCAATATTCAAATCGATACTAATATAAAATTGTACATTAGTGGTGTCTGTTGGCTACATTGGAGATAATTTTGAAAAAGATTAACGGTTCCGAACACATTTTTTTTTAACGTGTGGAAACCCCCACGGGCTTCACGCTATCGGTGCCGACGATGGGGTGGGCGTGTCGGAATCGGACCGACTAAAACCACACGGTGTCCTTCCCAAGTATCCATTGCCTACTAATATAAAATTGTAAATTAGTGGTGTCTGTTGGCTACATTGGAGATAATTTTGAAAAAGATTAACGGTTCCGAACACTAAAATATATTTTTGAGTTCTTATTGTTCGATCGCGATGGATGCAAAAACGGAACAAATTTTAAAGTTCTTGGTCACATTTTGCTTTAAATGTTTGATTGCAATTGATTATGTACAACCGAAGATAGGTATATGCGCTGGAGCCGCAGTCATCCGATTGTTTTGAATATTTACCGAATGTTGTTAGTGGCAGAATAAATGGAAGCAGTTTACATAACATTAAAAATAAAAATAAATATAATAAAAAATACACTTTCGAATAGTCGTTGAAAAATTTAAAAACAACGTTTCGTTTTCCTTCCACTTGTGAAAGAATGTATAGTGGAAAGTGCAGACTTTATTGTAATTATGGTCGTTTACATCACAAAACATAATCATTTAGTAAGTTTATATGTATTGCGATGCATAAAACTTTCCTTTTTTTTTTAAACAAATTCAAACAAGTTGCACATTCTATGGCATCTAAAAAATATGTTTAATTCACATCTCGTAAAAGTACCTAATGGTCATGACCATTATTAGCAATGACTATATTTCATTTATGAATCCTAGAATACAATATTTACTTAAGTATGACAAATTCTATATATTTATTGCTTTATTGACAGCATGCACTTTTTAAAAGAATGCACACCAAAGAATGGCTGGTGCGTGCATTAACTGAACATTCTTAGCTTTTTTGTCATGTTACCGCAACATATTAATATAATTATAAATGGTCAATTCTTCTGCACGCTTAGATGAACGTTTGTCTTCAAAATAGCTAACATTGATAGCGCTAAGGAAATTGCACATGAGACGTTGGATCCATGAAAACAAAATAATGTTTGAAGATCTTACAAGCATTGCAAAGAAATAACAGATTAGTAAGATAAGTTAAATTAGGTAACACAAGAAACTTAAACATGTTGTCTCTTCAAGAAGTATACTTGCACCAGTTAGCCAGGTCAAGATAATCCAGTAAGACAATAGTACTGATACATCTACAGTTATCATGACAAGTTTAAGTTATTGTCTATTTAACATTCAACAAATGAGAATTTCCACCAAAATGTGAACGTGACTTGCTTCGAAATATTATAATTTATCATACGTATTTCTAAACGAAGCTAGTTTGAACTGGACTTCATTTTTTTAAATGAGTGGATTTTGAATGCATGGTAAACGCAATCTTTTTTCAAATCTCTACTACCTAGTATTATTACTTACATTCAGATAATAAAAAGAAAAGTCTAGGAAAAAAGCTGACTTCAAAAATTATAATAATACCGCTACCAAGTGCAGAAATAATGCTTATTATAAAGGTGTAGTATTAAATATGTATATTGTGAAGGTGGGTGGGCTGAACTGTAGAATGATATTAATTGTAATTACATACATTCATACATGCACATGTTTCTGTCTTTAAATATCGAAGCATCTTGATAAAACGGAATGACCGACAAATTTCGAAAAGTATCAAGGCACTTTTCATGTACTACAACTTTACTATAATTTGATTGCTGCATTCGTGTGCCACACCCACACATAGAAACAGGTTCAATAAATACCCGCGCATCATTCGTTTCGTCAACATGGCTGCCATTCGCCGGACCTCTTACTTTCGTTAATTTCACTTTCGTTCGAAGTATAATACTTTGTATAGATAATGTTATTATTATGTTACTTAATCTCATTTTAAACTTCCGCATGTAGGCGTTTTTGTTTATGTTATTAATTGCTGCTATGTCATTACTCATTACTTGCCTCTTGAATGTTTTCTAATGTTATTATTTTATTTGCAGGTTTAACGTGCGCGGATTTTTGAGCTTTGGGACGCGTTTATCAGGTAAGATACAATTATTATACATGCTTTAATAAAATTGAAAAATTAGAGAATAAAATGCTGCAGCATTAATATATGAAGCATGGATCACCTCATAGTAGCCTCATCAATAATAAACGCTTTTGATGTGCTTATAAGCGATCTTCTTTTGGGCCACGATCTAGAAGAAGAGAAATAGAGCTTTTAAGTGTGATTCATCCCTAAGCCTCCGTGGCGTAGTGGTAGTGAACGCGGCCGCTGCGCAGAAGGTGCGGGTTCGATCCCCGCTCAGTGCAAATATTTGTATGCATGAATATGGGTATTTGCATTGGTCTGGTCGTGCCTCGGAGAGCAGGTTATGCCGTTGGGGGTCTTGGTTGCCATAACAAATATCTATGGCAGTCGTTGCGGGTCGTTGGAGCCATCAAAAGTCAAACAACTGGGTTGTGGAGTCAGATGGCAGTCGCTTCACGGAAAATGTCGAAGTTTAGCCAAATCCGCAGTTGGACTGATAAAAGTGGTCCCCAGACTCCAAGTTGATAGCTTCGGGTGCGACTGGGATTAACGGTAGGATGAAGAAGAGTGACTCATCTCTAACCCTTTGGATATAACATGTTACGTATGACAGACCCACTGCATCTAATACCGGTGACCAAAATTAAATAAAACATATTCACATTCCTCACGAATTGTATGTAATTTGACTCAATATTACAAGCTTTTATTTAACTTGCAATGTATGTTTGTTCGGGTGGAATCTTACAACTCAATTTTAAGGCACTTGCCCTCAACCGATTGAGCTGAAATTTGGTATGCACGTTCAGTTCGGATGACAATGCAAGAAAAAAAAAAGATTGTTTTTAAAAAGGTTTTTCGAATATATTTATAATGGGAACAACATGTCCTACATGCTATGATCCCACCTCATTGGTAAGTTTTATAACGATCGACTCAAAACTAACCTTGACAAGATGATAAAGTACCAGCAAATTTAGTAGGTTAAAATTATAAATACGAATCATCGATCAATCATAGATGTATTTAAGAATTCATTGACCGCATTTAAGAAAATTCTGTTGAAATAAAACCAAATTATTGAACCATCTGGGTCACCATGTGACACTTGTAAATCTTATGATGAAAAGAATTTCAATTTACATTTAATAACAAGTTCGCAATGTTGTAAGGCAATGAAAATTGCCTCGTCACTCATTTCCAATTGCAAATAACAAATATGTAGTAAAACAAACTATGTTGGCACCTACATGTAAAAAGGGGCTATAACCTTACATTATTTGTTTTAGTAAACAGTAGGCATCTGTTTTTTGTTTATTGCAACACTATGTTTACATATGTAACTCATCTACTGTACTTAATTAATCAGGGCGAGGAAAGCGAGCCTTAACACTATCCCAAAACATGAGCTTTTTAAACTTAATCCCGTTATACCAGGAATAACCAATCGGAAATACTCGAAGTCTGATTTTTGTCTTTACTAATTTTATAAAGAGGAAAGATTTGTATTGTTGTATGTAACGAATAAACTCAAAAATTAATTGGACCGATTTCAAAAAAGTTTTTGCCTTTATAAATGCCGTTCTATATTCTTAATTCTTTTATATTGTTTATTATTTTATATATTCCTCCTTATTCGCGCCCTTGAATATAATGAGTTCTTAAATTTTTCACTAAACAAATATTTAATATCAGAATCAAGATCAGAATAAAATCAGTATTTCGAAAAACGAAGATATTAGTTGCTATTACGACTTTGGGTTTATCTTTTCTTAGCGGGGTACAGAATATTCGTAAGCAATATCTTCATAAATGTAATATTAAGTTGAAAACGCGTTCAATTACAACGCTTTAATTAAAGGAGTTTCAATTTGGGAAATTTCCAGACAAAATTCTATCCAATGGCTTCCTTTTCAAACAGATATTTGAACGTATTAAATCTCGAATAATGGGTATTGACGTCATTACCAATTTATAAGAAAGTTAGATAACATAAGATAAATATTTATTTTGGCTTGTTCCTGGGGCAAAGGATAGCCATTGCGATTCAACAAGGCAACGCGGCCAGCATCGTGGGCACCTTTGCACCGGGAACTATACGGGGTGGGTTATTCGACACGACTTAAGCATATATTTTGTCTACTTGTATTATTTTAAGATGTAAAAAATATATAAATCTTTAAAGAAATAAATATATTCTTTTTCAACATACATATAAAATTCAACTAATTTAACAATACAATTTACCAAATAAATATTAGGCCAATTTACAGTTTAGTGTCACGTTATAAACTCTGGTACTCCTGAGTCAGCCGGGGTGCGAAGGATATGTCACGAGACAACCTCACCTTCGGCTTAGCACATCGACCCACAGACGGCGTGCGGTTTAGTCGGTTCGAGTCCGACATAACCTCCCTCTTCGCCTCCGAAGGGGGAGGTATCCGTGGGGATTTCCTGCACGTAAAACATATAAAAACTTTAGTACTCATAGTAAGAGTTAACTTGTATAACCTGTTGGTCTTTAGTTTGATGTCAAAGGTTTTACATTAATTTTTAAAATCACAATGGAAGGTACATATCTATTAAAATCTCTGAAATCATTATGAATTATTTTTTTTTTGGATTTTATTATGCTAAATATTCAAATCGGTTTAAATTGAAAAAGTTGAATTGGTTAGGGCGAAGGTATGGCAAAGATCGCGGGTTTGATCCCCGCCTAGACCAATTCAACTTTAAAATCATCATCATAACTAGCATGTATAATTGTCATTAATCTGATGAGGATTACAATAGATGGCACGTATTACAATCTCTAAAATCATCATCATTATAAGCATGTGAGCACCAACAGAGGCTATATAACATGACGCGACTATCAGTGATGAACTGGATCAGAGTTCAGAATTAGAAATAAAATTATAGAATCTGAACACCGATTTCGTCAATAACAGTACCCAAATAACACGAATAACATTCGAATTCGTAACGTAAACGTATCTAAAGAATGGAGCACTGCAATTGGTTCACAGAAGGCAGGCGTCCAATCGCATTGCTCCTCATAAAATAACAAGATCCTGTATCCGAATAGACTGATTGACAGATGAAAACAAATTCGACTACTTCTGTCATGGAGAAGCTTCATTCTCCACACTAATGAAGCAAATTTGCGTACAAAAACAAACTATAATTTGTAAAGGATTTCAATAAAATGTCAAGAGCATCAATATTCATAAAAAAGGCGACGCAAATGGACGTCGCATTAGCCATACTAATGTTGCTTAAAATACAAAATTAATAATGTTGAAAGGTCACATGTTCTCAGAGCTTAGCCACTGGTGTGGAAGATTTCCGTGAATGATTAATATTAATTCTGTAGCTGTGTGTTTTTTTGTTTTAAGGTCTTAAAAAGTAATTTTTTACACTACTGAATTAGCAAACAACTTGTTATAATCGGTAACTTTGGTTTAAAAACGCCTCTTATACTGGAGATGTTGACTATGAGACCGTGATAGTTCTATGAAGCAAATGGAAGGTAACCCATATTACAAGCGAGCCAAGCTATGTTTACTTTGGATCTAGACAGCGTAGTAGCTTATAAAATTGGTCTAAACAAACGCGCTTGCAGTTAGTCCAGAAAAAGGCCCCAGTTAACGTTAATCGAGTCACTTAGAACCAAACTCCGTAGTTGTTTATTACATCATTAAATTTAGAACGCCATCACCCAACTAGGCGAACCAGTGACACAGAATAATTAATAGTACTAACGTCCAGTGAGAAGTTTTTCTGTTACTATAGCTTATTAACTTCATGTTTATTACAAATCTCATTATCATGTGACACCAATGCAGCTAATAAATACGGAATCAGCAAAAACCGTAGTCACCTCGTTCGTTCATACATTAATACTGTTACTTACTGTACTCTGTGGTATTGTACTAGCTTGAAGACCCAGACTGCTGTTATTTTATTTATGGGGACAGTTGGTACGTATTATAGGGATACGGCTGCCCCTGAAAGTTATAAAGCTAGGGTGATACAAAAGGTACGGACACTGTCTATCTTAGGTTAGAGTCCCTTACTTTCGACTGTCTCGATAATTCTAATCTCACATCCGACGTAAAGAACGCGTGACTGTACATGCATACTTTAATACTTAATAATAAGTACTAAAGTACATTACTTATTATTAAGTATTAAAGTACATACAGTACTAAGTACATACTTTAATATTTAATACTTAATACTTGGTGACTTTGAGGTCGTCCACGGCCGTAGTACCCCGTGCTATCCTCGAAATACATCCAAAAAACGTGTGCTTCACGTTTTGAGTACATTTTAGGTCCAACATAAATGGAACGAGCAATACAAGCTGTTGCCCTCGGCCTGTTATCGCTTGGTATCGTAATTACACAACTTTTTATCGGGTGGTGCGTTTACGTAATTTCTAAACACAGTACGTTAATAAATACCCACATTATACGGGTATACCCGATCTCCTTGAGTAGGAACACAAATAAAACGGTCATACCCGTATGTAGTTAGTAATTATGAATTTTGATCAAGGCCTAGATAAATATTGCCAGTTAACCTAGCTGTCACAAATGTAACTTCAAAAGTCGCGCAAAATGTAGGATTAAGTAAGCTTAATCCTTTTAAGCTTACAAGATGTGTAAATACCGGTAAGTATACCCACCCACGCTTTTCTCAGAATGAATGAACGACTCAATAAAGGAAGTATTTCTCACTTAAGTAAAAGTTATCTACATTCTAGAGGTTTATGAGAGTGTACTCCCATAGACCTTTGCAACCATAACGTGCGTCCCATTCCGAGGAAATGGTGGTGGTAAAACTGGGGTTAAATGAATATGAAATGGGATATGAATGGGCATTAATGAATTAGGACTAATCTACAATGAGTACTTTAATCATGTGGCAGATTTTCAGCTGTTTAATTACTTGCCTTTGACAATAACAATTCATTTAGCAAAGATATCCAAATCAATATTATCTCCAACACTTCGTACTCAAACCGGTATTGCGGTGAAATTCGAAATTAGCTGACGGCGAATAGTATGCCACCTGGCACTTTCGCCGATATAACAATAACACCTGATAACATGTTATATGTGTTATATAACACTAGGTCTCGGTCATACATAATGACCCTCATAAGAGAAATTTTAGATAATTTACATAATACTGGGTGTGTGTTTACTTATCAGACTATTAGTTGAATTTTACATTATGTGTTGATATTTTTATAGCGTTAGAGCTAGATTTATAAAGTGAAGCCGTGAAAGCGAGTCTATTAATATCTTACGTTTGCTCGGGGTGGTTATTAATGTGGTAATAGTACCTACGTAACCAGACAAGTTTTAAATCGTAGCCTATATTAGTAAAGGTAACCAGTTTCTGCTAAACGAGCATCTAGATAACAAAGTCGTTGATTTCAGTGATCTTATCTTTATGATAAGTTTGACGTAGGATTCTTGTACGAATTAAAAAACAATTGAGAAAGATTAAATGGAACTGTCGATTGAGCACCAATAAACAAATAGCGCTCGCCAATAGACTCGCTTGAACTTTTTGCAGAGGATCTCATAAGATTCTTGAGTAAAAATGGGTTCCCCCAAAAGGTGTAGTCTATGGCAATGTTAGTAGCGGTTTTGGACTGGCTTTCACCAAAGATTATAAAGTGAAAATAGAAACTGAGATTTCACGATTTACTCAATGAATTGTATTGAGTAAAACATAAAAACTGCGTTTAACGGGTTTTCAGTACTGGAAGCCAGCCTCAATGTGTGAGAGTCACACATAATGACATAATTTCACGGGTTCTCCAAGTCTTTAGGCGGTATGTAATTGGAATATTCCATCTGATGTGACAGCAGAAAAAGTCTTGTAACGATTGTATCTAAAAATTTGTGCCTATCTAATATATAAAATTCTCGTCTCACAGTTTTCGTTCCCAAACTCCTACGAAACGGCTCGACCGATTCTCATGAAATTTTGTGGGCATATCGGGTAGGTCTGAGAATCGGCCAACATCTATTTTTCATACCCCGATTCGCGATAACCGACATCCACGCGGGCGGAGCCGCTGGCGACAGCTAGTTTTTCATAAATTTTTATTGAAATGAGACTAAATAAGACAACACAAGTAAGTACAATAAGAACTATGAAAATAACATATAAACTTTTAACACACGATGCTAATACCACTTGAAGATTGGGTTCTTAAAGTTGTTTTAGCATTGTGTGTTCAAAATTGATCAAACTATCTTAGAAAACATCAACAATGAAAGTAGTATTTACGAGGAGGTTGCTTGAACACTCGGTTTCACAAGTAGTATGCAATTTATTTCTCTGCATTATAAGTAATAAATTGTAATAATGACATAAATAGTTTTATATAAACTTATTAACTTATAATGTTGTTATAAAGATTAGGTAACCGAAAGTATGGTTACTAGTTATGCCACCAGACGCTGGTGCCGTTCTCATAGCTTGAGCTAGAGTTACAAACATTTATTGATTGCTTTTGAATACGTTCGTCTTAATATCCATCGGTTACGAAATTATTTAATGTAGTCATGAATTTAGTTTTTTTTAGCTCGCTAGTTTAAAACTTTGTCAATTGCGTAATCCTTGATTGAAGAATTTTAAGTGCTTTTGGAGGGACTGGAAGCTTGCTTTTTGTGTTTGTTCGAAAAATATTGGTGGTTGTGCAACATTTCCTGTATTTATTTTACAAAACTTGTGTGGGAGTCTTCAATCGACGTTTTAACTTCTTGTGTAACAGTTGTAATTGAATTCCTGACAGTTATTTGTACAACTGTTTGAGGATACGTATTTTCTCATATCGACTGTTGCCCAATTGAATTAATGCCACTTACACCTCTCGGCCGCGGATGATATCAGGAAAACGTCTAAATGTCGATGATGATGATGACACCTGTGTCTAAATATAAACCACTTCTCTCTGTGTTTTGTTCATTCATACGAACATTTTCTAATCAGTAACCACCCACTAACCGGTCTATCTAGTAACATTTCTTAACCGCTCATATCTATAGATCGATGCGGTCACTACTACTTGATGTGCCTAAGTAGCTACAAAACAATAGTATAATCTGTATTACTATCCCTTTACGTTTCTCAAAAGAATGTGTAAGGTACTCGAATTGTTTTGACATCATTGTAAAGTACAGAATGCATAATTAAAAAACACCTAACCTTTTTTCGTCTATCCGCTACTTGAGGAAATGAGAGCCGGCATTCTTTTAATTTCTTTCTAACGTTACGTAACGCTTTCTCACGGTGCTGTTGGTGTTACCATGCATAGCATAATATTAAATTTATCGTACACATAGCGTAAATTATATCATAGAGGACGCATATGCCATTTTAATAGCCTAATTACATTCATTGAACGTCGTGGTTGCCTTTTTTGGGGAAGGAAATGGTATTGTTTCCGATGTGGGATATTATAACATTTAATGTAACTTATATAACTTTATTTCTTGTTTAATAATATCTAGAATGTATTACATGCATGGTATTTTATAATTTGTCTTGAAGTGGGACAATTATTCTACAGTGAATCGCGTGCTTCCTACCTATTCTATAGTGATGGTGCTATATCAGAAACTTTCACGCGATTGCTTACACGTTTTTAGTCTATCGGACGAGGAGGCGTAGGAAACTTAAGCGCAAACTGCCTTTTTTAAAATCCGTTAGCTAAAAAGGCAAAATAGTAAAAGCTTCGGTCTTCGGCTATGCCGGGCCCTAGCCGACAGTGGAGAGTGGCCAGGCTGAGGTAGCCTCAGCCTGACTGAATTCGTTGCAAATTCAAATATTGACCAACATTGCCTATATTGTACTATCGGCAAAAGACATCTGGGGGCACGGTAGTGCCCCCGCCAAGACGAGTACGTATTAACTTTAACATCCAGCTTTATATGAAAAGGTGTAAACCCATATCCTTAGTCGTAATTATAACACATGATGTGTAAAATTGAATGTGGTATTTCACGTTGGTGGGTTATCTTATCACTTATTTTATGTTATCTCCACCAAATTCTACAAACTTGTCTTTATTGCCTATTTAATTTTGATTTAAAATGTCACGGAGGCTGTTCAACAGGTTATATTGTAAAACTACGGTTAGTTTTTTTGTTCCTCTGCCGGCATTGGCACAGTTTTTTAGACTCAGTTATATGAGGGAGAGGCCTGAGGTCAATGTTATACAGATTTCATTTTATCTCATTAATGATTTATATGCAAAGGTTTATGCGTATGTCAGTTAGTCTTTTGCGCGGTATAAGCCAGACAGTATTCAGTCAATTTTAAAATGGATTGCTTACGTCACTTATCCGGGGTCTGCAGGGAATAGGTGCCTGGTATTAGTCTGTCTGATTCCGACATATCCCCTTCACTTCTCCACTAGCTCCGACGAGGTGGCACCCTTAAAAAGGCTAGGTAGATACCTATAGTGTATTTATCATTGCGAAAAAGTCGAGGGGTTGATAAAAGATAAAGTTTAGTATTGAAAATATTCACCCTAGAAGGTTTTATTGCAAATATTTTGTATCGTATTCTTTAGTAAGGTTCTAAAACTCACCGACGCGGGATATAACCCGAACCCACCAGGCGAGGCCGCGGTGGCGGCCAATATCCGCCGGCAACCCTGGGGTTATCCTTTCGAGGGCTTACCCGGGGTGCCCGGCAATGGATACTTGGGAAGGACACCGTGTGGTTTTAGTCGGTCCGATTCCGACACGCCCACCCCATCGTCGGCACCGATGGGGTGAAGCCCGTGGGGGTTTCCACACGCTAAAAAAAAAAAAAAAAAAAGTTTCTAAAATTTAATTCATCAATAAATATTAAACTCCATCACGAAAGCGATATTCGCTGGCATTATTTTAGATTAATGCCATAACACATATTTATTATAAAATAAATGTTAAAAGACATTACGAACTGTCGACAGATTACCATACAGCGAAATACGTAATAATTTTGATGGACTATCAGAGAAACATTATGGTTCAATAAGAAAACACGTCATATTTGAATTTCGAAATAAGAATACATTTGGCCACCCACTTATTAAACAATGGAAAATCGAACAAAACAGTATTGTAACTGAATGCGATCCATCATTATAATCGATATTATTTGAAATGATTGCGACTTCTCTCTGAGAATTGATTTTAATTTTAGACCTTAGTATTTTACGATAAAAATCAAAATCAATCAAGCTAGCTTAATACACACTAACACGTTCATATGGGCTCGCAATTTGGCAAGGCGTTTAAAGATGATGAAAACACGATACGTGAGCTCACTCCGAAGCGAGGTCTGAATAATTTCCTCATTATTAACTTAATGGTGGATCTCGAAATTGGCCCAAGTTTCGCGCCCGGAGTAATAGCACATCTTCTACTGCCTTTAATAGAATAACCGAGGCTGATGGTTTGAAAGCTAAATGACGTTGAGTTGCACGCGATGTAAACGGGTTCTCTGATTTTAATACCGAGTGTAGCAGTGGTTAATTATTATTCACCAATTTTATTGAAATACGTTTTAAGTCTCTTGAGATTTTTGCTTATCTTCGTAAAAAATCTTTTTCTTTGATTGTTTTACCCACTAAGGTCGGTAGATATCACTGTCTAGCGCGTTTATGTTAGTCATAATAAACATGAAACAAAATGCCAACCGTGTACCTACATATTTTTATGTCAAAACATAAAAAGCCACAAAACCTTCACAAAATAAATCTGGTGGTTACCTACCTGCTCACTGTTTTATACCGACTGCACTTAATTTAACTCTGTATACCAGTTGAGATCAGTTACCCAACAATGGATTTTTTCTTAAAAATCGTTTAAGTTAGCTCTAGTAAAAGTTAATAGGTAACAATCAGCGATGCTGTAAGATAAAAACGGATTAAAGTGCTGTCAGTTGCGGTCTTTTTTATTTTTAATTAGTAGCCAGATTCTATTTTATTTTATTTGGAAAGATAGTATACAGATAGTGTTCATAATATAGTACATTCCTGACGGGCATTAACGAATTTTTACGAGTATCTGAATTTGTTTTTTCCTTCCAAATGATTACACAAAAGTTGCAAGATATTTTCTTACACAAATAAGCTTGATCAGTTCAAAACTCGAATTTCATACAGTTGTAATGAAAAATATTTTTATCACAATAATACATTAGAATCACAAACCGACATAAAACTCTGTAACAATACGAGTTTGATTATTTATACAAAAGGTACTAAGTGATCATATGACAGCGATTGGCCTTCGTTCATTTTATCACGTTCACTTAAATTTCTGCTGCTGTAAACGGTTTTGTCAAGTGAGCCTTCTTGAAAAGGTCGCATAATTCAATATCATCTATAATTTACAGCCAGACTTTACATGATAAAGTCGTGTATTAATATCGAAACGAGGTAGGACAAGTTTTCTTTGCTGCCACTCTCGACAAGTGACAATGTGTTTGTAGAAGAAATGGAGTGATTAATATACGTCGACGACTGTCAATATAAACGTCAATATACTTGTCAATCCCATACATTCATCATTCTATTCTACAATACACTGGCCAACGAATTGAATTGTTTTGGGCGACTGTAAATGCACTGTAAATGAAGTAGAGAGGTTTAATGGATTCATGTCTTCCGTGAGCGTGAGATCGAGGGTGTCATCAGTCTTGACATCTTAGTTTACGAGCAAACAACTGGCTAGAAAGTCAGTGTCGGTTGCCTAACATTAAGAATAGGATTAAATGTTTAAATCCAATGTTTAACAATATCCCCATAGTATAGAAAATGAGGAAGAACATTTTAGGATCATTTTGTTGACCAGTTATATACATAAACTTACATTTAAGTTTCGATTTAAATCTCAGGGTCTGCTCGGGATTCTGTCTGTTCCACACGATGGACCCGGCACTCATACGGTAAATCCATAGATACCTAAGAATTTCGTCTCATCCACTAAGGAGTAAGCACGGTGTAATAATATGAAAATTGTAGCAAGTATGCAAGTGTGTATGAGTCCTATACACGTAATAATGGTCCAGCAATCAGGCAGTTTCCATGAGCTATCGGTATACCGATAGATGAAGTACAGTTCCAATTTATATGATAGCTACCGGAAGAGATAGGACAGCCAGAAAACAGCTCTATAATCATTCTCGGTTAATGATCACCTATTAACTACTTAATTATTTCAGAGATAATCACTTATGGCGATGACTTAATGAAAAAGAGCCTGGGAACACTAACGTCTTACATTGATCTGGTTATTCTAACGGTATATTCACCACTAGCTGAGGTTAAGCGGAAATTGTACAGCGAGGCAGTAATTTGTCCTATCTTAACCCTATTCGCCGAAGCTTGGTACAAAAAAAAAAACAGGTTGCACTCCGGGAGTGCCGGCAGAAGTGAAAACTTATTCTTTCTTTCTTTCTTCGTTAGAAAAAGATAAAAAGAATATACCATACTATACCATACCTATAATATAGCGCCAATCATAGAACCTATCACTAATTTTCTGTCAGAAGAAATTAATGAATTACAAAAAGAAAAAATAATCACAAAAAGAAAAAAATATCACAAAAAGTGTCAGAAGCCCAGGTTCGAACCGGTAACATCTGAAACCATAAGGACTCACAGTCGAAGCGTTTACGGTTTAGCTACGAAGTTTCATATCGTACTTGACAAAATAATCAATCTTTGCTAATTTTGTATGACGTCAGTCGTCGGTTACGGTTCAAAGGTCAAGCGATCCTGACGCAAGTTTAATATTTTTTACCCATCCAACGCCGCTAAAGAAGTTTTCATTTCAATAAACACAATACTGTCTGATATTTACGCGAATATCACTCATTGATATAAAACGACTTTTCAATTTCTTCTGCTACTGAAAAGCAGCCGAAACATCGGGCCAAACGTAAATAATACCGAAATAAAAACGCGACAGAATAAGTTAAAAAACCGGTTTTATATAAAAAATATAAATAAATGTAGTTTTTGTCGTCATAGAATATAATGCGTAACTCGCCCATAAGTTTGAATGCGTGACTGATGTGTGACCATATCTACACATTAATAATGACATTAGTGACATTTTAATGGAGTCCGGGTACAAACAGACGGATATACATTACAATTTTATCTAATAATATTATGAAACATGTCCTTGGGTGTTTATGTGAGTTCATGAGAAATATAAATGAATTCAACGTAAGAACGGATTTCAGCAATGATTATAAACTCATTTAATTCAGTTTGAAGTAAGTTAGCACATTTTACTCAATTTCACTGTTAGCTAAACGGATTTTCACCTGTGAATTTTACCGTTAATGTTAAATAATAGGTTCATGTTCACTACCATCCTCACAGGTGCTTCCTTGTTGCATCCCAAATTTTGTGCTTGAGAGCCCGTGGTCAGCTTAATTTTCTTTTTTTAGGTTTGTCTGCTTCTCTGGTAGCGACTGCTCCCAATTGCTCAACCTGGAGAGGAAAGCCTGCACCAGAGCCCCTTTTAATATCTCACTGGCGCAAATTATTTTCGGATCCTTCTTTCCTACCTACTATAATAATATATCTCAAGGATACAACTATCAAGATGGAAGATGGAAAAGGCCGCTACAGACGAGATAGATATAGCGAGTAATTAAAACATTACTTACGTTATGATCAGATACTAGAGCTACGGACGGAAATCCTCACGCAGGCCTTGTAGTGGTGATCAACCGACCATGGTTCCTCGCCATTGTCCACACGATTGTATACAGTATTGTTAAACTTTTAGTGAAGAGAAATTGAAAAGCGAAACCACATAGCAGTGTTGTAGAAATATTGATTGTATAATAGCAAGCCTTATAAGAGATCTATTTCATTGTATGTCATAAAACAAAAAAGCTTTACAGGCAAAAAGAGAAATAGAGAAAGTTACTGTGACATATGTGTATGGGGGTTGATGCATGAGACGCTGGTGGAGATTTTCCTTTCAAATTGGGACATTAAATAACTCACATAAAAGCCATATTAAGAGGAAAAACGTGAAAGAAAAAGGAAGCTGTGGATTGAACTCCCTACTGTGGTGTGGAACACATATGTACTACAATATGGGGTTCTTCAAGAAGGACATTCGGGTTTCTTCAGGGTCGGTAGCGCGACTGTAACGCCCCTAGTGTAACGGAGACTGTCTGCCACCTGAGAGTATAAAAAAGCAAGCCCCAGATACCGAGTTAAATGATGACTAACACAAATGTTGTCGGTAAAATGTTGTGACGTTATTTTACTGAATTTTTATCATAAATCAAAACGAAAACGACTTTACACATATTATAATGTTTGTAATATTTTATTATAAAATCATATTTATTTTAATTTATTTACATAAACTGTAAAATTTTTCTATTCTGTCAGTAAGTAAGCAAGCAGGAAAAAATATTAAACGTCCAGTTTTTGAGAATTGAATTAGATGAGGATTGCTCGCTACAGATCGCATAGAAAGCGTTTGGCCACGCTTCACTTGATGTTCAGTGGTCTTAATAGTTAGGACGTCGACTTGGCAGCAATTTGTATACTACACTAAACATGTGACTAGATGATCTGATACTCTGTAGTTTTAAATTCTATCTTAAGTGAAAATCGGTTGTGGTTATTTTCTAATCATGTTTAATTCTTAATTTCTTTTTTTTCTTAATTCTTGTTTTAATTGCTTTCCTGAGTTAAATTTTCTTACCGGAACCTATAAAATCACCGAAATGTTTGTGATTATGATCGTTGAAAGCGGTTTGTTTAATATCTTGATCTAATGTCTTGAAGTCTTCTTTGACAGTGGACAATTCTCATCGTAGTACCAGCGCTAGCAATGCAACTGATACTTCTAAATAAAGATCCTGTTATAGCAAATAATAACTAGGACAACGGTTATGTCGGTTACAAACAGCTGCCACTACGGACCTTACCCTACGTATTCATATCATACCCTCACCACCATGTTGAAATTCCGTATGTTATTAGTTGATTCGTGCCTTTGAGAAGTTTTTTTTCTTTCCCTTAGATCTATTACTGCTTGTCGATAAATCTTCAGTATCTTTTTAATATTCAAAAATCATTAGCTAGTTGCACGAGCCGTTGTTTAAATAAACAGAGTTATGCGATTGGTTCCCAGTTATGGGATTTTATTGGCAAAAAATCTTATGCCAATAAAATTCGATTTATTGTACGGATGGCGATTAAGTTTCTATCCATAAATGACTTGCAATATTGTTATAGCATTTTTTGTCACAGAAAAGAAATGTTATTCAATGATTTTAGTTAATGTATCAAATTATTTGCTTAAACACATATAAATTAAAACGTCTTGACTATAATAGGTTCAAACTATAACGGTATAAATTTAAGATCTATAGATATTAATTTCTACATTGTTTCATTGATTATATTTGTTTCGTTGCTTCTAATGTTTACTTTGACTAGGCACTTGTTGGCTTATACAAAAACTCATGAACACCGAACTATAGTGTCCTAATTAATTATTATTTTTTGATTAGGATAAGTTTAAGCAGCCCCGATACCCTAAAAACAAGTTTAATCTTAATTTAGGTACCAGACTTCATCAAAACATGCTGTTAAACTATCATAAAATGGTTTTGCAATGTGTTCATTAGATTGTAACCATGGAATAAATGAATTTTGAATTTGAATTTGAATTTTATTCAGAATTATGTTTATTGCATTTATTATTTGTATTGGTTATTATTTAACTATTTGGTTATTATGAAACTTAAATTTTAGAATCACATCACCATTAAAAAGTTTGATCTTTTAGAAATTGAAAGCTGACTCACACGTACAGCTGAATTTGTAGCTTGGACATTAGTCAGGAGCACTATTTGAAAGTTGTAACACAATAGTAATACTATGTATGAAACATCGCAAACAACTATATACTATGTTTTTAGTGACATGAAAGTTAAATATGTGATACACAGCAATCAAAAAGTAAACTTATTACATAGTTTTCATGTTAAACATGAATTATCAACATTATACAATACGATGACAGCCCGTGGTATTATATTAGTAAAATAAACTGTGATGTGAGAAAAGTTACACGTTTTAGACACGACTGCTGAAATCAAAAATATGATACGACAAGATTGATGACTATGGCAATTATTTATACAAGTTTATGGGACAATAAACCTCGTTTAAAAATAAAAGATACCAAGGTTAAATATAACATTAAAAGAAATAAAATTGTTTGATTCGTGACTCGTAAGGATAGGACGCATCGTTCTCGGTATTTTATATCTCCGTTATGACATGCTAATGAAAATTCGGGTAAAGTAAACGATACACCGTTAAAATAATATAAAACAAATATTAAGATAACGGTATTTATGATATATTTACGAGTTTTCAAAATGAGTAAACGCAAAACGATCAAAGAATAAATTGTAAATACAGTATTGATGGTATATAGCACGTTTATTTTTTTGTTTCGACCTGATTTCTATGTAACGTCGTCGACGCCAGGTCCAAACCTCAAGTAACCTCAAGTTAAAAATAATATATACAAAAAGAACACAACATTTATCCGAATGGTCGTAATCTATTCACGCAGGTTTAATTGCATTATAAATATAATGCTTTGCTATAACACACATATTTACAAGTCTTACTTTATAATGAATATTAGTGACCGCCTGCGACTTCGTACATGAGTTAGATTTTCATGCAAACTACCATCCCCCGTTTGAACCTCAAAAAGGGGTTGATTTCTAAGGATACAATATTAGTACACCTCCACACCATCTATGGATAATACATTTTAAATTTTAAGTCTCTTACTTCAAAAACATAGGACTTACATGCAAACTTCCAACCCCCGTTTAACCCCTTTAAGGGTAGAGTTTCATAAAATTCATTCTTAGCGAATACGGAGCGCCCTATGAAGAATCTACCTGCCAATTTTAAAGTTTGTAGGTGTTATAGTTTCTGAGATTTTGGTGGTATTTCGCTTTAATATAATATAAAATTTCGTAGAGGAATACCATATTTTAACTTCATTCAATTAAAAGAATATATTCAGATGTTTGTGTATATTTCATTTTTAGATATTGACGAAATGGTTATGATTAAGTATTTGGAAGTAAGTACATCCATGTCCCAATTTCATTGCTTTTCAAAGTTATCGAGGTCAGGAAATAAGAACTAAGAATAACATTGCTAAAACAAGGTTTGCGACATTGTTCGTGATGGACACATTTGTGATATATCGCCAATCATTCTGTTTGTAACGCGATTCTGTTTATGAGCAAAGGAAAATAATACCGTTAGACTCTCGTATTATGTACCCACTTAGTCATTGTTAGCGTACACATTCAGTAAGTGGATTTTTTTGACTTATGAAATATTTATGACACGGATACGACTTAATTTAAAAAAAAATTAAAACACCTCTGCAAACAAACGAATATTATAACGAAAACAGAAACTTAATGTGCGTACTTGAAAGGATTCTTTTTCAACCCAATTAAGATAAACGTCAGTGACAATCGTGACAGTAAACGCAAGCTACCTTCAAACTTCATTGCAAGAAATAGGATGAAGTAAATGGAGCAAAAAATGTTATCGGACCAGTGATCAATAGCAATGAAACAAAAGAAGTAATCTGAGGCGGTTACCTTTCTTCCGCAAGGCGAGGTCAGGCGTGACCAATGCGAATTCCTTAAACTAAATATTTACAGCCATTGTAACTGGAGCTTTATCTTGTGAAATATTATTCAACTCTGGAGATCCCTAACATTGGACATTACAATGTAGTGTTCGATTTGCAAAGGCACTAATTTCCAAAGCTATTATTATGGAAGATGGTTTGTTTGTGAATGGCTATGAGACCATGAATAAGTTAAACGCTTTGAATTGAAGCTCCGATCATTTCTATCATGGCATTAGAGTGCTTTTCTATGTTACCATACAATTGTAGTTTTCCACGGTTGAGTTAATTTTCAGTTGGAATTCGTGAATTATGCAACTGAAGCTGACAATTTGATCTTGTAACAATATCTCATGTAGCAATAACTCATCACTATTTCGAGTGTTTTAGTATTTGTTTTCTGACCTTTTGAGGTTAGTTATAGACGCAATCTGTACAAACTTGTTATAATTACATTCACAATTTCATTTTGCCTATATTTTTTTATCGAAATGGGCTTTTAAAAGTGTAATATTTCGAATTATATCAAAAGCAGCTTATCGAGGGATGATTAAATATGTCTCTTTCATTTTACTAAATAAATCTCGTTGGTTGTGCGTGTTTTAGGTTCAGACGACTGTGTTCTAGCCGACAGGTCCCATCCAAACCCCGCCTGCTTTCTCTCGGCACATAATGGTACCATTATAACTACATTAGCTAGATAGTTGGGAACCTCGGTAACTCCAATGCCACTTCTCGCAGACATCAATAACATGTTTAAATATTAGAAGAAATAAAACGAACTGAATAAAGTTGTAAAGTCCCTTTCCAAATCCTATACAAAATTAGTGCCCAAAAGAGTAACTATCGCTGCATTCAAAGGTATCTTAACAGCAACAGTGGCACTATTTTAATGTGATTGTAATACTTCATTAAATATATGTAATTTTTTTAGCATACCGTATATTTCTTTTTCTTTGTATGAAATGAATAAATAACCATAATTCTGTGTTCCAGGTAATTCGTCTTTACTGCAAGTGTTTAAAACAAGAAGACGAAAAATTGTAATCCTTTAAATTAAAAGTCAAAGATAACTATAGCAATGCTAGTAAGTCCAATTTTAAATGATTCATACGAGAGTACTGAACTATATACAGAAACAGTTGCGAAATGTTTCTCGACAAAAATCACGATTCTGACATTTCAAAAATCGTTACGGGCGCAGTGGAGCGTGGCATTTGCCGAGGCGCATACTGCTCGAGAATTTCGAGAATACCTACACTAATTTAAATTCAATTTGATTTTAAATTGAATATTTTAGACTTTACCACTAAGAATATAGATACTAATATTGATGAGCAAAATTTGATGATGAATGAGGTAAGATACAGATTCTGATTCGAATTTTATTACTGTAATCAACACAAAATAGAGGAGTGGGATAGAATCATATTCAAATTCTATGTAGGTATCTATACTTTATTATGAATCAATTTTCATAATAATATCGTCGTATTTCAGATGCATGCAAA
This sequence comes from Eilema caniola, assembly GCA_949126895.1. NCBI lineage: Eukaryota > Metazoa > Arthropoda > Insecta > Lepidoptera > Erebidae > Eilema > Eilema caniola. The sequence goes on from OX421476.1 coordinate 7,264,657, forward strand.
CCGTTAATAGATATCATTAGAGTAGAGGAACAAAGAATGTATCAGAGTGACCTGTACCTGTCTCCTCTATTCAGACCTTTGGAATATCCAGTTTATATTTACCTACCTACTTTACTATACTATACTGTACTGTCTCTATCTTCATATTTTTGAAAATCAAAACGAAGCACCTATTATTTTTTCTATTGTATTGGATAGACTGAAAGCTGGGTAACAGGAAATTATGAACGGGGACTTAACAAAATTCAAAATATGTTCACCAAACCACTTTTGTGGCCTTAACCACATAATAAATAATAGAAGTAGGTACTAATACTACTACTACACAGAATTAATAGTATTCCCGTAACTTACGGATCGGACCAATGGAATTCATACAGAATGTGTTAACCATTCATTCTTTAAAAACTCCCATATTTGGAATTCTTGCTCGAGGGGGATTATGAGTATACAATTAAGGGACAAAACAGCATGCGTATTGTTCATTATAAGTACTTATGAGTACGAGCCGTACGAAATAAGCTTATCGTTGCAAAATCCTCGCCTAAAAGGTTACTAAGCAACATTCATCAGTACAACTTGCCGTAAAGGGCTAACCAAATGTCAATCTCAACTGGACTCAGATCGAGATATGTTTGAGCTTTGAGTATGGTCATGTCAAATGTCAGTGACAAGTTAGCAACCCACTCATGAGCTATGACAGATTAAAAGTGTTGTATAACTCGCAAAAAATAATGATTAAAAAACAGAGTAACAGATCAGAATGACGGGTGCAATGAGTTTTGCTAACGTCACAAGAGTATGTCAACCTATGTTTGTGGTCATATTTTGAAAACAGTCATAAGTTTTCAAGTTTTGATTTAGGTTCTACGTCCTTTATAATATGACACACACGCAAATTATTGTCTAATACATTATTTGGTTTTTACGTTTAGTAAAAAAAGGGATATGCGTCATTTTTGTGAGATGACCTGGGTGTATGGTGTAAGAGGATGACATGTTGCACTGATTCGAATTAATTGGGTCAAGGATGGGTGTATATTGATGATCGATTACTTGTAAGAAATTTGGATATAATATTAGTAGAGGCAAAGGGCGAATGAAGTCGTTGGAGGCCTCGCTCGGTTGGTCTTCGACTGGTGGCCGAGGTCAGACAGATGTTCAGAGATTTAGAACAAATCTGTGATTATCCGATTTAGCACAACCGGTTCACTATGACCTCGTTGATACCAGTGAGGGCTGTGTACAGTGTACAAGTGTACATACAACTATGGTCCAAGATAGTATAACTTACGTCCACATTTAGCCTTATGGATATAAATCTTGTAAATTGACTTCTGAAAAAAAAAGCCGCTGTGGAGTTTGTTACGCCGTTTCTTCTCCACCAAAGCCTTGCAAGCGGTGGTAAACTTAGGTTAAGTAGAATTTATTGACGCCAATAAGAAACAATAATGTTGTTCAAGATTGAATAAAAACCTTTGACTTTGATGCCAAATGTTCACTATACAGTCGGGAAAAGAGATACGTTGTATGCCTTTAAATATAAAGTTGTGTGAACCGTGGTATAAACAAATGTATACGTATTATTGACGACTGTACGTGAAAGCATGTGGGGAGGAAGTTTTTGCATCGATAGGTCACGGTAACCACTTTCCATCAGGTGGGCCGTGTGCTTGTCTGCCACATACGTGGTATAAAAAAGGCGTGTAACCGGCTCCAATATTCCACCCTTAAATGCATGTACAGCAATCGCGCGCACGAGGTATTAAAATCTAATTACCTAGGGTCGATTTTTAGTCTAGACAGTACAATGCGTGATATATTGGACAGGACAACATTATTTTTAGAACACTTCGCATACCAACGAAGGTCGTACAAAAAAACCTTAGTTATAGAGCTAAAAAAGTCTGCCAGAGGCATTCCATTTTTTTTCAATTATGTCTATATCTATAAATTAGTATAATGAGGGTACACGAACAATGTTCGGAGGTCAAGCAATCGTGTTGAAACTAAAACTGTAATTATTGTTATAATAGCTTTCATTCATTGTGACTTATGCAGACATGCCCAACAAGATATGTCTTTGTATGGAATTAATGTTACGAGGTTATACAAACAGCCATTGTAGTGATCATTAGTTGGTAAAATGGTACTAAACGTTGTCTTGTCAGAGAAATATAATTATTATGTAGGTATAAATTTTTAACATGTAGTCCTACTGTTGTATGTAGGAATTTCTACTAGTATCTTCTAAGTAGTACGGTCAGCATCTAAATCTTGACCAGCAAAGTATTGCAAAAGATCTTAATACTGTGTTATTAACATCTTTTTGATCACCTTGCCATTAAAGATCGATCTGAAGCTGTACAAACAATAGTCGATATTTTCCTTGTAAGTACGGTCAGCATCAGATCCATTTTGCCCAGCAAAATTCTCAAAATGATCTTAATACTTTGTTATGTGGACCATTTTGAGTACTTTAAACTTCATGCACGGTGGTGTTGATGTGTGAGAAAAATATCAAGGTATTAAAATCATTTTGAGTACTTGCTAGTCAAAATCAACCTGATGCTATACTACTTACCTCCACTTACCTATAAATGCTTTAAATTGTCTGATTATTAAAATGTTCAATGAAGTCTTAAATATACTTATGTTACATGATGCAGCTAGGTCTAACAAAAATAAGTAGAATAACTTAGTGTCAATATAACCATACCATACATAAGAATCTGGTGAAAGCCATAAAAGGCAAGATGTCAATATGTAGGATGTGGAATTTGTGGCTATTGTTCTGATGATTGTCCATGGTCTGATTGCCCAGAGCCTCGACCAACATGTGTTAAGGCTTACGTGAGGCGGCTGGGTCAAGAACATGATGTAGAAGGTAGGATTGTATTGTGACGTGATTACATGTTCTGGTGTTCATGTGTTCATTAGTGCAAGATAGGAAAATTTACTTTTCACCAATGAAGCAGCAGAAATTGCGGCTTCCATAAAACGTATCAATAATAACCTTACCGTCACAACCAGATCATTTGTAGCAGTATACGTTCACGTATATAGCTCAACTAGCTTTTGACCGCGGCTCCACCCACGTGGATGTCGGTTATCGCTTAGTGTTGAGCCGACTCACTGAGCATTAAATTCGCCTCTCTACTCAACTTTGTCCTTGACTATTTACTTGCCTCTGTACTCGACTTTCTGCTCATGTCTATACTTGAATTTATACTCAACTCTCTACTGGCTTCTCTGCTCCCTCTCTACTCTTTACTCTCCTTTATACTTGCCTTTCTGTAGACCTCTGTACTCGCATCTCTACTCGCCCATCCACTCGAATCTCTTTTCGCCTCTCTACTTGACTCTCCCCATTCGCCTCTCTATTCGATTGTCTACTGCACTCTATTTGATTCTAAACTCGCCTCTCCACTGACTCTTCTTCTATACTTATACTTCTATACTCCACTTTCTATTTCTATTACACGCCTTTCCACTCGCCCCTATAGCGACTTCTACTCGCCTCTATATTTGGCTCGTTACTTGACTAATCACGCTTCCCAAGCTCTAATCCACCTTTCATGAGGATATCTTCCAAAAAAAAGTTCTTACTTTTATCCCCTATTCACCCCCCTTTTTTTTGTACGATTGAAAAATGACAAACTTTAATCCCCTAACCCTACCCCCCTCCTAATACCTCCTTTTTCACGATAAAATGTAGCATATGTCCGTTCCCTATCTCTAATCTATCTCTGTACCAAATTTCATAAGGATGTTTAAAAATAACAAACTTTCAAACTAACTTTCATCTTCTACCGCCGCCCTTTAACCTCTTATTTCGCTATAAAAGGTGGCCATATCTGTTTCCAAGTTCTAATCTATCTCTGTGCCAAATGTCATCGGGATATCGTCAAAATTGACAAACTTATATCCTCTAGTCCCACTCCCCCCTCTACCCCCCTTTTCGCGATAAACGGTAGCATATGTCCGTTCCCAAGCTCTAATTCATCCCTGTATCAAATTTCATCAGGATATCTTCAAAACTGACAAACTGTACTAACTTTCAACAGAATATCTGGAAACTAACAAACTTTCATCCCCTATGCCCCCCCTTAACCCCTTTTTTCGCGAAAAAAGGTAGCCTATGTTCGTTTTCAAACTTTAATATATCTCTGTACCAAATTTCATCAGGATATCTTCAAAAATGAAAAACTTTCGCATAAGCTTCCATCCCATGGCCCTACTCCCCTTCTACCCCCCTTTTCGCGATAAAAGGTAGCCTATGTCCGTTCTCAAGCTCTAATACACCTCTGTACCAAATTTCATCAAGATCAATTCAGTGGTTTAGGCGTGAAAGCGTAACTTACAGATAGACAGATAGACATACAGACAGACACAGTTACTTTCGCATTAGTATGGTAAAATCGTTTAATTTGAATCAATTATCATTAAACAAAGAAAGCTTTTTGTAACCTTAAACCGTCAAAATTTGTTCTATCCTACTTTCCAGTGCAAGTTTGTGAAGCTCTCTGGATGCTTCTTTTCAATCACTCTATGTAATGGCTGAGCCGATTTGGCTGAAATTATAGTCTAGAATAACTAGGCTATTATAGAATAACTTTCAATTCACCGAGAATAGGTTTCCATGATTTCGGGAACGGGATTATAATTGCACGAGGGCGAAGCCGCGGGTTTCATTTAGTAAATAATAATCATTAAATGCGATAGATAAATCTTCTGGGCGCAACACTCAACGAGTCACAATTAGCTTATTGGCTCATTAATTACGACAACTTCAAGCCCACTGATATTATCTTTGTACAATTTTGTTCAAGCGCGTGCTTGGTGCTTGTACAATGGTGCGAGTCACCGTGACAAGGTGAAAGCGATTTTACAGCATTTTCACACTTTATTGCCGCTAAGAACTTTGTTAAAATCAGCACCCCTAGTTAACTTTGATTTGAGACAATAAATTGACTGTTTTCTACGGGTTTTATATAGATTTTATCGTGGAACAAAAGGGAATATTATTAATTTCTTAACCTTTTAAGTTTATATTCCAAGCTGTTGTATGTATCTTTCTATGTGCACCATATAATAACGTCGATATAGTGCGGTAGCAGCAGACAAAAATGTGCTTATTATTTGGAAATAAAATTATATTTAACGGCTTTAATCACCATTTATTTGGTGTTCTTCAGTTATTTGCACTGAAAATGGTTTTATTTCAAATGTGTATCTAACACGATAACTTTCGACAATTTCAAGCATTATTTTCGTGATGGTTGCATACATTTGCAAATATTATTAAAATAAATGAATTATTGAATACGGTATAGGTGTTTGTGTAACTTTAGGATTTTAAATATGATGATTCAGTGAGGCTTAAGATACTAGCAAAGTTGAATAATCTAACTCAAACGCTTAACCTTATGTTCACAGTTATCTAAGTTCATACAAGGTTAATAACGTTAGAAATCTGTTAAATGACCTATTTGAAAGGGTGGTCACCGAAACAAAGGAATGACAAATTAACAAAATGTCTTTGAAGAAACATCAAGTCAAAAAACCATGGGTTTAAAAAAATCTGAGTTAGAACTCGACTAGACTGCGTATAAGCTTGATTGATTACATACGATTTAAAGGTTTTGTAATAAAAAAGCCAGGGCAGTAAATACGCCCATGCCGCAAAAGTAAATTCGATTACTTGTCACATTTTGACGAATGGAAAAAAGATTAACCTCTTCAAATTTAGCTCTAAAGACTCAATCCTTAAAGCCGAAGGTATCTTAGAATCTTTATAGAAACGAAAGTCGTAGGCACCATAATCATTCATCTGGCTGTCTCGTAGTGATCTTAAATGAAGATTTATGACTCAGTGGTTTCGATACAAGTGTAGGGAAAATTCAAGGTGACTTTCGTTAAATCGCACATTCCAATCTTTATGGTTGAAAGGGAAAGGGTGAAAGAGGTGTGAATCTATAATCAAACCCTCCAGGTTGAAGGGTATTGGATTAGATCGTAGCTGATTAAATGTTTTTTATCATGAAGTCTATAAATAAATTATATAACACAATGAAACAGATTGGTAATACTACCTATAGATAGTTATAATTAATTTAAATAACTCTTTACCTTAATAGGAAGTGGAAGTACGAAGGGAACAGCTTCTGAGTTATAATGACAACAAACTCATTTTTTGTACCTATTACTGAATTCACAAAATGCATTCCGACCATCTTCTTGTAATCACTTCTTCTCCATCCTAGCGTTAATCCCAGTCGCATTCGGAGCTTTTTTAACTTGGACTCTGGGGTCTGCTTTACCAGTCTAACTGCTGCCTGCTGTCTACTGCGGTTTGCCCGAACCTCAATATTGGCTTGCATAAGGGCTTGGCGCTAAGCTTAAGGGGAGAATCTATAAGTCCATGATCAGACCTGCCGTAATGTATGGAACGTCATGTTTGGCCTTGAAAGGGACGAATGAAATATAACTGCATGTGGCGGAAATCCAAATGTTAAGGTGGATGTGTGGTGCGACGAGAATGGACAGAATAAGAAAGTGGCACCAGTGAAAGAAAAATTGAGAACCAAGAGAAGAGAGGCAAGTCATATTGTAAGGAAGGTTCAAAGTATGAATGTAGAGGGCTTAGGAGAAGAGGTAAGCTCAAGAAAAGATGAATGGATTGCTTGAAAGATGATATATCAAAGAAGGGACTATCTGAGGAAATGACATCTGATAGGAATCTATGTAGAGAAATGACATGTTGCGCCGACCCCAAATAATTTACCCCAAATAGATGATGATGATGAGTCACTAAATTTTAGTGCGAAGTATGGAGCTGTTGCTTATTTTTTACAAAAGAATACAAGTTTGCAGAAAATGACGAAAGCTTTATCCTAAGATCTGGTTCCACTTCAAGTCGGTTTCTATATTTATTTTTAAGGTAAACGAGTGTTGAAAACCCAGCTTCATTTAAATTAATATACGATGGGTCGATCGATAGCAGGTATCATTAAAAAAAAAGACAGGAATGGTGCGACCCTGTATTTTATTTTGTTGGCCTAGTACCGGGTCGCGACCCGGCAATTGGGAAACGCTGCTCTAGCAGAAGCAGGTCGGGATGTTGCGCACGTAAAAAAAGAACAGCCGCATTCCCTAGCGCTTCGCCACAGGGGCAGTCACAGGATATCACTAACGCAAACATTTGAATACATAGATAGGGGGTAAGAGTAAGGTAGGCCAGTAAGGTCTTCGGTGAAATGCAACAAACGTACTATTCATTAGTATAGCAAGACGTCTGGAAATTTATCACATAACCATGTCTAATTAACACCCGTACTTACACTTGAGTAAATTCACCGTGAAAATAAAGACACGCGTGATTTAAAATTTAAATAAATAAGTGTTGAATAGATACAATTTGAGTAAAGTACCAATGACAATAATCTACATTTTTTTTTACGTGCGGGGAATCCCCAAGGGAGCCGTAGAGGGAGGTTATGTCGGACTCGAACCGACTAAACCGCACGCCGTCTTTGGGTCGTTGTGCTAGGCCGAAGGTAAGGTTGTCAAGTGACATATCCTTCGCACCCCGGCTGACCCAGGGCCCTCCTTCTCGGTCTGGGCCTCCTCAGGAATAATCTACTTTAAATTTTGACACATAATAGATGCAACAGTGCATAAGCTGTATGTCTTGTCATATTACAAATACTCTTTTATTGCACATAGACGACAACCTTTAACAGCAGCTATGACGAAATGCTCCCACAATTAATGTCACATACTGCAATAGGTGTCAGAGCATCGTGATATACCCCTATAGTTTCATCACGATCTCACGAAAAGCGAAAGCTTCCACCTAATTAATAGCTCTTCAAATAATTCGGATCTATGTTGTAACACTTTCATCAGCTTACGTTTGACAATTACGAGTCATAATCTCGTATACAAACCGCTCATTGTGCGAAGCGCGGGAAAATTTTAAATCGACCTTTGTTCTAGTAAAAAAGTTGTGTGCGCGCTTTCATCTTTTTTCACTTTTGTTTTTCCCATGAATGGTGACTGCTCAGTTAACGTTATGTGATTTTGTTTATTTCCCTAAATATATAATTATTTTGCGTTTAAGAGCCTTTGTGTACTAACTGCGCGGAAATTACAAAAAGTGATTTTATGAGAAGCAGTCACGCTAGTAATGCTATTATAACATTTATTTATATATTATATCAGATTACTTGCGTATCTGTACCATAATAGTTTTCACTGAGGAACGAGTTATGTAACTACTAAAATATTTATGCTTATATTATATTAGCAAGCTTACGATTTTTTAACTTGCTTATAAGTAGCACTTCAGTATTATATTTGTTGTTTGAGAAATTATGTTTATGTGCATGTGTATATGCACTCGATTTTTTGCCGGAGATTTAACTAATAGGGTATATGGGGCCCAGTAAAACATTCAACTCAAAACCAATCTCAGCCGCATGTACTGAATATCATCAGGCGAGCCAGCACAGGTTTTGGCACAGATTTTTCTCCTAGGATCAAGCGGTCAGACGGTTTTTGGCTCCCGCAAAAATCACAACAGGCCAAAGTAAGAGAAAACGCGTAGTGCGATCACCGACCTACAAAGTATATACTGTGTATGCCTGCCCTTCCGCTATGCTCGTAATGTTGCAATCTGTTACAAACAAATCCTAATGTGAATGGCTACTATAACTGCACAAACATGGAATCCATTGACACAATAGCCATATAAACTCGGCATAATAGATATATGAAAACGCATAATGTAAGCCATACAGCATAATGTAATCATTTAAACCATCGCGATGGCTAAACACAGAAAGATAACATGTAAAGTTTAATATTCACTTTAGAATACTAGCTGTTGCTTGCAGAATCTATACAAGTAGTAAATTCTATAAGAAATAGCGATCTTAGTTCTACATTGTCGTAAAATGAAACAAAGTAAGGTATTTCATGGCTTCCAATAAACGTTACTGAGGAAACCGTTACTTTAATGTTTGTCTGAACCTATTACAAATAAATATTTATTCCCTTATTGTTTTCCTTACGACCCCCAGTAACTGATCTTTGGTTTAAGCAATAGACTTGTGCGGTTATTGTTTTAAATTTGCGGATTGTTTGCTCAGTAATATTACATAACGTTATGAAAACAATAGGTGTGATCTGATGTAATGGAAATTTTCAAACAAAAGTGTTATTTAATGAAATTCATTTGTTACTTAATTCTTTGCTTTCTCTAGAGTATGTTTTTGGGAAAGGACGAAAAGATTTTCGTAGATAAATCATTCAAAGTGTTACTGCTTGTAACCAGGAAGTACTAGAGGCCCATTGTTTGTCGCCAGGTACTAGTCGATTATACTAGCCTTGGGAAATTAATTGTAGGTACTTACAGTTCTAACAATTTACTTTCACGTAAGTCTACAATGTCGAAAACTCAAACAAAGAGTAAAATAATAAAATGTGCGCCTGTGTGTACTTCTAAAAAGCGCGACTTATTTCGTATTGAAAATGGGACCAAATACGATACGATATTTAGCACTTTGAAGCCCAGGGTGCACCGTCCTATTCCTTATCTTGATGTGGTCCCCCAAATATTAATTGCTTGTCTCTTTAACCGATGAGATCGTAGGTAAATCTTTCAGCCAACCAAATCGACTCATTCCATTAAAAGAAGAGTTGCAAGAGACATAACAGAGACATGTAATGGGTCAGATCCGCTTTTAAGCCATGTATCGCTTTCTCACTTAAACTTAAAACAAAGCAACTAATTGAATAAGTAATCACGCCCACAATAACGTAAACCTCATTAATACCAGTAGTTCTTGTCGTCTCATAATTGTGCCCACATTAGTGTCAAGCTTTCAAGTTATGTTTTACTATTTTCTTTGCTGTAGGGTGAGCACGTTTTTGACATTATGCGGGACACAATTTTTTACTAAGAATGTTTTAGGGCCCAAAATATTCGGGGCCCGAACAAAAACAAATCTCATCTGCAAGTCGCAAGCACGCCGATATTTTACATTCATTAAAAATATCGTGTCTACTATAATTACTGCGATAGATCTACAGCGGTTGTTATGTAATCTTAAAGTAGGAGAGAAACTGCATGTTGCGTTCATACCGTAATTTAAAAACAATTTTTTGTCCGTCTAAAACTTGCATTAAACAGTGACAGGCAATTTGTGAATGCACGCAACAAGTGACGTTACACGATAGTTTTGTTGCTTGTTTTTTTTATAAACAAAGTGGGTTACTAAGCTAATATAAAGGCTTGTGTACCAACATTAACGGGTTGATGGTATGAATTTTGTTTTAAAATAAATTGTATTTTGAAATTTGTAACTGTCTACTGTGTTATCATGATATTTTTTTTCAATACTATCTATACCGCCTATAGGGTTATAGGTGTCCTTTATAGAGTAATTATATATGTAACCTAACCGATTCCCCTCGATCCTTCGTCTTAATATAGAATGTAAATAAAAAGGAAATATAACTGATTTGCCAGCTTATTCCTGATACAGCAGTTATTTTATTTTCAATAAAAAAAAAATTACCATTCTGCATTGAAATGCAGAATGGTAATTTTTTTCATGAGGACTTAACATGAATGTTAAGTCCTCATGAACAGAATAAATTTAAGAAAATTACTGTTATTATAACTGTTCCAGAAGATAAGTAAGTTTTGGCTGATGACACTTTCGATTTTCGACTTCCGTGTGCTTGGTCTGTAGAAATGTATACAATGACGAGTCGATAATAATACATTATGGTACAAGTGTGTAAAGTTGGTGATTACCACTGAGGCGCCATTGAGACCCCAGCCGTTAGGTCAGGGTTTTAAGAGAGCCGAGAACAGTAATCATCAATATCATGGCGAGATGGCGTTGTCTAGTCAACAGATATAAAAAGTGCTCCGTAAAATTAATTTGATTTAAATAATTTGCGATAAACATACTGAGTTTATTTAATGTTAAGTTGTGTATTATAATCCAATACTATAGTGGAACCATTATTCAACCGAACACTACGGAATTAATAAAGTACACAGTGAACTAACAAGTGCTCGTAAAGTGAACTAAAACGCCTCGGAACAATTAATAAAACAGCCTTGATAGCAATAAATGAACATAATTAAAATAAGTAGCTCAATTGAAGTGTAAATACCAACAAAAAGTGCAAATAAATATCAAGTAAGGTGATTTTATAGTGTTCATCAAGATAGGAATGCGAGAAAAAAATTCCAAAACCATGAATCACTTCTAACTAACTCTGCACCTAAATAATTGTTTACCACTAAAGTGATCACTAAATTCGTCTAATGTATTAAGATACCTCGTGGCGGGGTGCTACACTGTGCCGCCTTCTGAGTTCAATAACTTGAAAAGACGCAAGTTCGAGTCCTGGTTCATATTTGTCTTTTTGGGATGTTTTATTTGATTTAATAAAAATAAATATATTTAGCACAAACTATAGAGTGACACCTTGTGAGAATTATCATCAGCATTGATACAACGAATAAATCAAAGTGAAAGATGCCTTTAAAAACAAAAATATTACTAAACAAAAACAGTAAGATGTCGCCACTTGTAATCTGCAATCAATGTAAAAAACAAGTTGACCGTAAGAACACTAAGTCATGTACAGTGTGCAAAAACCATTATGAATATGATTGCATCGGCGAGGGGACAAAAGTTAAGAAAGATTTGAAAGCGAGTATCTGGACCTGTGACAGTTGTAAACCTATTAGTGAGAAGTCATTTGTAACTATGAGAAAAAAGCATACTACAATATGTCATAAAGAACACTCCCCGGTGCCCTCAACTAGCTCCCCGACAGAGATAAGGAGTTGTCTTGCTAATGCCATAGATAATCAACAGGACCTTTTAGCTTCAAATAATAGTACATTGAATGATACTATTGGCATTATTGAACACCCTTTATCCAGAAGTATGGACTGCAATACGATGGATTTATTATCAGTACGGGAATTGCAGGATATGCAAGAATCTATAAAAGCACTTCAATTAGAACTGGGCAGCTCACATAATGAGCTTGAAATAGTTATAATCGAAAACAATGACCTACGGGAACAAAATACAAAATTGAGAAAGGACAACGATATATTAAAAAAGCTGTTAACCGAAACATCGAAAAGAACACCATCGAAGAAAAGGAGATATTCCCTACAGCAGATAGATGTAAGTGCCACACGCACACCATCCAGACGCTGCACTTTGCAACCGATTGAGACAGACACCAGAGGAACAGTCGCATTGATGCAGGATGCAATCACGGACTTGGAGCAACAATTATATGAAGCCAGAAAAGAAATAGATATTCTTGTTGAAAAAATATCTACACTCGAACTGTCAACCCAAGAGGCTCGTAGTAAAAACATTATGTTGGCTCAGAGTATAGAAACCATTAACTTTCCTACTCATAAGCCGAACAGTGTTAAAAATAAACTTTGTATTCTGACTAATGTTGGCTCATATGGTACACAAAAAATAATTGATAATACTTTCGGTCATCACTTTGAATATTGTCGATATATACTTACTAATTGTACTGTAAAACATTTACTGAATAATATTGATAGTAAGTTGCAGGGTTTTGGTATGAATGATTACTGCATTATAATGCTGAGTGGTAACGAAATTAAAAATGTAGACTGCTTGGACTTGATAAACACTATAAGGGAATCCTTAATGCATATAAACTTCACTAATATTGTAATATGTACCCCAACATATATATGCGGGGCCCCTATATATAATTATAAAATAGAATTATTTAATAGTCTGTTGTATCTGGAGCTCTGTAACTCCACTTGTGCGTATTACTTTGATACCAATAGCTACCTCACCGTGGACATGTTCTCGTATAGTACAGGTCTTATAAATAGAAATGGAATAAGTACGGCATTAAAGGTAATCATGGATAACATAAATAGTGACATATGCAAATATTCCCCCAGTTATACCGCATCTAGTAGTAAGCAGACTCCCGCCCAGTTTTTTCTTGAGTAGCAGCGGCGGTAAGCAAAAAACTGTTAAAAAAATTAATATTGTAAAGAAGAAAAAGCTCCGAAATAAAATACATGCTATTAAAAGTATAATGTATTACCAAAATGTGAGAGGTCTACGTACAAAAACCACCATCTTTTATAATAATATGCTCAGTAATTCCTATGATATTGTGACTCTCACGGAAACATTCCTGAATAGCTCGGTAAATGATGCCGAATTATTCCCACCAAACTATATTGTACTTCGGAAGGATAGACATGGCGATGCTGGATTTGGTGGATTAATATTGGCTGTTAAAGATTGCTACGCAGTAAAAAGGGTAACAGATATAGACGGATTAACTGACGATAAAGAACTTATATTTGCGATAATATCAAAGAAAAACATCAGCTTGTTTATGTGTATAGTGTACCTGCCACCTAGTTATAAAGCGGGTCAGTATCTAGATGTATTATCCTGTATTGAGAATGCCGTCAGCGCATACAGCGAACATAGGTTTGTTGTTGTCGGAGATTTTAATCTTAATTCCTGTACTAACGCTACAGTAACACAATTTGAGATGTTTCTAGAATTTTGTAAGCTGCGGCCTTGTAATAATATCTACGATAATACTACGAATGGGTACAACTTAGACTTGGTTCTAACTACTGACGAGCCTAAAAACTTCAGCATAGTATCCGATATTGAGCCTCTTGTACGTTTGGACACCGCGGCAAATCACCCTGCTCTGGAGATATATCTAACCTTGTTTAAAACAAATTCAACCATCTACACATCATCCCCACTAGTGAGCAACAACTCGAATTACCCTAAACACGAGTGGAACTTTCGTAGGGCGGATTTCTATGGGCTGTATGCTGAAATCGCGGGCATAGACTGGAGTGACCTAGTTCTGCAGTCTGATATTAATGTAGCTGTAGATACCCTATATAAAAAGTTAAACAGCGCCATTAGTAACCACGTCCCTCAAAAAAGTATACCACGCAGTTCGCAATATATATATCCAACATGGTTTACGGGAGAGATAATATACTATATTAAAACTAAGCACTATAATCTAAAAATGTTTAAAGAAAAGGGATTAGAGTTTAATAAAGAGCTTTTTAAATATTATAGGTCCAAAGTGAAGGTGCTTATAGATAATGCATCCCGGAATTATTTAAGGACAGTTGGCAACAAAATAACCAGTGATCCTTCTAAATTTTGGGAATATGTTAGGGATAAGAAAAAAAGCAGGCTACAGACCAAGGAGTACTCCTATGAAAATAGTACAGTTCAGGGACAAGAAGCTACTGACTCCTTTGCTCGCTATTTTAGTTCTGTTTTTCATAAAAACATTCCGAAGTTAGACCCTCAGTTGGCGGAGCGCGATGCGCATGTGCATGGACATCAGATTGGCATCCCACATATCAATGAAACAGACCTGAGAATTGCAGCGCGGCGTCTTAAATCGACATCGGCATATGGGCCGGATAATGTACCTCCCTTCCTGGTAAAGGATTGTCTGTCGGCTCTCGAAGAACCGCTACTGTATATATTTAATCTCGTCCTGCAGAGGTGTTCATATCCTAGTAGCTGGAAAGTTTCTCGTGTTACGCCGGTGCCCAAAAATGGGTCATCAACAGATGTCACTAATTATAGACCCATTGCAATATTGTCTGTATTTGGGAAAATATTTGAGGCTATCCTCAATAGGCATATCACGTTTCAGACCCGTACTCTCCTGAATGACTCGCAGCATGGTTTCCGCCCGGCTCGCTCCACCTTAACTAATCAAATTAAGTTTGTGGATTACCTAAAAACAAATGTAACCTCAGGCTGTCAAGTAGATGCGGCATATTTTGATTTCGAGAAGGCGTTTGATCGCGTAGATAATGATATCCTCTTGACTAAGCTTTCTTCTATAGGTTTCGATAGGCAGCTTATGAGTTTTATTGCTGATTATCTCAGAGATAGAAGACAGTATGTCAAGCTGGGAAATCATAGATCGCAGGACTATTATACGAGGTCTGGGGTGAGTCAGGGCAGTACCCTAGGGCCGACTTTGTTCCTCATCATGATAAATGATCTACCTACTGCGATTTCCCGATCGGAGTGTCTTATGTTTGCTGATGATCTGAAGCTGTTTGCATCAGTCAGGGACATTAGTGATTGCGAGGTCCTGCAACGTGATATTGATGCGGTTGCGGAGTGGAGCGTAATTAATAAACTATCATTAAACATCTCGAAGTGCAAATTGATTACCTTCTCCCGATCGCGTTCTCCAATAGAAGTGTCATATACATTGGGTGGAAAGCTGCTCGAGCGGGTTACGACAATACGCGATCTTGGCTTGACCCTTGACGTAAAATTAGACTTCCATGATCACATTAAAAATACATGTAAGGCAGCAAATAGATCTCTGGGGTTCATAATCAGAACAGCATCCCAATTAAATAACGTCCTTGCCGTAAAACTTCTTTACAACGCTTATGTTAGAAGCAAGTTAGAATATAACGTTGTTGTATGGAACCCCTATGAAATAACTTACTCCTTAACCGTCGAGAGAATTCAACGCAAGTTCGCCCGGTATCTCTACAGGCGCTCATACGGATACTATCCTTTTCTATATCCCTCTTTGTTCGTCACAGGGATGGTAGGTCTAGAAACCCTAGAGCTGAGACGAATTTTTTTGCATATGATACACTATTACCTGTTACTGAATAATAAGGTAGATAATCCATCCGTCCTGGCTTGCATTAATTTATTTGTCCCAAATGGCTATGTGCGGGCCACCGGGCGTCGACAGCATCGCCTTTTCGTAACGCCACCGACGTGGCGCGTGCCTCAGGCTGCCACTTGCCCCACCGCAAGGGCGGTCGAGTTGATTAATGGCTTATTGCAATCGAACCCGGATGTTGATGTGTTCTCCGACAACATACATAAAATGGCGAGAAACGTCTTAACGTATCTGGATGCACCCTCATAATGAGATGTAAACGTAAATGGCCTAATTAAAGTATTTAATGTAGTAATTAATAGGGTAATTATTGTATTAATAAAATTGTTATATTTGCATGCACCTAGAAGATTAAGTTAGCTATTAGTTAGTTAGTAAGTAGTATAACATTATAAGCGTTTTGGTGTATTTTCACTGTTAGCTTGTTTTGTTTGCAATAAATAAATAAATAAATAAATAAATAAACACGTGTATCTTACTATGTTTTTCAACACTCTTGTGAATAAAATAATACTAAAATAGATATTAACCTTGCAGTTTTCAGGTAGTATACTTTCTATAACGTTAAGGGCTTAATGTCAATTACAAAATATATAGGACGTTGTACAACATAAATCATTTTCTTCATAACAGTACTTGTATACATTTTAATTAATAAATAACTATAATTTCAAAAGTGAATACGTGTTGTGAAATTCTTTTTCGCAATAGTTTATTGGTACTATTGAATACGACCTTATTTGCATCAAACCTTTTTTAAACCAAAGCAAATCAACCGATAAAATAAAAAAAAACCAAACTCAATTGTATTTCATAGCTTTGATCAAGTCACAGTTTGATAACAGGTGTCATTATGTGCTTATTTGCGGTGAAATTAGAGCAAGACATTATGAGCAAGATTGTTGAAAAATCTTAATTTGTGTTTGAAGGCCGTTTGACATAGAATTGCTGTTTCATGGTGACCTGTTAGCAAGTGTCTCTTTATATTAATAAGTCGCAAATAAATACACTAAATTCCCGATTATGAATTTAGCATTGAAAAGAGATACTGGTGTATGTACGTACTTAAAATTCATTTGATATGAGTAGCAGAGTAGTAGGTAGGTAGAAAATTTGCCTGGTTGCAAAAGCGGGTACGAAGGGACCAGACAATGTCTTGCATTCCGTCGAATTTCAGCTCCATCCAAAACTATCTCTGATTTTATAAAAGCGTAGCTCAGTTCGGTAGTATATGAAATTTTAAATATCTCGCAAATAAAAGTTAAATACATTAAATATCGATTCAGTCTTATGGTCTCCCCACAATGAAAACTATTAGAGCTTACAACTGCAAAGGCTGGGCTAATTACAACGAATTCTGGCCACTGTGTCAATAGAAAACTGCGGACTACCGGCTAAAGTACACGATCTGTTTAATTATCATTGCTTCGACTAATAAGAAACTTGATGGTGACGGATATGAGGAGCTCGCATCGATATTTTATAATTAAAATGTGTTTACAAATCAGTTTTATATGCTTTTGCTTTTTTTTTCTCTCTTTATTAGCATAAATTACATAAGAAGCAGAGAACTTTGAGATAGCCATGGTTTAAAAGCTGATAAAATTTTATGTGATTGAGTATGTCCGTGGACGGAACATATGTTGAAATATCAAAATAAGTCAATTATCTTTTTTAAAACCTACCTAAAGAAACTATAGGATCAGTAATCGATTCAGGTTGCAAAATCACACACAGTTATGCTCCTCAACTATTATTACAATCACTTATCTATGAATATAATTGACATTACCTTGTGACCGAGAATAATACACACCCGGAGGTGAACATACAAGGACGGCCTTATAAATGCACTAAAATAATGGTACAGTTTTTAAGTGTTGTGTAAAAATAATAACTGAATGTACTTCATAAAGATTATACCCACGTTCATGAATAACAAACCGATAAGCTGACAAAATACTTCTACTAAAGATTGTCATAGTTAATGGTCTTGTACTTTTATCCTGGACTTTTGTCGTCTGTCTCAGCGTCGTTGACTAGGGCATTTATGTCTCTAGTGGACGATCATCTTTCAGTTCGCGGTAGCGTCTTCAGAATGTCTTTTTAACCCTTTTTTCTTCTTTTTCAGTGGTCATAAGTAACTTGTTATTTACAAGTCCTATGTAGTATTCTCTAGAGCGTCGATTTATCTGAATACATACTTCATCGACATACTGATGTCAATAAGTCAATGATTTAACAGGTCTCCTATACAATGTGTTCTCAGATAAATGGAGCTTCAGAACTGAGTACGAGAATATGGGCCTTAGTTGTCTTAGCGCTAAACTTATTCTTGAAGTTATTCATCGTATAAACCGCGACCTTGTAGTTAAATTTGATGAGTGTTTAATTGTTAACAGCGATATAAGCCGAGTTTTAAAAACTCATTAATATGTAATTTAATGGTACTTCCTCGTTAAGGGTCGTTTAAAAACAAAGTACAATGTTATTATGTTATAAACTGCATTAAAGTATAAAGGGTGATGAAACCAGTTTCTGGGCAACCTGAAATTAAAAATCATTATTTTAAAACAGGTTACAGGTCTACAATAACCCCTGATATGGATATTTTATGTCAAGGTGATGCTTAGATTACAAAGTTTTACTTATTTTTCGGTATTCAACCTTTTAAAACTACAGTAACGAAATAAACACAAGTGCTGAATAATAATATTAATACAAACAAAATCACCTAACGTTTTAGATTTATTCAGTCCTGCGTACTAGTGAAATTTCCAGGTTCTGTAGGTTATGAAATCTAATGCTATCAAATTGGGCTAAAAATAAAAATTAAGTAATGTTCTCTGCGCTATAATAGCCTTGGCAGAATATAATAGCTAATAATACAATAACCTTGATATACCTAACAGAATAAAAAATGTTCCAACTAAAGCCAAATTGAAAGTAATTCCAATATTACGTGAAACCTATTTCACAAATTATGAAGGTATTGTTTATTCTTTATAACATTCTTATATCATAGTCGTTAGTAGACTGCAAAGCAACAAGTTCTTAAAAAAAACACAAAGAGGTATATTTATGCAAATCGATCATATTTGGTGGTAGCGGTTTCCATGCAAGAATGTGCCAATCCGATGGACAATTGTTCCCAAATCACGTTACTTCGCCTTAAGAACTGTTATGTACAGTGTACATAACAGTTCTTAAGGCAAACCGTGGCAAAGCGTCAAAATCACAAACCGTGATTGCTGCTAAGTTACGTCTTAACCCCTTTTTACATTCCCATTTTCCACTTTTCACTTCACCTTTGCTATTAGGCCACTTTTGCCGGTCATCATCAGGTGACCCATGCGATACGTTAAAGCATTAAAAGATTTTTTTAGCGTGCTCACCGTTATCCAAGTATTTATAAATTATTTTATTTGTTTGTTAATAAATTAAAATATTAGACTCATTTCCATACATCAACCAAGTGAATTTGGAATCAGAATTCAGTTATTGTTAGTAATTTAAGTCTATCTTAAATAATTACAATTAAACATTTAAGTAATAACACCCAGATTCACCAAAGAATTAAAGTAAATCAGAATAACTGATAAAACCCTACAAGCGATCTCTTCACTATTGACAGTGATTTGTACTTGCTCTGTGGTCTTTGTTGAATAAGTACTAAATGATAAAAGGTTATACCGACAATTGTATGTTCCTCCTTACTTCTAACCTTTCTAAACGGTTACAGTAGGAAGCGGAGCTGCATATGCACAAGGTTGTCAGGTCCAATCTCTGTCACTGGCGCACCTAGTAATGGTATGTCTTAGAGAATCATCTTTATTAATAACCTGTCTTTTATGACTTTGTCTTTACATGAAACATATAAGGTATGATAAGATGTCACTGTGTTCACGGCAATAATGTTTTTGAGCTTAAACTGGCACTCAGTAAACTAAAAGTAGTTAAAGAATCTTTACTTATCACAACTCATTAAAGCCCTGTAGTTTTGACAGCAAAGGATAGACCTCAAGGATTTCTTATAACCTGTGTCATTTTACTTGAGTAATTATGGCAGGTGCTCAGCGAATCTTTACGGTACTGATTGTCATGATTTTCATCAGTAAATCTCTTTCGTAGCACTAAAGACAAATGAATCACGTGATCAGCTGCACGCCAATGCTCAGAATTCATGTGCCATTGAATCATTCGTGTAATCGTTGAAACACTCTACAGTAGTACGTAAAGCAACATTGATACAGTGGATAAAATGAGCGATTTAGATTCAGTTATCGAACATAAAAAACTCGTTATAAATATAACACTATGCATATGTTACTATGTTTAAGTTGAATAATGAAGAATAGGAAACATTAGAAAGAAAACACTTAAAAACTATAGGGGTATAGTTTAGAAACAGAGAGACGGTAATGGTAACTATTACCGTTACAAACCCATTTTAACGTAAGCCGAAATACTAAAAAACGATGCCTTAAACTGAGCTTAAGAATGTGCATTCGTCCAGCATTGTTCACTGATTAGCTGTGCACTCTCACCTTGAACGTCCACAGCTAGTCTAGACACGTTTAACTAATCGTCTGTCTCCAAAAGATCCGTCACTCTATTGATATGGTAAACCACAGAACTGGGTCGTTCCGACTTAGTGCATTTAGCTCAAGTAACGGGACTGCAGGCAACATGATTGTGTAGCAAGGGCTTTCAAATTTGTTCCAAATGATTTACAAGTTTGTGAATTACGTATTTAAGTTTTATTCGATGAACAAATCGTTTGGAATATTATAGTGTTTTTGTGAATATCTAGCTGTATATGTAAATCACATCGATGATCGAAGGTAAAGATCGAAGGTGGCTTATGTAAATAACACAAATAGACGATAATATAAAATTAAAAGAAAATGATTACAATGAATCCACTAATAGCATGTACATAACATGCTGTAGGATATAATTGAACCTATCTTATACAGACATCAAGAATGTAGTATAATAACATATTTAGAGCTTAATTATATTATATTTAAGAACTTGATATAACTGTTAACATGTCGCACATTCAAAAATCAAGTTTGCTTGGCTTTGCGTGTTAAAATAGAATGTATCAATGATCAGTTATTTGTAAATACATCGTGTGAAGCTTAACTTGTTTCTGACAGTACCTACACCTAAACTATAATCCAACTATACTCTTATTGACATGCAAAATAATATACCTATATTATTTTTGTACGTCAACAAGATCAGACATAAATTTAGTCATTTATCGCTCTGAATTAGTCGTTTCAGTAGTTTAACCCATAAATTCCTTCAAACACTTAATACATACAATTATCTGTGTATATCCCTAAGATTCTAAGAAATAACTTTGTCGACCCGCATTGGAAGTGTTAATTGGATGAACTAGTTATAACGTCATGGTTTTTGTTAACCCTGTCACCGCTTTCCTGTCTCCACTGCGAATCGAAGTAGATCCTGAAGTTTCTGTGTTAATGACACGTAGCAACGTTTTTCTATTTAGATCAACTTAAAAACTAGGGACGTGCGCTTTTAGATTGCCTGTTACGTTACGTTTTTTATTAGAACGTTTTTTGAAATCATCTAAACGCGGCACTTTTTACTGCTGGACAATCTTCATTGTCGTCACTAAATCTCATTCATTCCAAGAATCTACTACTCATTTATCGACACTCTGAACATCTCGGCCAAAGTAAACAGCAATATTTGGTGAAACTCCAAAACAATGAGCTCTGTTTATACCTTTAAATCTGAACCAGTCCAGATTATTGAACCGCGACAGTATTGAATTGTAGGCGGTACATCGTCACTTCCTTGCTTTCCATGGTGGATTATTGCCTCAAGAAATAGGCTCTGGATCTTTGTGAAGTGTGGTGCAAGGATAAAACATAAGCGACTAATATTTAATATTAGTTCTGATAACTTATTTAATCGCTAATAGACAAACTAGCAAATTATAATAATACATTTAAAATTTAAAAAAAATGCGACAAACTTTATTAGTTTTTTTAATGAATTCTAAGATACTATAAATCATTCGTTCACATTCAAAATACGGGTAGGGGTTACTATAAACTCATAGATTTAAAATATAAAATATGATTTGGAAAAAAAAAACATAATAACGATGGGTAGGCACAGAAACGGATAGACGCTACTAGCACATACGTAGGTACATTATATCCAAATAATGAAAGAAAAGCTATTTCAACTTCATATTGATAACAAAGCATTCACAAGAATGACCAGAAAATATCAGGTTCCGTATTCAGGGTCTTTTTCTAGATGTTTTGGTTTTCCTAGCTAGGTAAATAATGAAAGCAAACATGTTTCTTTTTGCTGCAGACAAACCATTTTGGATTACAGTTATTGCAATAACTTAATTTAGGTTCATGACGACCTTTTAAAGCTATTACAGCCAGATGGTTCTCCGGCTCTCGCGCACCACTCCGAATATGATTCCTTCATTTGGACCACACTCCTCAAAACTCGTAATGCCCGTTATTGTGGTATAAATTTAGCTGTGAGCGTTTAGAAATCTTGCCGGATTGAATCTAAGCCGTGATTGCGAATAATAGCAATGAACGCTACTCTGGTATCTGATACGGTATCAAGATAACGGGTAGCTTTATTGATATTAATGTTTTGAATGGAAACGTAAATTATGGTTTTGGATAGATGGTGTAAGCAGTCATTGAATTTGTTATGACATGTATCGTAAACGTAATAATTAATTCGTAAGGTGTGTTTGCAACAGTGATTATTCATGGCTGCATGTATTGATACATTGATATTCAATTGATAAGTATGATTAACATAAAGTAAGATAGAAAGATATTTATTTGCAGGTGAATACTCTAAGTAGGTACTGGAATACTCTGTTGTTGTAATTGATTATTATTATAAGGCACTTGATTATTCGTTGATATTTTTTTGCAAAATCAGAGCAACTATAGCTTTTTAACTATTGAAATTACAAATAAAACAATCGTGCATTTTGCAGATTACAGTAAGCGGTTGGTATGGGCTGTGCTCATTGAATGCTTGAGATACTAGAGGTATCAATGGCGTATTGTTAATCCTACCTTCTTTTTAGGAATGGTGGAAATATGTATCCCATCGACGCGACGGTGCGACTGTGGGTTTGAAAGAGAAATTCTGCTTATTGTACACATTTAGGAAACACGCTATCAAATGTAAAAAAAAATGCATTTCTAAAATTACTGACTACTCTATGGCGTTGTTAATGTAGAATTAAAAGCATAACTAAAAGTCTTTAAACAGTCGTCATATATAATATTAAGCCATATTAGGCGTTCTTTAGAAAGATATTACGTATCTATTTGTGTTTTTTTTTGAGAAAGTTACTAGTAAAACTACTGCTTAAAGTTTAGACTGTTATAGTAAAAAAAATCGCCGCCAACTAACGTTATATATAATTTATATATACAGCGTAATTATATTCGTATTTATATATATGAATTATTTTTATTACCTCACAATACTATCTCATAAAGCTTCTAAATCTTAAGAATGTTGTCAACAACTTATAAATATGAACTCGTTTTTTTATCAATGAATATTCAACATAATATTTATTATGTTCTATCATCATCGAATATTTTCTAACGTATTGTTTAACTGACAAAAATTTATTAGAAATGAGCTGACTGTGAGTTAGTTATAGGTTCTTAGTTGATCTATGGCCCAAGAAGAAATGATATCGAACCCGATTCGATATCATTTCGAATTTATCGATGGCTTGGTTCAAGGTTGAGATAAATTCGTTTTAATATTAATAAATCTAGATTGTCCTTATTTTGTGTTTCATTTCTAAAGACTGTAGTATACATTAAAAAATACGCTGGGACTGGATTATCCATTGCAGAGGCCACCTCTCTACTTATTTTTAGCGTGACTACTTCTGGTTTTATTTCAAAAGTGTCCGATTTTGATTATAATTTAACTTGCGATAAGAAAAAGATACAGGTTCATAATCTTAATTGTCATTATAATCATAACCAACCACCGTGTTGGTTCCCGGTGGTTCCCTGTAGGGCTGTACCCCATCCGACAGTAGACATACAGCCCTAGACGGCAATGGGCTTGCCCCCTATTGCGTGAGACTGAAAATCATAGTTGGCATGGGTGTTAACACAGATTTACAGGAGTGAGTATATATATATGTATGTATGTTATCTAAATTCTCATTTAAAAAAGAGAAATAACATAAAAAAGAAATAGCATAATAAATACCGCTTTGACAAGCATACAAGAAAGATAACCACTTTGAACAGGATGCCACAAAAATATAAATAATAATATTGTTCAGAAAAGGCTGACGTCAATTACCTACATAGCCTCATAGGAGAGTAGAACATAAAATATAAACGCTTTGAAGGTCGTAATAAGTTCATTGGCATCATTTAACTTACTCTAGAACGGAAACTGAACTCTAAATGTGCTACTACTTCCCTTGAATGAGTTTATGTACTAGCAATTTCATTTACTTATCTATTACTCTTTACTCATTTAAAGCTATTCGGTGTAATGCTACTATTACCTGCTATCCGGTAAACAGTCATTTAAATGTATATTAAACTACTTTTACATTGTAGGAAGGCTGTCTCTCGTGACATCTTTTTCTTATTTGTGTATTTGAAATCCAAGTGTACGTATAGCGTAGATGTAATCGAATTTTTTGATAACTTATTTTTCTATTAGGTTTCAATTTACATACACATATGTCTGAATTTTATTTTGACAATGACTAATTTCAATGTCACTATGTTGGAGATGAAATAATAAAAAAAATGTGGGTAATAAAACTCCAATAAAATATTAATTAAATATTTCCACATGAAAATGAATACAAATATAGCTACTTATAAAAACATTGGTATTATCGTAATAACCTTTGCAATTTTTAGATAATGCTTAACAACCTGAAAATAAAGTTCTTTATATTTTATCAAATATAAAATTATCACAATAAATTTACCTAGTTATCTACTACTACATTTGATTGAATTTCTAGAACAGTCTTAGAAAAAATATAACTTTACCCCATATCTGTCAAACTACTACTTAAACTATGTAGATATGCCATGACAACTTGCCCAAAACATAAAAAACTAATTCAATTACCTGAATTAATTACAAGCCATTTCGTTCATCCATTCACTCCTACACAAGTCTGTCACAAGAACAAACGAACTGAATACATGATGGTAAACGAGTAACAATGGTAGACTTTCGTCAATTTGTAACCTGTCATTGAGTGAATGGTTCTATGTGAATGAATGGAAAGAGATACTTTCGTTTTGTAAACGATTCCGCTTTTTCGGTACTTGTTTACAATTCTACTCAAGCTGTATTTACAAAGATGAGCGTAGGAATATTCGTCTTGTGGCCGAAATTTTCTATAATTATGATTTTCTAAATCTGGTTCGTCATTTTTACAAATGCCTAACCTTTTTGTTTAACCAAACCAAATATGACAAAACTAATTATGTGAAGCTGTACAAAAGGGACACGAAGTAAATTTAATGGAATTTGTAGATTGATAGATACCTCAGTGGTTTTTTTTTTCTAGTGGTTAGGGTCCAATCTGTGACAGAGTTGATCAGGCGCTCAAAGTCGAGACCGATTTTTAATGACTCCGTGCGGAAGCGCTCAGGCCCCCGATTCTGCTAATTTTATGACATAAAAAACCACAGTCATACCGCTGTCATTGCATAAATTGTCATTAAATTTTAGACTTTATGTGTGAGCAATAAAGTTCATAGTGAAAAGGGAAAGATCATAAAATATTTTTCATTAACTCTACAAGGTTGTCATTTAATTTTCGTATATCAGTGAAGTCTAAAGTTAAATGGCATTGGTTACAGTGTATGTGGTATCGCAGTGGTTTTGCCATAAAAAAATAATAGCAGAATCAGGGCCCTGATGTATCACCACTAAACGGTCACGCATCCCGATCGTAAACTTCGCCTAGGTTACTTAACCCATTGAGCGTTTATCGAACAGTGAGCGCACCCTACGAGTGCTCACATAGTGGTTTATTAATACTACTGTAATATAATAATTATGTCTGTATATGTAATTTGGTAAACAGAAAAAAAAAGAAATTCCAAAGTTTTTTTAATATATATAGGACACGACAATTTGACTTCACCTCGCCTGATGGTAAGCTAAAGGCAAAGTCTCAGGAAAGAGGGTCACCGTTACATACACGTACCAAGTTAACAATGATGGCACTCAGCTTGATGGCCTCATCAGATGCTTTTTCACGGCCCGGGACTGTAAGAAGAAGGAATGGACGGAAAGTAATTTAAAATATTATATGCCTAAAATTACATAAAACTTTAATCATTTTCCGAGCCACTTTCCCAATTTCGTTGGGGTCAGCTTTCAGGCTAACTATGATACGGTTGAACTTCGTTATTTTTCGTGAAACGACTGCCATCTAAACTCCACAAGCAATGGGGATGCCGACGCAAAACTAGTTGTAGATGACAGCAGCATATGACCAACAACAATAACCATTTGGGGCCTGATTCTGCTATTTTTTTTTTCGTGGCAAAACCATTGCGGTACCACATACACTGTAACCAATGCCATTCAACCTTAGACTTTACTATACGGTTAAAGTCTAAAATGAAATGACAATCTTGTGGAGTGAGTGAAAAATGTTATAATCTCTTTCTCTTTTCATTTAGAATTTTAAGAGTCAGCCATTAAGTCTAAAATTTAATGACATTTTATGCAATGTCAGCGGTATGACAGTGGTGTTGTTGTCATAAAATTAGTAGAATCGGGAGCCTGTTCTGTGATAATAACAAACTCATAGCTGTCAGATTTGAAGCAACAAACAGTGAAGTCTTTCTTATGGTTACTATGATAGACGGCTCAACGTCTTTCCGAGGGCATAAAACTGATTATATATTTAGAGTAAGTTTTTTATACCACTATTTAACTATATTTTATTTTTTAACGATTTTATTTTCTCAAACATGCAATGAAATATTGACATTATGTTCCTCTTAATAGGCTGCGAAGTTTGACGTTTTAGGCGCGGCTAGGACCAGAGGTCGGTAATGGAATTTCATACAAACCTTGCAGGCTTAGGCCGGCAAAATCCTCTTTTTTAATTTCGATTCCACATAAATTTGTGGCAAAGGCATCGACACTCTGCCACTATGCGTATTAAAAAACACACATTACATAAAAAAATCCACATTACCATAACTAATAACACATTATTATCAATTGTTTTCTTAACTATACATATAAAAATTGAAATATTAATATTTAATTTAGTTGCAACAAATTGACATTTATAACAATGACAAGTGTCACTGTTCGTTCAGAAACGTGCCTTTATATTTTTTTAAGTAACATGATAATGAACATAAATGTAAATGATTTCTGTTAAAATCAAGCTAAAAAAATAAACGAAATAGTAATATACACGTGAATTTTAGTTTTTATCTTTTTTACTTTTAATATCTTTAAAATAAATTTGTTGTTTATATCATTGCCTGTTTGACAAAAGCACTATACATACCTCGGCGGGAAATATGGGGTTGCCTGCCTCAAACCTATCCAGTCTATATGTCTACGGCCGGCAACCCCTTTCTTCCGGCCTATGTAGTAATGTACTATTTCTGCAAATGCTATTTCAAAATAATACCAAGAAAATTAGCGTCTGTTCGTTTTTAGCACACATATTATAGTTATAGTGTTGAAAATTGAAATAAAGTATTATTATTTGGCAATATATGCAGTATATAACTATACCAAATTTTCAATAACCAAATTATCGTTTTTTACTGTGACTGTGGATAATGTTTATGATCAAGAAATCAGAGTTAGTCAAGGTAAGGTTCTCTGGTGATTATCTACAACATATTTTGAAAGCTCAGTTAGCTGCTATAATCATTTAACTACAACCTACTAGACGGTAAAGAGATCAGTACTCTAGATGCTTATAATATTGAAATGGTCGTCCTAGTTGAACGACCTCGACATAATTATGATTTTTCTCGCTTCGATGAAGAAACCCGGGATGGTAGGAATATAGAGGTACGTGGGTACTATCTATTGCAAATTAGCATTGTAATGCGTTCTATTTGCGCCTTCACTACACACCTACCACCTACAATCTTAACATTATCTTTTTATAGGCAATGTACTAGAAGCGATACCTGTCGGTAGGCAATAAAATAACAGAGACTGGAAATCTCTGTTATTTTATTGCCGCTTTAACTTAACACGTTATTTGGAGGACGATTATTCAATCTTTCGTAATATTCATTCAAACATTACAAATGGTTAAGATGTACTTAAGTTCTAATTGCTATAAACTAAAAGTAATGCAAACTGGACATTATGTGGGAATTACTTAAAAGTAGATATTCATGAGTATACCTATGAATGAGCATAATTTTGCATGATAATGTGTTGTGCAGTTCGAAGATTTGCTTCAGTCGAAAAGCATTACAATAGTATGAAATCTTTAAAAAATTCAGCACACTGACGTTATCCTTTAGGTATACTTCATAGAAGTCGTAGTTGCACTTGTTACAGTTTCGCTACATAGTCGGTGCAATACCTGCAAGTCTTCGCTTATTTATATTACATTTATAAAACCAGAAGACATTAACATATTGACGTTTACATTCTATGGCATTCTTAACAGTACTAATGCATATATATAATGTCCTAGTTTTTTCCTTCACATTTTATCGACTCGTATTGGTAGAACAATGGTGTTAGGTGCAAATAGCTAGTAAATAGTCTATTGCGAGTGTTTGGTGAAAGCAGTGGGAACTTAGAAATCGTTTTGTGATATCTGTAGTGTAGGGTTGGCAAGAGAACTTATACGAAAGTGGCTATAACCATTTAGATATTTTAAGTAGAACTAACATCCGTTCGAATATTAGTTCCGCTCTTAAAACTATACTATCTCGTTTTAATGAGGATAATAATCATAATGATCATAAGGATAATGATCATAATCCATAAGTATCGTCATCAAAAATGTAAAACCCTTAACCAATTTAAAATAATATTTTTGTTTAGCTGCAGTAGTTGGATGTAGTTTTTCGTAAACGTCCTTTGTCTGAGGTGATAATGATGAAACCTTGTCAAATGTACGTCTTTTGGTCCCATACACGTAACTAGGTCTAACTTTTTAACACATTTTAAGATGTTACTTAGTTTACAAAGGACGTGAACGGTAATATATTGCTAAATATAATAAATAGTCGATCACGCTGTGTGGTCTATAAATTATTACCGTTAGTCGTTGTTCCATTGTACAGTCAGCATCAAATTGATCCGGACTGGCAGGGTGCCCAAAATATCTATTATTCTTAGACCTGTTTGTACTGGTGATTTAAATAAATACTGCCAGTTATTCACTATTATATTCAAGACATACAGTTCATTCTAAATTAGGTAATAATTGATCAGACTTCAAAATACCCTCATGCCTAACATGGGAACCCTATAAAACTACTTTAACAGTTCAAAAATCAGTAACAGTGTATCAAGTTCAGTGGGGCGTGAAATTTCATTATGTTCTGTTATGGTGAACTACAACTCTAATTTTGGTAATTTCGGTATAGATTGTTTACAGTTTTATAAAACATCATTAAATTCTTTAGGCGCGATTGGCGTAATCGAATTGTAGTAAACAACGTCAATCGTGGGACTGAAAACCTTTTTTTAGTGAAATGCGACTTTCAATATATCTCTTCAGGGATATACAGATGTGGGTAGGTGGTAGTAGTAGATACATATGTATGCATAAAAGAAGTATATTAACTATTATTATGAGTGCGCTGGTTTGTAACAGGATAGAAGACAGCTTAGTGGTTAAGGGGTCGGCCTTACGATCGAGAGGGCCCGGGCTACGTTAACGTGAACCCACTCCTAGCACAAGCAATTTAGCTTAGTTGGAGGGGTTAGAGGGAATATTAGTAATTTCGAAAATTTCAGTTGCTAATATTCTTGAAAAAAAAACCTACAAGTTTCTAAGTGATAAAGTAAATCGAACAAGCATCTAAGCTGTTTTACTTTTTGTATCGTTTGCAGTCACCAGCAATACTATCCCATTTTACTATACTATACTATTTTGTGTTGTCAATCCGTTTTACGTTACACGCGCGGTAGTCAAAATGCTGGATAAATGTTTTTATGGATAATTATTCAGATTCATCTGGAGTGATATAACATGGCAAATGCAAGAAAAAAGTAATGATGAGACTTTAGAAAAATCATAAAACTAAAATAATTATTACAACAACACTTACAACATCAAAGATACTAGTACTACTAAACGTATAGCGTATCATGAAATTCTGCCGCATCACAGATCTTGTGGTAACATTGTCAGAAGTCAGTCTTATGATCACGTTCAGACTAAAAAGGCGAATGATGCAAAGTTTTATGAAATCAATATGTACATAATTGTTGCTAGTTGTCGGTATATTTATTTGCCTAATATATATATGTGAATAACTAAGCATATGAGACGAATATGGAAAAACAAGTTTTAATATTAGGAATCTTAATGGGCACATTTCGAATATTTTTGTCATTGTAAATTAACTTTATTGCGAACATTAATTTAAATGAAGACCATACTGGGGCAAATCCTTGTGATACAGGCGTCATTACAGATGTTAATTTCAAGGATGCAGAGTAAATTTGGCTAGACGCAGACTACATACTTATCTGCAGATAACTTGAAAAGGAACGTAGACTTATTCACCATCATCATCCTTCGGAACTTGTACCATATTAAAGTTATTTGAGTTCAGCGCAACAGGTGTGCTCTTCCCATTCATCTCTGGTGGCAGTCATCTCAACATACACTCCCTTTTCAGCCATAACATCCTTCATACAGTCCATCCATCTCCTCTTAGGTTTATTCACTTTGTAGCCATCCACTTTCAAAATTAATGCCTTCCTTAGAAAATTACTTTCATCCCTACGCATAACATGTCCGAATTAGGACGTAGACCAATCCCCTCGGCACTAAATCCAAAAGTCTTGGTAATAGAATATCAATATAGTTGAAATGGACTAACAGAAGCCGGCAATTTATGTATCAACTCCTTTTTCAACTTCATCTCGTTATGTTCATTCACAGGCAAATAATTTCAATTTCTCCTGCGCGTGTTTATATTTAAATACGTTGATCTGACATTATAACCTATTTGTATATTAAGCGTAATTTAGTACATCCATAAACCAATAATCTTAGACATATAAATGGTTTCTTGGTGTTAAATAAACCCGTTCACAGATAATCTGCATGACTTTCCCTTTATATTTATGTACTCAGGTACAAGTACATGAAACTATAGTTGCGTGGTAATAACTTTCAGTTCAATGTCTAATACACTACATACCATGTCAATGTATAATATTGTGCCATAAATAGTTGAGTAAAATATATTTACTTTCAGTTTTACTACGGTGTAAAAATATATGACCGGGTTCTTGAAGTTAGGGCTTTCTGTTATATTTGTGGTGGATAAGGCTTATCTGCTATATCCTGTAGATAAAAAAACTGGTATTTGGTAAATTGAAATGAAAATGAAATATATTAAAATAAACTTAAGTGTTGTTTGCCAATCAAAACCAGCTGTTTCCTTATTCGCAGTGTCAATCAATGGACATTACTTCATCTAGCGTTTGACATGTTAATTGGTTGATTAGAGGCGTAATTGCGTCGTGGGTGGTTAGAGTTCTTTCTTTATTTAATAATGATGATCGAGTCTTATATTATTTGTTATCTATTGAGGTATAACTGCTTCACACGACTGACTGACTGATTTATCAACGCAGAGCCTTAGCTGTACGAAATTGATATTTTGGCAGTAAGCAACTCATTTGTGGGTCTACGTTAACACTCAAACAATAAACATCACAAAACAATAAAAGCTTTTTTTTGTTTTAAATATAAAACATGCAAAAGAAATATTATATTTTATCATAAGAGTCTATCTTTCGTTTCTCATAAAAATTGCGTGGATAAGACGTATTGCAAAAAAGTATGCTAATATTATGTGCAATAAACACATGTTCCGTTTAACCTTTAACCTTTTTAGGGGAACGAAGCATAAAATATAGGTTAGAATATTTTAAGAAATTTGATGGACGTAAATGGTACTTGTACGTACAGGTACGATTCGTGATATGTAATTCGTCATGTACTTACATTATTTTCAGAATATCAACTACATAATCGTAGTGATATCTACCTTGAATGATTTGGCACACAATAAAATAAAAGATATTTTGTTGAGATATACATTTTAGTATCATAAAATTTTGTAGCTCACTTGATTATTAGAATTAACACTATATTTCGTCAAATGTTTTTTTTGCTACTGTTTACTGGCTAGAACTATTGTTTACATTCTACTTTACTGGAAATAAATTGGTCTAAATTACTGTTTTAATTTAATTAACTGGTAGTCTTAAATCGGTAAATCGAAAGTATTATGTTCATTGATGATACTTTTAAACTTATCCAATGCAAAATAAAAGATACTCATTACTTAAATCCAACACTAACAGTTTAAGATGAACATAAAATACAGTTACTATACGATCGAGATAACGTTGCTTCAAGCTGCATCCGCGCAAGCTGCGCACCGACCTACATTTGGCTTGCATAAGCGAGAGCAATGCACGCCGCATGCGCCAATATGAGTTCTTTAACAATTTGTTCGGTCAGTGAAAATAATGAATCAATAATTGCTAGTGAT
The DNA here is from genome assembly GCA_949126895.1 of Eilema caniola. Lineage (NCBI taxonomy): Eukaryota > Metazoa > Arthropoda > Insecta > Lepidoptera > Erebidae > Eilema > Eilema caniola. Next base: position 7,297,251 of record OX421476.1, read on the forward strand.
TAATTATTTGAAAGTAGACATATTTATTGGCACTTAATAGATAGTTCGGTGACCACTTTGACGGTAGTATGTATAGAAATAGTATAGAAAAAAAAACGTTGGAAATTCGCTTTAGGTCTTGTAATAATAACTTTATTACTCATTTCAAACTTAGTGATAAAAGAGTTTGGAATATCACACATTTTATATCAATAACGATAACTGTTGAGCTTTGGAGAAAAACTTAAGTCACTTAAGCTTAGTTTAACACTTAAGCTACCTTCTCCTTTGCGTGATAAATTTACAATGACCGAAATTTAACTGGATATTGTTGGCTAACCAAATTCCATAAGTGATCGACTAATGATCATATTAAATGCGATCAGCACACCGATTATACTTGTTTGGGTGGGTGGATAACTCGATCGTAAAATGCTAACATAAATGTGTGACAAAGATTGGTTAAATATATTATTCGATTATAAATCGAATAGTTTTATACCTATCTGTTTGCTCAGTCTTTCAATACTTTAAAGTTATCCGTACTAATATTATAAATGCAAAAGTATCTCTTTCGTTGATGTTACTCTTTCACGCCTAAGCCACTGAACCGATTTTGATGATAATTTGGTATAGGGGTAGATTAGACCTTGAGAAAGGACATAGGCTATGTTTGGTCGTGATAATAGCTTAGTAATAATATATAAGCTTAGCTTATAAGTTAGTTACCACATAGGTATGTGCTCGAAAAGCATCTAATATCACTAAATTCATGATTGATGAAAGTTTGACAAATTTTCAACTTAGTCATCACGATTGAAATTGAACAGTCAATTAATATGGCACACAAAAAAATCGAATAAAATTGATATATAGGGAAAGCAATTCATTGAGACGAATTTATTCCTTTTGTATTTTATATATCTCGCGTTGCGTGGGTTTCCTCAGTTATAAACGTACTATTTTTGTATTGACATCGCGTGAGAGACAGTGTGTCGTTAGCATATCATTACCTCAGATTTTCTTTTTCCAACTATGCCTTTGTCAATAAAACTACAACCACCTTATTAATATCGCGTTAAGTTACATTATAGCTGAGCATTGTATTTTTGTGTGGCAGGATCCCTTGGCCGTCCACTTGTCAATGGTAATAAGGTCTTTGTATTTCTTTTAGACGCTGTAAGTATGCAGTAAACAACCATAGAGATTGCTAGAACAATATAACGAAGTACTTCGATGTTTTGCTGTTTGTGTGTTTCGTTTTATCAATTTGTTAGACTATATACGAGTCAATATACCACAGGAAGTCGTTAAACTGCCATATTGAATAATGTTTTGATAACAACAGTTGAATAAATTACCATACATATAGTGCGTTTAGCAGAGAAAAAGCTTATTAATTGTATTTTGTACCCGGTAAATTGCCTGGAAGAATTGTATTCTAGTAAAATTTATTGTATTTTAAAGTAATTAATTTTCTGTCTTTATCTTCCTGTATTAGGAAAGAACCCGACCGACGTAAAGAGAACGACGATCAACAAACGCCTAATTCGTAAGGCATCCTATTGTCCTAATACAGAACTGTCTTTCAATCAGTTCCATTACTAAATTATCTAATAAAACATAGTAGTAATGGTGGGTAGTTTAACATGAGTCAATAAGGTAATGAAAAAATATCAAACGATTCGTAAAAGATAGCACTTAGTTCTTTAGTAAGCCTGAGATCGATGGATGAGGTCCAGATGTAGGCTTTTTTCTTAGGGCTGGAGGTTAAAAATCTCTTATAAGTCGAGATAACTCACAGGAAAAAGCGTAGGCAAACGGACCCCGGGTTCTAAAAGGCAAACCTCAGATGCGATCGGACGATAAAAAGTGGCCAGCCAGTAATAAATCTAAAGCCCACATTATAAGACAAACGAGACACAACATTCGTCAGTGAAAAAGAAAAAGTTGTGCATACAGTGTGATGTAACATGTAATGGTGGGTATTGTATTGTTATACAAACGGCCAATTATGTATTTAGTAAGTTTAACGACGGAGTGACGCCTCGGGCAGTCTGCGAATTTGAACGATTATAATCATTTAGTTTAGTGTCAAAATTCTATATAACTTTTAATATGTTACATTACATTACGCATGGTTTAATGATATTGTTATGCAATGTGTTATTGATTATAATAGATTATAATTTATTTTAATATTTTTTTATGTTTTGTTACAGGTAGTGCTTTGATGATTTGAAATTTCTAAAGGTGACAAGCAAATAATATAGCTTCATTACTAAATTGATCTATCGTTTAAGTAGAATTCATTTTCTTTATAATTGTGTAGTCTGTAGTTTATCTACTGCTTCGTCTGAGCGCCAATCATAGTTAGGTACAGTCGACAAAGGAGATGCCTCAACATGACGTCACCTGGCGCCAGAAGTAGGGGACGGGACGGCCCAAGAAATGCTGGCTTGATGTCGTGCAGGATGACATGCTTGCCAAAGGACTAACCGAACAGGATGCCGAAGACCGTGCAAAGTGGAAAAGACTAAGAAGGAAAGCGGACCCTTGGTTCTCCCGCGCTAGGCGGGACGAGCAAACGGGAGACACGCTAGGTTGATGATTACGGAGATACGGTTGCACCTTTACATATAACTTTATATCAAAAAGTGAGACCGTATCTTTTTTGCCTGTACATGCTACATTTTGGCTTAGTTCGACTGTGTTCGCAAATTCATCTTGAAGTTGTTACTTGACTGATTTGTGATGATGATATTAAATTCATACTTAGTAATAGGTAATATGTTCTGGTAAAATAGAATAAAATAAAAAAATAACAATAATGCCAGCGCCTATTGAAACTCAGGCATCACATTAAACTAATTTATACAAATGTAAACAAGACATCTGCTGTGCTCTAATTGGTAACTGGAGTGTATCGGGGAACAATACATACACATTCGAACATACACATACAAAGAGTCATTGTACTTGGGCACCCACTGCGTCGTATGCAAAACTATGCGATAATACATCAGAAGTATTCATTTTGTGAAATAATTAACGAGTTTTCATTGTAACAATTAAAATATTTATAAATTGTGTGGTAATATAGAAAATTAAGTAACGTTATGCGTGAGCATATCGATACAGTTGGTTATTTTATTTGAACCGCCCAACAAAGTCTTGCAATAACCCAGTGCATACGCGTAATCATCAGTGCATATCTTAAGTTCAAAGACTTCGTAGCCGAAGTTGACCAAACTCCGTAATAATTCTCATGTGGGTATTCCAACAACAAAAACCCACATGTGATTTCTTTGCACTCCTGTCCATCCAAAGATTACCTGAAAGAGAATGCTGTTTGCAATACAATCTGAATATTATACAATCTAATGTACAATGGATGATTGTACATTAGATTGTATAACATTTTCTGTGAATTTGTTTCTTTTGGTGTGCAATAAAGAGTATTAGTATTGTATTGAATAAAACTGTTAATAAAACATGCGGACGCATCGTAATAGTCTTTTAAAAAGTCAACTCTGTGTGGGCAACACTTTCATTGCAGTCGTCCGCAGAACTCGTCACACGAATCAGTCAAGTCACTATCAGGTGGATTAAAAACGCATGCTTAAGTGCTGCGGCTATGATAACTGCTGTGGTTTAAGTTCAACCGACAGAATTTTAGTGATTGATTGATTTACAAAAAGCTGGGTTGCTTGTAGTAAAATTAGTAAAAAATCATTGTCATTGTTATGATGAGCACTCGGATATACTATTGGCACGTAGACAGCATTCAACTCTGCTTCCGACTGCGTGGAAAACGCACAAAATTTCCCTTCTGGTAATCAGTCTTCTTTCGACGTCATACTTTTTTACTTATTGTTACTGCTTTTATGAATAATATCGTCTGTTATATGGCAATAACTCCTATCTTCTTTATCATCCATCCATACATACATATAATCACGCCTTTAAATTCCCGAAGGGATAGACAGATGTGTATTAGCCCACAATTCGAAAACTATGATTTTGGGCCCCACGTAATAGGGGGCGAATAGGGGGCTTTGTTATGGGCTGTATGGTTATTGTCGACTTTATCAGTCATGGGTATCTAGAGCAAAAAAGTTTTGAAATTGGTCTTTAATTATAATTCAAGGAATAAATCGTCTGGTTTCATAAGGCGTTCAAACAAACAAAGCTTTGAACTACTAGAAGTGGTAGAATTATTCTAGCTCTTTTTAAAGCATTACCAATGATTAATTCGTTACGCTTTTGCAGCAGCACTGGACATGACCGATGTCTGTTAATTTCAAACCAGCACAACAAGCCTAATTTTTTTCCTTAATGCGTGCCAATTACCAAAAACTTGGCAATTCTTCCAAAACTATTGCGAATTCAGACGGATACATTAAAAAATAGTCATCAATGATAATCAGCGCTAACGTAATGATGACTAGAACATAACTACTTAAATTGGCTAGGCTACTGACCATATTACTTATAATTATTATGACTTCCAAAACCCATTTAATAAGTAGGTATATTATGGAGTTTGAAAAATAAATACTTCGGTTCTTGAACGGTTATGTAATGTGTGTAACTAATGTAATAGGTACTAATACAGTTAGTTTAACTGATTTAGAAGAGCTACCTATCATATAAGTTACGCAATGATGTTACTTTAACTATTCTCATTAATTAAAAACGGTGTAGTACTTAGAGTTAAACTACTTATGCATACGACGTAAGTTATAAGAGATTTTCTTTATGCTTTCGTTCCTGAAATTACTTTTATTTAATTAAATGCCTCGGCACTTGACTCTTTGAAATTAAAATTATCTTAGATTAGATAAATCTTGTATCATATTTTTCTTGAGTTTTAAAGAGTGATGATAAAGGAATTTCGGGGCTCTTTTCTAATCTATTATCACAAAATGAATTTCAAAGTTTCGTCTACAAATTAGGTTGAAAAGAAAAAAATATAAGTAGCGTTTAAAATTAATCAGAAGGTCTATAACTCAATACTGATGAGTTACTATCTTCTATTTCGATCGTAAAATATTGTAGATATAATACGATACTAAATATCTACTTTCAAGAGCAAATCGTTCAACTTGATTATTATTCATTTTTTCCTCTTACATAAAGATTATTTATGTCATGCATGACGGTGCGCAGCCTAGCAACTAGCACCAGGCCCTGAAATGCAAGCTTTGGGCAGTATTAGTGACGTTAACAGGATCGGATGGAGGAATCTAGGACCTTTAAGGAGCAGCTGCATTCACTACAATGGCACTGATATTTTTTTGTTTATTACTCTGTAGCTTTTAGTCGAAGAGGCAATAAATACTAATAAATTATGTAGTAGAGGCATGTAATATTAGAGGGTATGTAATATTAGAACATTAATTATAATTTGAAGCTATTTATAGGAACAACACTAACGATATGCAAATAACCAACACCGGAATAAGATTAGACCTGCAACAAGTTGAAAATTGCAACATCAACACATAACAGTGCACTGCGGTCATAATTAAGCTTCAAATTTACGCTAACATCTAAATCGGATGCGTAAATTAACTGGCCCTGAAATGCAAGCTTTAGGCAGTATTCAGAAAGAAAGCTGGCAGCCGTCGCCGATTTACTAGCGCTTATCGACGCCAGTCCATTCTGGTAAAAGTTACCTGTTAAAAGTGTGTTCTCGGCGCTGAGTAGGGTAGCCAGAGCTCACTGGAGAGTTTTTATGTTGTCAGTGGGAAGACCAAAGGCTACTCCTGTATTGTCTTCTACACTAACGGCACAGAAAGTTTCTGTATTTACAGGGTCGGCACGAGTGTGACTACCTTGGTGTTGTACACGTCCATAGGCCACGGTAACCACTTTCCATCAGGTGGACCGTCTGCTTGTCTGCCACCTCAGTGGTATATTTTTATTTACATAAAGCAAGCAGATTGAAGCAGTCAATTTCAATCTGCTCGCTTTATGAAGCTTTTACCAGAATATATTTCCTTAGATGCCACTGGGATTCCCCCTGATGATTACGCAGATTGAACTATCTACGGTAGTCGTATTTTCAAAACGATCGTTTGTGCCTATTACTTGTACTGCAAACCTTTTTTTTATGTCGAACCTCAGCTTGCTTACAGTTAACTACCGCTAATAGCTCCGCTTTGCGTCTATGGATTACAAACACTAACCTATTACCGCTACGAAGAAGTGCTTGGTACTGTTCCCGCTAAGAAAGTCTTGTTTAGTTAACTATACACTGCTAGACATGACAAAATAGAATAACTTTGTAACCGATATGGTTGTTAATTTTGTGGTTTTAAAGGTGAACAGCGACGTGGTACTTTTAGAGACAAAGTAAAAGGAGTGTTCATTGATTACAATTTTGTAAAATCTGTCAACTTACAAAACTGCATTACCAACAAAAGACAAGATATAAATTTTCATTAAATTTCACTGGATATTTATGGGACGTAAAACTTTATTATTTTTGTAACGAAATACGAGGGTAATAATGTCGAATAAATTATTAATACTTATCTGAGACGCAATTTTAATGACGGAGAAAGGATTTGGGTTAACGATTGTAACCGTTATTACTGCTTAATCGCTGTTCGATCAGTTGCCGATGTATGCGAACAAAAAAGTATTGATTGCAGGCTTCATATGGTGAACTGTGATAATCGATCTGCTATTGTTAATCGTTTGGGGTCTCTCTGATTGATTGTATTTGAATTGGGAACGATATTTGTTTGTACCACTTTTAAGTCTTAGAAATTTAGGACGCTTCTTCTGACATTAAAAATAATATGATCACAGTGGAATTACCGCTCATGGTTAGTTGACTTAAGAAAGATAGTCAATGCATAAGTGGCGTCCTCTATACTGTTGTATTATATTTACATTTAATTTTATGTGTAAAAATAAAATGTTAACACAGCTAATATTAAAGCTTCTTATCCATTGACTGCAGGCTATATCCATGAGCTAAATCTATTATGTAAATGTTGAGTACAATATTTAAAAAATAATATTAATGGTTCTGTTCATTAAGGTAAATAACAAGCCTGTAAATGGTTAAACCGTGCACGTTTAGTGGTTACATAACCGTTTAACTGTTAAATATTAATGACTATTTATTAGCTACAAATTGATATTACAGTAATCATTTAATAACTCGTTCCTCTTCATTCGGATAATTTATTCTAATATTGATAATAATGTAATCAAACAAAGGTAAATTTTAACCCTACAAAATTAAGGTGTGTTTTTTTATTATTACAAATGGAAGCGTTCCGGTAATATGAAACGCAAGCTTTGGTTGCAACCTGGATTGGCCTCGGGTGAAGAAGAAAAGATATTACAGGGCCTATAGGAAATTCCACAATAAGCCTGTCACAATGCCTCTCCTTTTATTTGATCAGTCTGCCAGTAGTAACAGAAGATCGAGTAAATATTATTGTCTAACTAGTGTTGCTATTATTGTATTCTCAGGAGATACTATTAAAACTTGTAAAATTTGAAATAATTAAGTTCGTAAACGTAAAAGCACCGTGTGTGAACGTTTCACTCTACTTACTCGGAGAAGTAAGAGTTGCGTAAGTCATTGTGTCAGCTTGCGTGAATTTACGCATCCGATTTAGATGTTAGCGTAAATTTGAAGCTTAATTATGACCGCGGTGCACTGTTATGTGTTAATGTTGCAATTTTCAACTCGTTGCATGTCTAATCTTATTCCGGTGTTCGTTATTTGCATTTCGTTAGTGTTGTTGATATAAATAGCTTCAAATTATAATTTATGTTCTAATATTACATACCCTCTAATATTACATGCCTCTACTACATAATTTATTAGTACCTGTTGCCTCTTCGACTAAAAGCTACGTAGTAATAAACAGAAAACATCAGTGGTGCCATTGTAGTGAATGCAGCTGCTCCTTTAAGGTCCTAGATTCCTCCATCCGATCCTGTAAACGTCACGAATTCGATCTTTGGCGATTAACAGGCGTGCATATTATAATTGTGTGAATTTTAATTTCACTTTGAAGCCAAGGTTATTATCTAGGTAAACGACGTCGCGGGCAGAAGTTAGTAATAGATAATGCATATAATATTTATTAAAGATAAACATTCGTTTCACCACTTACACACATTTATTGTGTACCTTAGTAAATGTGGGAAAACATACTTTAGGGTCATAAAAACTACGCTGAGTACGTGATTATAATAAATGTTATATGTTTTTAGAGAACTGCGCGTACGCCGAAGCGCTTGCATAAAACGGGAACATGATGTCTCTATTAGCACGTCGTATTTTGACATTTTCTTACAAAACGTTATATTATCTAGCATCACTTTGTTTAGTTTCAACAAACTTTAGAGAAGTGTGTTACTAAATACGCGTACATCTAGATGGTAAAATTAATTTGGTTGGTTTTCTATTTGAATTAATACCACCGAAAATATTGATGATGATTTTATTCCTTTTATTACGTGCCTAATCTAAATAATTTGATTTAAAATATAGGGTGTAAACGCAACCACCAATGTGATGTCCCTGTCTATGTTAAAGTATCGTATAATATATCTTCCAAGGAATGTTATGTTATTCGAAGCAACACTACGAGGAGATTGTTCATTCGTTCACTCGGGATGTAAACATTTTCAAGCTTTCCGGAAACACAGACTCAAGCAAGGCGTTCTTCTCCTTGCCTGAGTCTGTCTGAGCGTGCCCTTCGAAACATTGGACGACTGCGGAAAGCCTAGATACATACATATATTCACACCTGTGAATCCCCGAAGGGGTTTGCAGAAGCGTTTCAACACCCGTATTTCGCCATTATGATTATAGATATTACGTATTAGGGGGCAGCCCGTATTGACGTCAAGCGAGCGCTTTCTGGGTTGTATGTTTGGAGACGGAGAACAGCTCCAGTTTTCTGCGACACCCATTCTACACCAACAGGAACAAATACTGGGATAAAAGTCATTGATACACCGGTAATAATAGTTGTCATAGGGCATTTTAGATACTGCAGATATTACTAATAGTTGCCAGGACATCATGTGTCAACGATCTAAAAATAAATCATAAAAATTAAAAAACAAATTTCAAATTTAGAATTTAGATAAATACTGAACGTGTGCTACAGTTCCTAACAGTTGACGTGAGGTCTTCAGAAGAAGCCAGCGTGGCTCCGGAAGCTCAAGATTTGAAGAGAAGTGTTCTAGCTTCCGCGATCCTCTAAAACGAGTATTGTATAAAATTTTAAAAAACGTCGCGTAAAATCCTCTTTTAAAAAGCTCGTATAGGAATGATATGTTTTATTCCTAATAAATATCAATATTACAGCAAAAGAGTGGTTTCACTTAAAGTAATATTGTGAAACTTTGGAGATCAAACCCCCGACTCCACAATACCATAACACAAGCTAGTTAATCTATGCTTACCATGGCTCTAGACAGCGTTGTGTAGAATGTGGTAGAATGTTTATTTATTTATTATAGATCGTTAGTTAGAAGAAGCGAAAGACCTATGCTATGATCATAGCAAGTGGAAAATTGTGGTCTCTGCCCACCCCGTTGGAGAAAAGCGTGATGTATGTATGTATGTAGTTAGTTATTTGGTAGTCTGACTACTATAGTATTTAGCTATGAAAATAATACAAAGACCGTGACAGTTTGGTTAGACTTGCCCACTGGTGGACAAAGGTTACGGTTCGCTGTCAACACTATTCTAATTTTTTTAAACGCTCGATTAGTTTCGACTTGAAACTGTATTGTTCTGTAGCTGAACAGTTTGCGCAACTAAAAGCGTTTTTTTCTATAAACATCGATGGCGTGAAATTTTTATGCAAAATATTTTTGTACACATTTTCTTACTCGTGTCATGATTTTGAGCATAAAATTGACGAAGATCTATAGAAGTAAGTCAATAACTACATTTGTTCAACGTTGAAGTACCTATTTTATTATTGTATGTAAAATTGTAAAATTACTATACTAATAAGTTATTTCTTAGGTATTTAATAACGCTCCACGTAAAAGAATATTATTTAAAAACTCGAAGCCCTTGGTCAGTCAACATATTTTACGCAAATATTTTCTAAGTCTGACTAATATATTGAGGTGTCATTGTTATTTGAAATTCAGCATCGTAAATGGTTTTAAATATTCATTACATGAAACAAAAACTTAAGTCATGATATAACTAAAGACATAGGCGAACTGTGCTATATGGACGCTCGCAACATGAACGCGGTAAATGAGGAAAACGAAAGACATTTTCCAAAACTGAGAGGATGGTATATCCCCGGTGAGATATACGTGCTGGAAATGACCCTACCAGCGATGTTAGATACCCTTATCGTGATATCTTCAAAAGATAACTTAGCTTTATAACTGACTCAGCATGAATGAAACAACAAAGACATTTAACTTAGATGTTATCGAAATCGTCACGGAAACGTAATCATATCTCGAATCGCAGACATAACAGCATATTGTAGGGAAACGAGAGTCACGTATTTGCGCACACGCATCACAACCGTGTATAACGTCGTATGTGTAGGCGAGTCTTTCCGGAATTAAATAGAAATTGATTCTGAATCAGTTCAGTTACCATCTATGTTGTTTATGCTCATGAGAATACTTACACGGACGCATCTAGTTTTTGCGCGTGGTGTAAGTAAAAAGCGACGTATGGTATATGTGTCAATGTTGGCCTGTCACAGTGATGGACCTTTTTAATAAGTTGTTCTTGCCATTAGGACTGTTGCTACAAAGTTGCAGTGTAGTTCATACAAAGGTTGCCCCGTAATAAATCGTCGATTGTGATAAGACCAATAACCAGATAAGACCCATTCCAGTCCATTATATATTGGTTTTTCTATTTATCATTTAGTTCTCCGTTATTTAGTAAATCAACGCTGATCCTAATACCTTTTTTTTCGTACAGCAACTCCTACCGGTGTCTCCCCTGGAGTTGCACACGTAGGTAGGCCACGGTAACCAATATCCATCAGGTGGGCCGTGTGCTTGCCTGTTACATAAGTGGGATAAAAAAACTCGAACCTAAGTACTAAAACCACACGCCATATCATTATACCTCCGATAATTTTAGCTAGGTACTTTCACCAATTTCTGTTATACTTTTCTTTTACGAAACAGTATCAGAAGCAAGTTGACTTAACTAAGGTTTTACTAGCGATTAGCAATTAGCAATATTATGGATAGTAGGTATACTTTTGTAATTAAAATGCAATAGACGTTATCAGAATATTGGTTTTGTGACACAGACTATCTATGCTGAAATAACTAGTAACTGATAGTAGGGTTTGTCAATACTAATGTTACCACGTTAGACTGCAAACAAACTCTAGGTATAAACGCAATAAATGGCTAGTTCCAATTACTGCGTGTATAAAGTTTGTCTTTAGATATGGTTAGAATTTGTTTGTAGTCAATGCGGCTCAAAAAAGATCTATGACTTTGGTACAAGTTGACATATACATATATTCCATAACATGCACATATTGACAGGTTAAAGAATAATAAAAAACATTAGCTTTTACATAACATATTTCATGACGATTTTGCGATGTATTTTGTTGGGATACTGTGTCTAATACGGGAAATACCCACGGTAAAGGAGTCGGACTCGAACCGACTAAACCGCACGCCATTTGTGGGTCGTAGTGCTAGGCCGAAGGTCAGGTTGCCGTGCGATATATCCCACGCACCCCGGCTGAACCAGGGCCATCCCTATCGGTCTGGCCCTCCTCGGGACAGTGTTATGGTCAAATGTTACCACAACCGATGTTACTACAATTATTATATATACAAGCTTGTATATATTTATATTATACAAGCTTTTACCCGCGACTCTGCCTGCGTGGATGTCGGTTATAGCGACCAAACATAGCCTATGTCCTTTCTCAAGGTCTAATCTACCCCTGTACCAAATTTCATCAAAATCGGTTCAGTGGTTTAGCAGTGAAAGACGGACAAACTGATACACTTGCCCATTTTAATATTAGTATGTATGTAACACAATCATGGACTTAACTGTAGTGTTTGTTTTTAAAAAGGAAATAAACATCCATGTTTAGATAGATCTTCGCTTATTTATTGGATTCAATAAATCACGTATTATAAATTACTAAATAAATTACTCTGCATTGATTTCAAGCTAAAGTACTGGAATAAAATGATTAGACGTTATTTATTTTTTCATCACATCTAGTGATGGGAAAAATATGTGATACCTATTTCGTTTAAAATGAAAACAGCATTGAATTACGCTATTCGCTCAAATTACAGCGCTAAAGTAACACTTCACATAATATCAATTGCATTACCGGGATACTATCGCAGTGTTGCCAGATAGAACTAAATCTTTAAGATGAAATCAAAGCCTGGTTCCGCCTTTAATTTATGATCAAATCGAAACTTAGTGCAGACTGGAGATGTGCGCAGAGTATCTCTGATGGGATCATGTTGTACATTAATTTGTAATAGGATTGGTTACGATAATAAGATGAAGTTTATATAATCAGGAATATATTTTGAACTAGCTGTTGCCCCAGGCTCTGCCCGCGTGAATTGTTGAACACCGCCCGGAATAAAAATCTTATTTAAGTATGGCATATTTCTTTCAAATTCAATCAGCTGGTTTTACGTAAAAGATATCCTCATAAACTTAGACATTTTTATCATAAATCCTATTTATGATAAAAATGTCTAAGTAAATTAGTAAATTTTTGGACAATATCCTTATTGTCCAAAAAATTAATAGGTAATTGAAAATAAAAACCCGACTAATGGTAAAAAGGTCGAAATATGCTTTATAGCACGTGGTACCCATTAATTATCATCTAAGTAGTTTGAGATTTGCAAATGGGTACCGCCTGCTATAAAGCTTGTTTTGATATTTTCAGCATCAGTCGGGTTTTTATTTTCAATAATTTATTTTATACTTTTTAGTTATGACATATATTTTTGTAATCGTCTTCTAATTTTCTTCTTTTCGATACCCTACTCGATAAATTTGTGTGATTTTTTTAATACATACATTTTGGCGTCAAACATCCAACATACAGGTTTTGTTCATATTTTATGTACCCAAGAAAACTTGGGTACACTTTTCATTTGAGACATGAATCATTGTACGGTGGTTCGGAAGATATGAGGTAATAAAGAATATTACAGACATACATACATGATACGCGCGAAAAAGCATAACGGCAGTCGAGTTAAAAGTGAGAAGAGTTCTTTAACTTGAAGCCTATGAAATATTCGAGTGGTTACATTCCTCCACTATTGTTGCTTTTCATTATATTATTAAGTAGAAGAAGTATAAACAGCATCATATATAACGCCTCACCACCACCATCACTTAGAGCACCCAGCTGAAAAGCACCTGTGCGAATAGCACCTAGCCTTGTCCACGAACAGCACCTATCAATATTTTTGGCAGTTGTTATTCCTGCAGGGCTAACATGCGCGCCACGAGATAGTAGAGATATATCTCGAGGCATTTTGCCATTTTATGTCGATATCGACTGTTCGTAACATGGCAAATTTCATGGCGATCTGTCAGATGTCGACATAACTTGACTTCGAGAAATCATCTCTACTTAGTGTCTGCAAATTGTAACATACGTGCCCTTATTTACTCGAATTTTGACATTTAAAATCTTTGTCTCCCGTCTTTCAATTGGTCGACGAGAAGTTATCTCGTGTAAACTTTTCTTGTGCTCGGTTCATTTTGGATCAAAATTTAGTACCTTTATGCTGAAAATGGCGGTGCCATTTTATAATTATGTTTTAAGTAGGTATATAATATAAGGAACGCGAAAAAAGAAAAATTGAAAGGAAACGCATCCGGGACGTGTTCACTATTATTTGGCCAATTGTCCGGCCCGATATCGGTTATCGGAACCAACATCACTGTGTTGCCCCGATATCGGATCACAAAAAGACTAAAACAGCGACTGCAAGCAATTTTCGACCTTAATGACATTTTCTTTGTTACGAGTCTTTTCGCGTTAATTGATGACGCTGATCACGAATATAAGAAAAAAATTCGATAGCATGTCATGTCAATAAGGTCAAAAATGTATCTCAGAAAATGTCCTCAAGGTCGAAAATTGCTTGCAGTCGCTGTTTTAGTCTCTTTGTGTTCCGATATCGGGCCAAAACAGTGGTGTTAGCTCCGATAACCGATATCGCGCCGGACAATGTGAAATACACAATAATTTAAAAGTTTGACGCGACAAAACATGTCGACGTTACTTCGCTCGAGAAGACTCGAGATGATATCTCATCTCGATTCGAGCGAGTTGACGACGAGCGCATGATACTAATTTATTTTTACAATGTTGTCCACGAAGAGCACCTATGAGTCAGCGGGCTACTGCTGAGATGTATAGGGTGCATACTGACTGACATGTGTTGTAGTGACCCCAATTTTAATTTTAACTGATATTACTAGTCCCTATTGGGGTCAGCCACCCCAATGTTAATGTTTTTGAAGTGAAAACTTCTTTAGCGGCGTTGGATGGGTGTAAAACGTTAGGGAAGCGTCAGGATTAGTTGACCTTTGAACAGTAACCGACGACTGACGTCATACAAGATTAGGTACAGACTATCTATTTTGCAAGTTACGATAGATAGCGTCGTAGCTTAAACGGTAAGCACTTCGACTGTAAGTCCTTATAGTTTCAGATAGTATCGGGTTCAAACCACCTGGCCTTCAGGGATTTTTTGTGATAATTTTTTCCTATTCAGTAACTCCCAAACAAATAACAGTGCTTCTGGATGAGGGAAAAAATCCGTCATGGAGGAATGGTTTCGAGATGCCATGGTAGTCTGACCTGCTCCCTTAGGCAGGCACTCACCGGGCCTATATAAAAATTGAGTAGATCCCAAGTTATATACTTTAGTGCAATGAGCCTTCTTTTTACTAAAGCTCTAAATCACTCAATTATTGATTTATATTGTTATATAAATCAATAATTTAGTGTCCATATTTAGGGTTGATTTCGACAGATGTTATTTATATTTACGTCTGTCTTAGTAGTCATTGCTGTCGCTTAGCCGGATAAGTGGCTCGTATAGCGAAAAGAGTGACAAACTGTCAAGTTTTTGTACCTCACTGGAACTTGTTATACCTGTATAGATCGCTATCCTAGAAAAGTGCACTTAATTGAATATGGCCTGCAGAAATTAATTAACAATATAAACGACTGCACGGATGGTGATCTGGTTTAAAGTCTCGTTCAGAACCTCAATTGGAGGTTTATTCTAAATATGTTGGTTTGGAAACTTTGATTTGATTCATTATAATTTTTAAACAGAGAATAAGCCTCCACGTGAAATAGTAGCCATTTTCGTTGCAAATTATGTTAAGCATCTTTACAGCAGTGTGAGAGCTGTGGAGCTCTTTCTCTTGCGTTTATATCAAGTGAATTTAAGATGGCAATATTTTAAGATCAATTCTGCAGTGTGTGCTGGTTTTTCTTTAATAGATGAAAAAGACGGCAATTGCGTGAGTTCGATTCCTGTAAATAGTTAAGCTTACAATAGGCTTGTTAATTTTAATGAATGTAACAATCCTCCAATGAAAATATTTATGATGAAATAAAATATGTAAGCTCATTTTAACCAACTTCAAAAAAGGAGCAATATCAAAAAAAGGATCTGTAACAGATAAGTAAATCTGTAAATTCAGTTTTTTTCGCTATTCAGTTCCTCTTTTATATATTGATTTCTTTCTTTGAAGTTGTTTTAACTTTTTGACGAGAAAGTGTGCGAGTCTCCGTTTCGACAAGTTGGTCAATAATCAATAATCAATTTTATTTCGTTTAACATAGGTGGTACAAAGGTGTTACATTAAATAATATGGTTCATATGATACATTAAATAAAATGGTTCCATGTTCCGCCTAACGGCATACGAAAATAATGATTCATTTTTACATAGTCAATATACCATTAACATTTTTGTTTTATCGAACAAAATTAGAATATAATTACGAAATTAATAAAAATAAAATGAAATTAATATTATTGGTAGATTTTGGTTTTGTCCGTATCTATATCGGTTTGTCAGTTCCGGTCTAGAGGGCTTGTTTTAATAGGGGAAAATGAGGGAGAACAGATAGATAGTTTTCTTTTGCGTTATTTATGAACGGATCTTAATGATTTTTGGCTGAAACATGAAGGACATTATACCGCACAGGTTATCGTGAAAAAAAAAACAGTAAGGGTAACTTCGTTAAAAAAGAACTCTTGAGGAAAGGGGGAATTACTGTAGCTTTGTATTTAAGAACCGATCGTTATTATTTTTTGTTGAATGGACTGTCTGTTTAAAATAAGAAGATACATATCGTTTTTTTTTTTAAAGGTTTTTTTGGTGATACCAAAAAATATAGTTATGGATGCTCGCGAGGTCTACTGTTCACAGAACTACTAGTCTGTAGATTTTTTTTTTATTATAATGACTGTTTTTAAGATTATCAGCCAAATATATCGGCTACAAACGCGTGGACTATTTTGCAACCAACAACAACAACAACCCTTGTATTACTAAAAAAAGATAGTAGCAGGACTCGTCGTCTAATAAATTGAGCAATAATGTTATTGCAGATTCTAGTTATACTTTCACACACAATTCATTCAAGTTAACTATCCTGTACCAAACAAGCTTACCGATATTGCCTAATAGGCATATGAGAGAACACGTCAAAGGCATTACCATATACCACGTATGTTCATAGAAAGTAGCACCTGTTGTTGTACGCTGACTATTAATGTAGTTTTTAGAAAATTCTTACACACCGTTCCGGTGTATTAGGCCCTTCTGACCTAGTCGACTTTGGAATATTGATTGTTCATCATGGAGAGTTTTGCATGGATCTGAATTGCTATTGTGTGTTGTTAACAGCGATAAAACTTATCATCGTGTTTGGCCTGGCCATTTAAAATAATAATGAAGGAAAGTAAGGTGTAAGATGTGTAATTCTAAGATCGTTTTGATTTGTAAAGTCTTGATGATGTATCTTTTCCTAACTAAAGCGGTATCATAAGAGGAACGTGATTTATTATAATAAAAGAGATGAGCAAAGGTAGTGACAGTACAATATCTCTTCAGGCAGCTATTTACCCAGTTTTATATGATCTGTGTATATTTAGTGCAGGCAATCCCGGTTTGTTTGCACACTAAGGTATCCGTTTTTTAAATATTTCGTCGGAAAACTGACTGGTTTTTTTTTACAAATTTTAACCCTTCATAATTATGTTATTGATGGTGTGGTTGGCCATGTTTATTAGATATTAATAAATATCATTGTACAAAAATAACTATTATTGATATAGAGGTGTAGATATTAAAATTATTACGACTTCCTACATTGGTAAGGCATTTTATTGCTCATTAATTATTACCATAAATTAAATACTTGATTTGACATTGCTTACATACTATGAGGGTTTTAAAGACCTATCTTTTTATGTTTTCCAGTATTTCTAGGGATGCGCCGATAAAATTATAGAACCACAATCATAGTTCCATAATGATCTTAACCGACTGTCGTTAACCTAATGTGTACGTAAAGCAAGATGCAAGAGAAATCGTGTAATTACATCCAAGTGTTGTATATGTAAACGTAGTATCTAATATTTCAGTCGTAATGAACTTGGACCCATGAATTTATGTTCTGAAAGTAGTTAATTGATATAACTTACTGGCTATGCTTGTAGCTCTTGTACCAAGAATTAATGGCAAGCTTTCTATCCTTTTAAGGGATAAATAAATCATTAGCACAGTAATTATTAGTGGCCATTGTTATTTATACGCCTAATAGTTTGTGTCTTATAGAAATCTAGGGGCCAGATTCAATAGAGAGAGACGATATTCTTAGCAATCCATGAATTCTCCGTGCGGGTGCCGGGTCCATCGCGTTACTGAGTTGGGAACTCGCGACAGTGCCTGGGACTTGCGATCCAAGTGTAGGTTTAGAAGGGGCCCCTTTTGTTGATGCACATCAACACTCACCTTCACTACCCAAGTTCCCCTCCCTACCTAACCAAATTTGATACGAACCTACTAGTGCCGCTTTAGACATTCGTGCCTAGTAATGAGCTTATTGTAGCTCTCGATAGGCCAAGATCTTTAAGTAGGTTGTAGAGAAATTTTGCTGGTATACCTCTCGCTCCCACTTCTACTGCATATAAACTAACCACGTAACCGTTTTTGATTAATTCGTTTGTGAGATCATAGTATTTATTTTTCTTTAGTGTATTTCCTTCGGTATATTTGTTTACCACGGTACAGTAAGTTCCACAAGGACCACATATTTAATCGTTTTTGAATAAAGAAATCTGTCAGGTCTAGATGACGAAACCCCAACATCCTTCGGAATTTTATAGTGCTTTTCATACGTGTCAATTAGCAGTGTCCAATCTGGGCGAGTATCTAAGATTGAATATGGTTTGTTCCTGGATTTTATGGATGAACCTTCAGACACAAAGTTGATATGACGTCTGTTAGTAGTCAATCCTTTTTGGGCTCTAGCTACTGCCAGACTCATTGCTTCGCGTATGATGAAAAGCACCTTATCGTGGCGGCGTGAGTATTGGCCTCTATCGAGAAGCACCCTACATCCTACTAATATGTCCCTAGCCGTCCCTATTGCCTCACCACACGTATAACATTGTTTTTCTGTGGCCTTCCCCCACCTTACCAGGTTACTCTGGTCTGGGAGGGTCATCTGAAAGGCGTTAAGATAGATAACATCAAACAAAATGAGTGATTTCTAAACGAAATTAAATTTTTATATCTAATTGAAAATTAATGAAACATAAGAAAGTTTTGTTTTGACGGAACATACTGGCGGACTGCATGCCATAGCTTTTAAGTTGTTCTCATTATAATTTATTGAAATCACGAGTTTTGAAAAATTGTTGTTACTGAATCCATACGGCGGTGTAGTGATAAAACCTTCGTCTAGTACGCTACAGGTCTCGATTTTAATTACTGTGATTTTATTATTTGTATGCATGAATGTGTACGTGTTTTATGTTAACAAAATAAATATCTGAATAGGTATCATTAGGTGAACATCTTTGTAATAACATGGGGTACCGATATATAGTAAGAAAATATTTTTAGTAATATTCAAAATAGATGGCACTAGTGGATTCATTTAAAGAAAAAAAAAGTTAAAACGATTATTTGCTGACTTACAATCACGTAAATTATTCCTGCTTTATCTTCTACACTGACGGCACAGAAATTCTCTGTTCTAACAGGGTTGCCAGCGCGAATGTGTTACGCCCATGGTATTGCACACGTTCATAGGCCACGGTAACCACTTTCCATCAGGTGGGGTGGAAATTTACTGTAGAATCTGGCAGATTCAATATAGATTATAATATTTATAGTTTTATTTAGTCAAACTCAATAGCGTTGTTAGTGTATGTTTTATTTTTGAAAAGTAAATTTCAATAATAAAAATTATAAAAAGTTTACCATAACAATGTCGCCATCTAGTTTCAACACCTGAACTAAAAAACTGCCTGTCTATTTTGAGAAGTTACGAGTGTAACCATTTTTTGTTTTTGATTGTGCATCTGTATAAGAATTACGTTATCTGTGGTAAAAATAAATATTTTACTTTATAATAAATTATGCTCAGTTAATAACATTTAGGTAAGGTAGGAAGTAAGTAGAAAAAGACTGATCTCTCAAATCTTAAAATTTAAATAGATAATTCGTTCAAAAGATACGTTCCTATTTACGAAGGTAATAACGCATTGATTAAAAAAATTGCTACTAAAATTGACTAAACATTTTAGAGCAATTCGATATTCTCATACCTTGCACACACGTTTATTACGTGTTTGTATTGAATCGCATTTTGGTGCAATCTTTTAAACATTTCATCTTTTAACCAGGGCGCGCCTTCGTATGATTGACCGAGATCAGCCAAAAGTTACTACGGATTTTTTACACCTAACACACCTAGTTAAAAAGGATTGCTTAGTAGTTTTGGGTTCTATTTATAACATTGACCTTTTTTATGATGTGTGACTAGGTGTGTATTTGAAATCTTTAGATGTGTCTCAGGAATCATCCGCCGAAATTTTGAGTTCAGATCCCATTTTGTCGTTTGCATTGGTCTGTGTTGCATTGGTCGTCCATGTCGCAGATTTATAATGCGATCAGACAATGTAGGCTGCAAGAATGTAAGCGCTTACCGCTTTAGACCTACGCTTGTTGCAGTTTTTGGTAGTTTATTGGACAAGTTTATTTGACACTCAAAACGTGGCCATTTTTGTATAATTCACCACCCACACACAACCAATAATCGACTTTAAACTCGCTTGACTCAATTTGGACTTGTGTAGGTGCTTTTATCAAAATTAGACTTGTTACAATTTCTCCTCGAAATTTACTTAAAGTGGAACGTCATCCTACCATTACTTGAGAATTGTATGTCAATTGCTCTTGGGCATTAGAACTCAATAATTTACCGAGTGCTTTGAAATAAAGCTTTGAAATTGTTGTACATGACTAATGATCGTCGCAGACAATCTAATTTGTATACGTAGACGATGCGCATAGGCTCACTGAATGACACCATTTTGACCATCAAACATAAATTCTTGTCTGTTATTGCACTATCTACAGGCAATGGATAGATACGTGCGACGTTTTAAAGGAGTGCTTCTTCTTCGCCGAGCCGATGGCAATTTCCAGTGATATAAGATGCTGTTCAGCCCAAAATTAGGCGATACTGACGGCCTCCACAGTTGTCTTATTGAGGTCCTTCATTGTACTGGTATTGGAGCACAGACTACACCATAGAAGATGGGCCATAATTTGTAAACATGCGTCACAGTCACAACCCCCGCCCTCGGTATCCAGGTAGCCACATTCCACTCAGTTTCCCCTGCAGAAACAACGCAAAATGTAAAAGCAAAAAAGTACTAATATCGAATCTATCCTTAGGTCTGATTCATTAAAACTACGAATATACTCTTCATCCGGAAACCCGTTTTATATCCGTCATGCGGAATACCAAAGGTGTTTTTACAGCCTTCTTTGTAGTTAAATTAAAATCACCCCAAGTTACTGAAAAGACTTTGTAATTATTTTGTAATATATGCAAAAGTGAGAGTAGAGATAAATACACATATAAGCATTTTCATTCGATTACATTTGCAACATCAGAGATCTTGCTCGCTCCCTACGCCTGTAGAAAGGAGGGAAGGACTACAAAGAGTAGAGAGAGATAGGGCTTAACAGGAGAAAGGGGGAATAGAAAGAGTGAGTTAATATCTCTAGCACTCTCACAAATCGTAACTTGTACATTACTCGTATTGCTTTAAAAGACGATTTTAAGGATCTAAGCGCGGTTTGTGAAGCAACTAACAAAATTCGATGCACAGTGAGACAATATACATGATTACCAACATTACCATACTGAACGTGATAAGAAGCAAATGGTATACAAGTTCACGCATAAGTTAACATGATTCTATTCAAGTTTAGGTCAGCCCATAACGAGCTCACAACTGTCTACTCGTCACGTCAATTCGATAAGGTCACGTTTCACAAAACCGCTCTCATTGCAATCATGTTGCAACGGAAATAAACTAGAAATATGAAGATTTATTTATCGTACCGGTAGAACATTCGGTAAATAAGTAAGATGTCGAGGGTTCAATTCCTGTCTAATGCAATAATTTGTATATAAAATGTATATTCGCATTGCTCTGGGTATGTATGTATTTTATTATGCAGTCTCCTTTATGGAGTATCCTTGTATTTTTGCTGCCCACTGGCGACACCCACTGTGTTCCAATTAGAACTGAACTGATATAACACGTGTTTTCCTAAAAAGGAATTTGTTTGTATACGTTATTTGTTACAAATCATATTGGCGGCTATCACAAGATTTCAAATGTTCTATTTTTCTCGGTTCCAAGCCTGGTTTTTGTAACGTTTGTCTTTGGCAATAAATTGTACATACGTAAATAAAGCCTCCTTTCCATGGGTAGGCAGATAAAACATATTTCCACTTGCTACGATCCTGACATATGCCTTTATCTTCTTCTTCTTTCATAATTGTTATCAAATATTGCCGCCGATTCTACATTCTGTGCTAAAAGATATTATAAAATATTGCGTGGAGAAAACACTTTTCTTTCTATTAATTGTTTTCAAAATCACTATCTTCTGAGCGTCAATACTAGTCGCATTCAAAACATGCAATTGGATACCGGTCTCCTCCTCTGTACCTTATTTTTTTAGTTAGCTTTAATAAAAGCGACAACCTCTGTGGTGTAGCAATAGTAAACGCGGCCGCTACGCAGGAGGCGCGATTTCGATCGTCGATCAGTGCAATATTCGTATGCATGAATATGAGTATTTGCGTTGGTCTGGTCGTGCTTTGGAGACATTATGTAAAATTTTATTGTTTTTCTTGTTTCCAAGACTAGCAGCTTATCATCAGAAATAACGACGAACTGTTTAGGTTATTAATGAATAGTAGGTAATAATGATTCACAGTCGCTCTTGAAATGTTACGTTATAATAATAAACGTTATGCTAATGTCATAATGATGTTAAACCGACCGGAACTATTATTCACACACACTCGATTTTTCTAGGACTACGTATTAAACAATGAAAAGCGACGACCATTATGGGTAGTTTTTGCACAGCATTCCCATAATTTAGTATGACAATCATTCAGGCACTTATAGTTGTTTTCATCTATGATGTAGCTAGGGTTGGATATCTTTAATATTTTATATGTGAAGACATCTTTAGTACCTACTTTTGAGCTAAAGTTAAATTGCTATAATTTAATATCTAGAGCATGAGACCTAACAATTTGTTAGCCAGTTTCTAACTTCACCAAACTCGCTAACGTTATAACTTATTACGTTTATACTCATTCAGTTCAACTTCAAAGTGGGTCAAGTAGTAGTCTTATTTTAGTATGTTTTTTGTTTTTATCTTACCTTTCATCGCCAATGTTCTTTGTGTTATTGTCACTTTTATATTTTTCAGACCGCTCAGTTTTACAGTATTTATTTATTATTATACATACTGTAGACTTAAATAAGATAATAGTAGGCAGCGATAACAGCTCATCAGCCTCAATTCTTACACTTCTCGAGCTTCCTCTATAGTCAAAAACCTCGCCGATTTTCAGAGCTTATGACCTTTCTTTTGATAAATACTTATTTTCACACCAGTTATCCTTTTTTTTAAATAGTTTCCGATGTGGTGAAGTAGATGTGCCTAGTTTCGTTGTTCTCTGTCCGATCTTCGAAATGTATCTCATGAATTTGCTTTTCATGTTTACCAGTCATGGTGAATCCATGCTAATATTATAAATGCGAAAGTAACTCTGTCTGTATGTTACGCTTTCAAGCCTAAACCATTGAACCGATTTTGATGAAATTTGGCATAGGGGTATATTAGACCTCGAGAAAGGACATAGGCTATGTTTGGTCTAGTGTTGCCCAAATGCAAGACCAAGACGAGACTTAGCCAGTCTTGGTCTTGGTCTTGCGTCAATACACCTGGTCTTGGTCTTGGTCTTGGTATTGCGCTCTCAGTCTTGGTCTTGGTCTTGGTCTTGCAGCAAGAGTCTCGCAAGTCTTGCAAATACCTATTAGCTTATTGCTATTTACTAAACACGTTAGTTTAGATCTTAGAACAACGTAACAGAGTATAGGTACATGTTTACATTGACAGTTTAAATTGACATAGGCATAGTAAACCACCAAATTAATTAAATTAAAAAAAAACTAGCTGATGCCCACGGCTTCGCCCGCGTGGATACTGTAAAAACAATCCTTGATGCGGATTATATCTATATCATTCTAAAATTTCAGCTCGATCGGTGCAGAACTTTTTGAGTTTTTAAAGCGTACCTACACAAACCAACATAACATTTTTATATATATAGATAGATAGATGATGCAATTTAGCTCCCTAAGCGTAATTACTAACTTTAGGTAGGTACCTATTATGATTTACTGTGCGTGTTTAGTGTGTGAGATTAGCAGATTTCATTAGTGTGCGTCATTTTTTGGGCAATTTGTCGTACTCGTCTTTGCTACGTACTCGTACGTGCATAAGTGTAACTTGTAAGAAACGATATAGGTACCTATTACAACCAAATTGTATTTCTTAAGTAGGTACGGTACAACGATATTTTTAATTTTTTTATTTAGTAAATAATTGCTGAAGACTATTAATAGTTTCTTTTGGATTTTATATTCATGGCGTAGGCACTGCCTAATTGTCAAAGTATATGGAGTGCATGCCACTGCTTTTAAGGAATGGGGTGGAAGAGTTGTAAAGCAAAGACAATCTGTGCAATTTACCATTTATTTAAATAAAACATTGAACACAAATTAAATTGCAGTACAGTACACAATAACATTGACATTCCTACTTAATTAACTTCAAGCAGTAGACTTGCGAACGTTATACAAAACGAGTTCGAACAATTATAAGTACAAATGAAAGCGTTTCCTCAAACAAACATTCTCCTAATGTATATATACAACCATATATTGGTAGGTACATTAATATACATATACTATATTAATGTACCTTTCAATAAATTGTAAACATTGTTATAAAAATTGATATGAACGACATGCAGATTTAAGATGAGACCTTGAGATGTTTTCGTTGTGTGGCTAAAACTAAATGTGAATAAGGTTAGAAAGGCGGTGTTTTAGAAAAACGAAAAGTAAATGGTTACTTTATATTAATTCTTTTGACCAAGAATTAATACAAAGTAACCACCTGGCTGCCTCATCACTTAATCTATTTCTATGTTTTCTAATTACTAACGATGCTTTAGAAAATAATCTCTCAGCAGGTACGGAAGTTCGATTAGGTTTCTGTTTTTCCATGGTTTCAATTTTATCAAGCAAGAGATTGAATGATACAATGACTAGCGGTAATGTAACATATTTTTCTCCACCAAGTTTCGTTGATAAAAGTTTAAAGTTTATTAAAAACTTATGTATTTTTTCGAGTATTTGCCATTCAGTTTCTGTGATTTGAAAATCATTCAATTCGGTAACTGAAACGCATAATATGTTAATGCCAGTTCTCACTTTTAAACCAAATCCAATCATATCATGTGTGGAATTCCATCTCGTTGGACAGTCGAGTATGGGATTCAGATTTGATGGTACGCCAACTGCTTCACAAGCAGACTGGAACTTCCTCTTCAATATCTCGCTTCTTTTAATTTTACTGCAAATACTGCGTAACTTTGTAATACCTGTACGTGAATCACAAAGTATTTTATTTGATGAATTCACAAAGTATTTTATTTGTTTTAAATAGTATATTTACGATCACAAAACTAAATGGAAACACAAAGTAGGTAAATGTAATTAAAATACTGGAGGCGGGCAGCCCTATCGCATGTTTACTTACCGCGCGGCTGTAGGCATTTATTTCAAGGATACGGCCGAGTCACAATACTGTATGATATAAATCAAATGCTGTGCTGTGACACCGGAACGGAGCAGGTATATTATAATTATACGTTTTAGGGTGAGCGATGTTTGTGTGTGCGTTTGTGCAAAGTGATGTACCTATCTTCTAAACTAATGATCCGATTTTGATGCTGTTTTCAATAACGGGTTTGTGTTCAATTAGTTCATATTCTTAGACAGGTGTCATGGCTGTAACTCACTAGGAAGCGCCACAATATTAGTGCAAAACAATGTTGCAATATAATCAAAACGAAATGTCGCGACGCGTTTAATAACTGCGATGGTGGACGCTTTCAATATCGTACCGATCGTACGTAGTGAGTGACAGAGACACCATATTAAAATTAAAAGACAATCTATTGAAACGTGCGCGATTGTGTTTACAACGCAGTGGCTTACACTTCGAACATTTACTCCGTTACTGGGAAGAGTAAGTAGGTAAGTAGGTACCTAGACTTATGACGATACGGTTTTGATACTGAGCATCTATAGAAAACGGGATTAAAACCAAATAGGTTTAATTTATTTATTCAGACCAACGAATTCAGACATACAAATATCCATACAGTAGTACACAAATTCGCCAAAACATAAAAAGAAAATAATAACGCCCAAATCTGTTTGGCTAAACTGCGAGACGCAAGAGTCTTGCAGGCTAAGTCTTGTTCTTGCTCAAATCTTGCAGGGGTCAGTCTTGGTCTTGGTCTTGCTACAATAAGTCGGTCTTGGTCTTGGTCTTGGTCTTGCGAAAATGCAAGAACAAGACCAAGACTGCAAGACCAAGACCGATTTTGGGCAACACTAGTTTGGTCGCGATAACCGATATCTACGCGGGCGGAGCCGCGGGCAAAAGCTAGTAATAATATAATACCTAAAAAAGGATGTAGCTTTAAAAATATAATACTCATCATATATCGTTGTAAGACAAAGACAAGTAGCAGCCCTATTATGGACTCATTTGCAAGTGTGTCAGCGCTTCAGTAATTTTCTTGACAAAATTATAGTGATTGTGCTAAAATGATACATTTTTGGACACTTTTAGTTTCGCGTTAATGGAGTCATGTTTGGGAGACTTTCACTGCGCATCTTTATGTCATTGGGCCATTTCTTTAGAGGTCACAATTATGTCATTATGTAAAATTGCCGCGACTTGCCTTATTGTTGGCTCTTCTTCTATATATTTATGTTCACAGTTGTTGTTTGGAAAATGTGTCAATGTTCAGGTGAATTAGTCAACGTATGGGTGAATTAGTCAATGTGCGGGTGAATTATTCAATTTTCTCACGAGTTTTGAGCTTCAGTGGTTTTCTCACTAGACCTAGTTCTCGCTAATAATAAGTATAGCAATTACGACTATGTACTTCACTTATTTAGCAAATGTAGATAGTAATATTATTTGTACTATTACGGTAAGAGATATTCAAAATATCTAAGTTTACTCATTATCAGTCAAACAATGGGACACCATATGGTAGTGACCTGTTCAATTACAACAAAGTCTTTAGCTCTGTTAGATTATATGACGACTTCAAATCAAATAATAGATGGTATGAGTACGGTGATGGCACAAGGCGAAATATGCAAATAAAGAAATTACCGATAGGCGTAAACGAACACGTCACAGTCTTACATGCACAGCAAGCATAAAGTAATTTGTAATTGTTTCGAACCTGAAACTAATTATACTCACTTTGGTTAGCAATGATACAGTAGTTTGTTACTAATTATATGTTATTATCCTTCGAGGCGGAGAAAAAATACTTACTCGTAGTTATAAATAAAAAGTAAAGTTACCTACCTTAGAGAGGATGATTGTAGATGGTTCTGCAGTCGGATTATAAATGACCATGCCTGAAAGTATACGTCGATAGAGTAGGCAGAAGTATGTTAAATTAATATTTGAACTATTGTATAGAAGACATGATATTTATTTCCGTAGTCCTACTATGCTTTTACTTTATTTGAAGTGTGATTACGATGTTTATAATTAATTAAAACAATGAAAGTATAACCCATAAGTATTTTTGTACGTTGTGTCACATACACATTACACAATGCACTTAAAGTAGGTACTCTATCGAAATATAACGCGATTTATTACTTGTTAAATCCTTATAGACACCCTCTGTGGCGTGGCGTTAGTGAACGCGGCCGCTACGCAGGAGGCGCGGGTTCGATCCCCGCTCAGTGCAAATATTTATATGCATGAATATGGGTATTTGCATTGGAATGGGTGTTTCTATGTATAATATGTATGTATTTATAAAAACAAAGTATCTAAGTACGTTTATCCGCATTCTAGATTCCATAACACAAGCTAGTTAAGCTATGCTTACCATGGATGTAGATAGCGTTGTGTGAAATGTTGTGAAATATTTATTATTATTATTATATTCCTGTAACTATACTACTGAACAGAAACAACATTAAAAAATATTAACTGGGTAATTAGCTGCGGCATAATTCTCATAACAGTAATTTAATTATAAGATATGTTTGTTTTCCAACTGAGACACGGAACCCAAAAACATAAAAAATATTCAATAGCCGCAAGGTGAATTCAAACTCGGAAACTACACTAGTTTGATTATTTGTGACCTTTAACAATTATGTCATGCGTGGTTTAAAATGGATGGAGTTTTGCACGCTCGATTGAATACAGCTGATTGTGAAGGAGTGGAGTCGAACCGTATATTTGATTAGAAGTTTTAATTACTAGTGTAACGAATGCGTTTCACGCTAAATTTATTTTAAGGTGATTTAAATTTAGAATGTAGTTTTGTTATGTTTAAATTCGCATTGATTTGAATTTTAGATTTTATACGCCTATGCGAAGCATTTCCGCACTGATACTGCGTAGGTGATTAAAGTATACCAAGCTTTCCATATGCTTTAAAAAACAGGACGTTATGCGTTATAACTATGATTTTTTATTTCACGTGTTAATTGGCAGCACTCTTACGTATATTTTAACGGGGTTATAACATTTAAAAAGAAATATTCATATGTAGGCTAAGATTTCATTGTCATTTGGAACTAATTTCCCCTAACTAAAATTTCTTATAAAAGTGGCTCTTGTACTTCAGTTATAATAGTAGGTATTGACCCACGAAAATACTGACTGCAAATCCCAAGGATATTAAAACTGGCTTGTAACTTTTGACTCGCACGTTGTGTTCATGCCTGCTTCTCCCATGCCTAATAAGACAAATAAGCAACTAAATACTAACATAGCAACCACGATAACTCCTTGAATCACAAACACTGCTTTTCACTGTAAGTAACTTTATTGACTTTTTTCTATAAAAAATGCCTTAACTGCCTCTATTGTAGATTGTACTAACACCTTGTACAAGTAACTAGAGCGATAGTGTTGGACGCACAATGGAAGTTTTCGGGGACCGGGGAAGTATTAACTTATGTGCCAGCATTATTTTTGTTGCAGTAATAAACACTTTCATTGAAGTAATTATATTATACCACGAACTCAGGTAGTTCGTATAAATGTATTTTTATCGTGGCTGGAATGACTATCAGTGCTTAACATAAAGTAAGAGTTGTCAATAAAACTAAAATAACAGTTTAATTTATGTAGGTCTCTTGAAGCTGAACGGTTACCTGCCTGCAAGTATATAAAAATCCCTTCCCATTTTTGTATTGATAAGTTTGCAAACAAGCTTACGGCCCACAGGTGTGCCATTACTATGGACTTTGCACACTTGAAATTTTTACTTTTACTATTTATGTTGTGGATGATGGCACTTGCCGCAGCTTAGTGGTAAAGGAGTCGGCCTTACGATCAAGAGGCCCCGCGTTCGAATCATGAGCATTACACTACTGACGTGAACCCACTCCTAGCATAAGAAATTTAGCTTAGTTGGAGGGGTTAGAGGGAATATTAGTGATTTCAGTCGATATTATTCCTTAAAAAAATCTTGGGTGAACTTCCTTCACATAAATATTGAATAAAATATTTGTACTACCTGACGGGTCTCACGGCATTCACCCAATTATTTTGAGTTCAACTTTTGGGGTTGATCCACGGTAGTAAGTAAGCACATGGTTCACCTAATATTAAACTGTTACCAGTGCATAGAAACCTTTATAATACTATGCATATCCCTATCTCTAGCACTCGCAATGGTGGCGGTTTTGACCTACCAGAGGCTGGTAGACATTCTGCTCAACAGTAAACCACCTCACCCAACGATTTATGATGTCGAAGATACCGTGTAAGCCTACTCTAACCCGAAGTAACTGCCTCGTTGAACTTTTGTCCAAGTGATATTTGAAGTTTTACATGCGTACAAAAACACAATACATGTGTGGTGTTTGATAGCTGATGAAGTAGCTCTGTTTAAATAATTATAGAGCCTGTTTGAAGGAAACGGAATCGTTACCGTGGGTCTGTTAAGTGTATTTTAAGTTTAAAGTGAGAAAAATATACAGTTACCAATGGTCCCAGGTGATCAGGTACAACACTAGTTACTAGTACTCATTACCGCGACCCGTGTGGGAATTGTCTCCGCTAGGTCGTTGACCCCGAGTGCACTGACGCGCCGCGTCATACGGATGCGCCTGCGCACTGCACAATCGTGCTTCTACTCTTTTTTGTAGTGCGTTTATTGAACTTTGTAGATCAAAGGTACACACTTTGATATTTAAGAAATATGAAAGTAAAAAGAATTGCACACCTAGTTGGATTACTGGAAGTAAAACAACGTTTCAAGTCTTTTTAAGTGACTAACCAATGAATATTAATATTAGATTTTAGTTTTTAATGATCAGACTAGTAAATATTCGTATCGTAGTTATAGAAAAGCTACTTTGGTTGATATTTTCAACCAACCTTACAATAATGATTACAAAGTCATTTAGGTGACAAATGAGGTCATCATTGATGTGGAATCGACTTTAATTTTTTACAATTCTATCACTGAGGCCATGATCAGTAACTAAAGAATAGTGTTTCTGAACCAAATTATAGACTTCGCTGCCGAACAAAGTTGACTTCGTTGGGTTACGTTACAACTGTTACATATAACGCTATAATCAATATTCACGGAGTATACTAGTTGCTTACCGGACTCTTGCGCGTACCAGTAGCATGGTAGCCACCTCTCTATCCTATATATTATCCAAGGGATTTATAGTACTTAGTATATTTGTTCTGAAATTTTAAAAATATTATAGTAGGTAAATTAATTAAATCTTGGTAGTGAACTTTTTAATAGGTTAATGTGATGTTCAGGAACCAAATTTTTAAGTCAACTCTCTCTCGGTGGTAACAGTATTAGTAACTAAGCTTTAGGTTTTAAGCTCCCTTGCATTCTGAACAGTAATGTTAAACAAAGTACAGTACCTAATCGCTTGTATGTTTGAAACGTAGGTTATGGTTACCATCATCTGTGATAAGATAAGAGCAACGCCCTTCTAAATACTAAGAGAAGTACATGCGAGAGGCTTACTTATACTGACAACCTTGACGACTCACCGCCTAAGACCTATCTTTCTATACTACGATAGTCAGCGATAAAGAAATGCAAAGTGAAATCGGGCAAATATTATATTATAAATAAGTGGCATCTACATTGAATACCTTCCGAAAGAAAAACATTTCCTCCAAAGTTTGTTTACCGTGCTCACAAAGGTTTCGAATTGTTACAGAGCGATGTCGCGGTGGAAGGGTATCCTGAGGTAGCCGGCAGATGGCAGCAGTCAGCGCGGCGATGTTCCGACCCGGGGGCGGCCTCGACCCCTCCTGCTATGCCACGCAACGGGTAAGTTCAGCTATTATTTCATAGATGGCGTGGTATAAAATATTGTCTTTTGTTTTTCTTAAAATAAAGAACCCTGTGTGAAATTTTTGGTGTTAATATGGATGCGTTTCTCTTTACTATAACATAAACCTTCAAAATTTTATCATAAGCAATAAAAAACGTTAGTTAGTTTGTTTCAGCGTAACCTAACGCCATTTTTTGGTTGCAAATGTCTAATCAGTAGGAGTATTTCTTCAGACCGGATTCTATTTTTCATATTTTAAAGAAATGTTGGTACGAATTTGGATTTAATTCTATTATCTGTGATCGGTTGCGATCATTATGATGTGATAAGGGAACTGTTAAAAAGAAACTACCAAGAATTTCTGTTTGAACAGTAAAAATAAATTCAAGGAAAATAGTAAAATGTCCTACAATACTTTGAAAACGAATATTTATTCTGTCATCTTATCTGACTCCGTACATCTGAGCCATTATCCGGCACCATTCAATCTTAAGCTATTATTAAATTTCAGCTTAAAAAATATAAATCTAATATATATAACGATTTGTTTGCACGTTTGGATTTTAAGTATGTTTATGGTATTTATGATGTGTATGTTGTATCGTTATGTATAAATTCATTAACATGTATATTAATGTACACCTATGTACTTATATGTATTTAAGTACATAGGTGTACATTAATATACATGTTAATGAATACCTATATTTCATTTTACATACCTCATGGTATTACAAATTTCATAAAATTATTGTTTCTGTATACGGTACATTCTCTCTATACATAATGTTACTTGTAAGTAATAATGCACCTACTGAGTCTTTCTCTGCACAAAAATCATGATACGAAATCAGTCAATTGGTGTCTAGAAAAGAGATTTTCCCAACCGAGAACCATTTTGCATGGATATGGTCTCCAGCCTGCAAGCCGGTACACACCTACGGATTGACCGACAAGGTTCTCGCGCAGGTGATCCCTTCAGATCCTCTGACACTCGGCAGGGGCGGTTATGCCGTAACGACTAAAACCACACACACACTTGGATCTTCAGATCATCATATCATATCTATCCCAGCCCGGCTGACCGGAGATAGCTCTCCATTTAGTCATCTCCATTTTTGAGATTGGTCCCTCGGGTGTGGATACCACGGTGTCGTCATGTCACCTACGAAAAGCGTATATTAAGGGGAGAGTTTTTGTGCTGTCAGTGGGAAGACCAAATGCTTGTCCTACTTTGTATTCTACACTGACGGCACAGAAACTCTCTGTGTTCACAGGGTTGGCAGCCCGAGTGTGACTCCCCTGGTGTTCACACACATCCATAGGCAACGGTAACCACTTTCTATCAGGTGGGCCATGAGCTTGGCTGCCACTTCAGTCGTATAAAAAAATATATGTATGCCAACGTATCAAAAGATAACCTTTTCGTCATTTGAAATGAAACAGATGTAAATATGTATTCAAGAATATACTGGATTCTGATTTATTGAATAAAATGAACCTTTTTGGGACAAAATCAGTACGTGTGTTTAATGTCGTAGATCAACTCTGATTTTACGAACTAGTTTATTATTCTAATAAAATAATAATTTTACTGCGACACGATAGAACCCTTTGTTGCTTGATAAAGGGCCCCTGTACGTCTCGAAGCTAGTCGAGTTTGCACTGTATTCATAATGTGTGCGTCAGATCTAGTGGCTAACTATACAAAATGAAAAGGTTTCTTCATATGTTATGAAAACATAATGAACTGCCTAAGTATTTATTATTCAGTAGCTTTTCGGATATCAAAAACATTCTAATATTGCTACAATTCATACAAACACCCACATTTTCTTCTCCAAATACGAGCCCATCCTCACGTTCTTCCAAGCTTTTGTTTTTACAACCCGCTGTAGGGATGGTATCTACATATATTAGCTGATATAACCATTCTACATAAGTCAACACGCTTATAATGATATGCCTGAACCCGTTATTACAAATCCATCCATTGTTTTCTAAAGGTTCATTCATTCATTTATGCTTTTTGAAATAAAATTACTTGGAATGCTAAATTTGGTCATGGTTACGTTTAAATGCTATTTATTATTCAGTGTCTATTGTTTCATGTATTTCAGCGGAATTGTGGTTAAGTCGATTATAAAAAACAAGATTCTCATTATCATCATCTCAGTGTTTTGAGATTCATTATACTTGGTTCGAACTATCTAGAGATTTCAAAGGGAAAGGAAGGAAGAGGAATGTTCTTAACCATCTTCAACTGTTATTTATCCTATCTTCCTACTCTGAGCAGTCTAGTCAGAACCCACTAAGGGCTCACTTTCAGTCTAAATTCAAAACGGCCAACCTCCACAACCCATTGATAGTTTCGAAATTCTGTAGTTGGACCTGATTGTTAGACTTTTTAGGGCTCCAAATATCCGTAACAAATACCAAGTGATAACCCTGGAATGGGTTTCCTCGCGGGCAATGCCATGGGCTACAGTTTGTTACACATCAAACATATTTTTACTAAAACCTATTTTAGGTAAGTAAACAAATGTTACAATGTAGTTGCCAATATTTATTCACTACTGTCTTTGCTTCAGATATAAAATTAGAGAACAAAACAGTAGTTTATTGATGCACTGAAATTGTGTACTAATATATCAATAAATGTTGCAATTAGGGCACGTAACGTCCTAAGAATTTCCATCACCGGGCGCGCACGCTTCAGGACAAACAAATATGACGGAAGTTTGCCCCGTCATAATGGACGTGTAATGAGCTGTTTGAGAAACAATGCCTCCGTTACTTGCCGACCAAGTACTGTTATCTTGAGTATCAGTAAGTATTTGCAATTTACGTAAGGGTTACATTCCTAAAATGCCTCTTTGAATATCACTGTTGCTATTTTATATTCTCTTTGACAAGTTATTTCTTGTTCGTATTTAGATAGACTTGAAGCATGGTATTTGAGTTTTTATTATTGTCATATAAACCTTTTAATCTCGTGGGAATAATAATGCTTTATCAGATATTGCATGAAATGTAAATTCTGTAACGGGTCTTTCCAAATAATGAAACCTACAGAATGCGATGGCTCTGGGAATATAAAGTTTGAACCGCCGAAATCACTATACCGTGATGTATAGCGATTGTTAAGTACGTTTTACCCATATATTTACCATTAAATACCGTATTAGTTTATTTTAAATTCCTTTGGCTGAATTTATTTTTTCCTTTTGCATTGTTTTCGGTTTTCTGAATGAAGTTGACCTAGACATTTTATGACTGACATTGTAGGTATTTTGTTGATCTAGAAGGAATCTACCGACGACGCTTTAAGTTCTTGGTAGAACTTAAGAACTACACTCGAGAGCAATGAATCCGGGTCACTCAAAGAATCCAAAAAATCTCGGAAAGTAAGAATGCTAGGTTAATGCAATAAATTGTATTTAATAGACAATTTAATACTCCTTAAATGAAAGTATTAAAACTTCTTAGTTATTGTAAAGTTATATCATAAAAAAATCAAATTTGAAAAGGGAACACTGTCGAAGATGGAACTACGAAATTACAGGATTTGTTTTTGCTTTTGTTTGTAATCTGTCATTTATGTTGGTACATAAACCAGGTTGATAGTGCTCAATATTCATTGTTCAAGCTGAAATCATGTCGCTTACACTTGAAGAATGCACCAGAATACTTACATTGGTGGAAACCGGCCGGAGTCAGCGCGATACAGCCAGGACTGTCGGTGTGTCGCTGTCAACAGTACAAAGAGTTCTCCGACGTTACGAAGAAACTGGTTCTAACCTACGCAGACCAGGAACGGGCAGAACTAGGTGTACCACAGCACGAGAAGACCGATACTTGGTGAACACCATGCTTCGAAATCGCTTTCTCACAGGAACTGAACTCACAAATCAGTTTCGACGCCTCGGAGGAAGTAACCCAAGTGCATGGACAGTAAGACGTCGGCTTGCTGAATCTAACTTAAAACCCCTTAGACCTGCAAACGGCCCTAAACTGGAGCGTGGCCATCGTATTTCAAGACTAAGATATGCCCAGAACCACGTAAATTGGAGTATTGAAGATTGGTCGAAAGTTATGTTCTCCGACGAATCAAAATTTATGCTCTACAAGCACGATGGAAGACACAGAGTGTATAGAAGACCAGGGGAAAGATTCAAGCAAGCATGCATCGAAGAAAAAGTAGCCTACGGTGGTGGGTCTGTACTTGTGTGGGCCGGAATTTCCTCTGAAAGTCGCACAGAGCTGGTGATCATAGAAAACGGCTCTTTAACTAGCGTAAGATATGTGGAAGAAATCCTCAACGAACACGTTGGTCCATTTATGGTCAATTTGGGTGAGGATGCTATATTTATGCATGACAATGCCCGACCTCATACAGGTAGGATTGTGAATGACTACCTTCAAGAGATGAACATTACTTGTATGGAGTGGCCAGCGCGCAGCCCGGATATCAACCCGATCGAGCATGCTTGGGACGAGCTAGGGAGATGCGTAAAACAACGAAACCCTCCCCCAATCACGCTTCCTGAGCTCAAAATTGCTCTCACAGAGGAATGGGAGAATATTCCCCAAAATCGTATAAGGAACTTGGTGTACAGCATGCCAAACCGCGTAAACGCAGTAATGGAAGCACGAGGAGGTAATACGAAGTATTGAAATTCAAGAAAATCGTCATAAAGTTCAAAAATTTCATGTTTCCTATTTTTGTTTTAAGGAGAGATCAGCAGTTTTTTTTCTTTATGTAATTTTGTGTAAATAAAATGTATGGGGACTCATATTTTTTTAACTTTTATTTAAGGAGTATTAAATTGTCTATTAAATACAATTTATTGAATTAACCTAGCATTCTTACTTTCCGAGATTTTTTGGATTCTTTGAGTGACCCGGATTCATTGCTCTCGAGTGTATTTACCAAAGTTATTCGTGTCTAAATTCATTGTTATTATACCAAACTATATAGGTAGTAAAGCAAGCACATCCCTAGATATTAACGCAGAGCAAAGACATAATTCATACTTATATTATATATGGAAAAGTGTAGGTGTATGTGTGTGTCTGTTTCTCTGTCTTTCATGCCTAAACCACAGAACCGATTTTGATAAAATTTGGTATGGGGGTAGATGAAACCTTGAGAAAGGACATTTTTGGTCGCAATAACCGATATCCTCGCGGCAGAGCCGCAGGCAATAGCTAGTATTAATATATTTGTATTCAAAATGTAGAAAAACGAAGCTGAACATAAATGTGTACCCACAATATAAATGTGTTAATTGTACCTTTCTTTTTATGTACCTATTTATTTTAACTATCTTAGCTCAGCACTCACAAACACAATGTATTCATAGTTTTCTAACTACTAAAACTAGCCTCGAGGAATATTGAAATTTCTCTCCGAGATAGAATTACACAGGAGTGTCTATTTCAGAAGAATATTCATTCTACTACATAAGCTTACAATTGATACGAGAAAAGTAAAAGTGAACGAACTTTAGTTTGTCAATTTTGCAACACATAAGTGTAAGGTTAATTAGACAAGACGTGGGTATTTTGTTAATAATTGTAGCTAGCATGATTGTTAATAATTCTAGCTAGCCACGAATATGTAAAATGTATTCATATTTAAATATAATCAAATTAGTCGAATATTAAATCGATTATATGATTGTATCGAATCGAGAGTAAAATATGACAACACTTTTGTCTATGACAGTTTTGATATATAAGGAGAGATTTTTGTCACAGTTGTCACTTTTGTTTTCACTCTTTGATTTGAAGTCGAACCGAGCATTGGTTTAGAAATAAATCCGTTTGAATCATTACAATCTTGGTTTAATTTTATGGATAGAGAATAGATCCTTTATAAGGTATTGTTTATCTTAGTTATATCTCCAACGCTTCGCTTACTTCAATACTTCTAAAATGTCGTAGCGACATTTTTATGTGCATATCTGATCTTTAAGGTATGCAATGTACATATTATGTTATATTCTACATTATATTCATATTATGTATGACTTAACACGTTCACTGCGTTACGGGGTTTTTTGAACCTCGTGCAGTGTTGTCGTTCAGTGCGGACGAAAAAATCTAGGGTGTGCTCGCTGGTGCGGGAGCTGTATCTATGAAATTATTTACTGTATGAGAGAGAAAAATATATATTTTTCATGTACGCCGTTTGAAGAAACTGTTGCTATTTTAAAACTATACGGGGTCTTATAAGCCCCGTTACGACCAGAGAGCAAAACTTATCTTCCAGTGCGATACGGGGTTCAAAAAGCCCCGTATAAATTATTGTGACCCCGTACGGGATCGTGAGTTCATTAGCATTAATGCTGTTCTTTAGCTCAAGACGTAGTGTTTAATTATCGATAATGAAGCGTTCGCGACGTATGTTGCATCTGTCACAGATTAAAAAGGATGATGAAACTCCTCCATCTCCAAGTTCATCCCAACGACAATCTGCATCCTCAACAATTTAGCGCAAGGTTTTTCAGCGGCATCCGAGACCAGCAACAGATGAGAGTGCTACAATTTAAAACATTGAATGCATCAACATCCGAGTTGTAACCTACGTTGAACATATTTTCATTATAATATAATAATAATAATAATAAACAAACTTAATACAACTTTATTAGATTTATTATATACATACTTATAATATGTTTGAATTTAGTGTTACAGTGTATTGTAGTAAGCTAAGCTATATAATTCCCAGTTTACATATTTTTAATTCAAATATATGTACCTACCTTTAAAATGTGTAACCTAAGTTCCTATATAAAGTTCCTAAGCTCAAATAAATATTTTTATTCAAGAAATAACATTTATCGTTTCTCCTATTTCCCAACACTATAATTTTATCGATATAATTGAGTTTTGTGCGTTACGGGGCAGTACAATCCCGTATTTTTTTATATCAGGTGCGGTACGGGGTTTACGAGACCCCGAATAATTTGTTTTCGTTTTATTTTCGTAAATTTTTGACTAATCCAGTGGCGAAAAGACTATAACATAGCTCATTTTATAATCTATCAGACTATAAAATAAAATAAAAGCAAACGTAAAATTTCAGTCAGTTATAGATTGAGAAAGCAATAAGGGTGTACGGGGCACTTTAACACCCGTATCGCACTATGAAGGAAGCACTTCACGGGGCGCATAATATCTCGTAACGCACTCGAATTCAAGACGGCTTTTGAGTTCACGCAGTGAACGTGTTAATCTTCATTTTAGCGTTAATTCCAGTCCCATCCGAGTCACCTGGGAGTCTGGAGTCCACTTTATCAAGTCTTACTACATACATTATACAAATACATTATATATGACTTCTGTTACTAAATTTTAACCTTTCATGGACATGATCATGATTCCAGTTTTCTCCAATTCCCTGAAATCATTTTTACTCGTATGTCTAGAGGATATACCAGGTTCTTTCATACTAGACTATTAAACATAACCACCATTGTAAATACGACACCAGTCATAATAATCTATAGGTACTATCTACTATTATTATATAGATGCGTTAATTGTGGGTTTATGTTTTGCTTGTTGTGACGTTCTGGATTTACTGAACCGATACTGACCTATCGGGGAGGATTAGTAGCGGTCACAGGATCAGAAATACACATAGGCGGAGCCACGGGCAACAGCTAGTGCTGTACATATAATTACATTTTTCTCCTACCTAGGCCGAAATTCAATTTAAGTACCTGTGAAGACGCCAGTGACACTTTCTGTCAGGGACAAAAATTGAACTTTTGGCTTCGGTAGGAGAAACTATCAGGAACAATAATTGAATGTTTCGGCCTAGGTAGGAGAAAAAATAGTATTTGTGACACGGGACGAAAATACTACATCCTCACCCGTGTGTACTTTCGTCCCTTGTGGCAAAATATATTATTTATTCGTAGGAAGATGGAACTTAGTTTATCCTATATTAAAATAAAGTTACCTTGCGATCCTGATATGAAACTATAGTTGCTCCAACGTGTTTATAGAATGTACCTTTTGCATTTAATTTTTTTATTTGATGCGATGGAATTTTAGGTATAATATTTACTGTTCTAATAAGTTTAGTTTATTGTGTAAGTAAACGCCCGCTATTAGACTTGTATGTACTTGAGAATCTGAAACATCTGCTACTGACATTTTAGAAGGGTGAGCATGGAGACGGTTTGTACCCTTATCGCCCTTAGGCTAGCACACGGAGACACGCCGTAACACTTCTATTATACTTAATGGATACCAAGTAAGGGAAAAAGTTGGTAATACGTCTTGATTTTTGTTATACCTTGTCTATACAGTTATAGAACCTACTAGACAAGCTGTTTTAAAAACAATTGACATATAGGCGGTTATACATTTTGAATTACGAATTCAAAATTCATTGTGCGTTTTTGGTACAGTTAGACTAGCAGCTTTCACAGAAGTCATTGTCGGTTGTGAGCGACTCGTTTATTCAGAATTGTTATTTTGTTTTACTAATTGTTTCCTTAAGTTCTGTAGTATGTTAATAGCGTATGTTCCGCATAACTGTGCTCAATAAAAAATATAACTTTCTTTCTTTCTTTCTTTACAGTCAGTGATATCTTGAATACAAAGTCTTAAAATGATCTTAAAGTCTGAGAGCAAATCAATCTGTTTTCTTTTTCTGATTTAAATTATATTATTGTCCGAACTAAAGGTCCTAAATATACAACAGCAAGGGCGGAAATCCAAGAAATTAAAATCGTTTTGAGCACTTTGTTCATCAAGATCTATGTGATACTGGCAATACGTAATATGTCTTGTTTACTAACTGAATATGGCACATACTCGAGTGGCATTACCTACAGCGAAAGTAAATACGACAGTACGCAAAGAAACTGTGACATGAATTCAATTCTCTTTGACGGTTCTATTGTGATCGCAATTACGAAGATGAAGTTCGATCTTATTAGATACCGAGTTGTACCGTGCGAACGGCAATGAATGCTAAAATAGAAATTAAAGGAAAAGTGAAAATTGAGTGAAATTGTTAGAAAAAGGCTAAGTTAAGATGTAAAGGACTTTCTCTTGTCGGCACGATGACCTGGTGTAGCTCATGAGAAAACCATAAGTACCTAATCATAAATACCAATTGTATTTGTGATTAGGCACATGGTTTTCTCATCGACCATCATAATAATAAAACTTCGAGAATAATATCTAGATAGGTAAAAATGGCTGACCGTAGATAGTTGGTAGGTGTTCCAGCAAATAATTAATAATTACTCTTCGCTACCTTGAAAATTTTCGCATTCATATAACGTAAGAACATTTTATTTAAACGTGAAGTTATAAAGTTACAGTGTGTAATGTTTAATATTGTATGGTTATCAAATTGTGCGATTTCAAGCGTGAATATGACGAGACATGTAACAAAATATTATACAATTTTTGCATAAATATATTTATCATGCATTGTATTGTATTTTGTATTTTTACCATATTCAATCTTTTTTATGGAGTGAAGAATTACGAATTTATCTAGAGAATTACGGACCAGTCAGTGCAGACTTCGCTCAAGTTAGTTAATAATAAGTAAGGAGTCACGTTGCAGTTTTACTGGATGGTGGTCTGTAGACCTTAATCTGTAGGAGGTAGGACACGACGGTATTTCCGTCTAATTGAGCAGTCCGACTGACCTCCACCCTACAGAAAACAGCGGCCATAATATCATCGTGTTATGTTCCCGGCGGTGAATAGGGTAGCCAGAGCTCACTGGAGAGTTTTTGTACTGTAAGTGGGAAGACCAAAGGCTATCCCTGCCTTGTTACTCTGACGGCACAGAAACTCTCTGTGTTTACAGGGTGGGCAGCACGAGTGTGACTACCCTGGTGTCGCACACGTCCATAGGCCACCACTTTCCATCAGGTAGGCCGTTTGCTTGTTTGCCACTTCAGTGGTATACAAAAAGAAAAACAAACGTCGGTAAAACTGCCCGCCACGTTACCGATCATTGTTTCATCAATCAATGAGCCTAGTTCACTGCGGGACATAGGCCCTGACCTCCGCCCCCCATGAGCGCGGGCCTGAGGGTGACGGGTGGAGCCGCCCGTCACCCTAGCAGAAGCAGGCCACGGCGGCGGCGCGCATCGTAGGTCACGATGCACGCCTCCCCACACCGGGGTTGAGTCGGGGACCGCGTGGTCCCCCCCTTCCCGAGGAGGGCCAGACCGGGAGGGATGGCCCTGGGTCAGCCGGGGTGCGAGGGATATGTCGCATGACAACCTCACCTTCGGCCTAGCACTACGACCCAGAGACGGCGTGCGGTTTAGTCAGTTCGAGTCCGACATAACCTCCCCCTCCGGCTCCGGAGGGGTGGGTATCCGTGGGGATTTCCCGCAGGTAAAAAAAAAAAAAAAAAAGCGGGACATAGGCCTTTCGCAATGTTGAGAGGCTTTGGGTTACTGTTTTTCACGCTGGCCAGACGGGTTGGCACAGGCTTTTATTTCGAGGTTTCCTATTCTCGCAGTGATATCGTCTGCATATTTTTCCGTTAGTTGCCTCTTACCACACCCCTCGAATGAGACGGGGTGTTAATACTTATACTCTTTTTCCGTCACCACACGGATAACTCATTCGGTCATAGTGTACATAAGCATTTTCCTCACAGGCTCGAATAACTTTAATTTCCAGGTTCTTGATTAAATTGATCAAAGGTTAGTTGGTAATTAGGTGAGCTCACGTTTCGACCTCATTGTCTGATGCGCAGCGAAGATCATGTGGACATATATTCGTTATTGGGCTTAGCCTAGCACATGAATTTATGGATACCTGTGGGATGGTTGACGGGATATAGAGTAGGACTGCCACGTGGATAGGTGAGTTAAAATGGGAATTGGAACGGAATTCTACACATGTGAGGCCGCGGGCATCAGCTAGTGTAGAAATAAAAACGTTTCTTTGTATTTATTAATGAAAAGATGAGTAATAGATTAATTTTCTTAAATCATATATTCTGTAGTCGCCTGTAACAACATTCCTAAGAAAAATAATAACCCTGAGCAACCAATAAACATACTTGTTTACACAGCAAACATCTACATAATTATTACAAGAATACGATTACCTATACGACCTTACTTTCGATTAGAAGACTCAATAACGTTTCTTAGAGCGGTTTATTTTAACATCACGGCATGTCTAGATTTAAATGAGGTCAGAATTACAAAGGATTCTCGATTGGCAATCACCGTGACTTGGCGAGTGTTGCAATAGCAACTCTATCTTCCGTATTTTATGTTACTGTTTCACCTTAACCTTTACATATAAATGCTTAGAACTTCTATTTCTATCGGTCATTAAGAATAATTAATTCAAAAGTGATTTATTAGATCTATTTACCAACGTCTTCAACTTTTTAGTCTTGGTGAAATTGCAAAGGAAATAATCAATCATATGCATAATGCATAACCTTAATAACCTGATATAATTTACGGGAATGGGGCAAAAATTGCTCCGACAGGTGATTTGAAGCTTTAAATATTCTCACATTTTTCACATGTATTGAAGAAGTCACTGATAAC
Source organism: Eilema caniola (assembly GCA_949126895.1). Lineage (NCBI taxonomy): Eukaryota > Metazoa > Arthropoda > Insecta > Lepidoptera > Erebidae > Eilema > Eilema caniola. The sequence goes on from OX421476.1 coordinate 7,340,143, forward strand.
CTATGGTAGTGTCTAGTAATTTAACAGCATACTGGCATAACAGACTAGTATGCAATGCGGAATTCACTTTCCTACAGGAATGCTGCTTAATACTACTTGGGCACGTCTAACTCAATTTTGATCATCCCATTATCTTGAAGGTTTCATCAGAGGCTTCTTCACGCTCCGCTTAAAGGACTAACTTTTTATGTCTTGAGGATGTTTAATAAATATTTCGTTTTTGTTTCAGGTAAGTTGGTGTGCCTAAAAATACAAATTTACGTAAAATTATTGAAATATTATTTATTTTTCGGCGTAATACGTAATCGGCTTACTTTTAATTGATACATTCGTTGGTACTCGTTAAAATCAGCATAAATCAGGTTTCTGCGACTCAACATCCGGCATATGAAAATTTGTATATTTATGAATATTTTTCGGGAAAGCTAAATAAACCAAATAATGGAGTCGGAGGAGAGTGTTGCAGTTGTTGTTTTTTTTTTTTTTTTTTTTTATTTATTAGGTCTACCAACAGTTGTTTACATTAATACACGACATACATAAAATTAACAGAAAAAACTTCAGACAATGTAACAACTACTTAAAGGTAAACACAACATGCAACAAATTACTGGAGGATACTTAATTACTAAATATATTTAAAAAAACCATTACATAAGCAATTTATACATTATTAAAACTAAAAAATAAAAATAAGAAACATTAAGAACTTAAACTTCACAAAGAAAGAGAAAGTAAAAAAGATAGGAACACAACAGCAATATTTATAAACATACAACTGGAATTATACATATAAATTGGATATATACATAACACACATACATATACACACACATATACATACATACATACACACAACATACATGCATATATATATATATATATATATATATATATATATATATATATATACACACATACATACACACACATATACATACATACACATACACACATACACATGCATATGCATACACACACATACATATAAATTGGATTACCTAGGCACCTAAAACTAAGTGCCTAGGCAATCCAAAGTTTTTCTTTTTTGAATAGCCACTGAGTCAACATGCAGATCAATTATGTCACTGATACTGTTGACAATCTTACATACTCTTACATATGGGGAATTAGCCCCTAAAACTGTCCTTCTCAAAGGTGGACAGAGAGGAGTGATTGAACCACGAGGAAGTCTAGAAGGAACATTAAATCTAAATAAAACCAATAGACGTGGGCAGACAACTTGGTGCTGAAGTACTTTAGATGCAAACATAGCATCATTTAACTTTGCGCGACACTCAAGGGTTTGCATTCTAAAATGTACTAGCCTGCCACTATAAGAAGGTACCTTTTTGGTGATTCCATTTCTAAAAGCTAGGTGCCAGACAAAACGCTTCTGAACTCTCTCGAGACGCAAGGCGTGTACCGCGAAATGAGGACGCCATATAATACTACAGTATTCTAGGGTGCTACGTATCAAGCTGTTGTAAAGCAACATTTTTGTGCGGTTGTTGCAAAAGCTTTTACTATTTCGCAGCACAAACCCCAACATCTTGGAAGCTTTCTTAATTATTTCATCTACATGAGGCGTAAAAGTTAACTTTCTGTCAAACAATACTCCAAGATCCTTTACAGTTTCTACCGCAGATATCTTGTCTCCTTCTATGTGGTAACTGTGGTTTAATGCATGGAACTTACGCGTAAACGTTATGTGATGACATTTGTTAACATTCAGAAGCATCCCGTTACTTTTGCACCATGACACAAGTCTATTTAGGTCATCTTGTAGCTGCTCAGCATCTTTATCGCATTTTATTATCTTCATAAACTTGAGATCATCTGCATACATAAAAACCTCGGAAAAGTGAAAACACTCTGGAATGTCGTTTATGAAGAAGTTAAAGAGGATTGGGCCTAGATGCGAGCCTTGAGGAACGCCTGAAGAAATGGACATAAAATTAGACTCATAGCCATTAAGCACTACTGAGAAAGCTCTATTTTTCAAGTACGATGACAGCCAGTCTAGTAAGGATCCCATTATGCCATAGGCCTGTAATTTTGAGATAAGGACACTGTGGGGTACCCTGTCGAATGCTTTTGAAAAATCTGTGTAGATAACATCGGCTTGATGGCCCGAGTCCACTGCACTTATCAAAAGCTCCGTAAAAGGGACTAGATTCGAAGTCGTGGATCGATGTGCTACAAAACCATGTTGATGATCGCTTAAGTAACGTTTTAAATGATATTGTATATGGGGACATATCATAACTTCGAATATCTTAGCGAACACAGACAATATCGATATGGGTCTGTAGTTAGCTACGACTGCTTTGTCGTCAGACTTATGAACAGGTACGACTTTAGCCATCTTCCATCTGTGAGGAAATACTCCAGAGTCCAAGGATTTCTTATAAATTATCATTAGCGGCGGAGTCAGCACTAAATGACATTTTGATACAAATATTGGGTGTATTCCATCTGGACCAGCCCCTTTAGTAGCATCAATGTTCTTCAGTTTATTTTGTATGTCATCTTGTTTTAAAGGTGGTACGTTGAGACTCAAACTGTTTATATATAAAGCCTGCAGACTTTCAGACATATATTCTGTGTCACTGATGACTTCATTTGTACTGTAAACAGAGGAAAAGTACTCTGCGAACAATTCGCATATTTCACTACCATCAGATGAAGTGACCAGCCCATTAGTCATAGAATTTGGGTATGTGCTAGTTCCTCCCCGCTTAGCTTTGACAAACGACCAAAACAGTTTAGGATTTCTCCGTAGTTCACCCTCAAGACTTTTAATATAGCTATTGTAACACTCCGTGGCCAGACCATTACAGATTTTCCCAACAGATTTTAATTCTACCTCGTCCATTGGATTTTTATATTTTTTAAATCGTATTCGAAGCCTATTTTTTACATTTAACAATTTAATTAGATTTCTATTAAACCACGGTGGAAATTTGTTCCTAGTGGGTGAGCGAGTTGGTATGAATTTCCGTATTGTGATATTTAGATGATCATAGAACACCTCGAGCATTTTATTTACGTCATCCAAACCCCCAAGTAAATCAACCCAATTTAGTTCACTCAGGTACATGCATATTGCCTGGTAATCACCTTTAAAGAAGTTAGGCCTTAAATTAGTTGTTTTGTAAGTAAGCTTAGTTTCTATTTCTAGCGAGATAGTGACATTTAGAGATGGATGTGGCTTATGAACCTTACTAACAGGAGTGACACATTCGCTAACATTGCTCAAAGGGATAGTACAAAGAACGAGGTCTAGTATACGGCCCATATGATTTCTGATTAAATTAAACTGATGAAGTCTATTGGTATTTAAAAAGTCTAGCATTAAATAATTTTTATTGCTTAGGCCTGAAATATCTTTCTGGCTATGCACAAGTTTCCAGTCGATATCCCATAGATTAAAATCACCCATTATACACAGTTCCGAGTCAGCCATTTGATCTATTGCAGAGCTACAACTATCCAAAAATTGTTCTAGAGCTGGAAGGGATACAGGTGGTGGTAAATATACCGCGCAGAGAGCTATTTGATATTTGTTGCGCAAGCCAGATGCACCCAAAACAACCCAGAGGTCCTCACAAGAACTTTCCCACGCACTAACACGCTTGGATTTAATATCATGTTTAACGGCAATTAATACCCCACCACCCTCCTGCTTGCAAGAGCCAGAGGACTCCCTATCCCTCCTGTAAACATAATACCTGCTGTCAAACAACTCGCTGCTCAGCACTGAGCTATTTAACCAAGTTTCACAAATTATTACAATATCAAAATCATTACAACAAATGTTACGATAAAACTCGTGAGTTTTTGTCTTTAAACCGCCTGCATTTTGGTAATATATTTGTAAGTTATTGAATTTTGAGAAATTAGCTTCAATGGCATGCACAAAGTAGTATATAGACGAAGAATAAAATGTTTACACTATTTTATCTAAACTATCATTATTTCTAATAAGCAAATGTTCAGAATTATCATCTTTCTTGACAAAAATTTTACCGTTCCTCACCCAAACATATTTATATCCTTTCCCTTTAGCCTTGAGACGAGCAGCTGCATGAAGCGCCTTATTGACTGGGGATAAATGCTCGACAACGTATACTGGAGTGGCACTGGCGAAACCCAAGTCTGCTGCATTGAGCTTGTTATTAGCATTTTTCTTATTGTAGGTAATAACAGCTGCAAGAAGCTGGTCACGTAGTCTAGGTGTAGCCAGCTGAACAATTATGGATCGAGGGCGAGGATTTTCTTTATTGATTTTGGCTATCCGGGTTGAATATAAAATATCAGTTTCTTTAACATCACAGCCAACCGCTGACCCCAATTGTTTAACAATATTGTAAAGGTTTTCATTGTTATTTTCCGGTAGACATTGAAGCTCTAGATTGTTGGACCGTGCATTTTGTTCAAGATAATTGATTCTGTGACCCATTTCTGAGGCCGTGTTCTTCAAACGCTCATTCTCAGCAACCAGATCCCTCAAAACATTTTTAGTTGATTTTTGTTCAGATTGCAATTTATCAAACTCCAAGGTATGAAAGTTTAGAGAAGCTTTTAATTCTTCGACATCTTTTTTTATTGGTGCTAGTTCCTTATTAATAGAATTAACAATCATATTATTCATCTGTTGAAGTAAGCCAGAGAACTCAGCTTTAATAGTTTCTTGCATAATAGAGCGAACATCTTCCACAGTAATAGGTTGAGATGATGGTGGAGAATTTAATGCAGGTCTTTTGCTCCCACGGGTAGTGGTCACGTTAGTGGACACATTACGTATGGGTGTACGGTCACTTTTTGCCGCCTTTAAATATTTATTCATACACTCTGGGCATTTCCACTGAGGAAACAAATCTGAATCCCTATCAATGTCCGGGATCGTTAGGCAGAGAAAGTGATATGATTTATTGCATAAAATGCAATTAATAAATCGTTCATGCTCGTCCACCTCTCCGTTAGAACAGCATCCCCAAACCAGGGACACTGAAGCCATGATCACCAAAATGAAATGAAAAACGAAAAAATAAATATAAAGTTCGTCCTCTATGAGGAGATTAAAATTAGGCACAATACAATGCACCGTCTGCGTTATTTACTCTTTGGACGCGAACCGATATGCGCGTCACTGTTAGCAGGCGCATGCCGTAATGACACTTATGAGTTCCGCGTAACCGTGCGAGTTGCGTGCACTGTGTATACAAAAGATTTGTCATACACCCACTGATTCAAATTTAATTTTGTTGTGTTAGGTCATCGAATCTTGAAGATTAGATTGTGTAAAAAACGAATTTAGTGATGTGTGATGAAACCTCACAATTATCTTCTGAGGTCGATCCCTTTATCAATAGTTAGTACAGAATATATTGTAATATTCATGAAATCTAACTGATACATCTTATATTAGACTAGACTAGAAAAATTCGTTGTCGGTCTATCAAACCAATTTTCTATCTTAAAATTTCCGTATTTGTATTCAGGTATCGCATCAAACCATGTTCTGTTATGCCTACATACAGCTCATAATAATATATTTATTAATTAAAATCTTGACTTTACATGAAAATATTTTATTTATCAGCCTGTAATTGTATAATATAAAGAAGCCATCCATTATCTTCTGTGCATTTATTATTGCAAACGGTGTTCCTTCTTCAGTTGAATGTAGAACGTTCTTTATGGTTACATGGAGCACCGTGCCGTTCTGATTACTGCATACTTCATAGCAATCAGTATCGCCTCTTTATATCATCTGTTCTCCTTTTTTTCATTGGAAATATATGGGTAGGTACTTTACTGCTTTTACCTGCGGCTCCACCCGCGTGGATGTCGGTTATCGCTATAACATCGGTTATCATTATAAATTGTCGCCTATGTGTTATTCTGATATATAAGCTATATTATTGTAAAGTTTCATTAAAATCCATTCAGTAGCTTTTACGTGAAAAAGTAACAAACATCCATCCATCCATTCATCCATCTATCTATCCATCCATCCATCCATCCTTCATTACTTACAAACTTTCGCGTTTATAATATTAGCAGGATATAATTATCCAATATTATTATTATTTTTACTAAAGAGTCGTACTTGGCTCAGTCAGTGTGATAACTTCTATAAGAACATTATTTGAATCGATGCTGACTTAATTCATTATGGGTTGGTGATATCGATCACTTGAATATTTTAAGTTTGGATAAATGTAACTTGTTTATTCGAACCACAATAGTTTTTGCTTCCGATAGAAATTCGGTTTACGCAATCAAATCACTGGAATATTTGTATTTGTTTAGATGTTTTAATTGCCTTTCGTTTTTATCAGAGTTTCGTTATTGTTTTTCTATTCGACTAAATTCGTATTTCAATATCAGCTTTTCCATTTCAATTTCGTTTACTCCGTTGGGCCATGGTTGAATAAATTACTTTTAGTTTAGGTTTATTGTGTGAATAATTTTAGATTTCCTTATAGTCTACATTTTCGATTTTTCCCTTTTTTTTTCCAAGAGTTATCATGATCTTACCTTGTATTTAGAAATATGTTACCATTTAGAGGGCAGTTTAGATCTGAAGATATAACTTTAGAGTTATCCTTCAGGTTTAAGTTTGAATATCCACCAACGGGAAGTGCTAGTATTTTATTTAACAATGAAGTTAAGTAACATTACACGTTAGTGAAAACGCGAGGGACTATTTTACTTCCTTTGTTTCTCTCTCTTCTTTTCACTCTTCTACTTAGCAGATGCAAATAAAACATCAGGTTTTACTTTTCTTAAACAAAGTCTCAATGATAAATTAATGGGTAACTCTGAAAGGAATGCTGTTCGTACGCTACAACTTCAACTTGACGTAACATCTCCACTTTACAGATGATGTATATTAATTATCAATACAAAGGCACATGCGTATTGCGCAACATCGTGAAAGGCGGCAGGTGTTCGAGCGATGCCCAATCGCTTTCCAATTTCAAGTGTTGATCTCTGTTCTGATCGTCGCTCAAACTGGTTTTTAAGGGTCGACTACACCTGTTATTCAAAAATATGCAAATTACAAGCTCTGTTTTTTAATTTGAAGACGTTTTATTAGTCAACCTAATAAAATGATTTTTGCAAAACTTATACCTAATATTAGATTTTTCCAAAATCTATCCCTCAGCCTATACCAGCTTTAAAATAATGGTGGCAGATCTGCGCACCTCTAAAATGTAAGAAACTATTTAGGTCGCTTACTCACTATAGCTCCTAGTTGGTTACCCAGCCAGGTGTATAGTTATAACGTCGTTTTTCAGCCGCCAGAGGCTCGTCTGTAATCTGCTAGTTGGTTGCCATCCGGTGCGTGCATATGAGATTGACGGAATATTATGCGTCAGTTGAGCTGTTATTAACAGTTTTCCTGTTTTTAATGCTTTTTAAATACTTCTGCAGGCGTTCGTCGCGAAATCCAAAAGTGCCAATTCTAAATGCATGGTAGGGGCAATATGTGTAATAAATAATCTTAGTTTTTATACATATGGTAGGGTTAAGTAAACAACAAAAGTAGAACATGCATAGTCATTTGCAACACAAAAAGCTTAGTTTTCTGAAAGATGAACAATAATTACAACAACCCTCTTTTTCTGAAACGAATCAATTTACTCCAAGATTAATTACACTGTTTAGGATGGTCCGAATTTATCCCGAAGAAACTCTTATTATAGTAACGATGATGAGTGTGCTACGTATCACATAGATAAGGGAAAATGGATTTCATTTGTATCTAATTAGTTTGATGAAAGAGCAGTTTCCCTTTTCCGTGTTGTGTTCGTATTCTCGAAAACTTGAGATGAACCTTTTTCTAGATCTTTAATGATTCCCTTTATTGAAAGTATATATTTTTACATATTTTCTAAAGTTTACGCGAATATAACTCATTGAAATAAAACCACTTTTTAACGGATTATATCGTGACTTATTTGTTATTATTGATTTTTAGACCGACGTTTCGGCTACTTTTCAGCAGCCATGTTCGTGGTTTGACTAAGGATGGTAGTTGACAACTAAAAAGTGGTTTTATTTCAATTTTTTTTCTTTCAACAGAATCTCCACGCAATTAAATCCTTGGAAAGGGTTTCACAAAGTGCGCTTTTAGTACCATCGATCAAAGGATTTATAATCACACTAAGCAGTAGGTACCTCAGCGAAACGTTAGACGCAATACTTTCAGCATGAAACACAAAACGTTGTTGAACTGGTAACACCTTTGCTATACACAGAAATCATATTGAAATCCTGACCATCATTTATAAAGTATCTATGTATAGCCAGAATGAATATAATTTAATGTAATTGTAATAGAAACATGTCTGGAATAATAAAATCTTTAAAATAATTACACCTAGGTACAATAAATTAGTATTTTTTTCACCCTCAGCGGATAAGATTCATAATTATTCATATTGTGTATACGAAAGAGCTAATCAGCCCCTCTAGATAATTGGCAATTCGATGGCCGGCGTTTCATGGAATAGAATGACGAATGTTTGGGATTTGACGTATATGACATGCGTCAACGCATGTCGCAAACGTCAAATCCCATACATTTGTCATTCTATTGCATTAAACGCCAGTCAACGAATTGCCATTTGTCTGGAGGGGCTGATCTTCAAATCGAAACTTTTATTAGTACCCGTACTTAACACTTTATCCGCAGTCCCTATAATAACAGGGTTGTGGAACATTTGTTCGACAAAACCTTTAACACCCTACTCTAGCTACATCGTTATCCATTTAGCAAATCAATGCGTGTTCAATGATACCTATTAAATCCCCCTAGACCATGAACCTTTTACTACAAGTATTTCAGGTGAAAATAAACCTTACGGCTATAGAGTAAAGTATAATTTAGGTAATTGGAAATCGTGGTAAATTGTATTTGTATATGCAAATGGGTATTGGTGTAGTTACTTCCGATACGGCAATTATATTTTAAGTATAGGTGTTTGGAAGTGTGTTCCATATTCATATCACATATATCGTGTAGCGGATATAAACCTTTAATGTCATTAACACAATAATTGCTCACATTAAACAGTGAATTAATAACATTTTCATTTTATAATCTTAAATCTTGATTCTATTACTATCGAACAAATTAAATCGTCATCGTAATATTTTTTTAAGTATTATTCACTGTTATTGGAAGTTTTGGAAAGTAAGGCCTTGGTGCGTTATGGTTTTATGTAACCAATAAGGTGAAAAAAAAAATGATATTCGATCAACAGAGAAAGAATTAAGAATGTGAAAGAATTATGAAAGGAAATTCTTTTTCCTACTATTTGTTACAAATGTATAAATTTGTGAAGATGTTTAATGTGTGTTATTGCCTAGGCTACTTCATTGCCTAAAGATGAAATTTTGATGAGCAATAATAGTTTGAATAAAATGCAATATTTTAATGTAAACGACAGATAGAAGGCACGGCAGATACCGATGTGGGCATGAGCATCCGAATCCAATTTTTAATTTAAAGCCGATGTCAATAAGTAATACCAATATTTTAAACTGCTTTCCAATATTTAAGTATTATTTTTACAACATCGTGTGGCATGCAATCAATAATACATTCATAAAGTGCTTTTCTCAGGCCAAATAAGGTTAAAAATGCTTTGAATTGTAATACTCTTAAATTATGCAACCGCAATGAACCGGTTCCGTGATGGATTTAAATACGAAATTGTCGATTATAGCATCCGTCATGAGTAAGCGACGAAAGTATAATCATTTCCGGAACTGTATGGAGAAAATAATGAAATTTGGTTTTGTACAAATTACCCTATTATTATAGAAATATGTGGTAAAGCACGCAATATGGGTCAAACCACATTCAGTTAGAATAGAATTAGAAACGCTAAATGGCGTTTGTTAAGTACTGTGGTCTCCAATAACTTTCTTTTTACTTGTTAATTGATGCTAATTTTGCAATTGTTCTCATTCAATCATCAAATATTCTCACAACTGTTTACCCTAGAAGTAAGAAGGAAGTGTAGGTGTTACTACACCTATACTTCCCGCGTGGGCAACACCCACACTTCTGACTTCATGCAACTATTACGGTTAGTTGAGCTGCTTTTACTGATACATATTTTTGTAGACAAAATCGGCACTCATCATATCATAATATTTCCAAAAAGAGATTGAGATTGCACATTTGGATATTTATTTAATGGTTATATTTCGGAGTACCATAGATCAGATAACTTTTGACTCTATTTCAAATAAACACCACAGGACCATAAAACTCCAGCACGCCAGCGTTCATTCTTGTACTTAGTATAATTTCCGTTACCACTCGAAAACCCATCGTCTATTAGATCATTAAAAGGCAGTTCGCAATGCGAATTTATTGTGAAATCACTGGACTCTCAAGATGTATATGCAATTATAGACCTTATTTGTATGACGGTGGGGGACTACAACACTATCGACAATACCCGCATGCCTAATGCGGTAAAAGTTAGTAAGCCCCGGTATAAGTTCTAAGCCTAGATTAGTCTACAACTTGAGCGCATTAACGGGCTTAGGGATTTTTACCCGAGTATGAAAGTTAGTAAAATTCTTCATGGCTTCCTAGAAGTTTCTTTTTTGCCTAGAATAGTTTAACGTCGTTGTCTTTAGATTTTGTGCTAGGCAACCGCTAAGGTTAATTTTGTTTTTTTGAAATTATTATTTTAATTTGAAACGAAAAAAAAAAAACAGAACTTTAACCCGGGATTAGTACCAATTTAAAATCCTGGGTATTCGAGATTCTCCTATAAATACGACTTAGGGTGATCTAGGAACCTTCTACCGAATTTTTATGTACTAATGGATGTAATTAATGATATTACAATACAAATGACCGGTGTAATTTTTTTGCACCTTGCCTGTAAAAAAAAACACTTTTTACCTATATGCAAACCTTACCTAACAATAATGTAAAAAAAGAAGATTCATCCAGTTTGGCGTAGTCGATCGGAAGCTATGTGCGTTCATACAATTACTAACATTGCCATTCTAAAAAATATGAGTTCAATATGTACCAGATACTTCCTGTACACATCAGACTGACATCCAATGACATTTCAATGCAAAATCACAACCTTACCCTTTATAAAATGAATCGTCTAGTAGCAGACTTGACAAATTTGTCTAATTTACATATCGCACGACTCGAAGCAATCGTGTAGTCATGTAGGGCTTGCATAATACTGTAAATAAATATTCCAGGATATATATTTATACCACTTAGGTGGCAGACAAGTACACGGCCTATCTAATGGAAAGTGCTTGTGCAACACAGGGGGAGTCATGCTGCAGACCCTGTAAAAACAGAGAATTTCTGTGCCGTCAGTGCAGAAGACTAAGCGGGACAAACCAAACCAAATCTTGTAATATGGGTTTCAAAAAGATGAGAAAGAATGGATAAACATACTAATATAAATAAACCTCAAAACACAGATCTATAGCTACGCGCAACCCTGCCCCAAACTCTTTGAGAAGTCAAATTAAGGTTATCCAACGAGCCAGAACAAACTCTTTATGATTTATTGACTTTTGGAATTATTTACACTTCGTATTTACTCGCGGACCTGTCATTTGATGATTGATGGCGATGGTAATCTAATGAATTATTATTACCTACAAAATAAACATAGTGTTCGAGCTATTCCATTGTATCGTAAACTTGTTTGTTTTTTTTTTAATGAACATTAGGTACGCCTGGTTGATTTGCTTAGGCCTGTATTCTAGTACAACGCTCACTTGTGCATCGACTCTCAAATACATGAAATAATAAACATTAATAATAATGTAATATAATAATGTAATAATAAAATAATGTAATAAACTGTGACATGCCTAAATAATCGATTAATAATAAAATGATTATGTGTCTAAGTAATTAATTTTAATATAATGTAAATAATTTTAGTATATAAATACCATATGGAAAATTGCTATTTATACATCAGGGAGCTTCATCTGCCAACAAACTGTAATACAGTTTGGCAGAAGAAATTATTGTAAAATTGCATTTTTTCCGTGAATAAATTTTATTTCGTTTCATTTCATTTTCAGCCAAAACACGCAGTTAGACCGGATAAAGCGGACTCCGACGTAATAGCTTCGGCTCGGCTGCAACTGTGATTAACGCAGGGATGAAGAAGAAGAGTCATATAATATATAATAATGATTTCACGTTATGACCAGTCAGAAAAAAATAAATATACTTTTAAGGTCAAGTTCTGTAGACTTTTATTGAAGTAAAGGAAATCAATATAATATCATATCAATATAATATAATAAGCGCTAGGCTACATGTCTCGACGGCAGGTTACAACCTTTGATCAAATATTGGGACCACATTCTTTGTGGTTTTACAACTAGACCAATTAGGTGTACTCCTGATAAACAGCTAGCCCACTAAGGTAACTTTTATGCAGAGTATGAGTAAGTTCGGAGAACTCGTCTCAATAACGTGCTAAAGAGTTACCATTAGTAGCATCCCGTTGCAGAACCGCAATACATTCATTATTATCTTTACCGCACGATCTGCTTTCTTATAATAACACCATCTATCGGTCACCAAAGTCGTTATGTGTAAATAGTTCAAAATGATGTTTACAATGTACGCGGAAATTCCGAGTCAGCTTGTGCTGATGTTGGTTTTATCCTCTGACGAAACAAAAAATGAGGCTATAGAGGTTTGTTGTGAATACAGGAAAAAAGGAAATCAAATAATCCTAGCGTGCAGGTGACTTCACCATTTGGACTTGGATCTGGGTTTAACCTTTATTCTATTTCAAAAAATAAATATAGCCCAAAACAAGTAACGTCTTATAACTTCATTGCTTTTACACCTCTCACACGCTTCACTTGATTCACATTTTTTAAGCTTTCATCCCAAAATTTTCCGCTCAAATGTCAGGAACCTCTGATTACGTGGGTGTTGTGGGTACAAAGGACCTACCTACACCTCTGCCAAGTCCTTACCAGGTACACAGGCGTGGGAGTATTCATGCTTGTGAGCTTTAAAAAAGTATAAACATCAAAATAAATACGTTAACAAAACTCTTCTTTGTAGGCATACAATTGAAGTCAGTCACACCTTTAGGATAATGAGGTGGGGTATACTGTATGTCTGAAGTTTAAATTGTCGGTAGCCGCCAATTAACGTCGGTTAGGCTACAAAAAGATAAACGTTTCACGTACAGCCTTGTTATTATGAACTATAATCGTTAAACAAAGTGTAGGCTTGTGAATTTATGATTAAGGATATTAAAGGTAGTATTAGAGTAGATAATTTCTTCATATATGCTTGTTGGTTATGTGAAGTAGCATGCAGGTAATGAGTATGTACATTATGTTGGTCTTTTGTCATAAGGAAATAAAGTGTGGTTTGACTGTTTCCGGGGTAGGCAGAGATAACAGCCTCATTTCCATTTACTCTTTTTTTTAAGTAAATACTACTTGACTTTCTTTTTCTTGCATTAAATTTATGTACAATAAAATGTCGTATTCAATTTAACGTATATGATGGAATTTCTCTGAACTCCTTCCTGATGGCTATGCAGACGAATTCGCTGGTGAAAACTAGTATGAAATAATGTTAGACCACATTTTAAATTGTTTTATTCATCAGGGCATAAAGCGCGCGGCGTAAATTTATGCCTTTATGTGTCTAATAAAACTTTTGCACATTTATACTTAGATACGGGAATTAAGATACTTATAGGTACTAAGATGCTTACTGTCTGTACTTGTATAATAAATATGAGGCGCTTCGTAATTGGTAAAGTGTACGTCATGTTTTGAAACACTAAAAGCATAAATTAAAAGCTAATTACTTCATTTATGTGCGCGTGGCAATCATATTGCAACATTATTTCTGTAATGACGTATAGCAAATTACCATGATGATGTTAAATATTATGTTACACACATGACTGGGCAAAAAACTGTACACTTCAATACTTGATAAGAATGCGGATAAAAAGATCGTGACCAATATTTAATTTGAAATTTCTATGTGATTTGAAATATGAGGAAGTGTAGACGACTGGTATTTTTTATCATTTATAATTTATGGCTTTTATATGTTTGCTTATTTTATCAAGTTATTATTAACGAGTTTCAGAAATTGAGTATACTGAGAGAATTGCTCTTATTTTAAGGCTCTTATCCGTGAGGATCAACCATCTTACACATACTCCGAAATAGAATTAAGACGAAGCTTCACTTGTAAATGTCCCAGTCCGTATTTAAACAAACCTGTATTAACAAAAATGGCTCAATGGTAGTCTCAGGTGGGCTTTCATAAGTGAAAAAATCGTGTAACTAAACTGAGTTTTTGTATTTCACTTAACCATACTCATTTAAATTGCAGTTGAAGTTAATAATACGTAAAAGTTAGCATCAAAATTATACTATTAATTATCGTACTTCCTACTAATACTATACACCAGAATAGGTTTATTAAAGATAGTGGGAACGGAATCTAAATTTCTAATAGGCGAAGCCACAAGCATCAGTAAGTAAGCAATAAAACCAAATGCTCTATATCATGTTTACATCGTTAAAGTCAATTACGCGTGCAAACAGCAAGTAACAAAATAATAACATCCCCAGAATTCGAAGAAATACAACCAAAGACATTATACGCTAATATTTTATCAATTGGTACATAAACTTTGGTCGTTAATTTCTACAACCTACAACAGCTGACTGGACAGGCGTGAACCTAAATGTAATAGATACAGCAAGCGTCTCTATACTACAAGTAGATAGATATATTTAGTATCACTGTAAGAGATAGTGAAACCGTTTTCGAAAGCGAAAGGGTGAATAGACTTCTTATAGTAAACAGTTTTAAGTGATACAAATACATAATATATTTTGTTTAAAAACGTAAAAAATACTTAGTTAACAGTTATAGTATTGATAAGATTTTATTGTTCAAGAAGAATATTTCATGAATATATTTGTTCGGAGCCTACAAAGATATTCGGTGCCCGTGGGTCTACCAGAACCGTTTACGAAACAGTATTATTACCGGAGCGTTTTGTTTCAAGCTTAAAGTAATCTTGTTTATATCCGTACCATAGCCGTACATTGTACATGCCGTGTATGCCTGCATAGTGCTTTTGTGACGTCGCTTTAGTTTTAGTTCATTCAATTCGTACCATTTAGAGCAGTACCTATTGTATTAACAATATTGTTTTTATGTAAAATTTAGCGATTAAGAAAATTGCTAGTAGGCCATGGGATTTATAACTGTTTTGCAAAAACTATGCACAAATTCATTTTCGTAATCCAATAATGCAATTAAACCGTATTTATGGATGTTAACTTATCGAATTATTGGTGGGGCTAACGTATTAAAAACCTTTTTATATTCCACGCATGGGGTATGCCTAGCCAGTGAGACCGTTATATCGAACTCAAACCGACTAAAACCGCACGCGGTCTCATCAAGGTGGATCAATAAAGCATTTCTGTTTCTGGGTTCTAGCTATCCCCCTCAAAGGTGGGAACCATGGTATTTTAATTTTATCCCTGCTTCTTTTAGAGTGGCGTCAACCCCAGGTCCGCGCTCACGAAGTATGGTGGTCACTATCTCCGACACATGAGTCGCCTCCGCTGTACCGCACTCATTTAGCATTCTTGGCAGACGTAATAGTCTTCGATTTCTCCCGGACCTGTTCCTCCGTCTGTTTCTCGAGCATTGCTTGCTCGTATCGACAGACTAAGCGCTCACGTTCCACACCAGAACTGCGAGCATGGCGCTCAGTTCGCACCGTGAGATGAACGATGCTATAACTTATCAGTATTAATAGTCCAAAAAGTCATATTCATGAATATTTTAATTACCTTTTTAAGACATTGTGTTACTATGATTTGATCACCTTATTAAAAATCTGTAAAAAGTCCAAATATTCAAAAAAAGGATTGAAGAATTATTGAATTAATTCTTGTACAATGATTATTACACCAATGTCATATCAACTTATTATTTACTCAGTGCCCGAAATATGGCAATAGTCTCACCCCCATTACATAGTACCGAATATAATGATTGGTGAAACTAACATAGAAATTTACGAAAGCAATACTGTTTAACTCACACACTAAAATACTTTCGTGTTATACCGTAGTCTCTACAGAGTACTCTGTAGATTTTGTAGGGTTTTTCAACAGTGTGGCCTCTATTCATCACTCTGTGGAAATCTGTTTCGCTTTAATGAACCAGCATCGTGTAATAGAAGGGGTCTTATTCCTTTCGTAACTGCATACGATGCCTATTTCGTGAATTGGCATGGGCATTATAAACTTTTGGAAGCTGATAATATCCTCGAATACTTATTATTTCTCCAATAGTATTTTGCTTTAGAATTTTGTAATTGTAACGAGTGACTTTTCAAAGAATGTCATATTCGACGCTTAATGAACAAAAAATAACGAATCTAATGGGTAACGTCACAAAACTGCTGAGTTAAACAATATAATTGTAATATTGTTTTAAGAAGTCCTAGTACCAAACACGAAGTAAGACTGAAATTAATATTGCTTTACGAGTAATAAGGCTTCTGTAATGGTGATAAGGCTCTTGGTCGGGTTTAGTTCAAGCTGTTTTATATCACACGTGGACAGACCGTTATTATTTTCGAAAAAAATAATAATATGAGAATGAATTTCCATTCCCGACGGACACCCATGCAATAGCAATTATGGGTTACAGCCAGTAAGATTTAAAATAATATAAGTTGTAATAGCACCTTCAACCAATTAAACCTGAATAATATTACAATCACCATAATTCTAGTGTTGTTCTTACAAACTCGACACTTATTTCATTAGAACAGTAACCATTAAACCCTCAAGTCAATTACTAATAATAATTAAGGCCAATGAAATTTTATTCAGTGAAACATTTGAATTCCAATAACCCATTCAATTGAACTGATAGAATTTGAATTCACTTAGTTACTAATTTCTGTAATATTGAAACGATCGAATTCTGATTGAGTATGATGAGTAATACAGTAATATTATAGGTGTTTATACAAAGTATTGCACTTCTATGAGTCCTTTTATGCGGGGGGTGCGTGTGAAAACGAAGGCATTTTTTCCGAACTTAAGAAATTAACTAAAAAGTAGAAAATGTACAATTATTACACGAATTATAATGAATTGTTGATATAATATGCAAAAATTGTTTTATTCAATTCGATAGTAACTAAACCAATGACCAGAAAGAATATATACCTAAATCAAAGAAGCATCGGCAGTAAATAATATTTCAATTTCTGACATAAACTCGAAAATCATAAATATTTGTAGATAAAGAAGTAGACTTGTAGAGACTTTAGGAGTGGTAATTTTATTTAAATTATCATTACTAATACTAAGGTAAAGTATAAAAAGAAATTACTGACCATGCTTGTCCATTTAATTAAACAAATCCCAAAAAAAGAACTTCAACAATTTTGACGGCACTTTCACTGTTCAAAATGTTATCTTTTAATATTTTTTAGATTTTACAAAGATCTATCTGATCTGAAGAGATGAAGGACACCAGATCTTTCACAAGATAATTCTTGTAACCATCCCTGCTTGCTATGCTATAGGAGTATAAAAATCCACGAACAATCTCAGTAGAGAATTTATGAGGTCAATAAAATGCGAGATGTTTCCTCGCTCGAACTAAGAGCTACCGGAATTGTTGAGCCACCGCTCGTGTAGTTCTTTACAAATATATCTTCTATTACAATGCTGTAGTGTTGAACTTGGTAGTCGGGATTAAAACGTTTCATTTTAAGATTTCTTCCTGTCAAATTTGGTATAACTTTAACATTGTACGTGATTTCATCAACAAGTGTTGTAGCGTTTTGGTGGCTTGCTTTATTAAAAATATTGTTTTTCATTTATAAATTAATAGATACTCTGCAAAAGAATTTAAGACTTGCTATCTCATCCATTCTCTTATGATGTTTTGAATCTATAAAGTGCTTAGAAATTTGTCTCTCTCAATGTTTCTATCCAAAATTTGATGTTTGTGGTCTGAAGGCTATTTTTAGTGCTAAAAACTAAACCATGATTCCAATTACGCCAAAAACTATGTTTATTATAATAATCTAAAGCTCATTACGCTTACTAATGGTAAATCATTGAGTAAAACAAATACTATTATTGTCTGAATTTCATGAAATATCGCCTTTATTTGAGTACAGCATTAAAACTTAACACGTCCTAATCATAGAGTATATAAAACTGATAATACAATACATACATTGTATGAATACAATACATTGTATGATCAGTTATATATACCTACTTGGGTGTTAAATATTTAGATTTGCCCTAGTTTCATTGAATTTTTGAAGTGAAAACTTCTTTAGCGGCGTTGGATGGGTGTAAAATGTTAAGGAAGCGTCAGGATTAGTTGACCTTTGAACCGTAACCGACGACTGACGTCATACAAGATTAGGTACAGACTATGTATTTTGCAACTTACAATAGATATCGTCGTAGCTTAAACGGTAAGCACGTCGACTGTAAGTCCTTATAGTTTCAGATAGTATCGGGTTCAAACCACCTGGCCTTCAGGGATTTTTTGTGATTGTTTTTTCTTATTATAATTTATTACTTTTGGTGATTATTTTTTCTTTTTGTAATTTATTACTTTTTATGATAATTTTTTCTTTTTGTAATTTATTATTTTTTGTGATTATTTTTTCTTTTTATAATTTATTAATTTCTTCTGACAGAAAATTAGCAGAAAATAAGTGATAGGTTCTATGATTAGCGGTATATTATAGGTATGGTACGGTATGTTCTTTTTTATCTTTTTCTATGTATATAACGAAGAAAGAAAAAAAGAAAATGTTTAAGCATTTCTGCCGGCACTCCCAGAGTGCAACCCGTCTTTTTTTTTAACCGACTTTTAAAAAGGAGGAGGTTCTCAATTCGATATTTTATATATATGTACACCGATATTTCTGCGATTTATTATGCTATATACGTGATTTTTTTTTAATTCGATGTGGAATTGTTGCCATTTATGCCCATAAAAAAATTATATAGTTTGTTTCAGTAGTTTTCATTTTATGAACATTTTTGTATTATTTTAATTCAAACTTATATTTATGATGTCCCGTATTTCTATCGTTTATGAACCGAAGCCAATTTTTCTTTTTTGCATTGGTTTAAGTATAACTTAAAGGTGGTCCCATATCAATTTCATGGGAACTGGATCTTGGACACCAGAGACACACCAGAGAACTACTCAAAATCAAATAGGAAATAGGAAATGATTGCTTTTTAGCTAGTTTAAGGACGATCCTGTGGCAATGTAAGCTACATTACGATGGTCAATGACGTTCTGGAATCACCAAGTCTTGAACTATGGAGGTAGACGACAGAACTCCTTAATTATATATAGCATGAATGTCTCCTTTATGTTATGGCGAGCATTATGTTAATATTATGAAACAATACTCAAAAATACTCAAATATACTATTAATACAATTTTAAGAACAACTAAGTAATAACTGTTAAAAATAAAAAAAAACGCGTTTAAAAAATCCGACTTCAAAAGACTTAAATATAAAATAACTTAGAGAAAATTATCTGAATTTACAGATTTACTGCTTTGTCGGTAGAGGTCGGTTATGTACACACACATATATGTATATATATGTACATAAATATATACATATATTTGTAAGCGTCCTCTCATTTCCTTTATTTTGATACCCTACTCGATTAGTTTGATCGAGTGTCGTGCGGTCCATGGCCCTATACGGGTGCCTCGTATGGGTGGACACCCTGGGGGCCAGATTCCTGCCTCTGCTCCACGCGGCGCAGAGGACGATGGCCTCCAGGACCATCAGGGGGTACCGCACGATATCCTTTGAAGCGGCGAGTCTCCTGGCCGGATCGCCACCGTGGATCCTGGAAGCGAGGACCCTTTCGGCACTCTATAAGTTCCGAAAGGGGGCGTGGGGGCAGGGATTCGATCCCGAGCCCGAAGAAATTCGGGCCGAGAAATCCCGGCTCCACAGGGCCATGGTGACCGAGTGGGAGCTACGACTTGAGCAACCACGCGCAGGGCACGCCGTGATTGCGGCGGTAAGACCCATCATGGGGGAGTGGCTAGAGAGGCCACACGGTGGTCTCTCGTACCGTCAGACGCAGGTCATTACCGGACGCGCTAACTTCGGGCGGTACCTGCATCTAACGGGCATAGAGCCAACGCCCGAGTGCCATCACTGCGACGCGAGCGTGGAATCGGGGCTGCACACGCTCACCGAGTGTCCGGCGTTAGGAATGCCGAGGCGGGAGCTTGTGACGGCCCTGGGGGTGAGAATGCTCACGCTCTCCACCCTGCTTGCGGCGATGGTCCGCTGCGCAGATGCGTAATACAGAATATTACAAACATACATACATAAAAGATATGCGCGAAAAATATAACTCTTCTTGGCAGTCGCGTAAAAATTTGGCACATAAGTAACATTGATCTTAAAAGTTCACTATGACTAGGAGTATTAGTCTGTTAGTATTTCGCAACGTGTTAAATGTAATCACAAAGCAAATGAGATACAATCTCGTAGACAGTTTTCCTTGAATATTAAGTTGCAATTTTATTACAAATGCTAATGTCGGTGTCAGGGTCTCACTTCTTAGGTACACTGTTTTTATTAAATTACTGGTTTTGAATATGATAAGTAACCTATTCATGTTTGCGGTCACATCATTCGGCTGAATGTCCGTAAACATTTTATATAAACGACGAAATGTAGCTGTATAATAGATTCATATTTCGTCAGTATATTTTCCAATTGCATGATCTCGCAAACTTCATGAAATGTCCCTTGACACTGCACTGTTATGATGTATGCGGGCCCATGAAGATCCTTTTGGTCTGAGCCGACCTCAATTATAACCCAGTACATCTGCTTAATGATGAAAGAGGCTTTGGAGCAAACTTTCCACTCAATGGTGCCCTGATGAGAAGAGTAAGGTTCTAGGAACCATCAAAAAATTAAAAATATATTTTACTATTATACACAGTTAACTGATTCAATATCTTTTTTCACAAGATACCATTTAATGGTAACCCTCTTCACTCAGCTCACCATCAGGCGAGGTAAAGTCAAATTGACATGTCCTATATAAAAAAAAAACCATTTATATAATAACACAAGGAATCAATTACCAAAGCTTTGAAAGAAATGAAATCGATGTCCTTTTACAAGTGCAAGCTCGAGAACTTTTGTTGTTTTCTCATTGTGTAATTACGCCGTTTCTTGTGAAGTAATTACTAGCTTACATAATATAAACTGAGTATTTGTGAGTGCTATATTTACTGCAAGTGTTAATTGTCTTTAAAACAGCTGCGTCCTTCGCACGGTAAGATTTTCTCAATTGTCACTTCATAAGTGTAATTGTTTTCTTATACATGTAACTGTAGACTGTAATTCTTTTTATTTTTCTTGATTTTACCTTTTTTTGTAAAGCTATCATTGTCTGACTGACGACAAACTTCCTCCTTTCCCCCCATTTTTAGTTTCGAATGAAAGAACATGTGTGCCAAGTTTGGTGAAAATCGGTCAAGAAATGAGCTCTCTAGACCGGAACTGACAAACTGATATAGATACAAATAAAAGCAAAATCTATCACCTTATCGAAACAAATACTAATCTGTTATTTAAAAATAAAAGAAAGTTATCGAAGTTTATTCTAAACCAAAGCTTCTTTTCTAATGACTTAAGATTTCATTTGTTACCGAGATCTTCATTCCATATTTGAAATGTAAAATATTTTGGTCATCAAGAAACAGTTAAAATACGAAATTGAATTTACATGTGTGTATTTAAAAGCGTCCGACTGTCCACCTGCATGTAAGTGACGACAGGCGGAAAAAACACTACGATACACACACTAGTTGAAAATTTATGAAAATTCGAGCTAAATTTTTCGAGATAAAATTGTTTGTACAAAGGTTTAGCTGTTTGCTTATGTGCTTATATTCTTTATCCGCTTATTTGCATTCAGGATTTTCTCGGGACCAAAAATTCATTCGTGAAAATTGTGTTATGCGAGTGCTATTTTTGTGTGGTAACTGAGGTTTTTTTTTGTAAAATATATGTAATGATTAACCAGGTTTATTAAAACATGGTGTATATATTGAAATTCTAGTAGACCTAGGCTAACTAAATCTCACTTGCAAGCCGCTACAGCTGCTGATTGCCATGCGGGACTCTGGCGCAGGCTCCAGTAACAGCTACAGCTACAGTCGCATCTGTAAAAGCTGTGGTAAATCAAGTCGTGAAGTGGCAGATCGGACTACGGACAAAAATTGCGAGCCTGGTATGCGATTGGTATTAGCACTTGAATGATGATGATGATTCTACAAAAAATAACACACACTATTTAGTAGTTTTTAGTTAATATACGATGTAGGTGGAAAGTTTGAATGGCGGCATTGTTTAAACGGGACCGGTAGTGAATATTCATTTATGAAGAGGAGCTGTCGTTTTCTCGGGACATGAATGCTAGGATCGTTAAGTTTTGATAGTAAAAGTCAAGGAAAGAAAGTTACCTTTTTTGTTTCTATTTTACTACGAAATTACGTAATTATAGTTGCTTTTGTTAGGTTATGAAAAGGACTTCCTGTTTCTGTTTCTTGTAATGCTTGAGTTAACTATCTTCTACCACAGATGTAACCAGGATTCAGATTGGTAGAGAAGGATATCGTAAAACAAAATGAAGAAATTTCAAAAAGAACAGAATTATGATAGAACCAGGGATTGACATATGCTTACTGATTCAAGAAAAGGTGCTTGCGCTAGTAATTGTCGTGGATTGACAATCCACATAATATTGCCGTAAACTAGGACTTTTCGATTGAAGACGATTCGAACCTTGTATTCTACTTCGCCAATTACCTTTGAAGAAATTAATCATAACTAAAAGTAAAACAACGGTAAAGATCTTTACGCGTTTAGATAATTACGCTTTTCATCTCCCGAGTTGAGCGCAACTTAGTGCCTAACTAATAAAATTAGGTCGTAGCTCAACCTCTATACCTCTAGGGTTGTACAAGAGAATAAAGCTCGTAAGTCGTATCTACATTGATCAACATATGTTGTTGCACAATATGTTATTTTGAATTGTTTGCAGGTGAAAAGTCAAATATTTTTACAGCCTTTATACTTGGTAGAGGTTTATTAATGTTCAGCTCTGGAAATAAAAGAAACATGGACTTGATCCAAATCTCAAATCTTTGCTTATAGTTATGTCACTTTGATTGTCATTGTGCTTACGTAGTAGTCTACTTAGATCAGCGGCCAAGAAACATAGAAATATTTTAATATCTTTATTATTTATTGAAAAAGATAGAGTAGTTTGAAAGTGGCATCAGTGAATGAAAAATTGAGAACACATAGAAATAGAGAGACATATTATGAGAAGAGATGAAAGTAATATTGTAAGTAACGTTCAAAGATGTAGAGGGCTTAAAGAGCAGAGGTAAGCCCAAGAAAATATGGATGAATTGCTTGAAAGATGATAATGGGAAAGAGGGGCTGCTCACCGTCCTTACAGAAGCAGGCCCATGACGGCAGCGTGACGTGAGAGATCACGCACGCCCCTCCTCCCCCAAGAAGCGGGGTGACACCCGACCCCCCCCCCCCATAGACGCGGGATAACACCCGAACCTCCTAGGTGAGGCCGCAGCCGTAGGTCTGTTGGTAGTCCTGGGACATCCTTCCGAGGGCTTACCCGGGGCTACCAACCGCAGGCTATTAGGCGGTACGTGAGGGTTTTTTAGTCGGTAGGAGTCCGGCATAGCATCCATGAAGGATTTTCCCTCACGTTAAAAAAAAAAAAAAAAAAAAAAAAAATGGGAAAGAGGGGAATGATATCTGACAGGAATTTATGGAGGAGAATGGCATGTTCTGCCGACCCCAAATAAATGGGGACCAGGGCAGGTAGATGATGATGAGGAGAATATTTTACAATTTATGTATTCATTTGCTTCCTGCATTTCCATGTAAATTTTAATAGACTTTGTCAAAATGTACAATCCTCCGTGCGCTTAATATTCAAAATGTTTCCCTTCAGGTACTACAAATTTTAACTAATTCCATCGTCAGCTGTTAAGAGATTGTTGCGCTATGTTATGAAACACGTAGCGCAACATGTATCATGGTGTACTCTAAGCTTTATCACCTTCGCTACACGAGCAGCACCTAATGTAACTTATCTCCGCTTTGTTGAAAATACGTGTTAATGAAGCTTCTTGCTCCGGGATTAGCTACTGAAACTGTTGTTCCAATTTCAACGTATTATATTTCTACTTTATTCCATAACGAACGTGTTCCAACTTTAAGACACTTTTGTTTGTTTAACGTACCTATTGTGCGATGAAGTTGTGCTTTTATTATTGTTAAAAATGTTTTAAGGACGAGTAATTAATACACCGTTTAGTTATGATGTTGGTACAAAGAGAAAAACATACAATCTTTAAGACTGACTGATAATATTATCTTAGCTGTCAAAAGAAATATTATAATATTAAGAAGGTTATTGCTTTTGGATCAGGTGTTATCTGTTCTTGTTGTTAGCGTTTATGGAGACCAAAGATTATCTTAGTTGGGTGCTGAATAAGATTGAAATTATGTTGTGTATTTTAGAAATCTGAAAAGGAAATATAAAAATAACCACCCCGTTGAAATCTATTACTTGATGATTTTTATTTTGTTGTCGTTGCTGTATTTTTGTATTTCTAATGAGATACAATATTTTTACCACAACGATACCACGTCAGGTATTTTTTTTTTTAACGTGAAAAACCCTCACGTACCACCTAATAGCCTGCGGTTGGTAGCCCCGGGTAAGCCCTCGGAAGGATGTCCCAGGACTACCAACAGACCTACGGCTGCGGCCTCACCTAGGAGGTTCGGGTGTTATCCCGCGTCTATGGGGAGGGTTCGGGTGTCACCCCGCTTCTTGGGGGAGGGGGGCGTGCGTGATCTCTCACGTCACGCTGCCGTCATGGGCCTGCTTCTGTAAGGACGGTGAGCAGCCCACTCACCGTCCTCAGGACCCCGGTCATGGAGGCCGATGGTCTTCGGCGAAGACACGTCGGCGGCGCCCAAGCCGCCGACTGCGGAACTCGAGTGTGAACGTCAGGTATTGATTATTCATAAACCACGTATAAGTTATACCAATGTAAAGTGCAGATATAAAACCATTGCACGGGAAGACTGATCTGACACAGCTTTTAGGGAAGCAGTTTACATTTACGAGCACCGCGAAAGGACCTTTTATAGCGTGTGTACATGCAGATCTCTTAACTGCGGCCCTTAACCTAATACTATGTCTTTTAATACTTCCCTTTAAAAGTTCGCGTCAGCAATTCGATTT
Organism: Eilema caniola; assembly: GCA_949126895.1. Taxonomy (NCBI): domain Eukaryota; kingdom Metazoa; phylum Arthropoda; class Insecta; order Lepidoptera; family Erebidae; genus Eilema; species Eilema caniola. The sequence continues at coordinate 7,365,614 of OX421476.1, forward strand.
TTTATGAGGAAATGTTCAGTTGGTGCGAACAGTTAAATAAGTTTATATTACGGTATGATTTATGATGCGTTACGGATTTAGACGACTACCTTCTACTACATGGCTGGCGTAATAATAAAAGTACAGTCAACGGCAAATACACAATTAATACTATACTAAATAAATACTATACTAAAAAAAATAAAACATTAAATCCTTCACTCATCCCAAAGTCAACGACTGTAAAGTTTATTTTCTCAGATTTTCTGTCTCTAATAATAATTGAAATACGAATGAGTTCATTAAAATACTAAAATAAGATTATTTGTGTAAGGAATGTGAGAAATTCACGCTAGTGGCATTATAGTTTCTACAAGCGCCAGTTTTCTCAATACAAGCAATGTAATCTGAAATGTAGCGAGAGCATCAAATAAAAATTAGTAGTGAGATCACGTTGCCCATAGGAGATAAGCAGTGCACTATCCAACCTTATCTCTAATTAAAAATAAGCTACCATTTATAGGTGCAGCATGTACAGTTTGTTTGGTTCAGTTTTGTAAAGGTCCATTCACACAACTTCGTTAATATAGGTTAATATTTTCATATTGATCCTTCCAGACGATTTTGCTATTGAAACTGTGCCCAAAAATCTTTCGCTTCAGAATTTTCTCTTCTATCTAGACGGGTATTCTTTTTTTAAACAGTCGAAAATTAAGTCGGTTTAAAGACAAATAGTTACACACAAAATTTACGGAATAATGAAGTACCTACATACGGATATATGATACTTGTTCGTGTAGTATGCGTCGTACAATTTGGTGCGTCGCTTGACGTAAACAAAGATATATACCTTTTTTTAAATTATCAATATGTCAGTCACCAGATCTTCAATGTTTTCTTCTAAATGTTATTTTATGAAAGTATCCGAAATTTGAAGAGGGTAGCTTGGTTCTTGTAAAAGTAATAACGTTTTTGCGTTAAAAATGCTTTTCTATAAACTAGTGACTTTGCAGATGTCCGTTTGTAATTTGCTGCCATCGAAGTATTTATGTTCTTAAAGCATATTTTTAAGCTTTTGAACTCTATCAGACTGACATTTGTAATGTAGCTTGTTAATAATATCTTGTATGTATATAAGGAATTTTCCTATGTTAAATAATACTAGATTGTATCCGACAATGTTTTATAACTAATAGCTGAAGATATTTTCTTGTTACTAGATACTTTCTTGTTTTACTTCCTAATAAGACTTTTACAACTTCTTCGGTTCTAAGTTCATCTACAAAGATAGATAAACCTATAAATTGTTGTTTATTGGCGTATGTCTTTGTAAATTGTTTTACTTAATTTGGCCTGCTTAATGGTGGTCAAATCTAGTAATTGACCCTCTTCCTGTAAAGTAATTCATCTGCTATTTGGTATACACTTTTAGTTCCTATAACAATACAATTTCAACCCATAAAACAATTTAACTAAAAATCATTTACTTTTACTAGCCAGTTTATGAATTATTATAATAATTATTTTTGTATTAGATATTAAACTCTTAAATAGTTCTATTTTAATTAGTCATTCGTGGCTAACAAACAAACTTTCACGTTTATGATATTAATAAATAGGGCAATTCATTCCCATGGCTTCGTATGCAAATAATATGTAAATTATTATGGCTACGGTTCATCAACACAAACTATGTAGAACATAAAAGGTATACATAAAGTCTAATGGTTTCTCTCAACAAAATATATAAAAACAATATCACACTTTTATAATTATTAGACGGATATTGTATTAGGTAGGTACTAATTTAGAGCATTGCTTATCAGTAGTGTTTCTTTAAGCGGCTGTTGTTACATAAATGTAATTAAGTTTTAGAAAGGAGATTAAGACCACTGTTATTCTAGATCTACCCTTTATGATAAGATAGGTTTCTCTTTAGCTGTTTCTTACGTATTTTTTGATGAAGTAAAAGATAAGTTCGTTCTGTTAAAATTATTATTAAGGTAGCCTAACTGCGCAACAACTGAACTTCCGAGAGGAGACCTCTAAATTGGATGACATGTCCTTAGTTAGACCTGACCCCCAACAGAACCTTTAGAACTTAAAAACAAGTAGAACATTTCATCTTAACTATTGAAGTTATACTGAAGTTTTACTAAATGATTAAACACAAGTTAAAATAAATAAAATCTGTGCTGCAGTCGGCGGAAAAATAGCATTCACGAGTTCTTATGACAAACACCATATTTTCGTGCCATTTTATAAAGTTTAAAATTCAAAAACGTTAGCATTGTTTGGTCCTTGTAGGTGCTTATATCCACGACTGGCAGTTTTCCTGCTGTAATTACTGAGCTCACGAATGTTTTAATATAAAAAAGCGTTTATCAGTACGTACGCAAGGCGGAAATGTGGTGTTCCTTATCAAAGTGAAAGTAAAAATGTAATTATACGTTCACGAATTACAAGCTTAGAAACCCCCTACATAAGTGGTTTTCTTCATTATTTACTATCCTAAGAATAACTTGCGGAACAGTCCGCGGCAAAATGAGATTATGATTGTACAGATTTCAAAATCATAACCTACAAAAAGTTAAACTACATAGATACTACTCTGTAGATAAACAGCATTTTTCAGAAAAGAATTAATTCAAATTATTTTGACGCTGAATGTACGTAACATTGCGGTCATTTTATGTTCAGAGAATATTCCCAACATTGTTTGAATTTATCGGCAACATATTCAATCGCGATTGACTACTCGCCGTAACACAAAGTAACAAGATCTGAAATGCACGCTCAAATATTAAATTCATGCCCTATTGTTCAATTTTGCAATATGCGAGGCATAAGCACTCTCGTTTTCGACTGTTCACAGCAATATTTGCAGGGGTAATGCTTTTGATTATTGACAGGTAAATAACCGAAGGGTAATGCCCTTTTTGCGTAATCTGAAAGCCTTAAAGGGCTCTTGATTACATTTACAACACACCACGGCCCAAAAAGGAATGTAACGATTTAAGCTAACTAGCTTTTGCTCGCGGCTCCGCACGCGTGATGTTTTCACCTGTCTTTTACGTACCAATAAATGATACCGAAAGAATAAAAAATCATAATCATCTTTTCTTTGTTGGTGTTTTATAATTTACGGACTTCATAAAAGTATATGTTAATATATGATAGCAGTTAAAATAAGGTGACACGGCCAATCATTTTTTAAGACTAGTCATAGTAATATCTAATGCATTTCGAATAAGTAAGTAACACCGTTTATGAGCCTCTTTTTTCGCGCAAAAGGCTTTACGGATACCATTTCGCTCCTGCCTCAGCCGAGCATTTATGAGCCTAACAAGTTTTCACCGTAGTGCAAAAGGAAATTAACAATAAAAGTCAACGTCATTGTTTAACGGAACTCTTTCCGAAGTTAAATAAAGAAAGCACTTAAGTTATTACGATGAGAAGTTTGTGTAATTACCTTTTCGTTTGTTTGACGGGGAAGGTGCAAGGTTGTTGACTTTAGTTTTTGTTTGGCGGTACTTTAAGTCGCCATTTGAATATTATCATCTGTAACTTAGGTTCCAAATTAGCCTAATATTTCTCCTGTCATAAAGAAATCCTTGTTCTCCCCCAGTTAAGATCCTTTTTCGCCTCGAAAACCGTTTTAATCATTTATGTTATTCTAGACTACACTGCGTTTTTCTTGCATATAAAATCACGAATCAAATATATGATGATCGGGTTGCAGGTCATGCCCCTCGTCTATCGAACGAAGTGAAACTATTCATTTTTGTTGCGTCAGGGGAAATGTTCTTGCCGCATACCACACGGTTCAAGGAGACCGCGGTTATGGCCTCTTATAAACCCCTGCGGTGTGGCATAGTCTGCACCTTGTTGGGGGTCCGGGAGCTATTGTACGAATATCATCGATAACGCCCACCTGGAGCGGCTACACTGTGTTACGTAGCACTCTTTTCTACCACTAGCTTTTAACAATTTGAATGGAACGTCGAAAAATATATACAATTTTTTGTTATAAAATATGATAACTAAATTTATAAAACATATAAAATATAATATGTATAACAAATTGGCGGAAAACCGATAGCAGTTTAGCAGTTTAGCAGTGTAGCGCATCTGCTGTGCACTTGGTTTCAAATTCGATTTCCTCGTCGGACTGTATAGTGGAGTTATAATTAATATTATTGGAATATTTTGGTCCCTACCAAGTCCTTCGGGGATAAGCCGCCCTACCTGCAAACCGGTACACCTGCTGATTAACGACTTTTTTGTGCCATAAACATTATTCTTTTACCTTCAAATAGTCTCAAAAGCCAGTCAGCGGAGCTACGGAGCTACGTAGACTTTTCCCTACAACTGGCAGCAAGTGACAACGCATCGCATGTTCGCCCTTAATATCGTCATAGAAAGCCATAACTTTCGCTCACAGTTACACATGTTACATGAAACTAAACTGGTAAGTCGTTAAGAATGTAAGTATTGCTTTTCTTGTCCAACTGGATATTATCGAGGGTCTGATGATAGAAATTTTAAAAGAGGTAAGTTATGAAGGGATTTCTACTTTGAATTTGGGACAACCCAACTGAGAACCATACCACAGAAGCGGACTTTGCTCTCCGAGTCAGACAGATGTAACTCCCATTAAAATCAAAAGAAAGAGGTGGATTAAACGGGCTCTGGGCTCCAAGGTGAAAACCTCGCAAGCAATGTATAACTGGGTTAAGAGATTAATGACCTATCCAGTAATTTGAGCATTATAGTTTCCAGAAATTTCAGCACATTGACATCAGAATTGTTACCAGTATCTGTCAAAATGTAGTTAATTCAAATTCTTTATTTGCTAGAATGTGATGTAGTGACTAATGATGATGATGACTAATGGAGTCTTTCAAATTAAATTATTTTTTTAAGCATAGTTCATGCTAGTGCGAGTTCTGGTAGATTAGTGGTCAAAGCATTGGCCCTTTCAGGCAAAGATCGCGGGTTCAAACCCCGTCTAGACCGTTTTAATTGTTTCTATTTAAATGGTGTCTTGCAATGGTGTGTGCTTGCACTCTATTATCAGAGTAAGAGAAAATACTAACGCATCATGTTGGTAATTATAATGTTGAGAAATAGAAAGCATATAGGGCGTAAGCTGATGTTGATTGATTACAATATTGTTTACTATTCAATGTTCTGTTTGTTTACTTTTCTTGCTTTCTTTTACTCCTGAGGTCATGGACGCGATATAATGATATTAAACTCTTACAGTATGAAAGGTTTTAAGTTTACATGCTGTCAATCCTGCTAGAATTCAAAAATGAACTTCTCCAGTGACAGTACTGTTCTGAAGTTAAATAACGCTGCTCCTTCCTGTAAGGAGCAGTAAATATTCCAGTTGGCTCTGAATTGAACTACAATAATGTCGTTTTCTTCTAAATATTTTCGTATTTGCAAGCTTATCTAGATGATGAGCATACACTTTTTCACGAAGACTTAACAAAATATCGTAAGAAAATGAGTTCGAACAGCGACTATTACGTTTAGTCCTGCAATGTTTCGAACAAGTTTAACGGAAATACGTGCTAATATCTTGGGAAATTATTCTCGTGACATAGACGGTAAATAATGCTGGTGATATGTCGCCTAATCTTTTACTCGAAGTAAAAGTCATCGACTAAAATATGTTACTCACATCGATTGAGATATTGCAAAATTGAAATAAAACCATTTCTTGACGGATTCTATTACTTATTATTATTTACTTTTAGACCAACCATTACTTAAGGTTTAATAAGCCACAGATACTCGCTAAAGAGTATAGATATATACCAAGAATGATCCGCGAGGCTATTGAAATTAAAAAGCACCCAAATTTTAATAGAGCAGCCTGGGACACAGTCATCCACTTAATCAAACCTAGTAAACAATAAAATATAGCAAGACCTAACGACGCAGTGAGCTCAGTCTGCGTAAATAGTAACACCAACAATTCATCATGATTCGGGTACTTTAAGATAACTTATACTTCGAACTATGATAACAATTACCCTTAGTCAAACCGCGAATATGGCTGCTGAAAAGTAGCCGAAACGTCGGTCTTAAAGTAAACAATAACAAATAAATCGCGATAGAATCCATTAAAACTGATTGTATTTCAATAAGAGATATTCGCGTGAACTTTAAAAAATATCAAACTGCAAAATGTTTACAAAATGTCATTCAAATTGTTTGGGCGGAGTAGTCAAAATTCAATGTTTAAAATGATTAAAAAATGATTCATTGGTTCCGATAGTTCGTGAGAATATCGGTAGACCTTTAACCGTCACCTCAAAGATGGATATAAAAGAGACATTTGGATTGGTTCGGGCAAAGTCTGGTAACGTAGTGGTCAAAGAATTGCCCTTGTAAGGCAAAGATCGGGGTCCAAACCCCGCCTAGACCAGTTTAATATTTTTCCTATCTTAATCGATTTGAATATTTAGCGTACAAAATACTTAAAAAAATATTCAAAAAAATGTGTTAGTTACCTTGATAACGGCAGAAGGTCAAAAGGATAGATAAGTGCTTATTTTGCAACGGAATACTTCCTTTGTAATAATAAAAATTGTTTTTAAATTCGTCTAACTGTTTTTCCTCGACGATATTACCGAAATTTCGTGCTGTATTGTTTATTTTAGACGGTTTTTATATACAAATTTTACAGTAATTATTCCTATAGCATTGTCTTGGTCGTATTTCAGTCATACCTTTGCTTTGCGTTAGTTTAAAATTTAAATTTCTTTCCTCTGAGTAAAAAAAACTTGCTATCAAAAGAAGCAAAGTATTTCAGCAGTGTATTTGACAAGTATTTGCACGGCTAAATATAAGTGATTAATAATAACCTAAGGCGCAATTCACACCGAGATGAAGTGTGAGAGCCCAAGGCAGGCGGGCAGTGTAGGTTGGACAGTCACAGCAACAGATGATGTCGCCCACGGCTACGGCAAACCGTAAAGCCGGGGACAGAAGAGCTCGTTCCTATGACGGATTGCTAGGTGACTCGCAAGTTTTCATCTTCAGGACCTGTAGAGAAAGTAACTTCCTATTAGTGGAATCGCGTCAAAGTGAACCATTTTCTTTTTGTTTTTGTTATCAGTGGATTGCGTGACACTGCTGTGATTATTTAGAGTTCCAAGGACTTCAATAATTTTTGGAGTCACATTAATAATGTATGTCAAACCTGTACATTACTGAACCATTCTTTAGTACCTCGAGGCCTTCTATATTATATTAACGATATTATACACTTGTGGACACATCTATTGGCCCACCTTAGAGTTTAGGTTTCGATGGCCCCTATCTAAATTTGATTGCTAGATTGAACAAAAACTATTGATGCAGTTTTAAACCTGATACATTTTACCATCTTTTTCGATCGTATCGTTTTAAATTTGAATTCAGAATACCACAGGACATGGAGCTACGCCTAACAAGTCGCGTATGCGCCTTGATGAGTGCAGTTGATTGTTGAATAAAAAACATGTTTTATCAAAATTTAGGTTTAATTATCAAATAAAGGTTTAATTTAATAACGCGTGTTGCCTCCATACGACAGCTCTCATACGATTAGGCATAGAGTTTATCAACCGTTTTATGAAATTTTGAGGGTTCATCTCCCATTCCTCTTCTATGGCAGTTTTCAACTCCGGCATCGTCTGGACAACTGGCTGACGAGCCCTAACACGTCTTTTTAGCCCGTCCCACATGTGCTCAATCGGATTCATGTCTGGGCTTCTGGCTGGCCAGTCCATAACTGTGATGTTCCTATCCCGAAGATATTCCCTGACGATGCCGGCCGTATGGGCTCTTGCATTATCATGCATAGAAAGGAAATTTGGGCCCACATAGTCCACGTATGGCATCACGTGAGGTTCTAAGCACTCACGAATGTACCTTTCAGCATTTAATGGTGGCAACCGTGGTCCCGTAACAAAGTCAAGTTGAGTTCTGCCGCTCGCGGATATACCGCCCCAGATAGTCCATGAGCCACCGCCGAAAGCAACCCTCTCTTAAAAGCAGCATTGTGTAAAACGCTCTCCCTTACGTCGGTAGACTATCTTCCTTCCATCATTGCCATGTAACGCAATTTTAGACTCATCAGAAAAGAGTACACGGCTCCAATGCTGCTGAGTGCAATTTAAATGAGTGCGCGCGAAAAGCAGACGCGCTGTTCGGTGGGTTCGCGTTAGTTTGGGGCCATTAGCTGGTTTGTGTGGTACCATATCGCGTTCTTCTAACCTGTTCCGAACAGTTCGAGCGCTCACAGATACTCCGTGGAAGTCGCGAAGTTGGTTTTGTATCTCAATGGAAGTAAGGTGACGATTTCTCAAGCTGGTCGTCACGATGAATCGATCCTGCTTTTCAGTTGTGACCCGAAGTCGTGGCCTTCCTTGGCGACGAACAAAGTCGGCAGTCTTTAGGTACCTCCGATAAACATTTCGGACCGCAGATCGACTTAAAATAAGTTGAGCACTCACATTTCTTTGGCTGTATCCGGCCTGGATAAGTCCCACAGCTTGGGCGGCGACTTCTGGCGAAGTATCCATAGATTATTGATAGAACCTCACCTTAATGCTAAGAATAAGTAATGTTTGTTGCAAAAGCAAAGAGAAAAATCACACTTTCGAGAATTAAATCCAAGTAAACGAATAAAGTCAAGTTTTCTTAGTATTCGATTGTTTAATATCAACGAACAGGCTCCAAATTGTCTTTTGTTTCATTAAATTCTGTGTTCGAAATTCAAAATATAGTAGATTGTTCAACAAGGGACTAAAACAAGCCATAATGACACGAGATGTTTTAGCCACCCGAGCGAAGCGAGGGTGGCTAATAGTTCGAGTGTCATTGTGGTTGTTTAGTCCCACGTTAAACACTCTACTTTTCACTTTGAATGCGAGGAAAAAAACGACTTTTTATATAAAATTACAATATTAAAAAAAAAATTTATGCAAATATCTTTTTCAACCTGAATATATTAATTTCATCATATCGATAACGGGGTAAAGCCTCCGTGGCGTGGCGGTAGTGAACACGGTCGCTACGCAGGAGGCGCGGGTTCGATCCCCGCTCAGTGCAAATATTTGTATGCATGGATATGGGTATTTGCATTGGTCTGGGTGTTTCTATGTATAATATGTATGCATTTACAAAAAAAAAATATCTAAGTATGTTTATCCGTATTCTAGATTCCATAATACAAGGTAGTAAAGCTATGCTTACCATGGATCTAGATAGCGTTGTGTGAAATGTTGTGGAATATTTATTTATTTTTATTTATTTATAATAGCAAAGTTTCTAAGTTGCACAATTAATTGGTGTAAGTAATTGGTGATTACAACGCAAGCTTATTACGAATATTCTTTTCAAAATTCATATTGCAAAGATATTTGTCCCGCGGTTTTTTTTTGTTGTTAAGTGACGTACGGTTTATATGCTTGCATATATAATATTTAGCCAACAGATTCAAACTTGAAAAATAATTTAAAACTAATTGGAAATGGATAATAAAATGGACTTATCCTTAATACTTACATAATAATTAATTAAATTAATATCATTATTCGTGGTTCACGAAATTAAATGGGATATTATTTTGATTTTTTCAAATGTCATTTTGAGGTTATTTCTATACCTACACAATCACTAAAAAGGTGATAAACCTCCCATTCACAAACACCGTGATTGGCTGTTTAGGAGTTATCAAAGTAAATTTAAAAAAAATTACTTTAGTCCCTAGAGATTAATAAGGAACTTTAGTCCCGATATGCAGGGAGTAAAGTAACATTTTAAGAGCATGAGAAGTGAAAAAACTATTGAATAAAATTATGAATGTGCCTGGTTCAAAACTGCATAAAAACTTTTTGCTCGACCTAATATAAATTTTTAGCTAGGACTAAACGAAACTTAAAATGCAAGGTGGGCTAATACATGTGTCCACAAGTGTACTTTTTTTTACAAATTTGTAACTTCACTTTTTAATGCGCACACTATTCTATATATATATATATATATTAATGTGAGATATTGCAAAGTTGATATCTGAATGTTAATTGTTAATAAGTCAGGAAGGAAATATAATAAACAATTATCTGTTGGTTATGTCACTTAATTTTAGTTTTGTCAGAACGATTCGTGATAAAATGTAATTATTCCGTTGGTTTATTCGTTTCGGAGATTTAAAAGTTCTTTAATAACCTTTATTTTTGGTGCCTCTAAACAATTTTATGCCTTGTTATTTCTATGTTCACTCACTCATAGTTTGTTGATTTAGCATCATATTTCCGTAATCAAATTAAGAGATTGAATAAACAGATTAAATGCATTGTGTTATGAAACGGTGGTAGATGATAGTTACAGTTTCAGATTTGCTACCTGTCTATTGCAGGTGCGTGAACCGTATACTAATACTACAACATAACGCTCACTAGGATCCATTTCAGTGGCTCCATCTTTTTGTTTTTCATTTCCTCACCTGCAATCAACAACGTCATCACTAAACATAGTGAATTATTCGATCCTTTAGTTATAGAGCTGTACTTGATACTTTTAAGTATAACAGTTTGTTCCAAAAAGATTGTTTTTAACAAAAAATATAAACTTCTCTTAAGTTACAGTTATGGCAATGAAATCGTACTCAGAAGTACAATACTTTTGAACTTATTAAATCGAGAACATTTTGCTGGAATATACTTTAAACAATACTTATAGCGGGTAGTTTATGAAATACAAAAGAGAACGCGCAGATGTTATTGAACAAGTTCTATATTGTGAAGTGGAACTTATGAGTTTTCAAACAGTACTAAGATATTGTAAAATAAAAGTATTCTTTCATTATTTTCATTTCGTTATTTTATCTGTACTTTTTATTATGGCTCTTGTGTGTACTGGAACCTGGATGAGTTTGATGGGGCTTCATACACCCTTGCTCTATAGCCAATTTGATGTCCATGGCTACTTTCTGTTGTTCGTCATCGCATGACTCGTTATAGGCTAAATAAAGTTTAAATTATACAGCCGGGGTGCGCGGGATATGCTCCTCACCTTCGGCCTTGCACTGCGACCCACAGATGGCGTGCGTAGTCGGTTCGAGTCCGACACAACCTCCCCCTTCCAGCTCCGGCGGGGGTTATCCGTAGGGATTTCCCACACGATAAAAATAGTTTAAATTTTAAAGGTAAGGGATATTTACTCTTAAGATGTAAATCAGAATAGTCGCAAATTGTTAGTCTTTTCAACTGTCTAGCGTAAACCATCAAAATGCAAAACAGTTTTCTCAAGTCACTGCAATGAAAGAATCCCACTACTTGAAAAGACTTTAAGACGATTTTACAGGGTTGACAATACACGCGTGACAATAGACGAATTTGGTGGCACATACTTTCGTTTCCGCTTATCTATCGGGCTTATCATATAAAACATATAAATCACACTTTAAATTATCAGAATAAACATATATCTGTTTATTCTGATAATTTTAGGTGTAAAACAGATATCTGTTTGTTGATCTTGTTACAAAAGTGGCAAGTAATATTACTTACTAGTATTGTAATAAGATCAAAAGAAAATAGACAGAATTCGTAAACCTACTTAATTTGAACGTCGTTTCCGATTGAATCCGATTGATAATTGAACATTTTTAATGCCTTTTCATTTTCAAACAGAACTGCCTCCTTGAAAGTAAATTAAACCTTCTATTGCTTCTTTTCCACATTTTCCAATATCAGCAGAATGTAATAAGAAGAGTGCCATTCTGAGAAGACCCGACAATAACAAATTTATATAAAATACATTTACTTTATAGACTTTATCTTCGTTTACGCGTGGTTCTAAAGATGTGGAGGCAAGTGAAACTGAAATGAGACGTGTAGATATCGACTTATCACAACAATCTTCGTTTAATCTTCAACTATTCTAGTGATTCCAACTTAGCGCAAAAAAGACACCTCTACAAGTGCTCTATAATAATTGCTAATATTGTTTGCAGTTTGCTTATTGAGTTTATAATAAATATAGATATATTATTTTATGTTAAAGTATTTTAATGTTTAAATAAAACGTCACGGATGTTTACGTTTTAGTGAACCTGCTCTAAATCGAAAATCCCGTATTACTTGTAATTACAGCGGGTTCTATTGGTAATAGTCCTATTGATAACATGATCCACCTAATCAACTATACTACCTGGTCGTGTCCACTCCGTCACAGAATAAATTAGTAATACTAGTTGACATCATAGTGGTCATTCGTTTAATTATAGGCATGCATGTAAACTGTCTAATGGCGATGATAGATAATAAAATTTATTTCAATATTAATGTCGTATCGATTTTAATTGCAGTCATAGAGACGTCTCTTTTACATTGTATTAATACATAAACGAACTGAATATAACGTGAATAGCTTGTGAAACATTATAATAAAATGCATGAGTTATTTTACATCATTCCTTGCTTGAAACATTATGATTGTATAGTTCAACTTGTTGGCAATAACTTTATAGTTATCTATTAGATATTATTATGCATGTAACATCCATTATACTATGATTATGATCGTTTCTTGTAAATATCGATCGCTTTATACCATGCAGTCATTGACGCCAGCATGTACCTACCTATTCTTACTATCGGCTATTTCTGAAAAAAAAAAGTCCAACTAGCAAAACCACCAAAAGTAAATGCAACAGTTGAAATAAAACCACTTTTTACTGGCTTCGCAATTTATTTGTTATTATTTATTTTTGGCTTATTTAAGCTAAGTGAGAAATCAGGTGTCAGCTAAATACATTGATAATAAATTATTGATTTTGATTGTTACAAGCTGTATATAAAGTGTGTTGGTTGTAGAATATCGTAACTATTCTTAAAATTGGGTATTTGACTGACTAGTCGAATTAGTTACTTTTTACTAAGCGTCAAAATGTTATAGGTGTGTTATAAGGAAAAGACGTGTGGCACTCGGGGACTGCCGCGGTAAAGCTATTGCATAGCATTTTGTATCAACTTATGCAATTATGATAATATGCCCTTTGACGTGCATTAGTTTTCTTTTCTTTTTAGCTCTTTACGCTTTTCTTCTCTATAAAACGAAAATATCTAGGTATAAATAATAGGTATAAATAATTAGGTATAAATAGTGTAATGACACACCAAAACAAAATTATTCATGTAAAAAAAAATAACGATATTAAGAAGTGATTATCGACAAATTTTACAAGTACCTACAGCTACTCACTGTTATACATAAATACCTATACACCTATATACTTTCTCATTAACAGCTGCTTATGTATTCGTCAGATTTCGGAGCAGCTCGCCTCGATTCGTGCGAGCTTCGTAGAGTCGTACAATACGGCTAGTTGCACGCACACGAACACCGTGTCGAAGACTGCCGAAAAGAAACGAGCGTGAGGTTTTTTCGTTACGGAATTTCTGGATTCGGTCCCCGCGCTCAAGGCCCTCGATAGAAGCTATGCAATAGCTTAAAAATTGCATGTAAAATTAATTTGTGACATCATAATATTTAATAGTCAAATCGTTCAGTATTAAAGGTTGGGTGGCTGGTTAAAAATAAATAAGAGCGATAAAATAAAAACCGACGCAACTGTTTTCACTCTTTTTCTTAATTTAATAAGTTTAGCTAAGTCATTTATTTTAACTACAGGAAAATACCCAATTAGAATTATGATGACATAAACAATTTTTTATCATCATAAAATTAAATCGCTACTGAAATATTATTATAAAAACCTGAACATGGTTACAGGAACAATATAACATTAGAGCCATTGGCATTTAATTTCGATTCATTGACAACTGATAATAATCTGTTCGATGAAATATTGTTCTAACCGATTGTGATTATTACATATATGGCGAATTATAAATACTAATGAGCTACCACACTCTCAATTAATATTGATGTTCATTAGCTGTATGTGCTAATCCCAGGTTGTAATTGAATTTTGTTGTCCAGGTTCTGCTCTCCTACTCCTTTTTGATTGGTTTATCTTTGCTTTTATGGAAGTGGCTGTTGTCTGAACCCCAAATCTAGAAAAGTAAGTCATCAAGGAAGTATGTTTATTGTAGAATATACTGCTTCCGGGCTGTTTGGCCGTGGTCGATGTGAAACTTGCGTTCCAGACGTTTCGTCGATCAGAGAATCCATTAGCTTGGAAGGCCGAGTCCAAGTGGCGTAACTCGTTTTGTAGGTGTTGAGGTTCACAGATGGTCTTAGCTCGAGAGGTACGGAGAGCTCTTCACCCAAAGAAAGGTTCACAGACAAACCAGGATGAGGAAAAACCTGCTCCGATAGGGAAGGCTTTCTTGCCATACATTCGTGGCATTACAGATCGTATCGGAAGACTGCTAGAAGCTTATAACATCAAGCCGATCTTCAAGCCCACGACGCAGCTACGGAATTTTTACCGTTCGGTCAAGGACCCACGTGATCCACTATCGTCAGCTGGAGTTTACAGAATCCCCTGCTCATGTGGCTCGGTATACGTGGGCACCACCCAAAGAAGCATCAAGACCCGCCTGTCGGAACATGAACGTAATTGCCGCCTCTGCCACTTCGACAAGTCAGCGGTTGCAGAACACACCCAAGAGGATGGGAATCATACCATCGAATTTCAGAACACGAAAGTTCTAGCTACCACAACACATTTTTTCCCACGTATACTTCGAGAAGCCATCGAAATATTCAAGCATCCCAACAACTTCAACCGAAAAAACGAGGGATTTCAGCTCCAAAAAGATTGGTACCCAGCACTGTGAGCCACTCGGTATCACAGTGCAAACAACCAATCAGGATCGAGTACGTTCGCGCCACAGCGCTCGACCAATCAGAATCGAGTGAGTCGATTCCCCGCTCCGACCGTGCCTATAAATACGGCCGTGATTCAAGGCTTGGCATCAGTCGCACGTCAGCCACCGGCGAGGCAAGGTCTCCGAAGTTGTCGTCACCCGGCCCTGCGCCACTGAAGATGTCGACCGCAGTGATCGACGAAACGTCTGGAACGCAAGTTTCACATCGACCACGGCCAAACAGCCCGGAAGCAATATATTCTACATGCAACGCCGGCCGTGAAAGCCTGAAGACTTATAGTATGTTTATTATTTGCAACATGTCTTTTATTATATTTTCTTTGTATTTTGTGAGAACTTCTTCAGCGCGTTGAGTATTTTGCGTAGAACATTTTTTAACATGGGATAAATTAATATAACTGTCATTACCGGATCAGATACCGTGTAACTGAGTGCCAATTCCAGTAGAATCCCATTTTGCACTTTGGGTTCCGCTATCAAAGCGTGTTCCAGAGCCTCATCTGTCGATCAACACTTGGCTTGGATCCCAACCGTCTTGGTGAGGCCCCACACACTTAATGGAATAACGAAATACTGATAAAGAATCCAAATCGAAGATAACATAGCAGTTTTAAGTCTCATATCTTTTAGCTTTGACGAAGGTTCAAGGAGTTTTATGACATTGCTTAAAAACCCTTAGCCATATAATAATTTTGTTACTTTTTTATGTTTGACCTCACTGTCAAGCTGACCTTACTTTCGAACTAAATGACGTTGCATAAAGTTCACAAAAAATTCACTTCGATATCGTGTTACCGATATTTTAGATGCATAAAAACTCATGGAAGTAGAGTCTTGTTATTGGATCAATTACAGAGGGAGGGTTCGTTGTAAGAATAATTTATTTAGGGCATTTGTCACGTTTCGTTACGCGAAATTGATTCGAGAGATAAATGTGACGAAATCGCCAATTTGTGATCATTTGAAGCGTAAATGTTTTCCTAAACGTCCAAGTTTCGGGCGAGTGTTATTTCGGATACGATACAAGTATTTAGATATACCCTTATTTTATGTAATACTGTGTTATATACGAGTTACATTTATTTGTGATGGGTTATAGCATAAATATGTCGTACCAACTAGTTTAATAAGCCGTTCAAATAACTGCCTAGGCTGGTAACTAAACTGCGCCATTAAATTAACGGCCTGAATGATATACAGCCGCAACGTTTATTACATCATTTAATAACCTGGCTGGCTAACGCTTAGGCCAATCGTAAGATGGAGCACTACCTCGAAATAAGATAGAAAATTACATACATACATATACTTACACATGTAAATCTTCGAGGGGGTAAATAGATGTGTATTCAAAGAAACTTGGTGATAGGTAATTTAGTTAGTTAGGGTTAATATGTAATATAATAATGTGACTAATTATGATTTATAAAAATATTTAACCATGCTTACCTATATATAAGAGGCTATGTAAACCTTATTAATGAATAAATATTTTATATTTATATTTATAGGTTTATTGAGATAGCCGCGGTAGCCTAGTGGTATGGGTAATGGACTGCTGAGACGAGGTCTCGGGTTCGATCCCAGGTTTTCCATGGCACACACCAATTACTTTTCGATGCTTTTCAAAGTTATGTGTGTATTTATCGCAGGTTTATAAGTGCCTAGTTAATGGCAATAGGCTCGCCACCTATTACATTGGGACCTAAACATAAACCGGAGAAATGTGGGTGTTAGCACCTCTGCCTACTCCTTCGGGGATAAAGGCGTGAGTTTATGTTATTGAGATAGCTGCGCAATCCGAACTGAACTTTTTAAATGTCATATAAAATTGGTTATTGAATTAAACTTTAGTACTTTTGATTGTACCGATTGTGACCGTATTTTCACTGGTGATATCTGACTGAAATTATTTAACGGTGAAACGTTAATTATTAATTAAATACAAAAATCTAAAAAATATAATGACTATATTCTTTTTGATGACAAAAAATGTGTAATAATTCATAGCTAAATCTAATAGAAGTTTTTAGGTATAGAGTTTTTTTAACGTTGAGCCAGTTATGTTGCATTTTAACATCCTTCTGAAACATGAAAATATAACATCGTAAAAATACAACTACAACAAATACCTAGAGAAAGTCTCGTTCTTGATAGTTGGTTCCATTAATATATATTGTTACTAACATTTTTTGATTCCAACAGGACTACAATTTATAGTTAAATAAAGTAAGTGAAAGTGTTCTAATGATCCTTTTTTTGTTTCAGGTAAGTTGGTGTTCCATTATTCTGGTCTTCATAACAGATTGCATATTATGTTAACGTAACAGGTAAAATAAGGTTAACATAAGGAACTTAATACTAGCAGATTCGCTAACAAGTACAATAAATAGACAGATATTATTTAACTAAGTAAACTAGCAATATATGTAATGAGGCTGCGAGCACCCTTATTTTGGCATAAGAGTAAAGAAACCCATGGTACGTTTAGACCAAACAAGCGAGTGCTCATTCTATCCGCTCTACTTCAAATTCCTTTAGTGTAAACAGTGATAGAACCACAGAACAGAAAAGATAGAAAATTTGTTCGTTGTTCTTTATCTGAAAACAAGGTTTCGATTTCTCTGAAATCTTAAGAAAGAATGCTCTTAGAATGCTCTTATTCGAGCTCTACCTCTATGTTCGTTTGGTCTAAACGCACCTTAAAACAATTTACTGTAAAAATATCTTAATACATAACATACCATAATAATTGTGACAAATATCCGTCTTTATGCAAGTTCGGCTTTATTTACAGTTATACATCGTAATAAGCGTAGGTACACGTGCTCACTCTTGCACATAACAATCGGGAATTTGGAGCTACTTAACAAATAAGTGTCATTACACGAACTGTCGAGTGTCGAGAGCTCCCGACGGCTAAGCATTGTTTAAATCTAAAATGAGCTTTAATGTAGGTAAGCTTTTGTTCTCGAAAATGTGAACGTTTCAATACTTAATGCTATAAGTAATTACAGTCAAAAACCTTTTGTTTTTCGGTTAACAGGATAATTTAGTCAATGTAACTTTATTAAGGAGGAACGAAAATGGTTTATGGGACTAAATGTATAAAATGTTTTTCCAACTAGCCAATGACCGCGGCTCCACGTCTATTGAACGACATTTATTTTTTGATAAAATTCTCTAAGTTACAAACAATATGTCTTATAAATTGGAAATTATGTATTAAATGCGTAAAGGGTGGTAATATTTTATACTTGCTATGCCCTCAACTTTTCTTACGTGGCATTTGATCTGAGTTATAATTTCCTTGCTATATTTTTTATGCATTAAGTATATGATCAAATTTTGTCAGTATTTATGTTGGTGATATTGTCGGTTAGTCATCAATTTGTTACAATAAATTAATGGTCAATGCAATCTCTGTGATAATTGACTAATGATAATAGCAATTCTTCCGTAGTTTTCTAAGCTTTTTAATTTACGGCTAGCATTAGAGCCAGTGTGTGGCTTTCAAACCATTTCGACCTAGCAATAAAAATGCTTTTAATGCAAACGCATCGTAAGTCAATAAATAAAAAAAAAACGACATTAAGTACCCTACATTCATGGACGTATTCGGAACACGCTTTATATCGCCATCAATGTCTAAATACGAAAGTTAAGAAGTAAACATAAAAAGGAATTCGCTACTTACAAATAGCAGCTCAAATTTTTATACGGTACGTAAAAAAATCGTCGAAAAGAAGGCACCAACGAAACAGTTCGAATAAAAATCCACTCGGCAAGTAACGGCTTTTGGGGGTATAAAAATAGACCGATTTTACACCTCACAAGGACCAATAGTCGATTTTATATGTTCGCGTAAAAACGGCATTCAATAAAAATTTTAACAGCCCGTGACAAGAAATCGTTGGAATCATCTTAAATACGTGTCTTTGTCACATGAGATTGCGTGAGCGAGCCACGTTATATGGTCAAATCATTAAATTGTAAATACGCAATGTCTGTAATTATTACCTTAAGTGCTCTAAAAAAGAAATTATAAAATCATCTGCTTGAAGTTGCCCATTTGGTCCCTGAAGAGAACAATCGACACAAAGTATTATATTTACATTTACTAGTAAATTGGTAACGTGGAAATGAAATCACACCGATAATTTCTATAATAATTGATAATGAACTGGTGGAATAAATTTGATGGCACAAATTTGTCACAAATTTTGGGCCGGGTGGGTACCACCGTGCACGATTGAGAAAAAACCTCCATAGTTATCCAATCTCGGTTAGATTGCGTTCAGGGGTCAGCAAGTGCGTAGCCGGGCAGGGAGGATTGTAGTCGCGGCACTAGTGGGACCGATGGGTGTCACGCGGGGCTGCGATGACAATCCTCTTTTGATGAGGCCGTCAAGCTGAGTACCACCATTGTTTCATGGTAGGTACGTGTATGTAATGGTGATCCTCTTTCCTGAGACTTTGCCTTCAGCTTACCATCAGGCGAGGTGAAGTTTAATTGTCGTGTTCTTATAATAAAAGATAAGCTCATCACTTTAGTAGTAGTAATATAAATAAAACCCTTTCATCTTTGTTCTAAACACATTTTTAATTGTAGTTTCTTTCTATAGTGAATGTATTTCATTTTGGATACAATTTTGAATTCCAGAATCCTACTATGAAGCGAATTCGGCACACAATTGATCCGTATAAGTTTCTTATTAATTGCACCATACAAAGGCCAGCAAATTTGCAAGTTCTTATATACCCCTAGGTGACAAGGTTAACGTTACCAATTCAATAATATTTCTTCCTACAACTATTTACCGTACTTGGAAGTTGTTTCTCGTAAAGACGATATTGTTTTCAAGCGAACAAGATTTTATAGCGATTTGTTTTGAAGTTCCTTTTATACCTTTTGTCATATACGCCGTAGATGTTTGAACAAAAAGTTGTTAAAAGCGGGATTTATTAGACCTTTTGACTCTAGTAACTTTCTTCCTTCAGATTGACTGTAGATATCTGTATTTTTTCGTCTTTTATTTCTTTGTGGCTCCTACCCGATAACAAAAATAAAAGGTTTCTACTTAAATATGATGAAATTGTTACGTCTTTAGGTTGCTAGATACAATAAATAGACCTTTATATTTATTTTCAACTATAATTGTTCATTAAATTTATTCGCCCTGCAACAGAATTAGTTTTTGGAGGCAACTAGTCGCAGTACTTTTTTAGGTAGGTAGGTGTTTAGTTCCGCTAGCTAGCCAATAAGCTAATATCGCTGCAGCAGGAATACAAGCAGTTAAACGTTGTAAATCTAACCCAATTCAAACCCGATCCAAGAAATTTGATCCTATACTCTAATCATTTCGTCGTAATTTATCCCTACAGTTATATCTCAGTCATACCGAACCTATACGAGATCACCAATACACTTAATATTACTAAGATGCTCTAAATGAAATAATATAAACCACTATAGATAATTTCATCGATATAATTTAGACTACGAGTACTATCACTTTAGTAAATTGTATTCGAATTTTTGCGTTTGGCCTTTCCCACTTCATCCATTTGTTGATGAGTTGCGTATCCAATGAGATTTTCAGATATTCTTTTGGCTCTCAAAAAATGGAGAATGAGGGCAAAATTGTATTATAAATAGGACCAGGAAAGTAATTATGTTAACGTCTTCTTATCTTCAATATCTGAACATAGTCGATGCGTTTAATTTTCCAGGGAAAGCAATTTAGCTACGTATGAGAAGTATTTTAATGTACTCATGTAATATATTGAAGTAATAAACAGATTGCCAGTAATATATTTGCTAGACGTGATATTTTCTATGAAGAATATCATAATTTTAAACAAAAGCATAAACTTTAAAAGGTAATTTTAATATTCTTTTAAAGTTTGTACTTGGGTGACCTCAACGTATCATAATTCGACACATTTTTTTTATTCATTTCATACATACATGTCATTACGGGGCAGACCCAATGCGACAGAGTAGCAACATAATTATAATAATTACAATTTCATAGTCATTTTTCAAAAACTATTAAAACTTCAATAAAATCATTATTATCTATTCAAAAACTATATAATAATTTTCACAACACATTAATAATTAAAGAAGATATAATTACCATTTCAAATATAATTCACGAGCATGTCATATCAGAAATAATAATATAATTCAGTTAACAATATAATAATTCAGTTAATGATGTCAAAATAATAATTCAAATAATAATGTCAAAGTAAAAATTCTATTTATAAAGTCAAAATAATAATTCAATTCACAATGTCAAAATAATAATTCAATAAATAATGTCAAATTAGTAATTAAATTCAATTGTCAATATTACATATTTAATGTCAAGTTCACAATAATTTAATGTCAAATGATGAAAATTCAATTTACATTATTAAAATATGTTGTTTAATACTAGCAATACATACGCAGATTATATCAATTTAACCTAGATTCCTTCGCTCAAAATACAGTAAATAGGTCTTGTGAATTCATTCAGAGAGCATGAAAACAAGCACAGATCTAATCTGCTAGCCATCATATTAAGCGCAAGTTGGTACCTCTGCAGCAAGTTGGTACGTGCGCGACACACCTGCAGCAGCGGGGGGCGCCGCCGCCTCAACGCGTACTCCTCTGGTACACACAGCCCTACATCCCGTAGGATAGCTGGGCTGTATATAAGCCCACGAAACACTTTAAACAAATAGGTGGTAATAGACACTTCCCTCCTTATTTCCAGCTTGTAATATCCTGTCATACCCAGAATGAACGACGTAGGATACAACCACGGATAGCCCGGGTAGACACCATACTGTTTCCAATATAAAAATCTAAGGAACTTATTCTGGGCACGCTCCAACATAACCTTATATTTGTCCTCGTATGGAGACCAGATTAGATTAGCGTATTGAACTCCTGTGTGTAAACTGGTTTGCTTGACGTAAGACAAACCCTAAATTTCTGAAAGCTTCTTGTCTCGGAAATGTAAATCCGCGCATAAGTTAAAAAATTCTTGAAACCGACGTTGCAGTTGTAACCTATATTGTTATTCACTATAATTTTTTTAAGTGAAAACTTCTTTAGCGGTGTTGGATAGGTAAAAATTGTTAAAGTCGCGCGTCAGGATCACTTGACCTTTGACCCGTAACCGACGACTTTGTAGAACGACATGACGTCATACAATATTCCTAGCTACAGAGTGTTTATTTTGCTAGGAACGCTAAGAAGCTTCGTAGCTTAGCGGTAGCGCTTCGACTGTAAGTCCTTATGGTTTCAGATAATACCGGGTTCGAATCTGGGCTTCTGACACTTTTTGTGAATTGTTTTTCTTTTTGTAATTTCTTACATTTTGTGATCATTTTTCTGTTTGTAATTTATTACTTTCTTCTGACAGAAAATTAGTGATTAGTTCTATGATTGGCGCTATATTATAGGTATGGTATGGTATGGTATGGGATGGTATGGTATGGTATGTTCTTTTTATCTTTTTCTCTGTATATAACGAAGAAAGAAAGAAAGAAAAAGTTTTCACTTCTGCCGGCACTCCCGGAGTGCAACACTTCTTTTTTTTTGTAAACTAATTCCGGGTCTTAGTTTCACCCTGATATGGCGCAAAACCGATGGCACAAATTTGTTACAAATTTTGGCCGGTAGGGTACCACCGTGCACGATTGCAATCTCGGTTGCGTTTAAGGATCAGCAAGTGCATAGTCGGGCAGGGGGGATTGTGGTCGCAGCACTAGTGGGACCGGGGGTGCCACGCGGTGCTGCAATGACCATCCTCATTTGATGAAGCCGTAAAACTGAGTGCCACCATTGTTAACATGGTACGTGTATGTAATGGTGACCCTCTATCTTGAGACTTTGCCTTCAGCATACCATTAGGTGAGGTGAAGTCAAATCGACATTTCCTATATATATGTCGCCGCCAACTAGCTTAATCAGACCTTCAATTAACTGCCTAGGCTGATAACTAAACGGCGCCATTCAATTAACAGCCTGAATGATGTAAGCTAGTTGGCGGCGACATTTATACAGGGTGGAAGATTTTAACCTTACCTGGAGGGGAAGTTCTCTAAATACTGGAGATAGCGAATTTGGCTCAAAAGAAACATTCCTTTATTTAAAAAAATAAAAATAAACGGCATTCAAAAATTTTCAAAAATTCGCTTGCCACACCCGGTAATCGAACCGATTAAAATCTAAAAACATAACAATTTTTATTTTTATATTATCCATTGATAGGGTCAATCATAAGGATCAAATCTCTCTAACAAACATGGTAAAATAACTGAAAGGAAATCCTTGAAATCTAGACTTATAAATTAAATTTGTCAAAATAAAGCACTTTAACTCAAAGGCTCATCTGATATCATCCTAACAATGAAATTCGATACTTAAATAAAATTACTTTTTTTTTTCTTGCGGATGCCGCCGCTGGTCAGTAGGGGATTTACATCGGACTCAAACCGACTATAACCGCACGCCGTCTCAGGGCTCAATTAACATCTTCTGTAGTGTGGCAGTAGTGAACGCGGCCGCTACGCAGGAGGCACGGGTTCGATCCCCGTTCAGTGCAAATATTTGTAAGCATAATTATGGATATTTGCATTGGTCTGGCTGTTCCTCGGAGAGCACGTTAAGCCGCTGTTCTCGGTTGCCATATTTACCATCTTTGTTAGACATATTTTATCCTTATGATTGACACTATCGATTGATGCCATAAAAATACAGGATGTAACTCGTTGGGATTTTAGTCGGTTCGATTGCCGGGTGTGGCAAGTGAGTTTTCGAAAACCTTTGAATGCAGTTTTGTTTATTTTTAAAAATAAAGGAATGTTACCTTTGAGTGAAACTCGCTATCTCCAGTATTTAGAGTACTTCCTCACCAGGTATGGTTAAAATCTTCCACCATGTATATAAAAAACTACGGCCTCTTCAAAATATTTATTTCATACAATCCTTTGCCTGACTATAATGAATACAAAAAAGATTTATACCATTTGGTGCAGTGATTCAAAAGTTTAGTGCGTACATCCACCTTAGCGATTCATTTCATGATTAGGTAGACGAGTAAGAAATAAGGAAAGGTATGCCTCTGACTTTAATATTTACTAAGCAAACTGTAGCTATTTAACTTCAATTTTTAAAGCATTCATGCTAAATATTCAAACCGATTTAAATAGAAAATACCTACTTAAAGATCTAGGCATATCGAGAGCTACAATAAGCTCATTACTAGGACGAATGTCTAAAGCGGCACTAGTAGGTTCGTATCAAATTTGGTTAGGCAGGGAGGGGAACTTGGGTAGTGAAGGTGAGTGTTGATGTACATCAACAAAAGGGGCCCCTTCTAAACCAAGCAAGTCCCAGACACTGTCCCGAGTTCCCAACTCAGCAACGCGATGGACCCGGCACCCGCACGGAGAATCCATGGATTGATAAGAATATCGTCTCGGTCTAGGCGGAGTTTGAAACCGCGATCTTTGCCTTACAGGGACAATGGTTTGACCACTAAGATCTTGCCCTAACCAATCCAAATTTATGCTTTATATTTCCCCTGTAAGGCAAAGATCGGGGGTTGGAACCCCCGCCTAGACCGATTCAATTTTTTCTATTTAAATCAAACTGTGGCTATGTTTGTAGGGTAATGTTTGCACAACTTAGCATATAAATGAGGAATACAATCTATTGACTGTTTTCCAATTTTGAAACTATAGATACCGAAGCGAAACGCTAATGGATTTTAAAAAGTAAATACAAATAGGAATTTAATTTTGCTTTCCTCAGAATTCAAATAGTTTCCATTTGCTCGACTAAGAAGTTTTCTCCATAAATTAATACGGGAATACATTGCGAGGGTTTTATTTAAACTGGTTCCTCAAATATACCAGAAAATCATAAAAATGTTATATATTTTAACCTGGCATACATTAACTAAGCAGGTAAATTGTATCAAAATTATTATCTGAACATTAGAATTTGTGCTGTATGATTTCGGATTAGAGACCATATTACGATACATCTACATTTTGGTACAACTATGTATATAATAGATACATAGGTGATTGTATAAAAACGCAAAGTCCGTCCATGCAAGCTAGCCCGGCTTTTTGTCGCTCAAAACCGAGCTTGGAGAAATGGCACAAAAAATAGCAACAGCGTCATTGATCCCGGCGCAAAGTCTACCCTTAGGTTGGTCGAGCAAAGTGAAACTTATAGAATTTTTCTGATATTAATATTTTGGTAGCATCATAGAATCTGATAAAGTAACTGGTAGACGGCTATAGTTAGCCATTTATTTATAATAGGTTAACAAAGGTAACTGAGGTGTACTGAGATATAATTCTTTCTGTTCAACTGAGCCTTCCTTCTCAGCTTCCCTCATGACATATTTTGAACCGCCATTTCGCCCCTTTCAACTATAGAATGTGCCCATGATTTAATAGATTTCATAAAAATGAATTGGAATTTACAGGTTTATTTGTTACAAGCAAAGTACAAATCTTTCCTCTGTATAATATCAAGGAACCTATAGATTATAATGAAACAGATAGATGCACATACAAAAAAGAGTTGAACATAATATATAATTTTCGAGAAAATTATCGTGGAACAGTCAGGGTGAACTATGGCTCATACTTCGTACTGGGAGTTACACGATACGGATAAGTTCTACTGGAGCACATTGGTGCCCTACTTGGCAATCAACTGTACTGTACTATGTAATAGAATGAATATATTATGTAGTAATAGGTTCACGCGTCGCGTACTTTATTGCCGGACATGAAAATCAGAGTCCACACAATATTCCGTGCGGGACGAAACACATGACCGGTCCTTTATTTCATAGTTGGAAAGGCAACGACTTCCTAATGTTCCTTTCGACTAACATGCTTGTGTTTCCGTTTGGATATTGACCACTAACTTGTGGTTAGAATACGCAGTTCATATTGTTCTCGCAGAACCTCTTTATGAGGCTGGGAACTGTATTAACACAAGCTGTGTTTATTTCCCCCATGGGTCCACGTAGTAGTCGGGTTAAAATATTGCAATGGGGCTGCTAACTTAGTAGGTAGTGAATAAAGATTGTGATATCAGTAGCATGAATGAAAGTACCTATTATATAATCCTTAAAATTGACTTCTCTATACTATATATTTGGGTTTATGTCTTAATTTAATTACTGTTTAATTATGTACATAAACCTACATTTTAGACATCTTGGCATCAGTCACTGACCTGTAATAGTACTCGCTGGACTGCTGAGCGGTACGGGACACATATATTGTGTCCAATTGAAAATCGCCATATCGGCGCTGATAGTTGCGGCACTCAGTAGTGAGTGTACTTGGAACTAATACTAATGATGGAAAATAATTGTCTTGGTATCGATAATATAAAAGATAGGTCCTATGTTTAAATTAATGTTTAAATATGGCCATTTTAGGATTTTTTTATGGTAAACGCATAAATAAAAACAACGAACAACGTCCATTTGCAAACAAATTAGTTCTCAGTACACTCACGGTGGCGCTTCAAATCGACACAAAAAGTAAGCTGTCATTTTCTATGTAAAAGCCAGTCCAGCTAGTTTTATAGAGGTCAGTGGCGTCAGTATTTTATTTCTCCTTTACCGTCACCGTAGATGTTGCCAAGGTTAGCTTAACCTATTTCAATAAAATAAAAAAAACAATTATCTGTTATTTTTTGTTTAATTTGTTGCTATGATATCATCATCAATATTATTCTATTATGTACGTCTTATACAAGGTATTTAATTTTTATTCTTTTTTACAATATAATTATAATCTTTTAACTACTTAGTGTGTCCATTAAGTAATCTTATAAATGGTGACTCATTCGTCAGTATCGATGTTATTTTATTTCTTCACAAACTTGATGACCTAGATTTTCAACTTGAAATCCTGTATTCTTAATCACTACGCGACAGCTGACAGGCTGCAGTGAGCCGGGTCTCCATTAAAATATTTCGCGCGACAATCTCGAGTGATGCGACCTACGGATCGGATGTGCTGAAACCCTAGAGTACTGATATTATTATGCGGCGAGTGTCACTGTCATGTAGTTTTCTTTTTATTTTAGGTTTTTAGTTGACTTAAAATATAGATGGATATTATGTAAAGAAAGCAAATAATCGCAACTATCTGATTGTAAGTGTGCCATTGAATGTTTGCTACCATCGTTTAATAGAATAGTCCTAGACTTGAATTCGGTGGAATTCTTTGTTATTTTTTGTGATTAGGATCTGACCTAATTAACTTATTGGATTCTGTACATAATTATCTTTTTTATAATTTCATTTAATATTTTGTATGCCTTTGGCGGAACATAGCTTGGACTAATATTATTTATAAGATCGATTCTGTATTCTATGCTTCACGAAATAAATGAATTTGAATTTGAATTCAAGTCTTACTTACATATTTTTGTCTTTTAATTCTGTGACACAGTTTTTTTTGTTTCTATGCGCCTGTTTTGGTGCTTTTTGGTGTTTGAAGTCGGCAACTTAAAAACTATTTACTTAATAATAAACAATGGCAAGTTTTTGAACATAAATCTAAATCGATTTTACCTAAGCTACACAGCGACATGGCATAAAATTCAATCAAAGCCGATAGTAAAAATTTTGAACGATTTCCGTGACACTAACCTTGTAAAGTTGCGGCTTCAGAAAAATATGTTGGAGCCGCGAACCCAATATGAGTGGTACAAACCGGGTCGGTTAACGCTATCTATAGGGTTACAGTAACGCGACGCCGGGAAATCGCGTTTGAAACCAAAGGGAATGAGACTGGAAACGCGGCTATGTTTATTTATGGACTGGCAGGGTATGCGTTTCGATTGTACACTCATTGTTCTACGGTGTTCTCGCGTTTGTTTTGTTCGTGGTCAACGGTGTGTTTGAATGATACGTGTTTTTTAAAACAAATGACAGACTGTCACTCTAATAATTTCTAACAATACACAACAGATTCTTTTTATATCTTATTTTTATACGTTTTTTGTATTAATATTTTCATGATAGATTTTTCGTTAGGTATATTTTTTAAGGTTATGAGGACATAGTTAATACTTGGCTGTCATTATTTATAAGATCTGATGAAATTCTGCGGCGACGTCAAAAAGTATTAGTTAAGTGAAAAGGTGAGAGTTGTTTAGGTACCGGTATCTATAAGTCTTCTTAGACTATTTTTGTTCCCAAAGTGACTCAATTTGTGGGATCGAAGTTTTACTTCTGTTGTCGACCATATTGGGATCCTTTTGTCATACAATTTCAAAGTAAATATGAATATCGCGATTTACTAAATGAATAAATAAAACAACCATGTTTAGTAAGATTCTATACTATCTATTACATTCATTAGAGAAATACACCCTGTAGTAAACTTATTTCGAGTCACTAAGCTGGCAACATTCGGAGAGAATCTGCCTCGTGTCAGTTGTCAAATAGAACTGACGGCTCAAGCAAAAATTAACGCTGCGTCCCAACTTTGTCCGACACTACTCGCTTCCAAACACAATTACCCTATATCTATGCTAATAATAATCTGACGGGTTTATTTGTGTGAATACTATAGGTATATATAGAACCACTATACATAAAATCGAATAAACTAACATCATACTAATGCGTAGGTAAGTACAATTATTAAACTTTAACAACTAACGAAACGAATTTTAATAACTAGCGTGGTTCCCGGCAGTCAACTGAGGGGTAGGGCTGATTAACTTTAACATCAGACAGATATCTACAGGCCAGGCTCAGCCTCAGATTTATGGCGCGAGTCAACAATAGTGCCCGGAGTACGGAAAAAGGCTCACCAGGTGGGACCGAATGCAGATTGGTAAAATGTGAGTCTTAATTCACGACTAATGATTCAACTCGACTGGCGTATTTCAAACTATTACCCGCGACTTCAACCCATGGGATACCCGAGAATGTATAGACTTTGTGATTTAGACTGTAATCTATTTCAGTACGATATTTTAGCCAGATTCGTTTAGCCGGTAAAGTGTTATCGAATAGTAAATATGCAAACATCTTCACAAACTTTCTTAAATACACTCGAGAGCAATGAATCCGGGTCACTCAAAGAATCCAAAAAATCTCGGAAAGTAAGAATGCTAGGTTAATGCAATAAATTGTATTTAATAGACAATTTAATACTCCTTAAATGAAAGTATTAAAACTTCTTAGTTATTGTAAAGTTATATCATAAAAAAATCAAATTTGAAAAGGGAACACTGTCGAAGATGGAACTACGAAATTACAGGATTTGTTTTTGCTTTTGTTTGTAATCTGTCATTTATGTTGGTACATAAACCAGGTTGATAGTGCTCAATATTCATTATTCAAGCTGAAATCATGTCGCTTACACTTGAAGAATGCACCAGAATACTTACATTGGTGGAAACCGGCCGGAGTCAGCGCGATACAGCCAGGACTGTCGGTGTGTCGCTGTCAACAGTACAAAGAGTTCTCCGACGTTACGAAGAAACTGGTTCTAACCTACGCAGACCAGGAACGGGCAGAACTAGGTGTACCACAGCACGAGAAGACCGATACTTGGTGAACACCATGCTTCGAAATCGCTTTCTCACAGGAACTGAACTCACAAATCAGTTTCGACGCCTCGGAGGAAGTAACCCAAGTGCATGGACAGTAAGACGTCGGCTTGCTGAATCTAACTTAAAACCCCTTAGACCTGCAAACGGCCCTAAACTGGAGCGTGGCCATCGTATTTCAAGACTAAGATATGCCCAGAACCACGTAAATTGGAGTATTGAAGATTGGTCGAAAGTTATGTTCTCCGACGAATCAAAATTTATGCTCTACAAGCACGATGGAAGACACAGAGTGTATAGAAGACCAGGGGAAAGATTCAAGCAAGCATGCATCGAAGAAAAAGTAGCCTACGGTGGTGGGTCTGTACTTGTGTGGGCCGGAATTTCCTCTGAAAGTCGCACAGAGCTGGTGATCATAGAAAACGGCTCTTTAACTAGCGTAAGATATGTGGAAGAAATCCTCAACGAACACGTTGGTCCATTTATGGTCAATTTGGGTGAGGATGCTATATTTATGCATGACAATGCCCAACCTCATACAGGTAGGATTGTGAATGACTACCTTCAAGAGATGAACATTACTTGTATGGAGTGGCCAGCGCGCAGCCCGGATATCAACCCGATCGAGCATGCTTGGGACGAGCTAGGGAGATGCGTAAAACAACGAAACCCTCCCCCAATCACGCTTCCTGAGCTCAAAATTGCTCTCACAGAGGAATGGGAGAATATTCCCCAAAATCGTATAAGGAACTTGGTGTACAGCATGCCAAACCGCGTAAACGCAGTAATGGAAGCACGAGGAGGTAATACGAAGTATTGAAATTCAAGAAAATCGTCATAAAGTTCAAAAATTTCATGTTTCCTATTTTTGTTTTAAGGAGAGATCAGCAGTTTTTTTTCTTTATGTAATTTTGTGTAAATAAAATGTATGGTGACTCATATTTTTTTAACTTTCATTTAAGGAGTATTAAATTGTCTATTAAATACAATTTATTGAATTAACCTAGCATTCTTACTTTCCGAGATTTTTTGGATTCTTTGAGTGACCCGGATTCATTGCTCTCGAGTGTATAATATTACTAGCGACCCGCCCCGGCTTCGCACTGGTGCAATGGATGTTATTATTCATATAAACCGTTTAGATTCATAATGTCCAAATCCCAAATGTCCAGAAGTTGCAAAACGTTCATATCCCAGAATGTCCATATCCCAGAATGTCCATAACCCAGAATGTCCATATCCCAGAATGTCCATCTTCCTCTTCAATCACTCTATCTATTTAAAAAAACCGCATCAAAATCCGATGCGTAGTAATAAAGATTTAAGCATACTACATACTACTATAGTAGGGGAGGCGACGATGCTAAATGTGTAGTAACTCTAGCGTCGCGGAAACTTATTAAAATTGTTAGATTAGATGATCACAACTCATTGAGATCATGTTGTAGGTTATTGATGACAATCTGGTTCTTTTTCATTGGCTGGATGTTCACGTAGACAAATGAAGAACAGCTATTTTCTTTAATCACCTTATGCCATACCATCGGAATACATGGCTACATTATGTACATACTTGCCTTGTAAATATAAAATTAGGTATGGTTGCTACTGATTTATGTATCAGTTTCGATTAGTATAATATCCCAACATGATTGATAAACCATATGCCAATGTAACAACAATTGAATTATGAGCATTCATAAAACATTATAGTGACGTTTCAATTCTGTTCATTTTTTGAAATCTACACCAATGATTTACATAAAACACTGCAGTCATATTTTACTGTCCCACATAGAGTAATGTAATATCATAAAAAAGAAACAAAACGAGCAAGAAACAGATACATAGCCCGGTGGGATCGCATCGTCTCGGGTAACCTTTTAACAAACTTCGTCGTGTATCCTGTCATAGTTGCGAACATAAGTATCGATACATTTTCTTCGAGAGATGAATAGAAGTTCTTCTGTACTTTGCGGCAAAGTTGGCTAAGTAGGTTATAATTGATATTCCGTGAAGTTTGAGTAAACGATATTCAGTATTGATCGCATACCGATAAGGGGAAATCACTTTACTCATTTTGTTATGGACTGTAAAATAATATTGAACTAAAATCTGATAAATATTGAAAAAAAAAAAACGATGGTTGCTTTTTATTTCATCCGTCTATTTATTTAAATTTTTTTTTGTAACTCCCTAATTCGTGCCAGTGGAACATCTCACCGCTTGCCTTGATAAGCCTGATCAGATGATGCTCCTGTGTTACCAAATAAACACCACAACCTACACTGATAACTACCCAATATAATGAAACGGAATACGCTCACTAATGGTTAGGTCTATCCAATTTAACTAGGTTACGTATAAGGCCAGGGTGTCAGTTATCAGCTGCAGTTGTCATACGATAACAGCAGTGTAGGGTTGCAAACCGCATTCGTTACACTTTATGTAATTGTCTGTGTGTGAGTGAAGTCAATCGATTTCAAAGCATTTGTGTACTGCGGGTTGCTTTGTTCAGTAAAGCTAAGTTCAATAATGTTTATTTAGTACATTTTCAATCGTAAACGTTCAAGACAGGATTTGGTCCGGCAACAGCCTCCGCGGCGTCCTGGTAGTGCGCTCAATGCAAATATTTGTATGCATGAATATGGGTATTTGTATTGGTCTAGTCGTGCCTCGCAGAGCATGGAATTCCCGGTTGCCATGTCGTCGGTCGGTCGTGTGTCGGTCCCAGTTGCCAAGTCGTTGCGGGTAGTTGGAGCCCTCAAAAATCCAACAACTGGTCTATCTGCGATGCTTCGATACCGCCTTTGGGTTGTGGAGGTCAGTTCAGCCAAATCTTCAGTAGGACTGGTAAACCGGACCCCAGACTCTAATTTGAAAGCTTCGGATGCGACTGGGATTAACGCTAGGATGAAGAAGTTCAGTTGGTCAGAGTATTCCACCTGTAAACGGCTGTTCGCGGCTTAAAGTCCTCTTTGATTTTCGATTTACATTTTATAAAAAAAACTAATAAGGATTGCTTTAAAATTAAATTAAAATAATTTCAGTCATCTATAAAGGACAAGCGTGACGGTGTCTAACCTGCCTATTAACGGATTACGTTCTGGTGTAGGCTTTCCTTTCGGGATTGGGAAGTCAGACGGCACCCCCATACACCCCTTTCTTTTATCCAATCTGATTTTCAATTTCCAATTCGAAGCACGCACTTGCCTCTTAGACCAGCTAAGTAATTTATTAAGTTTGGACCGAAGTAAATATTTTTTTAGATTTTCTATGGAAATACATGTAACTTTTAAGTATACTGATTGGGTATTAAAAGTTTCGAGACACCAATCCTAGAAAACTAAACAATTTCTCTGAAACTTCAACAAAATTACCGTCACTTTAGGGCTGATGAGGTAGGTCGAGGGCCATTACTGCCATCAATAATGACCTTCAAAGTATTAGTGCTTGGGCAAAATCTTTCGGATTACTTGTCAGTCCTGCTAAATCTCAGGCAGTTGTTATAGGACTTTTACAATAATCTTGACTATGCTTCTCTGCCTCCTGTTTTTTATAACAACTCCTTGATACCATTTACCACGGTTGCCAAAAACCTAGGGATTATCATGGATTGCAACTTGTCATGGACTAGTCATGTCAACGAGGTGAACAGAAGAGTTTTTGGTACCTTCCACTCTTTTAAGCGTCATCAGAATTTCCTTCCTTATAAGACCAGAGTTTGTCTTGCTCAATCTCTTCTCCTTCCTCTTCTAGACTATGCTGATGTCACCTTTCTGGATGCATCTAAAGAACTCTGGAACAAGATGGAGCGACTGCAAAATTTATGTATTCGTTTTATTTTCGGTCTACGCAAGTTTGACCACGTTTCGAAGTTCCGGAAGCAACTGAAATGGTTGCCAATTCGGCGGCGTCGAGATGTCCACATTTTGTCCCTTCTCTTCTCTATCCTTCATAATCCTCATTCTCCTTCATATCTACGTGAGCGCTTTGAGTTCCTTGTCTCCAGGGGTATACCCTGTCGCACTTCGTCCTTTCTTTTACTTCGAACTCCTTCTCATAGTTCTACTTGCTACGACAATTCGTTCACAGTTTTTGCAGTATTCTCACTTCAGTCGCGATACTACTTTTTTAATAATTTTTAAAAAACGAATTACAGACTACTTTTTCTCTCAACAATAGCAGGCATATTATGTAGTCACGCGTTTGTAACATATATATTAGATAGTATGTATGCATGTTAGTATGTAAGTATATATGTATGTGTATGTGTATGTGTATGTGTATGTATGTGTGTATGTATGTACGTGTATATGTAAGTATTGTGATATCCGCCCTCCGTGGCAGATATAACTAGTTGTTTGCCTGGACAATCATGTGTCAACGATTTAAAAATAAATCATATGAATATAAAAATTAATTCAAAATATAGAAGACTAGCTGTTGCCCGCGGCTCCGCCCGCGTGGATGTCGGTTATCGTGTAGTGTTGATCCGACGCTATTGAGCATTAAATTCGCCTCTCTACTCAACTTTGTCCTCGACTATGTACTCACCTCTGTTCTCGACTTTCTACTCACCTCTATATTCGACTCTCCACTCGACTTTCTACTCGACTTTGTACTTTTTTCTATATTCGCCTTTCCATTGGCCCCCCTTCTTCCCCCCTTTTCGCGATAAAAGGTAGCTTATGTTCGTTCCCAAGCTCTAAACTATCTCTGTAGCAAATTTCATCAAGAAATCTTCAAAAATAACAAACTTACATACCAAGGCCCTAGTCCGTCCCCCTTCTACCCCCCTTTTCGCGATAAAAGGTAGCCTATATCTGTTTCCAAGCTCTAAACTATCTCTGTACCAAATTTCATCAAGAAATCTTCAAAAATGACATACTTTCCTCCCAAGGCCCTAGTCCCCCCCCCCCTTCTACCCCCCTTTTCGCAATAAAAGATAGTCTATGTCCGTTCCCAAGCTCTAAACTATCTCTGTACCAAATTTCATCAGGAAATCTTCTAAAACGATAAACTTTTATCCCAAGGCCCTGGTCCCTCCCCCCCCCCCTTCTTCCCCCCTTTTCGCGATAGAAGGTAGCTTATGTTCGTTTCCAAGCTCTAAACTATCTCTGTACCAAATTTTATCAAGAAAACTTCAAATGTGACAAACTTTCATACCAAGGCCCTAGTCCGCCCCCCTTCTACCCCCCTTTTCGCGATAAAAGGTAGCCTACTTCCGTTTCCAAGCTCTAAACTACCTCTGTACCAAATGTCATCACGAAATCTTCAATAATGACAAACTTTCATAAAAACTTTCATCCCCTATTTCCCCCCCTTAAACCCCCTTTCTCGTGATAAAAGGTAGCCTATGTCCGTTCTCAAGCTCTAATATACCTCTGTTCCAAATTTCATCAAGATCGGTTCAGCGGTTTAGGCGTGAAAGCGTAACATACAGACAGACAGACAGACAGACAGACAGACAGACAGACAGAGTTACTTTCGCATTTATAATATTAGTATGGATAGGTAAAATAAAGGAAAAGCGAGACAGTTCCAGAGTTGACGTGAGGGCTTCGGTGGAAGCCAGCAAGACTCCGGAAAGTCCAGATTTGAAGACAAGTGATATAGTTTCCGTGGTCCTCTGAAACGAGTATTATTTAAAATATAAAAAAACCTCGCGTAAATCCCATTTTAAAAAGCTCGCATAGGTTTGAAGTGTTATTTTTAATAAATAACAATATTACGGCAAAATATTGTTTAATTTAAAATATCTGCGGAGTCTCTTCCCCCGGATTCCACAGTATGTATGTATGTGTGATACATGTCGTATACCTCTTACATCAAAATTTCCACTTTGACGTACACTAGACTTTGCCTCTCGTGTTGCAATTCCTCTGTGCACTCACGGGTTTGAAGGAAGAGAACTCAATTTTGAGTTAAGCTCGCCTTTGCATAACGTGTAACTATTTTGTGTAAATTTAATTTATGTGTACAATAAAGAATAAATAAAATGGTCGAAATATTTAAATAAAGCCGTCCTCTTTGACTTACCTTATTCTACGAAATATGACCTAAGGTTATACTTATTTTAATGCAAAAGAATATCTGTTGTTCATTTTAAATATTATAAAGAGCGGAATGAATTACGAAACCCAAGATAAAAACGAGATTATCAACTTTATTATATTGGTGGTATTGGTTTCTATTAAATACTTGAAATTTTCTTGGGAACAATATACCTAAGTCTCATACTATAGTTAATTGAAGAGGGTAGGTATTACCTGCTGTCGAATATCTACCGAACTGAATGTTGATTGAATTCTGCAATCAAAATTCTAGAAAAAAGGAAAATGAAACTAAGTATTTTTAAACGAATTCAATCGACATTTATGCGGATTGAATGATGAACACTGATGTTATAGGCAAATCGCGAAAGAATTCGTAAAAAATAATTTTAAAAATAAAAAAAACTACTGATTCTGAAAAGTTCGAAACAAGCTTTATAGCATGCGGTACCCATTAATTTTCATCTGGTTTGAGATTTGCACCGAGATGGGTACCGCCTGCTATAAAGCTTTTTTCGATCTATACAGAATCAGTCGGGTTTTTATTTTTAATAATATTTTTTTCATAACTTTTTAGTTATGACTATGATATATATAAATATATATTTTTGTAATCGTCTTC
This sequence comes from Eilema caniola, assembly GCA_949126895.1. Taxonomy (NCBI): domain Eukaryota; kingdom Metazoa; phylum Arthropoda; class Insecta; order Lepidoptera; family Erebidae; genus Eilema; species Eilema caniola. Next base: position 7,401,758 of record OX421476.1, read on the forward strand.
TAATTTCCTTCATTTTGATATGCCACTTGATAAATTTGAGTGAAAATTTTCTTTTTTACAGCATATATTTTGGCGCCATAAAACCAACATACCTATAGGTGATGTTCATATGTACCCAAGAACACTTGGGCAATAAATACCTTTCATTTGAGATATGAATCATTGAAATCCGTGCAGTGGTTCAAGCGATATGAGATAACAAAGAATATTACAAACATACATACAAGATGCAAGGGAAAAACAACCCTTCTTAACAGTCGGGTAAAAATAAGTAGTTTTAATTGAATTTGTCACATTGACGTAAAATCCTGAAAATATGAGATAGTGGTCAAACGAGAGCCTATCAACTATAGAAAAAACGAGTTAAGTACCTTCTCGATTTTTTTTAACAATTGACACCCTTTTTTCAGTTTTTTGCTTGTATATTGAAAACTATTAATAATACCCTCTCTACATTATTTATCTACATTAAATTGCCTATAAATTATACTTAGACATTATTAATATAGGATTAAGTATTAAATAATGAAATATAAGAGGTCAAATGTATAAAGCTATTTTTTTGCGATAAAGTTAAAGCGGCTAGAGATCGATGCTTATTTCATTGTGTTTTTTTAGAGAAAAAAATTATTCTACAAGTATGTCTAGCACCCAGTATCCAGCCTGAAATTAACAAATATCGATTCATTACCTTTACTTTTCCAAGTGCAAACCTGATCTTTCATCCGTCCCTCGTACCAAAGGGTCAGCGAAATATCACACTTATATAGTATTCCATTATAAAGTCCATTATAGAGTATTACAGAAGTGGCTTAGGAATCAACTGCCTCCAAAAATATGGGTTTCAAAGCGAGGAGTCGATGGAAACTTGAAGTAAATTACGACTTTAAATCCCCCTGCTCCCGACGAGTTTCTAAGTTCCATTTTCGGCCGACGTAAAAGTGGTTCCACTGGAAAATGTAGTTGTTTAAATACTTTACTTATAAAACTTGATAGATTTTTAGGAAATTTCACTGCTAATGGGATAAAAAAGAGATGAAAGTTTGTATGGAATCCGCCATTTTTTAAATAAGCAGTAAGAAATCGTCTGATTAAAAATAAATGAACCCCTATATCAGCATGTTTCAAAATTTAACTACTAAGGAAGTAAAATAAGCAATGAACGGCGAACGAACGAAAGGTGACGACGAATAAATGTAGTATCAGATCTCTTACTATACAGGCCTATAGTATGTACTATACTATACTATGCCGATCTCTCTGTGGCCAAGCTGAAATAATTTTATTACGAATTATAAGCTGTCTTACATTTGACCTCTTGTATTTATTAAAGTATAAATCCTACAGTAATAATGTTGAGACATTATTTGTAAGAAATTTAATGTAAATAAATAATGTACAAGCAACTAAAGAGATATTATTAATAGTTTTCAATACAAGTACAAGACTTAAAAAAAGGAACCTTCCTTCCAGTATGCTCTAGTAAAGTACCCGGTCGGTATGTTTTTTCTGATATTTTGAACAATCATCGTTCTTTATTTCGGCCTATTTACGCATAACCTGAACTTATAACATATCAAAACTTTTATTGAGTAACACTTCGTCAGATGACAAAAACTACATGTATATAAGTTAAGTAGTTCTTACGCAATCAGACAGGCAGGAAAACACGGTGGCAGACTTTTTTTTTAAATACGTTATAGTGATGGTGATTCTAAGTGATAACTATTCAGATACAATTTTTTAATTATCAGTGGGGTGGAGACATGTTGCGATGTAATATTTAATATTATTATTAAATGTTGCTACCAAAGTCATAGAAAGTTGTACATAATAATGGTTGCATAGTGTTGTTATACCAACAATAAGTAATAGATCGTGACTAAGTGTTGCTCAAGCGCAGCTTTATATCTGAATGGCGGCTGTAAAATGTCGCTGTCGAAAGTGTTAATTACTTTAGTACTTTTAGTACCTTGTGTGGTGTAATATAGTAATAGATAAAGTTGTCACAGTAATTGTTTCGCCTTGTAAAGGTTTCGTTCGTTCATATAGAAGATAGTTATCGTTTTGGTACAAAGCGAGTTTAATTGGTCTCATTGGCTTCTAGGTGCGGTGTCTAGCCTATTAAGTAAGTATCTATTATAATTATTATATTTATAGAAGTAATAAAATAATAGAATATTCTAAAGGACTATTTATGTATATTTAGATAATCGACGATGGGATTCATAGTATCTATATTAACATTTAAATGATTTTAATTGTGAACTGAATGTTGCTTTATTTAAGGGTGATCTTCTCCTCAAATCTTACGATATCTAGTGGAATCAACGATAGCTTAATGTTCTCCAAAAATGCAGGTATTTTTTAAGTCGATCGCTATTCAAGGAGTTTCTTAGTTTCCTAGCAATTATTTAGGTAATTTTTATCCTAGTGCTACGAGATGACTCAATCTTGATAAATTTGACTAAAACATTTATTCAATAAATTATAATAAACAAACATTCTGCAACATTCTACACCGTGCTATCTACCCCAAAGAAACGATGCATAGCTTAACTAACTTTTGTTATGGAATCTAGAATGCGGATAAACATACTTAGATAAAAAAAGTTGTAAATTAATAAGTATTATACATAGAAACACCCAGACCAATACAAATTACATATTCATGAATACAAATATTTGCACTGAGCGGAATTGAACCCGCACCCCCTGCGTTACAGTCGAACGTTATACCGGTAAGCGACAGAGTCATTCTATGTTTAATAAATAACATTATTTTATAAATAACTATAAGCTATTTGCTATGCACAAAAATCTTTAACAAAGAGTCCAGTAGAACGCAGAAATAAATTTGGTACGAGTATTTCAAATTACTTTCCAACAGGCAACATTTTAGACGCCCGGGTATCTTGCACAAACACATCACGACTTTGTTCCGTATTCTGTCTAAATGCAAGGTAATTTAAAAACATAATTCACTTTAGACTGCGTAATATCATTAACAGAGAATGTGGAGCAAATTGAATAAACTTTATGTAAATTATTAAAAAAAAAACAAAATGAAGTTACGCGATATGGCATTTAGGACCCACGTCATGTTTTCACTATCTCAATAGCTCCCTCACTGTTCAACCACCTTTATTGACAAATCAAAAGGTGAGGGTAGTTGGAATCAAACTGTCCCGGGCATTGTCCCGGGTTGATAAACAAAGCGTGTGTCCACCAAACTCGGGTCTCGTAATTAGGAAGACAATTTGGTTTGGGAGTTAAACATGGTCGCCAAAGGTACGGAGACTTTGGCTATAATTCAGTTATCTCTCAGTAACTCTAAATCCAATGGGAAGTGAGAATAGATTTTATGATATTACAACTTGTTTTACCCGTTTTCCTAGGACAATAGATTTTGTAGCGATAAAGTACCCGTAGGGAAATTACATTCTTCGGGGCGTGTAGGCGAGTTAGTAAAAGTTCATTCTTGTCTTCTATTTAGAACTACACTTCTTTATAAGATCACGAGGAAAGGATCTAAATAAGAGGCACGTAAACTTTGCCTATCTTTAAAAAGAAACTATCTCTGGAAGGTCTGCTTCGATTGTGCAACTATGTTTTTCTTTATATATTAAGATGTTGTTCGTAGTAGCTATAGCTACGTTAAGTTACCTTTGAACTGGCTCATGGTTCGACTATTAAGTTATAAAAATAATTGTGGAGAAATTTTCTGACAGATTTTCTGATGCGAGAATGTAACCTAGAATCTCATATGGAGCAGTTACACTAACTGGACTTCGATTCTGCTAAACCAAGACCACTGTCATTTCACAGATACTGAATTTTTTATTTAAACTTTATGGTTACTGCATTAAGTCCAAAATAAAATAAACAGATTCACAAACTTTCATTCACTCTACAAAGAACCATTTAATATAAGACTTTAACAGCATTGCTTTTAAGTTAAATATTAATTAATTAAATGTTTTAAAATTAAATGATCTATTGACTTTAGTAGAATCGATGCCCTGCACATAAGTACAGAAGATATTGTAATAAAAAAAAAACTAAGGAAAATCGGCTAACTTGAATGTTTCATCGATAAATCTATGTAATTGGGTTCACAGGTGATTGATGGTAGGACACGACGGTATTTCCGTCCAGCTGAGCAGTCCGATTTAGGAAGTACCTCCGCCCTAAAGAATACCGCGGCCATAATAACCTCGTGTTGTGTTCCCGGCGGCGAGTAGGGTAACCAGAGCTCACTGGAGAGTTTTTGTGCTGTCAGTGGGAAGACCAAAGGCTTGTCCTGCTTTATCTTCTACACTGACGGCACAGAAACTCTCTGTTCTATCAGGGTCGGCATCGCGAGTGTGGCGCCCCTGGTGTTGAACGCGTCCATGGGCCGCGGTAGCCACTTTCCATCGGGTGTGCCGTGTGCTTGTCTGCCGCCTGGGTGGTATAAAAAATGATATTAGTAGTTTAATATTAGATTTACTCAACTACGTACATAATACATACAGCCGGTTGCGTCTCATTCTTGATGCGTTTGACAGAAATTACATTACATTACGATTATGTATATTATTCAAAAATATTGCTACTATAGTATAAAATGTGAATCATGTTTGCTAAAAGCAGCCCCACATCAAATTTTGATATCCAGCAGTGGATTTTATTGTTCGCCAAATTGACTTTATGAAGCAAAAGTGAAAAGTGTGGAAATTTCTGCATAACGTAGGTAAGTTGGCAGGCTCCTATTTTTACTCAAAGCTATATCTCGATTACATTTTTCATATTCAGAACTGGAAAATAACTATTATTTAATCATATTGTCGAATAATTCTGTAGATTTTATTGTGACAAAATATAAAATATTATCGTGTATTCAAATTTTAGTTGATTGTCCACGTAGTCTATATATATGCCAAATCGCGAAATTTAAGTTTGATATTTAAATAGCCACTCTTACGCTTAGTATTCACTTAAAGCATATAATCATATCACTGGATGAATTAGTGACATCGCTAGTAATATCTGACCGATACTCAATATAAATGCTATATAAATTAAAACGTAATATTTTCAATGCCTCACCACGAAATACGTACACTAAAATTTTTATGAACATAAAAGACCGAAACAAACTCCGTAACTATGTTAACAACAATAGTACAAAATAAAATACGCAATCAACAAAAAGTCAGAATCAACTTGTCTAGTTAACCTAAATGAGAACCACTGGCCATTTAACCTTCTAGACCGTCTCATTTAAGCGAGTAATACCCTTACTCATACTTACTCCTTTTGCATTTACTTTTCATTTTAAATTTAAGCGTGGTCGCTTATCACTTTTATAAGTACTTACTTAAGCAAATATGAGGAAAGAAAAGTGTAAAAAGGGTAGGTACTAGGGATTTAACCCTTCTGCGTAGCTTTAAGATCTACCAATGAAATCACCCCAGTTCTCACTTATTCTGGTGTTTTAACATTTATACTTATGTATTATATTATTTTTTATATATCAAAATAATATTAATGTTATGTAACGAAACTAAGAACTTCATAGTGATAATTGATTAATAGTATTTGTCATAAAACATTACCAAAAGTTTCATTTATTGCCCTGAAACTGATTACTAAAGTTCTTAAAAGTTAGTACATGTGAGCCAGGCGTGATAACAACAAGCACCTTATTAATTTTTGAACTTTATTTTAATTAATACAATCTCAGAATGGTGACTTATAGGTGACTTAATTTTATTGATTCTTGAAAAAGTTTTAAAGATTGCGAATATTATTCAACTCAATGACAGAGTGAATTTATCTTGACCCTAGACAGACAGACTAGACAGCCTCCGTGGCGTGGCGGTAGTGAACGAGGCCGCTACGCAGGAGGCGCGGGTTCGATCCCCGCTCAGTGCAAATATTTGTATGCATGAATATGTATATTTGCATTGGTCTGGGTGTTTCTATGTATAATATGTATGTATTTACAAAAAAAAACGTATCTAGGTATGTTTATCCGCATTCTAGATTCCATAACACAAGCTAGTTAAGCTATGCTTACCATGGGTCTAGATAGCGTTGTGTGAAATGTTGTGGAATATTTATTTATTTATTATTGATTATATGAAACCAATTTTCGCGCGCCTGGACCTCGTTCCTTTCGTGATTTAGGGTCAAGATATATAATGACTATATCAATCATTCAATTTGAATGAAATGATGATTTTGCATGCTAGATATTAAAATTGATTAAAATAGAAAAAGTTTGAATCGGTTCAGGCGGGGTTCGAATCCGCGTTCTTCGCCTTACAGGGCCAATGCTTTGACCACTAACCAAACCTTGCCCGAACCATTTCAAATTTCTCCTTTTATATCTGTCTTGGAGGCGGCAGTGGAGTGTCTATCAATATTCTTGCGAATTATCGGAACCAATGAGTGATTTTTCAATCAATTTTAATACAACGCTCAAACAAATTGAATTTTTATAGCATTTTGCATGCCAAATATTCAAAGTGATTAAATTAGGAAAAATTTGAATCGGTCTAGGCGGGGTTTGAATCAATCTTTAATCAATCAATTAGCCTATATAGCGGTCCACTGCAGGACATGGACCTCTCCTAATGTTGGGTTACTGCTGATACGCGGTCAGGCGGGTTAGTACAGGGTTTTATTCTGTGTTATGCTTCTCTTTAAATCGTCTGCGTAATTTTTCTTTCGTCGCCTTTCATGAGACCGAGCGGTGAGAACGTATGGAGTAAACGGACGAAATACGGTGGAGATACTTGTATTCTTTTTCCGTCACCAATCAGATGGGTAACTATATCCTTTAGAGAATTGAGTTTTAGTCGTTCGGTCCTTAAGACGTTAAGTATAAGGAGGTCCAATGGTGAACAAAATGACAACTGATGGTCCCTACATCTGGTATTGTTCCATTATAGTATGATTGCACTAGTATCTTTCGCTTGTGTGGTCATAGTCAATTTTGAATAGTTCTAAATATAAATCTAGTTACGCCGTTACGCCGTTACGCCTTATGTCTTTTAAAGTTTTTCTCTGCAGAATATAAGTTGTATGGTTCCAAATTTCGCAGTGCCTTAAATTTATACTTTGTAGTATCAACATATTTTTAAATTTGGAGCTGACTTCAGAAGTCGATATTTCATAATAAATAAATTCTTAGTCAACACTCTGAAAATTATTATCTGAAAGTATAAAAAAGTGATGGCTCTTTCTTTGACAGGCTTTAACTGTCAAGTATCGATTCGACTTTGTAAATAGGCTAAAATATTTGCATGGAAAAGCTCTTTAGCTTTCGCGAGTTAGTAAACAAGACGCCTCTAGATGGAGACGATATTTATGAGAAGAACTTCGTAAAAAAGCACAGGGCAAACTTGTTCGTTTTATAATGTATCAACTATATTTGGAGCGATGCTTAAGATCGCTATGAATAGGTACATTTTTCAACGAGTATGTTGATTGTCGATGTCGATATTGAAGAAACGATACTATGAATTGCTAAGTTGCGAACAACTATTAAAGCATAATTTACTCGAATTTGATTGCTAATTCTGAATCTGACTGACTCAAATACTTGATCTCGTGTTGCATACATATTCCAAAATAATATTATCAAGACAATTATTTAAAATAACAAGATTGACCCAAAATTTTTCAAAAATTATAAATTGATCAAATCTAAATATTTTTTTTGTAAAAGAATATTAGCAACCGAAATTATCCAAATTACTAATATTTCCTCTAACCCTTCCAACTAAGCTAAATTGCTTGTGCTAGGAGTGGGTTCACGTCGGTAGTGTAATGGCCAGGATTCAAACCCGGGACCTCTGGATCGTAAGGCCGACTCCTTAACCACTAAGCTACCGACGCTTAAGCTGCAGTCAGGGTCAGAAATATCTTGTCTACAAAGTCTCAAAATCATTTTAAAACCAAGTTATTAAGACCAAATCAAACTGTTTTATTGATTTATATTGTATTATTGTCCGAACTGAAGGTGTGTTCCAAATATTAGAACAATCCGTTGTCAGTATTTAACATTTTAATAATCTTTGTTTCAGATATATGATACACCAGAGAGTACGCGATCGAAGAAATGGTCTTCGAAGTTGAAACTAAACACGTCCGGAAGCTCCAAGACATCAGAAAAATCTCCAGAAAGCCCGTATATGTACGGAACTATCAGTGGGCCAGGAGGATCAGCGTTATCCAAATCAATGAAGTATGCTGAGACCTGGCTATATGGGTCTGTTCGGACCCAGACCCCACCTATAAGACCAAGCGTTTTTTCCGCTTACCCTGAGGTCTCTGGCCCTGTTTTAATAAGCACACCCCAGAAACCCACACCTCACAACTATGCTGTTATACTATGTTCCTGTCCGGAGTACCTGAATGGTACAAAGAAAACCAGCTCAACCAAAGTCAGTATCTGTAAGAAATGTAAGGGATCTCGTTTGCCATTAACTATAGCGGAAAGCCCACAATTATTGATTGGAGGCACAGTTAGAGGTCCCCAGTTGAATCGTGAATGTGGCTTATTAAGATCTGGAACAGTAAGAGTCCCAGGTTCGAAGGCACGGCCGACAATACTTAAATCTAATGGAGATACCGATCCATATGATTTGATGAGACGGAGTCGATTAGCACCTCCACATGAAGCTCGTATTGGCAGTCAATTTTCAACAACTAGATTACGAGCCAAAAGTATAAGTCCATGTAGGGTGAAGACTAAAAAACCAAGCCCAGAAATTGTTTACAAAAATAGAAGTAAGTCTGTAAGTCGGGTAAATGAACTATGGGTTGAAGAGGAAAGTAACTCTAGTGATTCTAAAAAGTCAATATTGTCGTGCGATATCAATCCCTACGATTTAGTGAAATGTAACGGTAACTCAAAATCCTTAGTGGAAATAGAGTTTGATGATGATTTTGGTAACGTATTTACAGAATCTATGAAAAGTAATAACTTGAAGTTGTCAAGTAAGTCACAGATAGATTCAAGCGTAAAAGCTATTGGTGGACAAAGAATCAGAGTATCTGATGAATCTAAACCTGCAGACGATGCCTCAATCTATGATCCCGTTGATTATGATCTCAAATCTTTTGATATTAAATCTCAAGAAATATCTTCCACTTTATCGTTGCCTATTATTAAAAATGAAAATAAAAAATCAACATTTGTTAGTAAAAATACAGGCAAAAAAGTACAGAATACATCAACCTCTAATCGTATTAAACAGAAAAATGTTTCACCTAAAAGACCACCAAGAAGAAATCGAAATATGAAAACAGATGATGATAGTGAGAGTGATAATCAACGTTTGACAGAAAAAGGTTCGAATAGAAAATTTGCTAATGAAGCGTCTCGAAACTCCAAACATAAACATCAAAATACGGACACTATAAAGTCCATTTTAAAAAAGCCTAGAAATTATGACTTAAAGGATACTAACGTAAAATTAAATTCTACAGATGAATCTTTTGAACAAAAACGGGTAAATTCTTCATTATTTTATCTTCCTAAGCCTAAAGATAAGAGCGGGGTTGCAACCCATAGCATACTTCAAAGGAAACGTGTGCAGTTTTTGGTAGAAAATGAAGAAACGAAAGTCATCTACACTGCAGAGTTTAACCTTGAACCGACTGTAATTAAAGAAGTTTCAAATGATATTAGTGTTGAAACGGAAGAAGACGTGGTAGCTGAAGGCGATATTGTCAGTCATAGTTTGGATGAATCTGGTGAAAAATTAGAAGAGCTTTTAATCCAGTCTTCACAAGATCAAAGTAAATCATGTGATGAAGCTCATACTAATTCATTTGAAACTGTAATTGAAGAAAGCAATGAATTGGCATTAGAAACTATTCAACGAACTATGAATGCTGAGAATATAGAAAGTATCAATAAAGAAGGTAAAACTTTTTATTTCACTAAAATTATTCTACTAAATATAAAAATAGACAAATCGTTTTTTTAAATCTAATGTTTTTAACTGATTTTTTTTTTCAGATAATAACATCCCAAAAGTGCCAATTCTTCGTCGTTCAGAATCAGAACGTATTCCTACAACTTTATTGGTAGAACCACCAAAGTTCCTGGATACCATGGCTTTGCGACCAAGAAGCAAACACGGACACACAAGTCAAGTTTTCTTGTCTTCTGTGACAGATAATATTCATTGCAATGAGAATCAGCTTGTTTCTGAGCAAATACAAAGAGTTTCGATTGAAAACCAATCAACGTACAATGAAAATGATAATATTGAATCAGGTAATCTCAGTGACAACAGTGATATTACTAGAAGAATTCTTACCAATTTACGTCGCGGTATCTCTGAATCACCTGAACCACCTCCGAGAATGAGATCAAAGGAGCGTATGAAATCGAAGAAACACAATTATGTGAAAACGAGGTTTGTTAGAAATAATTCTAACAGTTCGACTAGCGATGAATGGTCAGATGCAAATGATTACGAACAAAAAACTATTTTGAGAGTCAAGCAATTTGATTCTGATACCGATGAGCCAAAGACGCTATCTGGTGTTTTGAGATCGTCAGAAAATGAACCTAGAAAAACTTCCATACAAATTAATGGTAATGAATGTTATTCAACAATGAATGCCAGCACAAGTACACCTATTTACTTATCGTCTGTTGTTGTGAATGATGATTCCGGGAATATGTGCAATACCTATCAAACTGGTACAACCGTTACGATAAGCGTTGGAAATCCACAAAATGAAGTTAAAAAATCTAAAAGTCAGGTTTATATTGGAGCTATACTCTCTAGAGAAAGCGAAACCAGCTTCGAGACAAATACATATGAAGAATATTATACAGATAGAACACATGACTCTAAAGATCTATCTAATGATTTAAGTTCGATATTAAGCGATCCCGTAGAAGCTGTTAAAAGGAATTTAATTCCCCACGTTTGTGGTAAAAAAAATGATCTATTGACTGACTTTGACAGCCAGCAACCCGTTGACTCACAACAAAGTAATGGTAATTTTGTGACAAAACTTTTTGATGATCCTTTCTTTGCCCATTTAGCAGACGGCTTAGACTCAGATTTGGTTAAAAAGCTAATAGAAAATTCCTTGATAAAACTCCAAGAAACCAAAAATTCAGAAGGGACAGACAGCAGCGAAATTACAATTGAAAAGTTAATCGAAAGCTCGTTAAAAAATTTAAAAGAAGAGAGTATTAATGGTAGTGATAATAATAATGAAGTCCAACCAAAGAATGAAGATAGTGCCAAAAAAGAAGATTCAAAAGAGCAGGCTGAAAATTATTCACCCGTTTGCTTGGATAATGAAGATAACAGCTGCTCTGCTCCCTATGAAAGTATGGAGTATGAGAGCGGTACTATGGGCGTTTTTTCTGATCTTGAGCCAATGTCAGACTGCTACAATGCTTCGGCGAGTGAATTATCTACAGAGGACGACACCAATTCAACGAGATCTAAATTTTATCAGATGCTGGTTGACGCCGCGTTATGCGAGATAGAAATTGCAAATAATACTGATGATGATCATCATTATGAATCAATTCGGTTGAACAGTGATCCTATATATGAAGAAATAAGTGATATGCCACCACCATTACCCGTAAATCCGCCTCCGAATTCTTTACTTATCTTAGACGATGAAAAACGTAGTGGATCACGGTCAATTTTTGAAGGTGCATCGAAATATGATATTTTGTCTTATTTAGTCGATGCCAAGGAAAGAGGTATTGATGATGAAGAGACTTATATTACTAGCTATGCCCCTCATACTGATTCATCAGCCATGTCCGAAGAAACGAAAAATAAACCAACTAGTCGCAATGAATTAACACACACTCATCTCTGCAGTAATAACAGCCAGCATTCAAATGGTTCTGATTCAAGTGAAGATAACTCGCTAACGATAAATCATGAGATATTAGAAAAAACAGCGGTGTGTAAGAAAACATCTGCAGAAATTGAACGAAACGATTCTGGAGTTGGTTCAGAGACTAGTAAGTCCTCAAGAAGTAGACTTCAAGGTAAAACGTCTCCTTGTAGTATTGTCAATGACAAAGATACTCCTATACATCTTTGCGAAGATTGTGACACAGCTGTCGAAACACAATTGACTGAACAAGGTATAACACAGTATATTTTATGAGCACATAATATTATGTTTTTTGTGTTTGTTGATTACAACATGTACTTTTTTCTTCTTTTAGGTTCAATATATGCTCCATTAGTATGTAGAAAGTGTGCTAAGAAAAGATCAGAGCGAAAAGAAGTAATTACAGAAATAGTTGAAACCGAAGAGAAATATGGCCGGGATCTTCAAATAATACTCGAGGAATTTTATAAACCAATGTTGGTAGCAGGTCTACTTACACAAGAACAACTAAGCGCAATTTTCCTAAATGTCGAGGAACTCATTGAAAATAATCAAGTGCTATCTGAGAAGTTAAGAGATGGCCTTGAAATTGCTGTGGATCAAGGAGATGAGGTATTACAAACTAGACTCGTTTAACATGATACGGCACAGTTAATATTTAATTTATTAATTCAATATTACTTTTAACAGGACCTGTTAACTGTCAACGTTGGAAAGATTTTACTGGAGTGCTCAGGCATGCTAACGGCATTCCAGTCGTACTGCGTTAAGCAAGCTGGTGCCGCTCTCCTGTTGGCTGGCCTCGAGAAGGAGAAGGAACTCCTGAGGATATTCTTACGCGTCTCGCAGATGGAAAACGCCGTTTTGAGGAGAATGAATCTAAACTCATTCCTCATGGTAATTTTATAAGCAAGTTATCTTTCAAAGATGTTTGTATCGACTGAGAGCAGAGCATCTCATATTTCGGAATTTAATAACGAATACGGCTAATAGGCTGTACAAAACAAGCAACATTATAAAAAAGATATATTGTATCTCTTATAAGTGGTAACTATAAAAGTCGGCCTTGCGATCGGGAGGTCCCGGGTTCGAATTCTGGCCATTACACTACCGATGCGAACCCACTCCTGCCACAAGCAATTTAGCTTAGTTCAAGGGGTTAGTGGGAATAATAGTCTTTCGGTATAAGTCTTTAAAAAAAATTGCCTGATTGTTGTGTATTATTACAGGTGCCAGTACAACGCGTGACAAAATATCCCCTCCTTCTCTCCCGCTTATACCGAGCAACTGCCGCCTGCGCTACTGAACGTGAAGACGTCAAAGCCGCTCAGCGTTGTGTGGAATCAAGACTTGAAGAAATAAATTCAGCTGCTGCAGCCGCTGCAGCAGCGGCAAGGGATGTTCCCCTGTGGCGAAGGCTGGCTGCAGCAAGGCGAACAGCGCATGATCTCCATGTCGCCGATATTAAGCTAAGGAAAATGGCTGTTGACGTTTTAGATTGGAATCATGATGATGCCAGGTGGGTTCCTTATTATTTATTGACATGACTGAGATAGGTTATTATAAAATACAATATAGTTGTATATATTATACTAGCCTTTGTCCGCGGCTCCGCCCGCGTGGATGTCGGTTATTGCAACCAAACATAGCCTATGTCCTTTCTCAAGGTCTAATCTACCCCTATATCAAATTTCATCAAAATCTGTTTAGTAGTTCAGGCGTGCAAGTGTAACATACAATCAGACAAACAGACAACAGACAAAGTTACTTTCGCATTAATAGTATTCGTTTGTATTTTGTGCTTCACTTTACTTTAATATAGAGAAAATAGTCTCTATTATATTTATTTATTTATTTATTTATTAAGGACAGCCATTGGTTAAGTACAACAAAACACTTACATTTACATACATACACTTGGGAACATGTTGGTTGCTCAACCTTTTAAGGCAGCCACTGCATGCTCGATTTGTTGGTCGATAACAATACTAACATCGGTATCTTTTAAAACCGCTAGTTCAACCTTTTTAAAGAACCAAGAGAGTAAGTCTACTGATAAACACAAAAAAAAAAAAAAAAAACAGAAAGGATAAAGACATGCGTTACTTAATTAATCAATTTGTCACACTGAGTCAATATATCGTAATGTCAATTTCCAATATATCATGTCAATTATAATAATACTTTAACATGTCCATAAATTTACCATTATTAAACATAAAATTACAATTATAGAGAAAAAAAAACATAAAAAAGCATTTCAAATTCCTTGATTTTAAACATTATGGTAAACTAAATTTTATAATGAATATTGTACAACAGAAGTAAAAAAAGAGAAAAATATGCCAAATATATTAATCAACTGGACGTCCGATCAAAATAGATTATTATATTAGGTAATTTATATTATATTTATATTATTATGTATTAGTCCAAATTATAACTACAAATTAAATTAAGTGAAATTAGGGTTATTCAGACAAACAAAAAAGAAAAAAAATAAACAAATAAAATAAACCAAAACATGCCTTAGATCGAACTGAGTCTGATCATTTTTTTAAACGTAGTCATTGAGTCATGGTGTATATCCACTAAAGTGCTGAACCCATTTAGTAGCCTACTTGACCGAGGAACGACTGAGTTCCTGCCAAACTCTGTCCTTCTGAAAGGGGCCGTAAGTGGGGCAATCTCTTTCCTAGGGTTTCTTGAAGGTACAGTCAACCTAAATTTGCTCAATAACCGTGGGCAATCTATGAGTCCCCTGAGGATTTTGAATAGGAATGTCATATCTAAGTAATCTCTACGTTTCGCCAAAGATTGCATATCAAAGTGTTGCAATCTCGCACTGTATGACCTCAAGGAATGGGTCAACCCAACACTGTGACATAGATGCCATACAAACCTCTTCTGGACCCTCTCAAGTCTAAGCAAGTGAACAGCATAGTGCGGCCTCCATATCTGACTACAATATTCTAAGATGCTACGGACTAAACTGTTATATAATAGAATCTTTGTAGTCGGTCTTCGAAAGTTTTTCCCGTTACGAATAACAAATCCCAACATTTTCGAGGCCCTCTTAATGGTCTGCTCTATATGCGGCACAAACGTTAACTTATTATCAAGGACCACACCCAGGTCCCTTACTGTTTCAACCTCCCTTATTCCACTACCGCGTATGCAGTAGGATGAAGCCACAGGTTTTAATTTCCTCGTAAACCTTATGAAGCAGCATTTTTTAGGATTCAGTTGCATACCATTCATAATACACCATTTCATCACTTGATTTAGGTCGCTCTGCAATTCAGTTACGTGGTCTAATGATGATATTTCCCTTGCTATTTTTAAGTCATCCGCATACATATAGGGTACGGAAAAACTCAAATATGAGGGGAGATCATTAATGAATATATTAAACAGAATAGGGCCCAAATGGGACCCCTGCGGAACACCGGATGCAATCTCACATGATTTGGATCTATAGCCATTCACCACTACGTAACACCTTCGATAGCTAAGATACGACTCCAACCACGATAAAAGATGGCCAGTAAAACCGTATCGTGTCAACTTATGCAAAAGTGATTCATGAGGCACTCTATCGAAGGCCTTACTGAAGTCCGTATAAATCACGTCCACTTGCCCCCCACGGTCGAGGGCATCAGTTACGTCTTCGACAAAGGTCGCTAAGTTAGTGCATGTTGACCGAGCACCTACAAACCCGTGTTGTCAATCTGCAAGAAAAGGCTTAAAATGGCGCCAAATAACCGACAAGAGATTCGAAGACTTTGGAAAAGGTGGACAGTAGGGATATTGGCCTATAGTTTTCAACATGATCGTCCTCGTCTCCCTTGTGTACAGGAACCACCTTTGCCAGTTTCCACGCTGCAGGAAATAGTCCCTCCTGCAGTGACCTGTTATAAATCATCCACAGAGGAACTGACAGAGCCCTGGCACAGTTTTTAATAAATAGCGGCGCCAAGTCGTCAGGCCCAGCTCCTTTATTAGCGTTCAACTCGCAAAGTTTCCGGTACACCTCTGATTGATCCAAATATATGCTAGAGATAACCTGTGCCGAGTCTGGAATGACCTCCAAGCAATCCGCAGAAGGCCTCGGCTGCGCGTTTACATTATAAACCGAGGCAAAATAGTCAGCGAACATATCACAGATTTCCGTACCGTCTGCTGAGACATGCGATCCATTGGTCATTGCCCCCGGGTAAGAACACGCATTATCTCGCTTACTCTTCACATAAGACCAGAAGCATTTTACGTTACTTGCAATTCCATCCTCGGCTGTCGCAATAAAATTATTATATGACTCGATAGCCAACTTTTTGCATTGCCTGTTAAGTATTTGCAAAGCAAGGCCATCTCGTGCATTGCCATACTTTTTGAATTTGCGAAATAGCTTTTTCTTTTCTTTCAGTGCTGTCGTCAGCTTTTTATTGAACCAAGGCGGGTTCCTAGACCTACCAACAGTAATTCTAGGAACAAATGTCTCTATTGTACACTTCAAAATGGAGTAGAGGTTCGCCACCATGGTGTCCACGTCAGACTGAGTGTCCAGGGTAGTTTCCCAATCAACAGAGCCCAGGCTTTCATTAATGTCATCATAATTGGCCCGAGCAAAATTATATCTAGTATTCGTTCTACACTCTGTGAGCCTCACAGATGTCGCTAAGGAGATACCAAACACGAGAGGAGGATGCAGTGGGTCAATTTTTGTAAGTGGATCGTTCGACTCATGCAACGAACACTCAGTAGATCCGTCCAAAAGAACCAAGTCTAATATTTTGTCCTGACTATTGAATATATTGTTACATTGCTGCAGATTATTCACATGTATAAAATCAAGTACTCGTTGTATTTTCTTCTTTTGGGGTCCGGAGCTAAGTGGAGACGATCCACCCACCAATGACCAATCCATATCTGAGAGGTTAAAGTCCCCCACGATACAAGGCAACAAGTCTGTATGCTCGATAACTCTATTACAATTGTTAATAAACGATTTCAGCAACGATTCGTGAACAGGTGGGCTCAGATATATGGAGCCGAATGCCAGGGTAATGGACTTACTACCGTCAGTTTTTTCGACTGTTACCCATAGGTCCTCACACTCGGTTTCCCACTGTTTTACGCGCCGGGGATTATGTTCCTTCAATATAGCTACCAACACTCCGCCCCCATCCTTTTTGCCCCACAACCCAAGTTCCCTATCCCTTCGAAATACCGTATACCTTGCATCAAAAAGTTCAACATTCAGTATATGGTCCTGCAACCATGACTCCGTTAAGATAATTACATCATAATTACAACAGCA
This sequence comes from Eilema caniola, assembly GCA_949126895.1. NCBI lineage: Eukaryota > Metazoa > Arthropoda > Insecta > Lepidoptera > Erebidae > Eilema > Eilema caniola. Next base: position 7,418,970 of record OX421476.1, read on the forward strand.
CAGATTACGATAAAAGTTTTGTGTTTTAGTTCTAAGACCCTTTACATTCTGATAGTACACAGTTAACGCAGCGAATGTTAACAATAGATATAGTCACAGTAGCATTTGCTAGGCACAGTCAAATAAACGCACTCTAATGTAACTTAGCTAAGGCATCAATGTTCTTAATAAATATTTGTTCAGTTCCCTCAGTTTTACGCAAAAAAACTCGCCCATTTCGAACCCAACAAAATCTGTAACCAAGGTCTTTCGCCTTAAGTCTTGCTGCCGCGTGCAAAACCTTATTAGTTGGTGATAGGTGCTCCATAACAAACACGGGATCCTTGTTCCCCGTTACGCCTAAATGATTGTTGTTCAGTTTTTCATTTGGCTTTGCGCGGTTGAAATTCATGACTGCTGCTAAAAAGTTGTCTCGTGTGATCTGGGAGCTAAACTGCACAACGATTCCTCGAGGTCTCGCTGATGAGTTGTTAATTTTAGCTATTCGGGTGCAGTTTCTTATATTCTCCGCCCCTACATTACAGCCTATGGTGTCGCCGAGTTTGTTGACCACTGCGAGAAGATTCTCTGATTTCGATTCTCTCAATCCCTGAATTTCTATATTACAAGCTCGAGAGTGCTGTTCCAGCAAGTTGACTTGGTTCTTGAGTTCGTTGATGCTTGATTGCAGGTTTTTGTTTTGGTCTTCAAGGAAGATCAATCGTTCTGAATTAGCAGTATGGCTTACTAAAATATCCTCGTATTTGGAATTCATAAAGATCATGGAGTCTTTGACCTCCTGAAGGTCACTTTGAATTGATTGTAGTTTTTCTCCAATCGCAAGATTCAGGGAAGCCCTTAATTGAATTATATGCGATGCCATCTCTTCACGCAGGATTTCCCTTACAACATCTCGTACGTCATCTTTTGTCAAATGTCTTTGCTGATTATTACCCGGAGAAAGCGATGGTGCTGGCCGTTTATTCGAACGTTGACTGCCCTGTGAGTCTGCTCTTGTATGGTTCGCACAAGTAGGCATCATATCTCTTTTACCCCTTGGGACATGGCAAAGCTGACACTTCCAATCATCCACAGATTTCAGCTTATCTAATCGTATCCCCAGACATGTAACATGACATTTTTTCTTACATATTGAACACAACAAGTGGTCCTCATTCTTTATTTCACTCTTGCAACATTCTGGTAGCATAGTGACCCCTGACAACACCTCAACAAGGAGTTGTGCTGTTATAAATTGCTACTACTAATTCTGCAGGCGCTTACTTAAAATTCGGAAAGTAATAATTTATCCGATTTGTGAGAAGATGTTTATGTAATACTAAATAATAAGTTCGAAAATGGTCCAAAGATTGTTAGCAAATCCAAAAAAGATTGTCTGTAAGAATACCGGTGGTCACAGGGTTTGAACTCGGGTATCTTTTGACTGATCAAAAACTAAAACGCTGCTGGTGCGCCACTAGACCAGCAAGCAGTATATGAACTACTGCCGATTAGCGTTGTACTTGGGTACACTTGACTGAGAGTTAGTATAGTTATTATTGTAAGTATAGTTATATACACAAGTCTTTTGTTTAAACACTGACCGAGCTCACTAACATTTTGAATAAAAACGGATTTTTATCTTTAGTTATTTCTTAATTATTCGTCAACCCCACAGCACTACACTTTATTATTTATGTGATCACTTAGAGTATCCAATTCCACTTAAGTTAATATAAATTTCAAGTGATTTGGAGAACTTTCAGACACTTTTTTGCCCAAACTTGCAGAGGTAAAATTAAAACGGGTCCCTCTTGCTAGCGCTAAGAGGGTATACCTTTACTAATGATAGTTTGATAACATAATTATATCGTCACTATTCTAATAGTTAAAGAGAATCTCTGACATGAAACGAATATTATCTTTTATGTAAATCAAAACGTTTCTACAAATTGAAGCCTCGGCATATTCCGTTTTATTGGTAGATCGTACAAATGCTCCCATTATTAGACCCATTGCGGGACGCAGGTCTACTTGATGGTCTAAGTTGTAAACTTAGATAAAGTTGGAACAAGGCGATTGGTTTCAAACGACTCATTCTAGCTTTTATTGAAATTGTATCTTGAAGTAGTCTTTATTACAATTGTATAATGTGGTGGTCTAAATGTTATTTAAATTTCATTATTCACGTGTGTTCTAGTGACAACATTTTTACAACTATCGCTAAAAACTTATATTATAATAAACTTCATTTAAAAATAAGAGCACTTCTGTTTCAGGGTACTATTGAAAATAATAAAATCAAAAACTTACGTGTTCTCCAGCAGTATCCTTAAACTGAAGTGCTCTCATAACTCAAAAATGAAAATAATAATTCTTGGAAAATCTTTCATATTTTCTGTGATCACCTCTTAACTCCTATAACTTGAAGCATAAAGTTTATAATCGCCTCTTTAGTGGCAGTAACAGCGGCAAAAGCTATCCAACAGGCCTTTTTACGACTTGAGACCTACACAAATACAAGTAATTATACTTGTAAAAAGGATATAACGTTTTTAAGTCATTGTTAGTTTGAAAATATGTTATTAAAGAATAAAAGTTAAGAGTTTCCTACGTGAAGGCTCAAAATTAAAGCTTGGAGTTTACGATAGCTAAACGTTTGCCAAGTGGATTATCCGAAGATTTCATAAGCAAGGGAAACCTGGCATTATGTGACCTAAAATATTTAGAGAGGATAGAGATTGCGAGGTCAGATGGAGCGTAACAGCATGGTAAGTAACAGGGAGTGTTTGTAGTGCTGGCAAAAAGGTTATTTTGCAATCTAATTATGATTAATCATAACCACTGTTAGTGTAGTTTACCGATGTACAGAAATTAGTATTGTAGGAGATTTAAAGTAATATCTATTGTAAAGTTTGTAGACAAATTGCAGTAGCGTTAACTGTTTTGCAACTAATCATCTGTGCTATGTGGAAGTTCGACAGGTACATCAGAGGTCGCTAGTTCGATTTTCAATCTTAGAATAGAAATATTTTGGTGCTTGAATTTTTGCCATGCAAAAATTCATTTTCAATAGTGTATTATAATAATATAAAAATATTGTATGTAATAATAGTGCTGTGTAATATATTTGTGGAATGACACTCTCCGTGGCGTAGGGGTAGTGAATGTGGCCGCTACGCAGGAGGCGCGGGTTCGATCCCCGCTGAATGAAAATATTTTAAAGCATGAATATTGGTATTTGCATTGGTCAGTTCGTGCCTCAGAGAGCACGTTAAGCCGTCGGTCCAGGTTGCCATGCGAACATCTATGGCACTCGTTACGGGTAGTTGGAGCCCACAAAAATCCAACAATTAGTATAACAGCAATTCTTCGATATCGCCTTTGGGTTGTGGAGGTCAAATGGCAGTCGCTTTACGAAAAATACCGAAGTTCAGCCAAATCCGCAGTAGGACTGGTAAAGCGGACCCCAGACTCCACGTTGAAAGCTTCGGATGCGACTGGGATTAACGCTAGGATGAAGACATTGCTGTGGAATATGTCCTAGAATAAAAAGAATAGAATAAAGTCGTAATCTTTGACATTAGCGTTAGAAGTTAAAAAATATAACAAATAATTTATTTACATCGATTTTGGGAAAATTATATTTGTTATTATCTTATAATATAAAAATGAATCGCAAAATGTGTTGGTAAGCGCATAACTCAACAACGCCTGGACCAATTTGGCCAATTTTTTTTTAATGTTCGTTGGAGTTCAAGGATGGTTTTTACGGCGAGAAAAATTTAAATATGGGTTAAGCTGTCACGGGAACGGGAACAGAATTCCACGCGGGCGAAGCCGCGGGCATCAGCTAGTATTGTTATATTGTTGTAATTATAATTGTATTTGTTAAATTTGAGAAGAAATAGAAAAAGGTAAAGGCAGGTATATTATAAAGCCACTTTAGAGAAGTGACCTTTGTAGAATTTTATTGTGCACAACTTACAAACTACCGAACGCCGTTAAATGGAGCTTGCATTGTTTCCTTACATCTTGGGTTGCTAGTGAAACTTGGTGTAAGAACCTAAGAAGATTTAGTAAGTAGCAGGAAGTTTAGCTTTTTGGTCTATGTAGTTATCTTACAACCTGTTTTTCTTTAACTTTGTAACAATATGGTAGGTAAGGAACTTATTTACAATTGAAATTTGTGTAGTACATAAGTAAGTAGAATAGCTAAACATAGCAATTAAAGGCTATTGTTATCCAGACTATTATTATGAAAAGGCAAGGTATGTGAGTTTGTGACGTTGCAGGGAAATTTCTGGATCGACTGAAAGAATTGATCAATAGAAAGCCACATTATTTGTGAGTGGCATAGGCTTGGGCATATCATCACGCTCTCGGGGAGAAGCAGCAGCGGGATCTGACATATTATAGCTATATGACAAAAATAAATAAACAATAGGTACATAATACACAACGTACCCATGTGCACGTTGTACGTTTTGTAGTCAAATCCATAAATCCTGAACTTAATTTGAGCAGCTCTAAGGTGAGCAGATGCCTCGTTTTGCGTGAATTTAAGTGCAAACACTGGCACGATTGCCACGAGTCATGGCATGCAGCGATTAGAGCCAAATAAGCCAGCCGCACATTGAACCATTCAATATTCCCAAATAGTAGTGCTCAATGTTACCTGAGTCCGTTGTGAGCTATGTGCTCTTTGTAGGGTTGAAACGTGGCAAGGTGCGATCGGTAATGAGAAATATTATGTTCTATGAAAATGAAAGGATTTCTTGGTATAGGGCACGATTTTCGCTTCAACTTCGTAATGATCAACTTGTAGTAAATAATAGGCATGGCTTCAGTAACGTACGTTTTCAGAGCGATAGAGAGAAAGAGGACTGAGACTGCAGCTGGTTGCTTTGTTTATGCGGCATGCCTGGAATGAGTCAAATGGTCCCATAAAGGAAGACCATATAAGCCAAACCAAAAAGGATGAGAAAGATTTAAAATGCAAGTCCCTTCACCTGGGCTTTAAGTTGAAAGCCTCGGATGTAATCAGGAACCACAATTTAGGAACATTTCATTACAATCGGATGACCTATTGAACAACGGTATTAAATGCTACCAAACTTTTTTTTACATAAATACTTGATTCTAACCAAAACTTTTCTCAAAATACAAACGCATGTAGCAGTCATATCAATAAAATTCGATAATCTATTTTACATTTCCTGAGACGCGAGTTTGATTAAACTATCAGGAAGCCTAATCGACCTTATTCCCTCAAATTGACGTACCCATTGGAAATAAAATGACGAGAAATGCCTTTCCCATTTTGGTGTCAATCAAATTACAGATCTGTGTGTTTGTGTTAAGGTTCGCAATGGAGGGTAAGCTGCTGTTCACCCAGCCCAACGACAACAATTGGCGGAAGGGGCGCACCATTAAGTTGACGCCAATCAACGCTCTTTTGGTAACTAACGGAAAGGTGAGGTTTACATTTACTTTTTATTTGTTTACTTCCTATGGTTTTAAATATGCCTATCTAGTTTCTAGTTAGATATGGTTATGTATGTGAAAATAACATCGATATGAAAAAAAAATGGATTTGAATTGGAACTCGAGTTCGACTCGATTGGTTTTGTGGGAAAATAAAATATTTATACCGACGACTACCTACTTGACCTAATTTCACTGACATAGTATGTTACTAGTGGGTATTGTAACAGTTAGGATTGTAGGCTGGGATTTGTCGATCGTAATGCCAACTCCTCAATCACTAGCTACCGACCGTCTATTTACCATCTCACTGTTCAAATCAACTCAAATCGATTTAATACATTGAATATGAAATTGCAATATATGCAACCATTTACTTTGTGATCTAAATGAATAAAGATGTTCCGACTGATAAGAAATACAATACAATCTTTATCTATTTAATTCTTTTCCCAGCCAACGATCACTCACAAAACGAACGAGATTCGAGAAACCAGAGAAGCGAGGGACAGAGAAGCACGGGAGAAAGAAGGAGAAGCGCTATTTGCACGAAGCGGAGTGAGAGAAGCGGCTCTGCTTCTTGTGCGAGAGAAGGCAGGACGGTACACCCTGCAGAGGGAGCCACTTTTCCTGGATCGCTGCGTGGTGGCTGCAGACCATGAACCCGAGCATTTCTTCGAAGTTCATGAAATTACTACTAAGGACTCATATATTTTTAAGGTGAGTTCAACATTATCACATTTTCTTAGGTTTTATGATTCTTTCATTCATAATATGAAAGTGTTTGGTGGAATAAAAAAAATGTAATTTTATTCTGTAACATATCACCCCATCCTCAAACTAGGCTAGATAACTGGTGGGCCGTGGCCCCACCTTTGGTGTTTAGAAGTTTTATATAATTATGACGATCGATAGTCACAACGTGGTTGTGTCAAAATATTTATTGTGTTATCGATTTAATAAAACTTTATATTAATGAAGGTGACATAGACCAGTGACAAGAGATAATACTGCTGAAACGAAAATAAAAAATCGTTAAAAAATTAGTACACGTAAGAATAATTATGGTTTTAAGATAATAATTGATGTCCAAAATGCAATAATATCTTTCCAGGCGGAGGAGAATACACGAACGCGTACTTGGTACCGACAGCTGCAGTACCACGCGCAGGGCGCTGGCGCGTGGCGCAAGCGGCGGAACGCGCTCGCTAACATCATGATCAACCCAATGTTGACTAGAAATTGAAAAATCAATGCACACATTGTGATGTGTAATGTGTGGACTGATTTTCATGGTTGTGCCATGATTATGATCTTGAAGTATTGAATAGTTCTTCCTCTTTAATCATTGTTGTTAACTATTATACTAAAGGACGTTACTATGCCTCTGACTTAAATAGAATTAAAAGTTTAGTTAATAGTGTGTTACATACAGAGAAACATAGCAAAAGATAAAACTTTTTTATCGTCAAGATTTCAGGCATTAACAAACTGTTTAAAAAAGTTGATAACATTTTAGAAACCATTTTAAGTAGCTATGAAAAATAAATAAATATCTGGGATTAAATAGATGTTTCAAAAGCCAAAATAACTCAGGGTGGCTTTTAGCTTCTAGCAAATTAACCACACCTGAACATGAATGGTTAATTAAACCAGTTTAAATTCACTAAATTCCAATCGGCTTGAGATCCAATTACAATCGAATTTGTACTCATGACTTGCTATCCAGATTTTGAAGGCATACAATATACAATCAGTTTAGTGTTAGTGTTTTGGTTTCAACAGTTTATGTCGATTTTAAGTGCGTTAATATATTTTGGTCATTCATATTAGTGCTTGAAATTAATAACTTTAAAATCGTGTATTTCAAGATCATTCTCATAGGTTTTTGACAGATGATATTAAAATTATTTCGTTTAACTTATAAAGCTTGTGCCAACACAATGATGACTAAGCATGCCTGATAATTTGGATAAATTATTTCTTAATAAAAAAATTATAAAACAAACTATAAGGGTAGCCTAATCTACCATTAAACTTGGCGTCTTATGATTTATCGCAAAATTAATATCCTAAAACAGTATGACGTGGATCAGATGCAGGTGGCTACGCGGAGATCAGCGGATGATAAAATGTATGAAACATGACATACATAGGTAGATATATATTAAAGCGTTCACTGCAAGGCTACCAATCCGCTACGCACTAAAGAGCGTAGAGTTCTATCATCTGCTCGCGGAGAATACGCATCACACTGTATAGGGCATTAATGTTTATAAGATATCATTATCATCTAAATTCGCGTAAAGGGTTAATAATAATATTATTATTTTGAAATAAATAAATCAATGAATTAATGCATTTTAAATAAACTTATGGTGTACTATAACTCTTATAATTAAACATTCCTGATATTTGTTTATAAATTGTTTAAATGTACATATTCCAGAACCGTTTGCCACTAGTTTTAATTAGCTTTACACCAAAATTTAGATGTTTTAACATTTTTATGTGCCCTATAACAATCGTAAACACCTATTATATTAACAAAACCATAACATAAGACATATTGTATATAGATTAACTTTAATAGCTGTGATATCCTGTAGACAAAAAGAAGATTGAAACAAAAAAAAGCTTCGTAATAATTCCAGACATCTTGTTATTATTTTATAACATACCTAAACAGTTGTTCAAAAATAACATAAATAACTTCCTGACTAGTCTTAAGGAATCTTTTGTGTAATAATATTTATAAGATAAAAATATACATATTGTTTCATATTTATTGTATGTAATAGGATAAGGAGTGTAGTTGTAGTTTTGCTAAAATAAATAATAGATGTTAGATAAATCTGTTTCGCCTTGGGAATATATTGTATCTGTTATTTTATTAGAGGAGACAGGAAATAAATAAATTAATGAATAAATTTGTTATTTTATTTGAAACCTTGTAATAGTGTACGTTCTGTATTGTCTCAGGTAATGGCCATGGCAGTATATGAATATACAATAACAATTCTGCGCTTTACTCATTCGAATGTTTATTATATTTATAGTTAGGCTGGTAAACACAATATTGGATTTGATATGAAAGTGCTCGCACTAAAATGTAATACAGCATACAAGCTCATTTCCTGAGCTGGGAGCAAATAACGATATAATTATAACATCTTTCGCCTCTTGAAAGGGTTTCTTACACTCAACGATATCTTCACGAAGCCTATTGGAGAATTTCTTGGGTCGGCTTTCTTGTATAAGTTTGTGAATGGTCCATGTTCAGGGTATTCATCACCGTTTTAGCACTATTCCCGGTTACATTGGAAGTTTTTACCGCAGAGCCAGGGGTCTGATTGCTCTCTCTCCCCCATTTAGTTTGGCTTATACGATTCTTATGGGAGCTACTGCCGTCTGAACTCCCAACCTCGAGACCGAAGCCTGCGTCAGATCCTCGTCCATTAAATAGCAAGTCTACCGGGTTACAGATGAGATTATGAAGGTTGATGGGGCCCTATTCACAACTGATCTTACTACAGAACTTCGATATGGCTAGTGGGATGTGATCCAATAGCAGTTCGGCCGTTTCGTAGTTAAACTGAAAGTGAATTTGGGAAAAGGTTCGGTTGTACCTACTGAGTAACGTGCTGTTTGTAACTACAAAGGTTTTCGGTACACGTCGAAAAGACATGCTCGCTGCAAATGCCGGTCACTACGAAGCATTCGGTACGGAATGTAGTTTGGTGCTTACCAAAATATATTCCATGCCGGATTCGTCACGTAGCCTCAAAACATCATTCGTATTTGGGGTGCACGTTGCTTTTGGCGAATGTGAATAGCATGTGATAAACGCCGAGTGTGGATGCGATGTTTCTCATATTATTAATATCTGGGGCAGAGAGACACACAACGCAATAACGATTGACACTGTTTCATCAACATTATGATTATACGGCACGTATTTTGGAAAGGACCTTCGCTTCAGTTCTTGTAGAGGAAAATGATGGTTATTGCAAGTGTTCTCTTGGGATAGTTGAGGAAAATAATTTGATTTGGTATGTAATAGAGTATCGTAAACGTTATCTAAGGAAGCAAGGAAAATATTGTCTAACAGAGAAATTTTATTAATTTTATGAATGACTGTAACACATTTACTACATGTTTTGAATGCCACTGTGATTGTCGTTAGGCTGCAGAATGTAGTTGGTGTATTTTGAGTATTTTTTATAAAATAAAACAGTTTTATTTCTGTCATTTTCAGTCACTATGAATCCCACCAAAAACATTTTCATGTAAAAATGTTGCCAAGACTAGTTTACGTAGCTTACCCTGTGAAAAAGTTGTCAGATCTCGTATAACCTACAAGCTTTACACTACACCTTAGGTTTAGAGCGTGCAGCCTTTAGAGCTTGGCTTTATACGAGATCTGATAAAATTTTCACAGGGTAAGCTACGTAAACTCGTCTTGGCAACATTTTTACATGAAAATGTTTTTAGTGGGATTTCAGTTATTTTTTTAAGTTGGTTAAAAATTATGACGTACGTATTTTTTATTTGTTATAAGAAATATTTTAATTAATTTTGACTTACGTAGCACAAACTGTAGTGCAAGTCTCATATACTAACTTCCACCGTAGTAGGTAATCTGTGCTTCCACCTCCTATTCCCAGGGAATAGGTTAGGTTAGGTTTTTATTGTTTTTTATTGTCTTTGTAGTAATATTAGCTTACATACCTTATTTCAGCTTTCTAGGACTTCAGGAAGTACAATAACAATTTTGACGATCAATGAGTGATAAGTCAGTGACGAAATTAAAGGTTTTGAGACATTAATAAAATCTAAAGTACAATAGCTACGACATTCAAACTTTGTATGTTTAATAATTGTACCAATGACATTCTATCTTGAAAGTTTTAACTATTTAGCATCATCCAAAGCAAAGTTATGAGAGAGTTCAAAATAACGACGAATCGTTTCGAGAAAAGGTAGGTAGGCTAGGCTCGTCTTGGCTAGGGCACTGTCGTGCCCCCAGATATTTCAATCAATAAAAAATGCCTCACGTAGATCATCATTTCTTTTTACCAGTTAACAACATTTACTTATTCATACAGAAGTGTGATAGTGACAGATGAAGAAATAAATGGATTTTTTTAGAATCTCTTTGTCGAAGGACAAGCTGTTCATTGATAAGTAAACCGATAATTAACTTACTTATTTTAACATTGTAGCCAATACTTAAACGGTAATAAAGGCTTATTTATTTATTTATTAGAGTAGCCTAAACTCAATGTGCTTACATTTACGTCTTTGTCTTTAAAGTGATAGTTGGTAATTAACTGTAGGCACTGGAATGATAGTTTAAATTTGTTTAACATTCAATACTTGTTATTAAAAATCATCCATGGGTGAAATATTAGTTCTTTGAAGAAAGGAATATATTGCGGATGAAATTATAAAAAAAAGACGTGTGGCACTCGGGGACTGCCGCGGTAAAGCTATTGCATAGCATTTTGTATAAACTTATGCAATTATGATAATAAGCCCTTTGACGTACATAAGTTTTTTTTTTCTTTTTAGCTCTTTTCGCTTTTCTTCTCTATAAAACGAAAATATCTAGGTATAAATAATAGGTATAAATAGTGTAATGACACACCAAAACAAAATTATTGATTTAAAAAAAATAACGATATTAAGAAGTGATTATCGACAAATTTTACAAGTACAGCTATTCACTGTTGTACATAAATACCTATACACCTATATACTTTATCATAAACAGCTGCTTATGTTTCGGAGCAGCTCGTCTCGATTCGTGCGAGCTTCGTAGAGTCGTACACTACGGCTAGTTGCACGCACACGAACACCGTGTCGAAGACTGCCGAAAAGAAACGAGCGTGAGGTTTTTTCGTTACGGAATTTCTGGATTCGGTCCCCGCGCTCAAGGCCCTCGATAGAAGCTATGCAATAGCTTAAAAATGATTTTATCGATTAAGATAGGAAAAAATGAATCGGTTCAGGCGGAATTCGAACCTGCGATCTATCTCTTATAGCGGGGAGTATGCTCTGACCACTGGCCCTTAGAACCTGAATTCTTCAAAATTTTCCTATGTATCCGTCTTGGGGCGAGGGCTAGAGCAATCTACCAACACTCTTACAAACTATCGGAACCAATGAATGATGTTACATCATTTTTAAATATTGATTTTTTATTACTCCGCCTAAACAATGAAAATATTTAAATCATATTATTTAGTATCTTTATCGATTGGAATAGTTAGAATACTAAATGCTTTAAAATTTCATTCAAAAATGATTTAAATTAGTTTGTATTATTATTATTTTGGTATTTTAACTGACTTAAACTTACAGCTTCGATAGAAGCTTCATCGGCTGATACAGGCGAACATGCCACTTTAAGTAACTCCATAAGTCATCTTTAATGTGATTATTCAGTACCTGAGTGTCCTACACCTTACAAACATAAAAAAAAGTTGCATGTTCCTTATGAACCTACATTATGTAAGCAGCAGTCTTAAAAGACGAAGACAGAATTCTAATATCTTTTTTAAAGATTGATTGTCCTAATAGATGAAGCGTGAAAAGCTTTTAGAGCCATTTAATTAAAGAAAAACAAAGACTCTTGAAAAGTTCAAATGACTTCTCACAATGGAATTCTGCTTTAGTAGTAATCCCTCTAAGATTGCGCGGATAATTTTACGGTAGTCAGTCTTTGTCCTTATTCATAGTTCAAGCGTATTCTTTCTGTGTAATATTATAAATTCTCAAACATTTGTAATCAGTCAAGAAAATTAAATTGTAATGCCTAAAAGGTCTTCTAGTTTATATAGTTTGTATCTTGTATTCTGTGTTGATTTAAGCTCGCTTCAAGATGTAGCCGATCTTGTCAGTGACTGTAACCGGTAAGTATCCGAAACGTTGAGTCAAATGTTAATAATACCAAATAAATCGCGAAAGAATCTGTTAAAAAGTGGTTTTATTTCAATTAGTGATAGTTAGACAGTATTGTTATATACATAGCACCTACATAGAATTGAAGTAATGTCTGTACAATTTAATACTGAAATTGCAAGTGGGACGTGACTAGTGGACTGTTGGTCCAGAACGAATCGACGAAGCAAAACATGTAAGGATTAACTTTCCAAGTACCTAGTGCGCTAATTGCACTTGGATGAATTCGACGTTCTTTGAATGGGTATTGAAAATGAAATTCTCATATCTGAGTAGATTTTGTGTCGCAAATACACAACTTGTGAGTTCTTGAAATCTGGTTCTTCGATTTATTAATACACTACACATGTGTTTATTACATGGAATTCTTAAGAAGGTCCTTAATTAAAATTATTTGAAAACTAATAGATGTGATTGAACTTTTTTTCGTGTGGTTAGTGACCAAGCGACTGAAATAAAAGTAGGTAGTAAGCTTAGCTCAATTTCTGAATTACGGAATCCAGTGAAAACTACTAGTTCCCTTTTAATGCTCAGTCGGAATAACAGACAATTTGGCTACAGAAGAAGCTTATAAGTACGGCTTTTGTGAGAATGACTGCAGTTGAACTACCAAACTCAAGATCAAATCTAAGAGTATACATCACATTTGACATAACCCTTATTCTGTTAACCCATGTTAAGTACACAACAAACTTTATAATTTCGTTATACGTTTTTGACCTGTCAACTTGACCCGTCAAACCAATTTTCATCTACCAAAAAGTTTCATACCGCTACGTATTTGCCGTTATAATTAAATTTTTAGGTCCATCGGGACGTTACAAAGTCTTTGTTAATCCATTTTTGGGGGTTTATGAACTAACACAAATAAAATCATTTAGCTATTTAGGTATAATGGTATATGGAGGCATTAAGATCTTCAGAGTCCAAACTAACCTCACCCGTAGCTCGCTGCACATGCTGATTGATGGATAGGTTCGGGCACAGGCTGTCCTACCTGGTTGGCGAGGTCAAATGGATGTCAATTCCGTAAAAAAACAAAATTCATAATTGGCCGCTACGCAGGAGGCGCGGGTTCGATCCCCGCTCAGTGCAAATATTCGTAGGTATACATGAATATGGGTATTCGCATTGGTCTGGTCGTGCCTTGGTGAGCACGTTAAGCCGTCGGTCCCGGTTACCATACGAACATCTATGGCAGTCGTAACGGGTATTTGGAGCCCTCAAAAGTCCAACAACAGGTCTAGCTGTAATACTTCAATATCGCCTTTGGGTTGTGGAGGTTAGATGGCTGGCAGTCATTTCACGGAAAATATCGAAGTTCAGCCAAATTCGCAGTTAGATTGGTAAAATCTACTATCTACTAGTTATGAATTAACTGTAGGATGAAGAAGCAGGGAGAATAGGTGCATTATTTGAAATATTGTATGACTCAATGAGTATTATATAACACAAGAGCCAAGCTCATTCTACGTTGCCCTTTAGAAATATGTTTCATTAGTGCCCCATGTGAGCTTATCTCGCACTAGGCCGAACCGACGAAATTGAGATGGCAGTCCATTAGCCATAGATTATGTTAACGTGTCAAAGGTATGATCCTATCCGTTCGGTCTATCTTGATACAAAAGGATTGTTTAATCAAGTGAAATTACCATTCTAGCGCATGAACGTTAGGATTAGGGTGTATTTTGACCTGGTATGTGAGCATGATATTATTGAAAAGTACTTTCCGGGAAATTTCTAAAGATTTTATTAACGTTTAATAATTTTACGCGTTCCTCTCGCCAGAGATAAAAACCGGGTGAGTATATTGAGCCCAATCCGACTTAAGCCGCGAAGAACCGGCAACCCCGGTGTGTCAACTCCGATATTTAAAATCAGGATCCCTCGATAATAATTTTAAATATTTCGTTAAGGTATTTTAAAATACCGAAATTCAAAATTCCGAATTACAAAATTCCGGATTTAAACACGATATACCGAAGTTCAAAATCTCGAAGTTCAGAAACCCGAAAGTTCAAAATCCCGGAAATTAGATTGTGATATATTACCGATGGTAAGCGTTCTGGTTTAATTTTTAAAGTTAATTTTTACAAAGGAGGTAGTATTCTTTCATGTAGCTCCTATATCTTCATGTATTATCCCAAGCAACCTAAAATAAAGGGTATGGTGGAGGTCGTCCAAAAATCAAACTTTCAGGATTTTGAACATCGGGAATTTGTAGTTAGAGATTTTGTAATTTGTACTCTCGGTATTTTGTGCTTTCTGTATTTTGAACATTCGGCCAAACAAACATTGGAGATTTCGAATTTCGGTCTTTCGAGATTCGGATTTCGAGATTCGAATTTCAATATTGTGAGCTTTTGATATGTAACCTTCGTTAAGCTAGCAACAAACACTTTAAATTAATAGGCAAGCGACTTTATTAGATTAAACAGGGAACTCCCGAAACTGGATATTCTAGAGATTAACTAGGAGCCAAAGACAACATTAAGGAATTACCACTGTAAGGCGAATACCAAATCTCTGTAATACAACAGATTCATTTAAATGATACTGATATTGAAATAAATTAAATGTGCCGCAGAAAATTTGAAATTAAGTGAGGATTATTGTTTTCATTTGCCTGATCATTTTTCCCCTATTTTGTACTCGTAAATTTGTCCAATGAAGTTGTATTATATTCAAGTAGGGATATGTTGCATTCAAGACATTACTAAATTTTGAAATAGTCTTTGGATGGATTCGAATCCTATTGTCACTGAATCAATCTCTTACCCAGAGCTGTGCAAACTTGAACTTGTTCCATTCAAGTTCTAGATGTTGCCTCAGGGTAACGTAAAGATGCGATGTCCAATTAGTGTTTTATGTTTTAACACACTATACTATTTATAAAGATAACCATAAACTGTAAATATAACTCAAAACGAATTGTGCGTATCTATCCGAATACCTGAAGTCAATTTAAACGAACATATACTCTAAAAATCACTGTTCTAAATTCTATCTTACACCGATTATAATAGAGTTCAATATTTACAAGTAAACTTTGCTCTAAGACTGAAATGGAGGCAAGAGATCGGTCATTTGGTCTGGGGTTGGCATCGTTTGTAACGTAATCGGGTCTGACTAAGGGCTACAACATTGGTATTAAGTAGGCTTACTGTTTGAATATAATACCGCGATATGAATTTTGAGATACCTAGTGAAGTAGGTAGGTGTAGCAATATTGTGTGTAGGCTTTTGTGGTATTTGTTCTGCTTGTGTTTGTTGTAAGAGTGTTTTTTAAAACAAAATGTAGACATCATCATCAATTTTTTTACATGAGTTCATATTCTAATTTTGAATATTAGGGGAACAAGTGCCATCCAACTGACTGAATAAATGATCGAAAATGCGACGGATGTTGCCAGATCTCGCCTTTATCATTGAACTGGTCTAAGAGCTTCGCTTACAGTTGTGCAACTTTTCTTTCATTGACTACAAAATTGTTAAAAGGTGTAAGAGGTAGCACATGTTAAGCCTGTATGAACTTTGTACAACTATCAGTAGTCAAATCACTAGCTTGTACAACACTAGTGTGATAAATATGTATACTTATTCTCTCTCCCTTGCCTGACTTTCTATCTTCGCGCTACGCTTGAGTTTCCATTCCTACTCCATGCACTTTTGGTTTGCCATTAAAATCATAGTTTGTTAAAGATACTAAAGTGTATGGTAAAAGGTAAAAAAAACCTAACAATCGTAATTTTAATCAAAGTAACAGACTTATTCAGAATAATTCCTTTCTCTCATATTATATAGGTTATAGACTTCTGTAATAGAGCAATACACAACACGAAACATTATCCCGATTCTTTGTACTTGGTACAAGCCAATCAGTAATCAACATACAAATAATACGGTACAGCATTTCGTAATCCGCAGTCAAACGAGTCTCATTTCATCCAACAGAGAGTTGGCAGCAAATGAGCTCGACCTTTTTAGGGCCGTCAAAAGGGTAAGTGCGAAATGAACACTACACGCTAACATTGTTGTAAAAAGGCTGGATGTGACAACTACAGGTGCTAATTCTGTTATAGTAAAACCAACGATTCCGTGTGATGGCGAAAATATAAATAAAATAGTAATGACGATTGTTACTGTCTAATGCAAATGTTTTTTACAATTAAAATTTAAATTTTTAAATTAAATTATCACGATTTGACGTTATTGATGGGAAGTGGTGTTCAGGGAATTATTGGTTATACAGTAGCGGACAGAAAATGTTCACCACCTTAAGATTTACACCTAAGGACAATTGTATGCACACATTCAGGTCACAAGTTCTAAATATCTATTTCAAGAGTAATTTCAAGCATATTTCAAGATTTTATAACAATTCGATTGACACATAATTATCTTTTTCTAATGATATGGCACTATGAACTGACTACTCTCAAGGTTTGGTATATAGAAAACCTTTAAAAGAACGAATATTTTTTTGCAATTTTTCCGACAATTGACTTTACCCCGCTAGTTAGTCAAAAGCTGGGGTGCAGTCCAGAAAATACTGACTACTATTCCAGGTGCTGCTGATCTTAAAATGGTGGTCCCTAGCTGGAATTTGAATATGAAGAAATAATGAAATACAAACTTCAAAAATCCTTATTTTATACCTAGAATAAGCTCCCTCCGCTGCTATGACGGCACGTTCATCTGGGTTTCTTTCATTTTGGCCGTCCCAGCGTTGAACCACAAGCCCCCATAAATTTTCTATAGGGTTTAAATCAGCTGTCCATGCGGGTCATTGAATGAGACGAATGTTGCGGTGTAGGTTGTACGACGCCATGGTAACACGGGTCGAGTGTATCCACGCATTATCTTGAACGCATGTAATGTGTGTGAATTCTGTTGCAGGATGCACTACGCGCACAGTAGGCAGCATCACTTCTTCCAAAAGCGACACATAATAAAAGGCAGTAGCTCTATTTTCTGAAGGGTCTCCAACGTTGTCGAGGCACATCCACCCCCATAAGTTTACTATTATGCGACCAGACTCGTTTTGAGGCACGATATGAGCTTCATCATACCGAGTTCGATTATAGCGCCATAGAGTTTATCTTCCGATCTGTCTCGATTTTTAAGTTTTGTCATCGTTAATTACAGGTTGCTCCATGGTTAAACTTGCCATTATTTTCTTCTTCTTCTGCAGCAGAATTATTTTTAGTTTGCTAAGAAAAAATATGTCATTATGAAAAAAAAAAGACGGGATGCACTCTGGGAGTGCCGGCAGAAGTGAAAACATTTTCTTTTGTTCTTTCTTCGTTATATACATAGAAAAAGATAAAAAAGAACATACCATACCATACATATAATATAGCGCTAATCATAGAACCTATCACTTGTTTTCTGCTAATTTTCTGTCAGAAGAAATTAATAAATTATGAAAAGAAAAAATAATCACATAAAATAATAAATTACAGAAAGAAAAAATAATCATAAAAAGTAATAAATTACAAAAAGAAAAAATAATCACCAAAAGTAATAAATATACACCAAAAGTAATATATAAGAAAAAAACAATCACAAAAAATCCCTGAAAGCCAGGTGATTTGTACCCGATACTATCTGAAACTATAAGGACTTGCAGTCGAAGTGCTTACCGTTTAAGCTACGACGCTATCTATTGTAATTTGCAAAATACATAGTCTGTACCTAATCTTGTATGACGTCAGTCGTCGGTTACGGTTCAAAGGTCAACTAATCCTGACGCTTCCTTAACATTTTACACCCATCCAACGCCGCTAAAGAAGTTTTCACTTCAAAAATTGATTAAGAAATGAGGTGAATTATCAAAAAGTGATTAATAATTAATTCTCTCAATGCGTAATTTTGCATAATGACGTTTGAAAGGTAATAAGTAATTTGATATGGCATTTTAGACTTTAGTGAAAAAAGTTTGATATAGAATATTTTCTGACTGCTACTGCATAATACTATACTGCACTATACTAAAACATCATTAAAATGTTTTGAAACTTCACTCTATTTGGTTTAGGATTAAATTTAGAATTTTAAATTTTTTAAGACTGTGTAAGGATATTTTAGTCTTTTAAAGATAACAAAAAATATCAAGTATTGTTTGAAACACAGCTACATGAAAATAATCGTTATTTTATGATCTATCAATGTTTGTAATATTACGAATATTGAAAAAAAAAAACACTGTTTAACGGATTTTATTTTGATTTCAACATACTTCGGGTACTTTGAGATAACTTACATTTCAAACTATGTGGCAACTACCATCTTTAGTCACTCCGCGACCATGGCTGCTAAAAAGTAGCCGAAACGTTAGGTTACATCAAAATAATACCAAACAAATCGCGATAGAATTCTTTTAAAAAGTGTTTATATTTCAATGAGTGTTCGTGTAAATATCCTACAGTGTCATTAGGAGTCTCATCAAGAATTATGAATATTTCCTAAATTTTGGTAAAAGTACTTACTTTACTTACTTACTGTCAGCAGCGGACGTTGCGACCGGACGGGTGATCTGCCCTTCGGTGTGGGCCATTTCACCCATTTCCCCTATTTATCCTGTAACGGATAGAGGTATCCAGCAATCATGGCGTTTTATCAAACCTACCTGTTTCCTTACCTAAACTTATGATCTGTTCCACCCTCCGATTGAAAATGTCTTCCAAGATCTAGTTCGTCCGTTCCCATGATCTCCCATGTTTTCAGCGAGTACATGGGACATTCGGCTGGATGGTGAGGTGGATGCTGGTTTCCTCGGCATCCATGCACTCCGGGCATTTGGGATCAGTCTTCACTCCTATTAGTATCAGGTGCCAGTGTTCAGTCGGCAGTGGCCTGTTATCACTTCTATGACAAGCCTCATGTTTTTCCTTGATAGTTGCATCAGTTGGCTTGTTCGTTTTGTGTCAAAGCTTTTTATGAACACCTTCGACTGTCTCATGACAGGCGATGATTTCCATCTTCGGTTGGTATCTGCCACTATGCTCCGGCTGGTGACTCCCTTGGTGATTTTGTGGGCTATTGGCAGCCTGGGTTCAGGGCCCACTTGGTTTATATCAGCTCCTTTTCAGACCGAACTCGTCGGCTACCTTGTTGCCCATATTACCCTCGTATCCGGGTACCCAGGCAATCGTCACGTCGGTTGCTCTAGCCAGGCTTTCCAGCGCCTTTTTACACTCCTTTACCATTGCCGAAGTGTTCTCTATCTTGCCTTTCTGGAGGCGTCTGTGTAACAGATAGTGCCGTCTGTGTTTATCTTCCAGTCGTCTTTCTGTCCTATATGTACTCTGTATTTCTGGTCAAAAGTTCACTCTTTCTTGATTAGGTCATTGTCTGAGAGAATCATTGTCAGTTTGTTTTCATAGCCCTGACTGATCTTAGCATGGCCTTCATCGAATGCGTTTGCTGTCCAGAGGCCAATGCTTCTTAGTTTGAACCATTGTTCAACTGCTTTCTTTTTTTGCCTCAGTCTAGTGGGTTTAGTCCCAGTATTATCTCAAGCGTGGCAGTGGGTGTTGTTCTCATTGCACTTCTGGTCATTAGAGCTGCCATCCTTTGGACCTTGTCTAGTTCTTTTTTATTGCTCCCTATATTGGCTCTGTGCCACCATGCCAGGGCACCGTGCAGCGTACTGGTTCAGCCCGTCCTAGTTTTCTTTTACTCGTGAAGAGTACTAGTTTGGTTTTATCCGGGTTCAGGTTTAGGCCTTTACTCCTGCACCATTCTAGTACTTTGTTGAGCCCCCTGTTCATGATTTTACATATTACACTGAGGATTGCCGGTTATCAGAAGCACACCATCATCAGAGTATACCTGTGTGTAAATATGCATTCTGTTTATCTTGTTTACTAATTCGTCTATTAGCAGGCACCATAATAGGGGTGATAGGCATCCTCCTTGGGGGAAGCCTCTCCTTGCTATCACTATGCGTGTTGTTCCCTCTAACTCGGCCTGTATGAGTCGTTGGTTCAGCATGTTTCTTATCCAACCTGATATATCTTTATTTATGCCTTCGCGGATTATAGTTTCCTCAATTGAGACTGGGGTCGTCTTGTCGAAGGCGCCCTCAACGTCGAAGAAGCATTCTAGTACATATTCTGTGTTGCTTATGGATCTCTGTATCCTATCCTGACCAAGTTATGCAGGGCTGTCTTAAAGGACTTGTCTTCCATGTATGCATGATGGTTCTGGTGGAGTGGAGATCAACTTGCGGCGACTTGTTCTCTCATCAGTCTATCCAGTATCTTCTCTAGGGTTTTGATTAGAAATGAGGAGAGGCTTATGCATCTAAAGGTTTGGCCTCTTAATACGTCTCTTAACCGGGTTTTGGTATGAATACCGCCCGCACTTCTCTCCATTTCTTTGTTTTTGGTAAAAGTAACAGAACCTGTATTTTAGAAAAATTTAAATAAAAAACTTTAACTTAATTAGTTTACTCGGACAGTTTTTATATAAAAACACAAAGGTCTTTTTCGGATTTTTTTTTTTTAAATTTAATTCCAGTTCAGTTGAGAGAGTTCTGTATTGAGCAGCAGAATTGGCACCAGAATTGGCGTAACGGTAGCGATACAAATATTGTGTGTAGTGTGTACTGTGTCTATTTCTGAGGCAAGTTAATGTACTAAAATGTATATCCCTCTTGTATTAAATTCTGTAGGGTAAAGTGAGAGTATGAACACAGATTTTGTAAGTTACGTGTTTCAGTCACATGTAATAGCTGCCTCGTGCGCTTCTTGCGGAGTAGAGATTTTGATCCCTAAAAACGTATAAAGTTCGCGTATGTTACAAATTTGATGTTACAAATTTGCCACAAATTGGGGCCGGGTGGGTACCACCATGCACTATTGCGAAAAGCCCTCAAAAACCCCTAGAACAAATAGTAATCCAATCTAGGTTGGATTGCATTCAGGAGTCAGCAAGGGCATAGCCGGGCAGGGTAGTTGTGGTCGCAGCACGACAATCATCTTTTGATGAGGCCGTCAAGCTGAGTGCCACCATTTTTAACATGGTACGTGCATGTAACGGTGACACTCTTTTTTGAGACATTGCCTTCAAATTACCATCAGGCGAGGCGAAGGCAAATTGACGTGTCCTATATTTAGAAAAAAATGTACGTATGCCTGTATAGGTCGCCTTCAGTTGGGTCTCCAGATAACTTCTCGAAGTTCGACCAGATTGCCAGACCATGTCCGTCGATATGACCAAAGATCGTGCGGTTGTAGACAGTTCGTGTCGCACGTCTATTACCTCCTTTGTAAAATTAGTGGGGGTCACTATATACAAAAAGAGGTGAAATCACTTCCAGTTAGAGCTTTTGCTCATGAAGAAACAGTTTTATGTATTAGCACGAGCGCCTAACAGCGTTGTGTAGCGAATGTTACAATCAAAGGCTGCGTAGGCAGTTACCCCGACAAGTTTGTCGTCCCGTTCGTCATCCCGCCATCCAATTTAGTTTTGTTCTACCCACTCAATATGCTATCAGGATTTAAGATTTAGATTATAGAGAGATATTGGAGATGAATACTTTGTTACATTATAGGTAGTAAGATTGTCGTTCGTTTGTCAACGTCTTTTGATGAGATATGTTTTTTTAAACATTGAATAGTTTCTCACAAATATAGATTTAAGTAGACGTACTTCAAGACCTTTGGGAGATATACCGGCTGCTTCCCGGTGGGAAGGACAGGGGGCAGTCGCTTCCATAAAAGTTGTATAAATCAAACCATAGAAAGGAAAGGAAGTAAAATGACTTCAGGCTCTGAGAGGAAAAACTCGAATGCAACTCGGAACATGTTTAACTGGAAGGTTAAATTTTAAATTCAGTCACTAATATTTAGTTTAAATTTAAAAATGGACGTTTCAATGACGATGGAAGATAATAAACAGTCCAGAAACCATCAAAGGGTTCTTTCAAATTTCTTCTAACTCTTTCACAAGTAAAACAGATAAGAATTAATTCCAAACAAGATAACCCGGCATTAAATGTGACAGGTGTAAGGATTAGGTAAGCCGCGGCTTTCAGAAAGGAAAATGAATGAATATAATATTTCGGGAAGATTGAGTATGTACAGAAATAGTACAAACCTACGAACCGTTTGTGTTTTGTAAAGACACTTTTGTAAATGTGGAATTGGCATGGTGTATAATATACGTTTATAATTACCTCTACAAAGCAACGTATTGTCGTAGAAAATGACTATGTTCTTAAAAAAAAAAGTTTAATAACACTATGAAGATATCTATAATGTTTTCCATCTGATACTAAACCTACAGGGCATGACAAAATACCCGTATGACGGCAGACTCGCCCCTGTTATGTGGGACTGAAAATCATAGTCACAAAAATGTGGGTCTTACCTCGACATTTTACCTACATATAATCACGCCTTTATCCCCGGAGGGTTAGGCAGAGGTGAATTAACACTCACATTTTACCAATCTGTATTCGGTCCCACGTAATATGGGGTGAGCCTATTGCCGTATTCCGGGCATTATTGTTGACTCGAGGCATACATCTGAGGCCGAGTCTGGGCTCTGTCTGATGTATAGTTAATCAGCTCTATCCCTTAGTCGCCTTGTACGACACCACATGGGAAGAGAAGGGGTGGCCCAAATTCTACTCTACCAGGAACCACGCCGCAGACGTGAATATAAATGTATGTATGTATTATAGGAGTAGTTCAGTTTCACAAATTATTGTATTTGTATCTTTTGAATCCATCACTCGCAATTTTAAGAATTTTAGTAAAGGATAAAAAAATATCAGTAAAATAATATCTTTTTATTTGAATATGGCAAGATCAGGGTAAACATGTTAAAACCTTCGTCCAACGACTTTCATCAGCATTTTCAGTTATCAGTTCGCAGCCGATTCCCCAAAAGCACATCGGTTTGTATGCATCCAACCTATAAAGACACTAATCTGAATATTTGCTTTCACAATCTACGTACCCACTGTTAAAACACCTTATCGGAAAATAGGGAGATTTTACCATTCTATGTGAACGTTCGAATAGATTCTCATTTGCAAGGTCTGGTATAAAGGTTTTCGCTGCCGGTTTTACTAAACTATTTATGGTAAGTAGCTAATGGAAAGCTTGCTTGTTGATCAAAAAAAATTATAAAGATACTAAAACCAACTCGAGATATTACAAAAAAATATAGCACAATCGCACTAGTTAACCGCGTGCTTCCCAGCAGAGTAGAATTTGGGCCACCCCATCTCTTCCCACGCGGTGTCGTACAAAGCGGCTAAGGAATAGGGCTGCTTAATATCAGACAGATATGTACAGCCCAGACTCAACCTTAAATTCATGGCTCGAGTCAACAATAGTGCCCGAAATACGGCAATAGGCTCACCCCCTATTACGTGGGACTGAATACAATGATTGGTGAAATGTGGGTGTTAATTCACTTCTGCCTAACCCTTCGAGGATAAAGGCGTAATTATATGTATGTATGTATGAACACACTGGTAATGAGGATAATAAACTATTTTAAATTAATTAATTAATTTAAGGAAGTAGAATGGACAAATACTTTAATATTTTACGATGTATAGGCGGCGCAAATCGAATGTTGCTAGCGCCGGTGAGGCACTTACCTTCAGGTAGCGCTGTACGTTTGTTTGCCATGTAGTAATACATTCCTCTATGTGTTAAAGCTGTGCTTTAACCTAAAGATTTTCTTTATACTGACCAAACCTACTTACTTATAAGTTGTATGATTATTGTATGACTTATATATAAAGTAGGCAGCGGGTACTTGCCAACTAGTAGCATATTTACAGACCTACCGATCACAAACTAATCATCTACTCATATGACTTAAAATCATCCACTAGTTTTACTTGTATAAGTTTGTTTGTAAGAGTAGATTCTCTTTCGAAATAGCTTCAAGCAGGAGATGACTAGAATTTACTACTTTTGACAATAGTTTAATCTCTCTATTTATTAGGTTACTTGGTAACTAACAAAGCTTAATCTGACTTTGGAGTGTGGAAGCTAGATACAGTCAAAACCTCGGAAACAGAGTAAATATTAGTAGTTACGTATCAACATTGGATAGAATACGTTAAAATGTGTATTATTTAATATAACATTAATTAATATTACACATTATAATGTGTTAATTAATGAGATATATTGTCAGCCTTTAATTTTAAACTTTAGTTCACGCATTATATAATTAGT
This sequence comes from Eilema caniola, assembly GCA_949126895.1. NCBI lineage: Eukaryota > Metazoa > Arthropoda > Insecta > Lepidoptera > Erebidae > Eilema > Eilema caniola. The sequence goes on from OX421476.1 coordinate 7,443,617, forward strand.
ATTTCAAACTGAAATTCGAACACTTATTAATTTAATATTCGAAAATGGGCGCATATGTAGCCATTTAAACGTAATTACAGGTATAGGTTTATTACAAAAACAATCATTTACAATTATTAAGTAGAGAGTACATTTTAGTGCACTTTGGAATAGTTTTTTCCTCATTTTTATTTTTGAACGAATGGCGAACGCGGCCGCTACGCAGGAGGCGCGGGTTCGATCCCCGCTCATTGCAAATATTTGTATGCATGAATATGTATATTTGCATTGGTCTGGGTGTTTCTATGTATAATATGTATGTATTTACAAAAAAAAAAAATACGTATCTAAGTATGTTTATCCGCATTCTAGATTCCATAACACAAGCTAGTTAAGCTATGCTTACCATGGGTCTAGATAGCGTTGTGTGAAATGTTGTGGGATATTTATTATTATTTATTATTATTATTATTATTATAAAGAGAAGTAACGGATTAAGTATAAGCGAATGTTTAATAGATGTCAAGAAGTGTCGATTGTAGCAGCGGCAAAGGGTGAAATTTTGATGAAGCCGGTGGAAGAAAATCTTCCTTCGACTGATGTAGTTTGTCAAAATTAAACAGCTCTACAATCTCTGCAAAAATCGGCACGAATCAGGTTATAGGGACCGCTTGTCAAAGGATTGTTGTAATAAGTAATCTAATTAGAACTTCGTGTCGTGACAGCAAAAATACAAAAAATGTAATACAAATTAAACAGAGTTCCTAAACAAACTTATTTCAAAATTCCTAAAACAATGGCATGTGGAAGCTAAGTAAACAAATTGTCTAGGCAAACAAGTGATTAGGCCGGTAGGGTCGCTTTAATTAAATAGTTCTATCGACCATACTGAGCCAAATAGTTCTCTGAAGCTATTTTTGTGTTTCATTAGATAGATACTATTTGTGATAATAAAGAAACCGGAGTAAATGTAAAAGAAATGTAGTGTAAAATTTCAAATGTAAACAATTTAAATGCTTTCACTCTTAATTAAAATTCGGTTGTTCTACAGTTTGCATGAAAAGTCTGTACCTACTATATGGGTTGTCAAGGTGCTTGGTCCGATACCTCCACGAGGTGTATTCTGGGCAATTAGTCTAGGCCCTTCTGGAAAGTAACGTGACTGTATATATGTTAAAACATTATTTAAATTTTATTAAAACATAAAATTCACACTATACAATACTCTAATAACATACACATGCTCTCATACTGTATTCAAGGGCAGACATAGACAGCAGAATGCTAGTTTATACGATCCTTACGTACGCCCTTTACCTCCCTTACATCCATCAATCTTGTCAAGCGTTGAAAGGCAATAGTACTCGTATTATTTCTCTGCACACCCCGTTTTCCCAAGAACATAGCCCATTTGCCTCATAACCGTTCTTGTGGGGCGCCCAATCCGCATACATCATTCTCCATTCACATCATAAATTTCTTTAGTCAGTTTTACCGTATTCCTATCATTGATGTAGCCATATCACCTAAGCTTATCTCATATCCTAATTGAATCCAAATGCATTCATTCAAAAAGTGTTTTCGAAATTGATGATTTTTTTCTGAATCAGCGTGTGTGAAATTTGAAATTTAGGAAGGTATATCCCCACCTTTAGTAGCATTAAGAAGCTAAGCTAATTTGCTACTTTTAGAATAGGATTTTCATCAGTGATGATGGTTAGTAATGTTGGTAATTTTAAGCTGTGTAATTTCCACATATATGTTTTCGATTTACAATACGAACAAAAACACTGAAATTACACGTTGCAGTTAATATAAAACAAAGTAGACATTTTCCACCCTAAAAAGATAAGAAGATCAAAACGTTAGCAAAGTAACGTATCAATATTTTTAAATTACATTTTCAGAATTTTTCCCACAAAATTGTCCGTGAAATTGTTCGTTGGAGCATGAAGCAGGCTAAACGTAATATTATATGACATGTAACATGTACACACAACTTCAGTTTTGATTGCAAAATATGTTGAAAGCGAAAAGAAATATCTCAAGCTTTAAGAAATACTTTAGGAATGAATGACAGGAACGTTGAATGCTAAAAAAAAAATCATGAAAAATGTATATTTGAAAGGAAAGAGAAGACAAATTCTACGTTATCTAGAACATCACGCTTAGAGACTAACGCCTATTATTTAACAAGTCGTTCAAATGTCGGAACAGTGTTATCTTATTTAGCCATGATTGAAACATATTTTGGTAATGAAAAGAAACATTTAACGATGAAATAAATATTTTGGAACGTTGTGTGCTAAAAGAAAAGTAAAAGGAAATTTAATTGAAGAAAAAGGCATGAGGAAAAAGATATGTTTAGATTTATGTTATCTTGTAAGGCTTTCAAATGTCAAAGCAGTTTTATCTTATTTAATCTTATTGAAAACTATGTTGAGACTAAAATATATTTTAGGATCAAAGAAATATTTCAGGAATGAATGAAAAAGTCTACTTTAAAGAAGCAGATTGGGTATTATAAAAATAAATTGTATTTTCTAAGTTGCCTAAATTGAGATAGAACAACAGGCTTGTAGACTATTATGGGTCATTCATCACCTCGCTAGCGTCAAACTATGCGCATCGCGTGTACTGGGTTTATATTATATTATAGTTCCGCCTTTTTTCGACTACTTTTTCCTACGCTGATAATGCAAGTGGTAACAAATTTATACTTCATAAAGAAAATGGTAAAAAAACAAAGGAAGAGAGGTTATTATACCTGCTCTGTATTCACAAACCAAACGAAGTGTAGCATAATATTCGATACTTGAAATTAAAATTATGAGTGATATTTTCTCGAACAACACGGTCTGCTCCTGCATGGCAAATTAACTTAACTATTTCTTGTTTTAATATTATCTGTCACAGTAACCCTTGTCCTGTCAATTACTGACACAATTAAATTTCAAAATCGGTAGTTTTCAAGTGAGCATAGCAACAATGACAAATAACTTTCATTGATATATTAGGGGTTAAAGTATGAAATTGCCGATTTGTACTGACAAATTGAAATTCGTTTTTTTTTTTTAACGTATTTATTTAACCAAAATAATTACCATTATTATCTATACATTGCTGCCATCTAGTAGAAAGGTCATTTATGCCTTTGCGATAGAACTCTGGTGATCTAGATTCGACAAACTGTGTGAAAGCATTTTGTACTGCCTCCTGAGAAGAAAACTTTTTATCACATAGAAAATTGTCCAAATCACGAAAAAAATGGTAGTCTGTTGGAGCAAGGTCTGGCGAATACGGAGGGTGACGGATAGTTTCTAATTGCAGTTCCTGTAGAGTTAAAACGGTTTCTCGTGCTGTATGAGGTCTCGCGTTATCATGGAGCAATAATGGTGAAGATCGATTCATGAGTCGGGGCTGTTTCACTGCTAGTTTTGCTATCATTGTTCGGAGTTCGGCACAGTAGACATCTGCCGTTATTGCTTGACTAGATCGTAGAAAGCTATAGTGAATAACACCATGCTGAGACCACCAAACAGTTACCATTACCTTTTTATTGGTAAGCTTTGCTTTAGGACACTGTTGTGGCGTTTCACCTGGGGTCAGCCATTGCATTTTTCGCTTACGGTTATCGTAAAGAATCCACTTTTCATCACATGTCACAATTCGATCCAATATTCCTTCATTTCTGTATCGATTCAACAAGGCAACACAAGTTTCAACACGCATTTCTTTCTGCAGATCAGTCAAATCATGAGGTACCCATTTTTCACATTTTTTTATTTTATTGATTTGACGCAAATGAGTCAATATTGTTGGTAAGGTAACGTTAAACCATGCAGCTAATTCCTGGGTAGTTTGGCTCGGATCGGCTTCCACCATGTCTTTCAATTCATTGTTATTCACCTGTGTGGACGGCCTTCCTCGTGGTTCGTTCTTCAAATCAAAGTTTCCATCACGAAAGCGTTTAAACCAAAATCGCACGGTGCGTTCATTAGCAGTCCCCTCTCCAAACGCAACATTGATATTGCGAGCTGTTTCTGCCGCGTTAGTTCCGCGTCGGAACTCGTATTCAAAAATCACTCGAATTTTCGAAGTATCCATCTTTCTTGTCTAAGCTGAATAAAAAAAACAACTGAAAGTCGATATTCGAATGTTGCACATTTTTAAATGAAGAACTACATAGGTACCATGTGAAAAAAGTTTCACTCAAAAATCTCAAACCATGAAGGTTCTATGCCAATTCGAAGTACCTATTACAATGAAACGGCAATTTCATACTTTAACCCCTATTATTAGTAAATTATTATGACTGTAATTCTCTAACGTTTGCGAATACGTACCTACATCAAACTTTTTCTTAAACATAATAATTATAGAAAATAAAACTAAAGCCTAATATAACCAAACAGAATCCTTCCCAAAGGCACAAACAAACTGGGTTAAGACGAGATTTGCAAATCTCGAATAAGAAGCCATTCGGATCCGTTGTAATGCGAGCGGTGGGCACGGATATTTATCTTTTGTTTCATGACGTATTTTCTAGAGGTATTTGATTCCTTTGGGAAACTAGTTCTTCGTGAGCATTCACCATAAGATGCTCATTTTCTTATAGACTTAAAAAATATATTTGTTCGAAGCTCGGTTTTAAAAGGTAGGAAACGTAAATTAAAGTGCAGTTTGCGCTTGATGATTTCTTGAAGCAGTAATCTATTGCACTAAGAAAAAATATCTGTGTTGAATGATTCCCGGCGGTTGCAGCAATGGCTGTTGAAAAGTAACTGAAACGTCGGGAATAGTGTAAATAAGTATAATATATTCTTTATGCGTATGTATTTTAAACAAAATGTATTACATGAACAATTATTAACGAATTTATAGAAAAAAAAACACGATCCAAGGCCAAGATAATAAAATAATAATAATTTCGGTTTTCATTCCAGATTTTTTCAATAAGTATTCCAAAAATATGTATTAGTTATAATTCTTTACAAATCTTCTTACCATCTTTGATGTACTATTTTCTGTCTTCGGCGGTAGTACGTATGTACCTAAGTATGATCAAGAGGTTCCGGGTTCGAATCCTGGCCATTACACCGACGTGAACCCACAAGCAATTTAGATTAGTTGGAGGGCTTAGAGGGAATATTAGTGATTTCGGTCGCTAATATTCTTTTTTTAAAAGAAAAAAAAATACAATGTGTTTAACATTGTATTTTTAATTTTAATAAAACCAAAATGCAGAACCTAGCCAACAACACGAGTATCTGGCTCCAAATAGAACAGGGTGAGCGGTGGCTTATTCACAAATCCTGCTGACTGCAGGGTGTGCTCTCATCTTGGCAAACGATATTGAAACAATCATACTCTACTATTATTTGTTTATTCATTGTTAATTGGACAAATTTTCAGAACGAAATTATTTTATGTATAAAATCGATCAGTGTGCTGTCAGTTATTCAGTTTTTTTTGCAATCAAACTATAATTAGTGGAAATTAATTTACGCAACGTCAGTAGACCGAAACGTCAGACCCGCACGAAAAAATACCTAGTATTTGGATACTATGATGTTACCTAAGTACTTCGTATTTCAAAGTATTGCTATCTTTGAACCCGATCGCGGGATAAATGCATTTCATGGTACCTATTAGTGCCTCGACCACGAATAACATTCGAATTAGTAACGTAAACGTATTGAGAGAATGGAGCATTGCGATTGGTTCACAGTAGGCAGGCGGCCAATCACAATGCTTCGTTCCCTTCATACGTTTACGTTACGAATTCGAATGTTATTCGTACTCGGGGCACTGGTATCACGTACAGTCAGCGTAAGAACGATCTTGACTATAAAGTCTTAAAATGATCTTAATACCTTGGTATTAAGAGCAAATCAAAGTGTTTTATTGATTTAAATTGTATTATTCTCCGAACTAAAGGTGTTTACCAAATATCAGAACAATCAGTCAACAGAATGAGGGGCAAACTAAGGCATGAAGATCATTTTAAGTACTTCGTTTGCCAAGATCGATCTGATGCTGACTGTAGTATGGTATTCTCGACGGTTTCTGATGAATTGAAAATATAAAAAAAGACGGGTTGCACTCCGGGAGTGCCGGCAGAAGTGAAAACTTTTTCTTTCTTTCTTTCCTCGTTATATACAGAGAAAAAGATAAAAAGAACACACCATGCCATACCATACCTATAAATAAAGCGCCAATCATAGAACCTATCACTAATTTTCTGTCAGAAGAATTATTGAATTACAAAAAGAAAAAATAATCACAAAAAGCAATAAATTACAAAAAGAAAAAATAACCACAAAAAGTAATAAATTACAAAAATAAACAAAACGTAATAAATTACAAAAAGAAAAAAATAATCACAAAATATTTCAGAAGCCTAGTTCCGAACCCGGTACTATCTGAAACCCTCCTGGAAGCCGCCATCGTACAGGCCTGGGCCATTGCGCCGGACAGGCCTGTCGATGTCGACGATGAAGCGGCGTGGTTCCGGGAGGCCATGACACGTGTCTGCGATGCGGGTATGCCTAGGGCTCCAGCCTATAATCCGAGGCGTCGGGTCTACTGGTGGAATGCGGAGATCGCGAGGCTGCGTCAAGCCTGCGTGATCACGCACCGCCGGTGGGCTCGATTCCGTAGGAGGCGTAGCCGCCCCGCAGACTCGGAGCCCCGACTGGCGGAGCTTCACGAGGGATACAGGGAGGCCAGGAATGCCCTCCGAGCGGAGATCAAGCGGTCCAAGGCCGCTTGTTACCGGGAGCTCCTGGAGACGCTGGAGCGGGACCCATGGGGGCGGCCTTACCTTATGGTAAGACAAAAGCTGCGCCCCCGGGCCCCTCCGCTGACCCAGGTGCTCGAGCCGGCTCTGCTCGGGGGAGTGGTCGAAACTCTGTTCCCGGCGCGAGCGGAACATGTTCCGCCGCAGATGGCTCCGCCGACTCGGTCGCCTATGGCGCCCGGTGCGGTGATTGACGACGATGTGCCCGAGGTCACTCGGGTAGAACTAGAGCTGGCGGTGCGAAGGCTTGGAGCCAAAAAGAACACCGCCCCGGGACCCGACGGCATTCCAGGCCGCGCGTGGGTCCTAGCTCTAGGGGAAGACGGTCTCGAACCCCGAATGAGAGGGTTCCTCAGCGCATGTTTGGAGCGGGGCCAGTTTCCGAAGATGTGGAGGACGGGGAAACTGGTCCTCATCCGCAAGATGGGGCGCCCGGCGGACGAGCCGTCCGGGTACCGGCCCATAGTGCTGCTCGACGAGGTGGACAAGCTCTTCGAGAGAGTAATTGCCAAGCGCCTCGTCGAGCATCTCTCTAGAGTGGGGCCGGACCTGGCGAATACCCAGTTCGGGTTCCGCCGGTGGCGTTCCACTGTGGATGCCATCATGCGTGTGAGGACTCTGGCGGAGGGTGCGGTCGCTCGGGGCGAGGTGATGTTGGCGGTGTCCCTGGACATCTCCAACGCGTTTAACACCTTGCCCTGGAGTTGCATTAGAGAGGCGCTCGTGTATCACGATGTGCCTCTCTACCTCCGCCGCATAGTCGGGGCATACCTGACGGGGAGAGCCGTCGTCTACCCGAGTTCGACCGGAGTCGGTAGGCGCGAGATGTCGTGCGGTGTTCCACAGGGATCGGTCCTGGGGCCGCTGCTGTGGAACATCGGTTACGACTGGGTGCTTCGCGGTGACTTCGCGTACGGTGCCACCGTCACGTGTTACGCGGACGACACGCTGGTGACGGTGGGCGGGGCTACACACCGCGAGGCGACCCTGAGGGCCACGACCGCGGTTGCTCAAGTCGTGGAACGGATCCGGCGGCTGGGTCTCGAGGTGGCTCTGCACAAATCCGAGGCCATGTTCTTTCATGGCCCTCGGCGCAGGCCAGACCCGGGAGCCAGCCTTACAGTGGGAGGCACTCCCATCGACATCAAGCCCCGGTTGAAATACCTGGGGCTGGTGCTTGACGGTCGATGGGACTTCGGAGAACATTTCCGAAATCTGCGCCCCAAGTTAGTGGCAACGGCGAATGCCTTGGGCAGGCTGTTGCCCAACTTGAGGGGCCCAGAGGACTCCTGCAGGAGACTCTACGCGGGTGTCGTGCGGTCCATGGCCCTATATGGGTGCCCCGTATGGGCGGACACCCTGGGGGCCAGATTCCTGCCTCTGCTCCACGCGGCGCAGAGGACGACGGCCTCCAGGACCATCAGAGGGTACCGCACGATATCCTTTGAAGCGGCGAGTCTCCTGGCCGGATCGCCACCGTGGATCCTGGAAGCGAGGACCCTTTCGGCACTCTATCGGTTCCGAAAGGAGGCGCGGGAGCGGGGACTCGATCCCGAGCCCGAAGAAATTCGGGCCGAGAAGTCCCGGCTCCACAGGGCCATGGTGACCGAGTGGGAGCTACGACTTGAGCAACCACGCGCAGGGCACGCCGTGATTGCGGCGGTAAGACCCATCATGGGGGAGTGGCTAGAGAGGCCACACGGTGGCCTCTCGTACCGTCAGATGCAGGTCATTACCGGACACGGTAACTTCGGGCGGTACCTGCATCTGATGGGCATAGAGCCAACGCCCGAGTGCCATCACTGCGACGCGAGCGTGGACTCGGGGCTGCACACGCTCACCGAGTGTCCGGCGTTTGAAGCGCCGAGGCGGGAGCTTGTGACGGCCCTGGGGGTGAGAGTGCTCACGCTCTCCACCCTGCTCGCGGCGATGGTCCGCTGCGCGGATGCGTGGGCGGCCAGCGCCTCCTTCTGCGAGCAGGTCATGCTCGTGAAGGAGACAGCAGAGCGGGCGCGGCGCAGCGAGCGAGAAAGACTCGCGGACATCGCTCGCCGCGTTCGAAGGCGGCTCGGGCGTCGGAGGGCGCAAACCGACCTCCGCCCCCCATGAGCGCGGGCCTGAGGGGGACGAGTGGAGCCGCTCGTCACCCTAGCAGAAGCAGGCCACGACGGCGGCGCGCATCGTAGGACGATGCGCGCCCCCCCCCATACCGGGGGCGAGTCGGGGACCGCGTGGTCCCCCCTCCCGAGGAGGGCCAGACCGAGAGGAATGGCCCTGGGTCAGCCGGGGTGCGAGGGATATGTCAAAAGACAACCTCACCTCCGGCCTAGCACATCGACCCACAGACGGCGTGCGGTTTAGTCGGTTCGAGTCCGACATAACCTACCCCTCCGGCTCCGGAGGGGTGGGTATCCGTGGGGATTTCCCGCACGTAAAAAAAAAAAAAAAAAAAAAAATCTATCTGAAACCACATTATGGACTTACAGTCGAAGCGCTAACCGCTCAGCCGAGAAGCTTCTTGACGAACCTGACAAAATGAACAATCTGTAGCTGTTGTAATGTTGTATGACGTCAGTCGTTGGTAACGGTTCATAGGTCAACTAATCCTGACGCGCGTTTAACATTTTTAACCCATCCAACGCCGCTAAAGAAGTTTTCACTTCAAAAAACAATAAAGTCGGCAGTCAACAATATAGAAAGTCAATTTTTGGATCTACTTCCCAAACTTTTGACTTCCCAGTTTATAGGCGTTGAAAACATACACAGTGGAACTGCAAATATCGTTAGTTCTAATAGCGACTGAGAGAGCAAGCTCTGCAATGCACCACGATGGATTATCAGGCTCGACTTTTTTCAATTAACAGACCAAATGAGGCTAGCTAAGAATCATATTACGAATAGTAAAAATATGTCAACTTTAGTACTAATTTAACATTTATAATAGTAAATTTATTTATAATTTTATTATTAGCCTTGAATTTATTTCCTTGAATCAGTAGTTTGGCACCAATGGTTTGAACACATTTAAATTTCCGAAAGGCTCGTGTTTTCGAATTAATTTGAATGTGTTAATGTCCAACTATTGTTTAAATAAACAATGGTGGTAAATCCATGTTTGGTCCTCACGTGGCTAGGCAAAAGGAAAATCTATCTACTGGTTTCAAGTTGTTCTTTTTCTTGTATTGTTTTTTTCCGAGATGTAATAGATAATGAAGTATGTTAAACTGCTAGTTGCAAATCCCAAGTGACACTTTTTAAGCGTTCACAGTTTCAACTATTTACTATTTAATCTTATCTAGTTATAAATAAAGTTTTATAATATGCAATTTAAATGAGTTGGAATGAATTGCAATTCTTAATTTAATTTCGGGGTTCGTTATTATACAACTCCACCATTATTAGCTTTTTCTATTATATGACTGCCACATTCTGTGGCCGCCGAACGATTCTGGACAGTCCTAGGCCGTCAGGGTCAACGAGCACACCACGACTCACAACTGCTAGTGTGTGCTATCGGATTACAACAGCAGGCAGCGGGGTAGATCAGAAACTGCAGGTGGACTGTTAGTAAGTGGGCGCCTTGAGAGATAGAGAGCAGAGACTGAAGAGATTATGACAAAAATTTAACACACACAACGAAATTCTATTTTTGATATTAGTGTTGAAACACATTAATTTCAAAAATAGCGTTTTACAAATTGAGGTTTCACCTTCTAAAAATGCAACAGCAACAAAAAAAGAAGTTTCTGTGTTGCAAAACGAATAGCTAAATAATAATTGTGCCAGATACATCTTGCTATAAGATTTTTAAAAGGTACTACGGGTTTTTTGGTTTAGACTAGCCTGGTCATAAGACTTCTGAATTCTGAAGATACTTGCTCAGTGAGAGATAATGATGATCTCGCTAAAGGGATGTATACTGAGCTTTTCAGTCAGCGAGTTTTTTCGAGGATAACCTTCTTATATAATTCGTAAAACGTTGATTGAGAACCGTTACTGTCTGTCACCAAACCTTCACCAAAATCGAATCCTCATAATTCGTGAACAAATTAACAATTTATTCTTCTTAGTTTTACCATTCTACCGAGTAAGAGGCTACTGATCCCTATCTAAAAGACTTGGTATTTGTCTCACTAGTGAAACAAACGTAAAATGATTGTTCCTCGGTCGAGCAGCTAAAATTTTAACTTACAACCTTCTTACTGGAATATATCAGAACATCTCCATTTCTATAGAATTTAAACCTGCACCTATAGGTAATTTTAACTTCGCTCCAAATAAAATGTTTAGTTTTTCTGCAATCGAATTCGTTGATGATTCCAACGCGAAGAACTTCAGAATTTCAGATTTATAACATTACGAAGGACCAAAATTGTATAAGAGTATAAAACCTAGACTATATTAGTCAAATACTTCACTTTCGCTTAGCCTTACCTCCCTTAATCCATCTACTTTACGATAATACGAGAAAATCCTGTGCAAATTTATTTCAAAAATCTACCTTCGCCTGGCTTTTGTGTAAACATTTTCTGCTGTATCTACCGATATAATAAAGATGACATTTTTTTTTCTACACACAAATTCAAGCTGTTAACGAGAACAGTGCAAATGTAGTCTAATTAATTATAGCCAGATGTTTCTCCTTGAAAGTTTTCAACTGCCTCGAGCATTTACCATTTGGGTTTCAGATAACTGACTGTGTTACTTGTGTTATTCAACTGTTTTGTTGTATGAACTCATGACATAACAAATTACTTCTGTCTTTTTAAAAGCAGTTTACAAGTATGGAGGAGTATGGAATTTAGACTGGGGATTTCCGTCTAATTCATTTTATTATCTATTCATTTAATTTTATTTGGCGTGCGTGAACGCGATTGCTGCGCAATGGACGCAGGTTCGATTCCCGCTCTGTGCTAGTGTATTTCCAGTGCTCCGGAGAGCACGTTAAGCCGTCGGTCCCGGATGCCATGCGAACATCTATGGCGGTCGTTACGGGTAGCCCTCAAAAGTCCGACTAGTCTAACTATAGAACTACGATATCGCCAGTTGGTTGTGGACTGGAAAGCCAACCCCAACCGCAAATCCTCACGGATACCCCCCCCCCCCCCCCTCCAGCTACGGACTTATGTCGGACTCGACCGACTAAACTACACGCCGTTTGTGGGTCGTTGTGCTAGGCCGAAGGTGAGGTTGTCTCGCGACATATCCCTCGCACCCCGACTGACCCAGGGCCATTCCTCTCAGTCGGGCCCTCCTTGGGACCACGCGGTCCCCAAAGAAGAAGAAAAAAAAGGCTCAAAGAATGATGTTGATATCTACCAAAATGGCAAATAGGAACGATGAACCTGATAGTAAATGATAACCGCAGACTATGGAATCCTACACTACTAGTGATATAGTATGCTCATTTACTGTGTACTCTGGGTAGCTCTTTGGTTGCGTACTAAAAAATTAAATCAACACCATGATGCGAAAACTGAAAACAACATTCTCTTAAAAAGTAAAAATATTTCACGTTCCAAGTAATATTAAACATAAAATAAAACAAATTTCAGTGTTGGTTGTAAATTCAGCGCAGCCGTGCAATCCCTGCATTACGTATAGATACGAGCAAAATTTCTCTCTCGTACAAATGGCACTATGCCTTTTATTGTATTATTCTCAGTTCCTTTGTAATGAATAAGTGGTATTAAATAGACCGTGCCATCGTGAGTTATGTGTCTGCTAGATATTGGAATGGCCACAGGGATTTAAATAACTACTTACAATTTTATTATAACTTATTTCAATTGAGTTAAAGTAAAATGTTTTTGATTTTTCTTTCATTTTCCCATTTGGTGTAGTTGCATGTTATTATACGTATATCACTAATCAGGCTCTTATTAACACCTGATTCTACTATTGTGTCGCTTAACATAAATACTAAACGTAATTGAAAACTAATTAATAGCCTGTGGCACAGTACCTATATACTACAGGTTTTGTACTTTTTTTTTACAATAATTTCCAGTAAATCTGTAAATATTGTTACTTTTTACCCATAATACCGAAATACCTCCGGTCGAAGTATCTTAGAATACCACGTCCAAAATAACCTCGTTTCGTGTTCCCGGCGGTGAGTAGGGTGAGAGGTTTTGTGCTGTCAGTGGGAATACCAAAGGCTTGTACTACTCTGTCTTCTGCATTGACGGCACAGCAACTCTCTGTTTTTACAGGCTAGACAGCACGACTCCCCTAAAGTTGCATACGTCCATAGGCCCCGGTAACCACTATTCATCAGGTGGGCCGTATGCTTGTGAAGTAAAAAAAGGGGTTTCGTGACACTTCTTAGCAACTGATAAGATTTTATCAAATTAATTTCATCAAATTAGCAAAACCTTAAGAAAGTTATTTCAAAAGATACACATAAATGATTATGAGGTAATAAAGCTCTTTTAATCTTCATTTATTACATTACACCTCGTTAATATTTTTTACACGAATTCAAAAACAAAATAATCTCGAAAATTAAGATGTAATTTATTAAAGTCGTTGAAATGGATAAAATAAATAGCGTTTTCATTTGAACTTGACTGACATTTGCTTAAATCAAATTATATTTGTAATACACACTTAATGTTTGTTCTTTAATATTTCACTTATTAATTGAACTGGCAGGCTTCAAGTGTTTAACTTGATCCAGCTTAAAAAATAGGAGACCCTTTTGTTAATTCTGGTGCAGAGGATTAATATAAAAACATTTCTTAATCTTGAACTATGGACGTGCGGTCTCACAGACCGCTTAGAAATTGAGATTCACGTGCCCTTCTAATCCCGCGTACCCCACACTTCGTTCGGTCTCAGTAGCTTAAGTTTTAGTAATAAAACGACTGTTAAGAAAGAAATTTACAACGCCAGCTAAATGTTTCATAAATAATTTCGCTTTAAATTTTGAAAGCGGTCTGTGAGACCGCACGTCCGCGTTTGAGGAATAAATTGGGCTGAGTTTTGGGACCTGATATGCCATTTTAAGAGGTGCCAATTTAAGAAAACATAGTTTCTAAGTGTAAGACGTGTAAACTATGCCCTCCAAAGACAAAAAAGAAAGCCGACCCACACTTGTGTAGGCTGTCAACTGCCAATATGCCTGCAATGTTCTAACTAAACCATTATACGAAAACTGCCTACAAATATGCACAAGTTGAACCCACTCTTAACACAAACAACTTTTCTTATCGTAATCTGATGACTCTTCAGGTTGTACTACTATAATTGTTTAACTTTAATGGTAGAGGGCCTACTGGTTTCTGAATGTTTAAAAACTTCATTTTAATTTCAACAGCTAGCATAAAATTTATTGAATTCTGACTTCGATTGAGTTTCTAAAATCTCTCTACTACAAAAAGTATACTCCAATATTATTAATATTTTTTTTTTATATAGGACACGTCAATTTAAGAAGGTGCCAATTTAAGAAAACATAGTTTCTAAGTGTAAGACGTGTAAACTATGCCCTCCAAAGACAAAAAAGAAAGCCGACCCACACTTGTGTAGGCTGTCAACTGCCAATATGCCTGCAATGTTCTAACTAAACCATTATACGAAAACTGCCTACAAATATGCACAAGTTGAACCCACTCTTAACACAAACAACTTTTCTTATCGTAATCTGATGACTCTTCAGGTTGTACTACTATAATTGTTTAACTTTAATGGTAGAGGGCCTACTGGTTTCTGAATGTTTAAAAACTTCATTTTAATTTCAACAGCTAGCATAAAATTTATTGAATTCTGACTTCGATTGAGTTTCTAAAATCTCTCTACTACAAAAAGTATACTCCAATATTATTAATATTTTTTTTTTATATAGGACACGTCAATTTGACTTCACCTCGCCTGATGGTAAGCTGAAGGCAAAGTCTCAGAAAAGAGGGTCACCATTACAAACACGTACCATGTTAACAATGGTGGCACTCAGCTTGACGGCCTCATCAGATGCTTTTTCACGCCCCGCTTAAAGGACCCGGGACTGTAGGAAGAAGGAAACACGTGAGCTGGCAAGGAGTTCCAGGTCTTAATGGTGCGACAAAGAAAGGAGTCACCAAACCGCTTGGTTCTTGAGGGAATATTCTGCACCGTATACGGGTGACATCTAAGCCCTGCTCGTGTTGTCCTATGTAGGAAAGGAGAGGGCGGGACCAGTTGGAAGAGCTCATCAGAACATTCACCATGGTAGAGACGGTAAAATACTGCCAAGGATGCAATATCTCTACGCATCTGCAAAGGCTCAAGGGTGCTTGTGGCCTCGAGATTCCCAATAATGCGGACCGCACCTCGCTGCAACCTGTCGAGAGCATCTAATAAGTACTTTGCGGAGCCGTCCCAGAGATGCGAGCAGTATTCCACGCAGGACCGAATTTGGGTCTTGTATAGAAGACACCGCTGCTCCGGCGTGAAAAACCGTCTCACTCTGTTCAAGACTCCGAGTTTACGCGAGGCTGTTTTGATGATACTCTCGATGTAGTTTTTGTTATTAAGTTTGCAGCGAACATCCATACCGAGGATAGTCAGGTTGTCCTGCAGTGGCAGTGGAGTGCTCTGAAGAGTAGGAAGGGGAAGGAAAGAAGATACCTTTGCTGTGAACGCACATGCCTGTGTCTTCTTGGCATTGAACTCGACCAGGTTCTCAGAGCCCCATTGGGAAATGTTGTTCAGGATCCGGTCAAGCTCAGTGACAAGAAGCTGCCTTTTATCTGCGATATCCGACTGCTTATCCGCAGGACGTCCATCACAAAGGACGCGAATACGGCGATCCTGCAAGAAGCTAGCAACCCAGTTGCATAGTCTAGGGGGCAGACCGAAGGCTGGTAGCTTGGAAAGAAGCGATTTGTGCCAGACTCTATCGAAAGCTTTGGCGATGTCAAGACCAATTGCCAGTGACTCGCCGTGCTTGTCCATAGCCTCACCCCAAAGATGGGTAACATACGCCAGAAGATCACCCGTTGACCGTTTCGGCCTGAAGCCATATTGCCGGTCATTAATTAGGGAGTGATCTTCAAGGTGACGCATGAGCTGTTTGTTAATTATGTGCTCGAACACCTTGCACAGCACTGAGGTGATGGCTATGGGTCGATAGTTAGTCGGGTCTGAGCGATCCCCTTTCTTGGGGATCGGCTGTACATTCGCCTCCTTCCAAGCCGAAGGCACTGTACCCGAGCTGTAGGACAGCTGGTACAGCCGCGCAAGCATTGGAGACAACTCCGCTGCACATTTTTGTAGAACCACTGCCGGAATACCGTCCGGACCACTGGCTTTCCGTACATCGAGTGACTGTAGCACTGCACGGACATCGCGTTGCCTGATACGAATATCAGGCATTGCATGGTCACTGATCGGTAGTGTCGGTGGCTGCATGCCACAATCATCGATTCGGGAGTTGGCCGCAAAGAGATTAGCCAGCAAATTTGCTTTCTCTTGCGACTCATGGGCCAGGGATCCATCGGGGTTGCGCAGCGGCGGCAGCGAAGGCTGGCAGAAGTTGGCTTGCACGGCTTTGGCCAGTCGCCAGTAGCCACGGCTGCCCGTGGGATGCGCTACTAGTTCCTGACCAAGCCGCGCTATGCGCTGGGCATCCGCTCTGACATAAGCCCTCTTGCAGACCTTTGTGGCTCTATTGTACGCCGCCTTGAAATGGCCCACGTCAGGATCGCACGTAGCGCGCGCCCTCACCCAAGTGCGGTACGCGGACTGTTTATGATTAACAGCCTCCGCGCACTCGCGCCCGAACCAGGGGCGGGCTCTGCGGGCACCGGCGACATCAGTGTAGGGGATATAATATTCCATGCCCAGACTGATCTCACCGGCGACAGCAGTTGCGCCCTCAAATGGGTTCTTACCTTCAAAGCAGCGTTCAACCCACGGGATGGATGCAAAATAGTCACGCAATCCATCCCAGTCTGCTGACGAGTAGTGCCAGAGACGCCGTTTCCCCTGTACGGGTCGTGGTGGCGCTTTAATGGGCACCTTGGAACGGACCAGACTATGGTCGGATCCGCCTAAAGCGGCACTCACCGAAACACTGTACTGGTCCGGGCGACTCGTCAGCAGAAGGTCCAGCAGAGAGGGCTCATGGTCCGACCTTTTTGGTATTCTAGTAAATTCGTGTACCAGTTGGGTCAGGCCATGCGCCAGAGCAAATGCATGGGCGGCTCTTCCCGCATGGGTTGTTTTAGAGGAACCCAACCAGATCTCATGGTGGGCGTTAAAATCCCCCAAAAACACCAGCTCAGCGTTCGGAAACCGCTCCTGCGCATCATCTGCCGCCTGACTCAGGTATTCGAAGAGTCGAGTTGTCTCGGCATCTCCTGTATGGTAGCGGTAGAGGCACACATAGATCTGACTCGTAGAACCATGGTCTATGTGTACCCAAAGGGTGGAGAAGGATGGGTCCTCTAGGCAGCGCAAACGGCGACAACAAACATCCGCCCTAACAAACACGCACACCCCGGCTTTTGCACGGAAATTCTCCTCGAGGACATAGCCGGGGTAGAGCAAGTAGGTCGTGTCGTCAGGGCGGCGTATTTGTGTCTCCGTAAGAAATAGCAGTGCTGGTTTTGCCGTCTCCAGGTGTTGGTGGACGGCGTTAAGGTTTGTATGGAGCCCACAGATGTTCGTGGACTCCACCTCAAATAGCGAGCCCGTGGGAGAATGTCTTGTCGCTGTGTAGCCCAGTATTCTATTTTGCGCTGCCATAAGGAGGAGGTAAGGGAAGGCGTGAAAAAAGGGGACTATCGTCGCAGCACCGCGTGACAAATCGCGGGTGATTGGTTTTGTCTATGAATGTGAGGAACGGCGAGAGCCGACACGCCGAACGGAAGGGCCCCCGTACCCCCCCGAGTATGGTCGCCGGGCTCCCTCCGGTCACCAACCGGCACGACGAGCCATATCGGGATTATGCGCGACCTGGTGGGGCAGCCTCCCAGGGTGGTTAGTCCCGGTTGGGCCCCTGTACTATGCCGCGGGCGGCCAGCGGCACCACCGTTTCTACAGGTCTCCCTGTTCGGCGCGTCGCCCCGCGCCACCCCCCACTAGACTACGCCAATACCCACCGGTCCCGCTAGTGCTGCGACCACAATCCCCCCTGCCCGGCTATGCACTTGCTGACCCCTGAACGCAATCCAACCGAGATTGGATTACTATGGAGGGTTTTTCGCATAGTGCACGGTGGTACCAACCCGGTCGAAATTTGTGACAGATTTGTGTCATCAAATTTCTACCACCCATAAATATCTGCTACAAACTGGGGTTTCTGGAAAAAATACATCATTTTTATCCCCTAATATAAACGCAGCTTTAGCTTTGCTCAATCTGAATTTGAGTGACATTTAATGATTGAAGAAAATTGTACTTATTTGAATGTTGTATTTGTTACATCGGATATACACTGTGTATAGCATTTTAATGGAGTGGAGATTTCACGGTGTCTGCCCCTTGGGGGTTGACAGAGATAAATGGAACCCGCCTTTTCGTGTTTTAGGGTTCTTCAAGAAGAACGTTAAAACGCGTTTACGAGTTTGGACTTTGTGTAGCGAGAAACTCGCTTCGCTATTATTCCCATGATAAATTTAAATACTCCAACAATTGTTTCTTATTAACTTTTTAAGAAAATTGCGACGAAGCCGAAAAGAAAATGACTTTACATCAATAAAAATTCGGGTAGGTGTACAATTTTATCCTTACAATTCAGTTTATTGAGGACTGTTAAAGCCTTGTTTTGTTACGAGATTATTAAGAAGGAAAATATATTGTACTAGCGATCCGTCCGGCTTCACACGGGTGGTAATATAGCCTATGTTACTCAGGCTGAATGTAGCTTTCCAATGGTGAAAGATTTTTTGAAATCGGCACAGTAGTTTTTGAGTTTATTCATTACAAAAATACAGACCTTTCCTCTTTATAATAGTAGTGTAGATTTAGATAAACTTGCGAATTCGGTATATTTTTACATATTTGTGATTAAACTTAAGTGACGTCATAAACGTTAATAATAAGATTACATAGGATTTGGTAGCCACTTTATCATCTGGTGAATCATTTAGCTTGTTGAACCTTGTTGAACCTATGCTATGCCGCGTTTAAAATAAAAACGGTTAAATACTTAAGTGAACAGAAAACAGTAAAGTAACTAAAATACACCACCAAATAAAATATATAACAGGATAAGATCATTAGAAATGTCACCGAAAAGCCTATTACACACATATATAGGTCCCCAGCTTATTGCCATATAACATATGGCCCGGTTCATCAATCAATGTCCTGGTGCTTTGTGGACCAATATCCACTTAAGCGAACCTCACCTGCCCTAATAAATGAGACGAAAGCATTCCTTTCACCATGGAATGGCAGAGGATTATATGTGAGAAGGGTGACCACGAAAATAAAATATTAGAAACATTTATTGTTTAGTTTGTCGAAATAAAACATGTAGACATCTTCAAAATACTGTGCACCTACTGCTAAACTGCATAAATATGTTATGAATTTTTCAAACCGATTGAACCTTTGAAACCCGAATGGAAATAAAACGTTCGTACACGTTGAGTTTTTTATACCTACCTGTTACAAAGTGAACTAGACAAGCTTATATTTGTATTATTAATGATATCACTTACAGTTTACCAAAACTATCCTTCACTAGCAGAAATATCAAGGTAACTGAAGTGTTCTGTAAGCTGAATCTACTTCCCCAGACAAATGGTTCCAAGTTCAAACTATACGCAAAATATAGTATACTTACCAAATCTATAGTCACCCTTGCGGTGACGCATTTTTCATCGGTGCGAAAGAATTAAAATTGAATATTTTCCAGCAGCTTAAACACCTGTAATGTTCGGACTTTGGGTCTGTGTGCGGAAGGTGCGAATTACATACTTTGTTGTATTATGCATGTTACACCATGCGAAAAATGTTGATTGATTTCCTGAATATTAATTTCTGGTATTGTTATTGAAATGTTCGTATTTTTGTATTGAATGCCTTGTATAAAAACCACAGGCGCATATAAAACGGGTCCATAGTTTCGTATTAATATGATGATTGAGTTTACAAGTGCTCAGTGAATTTAGTTGACTGTAATGATTTTAATAGTCAATGATTCGAATAATAGAATCGTTGTAGAATAGTTTATTTATTAGCAATGATTTAAGCTAGTTTGATGATGATGAGATTGGTTTCCATTCTCATTTTGCCGCAGTGAAAAACATTCACTCGCTGAAAAACAATTTGGCAAATCAATTCATTTAGATAATCACCGGTGTTGAAATTAGTACTACTCCTTTATTTGTGTAGATTGAAAGGTGACCCATTCGTGGGATAAGCTTTAGCTTCAATAGCCTAAACATTAGCACTGAAATTACAAGGGACTAACCCCCTATACCCATTAGCACTCGAGGCTTGGTAGCTAAAATATCGCTATTGTCTAAAATCCTAACTTAACGATACATTCTACAAAATATGAACTTTGTTTCTATAAACCGTGGTACTTGAGGCTGAAACGTCTTCTGTAAATGTGACAAGATATAAAACATGTTTTACTTAAAAAGTGTGTTAATTTTTAAGGTTTGTGCGCGTGAAAAAGTGCTTGATGAACGTTAAATAAGCTTATTTCTGTAGTTGATTGAATTTGTTGAAACTTCTTGATGGAACTTCATTTTACTATCTTTTTATATATTAAAAACTCACTTTACAAGTTCCACACAATTATATTTAGTTGTATCAGTGTATAATATAAATACTAATATTTAATTTATAATATTACGACATGTTTCGAATAACTCATCTTCAAGTTGTAATATTATAAATTAAATATTAGTATTTATATTATACAGTGATAAAACTAAATATAACTGTGTGGAAATTGTAAAGTGAGTTTTTAATATATATAAAGATAGTAAGCTTATTTCTTAAATTACGTAGGAATGAAAACATAGTAGTAAGATATAAAAACTCACTCATGTATATTTAAATAAACAGTACTTGTAGATATTTGTTACCACGTGAAACACATCAAACCCTGAAAAATAGTTATTTCATATCTTCACGGTGTGTGTATTTTTTAAATATAGTAGTACATTTTGAAGTGGTAGGTCCGTAGCGCCATTTTAGCAAGGTGACATGTTACTAACTGCCGTCGTCAGTCAAAGCCGTCCGGTCTTAATGATCTGTCCACACAGGATGGATGTCGATAGCTCTATTATTTTGCTGCCGTTTTCTTATTACTTTGACCGTTCATATGTGCTCATTAATTGCTTTTGGGATTTAGGTAGGCATGAAGTAAAGGCTAGTCATAATAGTTCCAATATCTAAGAATCATTTTTTAATAAAATAAGTTACGATGCATAAGATACATAAGTCTACAGAAAACAAAGTGCTTCGCTTAATTTGGACACAAGCCAGTTTGATCCTACCCTTTGATACGTTCACACAATTACACCCTGATTAAAATTTTCGAGTATTGCATATTTGGCACATGCCTATACCATCTGTTAATAGAACATTGAGTTAACGATTGAAAATTTTATCAACACTTATTTCAATATTGAAGTGTGATTTCCATACTGAAGTATGGAAATCACTAGTTAAATAGGTATATATTGTAGACAGATAATTTAGACAGAAAAGTTTTATTTAGACATTTTTACGTGACTGAGTAATAAAATACTTTCTCATTAATATATAATTTGAGTTAGTTAAGCCAAAAAAGAAAACAAAAAAGCCAATAGGAATGCGATCGTGACACATTATTTCTAGCAGCTGTCTATGAAGCCATAGAAAATATTTTATGTTACGCTTATCCACAATAATATTTTGCCTAAACAATTTTTTCCACTGTCACAGAATTCAAATTAGTAATGGTCTTCTTCGTATTTATGGTTCCTTCAATTAGTGGAAACCCTGACGGCCACCAATGTGGCTAGTTACTGAGCCCGCTGAGGGCCGCACGATCTCAGGCGAAGCGGCATGTCTCCTAGCCAGGACCCCTCCATGGGACCTGGAAGCGAGAGCCCTTGCGTCTCTATTTAAATGGCGCAAGGAGGCGCTAGAGCGAGGCCGAAGGCCTGCGTCTCGAGAAATCGAGGCCCAGCGGTCCCAGCTCTACCAGGAAACCGTGGAGACATGAAAGGTGCGACTTGAGCAACCAAAGGGGGGATTCGCCACAATCGCGGCCGTCAGACTGGTCAGACTGGTCATGGAGGAGTGGCTGGAGAGGAGATATAGTGCTCTCTCCTACCCGTTGTCGCAGACACTTACCGGGCACGGTAGTTTTGGTAAGCATCTGTGGCGAAAACACCGGGAAACTACGGCCGAGTGTCAGCACTGCGAGGACTGCAGCGATGACACAGCGCTCCATACGCTGGTCGAGTGCACGATTTGCACGTGGACACTCTGTAGCTCGAGGCCACGGTGCGAGCCATGGTCTCCAGCGGGAGTAAGTAGGACTGCGTCGCCTCTTTCTGCGAGCAGGTCATGCTCGTGAAAGAGGCGGTGGGTCGGGAGCGGGAAAGATTTCTCCCACCCGAGTTCCACAGTCGGTGACTTGGGCGCTGCCGAAGTGTCTTCGCCTTCTATCGGCCTCCATGACCGGGGACCTGATGACGGCGTGTGGGCTGCTCACCGTCCTTACAGAAGCAGGCCCATAACGGCAGCGTGGCGTGAGGGATTCACGCACGCACCTCCTAAGAAGCGGGATGACACCCGAAAACCCCCCCATAGACGCGAGATAACACCTGAACCACCCCCTAGGCAAGGCCGCAGCCGTAGGTCTGTTGGTAGTCCTGGGACATCCTTCCGAGGGCTTACCCGGGGCTCCCAACCGCAGGCTATTAGGCGATACGTGAGGGGTTTTAGTCGATAGGAGTCCGGCATAGCATCCATGAAGGATTTTCCCTCACGGTAAAAAAAAAATGGTCTTCTTCGTATTTATGATGCCTTCAATGACGGATATGAATTAATGGCTAGTATTAAAATAATATTCGTAGGCATCTGTCCATTCCGATATAAAACCCTTAGCTATTAAGTTTGGACAACAAAGAATAATCTATAATACATCTAAGAGGGCCAAATCAAGGTTTCCAGTATTTTATATAAGCTCGATTCCAGTACATTTGATTATCATACATTTTTGTTTCTCCTTTCCTTTTATTTTCCTCTTGTGATGTTTGGGTACGCGTATTTACATATTCCGATATCGATATTGTAGTCAAATTTATTACATATACGATCGTACTGCATAATGTTTTTACTTTCTATATTTTATTTATGAAACTGAATGTAACGGTCTTTTGAGAATTATAGTTGCAATATTTTATGTACCTTGTACCTATTAATTTTCGTGTCTATATTGAACTTGGGTTTTCTTACGAAAGGCTAAGTGACGTGAGCAATTTACCCCGCGAGAATATATATATAAATTGCGAAAAGGGCTAAATATTACACCTGACGTGACTTGACGTCGCCCCATAAATTGAAAAAAAAATTATGTACTAAATGAATTCCTTTTTGTATATACATAAGCCGAAACCGTACAGAAACAATTATTGAACAATCAAACAAGCTTACCTGTAAGTGCAGTTCGATTGAAATTATTCCTGTTGTTGTCTCGTCCGAAGATGATGAATAATTTACTGATGTAGTTATCTCCTGGTCACTATGTGGCGTCACATTAGTTTAAATCCTAAAAAAAAAAACTTTTGAACTCTCCCTTATACTAGTTACTTCTGGTATAATCTATGAACTTCATTTAGTTAAAAGCAGAAATTATCTGATTGTTACAATAATTAAGGGTTGCGAAATCCTAAGCAGAACGGGATGGGTGGGACTCATCATCTTCGGACGAGACAACAACAGGAATATTTTCAATCGAACTGCACTTACAGGTAAGCTTGTTTGATTGTTCAATTATACCTGTTGTTGTCTCGTTCCTCTTATGATGAATAATTTACTGATGTAGATGTTTAAAGATAGATAAATTATTGTCAATCAGATGATATATTAATGTTTATCTTGCATAACATCATAATGTTTGTTACATTAATAATCTACAAATATAAAACTAGAAAAAACAATTTAATCAAATTTCAAATCTGTTATTTTAGAAATACAGCTTCTATAAAGGTTTCACTTCGAATCGGACGGTTGTAGAATCTAGCGAAGCAAGCTGAATTGTTAGTCCAACCAGCCGTTCTCCTGATTTCATCTATAGATACACCTCTACTCAATGCTGCAGATGTTGAAGCATGCCTTGTGCTATGAGCAGAAAATGTATGAGTGTCAATTCCACTTGCCTGTAAAACTTTTTTAATCCAACGACTGATTGAACCAACAGCAACTGGTTTATAGGGTTTTTTATATGACAAAAATATTTTTTTATTATTCCCTCTAATGTGTTCTGTCATTCTTAAATAATGAATAACAGCCCTAGCAGGACAAATATGCGGTCTTTCTTCAAAGAATGGTAACTTTATAAAAGGTTGCAACCTATTCGGTGCAGATGTTTTCAATAGCGTAGCTACTTGAATATTTATAACATTAGTTTCTATTTTAATATGATCTATGTCGATGGCACATATTGTTTGGGCTCTTTGTCCTGAAGCTAAAACTAATAAAGTAACAGTCTTTTTTGAGCATACTTCTAAATTATCACAATTACAATAATTATTTTCTATATAGTTTAATACTGTAGACACATCCCATGTGAAATCATATTTAGGTTGATTTGGTCGTAACTTAAAGAATCCTCTAAACAATCTTTTTATATTGTTGTTACTTCCGATATGAGAGCCTAACAATAACGAAAGTGCTGATCTTGCAGAGTTCAAGCTACCATATGACAAACCCTCATGGAACTTCTTTGTAAGGTATGCGATTACTTCTGATTCGCTAGCCTTGAGGGTACTTATCTTATTTGTATGGCAGTATGCAATCCAGTCCTTCAAGCATGGTGAGTATTGTTTCAGGGTATTTTCAGATACTGAGCAAAGCATGATATTAACTGAGTCTTCATTTAATCCTGCTGCAAGGAAACTGCGCCTGAGAGCATTCCTACCATCAATGTTAGGCTCCCATGTAGAGGATGAATTGTCCTGGAATTGCATAACTTCAGTAAATCTTCATTAGGCGTAAATATCAATGGCTCTTTTAGTAGAAGTTTTCTGAAAAGGGGATACCATGCCTGTGTTGGCCAATCTGGGACAACCAGAATGCCTATACCTTTATCTGTTATAATCTTTTCAATTGATTTTGAAATCATTGAGAAAGGAGGAAAAGCATAGAAAAACATGTTTGACCAAGACAAAGTGAAAGCATCAACTTTAAATGCATCAGGGTCGGGGTGCCATGATACATATTTTTGACATTTTGTGTTTGTCCTTGCTGCAAATAAATCTATTTCTGGCCTCCCAAATGTCTTTACAATTTGCCTGAAATATTTGTCACCGAGTTCCCACTCAGTGTGACCTACTCTTTTCCGAGACTGAAAATCTGCATAAATATTCTCCTTTGTATTAATATATGAAGCATATATCCATATGTTATGTGTTTCACACCACTGCCATATCATTTTTGCGATTTTATGTAAATGGGGGTACTGTACACCTCCCATGCGATTTATATACGATATGGCAGTAGTGTTGTCAATTTTCATTAATATTTCACAATTATAAAGGGTTTTTGTAAAAGTTTTTAAACCTAAAAAGGCAGCATAAAGTTCTAGAGTGTTAATGTGGAGTTTTGCTTCTTCTTTAGTCCATGTACCATCAGCAGTTCTGTTACCACTCCTGGCACCCCAGCCTGATAAGGATGCATCAGTTTCAATTTCCAAAACGAAATTATTTTTCCTAATAGGTGAACAAGCTGAATTCTAAGTTTTTAAACCACCACAAAATATCCTCTAGACAGCTTTTAGGTAGTGATATAATTGTATCAAAGTTTTCATTGTTAGAGGCTAATGATAAAAATTTTTCTCGCTCAAGCTGTTTTGTATATAACATTCCATACTTAATAGCAGGGCAAACTGAAACTAAAGTTCCTAGAACTTGTGCCAAAAAACGAATTGACATTTTGGAGTTTAATTTTGTAATTAGATCTAAACAGTTTTTCCTCTTTTGTTGGTCAATTGAAATGATCATATTTTCAGTATTAAATATAAATCCTAAGAATTTACACTCTTGTTTTGGAGTGAGGTTGCATTTTTTGTAGTTAATCAAAAAACCTAAACTTTCTAATAAATTAACAATGAATTGAACTTGTTTTTTACAATCTGAGTATGAATGTGCCATTATACACGTGTCATCGAGGTATTGTACTAATCTAATTCCTCTTCTTCGTACTGTAGCCAGTATGGGCTTAAATAATTTGGTGAAGACAAAAGGCGCTGTGCAAAGACCAAATGTCAACACTGTAAATTGATACAATTTTCCCTCAAAATAGAATCTAAGGTATTTTCTTGATTCATTATCTATTTTAAGCATATAATAGGCATTTTTTAGATCTATTGATGCTAAAAAATCACCTTTTTGAACCAATTTACAAAGTGTACGGTAATCCTCTAACTTAAAATGCTTTGGTGACATGAACTTATTTAACTTTTTGAGATTCAAAATAAAGCGGTATTCTCCATTTGGTTTTTGTATTAGAAAAATTGTAGAACAGAATTGATTTTTAATTGGTGTACAAAGTTCAATAGCCTGAGTATTAAGTAAATTATCAATTTCTTTTTTGATCTCTATTTTTTCATTTTGGTTGAAATTATTGTTTAAAGGAATGTCACACTGACTTGGTTTTTTGGTGAATTCAAGTGAATAACCTGAAATCCAAGAGAGAATCACAGGGTCATCTGTAATTGTTTTCCAAGTCATTAGGAAAAACGTTAATCTTCCCACCTGTAAAGCTACTTCCGGTTTCGTTGTTGCAACGATTTGTCTGCTGTTGGAGCTGGAGGTTTCTTGTATGGTTTCTGTTTCTCCCCTCCCCATCGATTCTCTTTGGATTTGTAGCCCGTGTTGCGCTTGTATTTCTGGAGATGAGGAGGGCCCCGGTAGTTTAAAGAATTCTTCACAAGAGGTTTCGCTGTTACTTTTGATAGGTCTTGGGCAGATTTTTGCACAGCTTTGGTTGATTTTATTCTTTCGGTTAATCCTTTGCCAAAGAGAAGGTCATCAGGGTCTCCCTGCAATGACCCTTTCATATTTTTACTAACGACATTTTGTATGAGTTGTCTTCTACTCTGTGTGTCACTGTGAAAAACATCACACAACATTTTTCCTGCATCATGAAATTTTTTTATTCCTTCCACTTTATCACCTTTTGTTAAAAAACAGTGTAGACCAGATCCAATAGCTGTCAAGGCAGCTGCAACATTTTTCTGTCGATATTCTATTATGTTGTCTCTCTTTTTTACTGGATCTGTGACAGCCGCTGACAATTCAGGGTTTAATTTGGGTGGAATCATGGAAGGTATGTTATTAAAAGGAACATACTGGTTTAACAGAAGTGTCTTTTCTTCCTTTTTAAGTCCCTTATTTAGTATAGGTGTCCAACGCTGAACAATTTCAAGGTGGACTGGTGGGCCAGTTATAATGTCTTCCTCCACCGTTCCCATAGCCGATAATATATCTGTATCAATATCTATTTCACTTACTTCTGGTAATACTTTTTGGGTTGATATTTCTGGTTCAGGTTCCGCATTTGATGTCTGAATTTCCCCCACTGGTGCAGGAGTTTCTGGAGTCTGTACAGTTCTAGAACGGCTTCTTGATGGCCTCTTAGATTGACTCCTCAATGGACTCCGCGACTGACTTCTCGAACGTTTTCTGTAGCGACTTCGTGAACGTGTCTTTTTTGGCCTCTTTTTTGAACGACTTCTTGATCGCTCTGGTAAAGGAATAGAATGCAGGAATAAAATTACTGATACTAAAACATCTTTACAAAATGTTTTGAAATTTGCTCTGTACCCATTGAAGAGTGTTTATAGGTCTTCTCAAGACGTGAAAATCATATTGTTCAATAATCTTGGATCAGTATTGCAACAACAGATTGGGTGTTATTCGATGCTCATTATTCAATAATAATAGCATAGCAACAACTGGCAAGTAGGTTTGTTATTAGGACACAGGTAAGTACCTACAGTGTTCCATACTAAACGTACGAAAAAGAAAAAACAAAAGGTAACGTGTATTTATGTTGTTCAATACTCAATTAGTACCGCAACAACTATGTACCACGTATGTACTTACTACCTACCTACGTAAGAACACTTTGTGAAGAAAATATGTACAATTGTAGTCGTTCGATACTCAACTAGTACAGCAACAACTATGAACATAAACCAAAGTACTAGGTTAGCTTTTGATGCTTGTCTATAATTATTGGGTTGACAAAAGGTTGCCCGATACTCAAAAAAGCATAGCGACAACTATTTCAGACATTATTTCTGGTTGTAAAAACAAAATCAATGGCGCCTGTTCACACTACAAACCTTGCGTTTTCTTATCGAGTTTTGCGATCTTTCGCCTTAACTTTTCCAATTCCTTTTGTATATCGTCTTTTCCCATTTTGTAGCACTGAAAAAACACTGATTCTAACACTTTTGTTGCACTTTTGCTAAAAAATTATAATATTATTCGGGAGCGAAGTGACGCCGCAAGTTGACATAAGAAACGAATGAAGTTCATAGATTATACCAGAAGTAACTAGTATAAGGGAGAGTTCCAAAGTTTTTTTTTTTAGGATTTAAACTAATGTGACGCCACATAGTGACCAGGAGATAACTACATCAGTAAATTATTCATCATAAGAGGAACGAGACAACAACAGGTATAATTAATACCGGAAGAGTCGCAGGATACAGATATACTGAAAATATTTCTCAGATACATTATATCTGGTAACATGCACTACATCTAAACGATTCCATAAGGAGCTATGATATTCCAAACTCCATTCGAGCCCGTATATCAGGTCGATGTGCGACAGCATTGAGCGATGTCCTAATATCCGTCGCCAAATGGTGTCGTCAGTAAACCGTATACTGCAAAGATGTTGAGTTGGTAGCGGGTTGTTATGTTCAAGCGTATAAAGAAGTCAGAGGAAGATCTGCGTTGGAGACATTTCATACTTTAGAGTCCTGAATAGCAATATAAGTTTTGCGTACAAAGTCGAAAGGCGACTGCCAGATTGAAACGTTCCAACGAATTTATAACAAGACGTTGAAGTAGTATCAATTCGAATTGAAATATTCAGTGGGTATGAAATATTACTAAATATTTTAAAGTTAACTTTCACAGCATGAAAATATGTGTCGACCGATTTAAATCGGTTTACGGTTTTGTATTTTTATTTATTCAGTTTTAGAATCTGTTGAAGCGCTTACTTTATAGTAATCTGATTAGAAGTCAAAACTAGTTTTCATGTTAATATTACTTAGAACCTGAATGCTCTAACATATACAATAAGCCGATTATAATAGACTGAAACTGTTCCATGGTAATGCCAGTAGATAATTGGACCGTTGGAAGATCAATTTATACATGACATAAATCTGTGACCTGCATTATGAATCTAAAGCCGAGTGTGAGTGAATCCGATTCGTTATCTGTATGCATTTTGCTTGCACTTATTTCCCAGATAGAAACTCGATTATTCATAATAATGTGTTAAGTAAGACGCAATTACTAGTTATTCATTATCAATATATGCTATTTTATATCAATGTGAAAGTCATAAATTTGTTTACGTCGTGTATCTATTAGTTTTACCCAAACATTATGAAAAATGTGCAGTTATTTCTCACTGAGAAAATACTGAAAAGTAGAACCTATTGCGTATAAGGCAGAAAGCAATAGTTTCAATAGAATTATAAGTGGTATTATTTTCAAATCGATTAAGATAGGAAAAAATGAATCGCTCAGGTGGGACTCGAAACCACGATCTTTCCCTTACAGGGGGAATGCTCTGACCACTGAGCCACCGAGCCACACCTGAAGCTATCCAAATTCTCCTATACTACCGTCTTAGGGCGACGGCGGAAGCCATCTACCGACATTCATACGAAATATCGGAAACAATGAATGATGTTGCAATCATTTTTAAACATTGTTTTTCGATGACTCCGCCCAAATAATTGAATAAAATTTTGAAGCATATACTATGCTAACTTTTTAAACCGATTAAGATAGGAAAAAATGAATCGCTCAGGTGGGACTTGAACCCACGATCTTTCCCTTACAGGGGGAATGCTTTGACCATTGAGCCACCGAGCCACACTCTTTTTCCTATCGTAATCGATTTGAAAAGTTAGCGTAGTAAATGCTTCAAAATTTCATTCTAGTGGTATTATTGTTAAAATACATGGCTTTATTTAAACAATAAACCATCATGGTATATGAAACGTCAAGATTTCCGTGTTTTAATAGTTTTCTCGTTCCTTTTTTTGTTAGTTTACAGCAGCTATGAGTCATTTAACTAAAATAATAGCTTTGGACCACGCAAATGTTCATTCCCTTTGGGCAACGACATCGCAATCTGACATAGACGTCTTGATGCGAAAATGGACTAGCTAAATGCAGCATAGTTAAGGAGAGTATCTAGATAATGTTGGCTTCCTGGAATGTTATAATTACTATAGCCTAGATTCTCAATATGAACTGGAATTTATATTTTGTAGCCTTATTAACTAGGTACTAGTTTGTGGAAAGCTTGACTATCTGTTGCTTTCACAAGAGGAATAGATGAAATATATTTTAACATCACTGTTGTTGCTTATTCAAACACATGTTGTGGTCAGGCTGTACAATTCATCATTTCATCAAATAACTTATACATCAATAAATTTTATAAAATTAATTGAAAATAAATTCCTTTAGCCACTCGTTTTTAAAATTATGTAGCAATTAGAAATGAAATGCAGTGGTTTAACTAGTCATTTTATGTGCAATGATGAACAAGATTTTTTTAACGCTTAATATATTTGTACATATACATACTATTCAAGTGAATAAGAGTTTCTTCTAGTGAAAGCTGGATAAAAATGATGTCTTGTTCAAAATAACAGAAAACAGGAAAACTATACGACACTAAGTCGCTAAATGTACATTAGCCTTAATCGTGATGCAATTAACGTGATTGCAGCCGCACCATGATTTTGGAAAGGGAATTCAAAAATTACTAGCATGATATAACGGGACTCATCATTCAGGATTTCTAATTATCAAATTTTAGAAATTATGTCATTCTTGAAAATTGTGTAGGACACTAATTACAATTTCTAAACCATAAAATAAATATAATTTAAACCTTTGACAGCCATTCATTCAAGTTTAATATGTAGTAGTAAGAGAGTACAATGAATACGGTAAGAGGTTTGGGGCTATGAGATTCCATCAGAATGTTCGGGGCCCTAGTCACCTATGTTTTTTACCTCTTTAGTCTATTAGCGAAAAGTTGACCTCAAAACTTTATATCATTACCCCTCCCATTCGCACAGAACACACAACTATATTTTCGCACCTCAATAAATAAAATAATGTATCATTTAAGAACATGGCGATAAATAAAAGCAGTACTAAAATAAAACAAGCTGTTGGTGTGAGCGATGAATTTTCTTTTGAGAGTACAAGAGAAATAGTCCAACAAATGTACTAGCCCATTAATTTATTGTAGTTCCCTCACTTCTCATTGCGGAGTGTTTATTCTTCTTTTTTTATTCTGTCGCTATTTATGCGTTGTGGAATTTTAAGCCATTTGCTTTTGTGTACTTCCTCTACAATGCAGACATGAAGATAAGTTTGAAATCTTCTGTTAATAATTAAAATATTTTTGTGTTTGTTTATACGTTTATTAAGTAGATTTTTATTATATTCTCCTGTAGACTCGTTAATTGTTTTTTGTTGTTTGTTGTTGTATTTTGTAAATCTTTTATAATTGATGCTGGTGGGACTCTATTTTTTATATTTTTAAATATATGTTTCTAAATTTGTATATATATATATATATAAAGTGTAATGTGTAATGTATTCTTTTTGTATAGTTTAAAGTGTAGTTTTATATCCTTATAATTATGTTAGCGACTGTGTTGTATTAACATTCGTAGTCTTTTTGTGCTATATAAATTTAATCTGTAGGTAAGTAAAAAAACAAAATTCTTAATTGCATGACTCAATTAGTCAGTATATAAAGTGGTGATTCCGTGGTTATAAGATCAATTTAGTTTGTCATTCATATTGCTTTTTTGAGTGAACAAAAAAAAAAGACTAACTTGTCCAATTCATTCAGTAAAGTTTTTGCTCAGTACCATTGTATTGGATACTACGTGTTTTAAAGTAAATTGGATAAAGGGTAATTACGTCGGTATTTATTAAACAAATTATAAAAAATAAGTATTAGTTTTCCCTCACCAAGGCAATATTTGGCAGCCTGCCAATTCCAGCCACAACTTTGCCCGCGTAAAACTTAACCATCGCGCTTTAAAATAATAGTTAGGTCTGGTAACTGATGCAGTATCGGTTTTTTGCTATAACGGTAACTGTTATTATATTAGTAGGTTACTGTTATCGTTAGCGGTTCTTATCTACCTTCAAGTATTAGTTATAATTGTAGATGGTTTTAAATCTAAAACTAGTCTGGATTTGCAATTGAATATTTGAATTAAGTATTTCGTTTCGGATAGTTGATAACATACACACAGTACAGTAGAGTACAGTATTTATTTAAAAGCCTCTGAAGACTCTCTTGAAATTGCTTAACAAAAAAATGTGTTTAACCATCGGCGAAATTGCGGACAGGAAAATGATTATACCGATTTACGAAACTTGGTAACGTGATACACGACCCCGGAATTATAGGGTTAAAGAATATTGAAGAAAGTGCTTCCAAATTTCCTCGCTGTTTATAGAAAGAAAAAATATAGAAAATAAAATGTATCTAAAGAACCAAGTTTGTCTATTTGATCCGCTTCGAAGTATATAGGTGAGGTAAACAGAGCCACTTTTAAGGTAGGTAATGTAAAAGTAGATGTAATATCCTTAATTTTTTCCGCCCACAAGACAAAGCACTCCTATGAAATGATGACAGACGATATTGATAACATATGTTAAACAAAATCTTATTAACTTCCAACGTAAAAAGAGAGGTTTATAAGTTTTCTGTAACATCATAGCTCCCGAACGGATGAAGCGATTTCAATTAAGATTTTTTAGTATTAAAGGTGTCTTATGTGCAAGTGTTTCTAGACATGTTTGATGAAAATCAGTTGAGCCGTTTAAAAGTTGTGGTTGTTGAAAGTGGGGTAGAATAACCGAATGTCTGCAAATATACTCGAGTGGGGTCTCAAATGAAAGCGCATCACGTGCACATTAATAATATGTTAAATGAATGACTACTAGTTCAATTTAAAAATAATTTGTGACGAGGGTTTTTAATTTTATTATCTCTAGTTATTGAGCAGTAAAAAAAAATTACATTGCAAACCTTGTAGCATTCGCTTTCATAGATACATACATATAACCACGCCTTTATCCCCGGAGGGTTAGGCAGAGGTGAATTAACACCCACATTTCACTAATCTGTATTCGGTCCCACGTAATAGGGGGTGAGCCTATTGCCGTATTCCGGGCACTATTGTTGACTCGAGCCATGCATCTGAGGCTGAGTCTGATGTTAATGTTAATCAGCCCTATCCCTTAGTCGCCTTGTACGACACCATATGGGAAGAGAAGGGGTGGCCCAAATTCTACTCTAAATATTCTCCTCCGCTCTATAAAACGAACAAATACTTAAATAAATAAATACATGTAGTATCCTGACTCATATTGAGTACGCGGTTGATGGGCGGTTATTAAAAAACTTTTTGTGACAAAGCACAACTTGTTAATTTATTTTCTATAAGAAACTGCAGAAGAACTTTCAAGCGGTAGCAATAGTGTCGACTATTTTGAGATATGTGTTTCATAACAAAGATCAGTGAAGTTTATGAAGACTTAGTACCTATAGATAATTATATAAAAGAAATCTGTCCTTGTGAATGTTCCTGAACTCCTCCTAAAAGGCTAATTTTTGTGTGTCTTTTAAAAGTTCCCTGGATGGTTCTACAATCGGCGCTGGTGTAGGGCACTGCATGCTGTAGACGATTCTTTGGTTTACTTGTAGTAGTACGTGAGTCATTTTTGTCATACGTTTAGAGAGGATATACGGGATTTAACATCACAAGGTAAGTTCATTTGATTCTTAAATTTATTTTCTCGTTCATTCTACTTAAGATTTATGTTTCAACTATAATAAAAAACAGTGATAGCAGCAATGTTGAACTTGGATGCCAACAAAACTTAACAAGTACTACATTATCGTGAGAACAGACAGTTGGGAACTTTATATTTATGTTTTCTCCTGCGATAATACAGAACTGGCAATATTGCGCTAAGGAGATTGGTGGTTGGAATGCGGCCAAATCTGAGGCCATGCGGCTTTACAGCGTGAAATTCAATATTATTGGAATGATTTTTAATGCCATACAATTATACGCATTTACTACATTTTGCTAATCACAAGTCGTATATTTACCTACACCTCCAGGTCTCATTTATAAATTTAAAGAACTTAAAAATAAATTTGTAACGCACAGACAATATTGTTTGAGAGGTGGGGATGTTATGAAATATCAAAGAATAATAATAATATTCTAGGACAATTGTATTTTAAACTCAGATGAAGCACTCATAACCTGGACGAATTATAAATATTTATTATATCTTCAGTTAATCAAATAAATATTTAGCCTATTGGAGTCCGCTGCACATTATTAATAAAGATAGCGATGGTTGTCATTACATGAACTTTCATTTATATCTACTGTTCATATGCTAGCTGCAAGGTTTTCAGAATTTTGAGGTAAAATAAAATAGATACGTCCAGGTTATGTAAATATATAGATTCATGCATACAAATATTTGAACTGAGCGGGAATGAAATTTGCGACCTTTAACAAAGTTGTTGAATGCCTTATCAATGCCACACACACGTTGGTAGTGTAAAACCTGTAAGCGTTAAAATTCTATTTCAATGTCGTAAGCTTACAGCTAAAATAATAACTACATAGTTCTACAAAGTAACGTCTAAAATTCTACAATGGAACTTACTCGAAATTCATAAGACCCTTTGTGCAATCAACAAAATTTCTTAGTCCGTTTTAAAAATCAGTGTCTAGCAAATTTCAGACACGACGCTCATAGATGCCGACGTTATTGCAATCTTGTGGTGAATGCAGTAGAGGTAACTCCAGCCAAGTCGCATTATGCCGCTCATTTCAACAGCGCTTATTGCAAATGAGCTCTGTGGCACTTCTGGAGAAATGCATGGGTTTGAATGTGGAAGTAGAAGTAGGAATAGAGACCTAATTTTGGAATGTGATTATTGTAATAACCCTTTTCAAGTCTCTAAACGAACATGAAGTGCAAACTAAATTTCAGAACTGTTTGCTCGGCATTAGTGGGCACTTTTGAGATACTTAATACCTGAAGTTTAGAGAATATAGATATGATTAAGCTATATAGATTTGAATTGAGAGTCATGATCAAGAAGAAAGTTATAAGGAATAATTATGATCTTATAACTTTAACTTGGACATTATGACCTATAAAAGGAAATAATGTGACTACTATAAGCTCCCTCCGTTCCTTGTTATCATTTGTGTATACCTTCTATATCAATTCTTACTTGTTAAAGCCATTGATTGTATCATCTCCACATTAAATGTCGATCTCCATATAAAATTCATAAAGTTCTAGCACTAAGAGCTAGACAATTCGAACTCACAGCGTTTTTATATATCACTACATAGTATAAAACAAAGTCGCTGTCTCTGTCCCTATATCCCTTTGTATGCTTAAATCTTTAAAACTACGCAACGGATTTTGATGCGGTTTTATTTAATAGATAGAGTGATTCAAGAGGAAGGTTTATATGTATAATACATGTTTAATATAGTAGAACGTGCAGCGGGAACGGGATCTGACGCCACGCGGGCGGACAAATATTGGCGGTACGAAGTTCGCCGGGTCAGCTAGTTGTTCAATAAAGAGAAAATTATACGGATATATAGAAGAACACGATATTCTATAAATTTTATTAACGATAAATTTGTCATTAGAAAACAGACTGACTTTATTAATGGCAGAAATGTATCAATATGTACATCAAATTATAAATAATACATCTAGTAAACATGGATACATAAATATTCTATCATTAGCCGTATTTTAAAGCTAACAAAAATATTCTTGTTGATAAGTTACGTCAAATATTACAACAATCATTAATTAAAACTTAATAATACTATTGACTGATTATTTATAAAAGTTTTATTGAGTACTTTGGTCTTTTTCAATTGTAATTTCGAGTGTAACTTATTTACGATCTTTTTTTCTAAAAGATATGTGAACCTACATCTAACTATATAAATGCTCAATTTTGTCGACAAATACTCTTATTAAAATACTTATGACTATGCTAGCAATTCAAAATATCTATCTAAGGCCGTGTTCACACATGGCTAGTTTAATAAAACAAAACAATAGCAGAAAGCTACTCAAAAATAAAATACAGAATTATTTATATGTTCTGCATTTATACATTAGTTTATTTGTTTGAATTAATTTGAAAAGATAGTTTTTCTTTTCAAAACTTTAAAGACATTATGATAGTTGTCAGCTTTCTCTTCATAGAACATCCTATTAAAGATCAATGGCTAATATTTAATGTTGACTTCAACATTAAAAAGAAACACCTAAAAAATTGGAGGTAATGATTTTTTTAATACAATGCCTTGTGTGAAATCTGTACAGTTAGCATTGTTTAAATACTATACGGTTCAATCTGACTATGGATATACAACTTTTTTTCTGTCATATAAAAAGATAAATATTTTAGCGTTATACTGACGTCAGCGTAACTAATAAATATTTCATTCGGTTAGTCTCTGTTCATAAAAGTTTTGTTTTCACTTCAGGATTCATTTTTCATTCACTTTTATTAAGGTGCAATATGATAATATGTTACTCAGTTAAAAGTATGGAAAACTTAGCCTTTCTTTTACACAACAATCCAATATTGATTTTCAAGTACGTTTTTTTTCTAACCGTACGAATTTCTAGAACGACTCCGAGCGTGCCGTCTCTTTTCTCTGAAAACAAAAAGGAAAGCAATTTATAAAAAAAAAATTGTATGAAATCATACTAAAATGTATTATCATTGTCATACATAGTTTAATTATTATAGTTTAATTTCCTATCAATACACGGTTTGAGACGAGTGCCAAGTGAAGTAAGTCAATATGCTTATACCGTTGATTGATGGCACTTGGTGGAACTTGCTACATATCTTCAATGAAACTACTTGTATTATTCCACATTATTTTTTAATATCCTGACCGGTTTCGCCTTATGGTATGGTAAAGGTTTAACCTGTCAAGTGCGGCAAAAAAAAAAAAAACTCAAAAAAACACGGGCGGGCGGAGCGGGTGACGTCATCGTGACGTTGTCTTACTATCTTGTAGAAAAAAAGGTTTTACTTTACAACGAAACCATACTTTATGATTCTGTAAACGGCAATAGATTTATTGATTCTTTTTTTATGATCAAGCCATAAAAAATGAATAATAATGCAAACAAATTATTTATTCTAACAGTCCAAAGTTTGGAAACCACGTTGTTATCTAAATTTCAAGGAATGAATGCAAATCCAAATGAATTTCAAAGAACAAGGACCTATGCTATCTAATAACGTAAACAATTTGATAAAAGATCTCAAGATGTTTATAATAACATAACATAAACATATCGTGACCTCCTTGTTCAAAACATCTGTAACAAATACTTCACAGAAATTTAGACCTTATCTACGTAGAAATAAATACTAAAATGGCGTGGTTAACTGAACTGCCAATTTATAACGGTTTCCCACCAAATTTGACTAGCTGAGTGAAATATATAATTATTACATTATAATAGTTCTCAAAACGAGTTCTAATGAATTTACAGAGATAAAAAGTCTATACTTTTCACTGTATTCACTGACAAACATCGTAAAAATAACTCGGACAAAATTCGTAAAAATAACTCGGAAATCGGCAACTTTCTGGGGTTTTATATATTAGTTATTACCTAAATAGAATCATTATATATCATATATCATATTTCTAATAAGAAACCATTACTTACGTGAATAAATCCCGAGTATTTCAATCCAAACACACGCCCTATAAACCTGACACACTCTAAAAATAGCATCAACTGTCAATGACCGTAAAAGCCGCGAAAAAAAAAAAAGAACCACAGTTATAATAAAATTATGCTTCAAATGTCAAGGAAATGTTATAGGGAACGCATGTAATCAAACTTCTTCATACAAAAGTAGAACGTAAGTATATCGAAATTGAGTCTAAAGCCGCGTGGGGAGGCCCGGTGACCGGTCACCGCTTGGGGTTTGACGGAATGGCGCGAAAATAGGCCCCGGTGACCGGTCACCGCTTGGGGATATAATGGTTAATAATGTACAAGTATTTTCATTGAAGATAAGTCAATATGATTTTCATTGAGATACTTTATAAACAATAAGAGTTACTTTTAGCTTTATACTGAATACAGTAGGATTGTCTTGATTTCTCGTCTAGACTAGTCTCAACAGTGAATACTTGTAGTAAAAGATGAATATGTTTGCTTCGCTTCTTCTTCACTTAAATTTTGTGCATACATTTTTTTTTTTAAATTAAAAAGATTATTCAAAAAAAATCTTTTATGTTGATACTAATTATACTTAAAACTGTAATAAATACTTATTGAATTTGTATCATATGAACGTTTTAATTTACCATTAATTTAGTTTTTTGTTGGTTGTGTTTCAGGAAAAACAGTAAATTAAAGCACTAAAATATCTAATTTTTTAACATGTTACTGGTTAATTTCACGGCGCATTATGTATGTAAATATTCCAGTTATTTAGTTTAGCTTATTGGTATATCAATTTAGAAAATTTAAGACGAACTATTTTAAAAATCTTTGGCATAGATACTTCAGCATTTTTCAAATACTCAGAATAATAGAGCAATACTGAAAGCTACGCGCTTTCAAGGCAATGAAGGCACGTGCAAAGTTAGACCACACTAAAATAGTCTATCAGCATCAATGATCTGTGGTCTTTTACAAAAGGTGCTCATGAAACACCTCTAAGAATTCTAGTAGCGGTAGACCGGTTGTTCGAATGACTGCACCTCTTCAGTTGCAGTTCAATTCTCTCTTTTTTTAATAATTTAGAATCGAATTTTCT
Organism: Eilema caniola; assembly: GCA_949126895.1. Classification (NCBI taxonomy): domain Eukaryota; kingdom Metazoa; phylum Arthropoda; class Insecta; order Lepidoptera; family Erebidae; genus Eilema; species Eilema caniola. The sequence continues at coordinate 7,482,747 of OX421476.1, forward strand.
AATATTCCCTCTAACCCTTCCAGCTAACCTAAACTGCTTGTGTTAAGAGTGGGTTCACGTCAGTAGTAATATGGCCAGGATTCGAACCGGCGACCTTTGGATCGTTAGGCCGACTCCTTAAGCACTAAGCTACCGACGGTTAACGTGACGCTTTTCTTTGATAATCGAACTATACAAACTGAAGAGTTGCAATAGTTCGATCAATCGTACTACTGCTACCAGTGTACTAAAGGGTCTAAGGTATTCAATTTATAGCTATATGATATGTAATTTTACTAATGTGTACTATGTACATTTCAAAACAAAAATTTATAAGTATCACATACTCACTGGATAAAACTATTAGGGCTTCGTATATTAGATGTATTTTTGTAATAGCTAACACAAAGCACAATCAGTTTCTGATCACAGGTGAAGCTGAAAAAAAAACACAAAAACATAAATTTAGAAAAACGATATTCATAAAGTACATCAGCATTATTATGAGTACTTCATAATTTAAAATAAACAACAAAGTCTTAGGAAATTAAAACTATCCTTTTTCGGTGCTGAAGGTGAAATATTCATATTTGCAATACTACTGCGCAAATAAAGTTATAACAACTAAATTTATTACTCAACTTTATCTGAGAATAATTTTTCATGAATATAAATGATAACTGAGATACCATGATACCATGGATCTAGATAGCGTTGTGTGAAATGTTGTGGAATATTTTATGTATTTAAAAAAACGGTTCACTCTCGGATTGGCTAATGGGGGTGATATTCTGCATGCAAACGAGATACCATAGACGAAGAATCAGTATTCTGATTTTCATTTACATTCATTTTAGTTTACTGATAAACCTAAATTTACATATCTTTTTACATAATTGATACTTACTAATTATATCCCAATAGTTTATTATCACTTAGTGAAGACCCTGTTCCATATTCTATTGGAGACTCAGAATTCCAATCTCTACAGTTATAGCCAGAAAGTTCTCCAGTCGAAGTGCCACCATGCCAAATCTTTTTCTCTGGCCTGGAAATATTATTGGAAACGAAATGCATTAAGGATATACGACTCAAACTTTTCCCACTTTTAAGGAATTACAAATTTAACATTTATAGCTCACCATATAACGTCCTCCGTGAAGATATTTCTACCTTTGAAATCGTAAATATTTTGACTAGTACTGTTGAACACTGCGCCGGATCCATCAAACATGCTCTCCCAAGAATCAAAGAGACGGTACTGAACTTTATTCCTTGTAATTGTTGTAACAGTCAAATTCCAATACTGACGGGATACCAATTTCTTGAGGTTTAACAAACTGTAAAGTCACATATTTTTTATGTTAATATTTTAGTTTTAAAAAAGCTAAAACTTTAAATTTTTTCAGCATACTTATATGTGTGGTTAATACTGTCTCATCAAATAGATAAATTACTTTGTATGCAATTCCTTTATTAAGAGCGGATTGCAGTCGTTTTCAACATTTATCATCAAGTTATGCAGCAAATCATTTATACATTTGCTTCGATAGAAATTAGCTTCAATCATGGTTCTGAAATGCTCCAAATCGCTATTTTAAACATGTTATAAACTAAGACGGCATTTTCAATTAGTGTCGAAGTTAGTATTAAAAATAGAGCAAATAAAATTTGGGGACTGGTAAAGTTACATTTTATTACGCAAATATATTTTTCTTTGATCTTGAATAAACATACATTTCCTCTAAATCGCTGCATTCTAGCTCTCGCGGCCATCACTCTCTCTCCCTCTCTCTCACGGATTTTATATTAGCAGTGCGAAGAATACGGACGTCGCTTTGCAACTCGGCCTTGCCCTTAAAGGACGTGGTTTATTTGGGCAGAAAATTTTGCTCCTGGTGTCACTAAATCCTCAAGCATTCATCTCAAATTTTGCATCTTTAGTCAGCCTTGATTCATCCATACACGCTACGTGACCAAAATCTTGAGTAGAAATATAAATTTTATTTGGATAAATTCAATACTCAGGACACGCCACGAGCTACCTGGAGATCTGATTCTGGTTTGTTCAAAATTTTGTGAATGTGCACAACTAGTGACATAGGAGCCATCTTCTAGAATTCTTTAGAATCACACCACATTGAATAAATGGAAGAATTCACTTTTGAAATCTAAACTTTAAATTCTAAAGTTTCATAATAATATTATATATTACCTGCTAGCTCGGAAAGCTTTGAATGATCCAATCTTCGAACCTTGTTCACGACACAAATTGTCAGCGTCTTCCATTCTATTCTTAACTCTTCCTGTATACGAATCGGTGAGAGCAACCATTAGAATCTAGAAGAAAAGAGATAACACAATCTACGGTACATAAAAGATGTAACAAGTCCTTTTCATTATTGCAACCTCTAAGTATTGTTAAGGGTTCGAATTATCAATAAAAAGAAAATAAATATAGACGTGATATATATAAAAAAAACTGAATGAAGATTGTCAGTATTATACGGTAGTATGATAGCATGAGTCTATTACTTACGCTTTCTTGATAATTGGTGAAAGGCTTGGGACGTTGAGAGGTATTATGTATCCTCGGGGGTTTCTGTTGAAGAACACAAAGAAAACCTTAGATTAACTTTGAACAAGTAATATTTCATCAATAGGTAGTATCGTTTTTTATACTTTGAGCTTTGACAGCAATTATTGTAGCTAAATATTATTAGGGCTAAGATGTCTAAGGGGCAGATGCTTTGTCTATCGAAAAAGCGTAATGTACGGTTTTTCAGTTCAAATATCTTGTGCGTTGTTTTATAGACAATTGTTTAATATAATTTCGTATTACAGAAAATGTTTCGCATAATTTCGTTTCATAGAATAATCAACATACAGAATACTTACTTTAAAGAATTTTAAATCATTGAATTTTGTTTCATATAAAGTTAAACATTAGAATAATCATTTCATAGAATATCAAATCAAATATTCTTAATCATTATATTGTTTATTTAATAGAAAACGTATTACAAAGAATAACATATTATCAAAGTGACAGTTTCTAAACGTTTCAATTCATAAAATGCATACCCTCATTTAAATGGGACACTTTTTTATAAACTAAACAATTGATGCGTCTACAAGGACGATGGAGCCCCGCTATGCGGGGCTCCTAGTTCTGGGTGGTTTATAAAAAAATAACCACGAAGGCCTAATGCGGGAGCTTCGCTACGCTCCGCTCCCGCATTAGCCTCTAACCTAACCTATCCGAGTTGGGGTAATCTGAGTCGGGGTGTTAACTATGATGACGTTTTATTAATAATTTAATAACAAAATGATTTTATTATATTTTACAGAAGAATTCAAGCAAACAAATTTGCAATAAAATATGCGAAAGACAAAAAAATCTATATTGATATGAAATGTATTATAGCACTTAGTTACTTGGAACATTCAGAAATTGGAAGGAGCATTATAAAGGTGGTTTAATATTCTTTAAAAAATAATTCTACAGTTTGATAAGTTTGTTAAACAAAAAAATGTGATTAAAAATTCGTTCAATCGTGTTTCTCTGAAATATGTTTCATTGCAGTAAATTGTTTTTGAAACAATAATATTCGAAATAAAAATATAAGAACCAAATATTATATGAAACATTTTCTGTGAAACGAAATTCTATGAAATTTCTTTCTACGAAATAAGGGGCTCCCATTTATAACACTTACAATTTCATGATTCTCTATTGGTTCCCATGTTGCTAGATGTGTTGGTAGATGTGAAATAGGCCTGCTTGACGAGGGATAATAACTACCCATCTGTGAATTTTCACATCATTAATTAATTAATAGCATAGATACAAAGGTATACGCAGATTTCAAAAGAAAAAATCTGTTACTTACACCTTCTCGGTTATGCGAAGTAGGTTTCATCGTAGTAGTAGTAGTAGTAGTAGTAGCAATAGAAGAAGTATGACTACTGCTTGTTCCATTCCACGGATGCATCTGTAAAATGATTCAACAATTGTTTTTTTCCAAAAATTGATTGATAATTTATATATATAATTGACTAATCGGATTGAACATCTACTAGCAGACAAATATTTATTAGAAGATAAATTAAAAATTAAATTGGTTTATGTTAGAAAATGAAAATACCTCGACTCTATTCCAATCGTTGTAACCCACTTTGATCAGTAACAAACTTTCTCGAAGAACGTATACTAGAGTTCCCACTGATAACTGATGGTTTTTCTGGAAAACGAAATACACGTAATTGGTATATAATATGTTTCCTGCTAATAATCTTATTTTACACTTTTAAAAGAACGAAAAGAGTAAGTTTGTCAAGAGTTTGAGTCTTTCAAAAGCTATATTGACATGAAAGGAAATTATTGTTCTGAACATTTGAAACTATTTTATTTATTTATTTTGTTCGAATCATGTATTGTATTTATAGAATGAATCCAAGAGGGATTCCATCTTTTGTCATAATAGTTTTTGTCCTAATTTAAATTAGGCATAATTTTCTTTGTCATAATAATAGTGTGCCATAATTGGTTTTTAGCATACTGTGTTATTAAGCATAAATATTGTATATCCTAATGTTTTTATTCATAACATTGATATGCATAAAGTTTTAAAGCATATTGTTTATTTGTCTAATAGTTATTTTGGTATAATGATAAACGCCTGCTAACATGGTGCTAGCAAGCTGGCAAGGATCTGGATGCAATCTGGACTTTAGGGCACCCCGACTCGGATAGGTTAGGTTAGAAGGCTAATGCGGGAGCGGAGCGTAGGGAAGCTCCCGCATTAGGCCTTCGTGGTTATTTTTTATAAACCACCCAGAAGTAGGAGCCCCAAGTAGCGGGGCTCCGTCGACCAATTAGGTTAAAAGAACATTAGGTTAAATGAACTTTGATGCGCCTACAAGTTTGACGAGAGCAATGTATAAAATAGTGTAATATTGTTAATAAAAAATTTGTAGTGATTTTTTCGGAATAGTTATGATTATGCGTCGTTATGCTTAAGTAAACTTATGCTTTGGGATATTATGCTTTTTAAATATTATGCTTATAGTAAATAGGAGTAAGAAAAATATGCTTAAAAAGTTATGGCAAATGAGTATTATGCGTAAATAATGTTATGACAAGTAACATTATGCAATGTTAAATTATGACATAAAATTTTAGGAATAAAAATAGAGAACCAATCCAAGACAACAATTAAAAAGGGTAATTGAACTCAGAAAATAAAAATATGTAAATTGAACTTTAAATTTAAATTAATAATAAAATATAAATACTATTAATATAGGGTGGGATTGGGATGATTTATGAATTAAATATATTAAAAATATGAATGAAATACCTTCATAAGACCTTTTACAGTTGTGTATATGAAAGTGTTGACAGGTAAAAAGGCATCTTCATCATGTAAATTTACTGAAATTGAAAAATTAAAATCAGCTTTAACCAGCTAGGAATTTATTTAATACCTTGCATAAATATGATTGTAAACCTGTGTTCAAATAAATAAATTATTATCTTTTCTTATTTCAGTCATAAAAGCAGCAAAATTTATTAAAGAAAATAACATATTAAATTTTGTATATTGTGTTGATGTAAGAAGTTTTGGTGACTTTTTTAAGTACTTTGAACTTGATCGATGTGGGGCGAGTCACATTTGTTTTTTGGATAGACTTAGCCACCTACTGAAGTTATACTAACAACTAACTCGCAAGTAAATTAACAGATATCTTACATGTAAAATCGCCGAAGTCCTTAAAATAGGAATCTCCTTTTTCTCCTTTTGGGCCTTCAATGGTCAAACCAGGTGGTCCTATATCTCCCTTAAGGCCTGCTATTCCTTGAGGGCCAGGAGTGCCCTGGTTTCCTGCAGGGCCAATGCGGCCAGAACTACCTGGTTGACCTGTTTTTCCTGGTCTTCCTCTTTCACCCCGAATGCCAACGTCTCCTTTTTCACCTTTCAGCTGTTAATTAAAAACTTTATCGTATTGTTGAACTTGAATTTTGTTCTTCATAGCATTTTATTTGATTTTAATGCAATCAAATAAAGAAGTTCACCTTTTTCAAGTCAATATTAGGAGCACTTTCTCCTTTCTGTCCCTTTTCACCCGTCGATCCTTTTAGTCCAGATGGTCCCGTAGGTCCCTAAAAGTAATATAAAATTTACACAAGTAAAATCAAAAGTATGTTAAATATTTAAATATTTATTCTAATGTCTTACTGCATAGTGAGTTAGTGACCTTATATGGGCAATTTATTAAGTTGTGTTTTTACTAGAAGAAATTAAACAAATAACCCTTGATACACCCATAACTAGTGCAAATGGCCGCCATACAGACAATTTGATCAATCTGTTTTGCAGTTTCAAACAGTTTGTTCAAATTGGCATGATTGTATGTGTGGCAAAATTTGAGCAAATTTATTGAGTATTAAATGGTTCGAAGAAATATAAATTTGATCAAACTATTTGAACCACCTTATTCGATAAAATTATTTGAACGTATATGGCGAGCTTCACGGCGTTCCCTAAGCATGAGTGATGTATGTATTTCGAGGTTTGCACTCACTATTGGTCCGTGTAGTCCAGATTCACCTTGATCACCTTTTGGGCCGACCGGCCCGGTATCTCCTTTGGCCCCTTTTTCGCCTTTGGGACCAGCCGGCCCTGTTGAACCAGGATGACCTTTATTTCCCTGTTGGCCCTTTAAATAAGTCCTAAATTAATAATGCATTTTTATGAAAAGGAATCTATTTTGTATTTGACTCAGTATTGAAATTCATAAAATCTCTGAAAATCACAAAGAACACTGTACTTAAATATATTATCAGGGTACAAAACACTTGTATGATTTGGATCTGACAATAATAAATCTAATTAAGCTTCAGGCTAAACATCTCAGTTACACTACTAATGAAGACGTGTTTATATCAAAACAGTTTACTTGCAATAAACATACAACTACTTCTTGTAATAATCGAAGCTTGAAAAAGGTAGAGTGTTTTTAAGAACTCATGAGTTCATGACCGTTCTATATTCTTCCTACAGTGACGAGTAAATTTAAAGATTTTTTTATATCACTTAGGTGGCAGACAAGCTCACGACCCACCTGATGGAAAGTGGTTACCGTGGCCTATGGACGTGTGTAACACCAGGGGCGTCACACTCGCACTGCCGACCCTGAAGAAACCTTCTAATGCCCTTCTTGATGAACCCCGTATTATAGTCGCTTGGAAAACCCCAGCAGGGAGCTCATTCCACAGCCTGAGCGTGCTTGGGATGAAGTTCCTTTCCTACCGCACGGTTCGCACCATTTCTGGTCGCAATATGTGAGGGTGAACTCCCTATATATGGCGAGCGGTGCGATGATAGAAAGTAGCTGTCGGCATCATGTCAAACAATTCACCTGAGCATAAACCATTGTATAGGCGGTAGAACACACACAGTGAGGCAAAGTCCCCCCTGAGACTGAGAGGTTCCACATCGCCTGCGAGTATGGGATTGTCGACGATCCTCAACGCCCGTCTTTGTATCGATTCGAAGGGGCCAAGCTGATATGCAGGTGCCCCGGCAAAAAGGTGACAGCAGTACTCCATATGGGGTCGAACTTGTGTCTTATAAAGAAGGAGTCGTTGCCCCGTAGTGAAGTACTGCTTCGCCTTTTTAAGCACTTCAAGTTTCTTAGATGCCAGCTTGGCCCTGTCCTCCAAATGGTTGCGGTACTGGACGTCGCTTGAGATGTCGACGCCTAGGATCCCAAAACATGATAAAATGGTAAGCGATGTACGCAGGAATTGCGGCGCTACAATAAATAGGGTTTTCTTAGCGGTGAATACACATACTTGTGTCTTAGTGGGATTAAATTGGACTAGGTTTAGTCGACCTCAATCGGATACTCCCGAGAGAGTGGTCTCGATTTCAGACACAAGTTGTTCACGAATCTCCTTCACCTTGGACTGGTAGATATTTGCACGGCCCGGGTAACACGTGTCCCCAGTACTGTCGTCCGCATAACATTGGATGGAGTCATCAGACAGCATATCCCCCCGACTCTTGACGGCTTGCGCCCATCGGTTTGTGAGATACACAAGAAGGTCACCGGCAGAGCGACGGTGGCGAAAGCCGTGCTGTCTGTCGCTCAGTAGATCGTTTCCGTCCAGGTATCTCAGAAGCTGAGTATTAATAACACGCTCCATCACCTTCGAAAGAAGGGAGGTTATAGCAATAGGCCTGTAATTGGATGGGTCGGTCCTGTTGACTTTCTTAGGCACAGGATGTACGAACGCAGTCTTCTACGAGTCCGGGACTTGTATCGCGGAATAAGAGAGCTCGAAATGGCGTGTAAGTACTGGGCACAACTCGGAGGCATAGTGCCTGAGCACCATCGCCAGTATACCGTCCAGCCCACTCGAATTCCGAACATCTAGTGATTTAAGTGCCAGCCGGGCCACCCTTTGCGTGATTTTTACTTCAGGCATAGAAGCACCACAGCTGGGGAGAATAGGAGGCTCGGCATTCCCATCGTTCATGGTCGAGTTTGACGCAAAGAGATTACCCAAGAGATCGGCTTTCTCCTTAGCGCCATCGGTCAGACTACCGTCGGGTTTTTGCAGCGGCGGGAGGCAAGACTGACAAAAGTTTCCCTCGGCAGCTTTGGCGAACGACCAAAATGCACGGCTGCCAGATGGGCAGCGTGCAAACCGCTCGCCAATTCTACCGATGAACTCCAACTTAGCCCTGGCCATTGCCTTTTTACTGGACCTCGACGCGGCAATCAATTTCCGCTTCACTTCAGCGGTGTTTCGACCCTGATTAGCAACTGCCGTAGTCCAAGCCTTATACGCAGATTGCTTGCGGCCTCTAGCTTCTCTGCACGGCCTATTAAACCACGGGCGTTTGCTCGCTCCTGTTGCGATCCAGCGGTTACGCGAAAGTTACGCGGGGCATGTTAAAGCATCTGATGAGGCCATCAAGCTGTGGGCAACCACTGTCTATAATAATGATTACCCTATTGTCTGAGACTACAACTTCAGCTTACATCAGGTGAGGTGAAGTGTTTTATATAAAAATGTTCCTTTATAAAGACTAGATAAGATCTTTACCTTAGCCATATGTAAGTGTTTATAGTAATAAATTAATTTTATTTTTATTATTTTATCATATGAAAATTACTTGTGATTCCCAAGCATTGAACTGGTATACGCAGTCTGCTACTTATGATTACTTATAGTTTACGATAGTAGGATATATTACAGCATTTCTTTAAGACTGTGATTTCATTTTTAAAAACAATGTCGATGAACTAACAAGTTCTGCAGGTATGGCAATTCCCGGAGGACCAATCTCGCCCTTTTCTCCTTTGAAACCTTGTGGACCTATGGGACCTGGCTCTCCTTTTTGTCCTTGATCTCCCATCGGTCCCGTTTCGCCATCTTTGCCATCACGTCCATTTTGTCCTTGTGGGCCTATCGGACCCTGGTCACCTTTGATACCCTATAATAAAACATATAATAAAATCTTTAACCGCATAATAAAATGTCTGAAACCAAACCGTAATCCTTAATTATATCAGTTCAGAGGGAGACGAGCAGATAAATTGGCATTGCCTATTTTTTCTTGGATGAACACTAGCCACTACTTATGCCAGAGCCCTTTACTGGGATGTAAAGAGAGAACACACAAAGATCTAAGACTGCAAAATCACTTAGTATCAGATAAGAGTTTCGAGAGTATTTAAATGTTAACCTATCACAACATCCGAACGCATATCCTGGTAAGATTGCATTTTGTAGCCAGAGGACCGCTATTCTTCTCTTTTTCGTAATTGTATTTACTTCAGTTTTCAGAGAGTGTACCGTAGCCTCATTAAATAGGAGGTCCCATAGATCTTGATGGAGTTCTAGACATACTTGCATATACATTAGAATAAAATATAGAAGTACCTGATCACCTATTTCTCCTTTTTCACCTTTAAGATCCCGCAGTTTTTCCACAATGGCTTTGGCTGAAAATATAAAATATGATAAATGTATCGGCACAAAATACTATTTTATATTTGATATATCAAATTATTATTATTAGAAAAGGTAAACATCATTAATATTATATGTATAAAGATATATTTCTGAAGTAGAAAAACATAAAAGTTATTTATGTACATAAAATATTAACTTGCAGGCACACGGGTGTTAGTTCGGGTCTAGGGCCTCTTAGTAGCCCATTGTAAGCTTGCACTTCCAACTATGTAGATATATGCCAAATATACGAATCGCCATTTTTCAATTACATCAGTAACTGATTACACATTTTACAGACATACTCGCGATCTATAACCAAGTATATTCAACCGAACTAGGAGCGTTCTGCTAAACATGTGGTGCTTAGGCGAAGTGCACAGCGATACTGACTACACGCTCGGCGCGGCGCACAATGTCAATGATCTGTCGTACTCAAACTGACAGTCCCAATGAACGAATGTCGTCACACTCGACCATAGAGCACCAGTGTCTTGCATTACGCCAGAGTGAATTTCATTCTCTCTAATCACATAATTATTAACGCGCCGTCAAAGTTTAATATCACGGTAATTTATATTTTAAAAGAAGATTTGAGTCTAGATATTAGTTATATTATCAGTGTTTTCAAAATAGTATAATCATGAAATTTATATTAAATTGGATACTAACAAAATATAGTTATCGTTAATCGTTCATTAAAAAAGGTAGTTTCAATATAATTTATAATAATATTATTCTATCAAATATTACATCATCAATAGTAGATTGTTGCGTCGAGCACAAAGCGAGTAATTAATGCACGAGTGTTATGTTAAATTGACGCGAGTGCAAAAAAGTACGAATGGCGCGGCGCGTAGTTAGTCAGCCAATTTTTATTGTCGGCCAGTATCTAATGCATACATTTTATATTTAAATGGGAGACATTAAACCTTTGCGGTATATTTATATCTAAATATAAAATAAAACCAGTGCATTACGAAAAACTGTGCAGCAAAGAAATTTCATATGACATTTCGGCACTGTTTTGGTTCTAAGTAAAAAAGTACGTATTACTTTGAGATCGGTTTTGTAGTGATTAATAATAACATTCTTCATTCAACGAGTACTTCATTTATCGAGAAAAATAAAATGAAACGGAAATATACAGCGATAGCGATCTAAGCTCTACACCAGAAAGCATAATTTTTTTCTCATTAACGAGAGAATTGAGTTTTAATTTTGAGTAGGTATATTTTATTACGGTTGGTAGATTGGTAGTTGAAAGAAAAGAAGATTACGTACCTTGCCAGAGCGAGTAATGGATGCACTCGCGTCAATTTAGTGCCCTCGCTTGTGCTAGGGCACCAACATAACACTCGTGCATTAATTACTCGCTTTGTGCTCGGCGCAACAATCTACTATTACTGTATTTATAGCACGTTATATTATTAACCGTATAGGCAAATCTGATAAATGAAAATTGTGAATATCGTTCAATGACACAGGGATTATATTCAAATACATATTTACATCATATAAGTTGAACATTAATGTCACTCGTAGTCAAACTATTAAGTGTTAAGGTAAAAAAGGTCTCTTACTTTCATTTGGAGACATTTCAATTATTGAGGACAAAGATGCTGGCAACCCTGCAATACCTGGACTGCCTTTGTCACCTGTAAATGTATTTTATTTATAAATTCGTAGTATTACAGGTAATAAATGTGAAGCTAACTCATTGAGCCTACCTTTCTCGCCGCGGTCACCGTCTTTTCCATCAAAACCTCGCAGTCCAGGGGATCCATTACTTCCTGTTTGTCCCTTTCTCCCAGGTTCTCCTCTATACCCCTTTTCGCCCTTGAGACCCTATAGTGTTAATTTATATTAAAAATATTTGTGTCATGAAATGAATATAATATAATTACATAATATATGTAATATGATTATTTTACCTGGTCACCTTTGTCTCCTTTAGTTCCAATTTCTCCTTTCGGCCCAGCGTCACCTGGTAATCCTATTTGTCCCGGAGTTCCTGGAGGACCCATCGGTCCCGTTGGACCGGGAACAGTTCTTCGTTTTATGTCATCGTCTGTTGGCTATCAAATTATTTTTTAAAACCTCTACATTGTTAATTAATTTTATATTCTTGCCTAAAAAAACAGCTACCTACTGCTACTAATTGTAATTTTTGTGCTATCAGTGGTTGCTAAATTAATAATAAAACATAATCACCGTAAATCCTGGGCGACCTGGTATTCCGTCATGTCCTGGTGAACCTGGTATTCCTTGTCGGCCATCTTTTCCTGCAGGTCCTATTGGACCTGGTGGGCCAACTGGACCAAGAAGACCATCAGTACCTTTTTCTCCTTTTTCACCTTTTATGCCTTGTTCTCCTTGTACACCTCCTGGTCCCATGTCACCCTTGAAAGGAAAAATATAGTTTTTCATGTACCTATCATAATATATTTTTCTGTATTTTACAGTTTTATATTATGCTACTCCGGCCATTATTTTAGTGAATAGGTATACGATACGGAAATATTCAGGAAATTAATGCAAACAGTAACGCATAAGCTCCAACAGATTATGTAAAAACGTATCTCGCTATCTCTATTAACCTGTCTAATATTATCTGTCATTTTATGACTAAAATTTACAACTATACAAAATAAAGTGTAATTTGATGGTATACAATCTAAAACTAAACAATCATTACTCAGAACAAGTGAAATTTATTTTTACCTTCAAAAGATCTTTTACGGTATGTAGTAACGGATCACGTTTATCGTATGCACTCACTGAAAGTAAAATAACATAAAAAGTCAGCTAAAAATAAACAATGAACTTTAAAATTAACTTTTACGTTTTAGGTTTTGTGACCAGGTAATAATCGCTTTCAGAATGGCTGCACACTGGGCAAACAAATATGGCATAACACACCATTGACTCGAGAGAAGAAGAGGAAGGTAATAATAACATTGATGAGATGCAGATGCAAAAATAAATAAAGGACAAAAAGCTTTTTAACGATAACTCACAAAAATCCTTGAAAAAAGAATTTCCTTTTTCTCCTTTTGGGCCCTCAATAGTCTGACCAGGTAAACCTCTCTTTCCAACAGGGCCTTGAATTCCCTGAGATCCTTTTTGACCAGGTAATCCTATTTTTCCTGGTGTACCAGTTTCTCCAGGATAGCCTCTCCCTCCTGTTTCTCCTTGTTTTCCGGGTTCACCTTGCAAACCTTTATCTCCTTTTTCGCCTTTAAGCTGTTGGTTAGACAAAAATCTAGTTTTATTATATGAATTGTTTTACAATTTTACTTTACTACTATGTAATCTTTGGGCACAATTTTCCTGCGTATATTAATATTATTATTTGACAATTTTTATAATAAAATAATCAATATTTGCGAATACATTATCTTAATGTAAGTACCTTTATCTACCTACGTTGAACCTACCTTTTTTAAGTCGACAAATGGAGCATTTTCACCTTTCTGTCCTTTTTCTCCCGTTTGTCCAGTTAACCCCGAAGGTCCGATGGGTCCCTAAAATATATTTAAAATGTTATGCGAGATAGTAGTGTGAAAACTAAGAGTTTCCTATTCTGTTTCTTTTTTATCTTATTTTGGAGGATTAGTTTTATTACTCACGGTTACTCCAGGATTGCCAGGAATTCCTTGATCCCCTTTTAACCCCACTGGACCGATGTCACCCTTTTCCCCTTTGTCACCTTTGAGACCAAGTTCTCCTTTTAAGCCAGGTGATCCGCTGTCGCCTTTTGCACCCTAAAATGAATTATTTATATAGTAAATAACGGGGCATGGTCTATTAAGAAACTAATATTTTAGAATTCTAACGATTTTGTTTAGGTTTTATATACTTACTTTGCACTTAATTTAAATGTTAAGTATTTTTTAGTGATTTTCTACATGTACCTTGATTGCAGGTAAGGAAATCCCAGCTGGTCCACGTTCACCTATGTCCCCTTTAGAACCTTGGGGTCCAGCAGGGCCAGGTTCACCTTTTTGACCTTGGTCTCCAGTTTTCCCGGTTTGACCGTCGATCCCATCCCTCCCAGGAAGTCCATCTATACCTTTAGGTCCTAAATCACCTTTAGTGCCCTAAAAATCATCCAAAATGTTGTCAAAAATGTGTCTTTCAAAATATTTGAAATAAAAAATTTATGATTAATCAGGAATAAAAAAAAAATCACCTTTTCACCTATTTCTCCCTTTTCTCCTTTAAGGTCGTGCAATTTCTCCACAACGAGTTTAACTAAAAATAAATCAAAATATGTATATTTAAAATGTTCATGTTACCAGCTATCTAAGAATGTGTGTAAGTATCAGCATTTCATAGACAGTCGTCAAGTACTTGACTGATCCAACGAGGAACTCAGATACATAATCTCACACTGTCTGTTCATAATAGTTATGTCCATATATGTTTCTCTTTTATTATACGTAGTGTCCCGGTTGACACGAAAAAATATGTCAGTGTAATGAAGGTAGGTGTAACAATACTCTTCTGCCCAGTACTTCAGGGAAATACAGTTGTGAATTTGTTTATTGTTATAGTTTCAGTTATCCTTAAAGCGATTATATAATGTGTATAGTATAGTATACACATTATACAATTTCTGATCTCTTTTTTTATAATTGATTGATTCTGGATACTATGCGCTGAAAATTAATAATGAAAATAGAATTATAGGTAACGCCTGAAAAAATTACTATTTTTATTTATAAGTATATCCATCTATTCAGAAGCATTGGGTTCTTTTAATATTTGTATCATTTATTATATTCCTATTTATGTATCTACCCTATTTAATGTACGTAAAATACCCACGGATAAACCGATTCCAGAGGGGGAGGGTTATGTTAGACTCGAACAGAGTAAAACGCATGTCGTCGGTGGGTCATTGATTATTGTGCTATGCCGAAGGTGGGGTAGTCTTAGACATATCCCTCGCACCCCGGCCGACCCAGGGCCATCCCTCAAGATCTGGTCCTTGTGTATGGGGAGGCATGAAAGACGCGCCACCGCCAAGGCCTGCTCCTGCTTGAGTAACAGACCGTTCTGTCACCCCCAGGCCCGCTCTCGTGGGGGACGGAGGTCATTCTGACGCTCGAGTCGCCTCCGCTCACGGCCCACGTGGTTTGCGATTCTCCTTCACTCCCGCTCTACCGCCTCCTTCACAAGAATTACTGGCTCGCAGAAGGAGGCACCGGGGCAGCTCATGTACATTTACATATCTTATAACACTCGGGAAATTAGTATCTTTCATTTGTGATTGAGACCTCATTACACACGTACGAACAACCAAAACTACATAAATACGCGCTTAAATACAGTATGACCCTTGCTGGCGTAGTCGGGTAAATAGTTATTTGTTACAAACTATACACTCAGTTTCTTGCTGCTAACTTGCTGCCTGCTATGTAACTTGAATTCCATTTGAGTTAACTGAATTTCAAGTCGATTTAACTCGTGTAATTTTTTCCGAGTTGACCCATCTGTGGCTGTATGTGAGTGTGCCCGTGATTACTTAGGGTAGATTTATACTAACTACAGTAATTATAGTCCATTGGCAAGCATATAGTAAAATCAACAATAACATGAACAAATCTTGTAATTTGCAAAAAAAAATGCACTTGACAGTGATAACTTTAGTTCCGATTTTGCCATTGTATGGAGTCGTTGGTTCATCTATAACATGTTTGATGAAGTACGCATGCCAGTTTCCAGGATACATACGTCTAAGTGACAAAATGGGTCGTAAAAGTTTGGGGTAGGGATGTGTGTAAGGCAATCTTACATTTCGATTTTTTTTTAGTTCGCACGAAAATAAAGATCTCAAATCGAATTGAAAATCTACTGCTTTATCAAAGTCAACTAATAATTTTATACTCAGTAGTACATAAGGTAATAGAAGTACTAGTATCTGGTATCATAACATCAAAACATTCTATTTAATAATGAATACACGCAACTATTTGAGCGTAGACGTATATCAAAATAATAGAAGTCAATATTGAAAAAAAACTTTCAATTTTCTATTACTCGATTATTCTAAATAAACGTATAATCGTATAAGTCTGCCCTCCTTATTGCAAACGCAGTACTTGCAACATGGCGGTTTCAAGATAAACGCGGTAAACAAATTTCTTCATATTTCATTTAGAATATCCATGGTATATATTACTTTTAAAATATAACTTAAAAATAGTAAAAACAATCGAGCTTTCTATTGATATAATTTTTCTTTACTTTATTGTCTTATTTCGATAAAATGCTCAGTACTACGCTTTCATTATCTTCCTGGGCTTGTGAGTATTACAGTATCACTTAGACCAAGTCGTGGAACGAATCCGGCGGCTGGGTCTCGTGGTGGCTCTGCACAAGTCCGAGGCCATGTTCTTTCATGGCCCTCGGCGCAGGCCAGACCCGGGAGCCAGCCTTACAGTGGGAGGCATTCCCATCGACATCAAGCTCCGGTTGCAATACCTGGGGCTAGTGCTTGACGGTCGATGGGAACTCGGAGAACACTTCCGAAGTCTGCGCCCCAAGTTGGTGACAACGGCGAATGCCTTGGGCAAGCAGTTGCCCAACTTGAGGGGCCCAGAGGACTCCTGCAGGAGACTTTACGCGGGTGTCGTGCGGTCTATGGCCCTATATGGGTGCCCCGTATGGGCCATAGACCGCACAACACCCTGGGGGCCAGATTCCTGCCTCTGCTCCAGGCGGCGCAGAGGACGATGGCCTCCAGAACCATCAGGGGGTACCATACGATATCCTTTGAAGCGGCGAGTCTCCTGGCCGGATCGCCACCGTGGATCCTGAAAGCGAGGACCCTTTCGGCACTCTATCAATTCCGAAAGGAGGCGAAGGGACGGGGATCCGATCCCGAGCCCGAAGAAATTCGGGCCGAGAAATCCCGGCTCCACAGGGCCATGGTGACCGAGTGGGAGCTACGACTTGAGCAACCACGCGCAGGGCACGCCGTGATTGCGGCGGTAAGACCCATCATGGGGGAGTGGCTAGAGAGGCCACTCGTACCGTCAGACGCAGGTCATTACCGGACACGGTAACTTCGGGCGGTACCTGCATCTGATGGACATAGAGCCAACGCCCGAGTGCCATCACTGCGACGCGAGCGTGGACTCGGGGCTGCACACGCTCACCGAGTGTCCGGTGTTTGAAGCGCCGAGGCGGGAGCTTATGACGGCCCTGGGGGTGAGAGTACTCACGCTCTCCACCCTGCTCGCGGCGACGGTCCGCTGCGCGGATGCGTGGGCGGCCAGCGCCTCCTTCTGCGAGCAGGTCATGCTCGTGAAGGAGACAGCAGAGCGGGAGCGGCGCAGCGAGCGACTCGCGGACATCGCTGGCCGCGGTCGAAGGCGGCTCGGGCGTTGGAGGGCGCAAACCGACCTCCGCCCCCCATGAGCGCGGGCCTGAGGGTGACGAGTGGAGCCGCTCGTCACCCTAGCAGAAGCAGGCCACGGCGGTGGCGCCCATCGTAGGACAATGCGCGCCCCCCCCTTACCGGGGGCGAGTCGGGGACCGTGTGGTCCCCCCTCCCGAGGAGGGCCAGACCGAGAGGAATGGCCCTACGTCAGCCGGGGTGCGAGGGATATGTCACAAGACAACCTCACCTTCGGCCTAGCATATCGACCCACGGTTCGAGTCCGACATAACCTCCCCCTTCGGCTCCGAAGAGGGGGGGGGGGGGGTTTATCCGCGGGGATTTCCGTAACACTTAGACCAAATGCAGTAACAGTGTTTATTACTGCAAACTTATCTAGCACATGCTGCGTTTGTAATTAGCAATCATTTTATATTTTCATGCCTGGTACTAGGTAAACTGTAGGTTAATTCAACTTCTGTCAAATATTTAAACGACTAAGAAACGAAATAAAACAGAAATAGGTAGGTATTAGAATTTTTTTTTTTACTTTTTCACTTATCTTAAATATCACAATCATTTTTTTGTTCTTTAGTCTATATTAAATTTATAATCAGTCTATACAACTCGTTTCAGAATTTTTTTATTATAGACTTTAAATATACCTTTACTTATCAACTTATTTTTTTTTAAACAATAACTTATTAATTAATTCATTTATTTATTTATTTTCTCTTCAACGTCTGTTATGTTATGCTAGAGCGAAACAGGGCACTATATCGTGCGACATTCGTACACGCATAGCCCCCTCTCACTCTTGCTTCTCTTAAACGCAGTACTGTAAAATATTGTGTTTAGGCTTAGCATAGCAAGACTAGGCTTTTCTTATTTTCGCTACGTTCAAATGCAGTAGGTAATCGTGCCTACTGTGTTTGGCTTTAGTTAGTATTCGTGACAAAAAGTTATATGCTAAAAGCATATACAGTAAACGTAGCAAGTAGGTACTGCATAAACTCCTAGCTTATTATTATGTTTAATGCTTCAAATCTTTTTAGTAAAAGTAACATTTAGGTGCAAGTACTGGCGTTTCATGTTAAATAAAAAACACGTATTTAATAAGAAAAAACTTGTAAATATATTTTTTACGTATAGAAAATATCCTTAGGATGTCATTTTTGCAAAAGAAAGAAAATCTCGATTACTGCAATTAGCAGGGCAGAACCGCATTAACACATAAAAATATTTACAAAATAAATAGACTTATCTGCACCGAGGCGCAAGAAATTAGTCGCGGAAAGGTCGTGTAAAGTGGCAACTTCGCTAGGCCTAAAATACCTAAAGTTCTCGGAGACTCCAGCCTTAAAGAGATGATTTCAAAATGTTATTGCAGTTTTGAGTGTCTTACTTTCATTTGGTGGCATGTCTATGACTGAAGATAAAGAAGCTGGAGCACCAGGGCTTCCTTTGTCACCTGTAACATAGAATAGGGGTGACATTAATGCATAACATGACTGTGAAGTCAGTATTTGGTGTTGTTCTTAGTAGTCCATATAACTAAAACGATAATTGGTAAATTTTAAGTCAAATTTAGTTTGTTTATCTCACAGTAATATGTAAAAATTATAACAATACAGTACAACTTACTGTTGTAATTTACTTATTTTGGTAGGATCTCGATAATTATTTATTGAAAATATCTGCAAATCTTGTATACCTAAATCAATTTAGAACTTAACGTAGTGGAGGTATTTAGTTCATTTAATTTGATTATTTTTAATTAAAAGATAGAAATGAATGGCTGTTCTTATAAGTAAAAAGTGAATCACCTTTCTCTCCTTGTTTACCCGTACTTCCATCTTTGCCTGCTTCACCCTTCATACCAGGTTTTCCTTGAATACCTGGTTCACCCCTAGGTCCCTGTAGCATACGTAACAGAATTAATAATCCCTTAACCAAAGAACAGAATAATTTGAACAAAAAGACAAATAAAAAGATCTTACCTGATCACCACTTGGGCCTTGCACTCCAATTTCTCCACGTGACCCCTTTTCTCCTGGTTCTCCTTTCTCCCCCTTAGCTCCAGGATCGCATGTAGGGCAACTTGTAGAAATATCTTCTTCGGAAAACTATCAAAACGACTTAAAATTTAAGTGATGTAATGAATTGATCAAAGAAGCTTTAATATTACAGAATCCAATACAATTAGGCAGGTGCAGATGAAAATACATGAATATCTATGACGACCCGGGACCGGGAAAATGGTAAAGGGCCAGGTAAAAGAAAGAATATCGAGAAAGGTGAATGTAAAGTAATAACTATTTACTTACACATAAATAAATATGTATAGGTATATTAATTAAACGGCAATTCTCATTGTTCGGTACTTATGTAAAGAAACTTACTGAGTCAATGTCACCGCGCGGTCCTTCAAGCTGCCGAAAATAATTGGCAGAGTTAATTGTAAGAAACTATAAAACAAGTCATTTTCAATTTATTACTTGGAAAAAACAAAAGCCTGTTAAAAAGTGTCAACCAAATTTGCCATAGTTTTAAAACTGGCTCGCTTGAAAGTTTTCAGCTTCACGAACTGTCTGTGCGTCATTAGTAAAGTAAAAGTTAATATTTAGTTAGTAAAAATACAAATTTCTTTTCAATACTTAAAGTTTTATTAGTAGTTGAAAAAAAATTGAAATTATTTATTAGGTAACATGGTATTAGAAAAATGGTACTGGATTGGTTAATTAAACAGCAATTCTTATTTGTAGAACATACTGCTTCTGGGCTGATTGGCCGTGGTCCATGTGAAACTTGAGTTCCAGACGTTTCGTCGATCACTGCGGTCGACATCTTCAGTGGCGCAGGGCCGGGCGACGACAACTTCGGAGACCTTGCCTCGCCGGCGGCTAGTCGCACGTCAAGATGTCGACCGCAGTGATCGACGAAACGTCTGGAACGCAAGTTTCACATGGACCACGGCCAATCAGCCCGGAAGCAGTATATTCTACATGCAACGCCGGCCGTGAAAGCCTGAAGACTTATAAGCAATTCTTATTGTTCGGTGCTGATGTAAAGAAACTTACTGAGTCATCACCACCACGCGGTCCTTCAAGCTGTCGAAAACAATTGGCAGAGTTAATTGTAAGAAACTATTACAATATAAGTAACTTTCAATTTAGTTATTGCAAAAAGCATAAGCCTGTTAAAGGATTACCTAAAAGCCAACCAAATTTGCCATAGTTTAAAAATTAGCTTACTTGTAAGTTTTCAGCTCCTCGAACTGTCTGTGCATCATTAATAAAGTAAAAGTTAATATTTAATTAGTGAAACTACAGATTTCCTTTCAATATCTAATATTCAATTAGATATTGAAAAATAATTGAAATTAATTAGTAGGTAAGTATGAGAAATACTATTAGTAACTTTAGCTCTTTATTTGTCGGTGCTAGTACACTCTTATATCTTTAGCTTAGCTTTTAAATTACACCAGATTATTGACTACAAGGGGAACCAATTTATTAGTGGTATTAATAGCCACTATCTACTAGTTATATTTAATTTTGTTTTGTTACATAAATGTCTAGACCTCAAAATGAAAAAGAATGAAACAAATGCAATACTTTCATCAATTATATTTAAACAGTATATTACATACTGTAATGGTGAACTCATTGTTCTAACTAAATATCCATTAACTATAAAGAATGATTCAAATATGTTTCCTAATTGTTTTCAGAAAATATCAAGCAAAATGAACGGACATCTTTATTTTCTTATGACTCAGTAGATACTGTACAAAACGTGCCAAAAAGTATTCCTAAAATTAAAGTAACTAAACATACAAAAAACAGTTTTTTTTACATTTTATCTCTAATGTTTAAATGCCTCCTGAACTTTACAGCTTAATCTAAACAGAATCTAATCGTAAAGTATTTAAATATAATAATTTTGATGTTTTGAGCAGTCGCAAGATAGTCTATTTACAAACAATGATTTGACATTTGAGATATGTGCCATTTTAGATAATTCACTAGTTCACAGAGTTGTCTTTAGGAAACTCGAATTCGTTCATCCTTTATAATATTATGTAATATATAAATAAACTTGAAAGCAAAAACACTTACTGAAGTATCATTATCTCCAGGTAAATCAGAGTCTCCCTACGACAGAAATTATCGATGTTAACACAACCTGTAATTTGTGCATTATACACAAATGTTTACAATTTTAACAAAGTAGGTTAGTATAAAATTATCGATTTTGTATATACTATACAAAAAGGAAGTACAACAGTAATTGATGTATAGTGATTTTGATTTCGCCAATTCCAGTCACATATAATTTATTTAACACCCAACCAACTTTGTTATAATGCAGCACAAGAAATGGGTAAATAGCAATAGGTTATTTATACATTTATGAGCTCAGTTTACTAGGTGTAATTTGCTAGCCAGACCAAGAAATTTATCCCAAAGATATTATAGAAAAACAGGTAGTAAAATTTTGAAAAAAATAGACCCTTGTGTAGGAGGCTTCCCTGCAATAGAATTCTACGCACTTATGACACTACTAACGTTAAAAAAAGATACACGATGAACAAAATTAAAAAGAAAACACGAATGTATTATATCTAGGTAGTGTCAAAAGTACGTCCACAGGATTAACTTTCAGCGTTATTTACACTCCATAAAGTTAGAACAACGAAATTTAACAAGATAGCAGCTGAAAGCGACAAGAAATGGAACTGATTCAAAAATACTAACTATGGCCAGTAAATTTCTACCCTGGAACATATAAAATAATTTTTAATCTTTCACAATAACAAAGTAGCACTTGAAAAAATCATCAATAATATTTCATTTTAGTATTTATTATACTTACACAAATATTATCTACGGTGGTGTCATCAGCCTTGGGATATAAATATAAATCTTGTATAGTGACCTGAAACAAAAATAAAATGAGCTGAACTCAAAGTCAGGGTTCCTGAAATCTAAAATAGTATTAAAATAAAAACAATATTTACGTATACATGTACAGTCCACAAAATCGATAGTATCTCACCTTTACATATAAAGTTGCATGAAAAGGTGGGATACTATCGATTTTATCGAGTGTATGTATAGATCATAATGTTAGAAATATGTTTTTACATTTATTAGAATTAATACTGTAAGAACATGTTATGCAAAACGTGCAATAAATCATAATTATTTACAACGCTATATTAAGAATAAAGTAAAAAATCAGATTTCAAAACGCAGAAGAAATTTTTCACGATACGGTGTAAAAGTTCGTTTTGTAACTTGTAACTTCTTGTCTTTGTAACTTCATCATATCAGCCATAGGCAGTCCACTGCTGAACATAGGCCTCTCCCATAGACTTCCAGAATGACCGATCTAACGCAACCCGCATCCAGCGCTTCCCGGCGACCTTGATGAGGTCGTCCTTCCACCTGGCCGTTGGGCGTCCTACACTACGTTTGCCCGTACGCGGTCGCCATTCCAGAACTCTTTTGCTCCATCGGTCATCTGTTCTGCGCGCTATGTGTCCCGCCCACTGCCACTTCAACGAGCTAATCCGCTGGGCTACGTCGGTTACTCTTGTTCTCCTACGGATATCATCATTTCTGACGCGATCACGTAGGGAAATACCGAGCATAGCCCTTTCCATAGCTCGTTGAGCGACTTGCTTTGTAACTTAACTTTCTATAAAATAGTGCAAAATATCCTGCAGCAAACTGCGAACACACGGTTACATTTTACTACCACTATCAATGAAAGCAGTAGGAAATGAGAGAAATATTATATTGAATGAAAGGATTGCCGGAAAGTGGCGATTATTCCACCGATAATAGCGCAACTCTTAAGTTTAGAGAGAGAATCTTAGAAAGGTAAAAAGATAAATTAGCGAGGAGAAGTTATGGTCTTGGTATTAGTATGGCAATTTCCTGTAAAAAAAAATTACTCACATTTCCTGTAAAATATACATCGATGGATATTGTATGCTACTAATACAATATCCAATGATGTATATTTTACACTTAACGTGAGTATAAAAATCGTTATTATCTAGTAGTATTATCTTTTTATTCAAATATAAACTAATCTGATAAAACATATCATTCATCCTGCTGACGTAGTTGAATAACTTTATACCGATGCAATTCATGTTTACTTATTGCGTCCTTTTGATAAGTTCTCACTTCTAGTTTCAGTGTCAGCTAGGTGAAAGCAACTTCATATTTACCATATATCATGGCAAATATGAAGTTGCTTCTGAAGGAACACATTCAATAGAATATTTGAACAAATTATGCATATTGATTGGGAGCCCCTTATTTCGTAGAAAGAAATTTCATAGAATTTCGTTTCACAGAAAATGTTTCATATAATATTTGGTTCTTATATTTTTATTTCGAATATTATTGTTTCAAAAACAATTTACTACATTGAAACATATTTCACAGAAACACAATTGAACGAATTTCTAATCACATTTTTTTGTTTAACAAACTTATCAAACTGTAGAATTATTTTTTAAAGAATATTAAACCACCTTTATAATGTTCCAAATCACATTTATTTTTAATTGTTACATTTACAATATAGTTAACACCCCGACTCAGATTACCCCGACTCGGATAGGTTAGGTTAGAAGGCTAATGCGGGAGCGGAGCGTAGCGAAGCTCCCGTATTAGGCCTTCGTGGTTATTTTTTTATAAACCACCCAGAAGTAGCGGGGCTCCGTCGACCTTGTAGACGCATCAATTGTTTAGTTTATAAAAAAAAATGTCCCATTTAAATGAGGGTATACATTTTATGAATTGAAACGTTTAGAAACTGTCACTTTGATAATATGTTATTCTTTGTAATAAGTTTTCTATTAAATAAACAATATAATGATTAAGAATATTTGATTTGATATTTTATGAAATAATTATTCTAATGTTTAACTTTATATGAAACAAAATTCAATGATTTAAAATTCTTTAAAGTAAGTATTATGTATATTGATTATTCTATGAAACGAAATTATGCGAAACATTTTCTGTACTACGAATAGTAGATTTTACAACAAGTGCACAAAACGAACCATTTTTATCCGAGACTTTTAGCAGCCCGAGCCGGAGGCGAGGGCTGATAGTAATGTCGAGGATAAAAATGGTTTTGTGGACGAGTTATAAACTCTGCTTTTCACTTCGATTGCGAGGAAATAAAACAGTAGTATAACATTTTTTAGCAAATTGAATCAATTAATAAACGCACGAAAAAACAAGAGCTGTTTCCCGCCGCTTTATTTTTTTTTAATCTTACGACATTGAGGCGTGGGCTGCAGACCTATACAGCCTACTATAAAATTAATTTTGTAATAATAATTTTCTTAAATGAATTAAATAACCTACCGTACTTGAATTTAAATTTTAATATCTTTTAAGTCTTAAAAAACACATAAGGCAAAATAAATTAAAGTGAATGTTATAAAATAACAAATTCTATTTATGAACTTCTTATTGTGTTAGGCTGTATGGCTCATTTTCTTTGCCTTAATATAGATACATTTATGAGTAGATACGTTAATGCCCTTGTGCACAAAATTCGATTTTGTGCAGCCTATATCCTGCACAAATAAGCACTTTCAGAGCATGAGAAGTGAAAATTATATTAAACAATTGTCTATAAAACAACGCACACCCATATTGATTAGTTTTCAAGTAACAGTATTGATTTACTGGGATTAGTTACTGTTTTAAATTAGTTTTAGCTTTAGAAACGATGCACCCGCCAGCCAAAGAGACTGATAAATATTGCAATGACGGTCATTGGGAGCTTCCAGGAGTGGCCTTCAAGTACCTAAAATTGATGGTGATTAAAATATTCAGTTGCAAGCCCGGGATCAAAGTGTTGTTTTAGGATATAACGTAGATTGGCGCTCGGCTGAAAACTGGTAACTGATTGCTAATTGTGTTTCTGATATTTTCGAAATCTGTGATAAATATTTCTTGCTTATTAGGACAATAGGAAATTTTCACTTTTAAATGGGAACACTATTTGAGTAGAGACCGAAACGATGTCACGTGTCGAATTATTGTAGTCGTAGTCAATAAGAAATGATATTCTGGGAACGCTACCTCAAGAGATATGCGTGCAAAGGAATTCCACGACGCATTTTTATTATTATTTTTGGCAATAAAGTGTATAAAGGCCTTCAGTTTTACTTTCATTTTAATTCTTCATTATGGTATTTACAGTCCATGTATATAGTTTAAATTAAAAAATACAGCAAAAAACAAATCTTACTTACTTACAATGGATACGGTTCTAACGACTCAATTCTATATGATACAGAAAGTACTGCAAGTGCTAATTTTATCACTCCCAATTTGAACTACCTACTGGGTTTATTTAGGTTTATCCTAACAAATTGCAGGCGACACAGCTAAAGCTGTCTAAATACATTAGCTGTAAACTCTAGCCGCTCTGAACAGTTTCACCGCAGTTTGATTTCGAACGGATTCTGTAGCGCACCTCACTTTGGAGAAGGGATGTTACCGGATGCGGATGAGGGAAACCAAGTATGCACAGAGCTCTTATCTCAAATTGTCTGCAATAAAAAGCTATATTGTGTGCGATTGTTTTCAAAATAAACGATAATTGAACCATTCTAGTTCATTTAAATCTTTCTCCTTTAGGTTTGGGTCTGGTTTCTCGATATTGGTAGTTTAAGTGCTTTCACGGAATCTATTATTTTACCTCTGGTCCTCTAGAGGAAATACGGCACCAGAGTCAGCGATGTACAGGTTAGCAGATGGGCTTAGTACCCCAAGATTTTAGAGGGGATACACACAGCAATACATATACTGATGACCTAAGGGTTATCTATGTCTTTAATTTCTTTGTTTGTTCAATCATTATATGAGATCGGGTCGGTAATTGCTGATGTTTTTATAATTGAAGGTCTCATAAATTATACAGTAGCTAATCCACGAATATCAATCAGTATCAGACCACTGGGCTTAGTATGTTCATCAACGGCATTAAAAATAAACTTTCCAACATTATTGTTGCTAAAAAGTATACAAAGTAGTGTATCCAACAGTTTCCTTATTCCGTGTTTTAGAGGAAGCGGATCCGAAGCAGCGGTGAAGTTATGACGTGGCGGATATTGCCTAACCGAACGTCGGGGCACTGTGCCCCATTCATCTTTCTATATCTTTTAGCTCGCTTTCAAAACTTTGTATCGTAGAAACGGTAAGTACGAAGGTGTGTCAATATTGTCCGTAGGTAAGTGTGGCTGTGAATTTGTGAGATAAACCCTTTTTAGATGGTATGAACATTCAGATAGTTTGTTTTAGTTGGTTGAAATTTGGTATATGTTTGAAAATTATATTAAGATAATGTCGATATTACTGACATTGCTACTACATTGAATTTTTCTTTTATAGGTATCTTTTACAAAAGCGAATATAACAAAAAGAAAATTATGCAATTTGGTACAGTCGTTTGAAAGTTACGCGCGTATACATATTTCAGCGATTTATATGTTTATATGTTTATTTATATGTTTGAAAATTATATTAAGATAATGTCGATATTACTGACATTGCTACTACATTGAATTTTTCTTTTATAGGTATCTTTGACAAAAGCGAATATAACAAAAAGAGAATGATGCAATTTGGTACAGTCGTTTGAAAGTTACGCGCGTATACATATTTCAGCGATGCAATTGAACATAAGTATTGCAGAAGATGTTTATGATGATAATGTACCTATCCACATATACCTTCAAACAACTATCACTGCATCCTACAGACTTGTTTCTAAGGTTGCAATGAAAAATTTTAATGTAACCAGGTAAATCTAATGTTCATCTATTAATTTAATTTTTGATGAAATATAAACCAATAAAAATGTAAAAACTATCGTGTCTTGAATGCGTTTGAAATGGTACACGTCTCAATTGCACCTATATTTACAAATAAATAATTATAATAAGTTAAGTAGGTATGCAAAGAAGTTAAAGTGAACACAATGTAAGAGCAATTTGTGTACCTATTCTATAAACAAGTTTCAAGTTATCTTAATATTGGCAATTCTGCTTCACATCCCACAAAAGCTGCAAAGTAGTGACGTATACATTGTTAGTTCTTTGTTAGTAGTTTACTCCGTATCTCTATATGCTTTGGAGCCTGGGATCCTCATTTCTATTATCTAATTTCTTGACTTTTATGAGACCAACTATCGTCTCACCCTAACCCCAAAAAGAAAACTTATGCAAGAGCCTAGTGGTAGTAGTATGAATATTGTTACGTAGTAGTACAATTTGACTGACTGGACAGAGGTTGCCTGGAGTCGTGGAGTAGGTACGATATCAGGTCAGAATCATTTTTCCATGTAAAAATAGATACCACAATATTCAGTGCAATAACAAAACCAGTTTCACTGATCATAAAATCACTATAAGACGACTTACTTGAAACGAGGTTATAAAAGTTATAAAAAAAATCAAGATTGTTTATTTAATCTCTAACAATAAATGAGTCTCAATATTTGTCTAGTTAAGGCAACAAAAGTATTCATTACATAGAAACCTCATTATCTTATTAAGCTCTTGTTGTTATAATAACCGATAATATTTGTTATTAATCTGACGCAGACATGTTACTTCGTATCACGTCGAAGTATTAGATTACGTAAAACAATTACTGTTATTGATGAAGCGTTGCTCAAATAACTTTTGAAGGTGCCAGGACTAATCAATAATGTTTGGTGAGATGTAGTTTCACTGACACAGAGCGCAAGTAGCTCTTTAGAAACTTTTTCGATATAATTAGTCTATATTATCGGTCTACTGTTAAACTAGCATAGCCCTAGGCGGCAAGAACGGGTACGCTCTCATCACTTACAAGCGCAACGAGTGACAGTGGTGAAAGAAGCGAAGGGGAAGGGTTTACCTGTGCTCTAGCAGAAGCTTTGAGATGGTTGTTCGTCATATTACATACGTAACTTTCGCAACGAAGTTGAATCGAAGTTTCAGGCTTCATCCCTAGGCGACGGAAGGGCAAGGGAGAGGATAGAACGATATTCTTTCATACCTCAGAGAGCGCACCGGGCGAGCTTCTGAGAGTGTTGAATCATGGGCGCGGGTCTGGAAGTAAAGGGGAAGGGCTCCTTTTTCCCTGCAATTTTTTTCACGTAGCATGGGTACGGTGACGTTTGGGATTTGAAGTTACTAGAGATGTAGTCAAGATAAAATCGCATGAAATAAAATCGATTATATATCTTATCGAGATCATTTATTAATGAAGAAGAAATCGATTCTATTAACTAATAATTTTGAAGAAAAAAAGTAAAACAAAATTGATAACCCGTTTAATTATTTATTAAAAATCAAACATGTTCATCATCTTCATCATCATCATCATCATCGTCATCTGACTCGTCGACGTGAATAATTAATTGGGAATCAATTATGCAGTCTATTCTAATGTCTCGCTCCCAGTCATGTAAGATTAGATTTTTGGTTTTCTCCACTACTTTCTTCCAGTTATCGCCAGTGACATTTTTGCATCCCTCTTTCAATAACCCCATCATTTTTGTGGCTGTAAAAGGCGGAGCTGTATTTTTTCGTGCAGCGTATCCTGAAACAAGATAAAAAACAAATTGAGTCATAGAATTCAAGTAATAAACATAATCATATTTTTGTCAGTATGTAAATAGACTATGGTTAAACAAGTTACCTTTGATTTGGGCCCAAATTAATTCAATGGCATTGTACTGATAGTGGTACGGTGGAAGCCTCAGGACTTCGTGACCATATTCGTTTGCCATCATATCTAATTTGTATGTCGTTTGGGGCTTGTGCATTTTTACGAGCTTCACTAGCTCCACCTTTGATTTCGTCTCATCGGCTTCCACATTATTGGCTTGGAGCCACTCGATCAACTCGCTCTTCTTATTGGAAGAAGTCGGCGGTTTGTTCAATTGCACGGAGTGATATGGGGCATTGTCCATAATAATTGTGCTGGGTTCTTCTAAATTGCTAAGCATATTTTGAAACCACTCCGTGAATACTTCCGCATTCATATCTTCGTGATATTCTCCCGTCTTTTTCGATTTAAAAGCAAGTAGCCCATTTTCTACAAATCCTTTCGATGTGCCTGCGTGACAAATAATCAATCTCTCCCCTTTTCCTTCTGGCACTTTGGTCGAGGCATGAGGTGTATCGTCAGTCCACATTTTACCGACCGTATGATTGGCATTCAGCTAAGTTTCATCCAGGAAGACGACATTGCTCCAATCGGTAATCGCTTTAGCCTTTTTGAAAAAGGTAACCCGCGCAAGTGCTATATCGCCCCTCTCCATGACAATTTTTCTTTTGTTTACTTTTTTGAATTGGAAACCAATGTCCTTCAATACGCGCCACAAGGATGTAGGACTTCCAGTAAACAAATCAGCATCTTTTAAAGACTTGACCAGCTTTAGAAGCGTCGGTAATTCTTTATTCTGGTAATAGTTATAAATGTGGCTCCGTATAGCATCGGCCGCAAAACTGTCTACATCTGTTACAGATGCCTTTTTGGTTGGCTTTTTATTAGGGGTGGACAACTTATTTTCTTCTGTATCGTGAGCACCATATTTTTCTCGAGTGATTCGAGAAACCGTGTTCCGCCCAATGTCTAACGCATCTGCCACTCGATCCAAAACGTTGGACACAGGCAATAGCGTTCCGCCATTCTCACGTTCCCGCTCAAAGTAATCCCGCAATCGAACTACAAATTCACGGGCTTGACTACCAAGCACAGTCTTTTTCGTTCTTTTTGGCATTTTACCAAAAACAAACAACAAAACAAATGTCAATAACAAAAAACGGTAACGAAAACAACAAAGCACAACGATAGTCAATAACAAAAACAAGTAACAAAAACACCACGCAAGCTCAAAACAAAGAAAACAGACCGCATACAAGGCAGACGCACTCGTACTGAGTTGATATAACAAGATGGCTGCCAGCTCATGCTTAAGCAGTGTTGCTATATTATAATAAAGCTCCACAAAGACAAAAATGCTTTGTTTAAAGTTTATTATTACATAATTATATTTTATAATCGTATTTTAGTTAAAAATACAACTAACGATTTATGATACTTTATTCGACAATTTATCGATTATAACGATTTTACTATGTCAATCTCTAACGCAACCTGTTCCGATTCACGCATCAAGAATTATGTATTTGGAATGTTTATATTTAAAGTTTAAATAATTACGGAGAAATGAAAATAGTTTTAAGTTAAAAATGCAAAATAAAACAGTTTTCTTTTTATCTTCGTATTAAGTGTTGTTTCCTGTATTCCGCGTTAAGTAAATTGTTTCGAAATGAATCATGCATGAAATGGAATTAGTCAAATGTCACCGTACCCATGCTACGTGAAAAATATTGTAGCAAGAGCAGGCCCGAGATGGTGGCGCACCGGATTCCATGCATACCTTTCTCAATAACGTTGAATTGAAGTTACATGATTCGTGGCCAATGACTAGTGGGATGCCTAAGGAATACTATTCTTAGTATATACCCGGGGCCCCCCGTAATAGGTACCCATAACGGAACACCGTGTGGCTTTATCTGATTCGATTTCGAGACAAACTCTTCACTGTTAACCCCGGTGAGGTAGTTTATGGCGGTAGTGAACGCGGCTGCTACGCAGGAGGCGTGGGTTCGATCCCCGCTCAGTGCAAATATTTGTATGCATGAATATGTATATCTGCATTGGTCTGGGTGTTTCTATATATATTATGTATGTATTTACAAAAAAAAAGTATCTAAGTATGTTTATCCGCATTCTAGATTCCATAACACAAGCTAGTTAAGCTATGCTTACCATGGGTCTAGATAGCGTTGTGTGAAATGTTGTGGAATATTTATATTTATAAAATACTATAGATAAATGAATGCGTGCAATATAAAAGGTGCTAAGTAGCAGATGAGTTGCCATTACTAAATAGTAAAGAGAGGAAAAGAGGCTAATGAGAAAAGGAAGGGTGACATACTCTATCGTATCACATCCGACCTAAATATACTCGTAACAGCACTATGGGTTAGGTTCCGATTCACTATGGTTTAAGTTACGTATCTCGAATTCCCTTTTTGAAAATATTATTTGAAGTGTCCTGGGGCCTTCCGGTTTAAGGAGTTGTTTCATAATCATTTTATTTACAGTAGGTCATAATAAGATTTATTCGCGTATTTTTCTACTCCTCTGTGCTCTCTTGAGTGTATCATCTTCTATTAACTTGACAAGTACCTACCTTGTTACTTGAAATTTGTACGGTAACTTATTCAAAACGCCACCACGGGGTTCCCGGCAGAGTATAATTTGGACCACTAATAAATATATAATATATCTAAGACACAGAATCAGATGCATGGCGAGAGTGCCCGGAATAGTTCAATAGGCTCACCGGCTATTGCTCGGGACCGAATATGATGAAAAGTGAAACGTGGGTGTTACTTGACCTCTGCCTAACCCGACAGGGATAAAGGCGTGATTTCATGTATGTATGTAAATGGAGTAGAATAATAATAGTCATACGTGGAATGGAACCAAAAATCATAGTTGCAGAAATGTGGGTGTTAATACACCTCTGCCTACTCCTTTTGGGATTAACAGGTGTGAGTATATGTGACTTAATCATGATGTTACAAAAGTAATATTTTATGTTTCTGTTAAATAAATCACAAAAATAATTATGTGACTAAATATACATAGTAATTTTGAAAACAAATGAACTAAGACGTTTTAAGTTCTACAGATCTATTAAATTTAATATAAATATCATGATAGGCTGCTTAATAGGCGGTTTAACACAGACTGCGGTTTTTGACAGACAACCTCTGTTTAACCTGTGTTGAACTTTAAAAAAGAAGCGTATTTCTACAGTATTAAGTAACTAAGTTCAATAACTATAAAATATTTAGGTATTATGTTGTGTATATATTACCAAGTAAATAGGTTAAAAATGTGACTTACATCTGTTTCTAATAATTATGATAATCGTATAAATAGCATAATTAGTAAAGTTATTAAAAACTAATAACTTACCGAATTAAATACGTATTATTAACTTTACATTCAATTTGAAATTTTTAATGTCATGTTGGTCTATGAAGAGAACATATTTTTGAACTGTTCGTCGTTTCAGTCAAGTAGCACTGATGGTCCTCGAAATCTTCTCAAAACATAAAAATAATAAACCATGTCAAGAAATGTTCGAATTCGAATTTCGAATTTTACTGTATAGAAAAAGCGGGAATACCCGAATATCGGTAGTAGCTATATTTATGTATATTCTGAGGCTCAGTCCTTAGCTAATTTGTAAGTGGGCCTCGGCAACCATAAATTTCATGCGAGGAGTTGTAAACTTTCACAAAAAGTACGGTCATATATTTTAGATATACATCACTGTAGCTGACGTTTGAATACCTCGTTTCTCAAGTGTTGCTATTTTTCCCCATTTCTAACTTTGCTAACGCAGCAGTAAGCTCGAAAAAAATATAACTTTATGTCTACTGTTGCAAAATTAATTTAATAACATTCTTTACATGTTTCTAATTTATGAATGTGGTATCAGGCGTGAGACTGTGCACGTTTGCATCCGATTCTCCGTATTCCGCATGGTGCAATCCTTCACATTTTCCAGCAGGTAATACAGGTAGTATAGTTTTGTATATTATTTTAGTCGTAGGTATACTCAATGTTTCGTATACTTAAAAAAAAAATAGCTGTACATATTCAATTTAAAATAATTTATAATTAGGTATAATAAAATATAAATCTCTTTATCATACATATTAACTGATACTCGTGACGCCACAATTTTGCCGACATCTATGCTAATGAAGCCGTGGGCTTTGACTTACATATTATATTTTTTTAACAGTACTTTATACGTAATTGCATTGATGGCGTCAACAGATACCCTATTTATATTACAAATGCAATGCACACTAAACGTGAGCAAGGGGTTAATCTTGCGGGGTTGAATGTTTGAATCGGGCATCATACAAAAATAAAATAAAAAGCGGAGATTACTTCAATTGATAAAATAAGCAATGAAATATATCAAAAACTTCTAAAATATTATAGTGGCCTGAACAAAACGCTGTTGGCACCAGCAACATGGCCAGTTTATTTTTGTTGACAGATTCACTATTTCATACACGGGCTCTTAACTGCTTAACTCAGTGTGGTGTCAACAATGAACTAAATATACATACAGTTTCCAAGTACACTAGAATAGATAGTAGTGTAGGTATATTTTAGAAGTGGTAATCAGAGGCGGGCATATTATTCACATTTTGACAATAATGAGTTTGGTGCCACATAAGTCTGGTGGTCTCACACTCCATTACCGCCAGATGAAGAAATGTCCTTTAATGTGACGAAGTAATAACATCTATAAAATCATTCATTATTTACAATATGTTCACAGTAATTTTAGCAGATGTCTCCATAATTATCTGAAGACGATATTTCATGTATATATCTAGGAGTTTGTCACAGTATTCTACCTAAAAAATTGAACGGCAGTTAATGAAGGTACATGAATCTGTAATTATTTTAAACTTAATCTTATTAACAGTACCAGTTCTAGAAACTCAAGTTCTTTGTGTTGTCAACTATAATCATAATCATAATCATAATCA